>CM060901.1:1416599633-1419099633 GCA_030737815.1 Allium fistulosum | reverse complement strand
TATATTTTTAAGTAAAATGGATAGGGTTTTGGGAAAGCGATATTATGAAATGAAGTTAATTGTTTTAAAAGATGTTTTAAAACGTGTGAACTATCGAAATCATAGATTTCAACATTTATTGTTGAAATAGACGTTTTCGAAAAAATAAGGAAATGATGGACTATAACACTGTTGTTATAGTAAATGATTTCCGAAAGGAAATGTTTTTTTTGTAGTATTGGGATTTATATATCTATCTAAATTTCGAATCCCTATACTAGTGATTTTGAGTCGTCGTAACGATGTTTTACGCAACATTCGTTTTGACTCAAATAAATGTGTTTAAAGAGAATGATTTCCTTAAAGAATGAAATGTATACTTAATATGGATTTAAGTATATCGAGTATTTTCAAATGTTGAAAATAAAAGATTTGTGAAACACTTATTATTAAATAAGTATGGAATGTTTTCCAAAATGAAGTGAAACGTTTTGAGATTTTATCTTCTTAAAGATAAATCGAAATTGAATATTTGAAAACGATTGAAAATCGAATATTTGTAGGTATTCGAAAAATGTAAATTCAATATGGAATTTATAAAGGAAAGGGAAACTGTTTAGAAAAATAAACATTGATTTATTTTTGAAGTGTGGAAATTTTATATCTAATAAAGATATTTGGAAGATTAAATAATTTGGAAAATTATTTGGAATCTGATGATGTTGCGCATCTTTATTGATAGTTAAATAACCGACTATCGATAATTACCTTAAATAGGTATTTGTTTGTGAATTGGATGAATTTAAATACCACACTTATTTTTGAAAATAAACGCTCACTATTCGGGTTAACCGGGAAAGGACCATGGGGTCGTATAACCCATTCCGAATATGTGATACGTCGTTATGAATCGCAATTGAAGACCGGTGTTGAAGACCGGATATTTTTGAAAACGAAAGGATTACCGTCGAGTTACTCTACACCGACTGATCCTCGGTTTAGAGGTTTTTATCACCCTTAGTGACGGGAAGTCCTGACGTGATTGAAAATTATCCGGAAATGCAAGGGCTTCGTGAGAAGTGCCTTCGGTTCTGTTCGATCCCGGAACAGACTTGTATGGATTGTATGTCTGACGTTACAAATTTGAGATATAAAGCTGATTTCTTTCAAATACATTTCTGTTGGTGGCGGAGAATTTATTCTCTTAGCTTAACACCCTTCTCTGAGACGTACGAGCTCAGAGGTTATGTAGTTGAAATTTATCAGCGATATATCCCAATGTGGTAACGTGGCATACTGAGTGTTGCTGTGAAATGATCAGTGTTTGGTCATTTGTGATATGATCATTTGTTTGATCTTATATCTTTGTGATCATAGGTTGATCATTTTTGTTTGACCCGAAGCAGGGCTTTTTGAGAAAGCGTAGCTTTGTGGACGAGACTTCGTCGAGCCTCACACCCCGGAAATGGTCGAAACAGGAAGAATGCAGCAAGGTTCTAGGGAGTAGCGCCCCTTAGTGTATGTCATTCCTTCTGGATAAAGGTGGTATCATGGTATGGAGCCCAGATACTTAACCTCTGTGGTTACTGCATTATTATTATCTATGTGGTTTGTTGCGAATCGGGGATCCTCGGGAAGATCGGTGACGATCGGGGGATGGCATACGCGTGTCAGTAGTTACCTATTTTTGCAGAGGTAACCCGGCCTTGTGTTGGCAGAGATCTAACCGTAACGTTAGATTCTCGGGTCGTCTATTCCAGGGACGTACCCATCGTGGATAGGAAGTTCCTTGGCCTGACCATTTGTTGGAAATCCAAAGAAACAATACGCGACGTGTACGGTTTTAGTTGTAGAACCTGCCATCTAATATGGCAGCTATAGCAAGCATACTATAATGGTACCTATGCTGGCTAAGATTTATATTCTACTTTCGAAATGTTTCTACACTATGCACTAATAATAATAATATCAAAAATGATTTGATTTTGCGTAGTAAGCATCTTTGACTATCATAAGAAGAAATCTCCTCCAAGTCTGCGTTTGCATTGTGTGTGTGGTGGGAGGTCTTATGGTAGTTTCATTTTCCAAAAGCATTGCGAATTGACTTTAAAATTCTCTGCTATTTATTTTAAAGATAAATAACTGTTTTACGATCTCACACCAGTCACCATGACTGACTCGGAGTTTATTGTTCCCTTCTAAACTCTGGGTGCCCACCAATTTCCACACGGGCAGCCTAGAGTTATATTATCAGGATATTCTGGATATTCTGGAGCTTTGGAGATAAGCTGGATGACGAGACGTAGTATTTGTATCTGATAGTATTTATTCCGCTGTGTATTCTGTATGAGGACAAGTTTATATAACTGTCCATTGATGTGATGTATGGTATTGAGTGTATATTGACTCTGATTGATGTATATATAAAACTGATATAGTTCTTTGTTTTAAAAGACTAGTAATTATCTACTGTATATTGTTCCGCTGCGATGTGTAAGATTCTGATATTGTTTTCTGTTCTGATGTGTTCTGTTGTTCTTCTTTCTTCTTTTTCTTCTTCTTCTACTTTTTTCTTCTTTCTTAAAACCATAACTTTTCGGGTTTCCGGCATTCGATGGCTCAGCAGTCGATAAAGTGAGTATCGATGTTGAATTTTCGAAAGTCGAAAAATCCGGTATGTGACAAAGTGGTATCAGAGCATATGGTTAAGCGACAACCCTGCTCTGTTGGGTGTTACTCATTAGAGATAGAGTCAGCAGTACTCTAGAATGAGTTGAGTGTAATAATAGATATGAGCGCGTATTTGTTAGTGAATATAAAAATGTTTTATATTGTGTTTGCTTATCCGTTGAGATGTTTATGAATTTTGGTCGGTATGTGGGACGCCATATTATCGATAGGGATTTCTAAACACTTAAACGAGGCAAGACGGCACAGTATTGTTTTAAATAGGGTAAATGAGATAATTTTGCCCAAAACTATTTTTGTATAGAAAAGAAATGGTTTTCTATGAAGTACTATAGTATATGGTTGCATGGATGTTAGGAAAGTGATAATGTTGAAAGGTCATCATTAAATTTGAAATTGAATACGAACTGGAAATTATAACTCCAAGATTTAAGAAATAAAATTCATATACGAATGAAATTTAAGAATGTAAGTTATAATTGTAACTTATAATTTGAAACGGAATTCCAGAGAAGTTTTTGGAAATGTTTTGAAAGGAATTTGAAAATTTTGGAGATTTGGAAAGTTTAAATCTTTTTGAATTTGAAAATAGATTTCAAAGGTTTTGAAAGGTATTTTAGAGAGATAAAAGCTCTAAACTCTTTTCGGTCGCTGGAAAATAATCCTGATGATGGTGGCCACGTCATTAGAATTCATTTTCGGGTTTCCAAAAGAGAAATTGCTGTCAAATCGTTTTAAATAGGAGTTGTCTGAAAATTTGGGTTTTTGTTTTGGAAATTCAAATGAAATTTGAATTGTTTTCAAATGGTTTTGAAAAAAAATGGAAACGACTCTGGAATCCTATTTAAAATACTTACGAAATATTAATAAGTTAATAACTTATAGA
Source organism: Allium fistulosum (assembly GCA_030737815.1). Lineage (NCBI taxonomy): Eukaryota > Viridiplantae > Streptophyta > Magnoliopsida > Asparagales > Amaryllidaceae > Allium > Allium fistulosum. The sequence continues at coordinate 1,419,096,080 of CM060901.1, read as the reverse complement.
ATATTTGAATTTTGATTAGAATGAAATTCAAAGTGAAAACGAATGAATTAGTGAATGAATGAATAAATTGCGATTGCAAGTGCCAGAAAATGAAATTGAATGTTAAAATTCATTTTTGAATTTGTAAGTAAATAAAACTGCAATTGAATTTGATTTGTGGAAAACAAAGTGAACTATTGAACTAAAATTAGTAAGTGAAGCTAATTGAATATTAACCAAATGAATAAGGTTTGGAACGAATTAAATTCAATAATTGTAAAAGAAAGATAAATTGAATTCGAATTGGAAATCCAGTTAAATGTGAGTGGTTATAAACCAAAATAGCAAACTGAAAATAAATTTTGGAAATGAGCAAAAGAATAAAACTGGAATTAAAACTGAATATTGAAAATGAAGTTGAATTGTGTGAAATTAAATGAAGTTTTGAGATTAGTTTGAAGTGAACTAAAGTTAATTGATAAAAATTCAATATCCAGAAGTAAACTAAATCCAAATTAGATTGGAGTTGTGAATTGAATTCGAATGAGAATTGAAATGAAAAGTTGAATGGAAATATATGTAACTTCAACAGTGAAGTAAAAATGTATAAGCAGTTTATATTGAAAATTTTGTAATAGAATTTGCAAAATGGTTTGAATATATGCAACTAGATATTATGGCTAGTAAGATATACAGGTATAAAGGGAATTGAATTTGATTTCACAGATAATTTGAATTGCTCGACAAAAGGTAAGTATTTGAATTATAATATGAGTTTTTGATGATTTCTTGTCTAGCCGTTTGGCTTTTTCTTTTTCTTTTTGAAATCTGAGAGTCCGTAGGGACGTTTTGTAGTCGTGCCGTATTAGCCGCGCAAAGGAGACGCTGGCGAAATTTTTCGAAAATTCCGAGTGTTAGAAAAATTTTGAGAAAATTTGGAAGTTTAAAATTTGAATTTAAACTCGAATTTGAATTTTGAAGTTAAACAATGTTGTTTTGAAACTTAGAGTTGAAGTCGAAATGTAGTTGAATGATAACGAATCTTTAGTAGAAAGATTTGTTTTGATGAATTGATAAAACTATTTAGATTGCGAAAAATAGTAGACGAGTTAAGGACCTTTCTTTCTAACTTGTAATTTCGAGGACGAAATTCTTTTAAGGAGGGAAGTCTGTAACGACCCAGAATTTTGAACGAATTAAATTGAGAATATTTAATTAATTTTAAATATTTGAACGGTGATTTAATTTGAATCCTCGATATAAATTCAATTTTGGCGATTTAATTACAGAATTTAATCTATTGTAAGTTGAATAAAATTTAAATCTTCAATTTAAAGTTGAAGAAAAATATTTCGAAAGCTTTTAAAATTCGTATTGATAATACCGAAGCTAATCGAACTGTCAGGATTGAATTTGAAACTGTTCCGTTCAGTTTTGAATTTAATTGTTCGAATCGATATTTAAAATAGTCAAATTTCAGACTGTCTCGGAATTCAACGAAACCAGTCCCATTGGGTCCGTAATATTGTATTATTGTCGGATTTCCAATTTCGTATTTTTTGGAGTTAATCTGTGAGCGTACGAAGTATAAACACATTCAGATTTTAGAACGAATTCAAATTAAAATTTTAAATTTATATTAATTAACAACACCACATATCTCCTTTAATCACGCCTAAACTTACGCCTCAAATCACGGAGAAATCACGACGTAAAATAACGCGACCCATTCCCCTTCAATTTTAAATTCCCTCCTTCTATCAGTTCCAAAAGAAAAACAAATAAATGGCCTCTATTCGAAAAGAAATCGAGACGAAGCCCTCTGTTCAAAAAATCGAATCGAAGAAAACCCTCTTCCTCGCGAATCCCCAAAGTCGGAGCCGGGTTCGAATGAATGGCGAGATTCAGTCGCGACTTCGCAGGAGATGGCGACATCGATTTCAAAGTTCGAGTGGGCTGTGTTGAGCGCGACGCATCGAAGGGTACGACGTATGGTAGTCGCGACGAGCAAGGCGATTTCGTTCCTTCTTGACGCTCGAACGACTCGACGATGGCAGGGGAGTTTCTCGCGAGCACCAATCTGGAGGCGGAGTTCGCGACTTTGTCGCGATGATTGTTCCAGGCAGCAGCGAGTTAGGAGTTCTTGAAGCAGTGGGAGGCGATGTCGAGGCAGTGGTGGTCTCGGGGTCAGCGGCGCGCGAGGCTATGGATGGTCATCGATGATGGCGGCGCGGCGAAGTCAAAGTGGATATAGGCGAAACAAAATTCAATAGTAAGGTATTAACAAATTTATTTTTCTTTTACATTTAGGTCTGGACATATGAGCATGATCTTTAAATCTTACAGTAAATATAGGATTTTTGTAAATTTGAAATAAAGATATAAACAGAGTTAAAAAAAAAGAATTCACAGATTTTTTTATATGAAGCCATTTCTTAGATCAGACCTGGTAAAAACATTGTGTTTTTTAGTATATAAGTTGTTTTATAAGTGTATCTATATATATACATGCTAATAGATCTGATAATTACTAAAGTTTGAAATTAAATCATTAAGTTAAAATGAATCATTAGTAATTAAATTTATTCTAGAGAAAAAAATATATAAAACAGGAAACATAAAATATATGTATGTATTTATAAGATTTTGGGAAAACAGAAGTTTAAATAATTTACATTGAGATAGTAAGTTAATAGAAAATTTGTTTAAAATAAATCATTCGATTAAAAAAATTAAATTATTAGTTTGAATAAATTAACAGATGGTAATTTATTGTCAATTAATTCGAATATTGATAAATCGTATAAATATTTATACAAGGTAAAAATGAAGAAAACAACTCTGGAATCGAAGTGGATTGCAAAATAAAAAGCTAAGGTGAGATCTTCTCACTCGAATGGAAAGTTTAATTTTACAGTTATTGATTGATTTGATTGCTATGTGGATGTGCTATTAGATATGGTAGGATATATATCTATATATAGCAATATATACATATTGGCATATGTATATATTGGATTGATGATTTCCCGCCTCGTATAGCGGATGAGACCCTATTGCGCCGTTAGTAAGCGGATTTATAAAAACCTATATACCGCGATAATTCCGTACTGGAGCGGAATTGGTATTGTGCTGACGTCTTTGGATGCAGGGAAACAGGTTGGAGGGATCCAACTGGATTCCTCAACTGTATTTATTTATTTACAGATATTGATATATATTCTGTCATCATATGATGATATATGATGTTTGATGTTGTGATGAACTAATTGATGCGTTACATCATCGGGTTCAATTTTAAAGTTTAAAAATAAACGATTTTTACTTTAAAAGGGATTTTGAAGTGATTTTTGGAAAATATACGATTTATTAAATTTTGGAATTTATTTATCTTAATAAAATAAATAAATGTTATAAATTTAAAGTTATGAAAATTTTAAATTGTGAAATATACCTGAAAGGTGATTTTGAAATAAATAGTCAAGTGATAAATAAAATAGTTTAAGTTGGATTTCTTTTGAATTATTTAAGAATGATATATATAAAAGATGTACAGAATTGATATTTATCAATTAATAGTATTGAAATTTTAAAACGAGTTTCTATAAGGGTTAGAAATTTGTAGAATTATAAATTGTGAAGACATGAGATTTATAGAATTTTAGATTTATAAAGATTGAAGTTTTTAGATTTATAAAGATTGAAGTTTTTAGATTTATAAAGATTGAAGTTTATAGATTATAAAGTATGAAGTTATAAAATGAATGAAGTTGTAGAATAAAGACTGATAAGAAATTTACTTGTAACTTGGATTGTTGCCTGTAAATGGGATATTGATCGAATTATTAATAAAGAAGATTTATTAAATTGAAGTCGTTAGAAAATAGAAATAGAATTTATAAACGTTGTTTTATAAATTCGAAATCAATTGGGTGATAAATTAAATATAGAAGGACATTAAAGAAGATATATTCGCGATTTTAAATAGCGAATTTTTATTGAAATAAAATGTGTAGAAAAGGCTGAAAATGTGATTAGTGAGGTATATTCACGATTTTGGACAGTGAATATATTTTTAAGTAAAATGGATAGGGTTTTGGGAAAGCGATATTATGAAATGAAGTTAATTGTTTTAAAAGATGTTTTAAAACGTGTGAACTATCGAAATCATAGATTTCAACATTTATTGTTGAAATAGACGTTTTCGAAAAAATAAGGAAATGATGGACTATAACACTGTTGTTATAGTAAATGATTTCCGAAAGGAAATGTTTTTTTTGTAGTATTGGGATTTATATATCTATCTAAATTTCGAATCCCTATACTAGTGATTTTGAGTCGTCGTAACGATGTTTTACGCAACATTCGTTTTGACTCAAATAAATGTGTTTAAAGAGAATGATTTCCTTAAAGAATGAAATGTATACTTAATATGGATTTAAGTATATCGAGTATTTTCAAATGTTGAAAATAAAAGATTTGTGAAACACTTATTATTAAATAAGTATGGAATGTTTTCCAAAATGAAGTGAAACGTTTTGAGATTTTATCTTCTTAAAGATAAATCGAAATTGAATATTTGAAAACGATTGAAAATCGAATATTTGTAGGTATTCGAAAAATGTAAATTCAATATGGAATTTATAAAGGAAAGGGAAACTGTTTAGAAAAATAAACATTGATTTATTTTTGAAGTGTGGAAATTTTATATCTAATAAAGATATTTGGAAGATTAAATAATTTGGAAAATTATTTGGAATCTGATGATGTTGCGCATCTTTATTGATAGTTAAATAACCGACTATCGATAATTACCTTAAATAGGTATTTGTTTGTGAATTGGATGAATTTAAATACCACACTTATTTTTGAAAATAAACGCTCACTATTCGGGTTAACCGGGAAAGGACCATGGGGTCGTATAACCCATTCCGAATATGTGATACGTCGTTATGAATCGTAATTGAAGACCGGTGTTGAAGACCGGATATTTTTGAAAACGAAAGGATTACCGTCGAGTTACTCTACACCGACTGATCCTCGGTTTAGAGGTTTTTATCACCCTTAGTGACGGGAAGTCCTGACGTGATTGAAAATTATCCGGAAATGCAAGGGCTTCGTGAGAAGTGCCTTCGGTTCTGTTCGATCCCGGAACAGACTTGTATGGATTGTATGTCTGACGTTACAAATTTGAGATATAAAGCTGATTTCTTTCAAATACATTTCTGTTGGTGGCGGAGAATTTATTCTCTTAGCTTAACACCCTTCTCTGAGACGTACGAGCTCAGAGGTTATGTAGTTGAAATTTATCAGCGATATATCCCAATGTGGTAACGTGGCATACTGAGTGTTGCTGTGAAATGATCAGTGTTTGGTCATTTGTGATATGATCATTTGTTTGATCTTATATCTTTGTGATCATAGGTTGATCATTTTTGTTTGACCCGAAGCAGGGCTTTTTGAGAAAGCGTAGCTTTGTGGACGAGACTTCGTCGAGCCTCACACCCCGGAAATGGTCGAAACAGGAAGAATGCAGCAAGGTTCTAGGGAGTAGCGCCCCTTAGTGTATGTCATTCCTTCTGGATAAAGGTGGTATCATGGTATGGAGCCCAGATACTTAACCTCTGTGGTTACTGCATTATTATTATCTATGTGGTTTGTTGCGAATCGGGGATCCTCGGGAAGATCGGTGACGATCGGGGGATGGCATACGCGTGTCAGTAGTTACCTATTTTTGCAGAGGTAACCCGGCCTTGTGTTGGCAGAGATCTAACCGTAACGTTAGATTCTCGGGTCGTCTATTCCAGGGACGTACCCATCGTGGATAGGAAGTTCCTTGGCCTGACCATTTGTTGGAAATCCAAAGAAACAATACGCGATGTGTACGGTTTTAGTTGTAGAACCTGCCATCTAATATGGCAGCTATAGCAAGCATACTATAATGGTACCTATGCTGGCTAAGATTTATATTCTACTTTCGAAATGTTTCTACACTATGCACTAATAATAATAATATCAAAAATGATTTGATTTTGCGTAGTAAGCATCTTTGACTATCATAAGAAGAAATCTCCTCCAAGTCTGCGTTTGCATTGTGTGTGTGGTGGGAGGTCTTATGGTAGTTTCATTTTCCAAAAGCATTGCGAATTGACTTTAAAATTCTCTGCTATTTATTTTAAAGATAAATAACTGTTTTACGATCTCACACCAGTCACCATGACTGACTCGGAGTTTATTGTTCCCTTCTAAACTCTGGGTGCCCACCAATTTCCACACGGGCAGCCTAGAGTTATATTATCAGGATATTCTGGATATTCTGGAGCTTTGGAGATAAGCTGGATGACGAGACGTAGTATTTGTATCTGATAGTATTTATTCCGCTGTGTATTCTGTATGAGGACAAGTTTATATAACTGTCCATTGATGTGATGTATGGTATTGAGTGTATATTGACTCTGATTGATGTATATATAAAACTGATATAGTTCTTTGTTTTAAAAGACTAGTAATTATCTACTGTATATTGTTCCGCTGCGATGTGTAAGATTCTGATATTGTTTTCTGTTCTGATGTGTTCTGTTGTTCTTCTTTCTTCTTTTTCTTCTTCTTCTACTTTTTTCTTCTTTCTTAAAACCATAACTTTTCGGGTTTCCGGCATTCGATGGCTCAGCAGTCGATAAAGTGAGTATCGATGTTGAATTTTCAAAAGTCGAAAAATCCGGTATGTGACAATATATAACAGTGTAATCAACTAACAGCAGCATATTTCAATTGTCGTTTCAATTGAAATCAAATTTAATAAATAAAAGAACGTTAATCGTGAGTGAGTGCTCACCTTTCGAGGATTGATGGATCTGACAAGGAAATGAGCTACGAATTCCAAAGCAAAGTGAAATGGGCACGAACTGACGAACAAAGCTGATCAATAGGAAAAGACGAAATCAAATCAAAATAGGATTGATGAAGATAAATTTTATATAAGCGAACATATATATATATATATATATATATATCCATTTATAGGCAAATAAAATCATATTATAAATTCTAACACATATTTATTTCAAATCAAAATTTCACTTTAAAACGAAATAAATCATAAAAAAAATTCTATATATAAATTTTTTATCCGAAGTAAATTAAAACCCAAATTTCCAAAATACTTTATAGATATGCGTGCACTTCCCAGAGTACCCGTAAACATAATATATGCCTATACATATAAAACAAATAGATCTATGTATGCTATGATGTATACAGTAAACACGTCTGTACAAATATATTTTAATATTATATCTACCCGGCCTATATATTGCACTACCATATGTCAATTTATAAAAATTAAAATACAGTATCATATAACTGAAATATACAAATACGCGAGACAGCACCAAACCTTAACATATATATCTAGCAGTATGGGCCCATAGTTTATATTTCATAACCAGCGAAATAGACAATATATCCAAAACCCAACCCAAATGCACTTATAAATTCTTGTATAAACTAATAGTTTAACACAAACAACTTGCATACATATTTTAAAACTTATAAGCTTCACCTGTAATCAGCATGCGCGCATATATATATAATATATTATAAACCATCACAACTTACAATAACGTATATACAAAAAAAAATCAAAAGGCATGCAGACCCATCAACGATGTAAAAATATATAAGCTACAACTCTTTATATACAAACTCTGTATATGTAAATCGAATTATGCAGCATAACTTATAATATTTGAAATATATGATTACATTTACTTATTAAAACGAGAAGGCGTACATATATATAGTCTTTGAACTCAAATTTTATACTTGAAATCTGGAATACCAAAATATTTGAAGTTATTATAACATACATATATATATATATATATATACTTTACAACAGTTACTTTAAAACATAGTTTGAAACAATGAAGCAAACTCATATGCTTATAACACTGGTAGATTAATTACTTATATAAACTAATGTAAACAAGCTATATATATACGAACACAACTATATAAATCTTATGTATATTTATATATAAACTACATATTGTTATCATATAAAATATATATATACATACCAATATATATAACTAATACAGCTCTTCTAATATAGATTTCAAACTGTTCCGGTCACTAAAACAAAAGTATTATATATAATATGACAAGTCAAGACAAAGCTTCAACATACTATAAATATATATACTTTAAAACCATATGCGAACAATTATAATATGTTAGCATTAATAAGATATGCACAGGCAAACGAGATACCTCTGTAATACATATATAAGTAAATGGAGATACTGTTTATATGAAAAGCACATACATTTATGTATAAAAGCCGAAGGAATTTGCAGTCGAGGTCGAGTTGGTGCATGCGGATCAAGGAGGAAAGTTGTCGGGCTCGGGTTTGGCTGCCTAGCGCGTGGAGGTGAAGGAACGAAGACGGTGGCGACGAGGCTGCTGCTAGGCCGAGGTGGGGCTGTTATGTCAGCGGCGAAGGGAAGGAAGCGGGTCGACAAGCAAGTGTCGGGTGGCTTCATGAGTTGGAGATGTGGATGGGAGAGAGTGAGGAGGAGATGGTGGGTAGGCGGGTCGCTTTCGGGTGTTCGGGCGGTTGCAAAGGAAAAGTGGCTGAGCACGTGGTGGTGTGGAGCAGCGGGGTCTTGGCCATTGGATGTTGAATGGAAGAGTATAGAAGGAGGAATGATGGCAAAGGAGTGTTCGGCCTGGGTGAGAGCGGAACGGGGAGAGGAACGAGCTTGGGAAAATGAAAGAGAGAGGGAAGGCGGAAGAACGAACGCGAGGAAAGAAGTGCAGTGGTGAAGGCAGTTTGTTCCATTTTTTTTAGAGGAAGGGAGAGGGTGGGCAGTGGCTCTCGAAAATGAGGAGGATGCGTGGGGATGGTAGGCGAATAAAAATGAAACGAAACAATTTTATTTGAAATAGTAGAATGGAAAGGTCAGCAGTATAATTCTGGGAATATGAAACAAATGGCCTTCTGATTAACACGGTAAGAAATGAATGGTCACGGAATATCAAAAGGTTTTAAAACCGAACCGATACCGAAATCGTTCCGTAGATTTCGCTGTCTTTCGGAGTTCGAAATTGATAATTGAATATACCGTAGAGATCAGCCCGACGAGGCGATCAAAACGGTATACAGATATCAGTTGTACGATTAAATTATAAAAATTTGAATTTTCTAATAGCGGAAAATGCGAGAAAAACACTGAAAAATAAGATCGACGGAGTCAAAGATGTCCGAATTTGGAAAAACGACAAACTGACATCTTGCTCAGAAGATGGTTTAGAATTTTTCTACTTAAAAATATTTTGGTTTCGGAAACATTTTATTTTCATTGCTTTTTAATTGATTAAATTGAAGTGAATTTACGCGCGAAATAAACTTTCATATTTTCGGACGAAAATTTACCAGTCACTATGTTTAACTAGACGTATTCCAAATATTAAATTTTATTTCAAAATTTTATCGTTTTAAAATTTCACAAAATTTCAACTAATTACGTTATTAAAACAGTTGAAATTTACGGGTCGTTACACTCTCCCCCACTCAAAACTTTTCGTCCCCGAAAAGGAACGAGGTAGGAGAATAGAAACAACCAGAAAGAAAACAGATTTGAAATACAAAATAACAATTAATTTAAACCATATAAATTCAAATTTAAATTAATTGATATTCAATAATTGATTTAATCAATTTGATTTCACTAAAATCAATCTCAACTATTTCTAAATTCATTATCTTATTATCCAATTATCTTAAATTTACAATTTCTAAAACCATAAATTTGAATAGTCTTTTATTATAATCATATTTTTCTTCAACAGTTTTAAATTCTTCTTTATTCCAAATTATTGTTAAGTTTATTTCACTTAATATATCTTATTACATATATTTAACCCGTATAAATTAATTTAAACCATAAAGGTTTCGATTTAAATTAATTTATATTTACTAATTTCTTTTAAATTCAAGTTATTTTCATATGTTGATCAAATTTCAATTTTATTAATTCTTTCAAAACAAATTTATTTCATTATTAACTGAGTTTACTTATTATTCTATCTAACTCTATTTACATCTTTATAATCAAAATTTTAGTGTATAACATTTATTATAAACACTCAAATTTTATTTATAAATTCAATTTATATTATATATTATCCAATTACATATTCAATTTCTGAATGATTTAGGTAAGTTGTATTAGAATGCAGTTGAACAATATACAAATAAAACATTCCCAATTCAATTATTCAAGTTTAAATATTTATTCCAAATTTTGGTTTTATTTATAATTAAAATCATCCTTTAACAAAATTTAAGAATTAGATTTTCGATTAACTTTTAAACAACTTAGAGACATATATCATGTACTTATATCAAATCAAATTAAATTTTAAATAAGATACCTATATATATATATATAAATCAAATTATACTAAAGAAATTCAAATCAAAATATTTTTCAAAACAAACCGTAGCAAAGCTACAGAATAGTATCTCCACTTCGAAACTCGAAAATATATGTCGATGATGCGGCCGTCATCACCGAAATTATTTTCCAGCGACAAAGAGAAGAGCACTAATTTCAACATTTTTAAAATTCTTTGAAACCGGTTCCTATTTAAAAATGCTTTAAATAATATATATATTAAAATTCTTTGGAAACAAATTATAGTCAAAATACTTTTAAATAATGTGCATTTTAAACCTTTAAAATCATAGTTCGAAATCATTGGAAATTAAATTCTCAAATTCTTGATTTAATTTCATTTCAAATTCTAAATCAGTTTATAAACCAAGTTTATAAATTCATTTATCGAACAATAGATGATAATCAAATATTATCATTTCAAACAACCAATTTAATTAACTTATTAAATTCCAGAAAATTTTACTAATATATTTATGGTATAATCATACAATTTTATTTTATTTACCAAATTTGAAAACAATATTGTGTCAGTTTGCTTTGCTCAAGTGTTTTGGAAATCCTATCGATAGCGTTGATCAGACGAATCGATCGGAAATCCAAATCAACATCAACAACTCAAACAACACGATATATTTTAAAACATTTTAAATATAATTTACATATACACTTCCTCGCTCGACTATATAAGAATAGATTTCAAAGCAAAGATAGAGATTCAAATTTTTGATAGACTCAAATCAAAGAGAATTTCGATTCGAAGATAGGTTTGAACAAAGACGAGATAATTAAATAACAAAATAAGGCGATGGATAAGTTTATATAAATCGCGGGCAACCTTAACCGGGTCGACCGTGACTTTAAAAATAAGATCGGTGTAGAATTCCGAGGTAAATCGACATTCGATCTCAAGAAATAGAATTCAGGTATATCAGGAGATAGATAGCATCGTAAACCGAGGATACAAAAATCTCCGATAAATCGATGCCTATTATAAAGGAGTTTTGCTCCTTTACGAATCATTCGAAGATTGGCGAGACCGCCGATCTATTATAGATATCATTCAAAATGGAGTTATGGGGTGCTCCAGAATTGAAAGAAGACGAATAGTGAAGGACACGAATGAATTTCGGAACCGAGGGGAACGTTCCAAAAATTCAAAGGAATTGAGTCAAAGGAAGAGATTGAACTCGAATGAAAGTGATTCTGAAATACATTTACCCTATATGCTAAGTTTTGCCTAGAGCTACCAAAGCTCTGATACCAACTGCAACGACCCGGAATTTTGGACCATTCGCGTCCATTATAAGTGTATAGGTAGACACTCATGCCGGAGTTGAATTGCTCAAAATACCGCGTTGTTAATTTAAATTTGGCAAAACTGAACATATACAATAAATAAAATATCACAGATCACAGACACAGAGTAATAAATGCAGCGGAAATAAAAGAGATAGTAGTTCATGAAGCTACTATATAAATGTATAAGTTACATCAGAGTTAAACCAGATACAACGGAAGAGTAATATGATACATCAGATACAAATCAAAATACATCACTGGAATCATCGAATACTGAAGCAGCATAGATGGCTGGATCTTCAAGCAAAGCTCCAACTTCAAAGGTGAGTCTCGAATACTGGTACACTCAGTCTGACCCGAGCATAAAGCAAAAACACAAGACACTCGAGTCAGGATTAACATTCTTATATTAATAAATCCAACTCAAGTGAAATAGCAATTGAAATACAAGTAACTCAAAGGATGTTTGGAATAACCATCCTTTAAGGATCCGTTAAACTATCTACTATGTAGTAATGTACGCTAAGTAGATAATGTCTATCAGTAATATAAGAAGATATCAAAATAGCGTTAAGTCATGGCCCATTCCACCCTTAACACATTTTTATTCCCAAAAGCATATACAAGGCCGTAGTTTCCCCAAAACCGAAAGTCACCAGAGGGCAATCCATATACTAAAGGTACAAATCAAAATCGTAGTGGTCGCGCATAAATGGAATACAAGTATGACAAGGCACATGAGGCAATACCCAAGGTAGTGATACTACCGTTCGCCTGATCCGGACTGGTGAGAACGCAACGCCGCAGCGCCCGCAACACCGTGAAACAACACTCCCAAAATCAAGGGTGCACCAATCGACAACAAGTATAAGTAGTTCGAAGAAGTGTGTCCACTTGAGGTAGCTAATCCTCCATTGGCCCGGCACAGCTCCTGTTTTAGTCATTTCCAATTTGACACAAGTGTCAAGGCTATCCATCATCGTTCTCTTTCTTCAGTCATCACGTACATCATTCCAACCACTTCATTCTGGATCATCACTCCGCGCATAGTTATTAAAGTGGTTTCGGTTCAGATAGAGAGTATATCCATTACCGATCCCGGTCTCTTTAATAACTTTCGTAATTATTACACCGATTGGTCATTTATATATTTCAAAAACCAAATCAATTTCAATTCAATTAGAATTCGTAAATCAACATTTCATTTGTCTTTCAAAACCAATTCCAAAAATTTACGTTTCAAAACTTCCAAATTATACATTCAAAGTCTTACAATTCAATTTCAATTTCCTTTAAAACAATTCAAATATTGATTCAAGTTCGTATATAAGATTCATTGTAACGACCCAGAATTTTTGATAATTAAAATTCGAATATTTAATTGATTTTAAATATTAATAAATGGAATTTAGAAGTCGAATGATTTATTTTTCGAATATCGGGTTTTATTTGATAATTAAATCAATAATTTAATAGTGAAATTCCAGAGATAATTGAAATCTGGATTTAAAATGATTGAAATTGATTTGGGAAATTTTATTTAATCATACTGGAGTTATAGAAAGGTTATAGAACTTTCAGAATCAAATTTGGAGTTAATATGTGAAAATCGAATATTTTAATATTTAATTATCGACTGTAAAAATAGTCATTTTTGGGACAGTCTCAGAATTGGACGAGACCAGTTCCATTGGATCCGTAATACTTAGTTATTATCGGATTTCAATTTTCGTATCCATCGGAGTTATCGTTTGACCGTGGCAGCTCGAAACGCATCGATATCGTTTTAATTTTAAATCGTCGAGTTAAAATAGTCATTTTTCAAACGGTCTCGGATTTCGACGAAACCAGTTTCATCGGATCCGTAATGTGATATTATTATAAGATTTCAAATTTCGTAATTTTTGGATTTACCATTTGTCCGGTACAAATTAAAACGCCTCGAAATCGATTTAAATCGATTTAATTTAATTTGATCGTTTATTGCCATATCTCACACATACGATCGAATTAGCTTCCGAAACCTGTTCCATTGCGTTCGGAACGCGGGGTAAACCTTACGAACGTCAGCCGGCACGCTCGAATCGGAGTTCGGAAAATTTTGATGAATAGTAAATTGGGCAATTTTCTATAAAAGCACCTCTTTTCCCTCATTTGCAAACCAGAAAAACGAGCCTAGGGTTTGTTAACAGCTGCCGCCTCCATTGAAACGAACGGCCAGCGTCTTCTCTCTTTCCCCTCCAATTTCCTTCCAATCCATCGACAGTTAGAGGAAACGTTTAACAACAATGTTGTAGATCTAGGGGAGGGCTTTAATTCTATACGGATATGATCAATTGTAGTTGAGGAAATCATCGGCAGTTTTCGTTCAAGGCAGTGCCGTTCGTCCTCGATGTGCGTGCAAGGGAGGTGGCCGAGTGCCACGTGGTCATGGCCGTGGGTAGTGTTTGGATAGGCGAGTCGAATGGAAGCTTCTGATCATCGCCGAAGTGGTCGTGGTGGTCGCGTCGATTAGGGTTTCGTGGCGGCGTGGGTTCTTTCGCGACCTGGAGATGTTCTGGGGGAAAAAGGCGCGTGTGAGGAAGATGAAGAAATTCGTGGCCCAGATTGTCTTGTTCAAAAACGAACGGCAGATGTTGAATTGGGTATAAAATAAAATAAAAAGTTTGTAAATTTATCTCGTGTAATTTTAAAATGACGTAACTTTGTCATACGTTATCAGAAAATGACGAAACGAAGTGCGTTGGAATCGTATTCGCGAATGCTACGCGATGCAACTGATTTGGAAGCGATTGGAGTCAGTGAAAATTTTGGATGAGATTAAACGTCTGCTTAATTTCTTCGAAAACAAACGTCGAAATCAGAATTAAAATCACGGTGAGATCTTCTCACTCAGATTTATAATTGAATTGCAGTTATTGATTGATTTGTTTGAATGTGATATTAGATATAGTAGGATATATCTATATATATAGCAGTATATACATATTGGCATATGTATATACTGGATTGTTGATTTCCCGCCTCGTATAGCGGATGAGACCCTATTGCGCCGTTAGTAAGCGGATTTATAAAAACCTATATACCGCGATAATTCCGTACTGGAGCGGAATTGGTATTGTGCTAACATCTGTGGATGCAGGGAAACAGGTTGGAGGGATCCAACTGGATTCCTCACCGGTAGTTATTTATTTACAGATATTTTGATATATTCTGTTATCATATTGAGATATGATATTGACTGTTGTAATGGACTAATTGATGCTGTTGCATCATCGGATTCAGTTGTGAAAAGTAAAAATAACGACTTTTACTTTAAAAAGGATTTTTAAAGTGATTTTTGAAAATATACGTTTTATGGAATTTTTGAATCAATTAATAAACATTTAAAATTTTGAAGTTATAAAAGTTAAGATTTTTGTGAATTATGACTGTAAGGTGATTTTTGAAATAAAAGTCGATTTATTTATAAAATGGTTTAAGTTGGGATTTTTGAATAACTATAAACGATTTGTATAGGAAGATTTATAAAATGGATATTTTATAAATAAAAATATTGGACTTATAAAAACGAATTTTTATAAGTGTTGAAAAGAAGTATAAAAGAATTTCATAAGTGAATGAAATTAATAGACTTATAACGTGAAGGTATAAAGTGAATAGATGTTGTAGAATAAACGATTTATAAGTAATTTACTTATAAATTAGATTTTTGCACTTAATTGGGATATAAATAGAAATTGCTAAATGAAATGATTTCATAAGTTGAAATTGTTATGAAGTATAAATGTGATTTATAAACGTTGTTTATAAATCTGAAATCACTTATTTTGATAAGTAATTTTAGAAGTTAATAAAAGGAGAATTTTACAAATCGAGGTTGTTATAAAATATAAAGGGTGAAATTTATAAACATTGTTTTATAAATTCAAAACCAATTGAAATTGATAGGTTAAACATAGAAGTTTAATAAAGGGGATATATCCGCGATTTTGGATAGCGAATTATTATTGAAATAAAACGTGTAGAAAATAGTGAAATGTAATTAGTGAGATATATTCACGATTTTGGACAGTGAATATATTGTTAAGTAAAATGGATTTATTTTTGAAGAAGTGATATAAAAAATGAAGTTAAACATTTTAAAGATGTTTTAAAATGTATTATGAATCGAAAGCATAGATTTCAACAGTTCTTGTTGAAATAAACGTTTTCGAGAAATTTAAGGAAATGGTGGACTATAACACTGTTGTTATAGTAAATGATTTCCGAAAGGAAATGTTTTATATAGTATTGGGATTTATATATCTATTTAAAATCCGAATCCCTATACTAGTGATTTTGAGTCGTCGTAACGATGTTTTACGTAACATTCGTTTTGACTCAAATAAATGTGTTTAAAGAGAATGATTTCCTTAAAGAATGAGATATATACTTAATTTTGATTTAAGTATATCGAATATTTTCTAAGTGTTGAAAATAAATGATTTGTGAAATACTTATTATTAAATAAGTATGGAATGTTTTCCAATATGAAATGAACCGTTTTTGAGATTTATCTTCTTAAAGATAAATCGAAATCGAACATTGAAATCGATTTGAAAATCGTATATCAGTGGATATTTTGAAAGATATAAATTCACTATGGAATTTATAAAGGAAAGGGGAACTGTTTAGGAAAATAAACGTTGATTTATTTTTGAAGTGTGGAAATTATATATCTAGTAAAGATATTTTTGGAAGATAAAATAATTTGGGAAAATTATTTGGAATCTGATGATGTTGCGCATCTTTATTGATAGTAAAATAACCGACTATCAATAATTACCTTGAGTAGGTATTTGTTGTGAATTGGATGAATTTGAATGCCACACTTATTTTTGAATAAATCGCTCACTATTCGGGTTAGCCGGGAAAGGACCATGGGGTCGTATAACCCATTCCGAATATGTGATACGTCGTTATGAATCGCATTTGAAGACCGGTGTGGAAGACCGGATATTTTTGAAAACGGAAGGATTACCGTCGAGTTACTCTACATCGACTGATCTTCGATT
This sequence comes from Allium fistulosum, assembly GCA_030737815.1. Taxonomy (NCBI): domain Eukaryota; kingdom Viridiplantae; phylum Streptophyta; class Magnoliopsida; order Asparagales; family Amaryllidaceae; genus Allium; species Allium fistulosum. The sequence continues at coordinate 1,419,079,279 of CM060901.1, read as the reverse complement.
TAGAGGTTTTATCACCCTTAGTGACGGGAAGTCCCGACGTGATTAGAAAATTATCCGGAAATGCAAGGGCTTCGTGAGAAGTGCCTTCGGTTCTGTTCGATCCCGGAACAGACTTGTATGGATTGTGTGTCTGACGTTACAATTTGAGATATAAAGCTGATTTCTTTCAAATACATTTCTGTTGGTGGCGGAGAATTTATTCTCTTAGCTTAACACCCTTCTCTGAGACGTACGAGCTCAGAGGTTATGTAGTTGAAATTTATCAGCGATATATCCCAATTTGGTAACGTGGCATACTGAGTGTTGCTGTGAAATGATCAGTGTTTGATCATTTGTGATATGATCATTTGTTTGATCTTATATCTTTGTGATCATAGGTTGATCATTTTTGTTTGACCCGAAGCAGGGCTTTTTGAGAAAGCGTAGCTTTATGGACGAGACTTCATCGAGCCTCACACCCCGGAAATGGTCGAAACAGGAAGGATGCGGCAAGGTTCTAGGGAGTAGCGCCCCTTAGTGTATGTCATTCCTTCTGGATAAAGGTGGTATCATGGTATGGAGCCCAGATACTTAACCTCTGTGGTTACTGCATTATTATTATCTATGTGGTTTGTTGCGAATCGGGGATCCTCGGGAAGATCGGTGACGATCGGGGGATGGCATACGCGTGTCAGTAGTTACCTATTTTTGCAGAGGTAACCCGGCCTTGTGTTGGCAGAGATCCGGTTAGGTTCTCGGGTCGTCTATTCCAGGGACGTACCCATCGTGGATAGGAAGTTCCTTAGCCTGACCATTTGTTGGAAATCCAAAGAAACAATACGCGACGTGTACGGTTTTAGTTGTATTACCTGCTATGGAATGTGGCGGTAACCTGCTATTGAACATAGTAGCTATAGTAGGCATACGATACTGGTCGTATGTTGGCTAAGATTAATATTATACTTTCGAAATGTTTTCTACACTATGCACTAATAATAATATAAAAAAGAATTTGATTTTTGCGTAGTAAGCATCTTTGACTATCATAAGAAGAAATCTCCTCCAATTCTGCGTTTGCATTGTGTGTGTGGTGGGAGGTCTTATGGTAGTTTCATTTTCCAAAAGCATTTCGAATTGACTTTAAAGTTATCTTGTTGTTGTTTTAAAGAATAACTGTTTTACGATCTCACACCAGTCACCATGACTGACTCGGAGTTTATTGTTCCCTTCTAAACTCTGGGTGCCCACCAATTTCCACACGGGCAGCCTAGAGTTATATTATCAGGATATTCTGGATATTCTGGAGCTTGGAGATAAGCTGGATGACGAGACGTAGTATTTGTATTTGATATATTTATTCCGCTGTGTATTCTGTATGAGGACAAGTTATATAACTGTCCATTGATGTGATGTATTGTATTGAGTTGTATATTGACTCTGATGATTGATGTATGTATAAACTGATATAGCTCTTTGTTTTAAAAGACTAGTGTTTATTTATTATATATTGTTCCGCTGCGATATGTGAGATTCTGATATTGTTTCTGTTCTGATGTTGTTCTATTGTTGTTCTTCTTTCTTTTTCTTCTATCTTCTTCTTCTACCTTTTTCTTCTTTCTTAAAACCATAACTTTTCGGGTTTCCGGCATTCGATGGCTCAGCAGTCGATAAAGTGAGTATCGATGTTGAATTTTCGAAAGTCGAAAATTTTCGGGATGTTACAAGTGGTATCAGAGCATATGGTTAAGCGACAACCCTGCTCTGTTGGGTGTTACTCATTAGAGATAGAGTCAGTAGTACTCTAGAATGAGTTGAGTGTAATAATAGATACGAGCGCGTATTTGTTAGTTGATATAAAATTGTTTTATATTGTGATGATTGGTTTGTTGAGTGGTATATGGATTCTGGTCGGTATTGTCCGTACAACTCTATCGATAGGGATCTCTAAACACTCGAATAGAACAATTCGGCACAGTATTGTTTTAAATAGGGTAAATGAGATAATTTTGCCCAAAACTATTTTTGTATATAAAGGAATTAATTTTCTATGAATTATCATAGTATATGGATGTTTGGATGTTAGGAAGTAATAATAGTGAATTATCATCACTAAAAATTGAATAAGAAATTGAAATCGTAACTCCAAAGTTAAGAAATTAATTCACATACAAATGAAATTTAAGAATGTAAATTATAAATGTGAATTGTAATTTAAAACGGAATTCCAGAGAAGTTTTTGGAAATGTTTTGAAAAGAATTTGAAAATTTTGGAGATTTGAAAGTTTATATTTTTTTGATTTGAAAATGGATTTCGAAGGTTTTGGAAAGTATTTTAGAGAGATGAAAGCTCTAAACTCTTTTCGGTCGCTGGAAAATAACTTCGATGATGACCGCGGCATCACCGGTGTTCATTTTCGGGTTTCCAAAAGAGAAATTGCTGCCAAATTATTTTAAAAGGAAGTTGTTTGAAAAGTTGGGTTTTGTTTTGGAAATTCAAAGGATAATTTGAATTGTTTTCAAAATGGTTTTGAAAGGTTGAAAAGACTCTGAAATACTGTATAAGAATATTTATGGAATATGATTGAATTGATAACTTATACGAATAGAAATTGTTAATGTGAAATATGAAATTGTGATTGGAATTAAAGTTCATTAACAAGTGAAATCCATAAATGTGAATTGAAAGTATAAGGAAACGAATTCATATATAAATAAAATGGTAAATATGAATTGTAAATGTGATTTATAAATGAAAATGGAATTCCAGATAGATATTGGAAAATTTAAAATTCATTAATGAAATGAGTTTGTAATATGAATATATAAGTGATCTTATAAATCGAAATGTAAGTAAGTCGAAGACTTATAGAATATTTGAAATCTGATTGGAATGAAATTCAAATTGAAGACGAATGAATTAGTAATTGGAACTAATTTAAAATAGTGCAGTTATGAATGAAAGATAATTGATAAATTCAATTTTTCAGAATTGAAGATAAATAGAATTCAAATAGAATTGAAATTGTAAACTGAATCCAAATTGAATGGAAATGGTGAATTGAATTCAAATGAATTTGAAATGTGAAATTGAATGATAATGAATATGCAACTTCAATAGTAAGCTAAAAATGTATAAGCAGTTTATATTGAAGGTTTTGTAATTGAATGTACGAAATGGTTTGAATATATGCAACTAGATATTATGGCTAGTAGGATATACAGGTATAAAGGAATTGAATTTGATTTCACAGATAATTTGAATTGCTCGACAAAAGGTACGTATTTGAATTATAATATGAGTTTTTGATGATTTCTGGTCTAGCCGCTTGGCTTTTTCTTTTTCTTTTTGAAATCTGAGAGTCCGTAGGGACGTTTTGTAGTCGTGCCGCATTAGCCGCGCAAAGGAGACGCTGGCGAAATTTTTCGGAAATTTAGGGCGTTAGAAAATTTTTGAGAAATTTTGAAAGTTTAAATTTGAATTTAAACTCGAATTTGAATTAAGAAGTTAAACAATGTTGTTTGAAACCTATAATTGAAGTTAGAAAGATAGTTGGAATAATAACGAATCTTTAGTAGAAGATTTGTTTTGGAAAATTGATAAAACTATTTAAATTGTGAAAGATAGTAGACGAGTTAAGGATCACTTTTCTTAACTTGTAATTTCGAGGATGAAATTCTTTTAAGGGGGAAAGTTTGTAACGACCCATAATTTTTGATAATTAAAATTCGAATATTTAATTGATTTTAAATATTAATAAATGGAATTTAGAAGTCGAATGATTTATTTTTCGAATATCGGGTTTTATTTGATAATTAAATCAATAATTTAATAGTGAAATTCCAGAGATAATTGAAATCTGGATTTAAAATGATTGAAATTGATTTGGGAAATTTTATTTAATCATACTGGAGTTATAGAAAGGTTATAGAACTTTCAGAATCAAATTTGGAGTTAATCTGTGAAAATCGAATATTTTAATATTTAATTATCGACTGTAAAAATAGTCATTTTTGGGACAGTCTCAGAATTGGACGAGACCAGTTCCATTGGATCCGTAATAGTTAGTTATTATCGGATTTCAATTTTCGTATCCATCGGAGTTATCGTTTGACCGTGGCAGCTCGAAACGCATCGATATCGTTTTAATTTTAAATCGTCGAGTTAAAATAGTCATTTTTCAAACGGTCTCGGATTTCGACGAAACCAGTTTCATCGGATCCGTAATGTGATATTATTATAAGATTTCAAATTTCGTAATTTTTGGATTTACCATTTGTCCGGTACAAATTAAAACGCCTCGAAATCGATTTAAATCGATTTAATTTAATTTGATCGTTTATTGCCATATCTCACACATACGATCGAATTAGCTTCCGAAACCTGTTCCATTGCGTTCGGAACGCGGGGTAAACCTTACGAACGTCAGCCGGCACGCTCGAATCAGAGTTCGGAAAATTTCGATGAATAGTAAATTGGGCAATTTTCTATAAAAGCACCTCTTTTCCCTCATTTGCAAACCAGAAAAACGAGCCTAGGGTTTGTTAACAGCTGCCGCCTCCATTGAAACGAACGGCCAGCGTCTTCTCTCTTTCCCCTCCAATTTCCTTCCAATCCATCGACAGTTAGAGGAAACGTTTAACAACAATGTTGTAGATCTAGGGGAGGGCTTTAATTCTATACGGATATGATCAATTGTAGTTGAGGAAATCATCGGCAGTTTTCGTTCAAGGCAGTGCCGTTCGTCCTCGATGTGCGTGCAAGGGAGGTGGCCGAGTGCCACGTGGTCATGGCCGTGGGTAGTGTTTGGATAGGCGAGTCGAATGGAAGCTTCTGATCATCGCCGAAGTGGTCGTGGTGGTCGCGTCGATTAGGGTTTCGTGGCGGCGTGGGTTCTTTCGCGACCTGGAGATGTTCTGGGGGAAAAAGGCGCGCGTGAGGAAGATGAAGAAATTCGTGGCCCAGATTGTCTTGTTCAAAAACGAACGGCAGATGTTGAATTGGGTATAAAATAAAATAAAAAGTTTGTAAATTTATCTCGTGTAATTTTAAAATGACGTAACTTTGTCATACGTTATCAGAAAATGACGAAACGAAGTGCGTTGGAATCATATTCGCGAATGCTACGCGATGCAACTGATTTGGAAGCGATTGGAGTCAGTGAAAATTTTGGATGAGATTAAACGTCTGCTTAATTTCTTCGAAAACAAACGTCGAAATCAGAATTAAAATCACGGTGAGATCTTCTCACTCAGATTTATAATTGAATTGCAGTTATTGATTGATTTGTTTGAATGTGATATTAGATATAGTAGGATATATCTATATATATAGCAGTATATACATATTGGCATATGTATATACTGGATTGTTGATTTCCCGCCTCGTATAGCGGATGAGACCCTATTGCGCCGTTAGTAAGCGGATTTATAAAAACCTATATACCGCGATAATTCCGTACTGGAGCGGAATTGGTATTGTGCTAACATCTGTGGATGCAGGGAAACAGGTTGGAGGGATCCAACTGGATTCCTCACCGGTAGTTATTTATTTACAGATATTTTGATATATTCTGTTATCATATTGAGATATGATATTGACTGTTGTAATGGACTAATTGATGCTGTTGCATCATCGGATTCAGTTGTGAAAAGTAAAAATAACGACTTTTACTTTAAAAAGGATTTTTAAAGTGATTTTTGAAAATATACGTTTTATGGAATTTTTGAATCAATTAATAAACATTTAAAATTTTGAAGTTATAAAAGTTAAGATTTTTGTGAATTATGACTGTAAGGTGATTTTTGAAATAAAAGTCGATTTATTTATAAAATGGTTTAAGTTGGGATTTTTGAATAACTATAAACGATTTGTATAGGAAGATTTATAAAATGGATATTTTATAAATAAAAATATTGGACTTATAAAAACGAATTTTTATAAGTGTTGAAAAGAAGTATAAAAGAATTTCATAAGTGAATGAAATTAATAGATTTATAACGTGAAGGTATAAAGTGAATAGATGTTGTAGAATAAACGATTTATAAGTAATTTACTTATAAATTAGATTTTTGCACTTAATTGGGATATAAATAGAAATTGCTAAATGAAATGATTTCATAAGTTGAAATTGTTATGAAGTATAAATGTGATTTATAAACGTTGTTTATAAATCTGAAATCACTTATTTTGATAAGTAATTTTAGAAGTTAATAAAAGGAGAATTTTACAAATCGAGGTTGTTATAAAATATAAAGGGTGAAATTTATAAACATTGTTTTATAAATTCAAAACCAATTGAAATTGATAGGTTAAACATAGAAGTTTAATAAAGGGGATATATCCGCGATTTTGGATAGCGAATTATTATTGAAATAAAACGTGTAGAAAATAGTGAAATGTAATTAGTGAGATATATTCACGATTTTGGACAGTGAATATATTGTTAAGTAAAATGGATTTATTTTTGAAGAAGTGATATAAAAAATGAAGTTAAACATTTTAAAGATGTTTTAAAATGTATTATGAATCGAAAGCATAGATTTCAACAGTTCTTGTTGAAATAAACGTTTTCGAGAAATTTAAGGAAATGGTGGACTATAACACTGTTGTTATAGTAAATGATTTCCGAAAGGAAATGTTTTATATAGTATTGGGATTTATATATCTATTTAAAATCCGAATCCCTATACTAGTGATTTTGAGTCGTCGTAACGATGTTTTACGTAACATTCGTTTTGACTCAAATAAATGTGTTTAAAGAGAATGATTTCCTTAAAGAATGAGATATATACTTAATTTTGATTTAAGTATATCGAATATTTTCTAAGTGTTGAAAATAAATGATTTGTGAAATACTTATTATTAAATAAGTATGGAATGTTTTCCAATATGAAATGAACCGTTTTTGAGATTTATCTTCTTAAAGATAAATCGAAATCGAACATTGAAATCGATTTGAAAATCGTATATCAGTGGATATTTTGAAAGATATAAATTCACTATGGAATTTATAAAGGAAAGGGGAACTGTTTAGGAAAATAAACGTTGATTTATTTTTGAAGTGTGGAAATTATATATCTAGTAAAGATATTTTTGGAAGATAAAATAATTTGGGAAAATTATTTGGAATCTGATGATGTTGCGCATCTTTATTGATAGTTAAATAACCGACTATCAATAATTACCTTGAGTAGGTATTTGTTGTGAATTGGATGAATTTGAATGCCACACTTATTTTTGAATAAATCGCTCACTATTCGGGTTAGCCGGGAAAGGACCATGGGGTCGTATAACCCATTCCGAATATGTGATACGTCGTTATGAATCGCATTTGAAGACCGGTGTGGAAGACCGGATATTTTTGAAAACGGAAGGATTACCATCGAGTTACTCTACATCGACTGATCTTCGATTTAGAGGTTTTATCACCCTTAGTGACGGGAAGTCCCGACGTGATTAGAAAATTATCCGGAAATGCAAGGGCTTCGTGAGAAGTGCCTTCGGTTCTGTTCGATCCCGGAACAGACTTGTATGGATTGTGTGTCTGACGTTACAATTTGAGATATAAAGCTGATTTCTTTCAAATACATTTCTGTTGGTGGCGGAGAATTTATTCTCTTAGCTTAACACCCTTCTCTGAGACGTACGAGCTCAGAGGTTATGTAGTTGAAATTTATCAGCGATATATCCCAATTTGGTAACGTGGCATACTGAGTGTTGCTGTGAAATGATCAGTGTTTGATCATTTGTGATATGATCATTTGTTTGATCTTATATCTTTGTGATCATAGGTTGATCATTTTTGTTTGACCCGAAGCAGGGCTTTTTGAGAAAGCGTAGCTTTGTGGACGAGACTTCATCGAGCCTCACACCCCGGAAATGGTCGAAACAGGAAGGATGCGGCAAGGTTCTAGGGAGTAGCGCCCCTTAGTGTATGTCATTCCTTCTGGATAAAGGTGGTATCATGGTATGGAGCCCAGATACTTAACCTCTGTGGTTACTGCATTATTATTATCTATGTGGTTTGTTGCGAATCGGGGATCCTCGGGAAGATCGGTGACGATCGGGGGATGGCATACGCGTGTCAGTAGTTACCTATTTTTGCAGAGGTAACCCGGCCTTGTGTTGGCAGAGATCCGGTTAGGTTCTCGGGTCGTCTATTCCAGGGACGTACCCATCGTGGATAGGAAGTTCCTTAGCCTGACCATTTGTTGGAAATCCAAAGAAACAATACGCGACGTGTACGGTTTTAGTTGTATTACCTGCTATGGAATGTGGCGGTAACCTGCTATTGAACATAGTAGCTATAGTAGGCATACGATACTGGTCGTATGTTGGCTAAGATTAATATTATACTTTCGAAATGTTTTCTACACTATGCACTAATAATAATATCAAAAAGAATTTGATTTTTGCGTAGTAAGCATCTTTGACTATCATAAGAAGAAATCTCCTCCAATTCTGCGTTTGCATTGTGTGTGTGGTGGGAGGTCTTATGGTAGTTTCATTTTCCAAAAGCATTTCGAATTGACTTTAAAGTTATCTTGTTGTTGTTTTAAAGAATAACTGTTTTACGATCTCACACCAGTCACCATGACTGACTCGGAGTTTATTGTTCCCTTCTAAACTCTGGGTGCCCACCAATTTCCACACGGGCAGCCTAGAGTTATATTATCAGGATATTCTGGATATTCTGGAGCTTGGAGATAAGCTGGACGACGAGACGTAGTATTTGTATTTGATATATTTATTCCGCTGTGTATTCTGTATGAGGACAAGTTATATAACTGTCCATTGATGTGATGTATTGTATTGAGTTGTATATTGACTCTGATGATTGATGTATGTATAAACTGATATAGCTCTTTGTTTTAAAAGACTAGTGTTTATTTATTATATATTGTTCCGCTGCGATATGTGAGATTCTGATATTGTTTCTGTTCTGATGTTGTTCTATTGTTGTTCTTCTTTCTTTTTCTTCTATCTTCTTCTTCTACCTTTTTCTTCTTTCTTAAAACCATAACTTTTCGGGTTTCCGGCATTCGATGGCTCAGCAGTCGATAAAGTGAGTATCGATGTTGAATTTTCGAAAGTCGAAAATTTTCGGGATGTTACATTCATTCCGAAATCACTTAAATAAATTTTATTTAACATTCAAATCAATTTAAACTCATCTATCGATTTCATTTAATATTCGTTAGGTAAATTTGTTATTCAAAACAAATTCCGTTATATTTCCAATCCATTAAATCCATTATTTAAATTCAACTTCCTTATATCAAAACTTACAAATTTAATTAGATTAAATTCATCAAATCAAATTATTTACATTTCAAGCCTTACATTAATTCCAAAAATATCACATTTTCATTTTTTGTTAAAGAAATTCAATTTCACTTATTTACTTACTTAAATAATTTTCCAAAACTTAATTAATAAAGAAACTCAATTTCAATTATTTACGAAGTAAAATCCACTTATTCAAAAGTTCAATTTTTCTTATTAAAGAATTTCAATTCAATTTAATCATTTAATAATTCAATCTTATTTAATTATTAAATAATTCAAAACTTAATTATTAAATAATTTCAAAGTTTAATAATTCCAAACTTAATTATAATTTCAAACTTGATTATTAAATCGTTTCAAAGTTTAATAATTTCAAACTTAATTATAATTTCAAACTTGATTATTAAATCATTTCAAAGTTTAATAATTTCAAACTTAATTATAATTTCAAAATTAATTATTAAATCATTCTCAAATTAAACAACATTCTTTCATCGATTACATTGTAAATATTTTGTTTCAGATTATTAAATATTACGATTTCCTTTCATCAAAAATTCAAATTTCAACTTCATTTCAAAACCATAATATTTATTCAAATAAAATCCTTATTTTATTTTTAAATCAAAATTTTTTTTTGACCAATCGGTTTTATTTAATTTTCTATCCTAGGTCAAAGTTCAACTTGGGTATTTATCATTTCAACCCGATTCCAATTCAATTCAAAATCAAAGCATAACAAAGGGAACTTGCAGTGTGATAGCTGGGATGGTGTCAAAGTAAATAACAAGCAATAACAACAATCAATAACAATCCAAAAATCAATTCAAATAATCCTGAAATAACCGTATTAATTCGCATTGTTATTTGTACGAATTAATATAATTATTTCTAGAATCTACACTATCATTTCATGTAGATTAAAGATTATTACATTACGGGTTTCACTTGTCATCCATTACAATTTCATACATCATCAATTTAACAACATACATTCAGTGGTTCAAAGTGTAATTAAACAAATCCTACGTGTCAATAAATTTAACAGTTAAATGGGTCATATTATACAATGTCATTTAATCAAATTTAACATTTAACTATCCTATATCAATTTCAATTACATACTATTTATCAGTTTAACATTAACAATTTAACGTCCAATATAAACATCAACAATCAATCAATTATCAGCCAAACTGTATTATCATCGCATAAATAATTAATAGATAATGGTGTCAGATGTCATAGGTGAACTGATACAGGTAATAGCATATATAACAGTGTAATCAACTAACAGCAGCATATTTCAATTGTCGTTTCAATTGAAATCAAATTTAATAAATAAAAGAACATTAATCGTGAGTGAGTGCTCACCTTTCGAGGATTGATGGATCTGACAAGGAAATGAGCTACGAATTCTAAAGCAAAGTGAAATGGGCACGAACTGACGAACAAAGCTGATCAATAGGAAAAGACGAAATCAAATCAAAATAGGATTGATGAAGATAAATTTTATATAAGCGAACATATATATATATATATATCCATTTATAGGCAAATAAAATCATATTATAAATTCTAACACATATTTATTTCAAATCAAAATTTCACTTTAAAACGAAATAAATCATAAAAAAAATTCTATATATAAATTTTTTATCCGAAGTAAATTAAAACCCAAATTTCCAAAATACTTTATAGATATGCGTGCACTTCCCAGAGTACCCGTAAACATAATATATGCCTATACATATAAAACAAATAGATCTATGTATGCTATGATGTATATAGTAAACACGTCTATACAAATATATTTTAATATTATATCTACCCGGCCTATATATTGCACTACCATATGTCAATTCATAAAAATTAAAATACTGTATCATATAACTGAAATATACAAATACGCGAGACAGCACCAAACCTTAACATATATATCTAGCAGTATGGGCCCATAGTTTATATTTCATAACCAGCGAAATAGACAATGTATCCAAAACCCAACCCAAATGCACTTATAAATTCTTGTATAAACTAATAGTTTAACACAAACAACTTGCATACATATTTTAAAACTTATAAGCTTCACCTGTAATCAGCATGCGCGCATATATATATAATATATTATAAACCATCACAACTTACAATAACGTATATACAAAAAAAAATCAAAAGGCATGTAGACCCATCAACGATGTAAAAATATATAAGCTACAACTCTTTATATACAAACTTTGTATATGTAAATCGAATTATGCAGCATAACTTATAATATTTGAAATATATGATTACATTTACTTATTAAAACGAGAAGGCGTACATATATATAGTCTTTGAACTCAAATTTTATACTTGAAATCTGGAATACCAAAATATTTGAAGTTATTATAACATACATATGTATATATATACTTTACAACAGTTACTTTAAAACATAGTTTGAAACAATGAAGCAAACTCATATGCTTATAACACTGGTAGATTAATTACTTATATAAACTAATGTAAACAAGCTATATATATACGAACACAACTATATAAATCTTATGTATATTTATATATAAACTACATATTGTTATCATATAAAATATATATATACATACCAATATATATAACTAATACAGCTCTTCTAATATAGATTTCAAACTGTTCCGGTCACTAAAACAAAAGTATTATATATAATATGACAAGTCAAGACAAAGCTTCAACATACTATAAATATATATACTTTAAAACCATATGCGAACAATTATAATATGTTAGCATTAATAAGATATGCACAGGCAAACGAGATACCTTTGTAATACATATATAATTAAATGGAGATACTGTTTATATGAAAAGCACATACATTTATGTATAAAAGCCGAAGGAATTTGCAGTCGAGGTCGAGTTGGTGCATGCGGATCAAGGAGGAAAGTTGCCGGGCTCGGGTTTGGCTGCCTAGCGCGTGGAGGTGAAGGAACGAAGACGGTGGCGACGAGGCTGCTGCTAGGCCGAGGTGGGGCTGTTATGTCAGCGACGAAGGGAAGGAAGCGGGTCGACAAGCAAGTGTCGGGTGGCTTCATTAGGTGGAGATGTGGATGGGCGAGAGTGAGGAGGAGATGGTGGGTAGGCGGGTCGCTTTCGGGTGTTCGGGCGGTTGCAAAGGAAAAGTGGCCGAGCACGTGGTGGTGTGGAGCAGCGGGGTCTTGGCCATTGGATGTTGAATGGAAGAGTATAGAAGGAGGAATGATGGCAAAGGAGTGTTCGGCCAGGGTGAGAGCGGAACGAGGAGAGGAACGAGCTTGGGAAAATGAAAGAGAGAGGGAAGGCGGAAGAACGAACGCGAGGAAAGAAGTGCAGTGGTGAAGGCAGTTTGTTCCATTTTTTTTTAGAGGAAGGGAGAGGGTGGGCAGTGGCTCTCGAAAATGAGGAGGATGCGTGGGGATGGTAGGCGAAGAAAAATGAAACGAAACAATTTTATTTGAAATAGTAGAATGGAAAGGTCAGCAGTATAATTCTGGGAATATGAAACAAATGGCCTTCTGATTAACACGGTAAGAAATGAATGGTCACGGAATATCAAAAGGTTTTAAAACCGAACCGATACCGAAATCGTTCCGTAGATTTCGCTGTCTTTCGGAGTTCGAAATTGACAATTGAATATACCGTAGAGATCAGCCCGATGAGGCGATCAAAACGGTATACAGATATCAGTTGTACGATTAAATTATAAAAATTTGAATTTTCTAATAGCGGAAAATGCGAGAAAAACACTGAAAAATAAGATCGACGGAGTCAAAGATGTCCGAATTTGGAAAAACGACAAACTGACATCTTGCTCAGAAGATGGTTTAGAATTTTTCTACGTAAAAATATTTTGGTTTCGGAAACATTTTATTTTCATTGCTTTTTAACTGATTAAATTGAAGTGAATTTACGCGCGAAATAAACTTTCATATTTTCGGACAAAAATTTACCAGTCACTATGTTTAATTAGATGTATTCCAAATATTAAATTTTATTTCAAAATTTTATCGTTTTAAAATTTCACAAAATTTCAACTAATTACGTTATTAAAACAGTTGAAATTTACGGGTCGTTACAGATTCGGTGGTCTTGGTCCGGTGGGACTTCGTCCAACATCTTGTTTAAATTTTTAAAGAAATTTACTAAATCTACTTTCTCAAGTAATATATGATTAATATTGACACTCATCACTTTTTCAATCACTGTTTATCTTTTTGATAATCAGTAGGGAGTCAGATTAGTTAATGTAGTCATTTAAGATCAAATCCAAAAATAATTATAAAATCAAATGTTCTAAAAATGACTAATCTGAAACAAGGTCAAAAACATTATTTCTGGAAGGGATGTTAATTAAAAAAAATGTATGCTAATTGAAAATCAGTTGAAATGAAAAATATGCAGATATTTTCTTTGAAATTGATGCAACTAATGGATTTCTCAACATAAAACACTTTCCACTAGTAATGTTTCTATCAACTTGGCTACTAGTGTAATCTGCATTTGAATTCATTTTTATCTCAAAGTTATCGGATGGATACCAAAGACCAAACCGTGAAGTGTGCAACAAATACCTTATAATCATTTTACAGCTTTTAAATGAAATTCTTTTTGGATTTGAATTGAAACCGTGCAAATGAGCAAACAGTAAACATAATGACAGGTCTAGAATCAGTAAAATAAACAAATATATCCTCGTGTATCTAGAGTAATCATCAACTAATAAAACAACATAATTAGTCCAAACAGATCTAGATGAACCAGTTCAAAGACTCTAGAGGTACATGTAGTGTTCTTGGCATAAAAAGATAATTGGCCAACAATTATGCATAAATCAGAATCATAATCAACATTCATTATCACATAACTGGCTGATTTAATTCAGATTATGGTGTAGATTGTCACATTTAATATATCGTTTAAGATAGATGTACCATTACCTATTTTACCTTTACGATAATTTTCGTTGTTACACATTGTGATTCTGCCAACTTTATACTAGGCTAAGGAACTTTGACTTGTCGCCCGTCGTGTCCGTGAAATAGCCAGAATCCAGGTAACACTTTTGTTGTTCCTTAGCCTGCCCCACACCTACACGGGAGAAGATTTTTGTGACCTATTTGTTTTTATAGGTCCATTGTTATTAATGGCAATTGATTTTGAAAAATAAGTTTGTGGAGACCCAAGACAATTTATATTTGTTCCTTTTGGCACACAGATTTGTTTGACTCTAAGGGATTTATATTCATGCCTTTTGGAACCCAAATTGGTATAGTTTTGTGTTTGTATATATTTCGACAATTATTCTTGCCATGTCCAATATTTCCACACTTTACGTATTTGGGTATCACACTTTTCCCCTTAATAGTATTATTAGTCGTTTGTTCATATTTTGACACTTTTGCAAATCCAAATCCTTCCCTTTTATTCTCGAAGAGTTGATTTTCGAAGAGCATATTAAATGATTTATCTCTAGTGTAAAATTTTCTTGTAACCAACTCAAGTTTATTAACTTCGGATTTTAAAAGTTTATTTTCACTTATTAGCTTCGAACAACAACTAATGGTACTATCTCTCTTTTCAAAATTATTCATTTTCAAGTCCATATTTTCATTTTAAAGCTCTCTAATTTTAGTCTCAATTTCTAGCATTTCAGTTTCAAAGAGTTGGAGTTTTTTAAATTCTATTTTTTCAAAATCCTTGATTTTTTCAATCTCCTTTTCAAACTCGTGATTTTATTGAATAATTTCAGATTTGCTCAAAATCAGTTTTCTTTTTCAAGGGTTTTGAAATTTTCGTTGACTTCATTTAATTCCTTTTCAAAAATCGCACATCTAGAACTTTCTGACTTCTTAAAACTACCCAATTCTTTTTGCAAAATGTTATTTTTTAAAAATAAACTCAGTTTTATTTTTCTCCCGAATTAAAATTTCATTTTCTAACTTTTGAAAGTTTTCTTGAAAATAGACAAATTCTTTTGCATAGTCCAAACACCTTTTGCAATTAGAATATTATTTTTCTTAATATTTTTAAGCTAATTTTCCAAATCATTATTTTTATGACGTAGTTTAGCTTGATCCCTTTTCAACCAATTATTTTTCATCTTAAGAGATTCATTATTTTCAATTGAATTTCAGCACAAGAGAACTAAATCATGAAGTGAAAGATCACTTATCTCATCGGCTATTGAATCTTCATCACTGCTGTCAAATCCTGTCAAGCACGTTTCTTCAACTGAGTCGATTGTGAGGGATTTCTCACCGTTGTTGACTTTTGCACCATATATTGCATCAAAAGCAATCCAGATTTCCTGTGCACTTTCACAATGAGAGATATAGTTAAAATTATTTCTATTAATATGAGAATATAATATATGCATAGCAAGAGCAATAATCGAAGTATTTTTCTCGTCTACTATATCACACCCATTTTCAATTATATCCCAACATTTAAAATTAACAGATTTTAAATACAATTCCATTTTTAATTTCCAATTTAAAAAATATGTTCCATCAAAAATAGGAGGAATAATATTGGACTGACTCGCTAAATTAGCAACTAGGGTTAGACATCCTTGCTATTAACCTGCTCTGATACCACTTGTAGGATCGATTTCACCCTAAAGGGGGGGGTTGAGTAGGGTGATACTATTAATTATAAAAATTTAATGTGGAAATATATAAAATAATTGCAGCACTGATAATAGCAGAATAATAGCAGCACAGATAATAGCAGAATATTAAAAGCAGAAATAGAACAACACAGATTTACCCAGCTTCGGCAAAACCCTGCCTACGTGCTGCCCCCAAGGTTTCTACTAGAAATTAAGTAGTCAGACGCTTACACACATAAACTCGTGGCACCCGCTATCGACTAACCTAACTCTACGCTCAAATACCTGCCACAACTCAGCCACTGGGTTGCGAATTCTCGAACTACACCACCGTAGTTCGTCCCATAGTCACACGACTAGAATTATACAGAAGTTTAAAAGAAAATTACAAATTAAAGAACAATTAAATACAAAAACCCTAATTTTAAATATTAAGCCCAAAAGTAAAAATGCCGGCCCAAATTAATAATAAGTGAAGTCCTTTTTCTTTTTATTTATGTTGGCCTTGTATCCTTTTTTTTTGTTCTGTACTTCGATCTATCTTCGTTCCTCTTCAAGAAATTAGGGCCTCTGGAAATTTAGCACTGCGGATTCAATTGATCGATTGAAGAGATAATCTCGTGTTGCTTTGTTGACCGATCGTCTTGCTTTTACTATACTCGGCTGCTTCAATTCTTCGAGTTCGATTTGAATTGGTATGTGATTTCCTTTTTGCTTTCGTTGATATGCTTGAACTCGATTGCGATTCGAGTTATTGATTTGAAACTATGCTCTGTGATATTGTTTTAACTCGAATGATTTAGTATCCGATGATGAGATTGGGTTTTATAGGGTTGAAAACCCTAAATTAACGTTCGTATCTTTTGAGTTGAATTCCTTAATTAATTTTGCTCTGCCGTTCGATTTTTGATCGACCGATGGTGATGATATTGACTTGTTCAATTCGTATATTTTCCCGATGTCCTTGCTTGATTACTACGGCTTGTTTGATTTTCTGATTTTTCATTCATACATGTTATCATATGGCTTTGGATTTGGTTCCATTCTTTATGCTGTTGACTTCGGCCATTTGAAATGATTTCTACCGTGACACTTTGATTTGTTCAATTCGAACTTGTTATTATCTTGGTCACCACGGCTTTGATTCTGACATGATCATTGACTTTGTTTGAAACTGCTACTTAAACATGCCTTAATTTTCTGACTTGCTTATTACATTACTCCATGTAAATCATGATGTTATTATAATTTTTGTGTTGACTTCTTCGGCTTGATCAATTTGTGAAATAAAAATTGCTGCTTTTCTTTGAATAGTTTCTTGCAACAGTGCTTACTATAACCATGTATATACATATATGTATATATATATATGTGTACGATTGTTGCCTATCCACTTGGTTTCATGTGAGCTTGTTGTTGTGATGTTTTGTGTACTTGTAGTCTTTGGTATCAGTGTTACTTTGTATTCCATTTGCATTTTGATATTGCAGTCTTGTTTTTATTCCATATATGTATACAGGTGTGTTTTCATATGTATATATTTCATGTATGCTGTCATTTTCACCATGCTTGATTATGTACATTTGAGCTGGTCTTTGTTGTTCCTGATATACTAGCTCGAGTTGGTCTTCGAAACTTAACTGATCATATCATATTAAAATCTGGATTGCCTTGGCATTCTGAAACTCGAGATGCTGTCTTGTTGCATTGTGTCTGATCTTGAGTTATTTCGAGTTAAACTTCCCAGTTGCAATGTTTTTGTGTATGCTGTTTCATGAGCTTGTTCTTGTGCAATTGTTTGCACTGTCATCTATGCTGTACTGATATGGTGAGATTGTCTTTTGTCTTGTATCTGGTCTTGACCATTTGACTGTTGCACATTTCCTTGAGTCTGAGTTACATTGAGCTCTGTGTTGAATTCTGGTTAACACTTGAGTTTGAATGGTTGAGTCGTTTTCATGTGTACTCACTGAATTTTTGGTCGATGTTTGTTTTATGTTGGTTTTTGGATTCTAGTACTCGACAATTTTGTGGTGTTTTTGTATTGCACCTGAGTTGAACCTAGCTTTTCCTCGAGTTTGACCTTGTGCTCGTGTTGTGACTTTATTTGTGCTGCACTTGAGTTGAAACTAGATTTTGATTTGGTTTGACCTTGTGCTCACCTGTCCCTGTAGTTTTATCAAGTGTACGGTGTGCATGGCCTTGTGGCATGTACAGTGATACACTGTGCATGTCACAAGTTGTTCGTGTTTGATGAATTTAAAATTAAATGATGACGAACAACCCAAATAACTGAGGCAAATAATATTTTCAAAAACACGTTTACACTGCACAAATATTTCTTTTTCAATTTTACTACGTCAGTGTTTACTTTGTAGATAATTCAGATGCTGGATTCAAGTTGGAATAGAGTTGAAGATCAAATATGAGTGAATATGTGATATGTAGTGAGGAAATTTATGTAAATTGAAATGTATTGTAATTGAGATTTTGTATATATAGTGAGAGCACAAATTTGTACTATTCAAAATTGTAATAAAATATTAGTTTGAATAAAATATCTGTTTGAATTTAAATTCTGTATTATTTATTTTATTCAGCAAATATTTATTTAATTATGTGAAAAATAAAATAATACAATAACAAATACATTTAAATGAATATATATATATATATATGTTTATTATTATCAAACAAAAATCATATACTTGCATATTCAACAATCTCCCCCTTTTGATGATAACAAATATATATTTAAGATTTTGAATTTGTTATATGTATTTGATCATTCTATTTGCTCCCTCTATTTGAATGCTCCCACTCTACAACAAAACTCCCCCTTCATATATGCATGAAAATAAATAAAAATATGCAAATGAACCTAGATGCAAATAGAAAATACAAAATAAAATATTTGACCTTTATTTGCCAAAATCTTAACTTTTCTCTCCCCCTTTTGTTATCAGTAAAAGAGTAATAGTGTTAGAAAAATAGAGATAAAGTGATAGACATTAACACAACATTAATACCCAATCGAGTATAAATATTAAATTTCAATAAAAAATCAAACAAAAATCCTAAATACTCTGTTAGGCGCATATTCCACTTTAGGATGATAGGGGTGATGTAGGTATATAAAACCATATAGTTGTGTCTATTTGTGGTATATTAATATCAGGAATTTGAATATCTACTAACCATGCATAACCATTAGGACTTTTAAATGGGATTAGTAATATTCCCAAATTTTGAAAAACAACAAAAAATAAATAAATTTCAAGTATCTTCTAACCACGCATAACCGTGAGGACTTTTAAATGGGATTAGATTCAACTCGTCTATTTAATAACCAATTTTGATATGTGTTCCATACATGCATAACCATGAAGACTTTTAAATGAGCATGAAAGCACATACACAAATATTCCAAGTAATTCACCCATGCATAACCGTGAGGACTTTTAAATGAGAGTGAATACTTTGGATGTTTTTATACATAAAAAATAAAATAAAAACGAATAATTTCCTGTTTGAAATACCACATATTGACATACTATATTGGATTTTGATGAGTGATGGTCGTTAGAAATATGATAGAAATAGAGATGGTCATGGAATTTTTACCCATCAAAAGTTTTTATAAATCTTGTTTAAATTTTTAAAGAAATTTACTAAATATACTTTCTCAAGTAATATATGATTAATATTGACACTCATCACTTTTTCAATCACTGTTGATCTTTTTGATAATAAGTAGGGAATCAGATTAGTTAGTGTAGTCATTTAAGATCAAATCCAAAAATAATTATAAAATCAAATTTTCTAAAAATGACTAATATGAAATATGGTCAAAAACAATATTTTCTGGAAGGGATTTTATTTAAAAAAAATGTCCGCTAAATGAAAATCAGTTGAAATGAAAAATATGCAGATATTTTCTTTGAAATTGATGCAACTAATGGATTTCTGAACATAAAACACTTTCCACTAGTAATGTTTCTATCAACTTGGCTACCAGTGTAATATTCATCTGAATTCTATTTTATTTCAAAGTTATAGGATGGATACCAAAGGCCAAACCGTGAAGTGTGCAACAAATGCCTTATAATCATTTTATAGCTTTTAAATGAAATTCTTTTTGGATTTTAATTGAAACCGTGCAAATGAGCAAACAGTAAACATAATGACAGGTCTAGAATCAGTAAAATAAACAAATATATCCTCGTGTATCTAGAGTAATCATCAACCAATAAAACAACATCATTAGTCCAAACAGATCTAGATGAACTAGTTCAAAGACTCTACAGGTACATGTAGTGTTCTCGGCATAAAAAGATAATTGGCCAACAATTATGCATAAATCAAAATCATAATCAACATTTATTATCACATAACTAGCTGATTTAATTCAGATTATGGTGCAGATTATCACATTTAATATATCGTTTAAGATAGATGTACCATTACCTATTTTACCTTTACGATAATTTTTCGTTGTTACACATTGTGATTCTGCCACCTTTATACTAGGCTAAGGAACTTTGATTTGTCACCCGTCGTGTTCCTGAAATAGCCAGAATCCAAGTAACACTTTTGTTGTTCCTTAGCTTGCCACCACACCTACATGGGAGAAGATTTTTGTGACCTATTTGTTTTTATTAGTCCATGGTTGTTAGTGGCAACAGATTTTGAAAAAAATGTTTGTGGAGACCCAAGACAATTTTATTTGTTCCTTTTGGCACCTAGATTTGTTTGACCCTAAGGGATTTTATATTCGTCCCTATTGGAACCCAAATTGGTATGGTTTTGTGTTTGTATATATTTCGACAATTATTCTAGCCATGTCCATTATTTCCACACTTCACATATTTGGGTATCACACTTTTCCCCTTAATAGTATTATTAGTCGTTTGTTCATATTTTGACACTTTTGCAGATCCAAATCCTTTCCTTTTATTCTCGAAGAGTTGATTTTCGAAGAGTATATTAAATGATCTATCTCTAGTGTAAAATTTCCGAGCAACCAACTCAAGTTTATTAACTTTGGATTTTAAAAGTTTATTTTCACTTATTAGCTTCGAACAACAACTATTGGTACTATCTCTCTTTTCAAAATTCTTCATTTTCAAGTCCATATTTTCATTTTTAAGCTCTCTAATTTAGTCTCAATTTCTAGCATTTCAGTTTCAAAGAGTTGGAGTTTTTTAATTTCATTTTTTTCAAAATCCTTGATTTTTTCAGTCTCCTTTTCAAACTCGTGATTTAATTGAGTAATTTCAGATTTGCTCAAAATCACGTTTTCTTTTTCAAGGGTTTTGAAATTTTTGTTGACTTCATTTATTCCTTTTCAAAAATTGCACATCTAGAACTTTCTGACTTCTTAAAACTACCCAACTCTTTTTGCAAAATGTTATTTTTACAAATCAACTCCGTTTTATTTTTCTCCCGAATTAAAATTTCATTTTCTAACTTTTGAAAGTTTTCTTGAAAACAGACAAATTATTTTTCATAGTCCAAACATCTTTTGCAATTATAATTTTTATTTTTCTTAATATTTTTAAGCTCATTTTCCAAATCATTATTTTTCTGACGCAGTTTAGCTTGTTCCCTTTTCAACTTATTATTTTTCACCTTAAGAGATTCATTATTTTCAATTGATTTTTGGCACAAGAGAACTAAATCATGAAGTGAAAGATGACTTATCTCATCGGCTATTGAATCTTCTTCACTACTGTCAAATCCTGTCAAGCAAGTTTCTTCAACCGAGTCGATTGTGAGGGATTTCTCACCGCTGTTGACTTTTGCACTATATATTGCATCAAAAGCATTCCAGATTTCATGTGCACTTTCACCATGAGAGATATAGTTAAATTTATTTCGATTAATATGAGAATATAGTATATGCATAGCAAGAGAATTAATCGAAGTATTTTTCTCGTCTACTATATCACACCCATTTTCAATTATATCCTAACATTTAAAATTAACAGATTTTAAATACAATTCCATTTTTAATTTCCAATTTAAAAAATCTGTTTCATAAAAAATAGGAGGAATAATATTGGACCGACTCTCGCTAAATTTGCAACTAGGGTTAGACATCCTTGCTATTAGCCTGCTCTGATACCACTTGTAGGATCGATTTCACCCTAAAGGGGTGTGAGTAGGGTGATACTATTAATTATAAAAATTTAATGTGGAAATATATAAAATAATTGCAGCACTGATAATAGCAGAATAATAGCAGCACATATAATAGCAGAATATTAAAAGCATAAATAGAACAACACAGATTTACCCAACTTCGGCAAAACCCTGCCTACGTGCTGCCCCCAAGGTTTCTACTAGAAATTAAGTAGTCAGACGCTTACACACATAAACTCGTGGCACCCGCTATCGACTAACCTAACTCTACGCTCAAGTACCTGCCACAACTCAGCCACTGAGTTGCGAATTCTCGAACTACACCACCGTAGTTCGTCCCCTAGTCACACGACTAGAATTATACAGAAGTTTAAAAGAAAATTACAAATTAAAAAACAATTAAATACAAAAACCCTAATTTTAAATATTAAGCCCAAAAGTAAAAATGCCGGCCCAAATTAATAATAAGTGAAGTCCGTTTTCTTTTTATTTATGTCATCCTTATATCCTTTGTTTTTGGTATGTACTTCGATCTATCTTTGTTCCTCTTCAAGAAATTAGGGCCTCTGAAAATTTTGCACTGCCGATTCAATTGATCGATCGAAGAGATAATCTCGTGTTGCTTTGTTGACCGATCGTCTTGCTTTTACTATACTCGACTCCTTCAATTCTTCGAGTTCGATTTGAATTAACTCGAATGCGATTCGGGTTATTGATTTGAAACTATGCTCTGTGATATTGTTTTAACTCGAATGATTTAGTATCCGATGATGAGATTGGGTTTTATAGGGTTGAAAACCCTAAATTAACGTTCGTATTTTTTTGAGTTGAATTCTTTAATTAATTTTGCTCTGCCGTTCGATTTTTGATCAACCGATGGTGATGACATTGACTTGTTCAATTCGTATATTTTCCTAATGTCCTTGCTTGATTAGCACGGCTTGTTTGATTTTCTGATTTTTCATTCATACGTGTTATCATCTGGCTTTGGATTTGGTTCCGTTCTTTATGCTGTTGACTTCGGCCATTTGAAATGATTTCTAACGTAACACTTTGATTTGTTCAATTCAAACTTGTTATTATCTTGGTCACCACGGCTTTGATTCTAGCATGATCATTGACTTTGTTTGAAACTGCTACTTAAACATGCCTTGATTTTCTGACTTGCTTGTTGCATTACTCCATATAAATCATGACACAGTTACAATTTTTGTGTTGACTTCTTCGGCTTGATCAATTTGTGAAATAAAAATTGCTGCTTTTCTTTGAACAGTGTCTTGCAACTGTGCTTACTATAACCATGTATATACATACATATATGTATGTATATATGTGTATGATTGTTGCCTATCCACTTGGTTTCATATGAGCTTGTTGCTGTGATGTTTTGTGTACTTGTAGTCTTTGGTATCAGTGTTGCTTTGTATTCCATTTGCACTTTGATATTGCAGTCTTGTTTGTTACTGCATATATGTATACATGTGTGTTTGCATTTGTATATATTTCATGTATGTTGTCATTTTCACCATGCCTGATTATGTACATTTGAGCTGGTCTTTGTTGTTCCTGATATACTAGCTCGAGTTGTTCTTCAAAACTTAACTGATCATATCATTTTAAAATCTAGATTGCCCTGACATTCTGAAACTCGAGATGTTGTCTTGTTGCATTGTGTCTGATCTTGAGTTACTTCGAGTTAAACTTCCCAATTGCAATGTTTTTGTGTATGCTGTTTCATGAGGTTGTTCTTGTGCACTTGTTTGCACTGTCAGCTTTGCTGTACTAATATGGGGAGATTTTCTTTTGTCTTGTATCTGGTCTTGACCATTTGACTGTTGCACATTTCCTTGAGTCTAAGTTACATTGAGCTTTGTGTTGAATTCTGGTTGACACTTGAGTTTGAATGGTTGAGTCGTTTTCATGTGTACTCACTGAATTTTTGGTCGAGGCTTGTTTTATGTTGGTTTTTGGATTCTAGTACTCGACAATTTTGTGGTGCTTTTGTATTCACCTGAGTTGAACCTAGCTTTGCCTCGGGTTTGAACTGGTGCTCGTGTCGTGACTTTATTTGTATTGCACTTGAGTTGAACCTAGCTTTTGATTTGGTTTGACCTTGTGCTCACCCGTCCCTGTAGTTTTATCAAGTGTATATCGGTGTGCACGGCCTTGTGGCATGTACAGTGATACACTATGTATGTCACAAGTTGTTCATGTTTGATGAATTTAAAATTAAATGAGGATGAACAACCCAAATAACTGAGGCAAATAATATTTTCAAAAACACATTTTATTTTACACTACACAAATATTTCTTTTTCAATTTTACCGCGTCAGTGTTTACTTTGCAGATAATTCAGATGCTGGATTCAAGTTGGAATAGAGTTAAAGATCAAATATGAGTGAATGAGTGATATGTAGTGAGGAAAGTTATGTAAATTGAAATGTATTGTAATTGAGATTTTTTATATATAGCGAGAGCACAAATTTGTACTATTCAAAATTGTAATAAAATATTTGTTTGAATAAAATATATGTTTGAATTTAAATTCTGTGTTATTTATTTTATTCAGCAAATATTTATTTAATTATGTAAAAAATAAAATAGTACAATAACAAATACATTTAAATGAATATATATATGTTTATTATCATCAAACAAAAATCATATACTTGCATATTCAACAGTTGTTTTGCTGGGGAGTTCATCCCCCTAATATTCCATACAAGGAACTCCATTATATCGAGGAGGGGGGTTACTACTTGATTCTGGGGAAGTAGTAGCCCATGCCTTCTTCGGTTTTTTAGGGTTTTTCATTTTCAATTTAATTTTATTAACCATACTGTTCCATGCAGCATTGTCTATGACGTCAGCAGGGAGTGTAGCTTTGAATTTGAATGGAAGATCATCAGACTTGGTTTTATGAGTTGATTTGGATTTGGTAGAGTATTCTGGTTTCGAAGACTGCACTAGTTTCTGAGAGGATACTTCATTGGGAGAAGTTTCCATGTCATCAGCTTCAGCACCTTCGTTAATGGTCTTTGACTGGGAGAGGTCTTCATTTGAATTTAAATCCATTTGTATATCATTTCGATTTGTGATACAATTGTCAGTCATATGATTTTCTTAGAACAAATCATGTTATATAACCTAAGACTTTGGACTATTTTTCTGATTGATAGTAACATTTTCTTCACGACCTCATTTTCTATTATTCTTTGAAATTAGTAATGTCATGCATCTTATTATTGCTGCAGTTATTTTTTTGTTTTGTCTGTCTTCATTGGCATGAGGTTGTCGGTCTACATCAACATGTTCCTATTGGTTCACTATTCCCGTGTCTTGTGATAAATTATCTACCTTCATAGCATTAATGTTAGTTACATTAGTTTTAGCTGTCTTCAGAATCCAAATTTTTGAAAATTGACATACTTTCTCTAAGTGACCAAAGCTTCGGCAGTTGGTGCACTTTGGGGTTTTCCATTCGTATTCAACACTTTGCATAATTAATTGATCGTTTTCCAAGAGAATGGGAACGGTGCTAGGGTAAGAGAACGAACTAGGGACTTTCTATGACTCTAGCATAGGCAATTTAAATAATACCTTTGGAAACTTTGTCTAATTTAATAGGGTTCCCTAGAATTGATGTGATATAGCTTATGCCTTCTTCCGTCCAATAATCTAATGATAGTCCTAGGAAGCGAATCCAGATAGGCATCGAGTGGAGCAAATCTTTATCCAATTGCATCCCTAATTTCCAACGTTTCGTCATCATAAGCTTTTGTTATAGAAATAAGGAACTTTTTCTAAAATCCTATGACAATTGTTTATTCGTTCGAATTTAATGACATAGAAACCATTTTCTTTAGAATATATGGTAAAATCACCTGTATGGTTTTAGACCATGTAAATGTAAGCCTTAAAAAAAGGGTAGTGAGGTTTAGATCCGATAACATAAATTACTATTGCATTGTTCTATAAGTTCCTAGCATCTTGGACAATTTCTGGTGTCACTTTGGCACAGTTAAGAGAGTTAAATTCCAATGGCTGGAAAAATTTAAGCGGAATGCAGACTGGGATTTAATTACCTTTAACAACCTCGTTCCAAGCCCGACTAGGCTTAGCCATGTTATGAAATTGGTAGGATTTGGAAAATTACCTGAATAAGTAGGATTCTGGTTGGCGTTAAGAGAGGGGCGGTAGGTAGGTAGAATGGCTCCCTTGTAGAGGATGATTAGGATGTTCTTGGCGTTAAGGTTGGGGCAGCAGATGGGTAGAATGGCTCCATTGCAGAGGATCATTAGGATGTGCTGATAAAGGATTGAAGAAGCGGACGGATCTGACTTTCGTTTAGGAAAAGAGGGTGGTCTAGGAGAACGTTTCCATTTTCTAGGTTTGACAACCGTGAAACCGGTGTCATCATGGTCAGTGGGAGTTCGAAGGAATTAGAGGGCAGGGAGATATCAAATGATTGATCTGGTATCGGAGGAGGGTGGAAGTTAGGGGAGGTAGGAGACTCCATGGCTAGGGTTTCTTCCGACTTGTTAATCTTTGACTTTTGTTAATCTCTTGTTTTATTTAAATTTATAAATCACATAGAGTTTTATTTATTTTATATTTTATACATATAAATGTACACATATGTATCATATACATATATGTATGTGTGTGCATGTGTAACATGATAGCCCGTGCAAGGTATAACATGCCCGTATATAAATGTTGGGATTTACATTGCAACGGACATGTTAGCTCATCCGATATGTATTGTATGTTGTCCAAATATATGTATGTATTTAAACTTGTTATCTATGTAAATATTATGAATCTACATATATATAAATGTATAAATGTATGTTCATCGACGGAAATTCTATCGGTTTAGAAAACCGTCGAACGAATTTAGAAATAAAAATAACCGCAAGCGCACGGCGTACACTTGTAGTACGTGGCGAATACGGGTCGATCCGCAAGGAATTGATGATTTTAAATCTCTATTCAATCAAATTAACCAAAGTTGAAAATGTGATTAGCTAAAAATGTAGAAAACTAGCAAAAGAAAATTGATAAAAATATGAGAGTGTGAAGGAAATTTAGAGATAATTCCACTCTCTAGATCATATAGTTCAACCAAATATAAAATTATGATCTCTCTTTTTTGGTCATAAGTGAATTTAAATGATGTGTTTATTATAAGTATGGCTCATTTGTGCTATTAATTAGCTCAACATAAGCCATCAAACTATAACACAACCTTTAAACCACTTACTACTCTCATGAAAATGACAACAAAGTTGAAAATGAAATCTATTTTAAGTATGGCCTATTAACTATTAATTAGAAATATAGACCATCAAATTTGAATTTCAAATCACTTTCTTATGCCATAATCATATTTTGATGAAGAGGCATTTGTGTTAGTGATTGTTTAAGCATAGCCTATTTGGTGTCAACAATATAGGCTATCAAATTCAAAACAAAAACAACAAATTAAACCACTTCAAGCATTGTCATTAAGCACAAAAAGAGAGCTATAATTATCAAAATGTTGAAGCTACATGATTAGAGGCTTCATTACCCCTAAATTGAAGGGATTAGCCTCTCATATTTGTTATCAAAACAACAAATGTAGCTAGCAACATGAAAGCAAAAGAAAAGGAAAAGAGAAGCTAATTAACAAGAATTAAAACTAATCTACTTTGCATGAATGTAAACTACACTACTAACATAAGAAGAGAAGAAGCATGTAA
This sequence comes from Allium fistulosum, assembly GCA_030737815.1. Lineage (NCBI taxonomy): Eukaryota > Viridiplantae > Streptophyta > Magnoliopsida > Asparagales > Amaryllidaceae > Allium > Allium fistulosum. The sequence continues at coordinate 1,419,051,494 of CM060901.1, read as the reverse complement.
ATAAAAAAGAATTAACATTGCAATAAAGAAAGAAAAATTATATGAAATAAAATGGCTAAGTAGCCATGGAAAAAGAAGAGATAAAAGCTTTGATTTATTTCCTAAGCTAAAAACTAAGTAAGAGAGACTGAAGGGGGAGCGGAGAGTTACATGAAACATAAGGGGATTTTATACTTGTATGAAACCCTAATTCATATTTTTGGGGAATGCCCAAATTGCCCTTGAGGTAGTGTGGTGGCCAAGTAATCATTAGCCTTCCATAATCATCCATTTAAGTGTGCATGAAGATTTGATGTCCATTAGCATGTGGATTAGCTTCTAATTTGTACATGAAGGTAGGTGGGTAGGTGGGGTCCTCCATGATCTTCACTTTGAATTATTTCCATCTTCATTTGTTCTCTTCACTTTTGTGCATGCATATGTGATCATGAAACCACTTGTATATGAATTTAAATTCCTACAAAATAATATAGAAATTTTCAATTAAATTTTAGAAAATTAATATATGCACAAAAATGACCATTTTGCCCTTGGATGAAGATGAATATGTGACAATTTGAAATAATTTGAATTTTGGTTTAAACAAGTTAAAATACCCGATATGATCATTTATTTAATCTAAATAGATTAAATATGGTGGTAAAAATATGCACATTTACGTGCACATCAATGTATATGTTAATTTTATTTAAACAATTTTATAAGAATGAAAATATTTACACACACATAATACACACACACGTATACATATATGTATGCATGTATGTGTGTATGTAAGTATAACTTATGTATATATGTAAAATATTAATAATATATATATGTATGTATGTATTATTGTAATAAAATTAAAATAAATATATATATATATATACACATATAATATAATTTTTTTAAATTATGAACTAATATATATATGTATATATTACAATGACAAGATATATTTTATTATTATATATATATATTCATAAGCATATTTAGAATATATAAATATATACATATATTTATATCTATATATACTATTTAATAAAATTAAATATTTTTTTAATTTTAAACACTTCCAGATCGTATGCACAATAGAATAAAATTTTTGGATTAATTAGTCGAAAAACAATAAAAAATTAATAAAAAATATTTTTGAAAAATTTAGCACGATATTTTGAGGTTTGAAAACTTTTTCCATAATTTTTTCAGCCATAATTTATTTTATATTAATTAATTATTTTCAATCGTATATTATAATAATTTTTAAAAAATAGGAAAAATGATTTTTTTACTTCTCATTTTCTATCTGAGTCTTATTTGATAAAATAATTTTATAAAATTTACAAATTTTCGAAACATATTTTATTTTATATAAATTATTTACATAATATATTGATTTAAATAATATTAAATAATGGTAAATAATTATTTAAAATATTTTATAGCTACCCAAAATTATAATACATGTATAAAATATATGTTTAATTATTAGCATGTAATGATGTTATAATTAAATACAAACCATATAAATATAGTTAAATGATATATTAATTTATATATATATATATATTAATTAATAAAATAATTATTATTATAAATAAAATAATTCGGCTGTGCATATCTGACCTATACATGAAACAAAATTATTTTTTTATTAAATGAATACATACATATAATCAATCTAGTATGTGACAACATCAATACATACAAGAATCGTCACCTAACTAACACTATAATAATAATATATATAAACAATAAAATATTGTCCAGAAATTATAAACTATATAATATAGTAAAAATATATCTAAAACCAATGCCTTGAAGCACACCTTGTAATGATGAACTCTCTCTTCTTTGAAAGCCTTTTGATTTGGCAGTCTATTAATCCTTGAACCTTAGACCTTTGACTATCAAATAACAATTGCCTTTTGAATTGACTTTATTTGGATTTGCTTGAGCTTCTAGGGTATGAAATCGTCCAGCAATGGATGGGAATAGTGGTAGCCAAAAAGATCTAATCAATTTAGGGTTTGATAAATAGTGGATGAAAAGGAGAAAGTCATGAATCATATCTCATACTGATTCTCACTAAATCTAAGTCATCCATTTCTAACACCTCTAACCTATTTTAGCTGCCCTCTATATTCCTCATTACAACTAAAATTATCAACCTATCATCATGGGCCAATGCACTATTTAAGCCCAAATAAATGTTATTAGTTAAATCTAATTTAATTGCTTATCAATATCGCATACCGATGGTTATATTTATAACTATTATAACATCGAACTATTCGAATGTTAATGTTCACATGTTACTTAGCAGGTAGTGTGACATTTTGGCTAAATTTATTGCTTACTAAGTTTCGGTAAAATCCAATTTCACTTTATTAAGCATTACCCGGTTGTGACTTTTATTTACACCAATTCTCTTCGTCAAAACTATATCCCTTTGGACTTATCGGATTTGGTAATGGTCAAAATTTCAATATCGTCCATATTTAATTCTATAGTCCAAACACAAAGTCTTTAGTTCAATAATAACAACTATTATTAACCGAAATGCACTAGCCAGAGACTTTGACTTTGAGTTGACTGTGATACTAAACCCATATAACTAAGGAGACGAATCCTCTCTTGAACAATGCTTCACTTCCAATATTTCCACTCGATCCGACTATAGTCACTCAATGGACATCATGCCACGATTTGATTATAATAAAAGCGGAGCTTTCATACTGAAGATCCATGTATTTTCAAGTCGAGAGAACTGTATAAATCAGTCACATCAATATTTTTTGTTTGATCTTAGTTATATTAACCAACAGTAAACTTTCGTTCCATAATTATCCAATAACTATCAACACATAACCCCTAGGTGCCCCCAGCAGTCATGAGTAATACACTACCCAACATTTGGAGAGCGTTATGTAATCTAGTCTCAACGGATACATCAATATTCAATCTCGATGCATCTTGATTAGGAACATTTAAAATGGCATATTTGTTTTCATTGTGATAAATTACTCATGGTTACAATACTTTATAACTACTATCACAAAACATAACATTTATGGATTTTCTATTAAATATACTTTTAATTAAATTAAATAATTCAACACATTATATCAAGTATATAACAGAAAGAAAACACCTTTTATTTCGAACAAGATTGGTTATCAAGTTATATATATATAGCAAATTATATAATTTCCTCTAGGGCATACCTCTAACTCTATCCATTGTAAATATTGGAAATATTTATAATGTAACTTCAAATATTTGCAAAAATAATATCTAAAATTAAAACTGCAAACATTGCAATAAAAACTTTGTAGCCAAAGAAAATTTGAATATTTCATTGGCTTTTTGTCCAGGAGTGCTTATATATTTTGGGGAAATTGACAAAAAAAGAAATTACTAAAAATATTTCTCCAAGGTTAATCTAAGAGATTTCGTTGAAAGGGAAATTTTTGTATTAAGTTTGGAAACAATGGATAAATCTTAATTGCCAAAAAATTATAACCACTTAGTATTCAAATTCTTTTTGTTTTATCTTTCTGTTATTTGTGGTATTTACGGAAAACACCAGTGCTTTTTCATATTAGGGGATTTCATACTGTAAGTGTAGTTCCTAAAATTGATTATTAATAAAATAACAATACAACTTCACTATGACAAAAAATAGCAATCTAAGTCATAAATCTAAAACCAAATCCTTCAAATTAAGTTCAACAAAGGAAATTATATTATATCAAGTTTCTTGCGTTATTTAAAATTAAGAGTATAATAAAGCAAACAATAATGCGCAAACATATATTATTTTGAATATTTAGTCTTTTATATAATTTGTGTGTGTACAACATACCATTTTATATACAGTATAATGAAAACTATTTTGGAAAAACCAAATACATCAGAAATCTTCATGTGATTTGCTTTGTAAATAACTTAAGGTACAAAAAGTAATCAAAATTATATAACATGTAGCTTGGATTATTAAAATGCAAGGTATAATAAAATTAGAACTATAAAAGAGAGAGAGCGAAGCATAACTATGAACATTTAGTAGTTTACACAATTTAACTTCGTATAATAGGTCGTTTTAGTTCATACTGCAAAACGCTTCCATAAAAATATATTTTTTCCAAATTTACAAGTTGTTTGCATTATAAACCATCAAGGTACAATAAAAACCACCAAAACTGCATAAAAAATTATGAATTTGAATGTGAAAAAAATAGAAGTTCTAAATTAGACCTCAAAAATAAAAGTAAGTACTTGGTTTACATCATTAACAAAAATATGTATTCATTTTGAAATATGAAAAGGGTACTAACATTTGAGAATAAATGATAAATTACAAGATCTATGTGTTCAATTGTACCTTTCTCAATTGTAAAATTTATATGAATCCATGTATCGAAAATGGAACTTTCTAATAGAAGTAGAATTTTATTTACACTGCGAAATACTAAATTTTATTTTATTTTGATTTAGATTAATATGCTACTCAATGAAGAAGTAAATGAAATTACATACATCACAAGTGAAAATATTTACATTTTCATCAAGGACCACTAGCTCAACCCGTTAGTGGTATGACGCTCCACACATAGGTTCTAGAGGTCATGGGTTCGAACTCCTAAGACATCAAAATGAGTACTCATAGATTAACAAAAATGAGTGGTTAGTGACACTTTATTCAAATAGAGCGCTCATTTTGATGTCATGGGCTTCAAACCCAAAATCATTACAATATCATTCTAGAGCACCTTACCACTTACCAGTTGAGATAATGGTCCTTTGTAACGACCCGCCATTCGTAACACCCATAATGCATGCACAAATGTACTCAGATTTCATAAGTATCATAGGTGATGGTTCGTTGGGTATTATTTAAAAAATACAAAGAGAGAGTGTGTGTGTGTGTGTGTGTATTGTGTATATGTGTGTTAACTATCTAATAGTAGAATTGATAAATACAATATTAACATAAATATGTAATAGACTAAATGCATATCATATAAGTGAGACATAAGATGCAATATCAAAGTACATCGTGTTTCCTAGCAAATGGAGTCTGAATTACATCAAATCCATAAACAACATGTCTCATAATACATAATAGCCTAACATGTCAATAACCCGAAATACTGGATAGATATCATAATAGCGATAACAGCTATAGCTTTAAAACTCACATCCAACTAGTAGAATCCCTCTTTTAAGTCAACTCATTCAAGGAATATATAATAGAAAAAAGATAATATAAAGAAGGTCAGATATAAATTCTAGTGAAAAGTAAATACCACTAATCAGCTTGATTACCAATACGCTAATATATCATGTATAATACCAATTGACTTAACACGAGGTAACGAAACCATATCTCAATCTACATCTTCACCTACATCCAACAAGTTAGCACATTTATACTATGTGCTATATAATACGTGATAAATCTATCAACCACTAATCATCATGGCATCCGAACATGGCTTAACCACCACACACTAAGGTAGTGGGCACTGTGTCGTTCGGTAAGGCCAAGACCTGCTAAGTACAGTCACTAATATAGTATCGACACTATGAAACTTTACCGCATTGCCAACCATATCGTATAAAACTCAAATCAATATGCACATGCTAACCTCTACCATTTGTTTATCACAAGTATTTAGGACAAGTAACCCAAGGCCAATGTGACGACCGCCCCATACTACCCGCACCAAATGACCTAAAAGAGCGTTTTAAATGTGTCAGGCTGACATGGGACGTTCATCAAGGTTGAAATTTTAAGCAGAAAACCTGCTGCATACCTCATAGAGCATAGGGGAGCATAGATAAAATATAATATAGAAAATGTACAATAGAAATATAGTGAGACATAACAAATGAAAGATAACATCCCTACTAGAACATTATGAGTTATGGTACAAATGTCATAATATCTCAGTATAACATGTCCTCACTACATCCCTCAGAGTATATAACAACAAACAATGGAAACTAAAAATATAGCTCCTCCAAGCTCATCTTCATACAACAACTGTGACTTCAAACCTATCATATAGTCTACTCATTTAAAGGTATCCAAGATGATAATAGGAAACATAAAATCTTGGGTCAAACAACAGTCTGCTATGAGCGGTAAATGACTATCAAAAGCTATACTGGAAAATATGGTACTAAACAGGTACACAAAACCATACCTGGCTAGTCCCTGCTACCAAAGAGTTAGCACATAATAATAAGATATAATATGCCACTCAAAATAAACGATACAAGGATACTGTAACAGAACATGATAGAAGAATCTAAGTAGCCTCCTCTATTGGCCCTTTTCCCAATCCCTTCTCCTACATTCCTATAGATGATAGCCTACCCATAAGAAGACACAACAACCATACCAACCATAGAATCCAAAACCTAGCTATCATCTTCTAAAGCCTTGAACATATGATAACTCGTATGGCCTCTATAGGATCAATTTCACCCTAAAGGGGCGGGGGTGAATAGGGTGATACTAATAATTATAAAAATTAATGTGGAAATATATAAAATAATTGCAGCACAGATAATAGCAGAATAATAAAGGTAGAAATAGAACAACACAGATTTACCCAGCTTCAGCAAAACCCTGCCTACGTGCTGCCCCCAAGGTTTCTACTAGAAATTAAGTAATCAGACACTTACATACGTAAACTTGTGACACCCGCTATCGACTAACCAGACGACTAGAATTTTATAAAAGTTTAAAAGTAAAATAAAAAATAAAAACAAACACAAAACCTTATATAAAATTAAAGCCCAATTAAAAATTATAAAGGCCGGCCACTTTAGTTTATATCAAAAAATTGTCTCCCTTAATTATAGGGATCGATCCCCTTAAATTTCATTCGAATATTTCATTTGAATTCGTATGTTAATTTTGCTCGGCCGTTCGATTTTGCTTGAATACATGTGATTTGTTTAGACTGGTTCAATTCGTATATTGCTTGAATTTCTTTGAGTCGGTTCCATTATTTGTTCCTTTGATTTCGGCACTGTAGTTTTCTGGTATGAGTTCGGTTAATTTGTATTTCATCTGCAAGTTCCATTCTTTTCTACTCTGACTAGTTCATCGTGTTAGTATATGAATTTGATCTATCTTCGTGTATAGTTGACCCTTGTTGATTTTTATCTCAGCCATGACTCATGCAGCTGCTTCCCTATTTTATGATTTTTGAACACATGTATAAATTTGCGTAGAACTTCACAGGAATGCTACCACTTGTGTGTGACTGGAACCACTTGTGTTTGTATGTGAGTCAGCATGTATATACATACATACATATGTATGTGTGTGTGTATATGTTGTGCCTACATTGCTCTAGTCTCATTGCGTTGAGTTGAATTCTGGTTGACACTGCATGTATGTATACATGAGTGTAGCTGCTTTGTTTTGTTCATTGTATTGAGGTTTGGTTCATTGATGATGCTTTAAGTCATGTTTGTGCCTTTGATTTGTGCACTTGTATTTTCATTTGAAGTTTATTTGTAACATCCCACCTTTTTGTACGCTTAAGCAGACACACATGTCGACTTAAACCATACAGAAGGGCAGATTGTTATGGGGTAAATAAGAAAAAGTGGAGAAATAAAAGAAACAAAATAGAATCTTGCAGCGGAACGATAAAATATAATAATCAAATAACAGTTCATGAAGCTGTTTTACAAAACATTTGATTATACTTATACAATACATATCAGAGTTACACATGCCAGAGAATGATAATTATTCAGCGGAATACAATGGTGTAGTAGAATATATAAAAAATAGTAATAATAAAATCTTCGTCTTTATCCTTCAGAAATAGGGCCTTCAAATCCTGAAATGCTCAGGCTGACCCGAGCGAATTGAAAAAAACAAAACACTCGAGTCAGAACTAAAAGATCTTATGTAAGTTAAATCAATGAAATAAATATGAGTGTAAACGGCGTCAGAGATGTTTACGGGGTTTGACATCTCCTATCTAGTGTCTAACGTGAGTGCAGTAACTTAAGAAATGTTCGGGATTCACATCTCTTAAGGATCCGTTAAACTATCTACTATGTAGTAATATTCGCTATATACAGTAGTGTCTAATCAGTAAAGTATAATCATATAGAAAATAGCGTTAAGGGGATGGAGAACCTTAATGCGGTCGGATCTTAAAATCATAATCGTAGTAAAGCTCGATATGGTAGGTGACACGGCACAACTAGGCAATGCCAGGGTAGATATACCAATTACGCATCCGGACTGGTGGTGATGCATAGCAGCCACTACCGCCCACCTCGAACAACACTCCCAAATCGAAGGGTGGCCACCAAAATAACAAAGTAATAGAATGTTATCGAAGAAGTGTGTCCGATCAGAGGTGCTACCTCATTGGTCCGTCAATCGCTCATGTTTTAGCCACCTTATGCCAACTCGCGGGAGTTGGGTCCACGTATATACCTTAGGATCGTCGCCACCATCCTACTTCATTCTGGAAACTCTACCGCGTATACAGTTGTCAAAGTGGTTTTCGGTATCGACAGAGAGTATGTCCATATCCGATCTCGGTCTCTTTAACAACCAATCGTTATTATAACACCGTGATCATTTTAAAAATATATATACCTTTAAAACACAATCGTTGCCCTTTCAAAACATATTCTTTATTTCAAAATAGTATATACATCAAAAACCAAAATATTACTGCCATTTCAAACCATATCCTTTACTTCAAAATAGTATATACTTTAAAACCGAAATATTATTGCTATTTCAAAACATATCATTTACTTCAAAATAGTATATACTTTAAAACCAAATTCAATAATATATCATTTAAATAAAATCCAAATTTTCAATCACTATTCTTATTTTTAATTATAAAACTTGAAATATTCTTTAAAACCATCTTAAACCCAAATCACAAAATGCAGTCATATTCTTAATCTCAAAATTTCAATCGGTTTCAAATCAATATATTTAAAGATAATTCTTAAATAAATTCCATTTCAAATAAATTCATTTTTCAAACCATATTACTTTCAGAGTTATAACAATTTCAAAACCAATACTTTGAAAAACAATAATACCTTAATTTCAATAAAACATTTAAATTTTGATATATTTCAAGTCTTTAAATATTCCAAAATTCCGAACAAAATATGATAATCTTATATATACCTTAATTCAATTTACTATTATTTAGTTTAGAAATATTTATTTAATAAATTCAATATCACTTAAATAAAGCTCAAACTTGAAATATTCGTAAATCAACTTAAAACATCATCAAGTTATACATAGCTTAAATTTTAGAATTTAACCATATATAAAATAATATTTGTATAATATCAAAATTTAATATTTATTAAACCGTATATTTCTTTCCAAATCGTAGAAAAATCACTTTAAAATATTTTATATATAGACCACGGTGCCTGTATATAATTTTCTATCCTATGGTCAAGTGATACGGATATTTATCATTTCAATCCGTAATTTAAAAATAAAAGTTTACGGTTATATATCATTTCAAACCGCAATCCCGAATGAAATGAAAATGCATAATAACTTGCAGTTTATACAATATAAAATATAGCATCCATTCATCCAAATATCAATAAACAACCATTTATTACAATCATCATCCAATTTAAACAAAACATCAATATAAAGCATATAAAATATAATAGGCATCAACAAATAGTTTATATTCAATAAAAATTAATAACTGTTTAACTGGCAGTTTGTATGCAATAATAAATAAATTTAACTCGCAAATTTTATGAAATAATAAAATTAAATAACAATTAAATTTAACAAAATGTTATCTAACTGAGATGATGATTAAATATATGCCCAAACAATCGTAGATAAATTTCAAATCACATCAAAATTTAATTTAACAAACATAAGAAATCTTAGAAGTTGTGAGTGGGTTAAAACACTCACCTTTTGAATTTAAATTGAATTTAAATTCAATTTAAACCCAAAATTTTTACAGTCTTAGAATTCATCCAAACTAGCGTCAAATGATCTGGAATTTCAATACGATCCTAACAAAAGAAACCGCGTCCAAATCCGAGTCCGTATGCAAAAGTTATGAAAATTTGAAGATTGGAAAATTCTGGTCCTGAGTCGACTTCGAGTTCAACCCAGTCCGCCGCCTCAAATACCCGATGCTTGCTTTGAGTTTTTGCCAAAACGACCCGGAGACCCGAGTCATTTTCTTCGTGACACGAAGTAGCTCCAGGTTTTTTCCCCTTGAAACCCCAAGCGCGATCCGAAGCGCGTAAATCTCGATTTTTTTTTTAAATTAGATTTTGGAATTTGGGAATTAGGTTTTGTCTGCCATTGGAATGAGGAGCTAAGAAGAAGATGAATTGTATGTACAGACAAATGAAGATTAGGGAGGCTAGGGTTTATAACTGTGTTTATATAGGTAGGTTAGATATATAGAGTAGATAGACTGGATAGATGAACGTGCGGAACAAACTATGGCCCGAAAAGCCCGTTCTGACCCCGGAACGAAATTGAGTAAACCCATATATCAAAATAGGTGTTTTAAAATATTCTGAGCGCGATGGAAAAAGTTTCACGTCCAAATTCCATTGTATGAAGAAGTTACGCTGAAAAAGAAATTCTCAAATTGATTTCAAAAATTGATTTCAATTAAATCGATTTCAAGGCGTTTCACGTTCGTACGATCAAACCACAAGTCCGATCGTTACGAAACTTGAAACCCTACAATAATTCACTGATACGGATCCGATGAAACTAGTTTCGTCGAAATCCGAGTCAGTGACAAAAATGGCTATTTTTATATTAATTAAATAAATTAAAAATTAGTAAATAAATCCAATTTTTATATTTCAGTTTCGGAATTGGCAAATTTTATCACTTAAAAAATATCAAACATTTAAAATGTTTTAACAATTTTTAAATGTCAATTTATTAAAGATTAAATCAATATAACTCTTAAATTTCATAAAATTCAAAATTATAGGTAAATTTCCAAAATTTCCATAAATTTTACTTTACCCAAAATTATTCCATTAATTCATATTTCAAATAGGAGGCTTGCCATTGGATTTAAAATTATTACATAAATATTTCCCATTATTCAACTAAATTTTTAATTTAACGTAATAATTAAATTTTCATTTCACTTATTTCAATAAGTCCAACAATTATAAATTAACAAATTAACTCATTATTAAAGATTCAACTTCAAAAATTCATAAAGTTCATCATCTTGATTTACTCATTAATTCATAATTCTTTAAACCAATTCCCTTCTAAATTTTAAAGTAACTAAATTTACCAAATCATAGTATTTATTTCAATTTCTTAAAATAACCCCCTTTATTATAAATTGAATCTAATTTATTAAAATAAGTTTCCAAATTTAATGTATTAGATTCAATTTCACTTTTTAACTTACACTTAAATTTAGGTCATAATCAATTTATACGTATTCCTTTCTTAGTTACTATTTTACATACTTCTTGCATAAATTTCACAATTAACCATTATTATTAAAGTAATGCTAATAATAAATACGACCTTACTATTACTCAACATTTAAACGAACGTTACTTCATTTCCATTAGTGTAACATTTATTTCCTTATCACTTATTACCAATTCAAATTTCATTAACAATAAGTAGGTAATTTATAATATATGTTTACAAATTTTGAATTAATCGTTATTCAAACCACTATTCATTATTATTTACTTAAATTTAGCATTAATTACCTTGCATTACATTGTTGCTTAAATTCCCAATCCGATTGTAATTAATACTCTAAATAAATACGCTTACTCCTTTCGTTATTTATTAATTGTCACAAGAACGTTTAATAATTTCAACAACATTGTAATTACTAATTACCTACATTGATTGTATACGTTTTCCATTATTATCATTTATTAGAATTCTGTTCAACTTTCCATCTTATGCATACAGTTAACCTTTATTTGATTTTACCTTCAAAATTTCCAGTTATTCTCTTAACTTACAAAGAAAAACAATGATTAATTTCATTTTAATTGCTATTAATTACATGCATTGTTAACGGACAATAGTTGTCACCATTTTACAAATTTTAACATTTGAAATTTATTCTCTACAACAATTATTACCTATCAATATTAATTTGCCCATAAATACAAAACTTGCAATTGTTCTTATTATCATATTCCATTTACTGTTAACAATGTTTATTACATTATATCAGTTTAATATTTTCCTTAAATCCTTATATTCAATTCATATACAGGTAAAATTCTTTTCACTACTTAAAATCATTTGAATTAACTTCGAATTACTATAGGTAGTTTTTTTTCTTCTAAATTTAATTACAAACTCCTATTAAATTAACAAATTTAATTGTCGAAATTTACGGGTCGTTACACTCTCCCCCACTCAAAACTTTTCGTCTCCGAAAAGGAAAAGAAGGGAAAAGAAGAATTAAGAAATCTATATATATTTTATTTAAAACTTTATAACCAATTAAATTTATAAAATTAATTAATTTAGATAAAATATACCACTTTATAACTATTAAATCTTTTTTTTAAAGGTTGGAAAACATTTCAAAATAATTTCTAAGTCCAAAATTTTACGGAAAATTTCGGCAGAGTCTCCTTTGTACGGAGAGGCTCGGAAGAAAATATAATATAAATATATCAATATACCACATATAATATCCAAAATTTAATATCCCAACACGGAAAAACAATATAATAGCGCTATAAACCGTAATCCGAAAACATACCTATTTGTCGGGCAATTAACGCTTATTTATGGAACCAAAAGCAGTAGCAATTTGCTTCCATAACCTGCATTTCGCTTATATAAATCCGATAAGCGTTAGAAATTTTATAGAATGAAATATTTAAGTTGTTCAATCACTAACAACAATCAATACAACAACCATCCATTTCAACAACAGCATACACAACAAATACAAAACAACCATTCAATAAAAAAACAAATAGTTGTTCGGGTTCAAAACTTGAAATTGTACGAAATGAAAATAACTATCAAGTGCATCATTTACTCAACAGTCTTAGATGGAACAAAAATAGATTATTTATTCATCCAACAACTTCAAATTTCCTTACCCAACCAACCATAAAACAAGCAATAACAATTCAAACCAACAAACCAAATTAACTTATTATAAATTTATTTCATACTTTAGTTGTTTGATTTCCTTTCTTTCATTTATTCAGTGATTACTTCTTTTATTTTCATTTTATTATTATTTTTTCTATTTTATATAGAAATAACTTCAACCCTTTTCTTAAGTTTACAATTTCCCTTTATTATATTACACTCATTTATTTGCACTTACTACTTACTATTATTCATTCATTTATTATTTCGTGATCTTATTTATCCACACTTTAATTACTTAAGTTTATAATCATTCATTTGTCACACTTACCTTTAATTATATTTACTTGGTAAAATTTCAATTATAACTTAAGTTTATAACATTAAATCATCATTTAACAGCAATTTCATTGAATACTTTCATTATTTCAAAATTCTACTTGTATAATATTCTATTACAATTTAAACACTTGCAACAAGGCATACAACCATAAAACCAATCATTCATTCATATCAAACAAAAGAAATAGTTGTTCAGGTTCATAACTTTAAATTGTACAGAATGAAGAATAAACTACTAAGTGTACCCTTCACTCAACAGTCTTAGGTGAAACTAAATAGATTATTCCTACATCCAAACAATATTAAAGTATCCTTGCCCAAACAACCATAAGCCAAACAAACAACAAATTCAACAATAGATCAAGTTCATTATAATAAATTTCATTCCATATATTGTTGTTTGATTTCCTCTTTATTCATCATTTATTTTTATCCATTCAACCAAATTCTTTGGTAGCTAGGTAAATTTATTACTTAAGTTTTAAATTCATTTTCCAGTATTCATCTTTTATTCTAAGGTAACTTCAACCTATTACTTAAGCTTATTATTATTTATATATAACATTTAAGTCCATAACAACTAGAACATCAATACTTACTAATTTCATTTATTCATTTTTAAATTAATTTACTTTGCATATTTATTCATTTACCTAATTTTATTTATTCATTTATTAATAATATTCATGTTCAATTTTAGTTACTTGGCATAACAGTTATACTTTAATTCTTATTAATAAAAGAAATTTACTGAATATTTCATTACATAAGTTTACTTGTACAATTTACTATACATTTTCTTATTAAACATTTTCAACTTTTATAAATTTTTGGTAAGTTATATTTATGCTTTTAAAGACTGAAATTGAAAGTTGTACAAGTTTTCTCAATTCTTTTAATTATTTTAATGTTCAATAATTATTTCCTTTATGTAACGACCCATAAAAGTTTAGCAATTTTTAATTGGTTTATAACGTATTGAATTGGATTTTTGAGAAATTATTAATAATAAAATTTTGAAAAAAAAAATTATTTGGATTACATATAATTAAATATAGAAAATGGTAAATTTTCAATTAATTATATGAAAGTTTATTTATTATGTAATTCTATTAAATTCAAATCAGTTAAGAATTGTTGAAAATAAATTTGCATGAAATCAAGGGAATCGACTGTTACCATAAATTTTATTTCTTCCCTGTCCATTCAAGTTTTACATCAGTTACAATCCAATCAATACCATACCTTTATTACTCCCCGTATTCATGCTGTAGCTCTTTAATTTTCTATCCGTTGCTATTTCATTTCGGGTTTGTTCCTTCCCTATTTATTCCATTTCAAACATTTTCTCTTCTCTCTGGTAGAAACATAATATTTTACATCATTTATATATATATATATCTGTAGCTTGTATTCATTCGTTTGTTCACTTTTACGTTTCTCATACTTTCTACTTTATTGTCCTTAATTCCCGTGCTTGACGTTATCATTTCAGTTTCTTTCCATTGAATGTGGCACGTTTCATTGTTAACGTTTTATTCCATTTATATGTGTGGCTTTCCTTTTGCAACCTGTTCCATTTCTATTTTCTTCGTTTTCAAAATTTGAAACGTACAGGCTGGACCACAGTATTAATTGCTTTCCAATTCACGTTCAAACGTTGCTATTCCTAGCTACTAATAAATTTAGAAATCAGTGTCTGTTACTTAATTTATGGCATACGTTCAAAGCATTGGCTTTTATTATTCAGCTCAATTAAGGGTGACCGTTGCCATCACATAACCGGTAAAAGATTTGTATACGTTTTATTTGTTTATGTGGCAACGATTCACATTTACACTATTATTGCCTTTTTAACTTCACTAGTAATCATTTATTTATGTACGTTTTCATTTCAATTATTGTACACATCATGGTTCCTTTTATAAATTCATCGCCCATAAATAGTTTATTTCTTCCCCTCTTCATTTTCATTTATTCTATATTTATTGCCAACGTTATAAATTTGAAAGATCACTTGCTTCCCTTGTCTCCCTGATTTCACATCTCTGTGCCTATCCTTTTGAGTTTCTTACTTTTATATTCTATTATTAGCCTAAATGTGCATTTTGACTGTTGCCATCCCCGTATTTATTTCTTTCCTTTTTGAAATTAAAATGTATACGTTTTACATTTTATTTATTTCTAAACCATTCATTGCCTTTCCTTTAAATCAATCCATTCTCTTCTTATTTGCTTTAACTTCTCTGCTGAATCAACGCATGAACGTTGATTTTCATTTATTATTACCTTTTATATTATATTTTTCTCTGTAGCTTTCCACTACCTCTCTCTTCATATATTTCACTGTTGCCTGCTCCTTCTTCATTTTCGAGATCCACTCCCAATCATTGCTTACTTTTCCTCCTCCCAAATTTTTCCATGGCCTACGCCAGATTAAAAAAAAAGAAGAAAAAAAATAAAAAAAATTTGCACGACGTATATACCCATCGCCTGAAGCTATCTCCGCCCCTCTTCCCTTTCCACCGCCTACAACCCTCAACCTCCACTCACGTTTCTCCTACAAGTGCATGCTTACTTCCTTTCCTAAATAAGTAGGTATATTTATTGTTTAAAATTTTTCTTATAAACGTTCAAAAGGATTTGAGAAAAATTTGCATTCTTTTGTACAGATCTTGTTATATGTGAAAGTAAATAAGTTATGAAGCTATAAAGGTTTACTTATACAAGATTTATATATATATAAGAGTGTTATGTAAATGAATTTTATACTATGCGTTAACTAAATACATTGTTATTTATATGATCCAGTTTTTGAATATATGTTTGAAACGTTTTGATTTTTATATATACAAATATTTTATTTTATACATATATTTTGTTATATATAAAGGTTTAATAAAAAAAAGAGAAAAAAAAGTAGTAAGTTAACAATGTATTATAAAGAATATTGTTTATCTGCACATATATGTGCATAAGTTGTTTGATTTCCTGCTGGATATTTTGAAAAGGAAAGTAATAAACTATAATAATTATATATATACATAAGTATTCATTCCAAAAGATATTATATATATGTGTGTTGATCTTTAATATATGTGTTTTATGTTAGAACATTGATTTTTTTAACTATACATATATATTATTTTAATATTGGTTTAAAATGAATATTTATTACATGGAAACGACAACCATAAAATGAATATACTATATATGTGACATTTTGAATAATTATATATTTGTTATTTAACATTAATATGAAATGGAAGTGTTTTAAAGTTATATGGTTTTCATGGGTATACATATATATATATATTTAATTTTTTAAAATGCGTGTTTTGATTTAATGTTCATTTTGAAAGAAAGTAATAAATTAATCATATAATCTTCGTTTCAATTTTATCAAGCTAATTTGATCCGTTCTCATCAATTTCTATCTATCAGCTTTTCCGTCGAAATTGTACCATCTAACTTTGCTTTGGAAGTCGTGCTTGCATTTCATACCTCAACTTCATTGTCTATCTCTCTAACCTCGAAAGGTGAGCAATCACTCACGATTAACGTTCTTGTATTTATTAAATTTGATTTCAATTGAAACGACAATTGAAATATGATGCTGTAGTTATTTAAATTGTTATATATGCTATTATCTGTATATGTCCACCTATGACATCTGACACCAGTATCTAGTATTTATATGCCTGTTATTACCATTATCTGTATATGTTCACCTATGACATCTGACACCAATATCTGTTATTTATATTGATGATATATGCCTGTTGTTATATTTTTTATTATCTGTTATCACTCTGCAAGTTCCCTGTTAGTATAGAATTCACTATGGGTTGAAATGATACATACCCGAACGGACTTTAGAATAGGAGAATTTCGTTATGGGTTGAAATGATAAACCCAAGCGATTTTCATTTGAATTGAAATTGGGATTACGGGTCGAAATGATATCTACCCGTATATATTTAAATTTCGGATTGAAATGATAAATATCTGTATCACTTAACCATATGATAAATATATATACAGACACCGTTGGTCCATATATATAAATATTTTAAAAATGAATTCTATGGTTTTGGAAAGAAATATATGGTTTTAATAAATGTTGAGCCTTAAATTATTATATATAAATGGGAATGATTGATTTAAATACATATAATATGTTGAGTGTTTAAAATATATTTCAAAATAGATTTTGGTAATAATTTGAATAAGTTAAGGTTAGAAAGATAATTTGAATTTAGTTGAAATTGTATTCAATAAAGAATTTTATTTAATTAAACCGATTTGAAACTTATTGAAACTGAGATGTAAGATATGATTTATAACTTGAGTTTGATTTATAAGTAATCTAATGAATTTTTTTTTGTTTAACTAAAGTTTAAAGAAATATTTAGTAAAAATTTAATTTAAGGCTAGTTAAATGATATTGAATTTATTAAGTGAATATTCCCTGATTAAATAATAATGAAGTTAAATCAAGAGCTATATGAAACTGTTAAATTTAACTTTGAAAATGTTGAATATTAAAGCTTTGAAATATATTGAAAATTTAAATGATCTGTTTAGAAATGAATTAAATTGATGAATTGAGCTTTGAATAAATTTGAATTTGGAATTTGAAGTTGATTTGAATCGATTTGCTAGACTTGAGGAAATTAAATACTTTACTTTTTAAATCATTTAATATATATATATACTATTTTGGAAAATGGATATATTTGAAATGAAATGATATTTGGGTTTTGAAGTATAAATTTAATTGAAATGACCATGGTGTTAAAATGTATATTTCCACCTTGTAGATAGTTCTGAAGATCCTTAGAGGATGGTTATCCCAACATCCTTTAAGTTACTCGTATTTCAATTGATATTTCACTTGAGTTGGATTTATTTATATAAGAATGTTAATCCTGACTCGAGTGTTTTGTGTTTTGCTCTACGCTCGGGTCAGACCGAGTGATACAGCATTTGAGACTCACCCTTGGAGTTTGGAGCTTCCTTTGGAGATCCAACTATCGCCTCAGCTTTCAGCTCTTCTAGTTGATTTGTTCAGAGAAGTCATCTGTTGTACTGGAGACTTCACTGCATTTGAGATATTCTGTTGTATTTTATTTCTAACTCTGATGTTTATATAGTAGCTTCATGAACTACTATTTTATCTATTCCGCTGCGTATTATTGTATTACTCTGTGTTTGTGATTATGTGATTGATTTATTTACTGCATATGCTGAGTTTTGCCAAATTTTTATTACAATCTGTTATTTTGAATTATTCAAGTCAGACATGTGTGGATTTATTGTCGATTTGAATGGTCCAAAATACTGGGTCGTTACAGTTGGTATCAGAGCTTTGGCTCTAGGCAAAACTTAGCATATATTGTAAATTTATTTACAGAATCACTTTCGTTTGAGTTTAATCTCTTCCTTTTGACTCGATTTCCTTTGAACTTTGGAACGTTCCCTACGGTTCCAAAATTCATTCTTGTCTCTCTCTATTAGTATTCTTTTGATTCTGGAGTATCCCATAACTCCACTTCGAATGATCTCTATAAGAATAGGCGATCCCGCCAATCTTTGAAGGAATTGTGAAGGGGTGAAACTTCTTTACAATTAGCATTGATTCACCGGAGAATTATATATCCCTCGGTTTAAATGCTGCTATCTTTTGCTATGTCGAATTCTATCTTTGGCGATCGAATGTCGATTTGCCTTAGAATTCGGCACTGATCTTATTTTGGAATCACGGTTGATCGGTTAAGGTCGCCCGCGATTTATATAACTGTATCGATCTATTGTTTTGTAATTAATTATCTCTTTTTCGTTCGAACTTATCTTCGAATCAGAAATCCTAATCGATTAGAGTCCCTCTAATTTGAATCTCTATCTTTGTTTGAAATCCATTCTTAAATCATCCTTTGAAATCGGGTTTGTTTGTATTTTAAGAAATTGTTTTCTTAATCGAAATTATTATTTTTATAAGTATGATTATATTCTATATATAAAAGTGAAATGTTTTCGATAAAGATTATATACCCTTTTTAAAATGAGAATTTGAGGTTTCGAAAGGATTTGTAATTTTGAAAAGTTATATAAGAGATTGATTTATACAAAAATGATTTATAACTAAAGGACTTTAAATTTGAAATTCGAGAATTGAACTCCGGTATTTTGAAATTGGTTTTAAGGTTTTGTAAATATATAATAATACGGTTTGAAAGTATTTTCCGAATAAGAAATGTTTCAAATGACTTCAAATGAGTTCCAATGAGTTTCGAAGAAATTTCAAAAGAAGTTTGAGAAAATAGAAGTCTAGAACTCACTTGTGTCGCTGGAAAATAATTTCGGTGATGAGTGCACGCATCATCGACATTGATTTTCGAGTTTCAGAGTGAGGGATAGGCCACTTCAGTAGCTTTGCTATGCGAGTGATTTTTTTTAAACCATTTTTATATCAAAATTTTGAAGTATGATTGATATTCGAAAGATATATGTATATGTATTTGAAACAATTTGAAATGAGCCGGTGTTAAGTCTTCGATTTTTGGATTTGATATAACCCTATCTATTAAAATTGATTTACTGATTTGTTGCTGATTTCCAACTCTTGAATTTGAAAATGATTTCTTCAACTATTTTGAAGGTTCGAGCACTTTCAAATCAAGGTTAATTTTTCAAAGCTAAGAAATTTTGAAAAGTATTTTGATAAAGTATATAAGTTTGTTTTGAATGTTTAAGTATGAAGTAATATGATTTAAATAAGTTGAAACTGTTTGGTTAAGTAAATGAATAAGGAAATTTTAAATTTTCTAATATGAAATTTAGATTTGAAATGTCTTGAGAAGAATTTGGTCTTCAAAATATTTTGAATAAAATTTAGTTTAAATGTTTTAACTTAGTAACATCTTTATGAAACTATATATTTAACAAGTTGGAATAAATATATAAGTTGTATGTATGCTGTTTTATTCGCATAATTAATTTGATCCAAGTTTGAGTACACAAGTTCGAGGTGGATTACACCATTTCGTGTTAGGATTTTTCATTTGATTCTTGATGGCGAATATTTGATATGGATTTTGGGCTTGATTCTTGAATTCTCTATCGTAGTATATGGCTATGCAAGGAGACCGATGGCTTCTAGTCGAGAAACCATATCGAAATCCGCATTAGGGAAGTCGAATGGACAATACTAGTTCGAAAGCAAACTTCTGTGATCGAGCGAGCGATCAAATGTGATTTTGCGAAATGATGACGTATGTACATCTTATATCCTAATATCATTGATATATTTTGACGCTGAAATTGAAAGCTGTAGAGTTAGAATATCTTTGCTTACTAAAAGTAAATTTCCAACTTAAATTACAAAGATATATAACCCATAAAAGCAAAGATATTCAATCTCATATGGCTCTTGATACAGCGAAACTTATTTTTGAAAAATTTGATCCTTATATAAGATGGATCTTAGGTAAATATAAGATGATTTTGAAAACCATTTGATTTTGGAAATGAATTGGTTGACTTAAATTATTGATTTGGAAATTTGGATTTATTTTCAAAATCTATTATTTTGGAAACTTTGAAGCTAAAGATAATTAATTTGTGAAGAAATAATTTGGTGAAATTGTATATGATTTTGAAATTGAACTGATATTGAAACAAATTGAAATTTGAGAACCTTATGTTACTAAAAACTTGATTTGGGAGTTGTCGAACTCATATAAAATCGATTTGTATGAGTATGAAATTGATTCGAAAACTATAGATTTGAAAAGGTACTCAATTTGAAAGTGAAATCTTATATAATTGAAGTCTATATAAGTATGATTTGATATACTATTGATTTTGGAAAGTATTTGATTTGAAAATTAAATCTTATATATAATGGATTTTATATAAGTACGATATTTGAAAGTGATTTGAAAAGGTACTATATGATACATATTTTCGAAGTAAAGATATGGAAAGTGCCTTCTGCTTGATATCCGATTTGTGGCCACATCTTGGATTCATTCTATCGATATTATTCTCTCTGATTTTTGGTTTTCCGGATATGATACTCGAGTGTCCTTTGAATTCCATGGTGTTACCCATGGTCTTATCGTTATCTCGTGACTGCATAGCGCAACTGCCTGGCTGAGTCTTGCCTAGGGGTACGGATTGTTTCCTGGGGGATCCAGGCGTAACCATTGTGTATCCTGCAATCTGTGTAGGTCGCGAATAGTAGCGCAAATGCTTGGCTGAGTCTTGCCTGGGGGTACGGATTGTTTCCTAGGGGATCCAGGCGTAACCATTGTGTATCCTGCATTCTACTAGTCATCATGGCGTAACTCGCAGGGCTGAGAAAGCTTACGGATATGGATTGTTTCCTGAGGGAACCAGGCGTAACCATTGTGTATCTGCGAACCATGGTTAGACAAAGGTTTTGTTTGTTTTTGTTTGGATTGTACTTTCCATATTAGTTTTTTAAAAAAAAATTTCCAGTATTTTCACTAGGTGTTAAAACAAGTCTACTAAGTACCTGGAGAATTCTAGTTTTGCGCCTGATCAACGCACTACCAGAGTCTACAGGAACAAGGATAAACTTGTTGAAACATCGAGTTATAAAAGTATATATTTATAAAAGTATTTTCAACAAAGGAATTCTGTATTAATATTTGGAATTGAAATTCTTATGGTTCTAAATTAATTATTCGTGCCCGATACTATTCTCTTGAATCTACCTTGTATGCCCTGCTTTATTTATTCACCTATATTCTCTTTTCCGAATCTTTCTTCTTTCCTTCTTTTGAATATATCCTTTAAAATATTGTTTATTTATATACTACATGGTATAATAGAAAATATTTAGTGTTTCAGAAGTTATTAATTAATTATAACATATTTAAAGTGAATGATTATTAATTTATTATAATGTTGGAAGTATCTTGAGATAAATAAAAAAGTTTTTTTTTTATAAATTTTGGGTTTAAAATTTTCAATAGCTTCTTTGTAAATATAAGTAATAATGTAAATAATCGTTTTCAAAGGAGTTTTGAAAAGTATTAAAGTATTAAAGAAAATTAAATTTCAAATGATGTTTTTAAATGAATATTTCAAGTAAAATTTGTATAGTTTTAAATTTATTGTTTATCTTGTCTTTCAATCTATTTTCTTTCTGGTTGCTTTAATTCTCCTACTTTGTTCCTTTTCGGGGACGAAAAGTATTGAGTGGGGGAGAGTGTAATGACCCATAAAAGTTTAGCAATTTTTAATTGGTTTATAACGTATTGAATTGGATTTTTGAGAAATTATTAATAATAAAATTTTGAAAAAAAAAATTATTTGGATTACATATAATTAAATATAGCAAATGGTAAATTTTCAATTAATTATATGAAAGTTTATTTATTATGTAATTCTATTAAATTCAAATCAGTTAAGAATTGTTGAAAATAAATTTGCATGAAATCAAGGGAATCGACTGTTACCATAAATTTTATTTCTTCCCTGTCCATTCAAGTTTTACATCAGTTACAATCCAATCAATACCATACCTTTATTACTCCCCGTATTCATGCTGTAGCTCTTTAATTTTCTATCCGTTGCTATTTCATTTCGGGTTTGTTCCTTCCCTATTTATTCCATTTCAAACATTTTCTCTTCTCTCTGGTAGAAACATAATATTTTACATCATTTATATATATATATTTGTAGCTTGTATTCATGCGTTTGTTTACTTTTACGTTTCTCATACTTTCTACTTTATTGTCCTTAATTCCCGTGCTTGACGTTATCATTTCAGTTTCTTTCCATTGAATGTGGCACGTTTCATTGTTAACGTTTTATTCCATTTATATGTGTGGCTTTCCTTTTGCAACCTGTTCCATTTCTATTTTCTTCGTTTTCAAAAATTGAAACGTACAGGCTGGACCACAGTATTAATTGCTTTCCAATTCACGTTCAAACGTTGCTATTCCTAGCTACTAATAAATTTAGAAATCAGTGTCTGTTACTTAATTTATGGCATACGTTCAAAGCATTGGCTTTTATTATTCAGCTCAATTAAGGGTGACCGTTGCCATCACATAACCGGTAAAAGATTTGTATACGTTTTATTTGTTTATGTGGCAACGATTCACATTTACACTATTATTGCCTTTTTAACTTCACTGGTAATCATTTATTTATGTACGTTTTCATTTCAATTATTGTACACATCATGGTTCCTTTTATAAATTCATCGCCCATAAATAGTTTATTTCTTCCCCTCTTCATTTTCATTTATTCTATATTTATTGCCAACGTTATAAATTTGAAAGATCACTTGCTTCCCTTGTCTCCCTGATTTCACATCTCCGTGCCTATCCTTTTGAGTTTCTTACTT
The DNA here is from genome assembly GCA_030737815.1 of Allium fistulosum. Taxonomy (NCBI): domain Eukaryota; kingdom Viridiplantae; phylum Streptophyta; class Magnoliopsida; order Asparagales; family Amaryllidaceae; genus Allium; species Allium fistulosum. The sequence goes on along the minus strand of CM060901.1, from coordinate 1,419,027,633 downwards.
TTATATTCTATTATTAGCCTAAATGTGCATTTTGACTGTTGCCATCCCCGTATTTATTTCTTTCCTTTTTGAAATTAAAACGTATACGTTTTACATTTTATTTATTTCTAAACCATTCATTGCCTTTCCTTTAAATCAATCCATTCTCTTCTTATTTGCTTTAACTTCTCTGCTGAATCAACGCATGAACGTTGATTTTCATTTATTATTACCTTTTATATTGTATTTTTCTCTGTAGCTTTCCACTACCTCTCTCTTCATATATTTCATTGTTGCCTGCTCCTTCTTCATTTTCGAGATCCACTCCCCACCATTGCTTACTTTTCCTCCTCCCAAATTTTTCCATGGCCTACGCCAGATTAAAAAAAAAAGAAGAAAAAAAAGAAAAAAAAATTGCGCGACGTATATACCCATCGCCTGAAGCTATCTCCGCCCCTCTTCCCTTTCCACCGCCTACAACCCTCAACCTCCACTCACGTTTCTCCTACAAGTGCATGCTTACTTCCTTTCCTAAATAAGAAGGTATATTTATTGTTTAAAATTTTTCTTATAAACGTTCAAAAGGATTTGAGAAAAATTTGCATTCTTTTGTACAGATCTTGTTATATGTGAAAGTAAATAAGTTATGAAGCTATAAAGGTTTACTTATACAAGATTTATATATATATATATAAGAGTGTTATATAAATGAATTTTATACTATGCGTTAACTAAATACATTGTTATTTATATGATCCAGTTTTTGAATATATGTTTGAAACGTTTTGATTTTTATATATACAAATATTTTATTTTATACATATATTTTGTTATATATAAAGGTTTAATAAAAAAAAAAGAGAAAAAAAGGAGTAAGTTAATAATGTATTATAAAGAATATTGTTTATCTGCACATATATGTGCATAAGTTGTTTGATTTCCTGCTGGATATTTTGAAAAGGAAAGTAATAAACTATAATAATTATATATATACATAAGTATTCATTTCAAAAGATATTATATATATGTGTGTTGATCTTTAATATATGTGTTTTATGTTAGAACATTGATTTTTTTAACTATACATATATATTATTTTAATATTGGTTTAAAATGAATATTTATTACATGGAAACGACAACCATAAAATGAATATACTATATATGTGACATTTTGAATAATTATATATTTGTTATTTAACATTAATATGAAATGGAAGTGTTTTAAAGTTATATGGTTTTCATGGGTATACATATATATATATATATATATATATATATAATTTTTTAAAATGCGTGTTTTGATTTAACGTTCATTTTGAAAGAAAGTAATAAATTAATCATATAATCTTCGTTTCAATTTTATCAAGCTAATTTGATCCGTTCTCATCAATTTCTATCTATCAGCTTTTCCGTCAAAATTGTACCATCTAACTTTGCTTTGGAAGTCATGCTTGCATTTCATAACTCAACTTCATTGTCTATCTCTCTAACCTCGAAAGGAGAGCAATCATTCACGATTAACGTTCTTATATTTATTAAATTTGATTTCAATTGAAACGACAATTGAAATATGATACTGTAGTTATTTAAATTGTTATATATGCTATTATCTGTATATGTCCACCTATGACATCTGACACCAGTATCTAGTATTTATATGCCTGTTATTACTATTATCTGTATATGTTCACCTATGACATCTGACACCAATATCTGTTATTTATATTGATGATATATGCCTGTTGTTATATTTTTTATTATCTGTTATCACTCTGCAAGTTCCCTGTTAGTATAGAATTCACTATGGGTTGAAATGATACATACCCGAACGGACTTTAGAATAGGAGAATTTCGTTATGGGTTGAAATGATAAACCCAAGCGATTTTCATTTGAATTGAAATTGGGATTACGGGTCGAAATGATATCTACACGTATATATTTAAATTTCGGATTGAAATGATAAATATCTGTATCACTTAACCATATGATAAATATATATACAGACACCGTTGGTCCATATATATAAATATTTTAAAAATGAATTCTATGGTTTTGGAAAGAAATATATGGTTTTAATAAATGTTGAGCATTAAATTATTATATATAAATGGGAATGATTGATTTAAATAAATATAATATGTTGAGTGTTTAAAATATATTTCAAAATAGATTTTGGTAATAATTTGAATAAGTTAAGGTTAGAAAGATAATTTGAATTTAGTTGAAATTGTATTCAATAAAGAATTTTATTTAATTAAACCGATTTGAAACTTATTAAAACTGAGATGTAAGATATGATTTATAACTTGAGTTTGATTTATAAGTAATCTAATGAATTTTTTTTGGTTTAACTAAAGTTTAAAGAAATATTTAGTAAAAATTTAATTTAAGGCTAGTTAAATGATATTGAATTTATTAAGTGAATATTCCCTGATTAAATAATAATGAAGTTAAATCAAGAGCTATATGAAACTGTTAAATTTAACTTTGAAAATGTTGAATATTAAAGCTTTGAAATATATTGAAAATTTAAATGATCTGTTTAGAAATGAATTAAATTGATGAATTGAGCTTTGAATAAATTTGAATTTGGAATTTGAAGTTGATTTGAATCGATTTGCTAGACTTGAGGAAATTAAATACTTTACTTTTTAAATCATTTAATATATATATACTATTTTGGAAAATGGATATATTTGAAATGAAATGATATTTGGGTTTTGAAGTATAGATTTAATTGAAATGACCATGGTGTTAAAATGTATATTTCCACCTTGTAGATAGTTATGAAGATCCTTAGAGGATGGTTATCCCAACATCCTTTAAGTTACTCGTATTTCAATTGATATTTCACTTGAGTTGGATTTATTTATATAAGAATGTTAATCCTGACTCGAGTGTTTTGTGTTTTGCTTTACGCTCGGGTCAGACCGAGTGATACAGCATTTGAGACTCACCCTTGGAGTTTGGAGCTTCCTTTGGAGATCCAACTATCGCCTCAGCTTTCAGCTCTTCTAGTTGATTTGTTCAGAGAAGTCATCTGTTGTACTGGAGACTTCACTGCATTTGAGATATTCTGTTGTATTTTATTTCTAACTCTGATGTTTATATAGTAGCTTCATGAACTACTATTTTATCTATTCCGCTGCGTATTATTGTATTACTCTGTGTCTGTGATTATGTGATTGATTTATTTACTGCATATGCTGAGTTTTGCCAAATTTTTATTATAATCTGTTATTTTGAATTATTCAAGTCAGACATGTGTGGATTTATTGTCGATTTGAATGGTCCAAAATACCGGGTCTTACACTTTATTTCATAAGTTACAATTTCAACTTTCATTTAATACCATTTATATCCTAGCATTAAATCTCTTATTTCCTCTAGAGGTTTCAATTTATTAATTACCTACGTTCCAATTCACTTCAGTAATTAGGACTATTTATTAATGGAAACTTAATAATTAAATACCGGGTTTTATTCAAAAATCATTTTAAAATAATAGATAATATATATACTTATAATTTATATATCCAATTATATTTAAAACAATTTAAAATAAAATAATCTTGTAGTAAAACTACTACAGTGGCCTTCCCACTTTGAAACTCGAAATGAATGTCGATGATGCGGCCGCCATCACCGAAATTATTTTCCAACGACAAAAAGGGGAGTACAACTTATTTCTTTGCGGAATTTCTTTTAAAACATTTCTTTCAAATTATATTGAAATATTTATATCAAAAAATACTTCTAACAATATTATTATTATATTCCAAAATCAATTGAAAGAAATCTTCAAAAACCCCGGAACTTAAGCTCTAAATTTCCAAATTTCATTTATTTTATTTTGCAATCTTATTTCTATTATTATTTACACTTTATTACCTAACGACCAATCTTTTGCAGCCAAATATAGATATCATTTGAAACATTTTATTTTATATATAGAAAATATAATAGGCAAAATTATTTCATTCACCTATATTAAAAACATATATTATGTGGTCTGTCCTATTAAGTGTTTAGAAACGCCTATTGATGTCACAGCGTCCCATGCATCAACCGAAATTTATAAATACAAAACGGAACAGATTACCACAATATTAAAACCTTTTATAACACTAAAAAATACGCTCTCTCATATATATACACTCAGCGACTCCCATAGGGTATTACTACCCTATTAGTAAAGAGTCAGACCCCACAAAGCTAAGGTTTATCACTAAACCAAAGCTCTGATACCAACAGTAACATCCCACCTTTTTGTACGCTTAAGCAGACACACATGTCGACTTAAACCATACAGAAGGGCAGGTTGTTATGGGGTAAATAAGAAAAAGTGGAGAAATAAAAGAAACAAAATAGAATCTTGCAGCGGAACGATAAAATATAATAATCAAATAACAGTTCATGAAGCTGTTTAACAAAACATTTGATTGTACTTATACAATACATATCAGAGTTACACATACCAGAGAATGATAATTATGCAGCGGAATACAATGGTGTAGTAGAATATATAAAAAATAGTAATAATAAAATCTTCGTCTTCGTCCTTCAGAAATAGGGCCTTCAAATCCTGAAATGCTCAGGCTGACCCGAGCGAATTGAAAAAAACAAAACACTCGAGTCAGAACTAAAAGATCTTATGTAAGTTAAATCAATGAAATAAATATGAGTGTAAACGGCGTCAGAGATGTTTACGGGGTTTGACATCTCCTATCCAGTGTCTAACGTGAGTGCAGTAACTTAAGAAATGTTCGGGATTCACATCTCTTAAGGATACGTTAAACAATATACTATGTAGTAATATTCGCTATATACAGTAGTGTCTAATCAGTAAAGTATAATCATATAGAAAATAGCGTTAAGGGGATGGAGAACCTTAACGCGGTCGGATCTTAAAATCATAATCGTAGTAAAGCTCGACATGGTAGGTGATACGGCACAACTAGTGTTAACGTTAAAATATGAACGATAACACCTGGTGTGTGTAATAAGATCGTGAAAGCACCACCCGTGTGACGGGAACAGAAATCAAGCAGGAAAATAGCAGAAATGCAGTAAATGAACAACAGATTTATAGTGGTTCGGCCCGTAATTGAGCCTACGTCCACTTTATAGTCTCTTATTGTTGATTCAGTTACAATTTGATACAAATCTCTTCAGGAAACAGTACAACTCGATCACAAGAAACAATCTTGACTACTAGCTCAATCTTCGACGGTGAAACTCGATGAATCCATGTCGGATGTAAGGAATTTCTCTCGAAGCTTGTTGTAGTGTCGCGAATGCTTGAAGGATCCTTGATTGCTGAATGAATGAAGAGCTCAAAGGAGTAGCAGCGCTGTAGAAATGATTTGCCCAAAGTCCCCCGAATGTTGGAAGTGGTGGGGTATTTATAGGAGCAGATTTCTGGGCAGGAATTCTGCCTAAGTCTTAGGTCGCGTACGACCTTAGTTAAGTCGTAGGTCGCGAGCGACCTAAGCTAGGTCGCTGTCCCTTAGCGGCTTCAGAAGTTAGCTGGTAAAGCTGTGCTTAGCTTCATTTGATCAAGTAGTAGGTCGTAAACGAGCTAAAGAATAGCTGTCTGAGCTTTAGGTCGTAGGGTGCTGAACATGCTTTGACAGTTAGGTCGCTAGCCTCTTTAGGTAGTCAGGTCCCTTAGGTCGCTAACTACCTTAGGTTGTTAAGTCCTTTAGGTCGCTAGCTACCTTAGGTCGTTGAGTTCCATAGGTCGCAATCCTTTCTGTTGCTAGGTCGCGAGCCTCTTATGCTGTTAGGTCGCGAGGTCCTCCTGGATCTTAGGTCGCAAGGCCTTTCCATCCTTAGGTCGCGAACTTCTTATGATGTTAGGTCGCAAGGCCTTTCCTGGATCTTAGGTCGCAAGGCCTTTCCATCCTTAGGTCGCGAACTTCTTATGCTGTTAGGTCGCAAGGCCTCCTGGATCTTAGGTCGCAAGGCCTTTCCATCCTTAGGTCGCGAACTTCTTATGCTGTTAGGTCACAAGGCCTTTCCTGGATCTTAGGTCGCAAGGCCTTTCCATCCTTAGGTCGCGAACTTCTTATGCTGTTAGGTCGCAAGGCCTTTCCATCCTTAGGTCACGAAGATCTCTTAAGTCCTTAGGTCGCAATGCTTCCTTAGGTCGCTGAATTCTCTAGGTCGCAACCTTCTCTTAGGTCGTTAAGTTCTAGGTCGCTGAGATAAAAGGATTAACATTTGCCCCTCGAAGCATATGACTATGCCATAGGTCGTATGCTTCGATTTACCCTCGCTAAGTCGCAAACGACCTAGAGCTTTTACGCGTCTGTTCGCCTCCCACTCTTAGCTTCATATAAATTGGTTAGGTCGCACCTTCTCCCCTACCCTACTGTTTTGAACCTCCATCGCCATTAGCAGTTTTTCAAGCTTCCAAAGACAAATTGGACCCAATCAGCCAACGATTCCTCCTCACCAATCATAATTCGTAAGTGGATCGGCTTTTATTCATCCATAATTATCACTCGATCACGAATCGCTGTTACCTGTCCCAAGCTTAATTTTGTGCATCGTGCTTTCTGAACGGTTGTTTCCAATAACTTTTGCTTGTCAATTGATGCGCCGTGGCGATTCATGATCGTATGAAAGCCTTTTACTACGGATCTGTAGGGTTTGCAATTGATTTGCTGGTTAATTGGTGGTGTGTTGAGGTAGAACGAAGGGGAAGATCAATTCTTCTGGTTTGGCAGTATTGGGTTATCGGATTCAATGTGACATTGCTTGGAGAGGAAGTCACCAGCCTACCAGATTTGAACGACCTAGGAGTTAGGTCGCGTGGGGAAGCTTAGCGACTTAAGCTTTTTTGCGATCTGACAACATTTGCGACCTAGAGAGTTCTCAACCTTAAACAATTGTGCACGACCTAGGACTTAGAGAAAATTGCCCCACCTTAATCCATTCAGTTGCAACATGCGACCTATATAAATCCTGACTCATGATAGGTCGCTGAACGACCTAATACTTAGACAATTTTTCACAGTCTTGAACTTTCAATCTGAACAACATAGCATAAGAACACTGCAACCTGTGTTAGGTCGTAAGCGACCTAACACTTAGAACTTTGAACAGCTTTTGACTGATTTTTTGAATTTGGATTATTTTGGGCTTTGCACTTCTTCTCGGATTGCCTCAACTTTAATGCTAATAACCTGTTTAGAAGCAACATTCGCAGAAAAATGGGACGAATATACTGCTATTGATTGCCCACATCAAACAACAAATTAGTTGACAAAGAATATCAAACTTAAATGAACTTCGTGAATGAAATGCTGTGAACTAACAAATCTAAGTGAAGTATTAAAGCAAAACTGAAGTGATAAACTAAAGCTGATTTATTTGCATCAACACAACACTATTCTTGGACTTAAGATATTAAGCCCTGAAACTTTATAATTGACAAGTATCAATTAGTTTAGTTTCATTTACATTTGCTCGTTATTGTATTAGTTTTGCACAACACTTCACTCTTTTTAGGAAACGTGCACCTTAATATTTGATCGTCCAGTTCCTTGTGTAGAATGGAATCTCAACAGGAAGACTTGGAAATAGCCGGAGAAGCTTTTCCAATTGCTACTCCACTAAACGATCCTCCAGAAAGGACTCCTACTACTCTAAGTCATAAAGTCTTCCGACAACTGTGTATCCAATTTGGCATTGCCGAAGCAGATGCTTTACTTCCTGGGTCAAGCGACACTGCTGACAGACCGCCTCTTGGCTTTGTTGCTGTGAACCGGCAGATGTGTTCAAGTGGAGCCATTCCTCCATTTAACGACTGTCTTCGGGAACTCCTCCTTCGGCTAACTATTTCTCCCTTTCAACTACACCCTAACGGATACTCCATCCTGCTGGGATTGTGTGTGCTTTTCAGGAGAACGTTGAACCGTTTTCCCTCTTTTGATGAAATTCGCTTCTTGTGCACATTTGCAAAGAACAAAGACCATCCTTCTATCATACTTGTGAGGAGTGCCAGGAATCGAAAACTAATTCTGGACTTGCCTGAAAGTGCCCATGGATTCTTGACTCAATTCTTTTATGTTCGCTGTCCTCCGGGATTTTATGCTATTTGGAGAGTCGGAAGTAAGATTACTTTTTACCGATTCATTTTCTAGATTTCTCATAATTCGAACCATCAAATGCTTAATTCCATTCTTTCTTCGTGCAGCACTTCCTTCTCTTCTTCGAGATACCAGCCGTAAGTCGATGTTAGATACTTTGAGTGCTGTTGACGTTGAAGAGAGGAGCGCCAAATTCTTGTTGAAAGATGAATTTCTGTACCAGTTTGGCCTTTTACATCCTTCTAGATCGACTCAGATTCATGAAATTTCTAGTTCTGATGCGGAAACGTTAGTTGCTTCAGATTCCCAAGCAGAGGCCTCGAATGCCCCAGCTTCTGTGGAAGAAACTGCATCAGAAGCACCCGTCGTGGAGGCTGCTTTGATAAAATGTTCCGCATCTACCGATGTTGTAGGGTCAATTAACAAACCGGCACTTGCCCCAATTATTGAGGAGGAAGAAAATCCTCGAATTTCTGAAAAATCAATTGATACAGAGGTTGAAAAAGAGAAGTCTGCTGAACACCTGGGTGATGACACCTTTGATGGCTTGAGCGATATCATGATAACTTCTCAAGAGCTTTTTCGGGATAACAATCCAAAAGCAACTTCTCCCGTTGTCGAGGCGACTTCCACCTTTAAACAAACCCGGACGCCTACTACGCCAGTCGTCTCTGTTTCCATACTAAAGCGTGGTCTGTAGTTTGACGCATGTAGCTTGCACGCCACACACACTTAGGATTTTTCAGCACTTATAAACATTTATCCTCTTTCTCCTGGAGATTTCTAAACTTTACTCCTTTTTTGCTTTCAGGTTCTCCAATGGGACGTACAGGTCATATTATGACTCATTCAAGTACCGTGGAGGCCGCGGCTCCTATGACTTTAGGAAGTACCTTGATACCCCAAAAGAAACAGATGAAGAGAGGGCTCGAAGGAAAGCCCAGGAGAAGCGGGATTACGATCAGCGGCAAAGAAGGAAAGATGCCGAGCGATATGACTCTTCGCATAGAAGTGACTACTCTCATAAGCGGAAGTCTTACGATGATAAGGGAAAAACTCAGATTGCCGACGAACCGAGCAAACGATCTAAACCGATTGACGCGTCTGAAATTTCTGAAAAGACTGACGCTCCCATTCCTTCCGATATTCTGGCCAGCTCTCCTCCTCTGAAGAAATCTGACATTCAGACTATCATTAACAGACCGCAATATCAAGTCAAGGACGGCCCCCCAACACTTCAGAGCCGTTTTCCGAATTGGTGCCTAAAAGGGGTGCGCTTTGACTTGGACTTAGTTCCGATTGATAAGCAAGACATGCTTAGCAGTCTTGACGCAGTCAGGCTTAATATCGAGAGGATGTCGCAGTGGCAGAAGCTTGTCGATGAACTCCAAAGGGTTAATCGTGCAAACCTTGAGGCGATGCTGACTATGGAAAACGACAAGGCGGAGTGGGACAAAATTTGCAAACAGCATAATGTCGAGATGACAAATATTGCTGATGGTTATGCAAAACTTGAGTCCGAGGTTAAAAAACTTAAGGAAAATCTTGCCTCTTCTTCTGCATCTCATACTCAAAAAGAAGAAGTCTTTCAAAAACAAGTGCGGGATGCACATGCTGCACAGAGAGATGTCGAAATGAAGCTTGCCGCTGAACAGCATATTACTGAGAAATACCGCACAGAAAACACCGATCTACGGGAAAAGGTCACCTCCCAGAACGTAGAGATTGAGTTACTAAAGTCTCGACTTACTAAAGCTGAGGCAGAGCGTGATGAGGCTACCGCTGGCCGGGTTGCTGCCGTTGCCGAAAAGGAAGCGGCTGAGCAATCACATGAGGCGACGAAAGCAGACATCAGCTCTACCTTATTCGACTTTTATTTACACAGCGTTCTGGGTCGTGGGAGCCTCTCTTTTCTTGGTCCCGATTATGAAATTACATTGGCTGAAGTGTGGGAAGTCGCAATGGATATGCTTGGCGGGGCCGGCTATAATGAGTTGGAACTTGAGGAGCGCTATCTCGATGATGAGGCTCGTGCCGCTCTTGTTAAGGGGAAGGAGCAACTTGCCAAAGTACGAGCTGAAACAACGGGAGAAGAGCCTCCAAAAGAAGAAGCTCCTTTAACTGCCCCCGTTCATACTTCCACTTCAGCCGACGTTAATATTATGGATTCCAGCTCTCACTCTTTACATCTAGCTAAAGTTGCCCAAGAAACTGCAACTACTCCTACTGAAGATGAGGCACTGGATGATATTGAAGCCGAGAAGTTTGAGGTTGATCTTGCAAAGCCAACTCCTCTAGGTAATTTTGGCGTCGTCTCGGGTCTAATGAACCAGTCATTTGACTTAGCCGAATTCGATGACCTTCTTACTTGTTACTTAAACTTTGGTGAACCGATGCCTTCTTTATTTTCGGGGGATGTTGATTTTAACTTCTTTTCTTCTACAGCGGAGGCGCCAAGCACTGCACAAGCTTTCACTCCTTCGGTTGCCGTTCCTCCATCTTCCCAAATTACTCCTCCTTCTGCTTCCCAACCGGGATCACAGGCAGAGAAAATCGAAGCTCTTCAAGGCTTGGATGATCCGGCTGCTTCTCAGGAACAGAAGGCGGAGGATTTTGAAGACATTGAGAAGACCCCGGAGCGGTCTCTTGATGACGACACGAAGCTTTCAACATTGCTTGCTACTCCGGGGAGCGAGTCTTCTTCACAGAGGAAGGGGAAGCGTGCTGTAAGGAAGAAGAAGAAGACTTCCACTGAAGAGGAAGCAGTAGTTGATCTGGCCGTACCGCTTTCTCCTTCTGCCCCTACCCGTTCACAACGACTTCAAAAGCTAATCATTAGGCCGGGAAAGGGCTCCAAAGGTGGTGAGAAGAAGGAATAATCAAGCTGGATTTTCTACTTATTATTTTTGCTCTTTGCATGTATTGACCGGGGATTGTGCGGGTACCGGTCCCCGCTTTTGCTTGTTCGAGATATCTGCACATGTAAAGAATTTTCATAGTACTAAATAAAACAATTATTTTACTTGTACAAACTCTTGTGTATGTGAGAATGCATTTGTTTTTTATTTTTAGTATAGAACAAACGATTCTTTTCACTTGTACAAACTTTTTGTTTGTGTATAAGAATGCATTTATCCCACAGCTTTTTCGCGTGATATTGTTATGTGCTTGTGGTATGTTGCTTGAATACTGCTTTTTATTGTTGTAGCCGTATCATATGATATTGCCCCTATACCACAAGTGCATTACAATATCTTTTGCTTTTAGCGAGAACTGTACTCTTATTTTTCATAGAATAACTATTCCGTCTTTGAGGGAATGATTATTCTACTTAAATGGAGCGTGTCTCATTTCCGGATAAGTTTTCACGCTTCAACCTTCGGAAATGTTTACTTCATGCTTTTGAGAAGTGAATTCTCCTACGCGATGAAGCGAATCTCAGAAGAAGATATTACTTAGCACTTCGATTTCTGGGAAGAGTTTTTTTTTTTAAGATGAACAAGTAGGTCTTCCTTAAGAACCGAAGTGTGCCTCTAAGGAGGGCTTTATTTTGGTATTTTTGAGGAGTAGCATGTGGACTCCGAAGAGTAGCATTATGCTTTGTGGAGTATTGTTGTGCCCCCAGAGAGGTCTTGTGCTTCCAAAGAAGTCTTGATTTTGGTCTCCGAAGAGAAGCAATGTTGGTCTCCGAAGAGAAGCATTTTGCACTTTTACCCTGGTGAAATGTGCCTCCGAAAAGGGCTTTTACCTCCGAAGATGGCTTGTGCCTCCGAAGGGGCTTGTGCCTCCGAAGAGGGCTTGTGCCTTCGAAGAGGGCTTGTGCCTCCGAAAAGGGCTTTTGCCTCCGAAGATGGCTTGTGCCTCCGAAGAGGGCTTGTGCCTCCGAAGAGGGCTTGTGCCTCCGAAGAGGGCTTGTGATTGCCTGGAAGTTACTTTCTCATGGTCAGAGGTCTACGGGGCGAACACAAGTTGCTTGATTAGATGTTTGCTTGCACAAACGATCGCAATTAACTAACAAGGTGCCCCTTTGGTAGTCCCACCGATCTTTTTGATTGAGTAAAGCATTCCCATTTATTGGCGTGCCTCGTTAGAGGGCTTTGGTTGGTTGGTGTGCCAGGTAGGTTGCATCTTAGGGGCGAGTGGATCCACGGGGCGGACACACGCTATCTGGTCGGATGCATCACGACCAGTTAGCGAGGGTCTTGTTCCTTCCGATTGGGAAGGCGTCCCTTTAGTGGATCTTCCGGCCTTCCTGTTGAGAGGCATACCTCCCTTTGTCTGCTTCTTTGTTTGCTTGGCAATTTTCTCTCATTATCTGCCCATTAGCGATCTCTTATCATCATTTCCAAGCACATCTTTTTTCCTTTTGCGAGTAAATTGCTTCATCCGAAGGAGTGTACTTCACTGTTGAATGACTTCACGAGACAAACGCGAGTTATCTAGTTGGATGCCCGTTCATAACGACAATCTCAACTAGTGAATAAAGGTTTGTCCCAGTGAAGTCGCCAACTTTTTATGTGAAGTTTTCCTTGCGTAGGATTTGAGTTTGGAATTTTTGTTGTTTGGTTTTTGTGCAATAGCTGATTTATAGAGGTCGCTTAGCTTTGTGATGAGCAAGCCTTGTTATAATGTCCTGCAATTTTGAATCGATATTTTAGCGATACATTTAAAGTATTTACATATCGAAATAAAACAGGCATTATGAAATAGTAAAGAACACAAGATTTATAGTGGTTCGGCCAAGAATCGGGCCTACGTCCACTTTATAGCTTTCATTCATTTACACTGATTTACAATGTTTCACAATACAACTGATACATTCATCATCATTTTACAATTTTGAGCAGAGCTCTTTTTCAAGTAAAATAAGGGCGCAAATGGTTGCTGTTCCATGCCCTTGGAATTGGATCTCCTTCAACAGTTATGAGTTTGAAAGTGCCATCAAGAAGTTTAGTGCCTATGACATATGGCCCTTCCCAGTTTGGCCCAAACACACCAGTTGCTGTCATGATCCTTTTCAAAACCAAGTCTCCGATTTCAAAGCTGCGTTGGCGAACTTTGGAGTTGAAATGTCTGGCTATTCTCTGATGATGAGCTGAAACTCTGAGCCTAGCTTCCTCTCTTTTCTCATCAAGAAAATCAAGCGCTTCAAGTTGCAGTTTTTCATTTTCGGTTTCATTGAAATGAACTCTTCTATGTGAAGGAACCTCTACTTCTACTGGAATCATTGCCTCAGATCCGTATGCCAGTGAAAATGGAGTGTGCCCAATCGCAGTTTTGTGAGTAGTTCTGTACGCCCATAGTGCTAATGGAAGCTTATCAACCCAACCACCTTTTGCTTTTTCAAGTTGCTTTTTGATAGTTGACTTGATGATCTTGTTAACTGCTTCCACTTGCCCATTTGCCTGCGGATGAGCCACTGCTGAGAAGCTTTTTCGAATTCTGAACCGTTTGCAAAAATCCTGGAATTCTTCACTTTCAAATTGAGTGCCATTGTCGGTGATTATCTTCTGTGGCACACCATATCTGCAAATGATATTCTTCGTTACAAAATTTATCATCTTTTTAGAAGTGATGGTGGCCAAAGGTTCAGCTTCGGCCCATTTGGTGAAATAGTCAACGGCGACAATAGCATATTTAATCCCTGATTTAGAGATCGGTAATGGTCCAATTAGGTCTATTCCCCAAATGGCAAATGGCCATGGGCTGACCATTTGTGTGAGTTCGGTGGAAGGTGCTCTTGGGATTTTTGCAAATCTTTGGCATTTGTCACACTTCCTGGAGTAAGTTGCAGCATCTCGATTAATATCCGGCCAGAAATACCCATATCGGAGAATTTTCTTTGCAAGTGTTTGACCACCTGAATGGTCTCCACATTCTCCTTCGTGCACCTCTGCTAAGATTGTCTTGGCTTCTTCTTTAGTTACACATCGGAGTAGTGGGATTGAAAATCCCCGCCTGTATAATCGGCCATCTTGAATTATATACCTTGACGCTTTTCTCAATAATTTTCGACGTTCCTTAGAACTTTCTGGCAGGGAACCACTGAGTAAGTATTCTTTGATTGGAGTCATCCATGATTCATGCTCTTGATACGTAGTCATAATCCAATCAATATCCATTTCATCAATGCTTGGAGCTGACAGAACTTCTATAGGAACTAATCCCAGCAATTGAGCTTCTCCGGAACTTGAGTACTTTGCTAAAGAATCCGCCTTCATATTTTCCTCTCGGGGTATGTGGCTTATTGAGTAGTGATCTAAATCATTGAGGAGTTCGGAAGTTTTTGTCAAATATGCAGGCAAATTCCCTCCTTTGGCTTGAAATTCCTTCTTCACCTGGCAGACAATAAGCTGAGAATCACTGAAAATCTGTATCACTTTGATATTTAATTCCTTGGCGATTTTCAATCCGGCAATAAGGGCTTCATATTCTGCTTCATTGTTTGTCGAAGGAAATTCCAGTCTCAATGCATAACATAGTGATCGTCCTTCGGAAGTTTCAAGCACAACTCCTGCCCCAACAATAATCATTCCTCGAGCCATCAACATACAACTTCCACTGTATCGGAATGCAGTCAGTTGTTTCTTCCTTACTGTTACCTTTGTCAGTGGATTCTGCAATGAAATCTGCTAAAGCTTGTCCGTTAATTGCTCTTCGGGGATGGTAAGTGATGTCATATTGGCTGAGTTCTATGTTCCACTTCAAGAGACGACCCGAAGTTTCAGGACGATAAAGGACTTGCTTCAAAGGTTGATCAGTCAGGACCTTGATAGGATGTGATTGAAAATAGGGTCTCAACTTCCTGGAAGCGATTAGCAGACAATAAGCAAGTTTTTCTATCTTTGAATAATTCATCTCAGCCCCAGCGAACCGTTTGCTGATGTAGTAAACTGGACGTTGTATTTTCATATCTTCTCGTACGAGTGCTGCACTTAAAGCATGGGATGAAATTGCCAAATAGATGAAGAGGTCTTCACCATCACTAGGCTTGGAGAGGACCGGAGGAGTTCTCATATGATGAATCAGTTGATCGAAAGCATTCTGACATTCAGGAGTCCATTCGAAATTTTTCTTTCCTTTCTTTAGAGCATCAAAGAAGGGAATGCATTTGTCTGTGGCCTTGGAAATGAAGCGACTAAGAGCGGCAACCTTTCCATTGAGACTTTGCAGTTCTTTCTTTGTTCTAGGGGCTTTAACTTCTCTTAGAGCTGTGATTTGAGCAGGATTGGCCTCAATGCCCCTAGCGCTCATGATGAAACCCAGGAATTTCCCAGACTCTACTCCGAATGAACATTTCAATGGATTGAGCTTCATTCCGTACTTCCGAAGAATTGAGAACATTTCTGCCAAGTGATCCATGTGGTCTACTGCTTTCTTTGACTTTACTAACATATCATCAACATAGACTTCCATCGTTTTGCCAATTTGAGGCTTGAACATAGCATTGACAAGTCTTTGGTATGTTGCCCCTGCGTTCTTTAACCCGAATGGCATGACTTTGTAACAGTAGAGTCCCACATCTGTAATAAAGCTTGTGTCCTCCTGATCTGGTTCATTCATCATGATCTGATTGTATCCGGAATAGGCATCCATAAAAGATAACAACTCATGTCCAGCCGTCCCATCTACTAGTTGATCAATTCTAGGCAACGGGAAGCAGTCTTTGTGGCAAGCTTTGTTCAGATCTGAGAAATCAATGCATACTCTCCACTTTCCATTTGCCTTCTTAACCAGTACTGGATTTGAAACCCAATTTGGATAAATGGATTCTTTGATGAAATTATTCTCTAAGAGGCGATCTACCTCTTCCTTTAAAGCTGCTGACCTTTCTGGACCTTGAGTTCTTCTTTTCTGTTTCACTGGTGTGAATTTCGGATCGACATTCAGAGTGTGAACAGCAATTGTTGGAGAGATTCCGCACATATCAGCATGACACCAAGCGAACACGTCCAGATTTCCTTTTAGAAATGATATCAGTGTATTTTGAACTGTTGTACTTAGTTGCGAACCCACATTAAGTACTTTATTTGGGTCTTTTGAGTCGACAGGTATTGGTACCGTAACTTCTGCGGGCACCACTCTATTCTCCTCTGCACTGGATTTTCTGGGGTCCATTTCTCGCCTTGCACCACTATGTTCACCAGTGCAGGGGCCACCCTGTATTTGCTATAAGGTTGGGTTTTTGATGCGGAGGGGAGCTGCCGCATCTTTACCCATTTCTCTCTTTCTGGCTTCTCGAAGCTCTATGAGGTAACATTCGCGTCCAGCATTTTGATCTCCCTTGATGACACCAACACCATTTTCTGTAGGAAACTTCATAGTTAGGCACCACGGGGCCAAAATGGCCTTGAATGCAGCTAGAGTCGGCCTGCCTAGGAAAGCATTGTAGGCAGAAAATCCATCAACAATCACAAAGGTTTGTTTTCGAGCTACCCTTTTCTTCCCTTCGCCAAGTTCCACAAACAAATCGATAGTTCCGATTGGTTGCTGTGGTTCCCCAGTGAAACCAACGATCTTTTGTGATGAAGCCTGAACGTCGGTCATTGGGATCTTCATCTGGTCAAATGTTTTCTTGAAGAGTATATTGCAGGAAGCACCGCAATCAATGAGTACTCGTCTTACTATTGCTGGCCCAATTCCTGCAGAGATAACTAAGGGATCTATGGTGGGAGCTTCAATACCAATAGAATCCCTAGCCTTGAACAAAATATCATTATCTGAAATCTTTTGCTGTTTCAGGGGTGCAGCATTTTCTACAGCAAAAACATCTTCCTCTGCCGGGATATACTTCAAAGCATGAGCATATCGTTCCATCTCACCCCAGCTTCTGCCTGCTGGGTGTGGGCCCCCTGAAATGACGTTGATAACGGGCCTCTCAGATTCTTGTGCCGCAGTACCTTTACTTGAGTCTGACGGCTGATTAGAGGGTTGTTGCCTCTGAGTAGACGAAGATGGATCACTTCTGTTTTTCTTGACATATTGTTGCAGCTTGTTTTCTGTCAATAATTCTTCAATTAAGCTCTTTAAGTGACGACAGTCATTGGTATCATGACCAGGTTGGTTGTGAAAACGGCAGAACTTTCCATTTTTCATAGCGCCCTTTCCCGGTTTTATCTCAGCCGGTTTGGGATAATCCACAGCATCTTTGGTGGCGAAGAAGATATTTTCCAGAGTGTCGGTCAACGGAGTGAAATCTGAGGGTTTGAAGAAGCGAGGTTTCTTTGTATCCTTTTGTTTCTTCCCCTCGTGATTTTCCCTTTTCTGACCTCCGGAATCTTTCTTTTCCGAAGTGGCAGTATTATTTTCCACCTTTTCTGCCACCACCTTCATTGATGCTGGAAGATTTTCCAAGCGTATGAATTCATCAGCTTTCTTGTAGAATTTCTCGAGAGAATTTGGCTCTTTCATCTTCAGCCATTTTCCAAATTCGCTCGATTTGTCGATAGCACGCATCAAATAGGTCAAGATCATTCGTGGCTCTGCGTTATCAACTTCTGCCAGAGCTATATTGAAACGGTTCAGGAATGATTTAATAGGTTCTCCCGGATTCTGTTCAAGACTGGATAATGACATTATGTCCTTTGCCTTTGAAGCGTATAGCCTGAATTGCTCTTTGAACTTTCTAGTTAGATCGGAAAACTGATCTACTGATCGGACAGGAAGTTTGGTGAACCAGAGAAGTGCCACTCCTTCCAAATATACTGGGAAATACCGGCACTTGATTTCATCAGTTGCTCTCGCACCGGTCATGTGCCAGTCATACTTATACAAGAATTGGTTTGGATCACTTGTTCCCCGATAAGCAGGAATGGTGGGGGGAACAAATTTTCTAGGAAATTCAGCCTTTAGAATCTTCTCGGTAAATGGAGTCTTGCTTGGCGCGAACCCCCATTCACTCTCATCTTCACCTCTCTGCATGCTCTCTTTCATTATTTGCTTGATCATGCCAGAAAGATATTCCTCATTGTTCAAAGATTTTGCGGAGTAGACTTCTGCCATTTTCTCAGATGTTTGCCCGGGCAGATTTTCGTGGAAAATTGGCAATGGTCTAGATCCTTCAGCTCGGAGGGGTGCCCCTTCAGCAGCACCTGATCCCCCCTGAGGAATATTCCTCCCTTCGGAGTTGCGAAGAGCATCAGCGGTGTTTTCTTCATTACCCACTGGTCTTTGGTTGGCACCAAGCAGAGCATTCAGTTTTTCCATCATCAGATTGTTTTGAGTCTCAATCTGTTGGTATAGTCCGGATACAGCAGCGTCTAGCTCCTCTCGCGTCACCCCGACGCTTGGAGCTGCTTGACTTGGCGAAGCAGAGGTGGCGGTATCATCATGAACATTTTCAGATCTGACAACCTTTCATTTCCTTCCAGGAGCCATTATGTCTGATAGACTTCTGGTTTTGTAGGAAATCTTTTCAACAAACTGGTGTGAAGCAATGATGGATGGTAGCCTGAGTTGGGTTCTCAGTGAAAGCACCAAAATGTTAACGTTAAAATATGAACGATAATACCCGGTGTGTGTAATAAGATCGTGAAAGCACCACCCGTGTGACGGGAACAGAAATCAAGCAGGAAAATAGCAGAAATGCAGTAAATGAACAACAGATTTATAGTGGTTCGGCCCGTAATTGAGCCTACGTCCACTTTATAGTCTCTTATTGTTGATTCGGTTACAATTTGATACAAATCTCTTCAGGAAACAGTACAACTCGATCACAAGAAACAATCTTGACTACTAGCTCAATCTTCGACGCTGAAACTCGATGAATCCATGTCGGATGTAAGGAATTTCTCTCGAAGCTTGTTGTAGTGTCGCGAATGCTTGAAGGATCCTTGATTGCTGAATGAATGAAGAGCTCAACGGAGTAGCAGCGCTGTAGAAATGATTTGCCCAAAGTCCCCCGAATGTTGGAAGTGGTGGGGTATTTATAGGAGCAGATTTCTGGGCAGGAATTCTGCCTAAGTCTTAGGTCGCGTACGACCTTAGTTAAGTCGTAGGTCGCGAGCGACCTAAGCTAGGTCGCTGTCCCTTAGCGGCTTCAGAAGTTAGCTGGTAAAGCTGTGCTTAGCTTCATTTGATCAAGTAGTAGGTCGTAAACGAGCTAAAGAATAGCTGTCTGAGCTTTAGGTCGTAGGGTGCTGAACATGCTTTGACAGTTAGGTCGCTAGCCTCTTTAGGTCGTCAGGTCCCTTAGGTCGCTAACTACCTTAGGTTGTTAAGTCCTTTAGGTCGCTAGCTACCTTAGGTCGTTGAGTTCCATAGGTCGCAATCCTTTCTGTTGCTAGGTCGCGAGCCTCTTATGCTGTTAGGTCGCGAGGTCCTCCTGGATCTTAGGTCGCAAGGCCTTTCCATCCTTAGGTCGCGAACTTCTTATGCTGTTAGGTCGCAAGGCCTTTCCTGGATCTTAGGTCGCAAGGCCTTTCCATCCTTAGGTCGCGAACTTCTTATGCTGTTAGGTCGCAAGGCCTCCTGGATCTTAGGTCGCAAGGCCTTTCCATCCTTAGGTCGCGAACTTCTTATGCTGTTAGGTCGCAAGGCCTTTCCTGGATCTTAGGTCGCAAGGCCTTTCCATCCTTAGGTCGCGAACTTCTTATGCTGTTAGGTCGCAAGGCCTTTCCATCCTTAGGTCGCGAAGATCTCTTAAGTCCTTAGGTCGCAATGCTTCCTTAGGTCGCTGAATTCTCTAGGTCGCAACCTTCTCTTAGGTCGTTAAGTTCTAGGTCGCTGAGATAAAAGGATTAACAACTAGGCAATGCCAGGGTAGATATACCAATTACGCATCCGGACTGGTGGTGACTCATAGCAGCCACTACCGCCCACCTCGAACAACACTCCCAAATCGAAGGGTGGCCACCAAAATAACAAAGTAATAGAATGGTATCGAAGAAGTGTGTCCAATCAGAGGTGCTACCTCACTGGTCCGTCAATCGCTCCTGTTTTAGCCACCTTATGCCAACTCGCGGGAGTTGGGTCCACGTATATACCTTAGGATTGTCGCCACCATCCTACTTCATTCTGGAAACTCCACCGCGTATACAGTTGTCAAAGTGGTTTTCGGTATCGACAGAGAGTATGTCCATATCTGATCCCGGTCTCTTTAACAACCAATCGTTATTATAACACCGTGATCATTTTAAAAATATATATACCTTTAAAACACAATCGTTGCCCTTTCAAAACATATTCTTTATTTCAAAATAGTATATACATCAAAAACCAAAATATTATTGCCATTTCAAACCATATCCTTTACTTCAAAATAGTATATACTTTAAAACCGAAATATTATTGCTATTTCAAAACATATCATTTACTTCAAAATAGTATATACTTTAAAACCAAATTCAATAATATATCATTTAAATAAAATCCAAATTTTCAATCACTATTCTTATTTTTAATTATAAAACTTGAAATATTCTTTAAAACCATCATAAACCCAAATCACAAAATGCAGTCATATTCTTAATCTCAAAATTTCAATCGGTTTCAAATCAATATATTTAAAGATAATTCTTAAATAAATTCCATTTCAAATAAATTCATTTTTCAAACCATATTACTTTCAGAGTTATAACAATTTCAAAACCAATACTTTGAAAAACAATAATACCTTAATTTCAATAAAACATTTAAATTTTGATATATTTCAAGTCTTTAAATATTCCAAAATTCCGAACAAAATATGATAATCTTATATATACCATAATTCAATTTACTATTATTTAGTTTAGAAATATTTATTTAATAAATTCAATATCACTTAAATAAAGCTCAAACTTGAAATATTCGTAAATCAACTTAAAACATCATCAAGTTATACATAGCTTAAATTTTAGAATTTAACCATATATAAAATAATATTTGTATAATATCAAAATTTAATATTTATTAAACCGTATATTTCTTTCCAAATCGTAGAAAAATCACTTTAAAATATTTTATATATAGACCACGGTGCCTGTATATAATTTTCTATCCTATGGTCAAGTGATACGGATATTTATCATTTCAATCCGTAATTTAAAAATAAAAGTTTACGGTTATATATCATTTCAAACCGCAATCCCGAATGAAATGAAAATGCATAATAACTTGCAGTTTATACAATATAAAATATAGCATCCATTCATCCAAATATCAATAAACAACCATTTATTACAATCATCATCCAATTTAAACAAAACATCAATATAAAGCATATAAAATATAATAGGCATCAACAAATAGTTTATATTCAATAAAAATTAATAATTGTTTAACTGGCAGTTTGTATGCAATAATAAATAAATTTAACTCGCAAATTTTATGCAATAATAAAATTAAATAACAATTAAATTTAACAAAATGTTATCTAACTTAGATGATGATTAAATATATGCCCAAACAATCATAGATAAATTTTAATTCACATCAAAATTTAATTTAACAAACATAAGAAATCTTAGAAGTTGTGAGTGGGTTAAAACACTCACCTTTTGAATTTAAATTGAATTTAAATTCAATTTAAACCCAAAAATTTTACAGTCTCAGAATTCATCCAAACCAGCGTCAAAAGATATGGAATTTTAATACGATCCTAACAAAAGAATCCGCGTCCAAATCCGAGTCCGTATGCAAAAGTTATGAAAATTTGAAGATTGGAAAATTCTGGTCCTGAGTCGACTTCGAGTTCAACCCGGTCCGCCGCCTCAAATACCCGATGCTTGCTTCGAGTTTTTGCCAAAACGACCCGGAGACCCGAGTCATTTTTTTCGTGACACGAAGTAGCTCCAGGGTTTTTCCCCTTGAAACCCCAAGCGCGACCCGAAGCGCGTAAATCTCGAATTTTTTTTAAAAAAATTAGATTTTGGAATTTGGGAATTAGGTTTTGTCTGCCATTGGAATGAGGAGCTAAGTAGAAGATGAATTGTACGTACAGACAAATGAAGATTAGGGAGGCTAGGGTTTATAACTGTGTTTATATAGGTAGGTTAGATATATAGAGTAGATAGACTGGATAGATGAACGTGCGGAACAAACTATGGCCCGAAAAGCCCGTTCTGACCCCGGAACGAAATTGAGTAAACCCATATATCAAAATAGGTGTTTTAAAATATTCTAAGCGCGATGGAAAAAGTTTCACGTCCAAATTCCATTGTATGAAGAAGTTATGCTGAAAAAGAAATTCTCAAATTGATTTCAATTAAATCGATTTCAAGGCGTTTCACGTTCGTACGATCAAACCACAAGTCCGATCGCTACGAAACTTGAAACCCTACAATAATTCACTTATACGGATCCGATGAAACTAGTTTCGTCGAAATCCGAGTCAGTGACAAAAATGGCTATTTTTATATTAATTAAATAAATTAAAAATTAGTAAATAAATCCAATTTTTATATTTCAGTTTCGGAATTGGCAAATTTTATCACTTAAAAATTTTCAAACATTTAAAATGTTTTAACAATTTTTAAATGTCAATTTATTAAAGATTAAATCAATATAACTCTTAAACTTCATAAAATTCAAAATTATAGGTAAATTTCCAAAATTTCCATAAATTTTACTTTACCCAAAATTATTCCATTAATTAATATTTCAAATAGGAGGCTTGCCATTGGATTTAAAATTATTACATAAATATTTCCCATTATTCAACTAAATTTTTAATTTAACGTAATAATTAAATTTTCATTTCATTTATTTCAATAAGTCCAACAATTATAAATTAACAAATTAACTCATTATTAAAGATTCAACTTCAAAAATTCATAAAGTTCATCATCTTGATTTACTCATTAATTCATAATTCTTTAAACCAATTCCTTTCTAAATTTTAAAGTAACTAAATTTACCAAATCATAGTATTTATTTCAATTTCTTAAAATAACCCCCTTTATTATAAAGTGAATCTAATTTATTAAAATAAGTTTCCAAATTTAATGTATTAGATTCAATTTCACTTTTTAACTTACACTTAAATTTAGGTCATAATCAATTTATACGTATTCCTTTCTTAGTTACTATTTTACATACTTCTTGCATAAATTTCACAATTAACCATTATTATTAAAGTAATGCTAATAATAAATACGACCTTACTATTACTCAACATTTAAACGAACGTTACTTCATTTCCATTAGTGTAACATTTATTTCCTTATCACTTATTACCAATTCAAATTTCATTAACAATAAGTAGGTAATTTATAATATATGTTTACAAATTTTGAATTAATCGTTATTCAAACCACTATTCATTATTATTTACTTAAATTTAGCATTAATTACCTTGCATTACATTGTTTCTTAAATTCCCAATCCGATTGTAATTAATACTCTAAATAAATACGCTTACTCCTTTCGTTATTTATTAATTGTCACAAGAACGTTTAATAATTTCAACAACATTGTAATTACTAATTACCTACATTGATTGTATACGTTTGCCATTATTATCATTTATTAGAATTCTGTTCAACTTTCCATCTTATGCATATAGTTAACCTTTATTTGATTTTACCTTCAAAATTTCCAGTTATTCTCTTAACTTACAAAAAAAAACAATGATTAATTTCATTTTAATTGCTATTAATTACATGCATTGTTAACGGACAATAGTTGTCACCATTTTACAAATTTTAACATTTGAAATTTATTCTCTACAACAATTATTACCTATCAATATTAATTTGCCCATAAATACAAAACTTGCAATTGTTCTTATTATCATATTCCATTTACTGTTAACAATGTTTATTACATTATATTAGTTTAATATTTTCCTTAAATCCTTATATTCAATTCATATACAGGTAAAATTCTTTTCACTACTTAAAATCATTTGAATTAACTTCGAATTACTATAGGTAGTTTTTTTTTCTTCTAAATTTAATTACAAACTCCTATTAAATTAACAAATTTAATTGTCGAAATTTACGGGTCGTTACATTATTGCTGTAGCCATGCAGTCATGTGCATTAATGTTTGATCTGATCCAAGCTAGTACTGTGATATCTTGTTCACTGTTATGTTTTTGCCTTACTGTTCTTTGCATCAGTACTATTCCACTGCTTCATTTCTGAAAAGCTTTCAAGTTGACTTTGTGTCCACTACTTTATTGCATCATGTACTTCATGTTATATGTACTTGTACTTGTGTTGAAGTCTTGTTGCATGTTGACTTCGACTGGTTTGCATTTCTTGTTATTCATGTTGGTCTGTACACTTGCATTGCTGTGAGTCATTTTATGGTTCTATTGATGAATGTCTATGCAGTTTCTTGTAGTCTAGCACAACTTTGTTGTTGCCTCTGTTTTCATGTGATGTCTCCATGCATATATACATACATATATGTATGTGTATATATATGTGATTGTACTTTGATACTGCAGTCTTGTTCATTACTGCATATATGCTGTTACCTCTTGAAAACTGCTGCATATTTCTAATGTCCTCATGTTGCATATGTATGGTTAAGATGCATGTAGAATATACCCTTGTTCCATTGAGTCATTGAGTTATGTGTTCAGTTCTTGTTTTCATACTTTTATTCTCTGGTTGATGGTCTTCTTCGAGTTGAAATACCTTTGAGTTTAAGCTTGTGCCTGGTCTGGTTGCTTATGTATATATATGTTACTTGTTGTGGTTTTGAATGTTGGTGTCTTGTTGTACGCAACGGTCTGTACAAGCCTGGGTTTGTTGCTTCATCACTTCACTGTCGAGTCTGTTCTCATGTGTACACATTGAATTTTTGGTCGAGGCTTGTTTTATGTTGGTTTTGGATTCTTGTTTGCATGAGAACTTGTACTCGACAATTTTGTGATGTTTTTGTATGCACCTGAATTGAATCCAGCCTCGGCTCGGGTTTGACCTTGTGCTCACCTATCCCTGTAGTTTTATCAAGTGTATATCGGTGTGCACGGCCTTGTGGCATGTACAGTGATACATTGTGCATGTCACAAGTTGTTCGTGTATGAATGGATTCAAACGAAAATGATGACGAAAAAGCTAACTAACTAAGGCAAATAATATTTTCAAAAACATACATTTTATTTTACACTGCAAAAATATTTCTTTTTCAATTTTACTGCGTCAGTGTTTATTTTGCAGATAATTCAGATGCTGGATTCAATCTGGAATAGAGTTGAAGATAAATACGAGTGAATGAGTGATATGTAGTGAGGTGAAAATGTATGTAAAAATTATATTGTAATTGAAATTGTGTATATATAGTGAGAGCTCAAATTTGTACTATTCAAAATTATAATAAAATATTTGTTTGAATAAAATATTTGTTTGAATTTAAATTCTGTGTTATTTATTTTATTCAACAAATATTTATTTAATTATGAGAAAAATAAAATAGTACAATAACAAATACATTTAAATGGATATATATATATATATATATATGTTTATTATCATCAAACAAAAATCATATACTAGCATATTCAACAATCTCCCCCTTCTGATGATAACAAACATATATTAAGATTTTGAATTTATTAAATGTATTTGGTCTTGATGAATTCCATTTGCTCCCCCTATTTGAATGCTCCCCCTACATCAAAGCTCCCCCTTCATATAAGCATAAATAAATAAAATGCAAATGAACCTAGATGGGAATATGCAAATTAAAAAATATGACTTGACTTATTTGCCAAAATCTTAACTTCTCTCTCCCCCTTTTGTTATTAGAAAAATAGTAATAGTGTTAGAAAAATAGAGATAAAGTGATAGACATTAATACAACATTAATACCCAATCGAGTATAGATATTAAATTTCAATAAAAAAATCAAACAAAAATCATAAATTCTCTATTAGGCGCATATTCCACTTTAGAGTGATATGGGTGATGTTGGCATATAAAACCATATAGCTGTGTCTATTTGTGGTATATTTATATCAGGTTTTGAATATCTACTAACCATGCATAACCGTTAGGACTATTAAATGAGATTAGTAGTATTCCCAATTTTATTTTAAAAAAAATGAATTTCAAGTATCTTCTAACCATGCATAACCGTGAGGACTTTTAAATGGGATTAAAATCAACTCGTGTATTTAATAACCAATTTTGATATGTGTTCCATACATGCATAACCGTGAGGACTTTTAAATGAGCATGAAAGCACATAATCAAATATTACAAGTAATTCACCCATGCATAACCATGAGGACTTTTAAATGAGAGTGAGTACTTTGGATGTTTTTATTGCTAAAAAATAAAAAAAAAATGAATAATTTCCCATTTAAAATACCACATTTTGACATACCATATTGGATTTTAATGAGTGATGGTCGTTAGAAATATAATAGAAATAGAGATGGTTATGGAATTTTTACCATCAAAAGTTATTATAACTCTTGTTTAAATTTTTAAAGAAATTTACTAAATATACTATCTCAGGGCATAATATATGATTAATATCAACACTCATCATTTTTCCAATCACTATTTATCTTTTCGATAATAAGTAGGGAGTCAGATTAGTTAATGTATTCATTTAAGATCAAATCAAAAAATAAATATAAAATCAAAATTCTAAAATGTCTAATCTGAATCGAAGTCAACAAAAACTATTTTCTGAAAGGGGTTTTATAAAAAAATGTCTGCCAATTGAAAATCATTTAAAATGAAAATTATGCAGATATTTTAGTTGAAAATGTAATGTAACTAATGAATGTCTCTATATAAAGCACGTTCCACTAGTAATTTTTCTATCAACTAGATTACCAGTGTAATATGCATCTGAATTTCCCTTTGACTGAAGATTATCATTAGTTGGATGTCATAGGCCAGACCGTGAAGTTGCAACAAATACCTTAAAATCTTTTTATCGCTTTTAAATGAAACTTTTGATTTGAACTGAAATAGTATATACAAGCAAACACAAAATATAATGTCAGGTCAAATATATCCATGTGTATCTAGAATAATCATCAACTAATAAAACAACATCATTAGTCCAAACAAATCTTTATAAAATAGTTCAAAGACTCTAGAGGTACTTATAGTGTTCTCGGCATAAAAAGATAATTGGTCAACAATTTTGCATAAATCAAAATCAACATTTATTTTCTTATCACATAACTGGCTGAATTAAATCGGATTATGGTGCAGATTTTCACATTTAATATTCGTTCAAGATAAATGTATAGTTACCTATTTTACCTTTACGATAATTTTTCGTTGTTACCCATTGTGACTCTGCCACCATTGTACTAGGCTAAGGAACTTTGATTTGTCGCCCGTCGTGTGCCTGGAACAGCCAGAATCCAAGTAACACTGTTGTTGTTCCTTAGCCTGCCACCACACTTATATGAGGATAGATTTTTGTGAACTATTTGTTTTCATAGGTCCATGATTGTTAGTGGCAAAAGATTTTGAAAAAATATGTTTGTGTAGACCTAAGACAATTTATATTTGTTCCTATCGGCACCCAGATTTGTTTGACTTTAAGGGATTTATATTCGTGCCTTTTGGAACCCAAATTGGTATAGTTTTTTACGTGTTTGGGTCTATACCAGCAATTATTGTGATTGTGTCCAATTTTTCCACAAATCGTGCACTTGGAATTTGACTTGATTAATTTCGCTTCTAACACCAAGATTAATTTTGACTTTAATCTATTTCAAATCCTTCTATTCTTGAATAGCAATGACTTTGGCTTCAAAATTTTGTGGTAGAACTCTGAGGATTTTCCGGACTATTTCCAATTCTGTGTATGGTTTTCTAAGAGCTTTTCATTTGCATACGGGATTAGAAAGTCGTCCGTACATCTCTTTGACATTCTCATCCTTGGCCATTGTGAAGTTCTCGTATTCACTACTAAGCATGGCAAGGCGAGATTCCTTGACTTGAGATGTTCCTTCGTGAGTCACTTCAAGTGTGTGCCAGATTTCCTACGCAGTTAGACAATGTGAGACACGATTAAATTCAATTTGATCCAATGAACATATAATAGAATTCATAGCTTTAACATTAGCATTCTGTAGTTTATTTTCAAGATCTGTCCATTGATCCATTTGTTTTTCAATTTCATGATTATCTACTACTACAGTTGGTGTCCTATATCCTGTCTCAACTATATTCCAAGCATCAATGGTTTTCAAAAAAAAATTCATTCTACTTTTCCAGTAAGCATATTCACCATTGAACATGGGTGGTCTAACTATGGACTGACCCTTAGCAAAAGCGTTATTAAAAGAAGCCATTTTAAAAATTCAAATTTTTAAAAACAAAAATTGGTTTTTGAAAAATCAAATTTAAAAAAAAAACTGGTTTTTGTTTCGAGCTCTAATACCACTTGTAGGATTGATTTCACCCTAGAGGGGGGGTGAATAGGGTGATACTAATAATTATTAAAATTAATGCGAAAATATATAAAATAATTGCAGCACTGATAATAGTAGAATAATAAAAGCAGAAATAGAACAACACAGATTTACCCAGCTTCGGCAAAACCCTGCCTACGTGCTGCCTCCAAGGTTTCTACTAGAAATTAAGTAGCAGACGCTTACACACGTAAAATTTCTGACACCCGCTACCGATTAACCTAACTCTACGATCAAAACCCTGCCAAAACTCATCACTGAGTTGTGAATTCTCGAACTACACCACCGTAGTTCGTCCCCTAGTCACTCGACTAGAATTTTATAAAAGTTTAAAAGTAAAATACAAAATAAAAACAAACACAAAACCGTATATAAAATTAAAGCCCAATTAAAAATTATAAAGGCCGTCCACTTTAGTTTAAATCAAAAAATTGTCTCCCTTAATATTCTTCTGTTCGGCCTGTATCCTTTACTTCGTGAATAATGTCTGCCTCTTCGAGAACGTTCGTTCCTCTTTCGAAAATTTAGGGTTTTGTGAAACTGAGGTCGCCGATTCAAATTGTTTGATTGAATGATGATCTCTCTTCAGTTTGCTTCGCCAATCAATTCGTGACTTTGATTTGCATATGGCTGCTTCAATGCATCAAGCTCGAATGATAAAAGTGGTATGTGATTTTGCTTTATTACCCTCGTTGATATGCTTGAACTCGATACAATAATCTCTGCCGATGATGTTAAGGGAATTTATAAGGATAGATCCCCTTAAATTTCGTTCAAATATTTCATTTGAATTTGTCTGTTAATTTTGCTCGGCCGTTAGATTTTTCCTGAATACATGTGATTTGTTTAGACTAGTTCAATTCGTATATTGCTTGAATTTCTTTGAGTCGGTTCCATTATTTGTTCCTTTGATTTCGGCACTGTAGTTTTCTAGTATGACTTTGGCTAATTTGTGTTTCATCTACAAGTTCCATTCTTTTCTGCTCTGACTTGTTCATCATGTTAGTATACGATTTTGATCTATCTTCGTGTATAGTTGACCCCTGTTGATTTTTATCTCAGCCATGACTCATGCAGCTGCTTCTCTATTTTTATGATTTTTGAACACATGTATAAATTATCATAGAACTTCACATGAATGCTACCACTTGTGTCTGACTGGAACCACTTGTGTTTGTATATGAGTCAGCATGTATATACATACATACATACATATGTATGTGTGTGTGTGTATATGTTGTGCCTGCATTGCTTTAGTCTCTTTGATTTGAGTTGAATTCTGGTTGACACTACATGTATGTATACATGAGTGTAGCTGCTTTGTTTTGTTCACTGTATTGAGGTTTGGTTCATTGATGATGCTTTGAGTCATGTTTGTGCCTTTGATTTGTGCACTTGTATTTTCATTTGAAGTTTATTGCTGTAGCCATGCAGTCATGTGCATTGATGTTTAATCTGATCCAAGCTAGTACTGTGATATCTTGTTCACTGTTATGTTTTTGCCTTACTGTTCTTTGCATCAATATTGTTCCACTGCTTCATTTCTGAAAAGCTTTCAGGTTGACTTTGTGTCCACTACTTTATTGCATTATGTACTTCATGTTATCTGGATTTGTACTTGTGTTGAAGTCTTGTTGCATGTTGACTTCGACTGGTCTGCATTTCTTGTTATTCATGTTGGTCTATACACTTGCATTGCTGTGAGTCATTTTATGGTTCTATTGATGAATGTCTATGCAGTTTCTTGTAGTCTGGCACAACTTTGTTGTTGCCTCTGTTTTGATGTGATGTCTCCATGCATATATACATACATATATGTATGTGTATATATATGTGATTGTACTTTGATACTACAGTCTTGTTCATTACTACATATATGTTGTTTCCTCTTGAAAACTGCTGCATATTTCGAATGTCCTCATGTTGCATATGTATGGTTTAGATGCATGGAATATACCCTTGTTCCACCGAGTCATTGAGTTATGTGTTCAGTTCTTGTCCTCATACTTTTATTCTCTGGTTGATGGTCTTCTTCGTTAAAATGCCTTTGAGTTTAAGCTTGTGCCTGGTCTGGTTGCATATGTATATATAAGTTACTTGTTGTGGTTTTGAATGTTGGTGTCTTGTTGTACACACCGGTCTGTACAAGCCTGGGTTGGTTGCTTCATGACTTCACTGTCGAGTCTTTTCTCATGTGTACACATTGAATTTTTGGTTAGGGCTTGTTTTATGTTGGTTTTGGATTCTTATTTGCATGAGAACTTGTACTCGACAATTTTGATGTTTTTGTATTGCACCTGAGTTGAATCCAGCCTCGGCTCGGGTTTGACCTTGTGCTCACCTGTCCGTGCAGTTTTATCAAGTGTATATGGATGTGCATGACCTTGTTGCATGTACAGTGATACACTGCGCATGTCACAAGTTGTTCGTGTATGAATGGATTCAAACGAAAATGATGACGAACAACCCAAATAACTGAAACAAATAATATTTTAAAAAACACACATTTTATTTTACATTGCAAAATTATTTCTTTTTCAATTTTACTGCATCATTGTTTATTTTGCAGATAATTCAGATGCTGGATTCAATCTGGAATAGAGTTGAAGATAAATATGAGTGAATAGTGATATGTAGTGAGGTGAAAATGTATGTAAAAATGATATTGTAATTGAAATTGTGTATATATAGTGAGAGCTCAAATTTGTACTATTCAAAATTGTAATAAATTTTTTGTTTGAATAAAATATTTGTTTGAATTTAAATTTTGTGTTATTTATTTTATTTAGCAAATATTTATTTAATTCTATGAAAATAAAATAGTACTATAAAAAATACATTTAAATGAATATATATATGTTTATTATCATCAAACAAAAATCATATACTAGAATATTCAACAGCTTCGTCCTCGCTTTGTAAGAGACTAATGGAAATCTCGGTTCTCAATTGTGTTCCCTTGTATTTTCAGGTCCGAAACCCTGCACAGTTGTCTCTTACAGTACCTTTGTACAGTTTGACATTAAACCCTCTCGGAGCAGCCTAGGATAAACGATTGACGTTACTAGCCCTCGAGTGCCCCAGCATATAGTACCTCTGCTTGAACACAACCAGAACACTCCGAGTTATCAACGATTCCTTATCACTCCCAAATCTTTCGAGCTTTCACAATTCTAATCCATTTCCGGGCACGAGTCCTACCACTCAACCCAGTCCATTATACCACAACCTCGTTCCATCCTGAGTTGTCTAGCTACTCCTTCGATCCTACTCCTTATCCGAGCCCCCGACCGAAGAGCCGAAACTTCATCATGCTATAACTTCCAAACCGTAGAAGCGATTAGTGAGCCACAACTTCCAGCACGATCCACAACCATCCCAGATTCTTCTCTCCAAATCTCATCAACTTTGGAGCCCATAATTTGGATCGGTACCGATCCAAATACTTAGCCAATTTTGGCTCCCTCACACTTCCTGCCTCTAGTGCATTTCCTCTTGATGCCATAGACTCCTTGCTCTCTCTCTTAGCCTCTTGGTCAATCCATCTATGCTTCATAGCCGATACAACATAGATGATCTATCATACCTTCATCACTTGGCCTATCCTTCGATCCAACTTCATAGATCATCATTTGAACCCATGCTCTACCACCCCTAGGATCTCACATTGATTGGGGCACAAAATTCGGATCGGTACCGATCCAAAAGGATCGGATCAGTACCGATCCAATTACTTTGCTCCAATCGTTGTGAAATTTTTAGGGAGTCTTCCTTACGTGCTCCAGATCCTATCCTCCAAGTTTTGCTTGATTCTGACAAACTTTGCTCCCGATATGCTCCGATCACCAATCTAAGTCCTAAACATGCACAACACTAGAAAAATAATCAAGCATAGCAAGCTTCAATCACAATAGTGAATCAAACATAGCAAATCATTCATTTTACATTCAACCATAAACATTCAAGTCATCTAATTCAATCAATGATCATAAACAAGCATATATCCAATCTAAACCATAGAATTACATAGCCATATATGCATAAATGACACAAGCCAATGATTTAATCCATGTTACATGTTTTAGTTAGGTTGATCTAGGGTTTCTAAATCTGAAATTATCTATGTCTAATCAATTAATAGTTTAATTTGAAAATCCTAATTTATAATCACCCGATTACAACATATTATCCATCATAGACTAGTGAGAGATTACAACCACTCACCAAACCAATCAAACCTATGAAAATGAGAGGAGACCTGATCCGAATAGTAGCAAATTAGATGTAGATGTGATCAAATCGATGAAATCAAGCCCTCGATGAAGATCTAGCCTTTGATTTGAGATTAGAGACGATTTGGGATGAAATCTATGCAAAGAGTGGAGAATTAGAGAGGAGGTGGGTTTTGAGGCTGATATGAAATGAGAGACAAAGGTTTTAAATGGTCTCTCTCACCTCATATTTATAGCCAAACCAGATTAGAATAATGTGCTTGCTAATTGATCCATTAATCCCCTTTCTAATTCTAGCCAGTAGTTTACAAAACTTAAAACTGTTATAACTTCTTAACTACTTATCTGATTTTCCTATATGACCACTCTATGTAATGGAAAACCACTATCCCGAAGCAGTAAACTAGGTTAGAACATCTAATTCAGCTCCTATCAAAAGTTATGTCGAAATAAGATCTCCAAGGGGAAAATGGTAACATAGAAAGTCGAGAAAAATCATAAACGTGTGAAACATCTCTAAGAATCTTATTTCAAAATATTAGAATGATACGACCTCAAATGAATTAAATAGAATTATTTTACAATCCTTTGATACATAAAATACGGGTCCTTACATTCTCCCCCATTTAGAAATTTCGCCCCTGATATAACTAAACAAACATAAGCAACCAAGTTTATCCTACATGCCTACTATCCATTAGCAACCATCTAACAATCCAACTAAGTAGCCAAATCAACAATAGCAAGCAAAACCTATCCTAGCATGCGGAATTCTAAAAGTATAGGGTGCAAGTAGATACCACTTATGGGTCTTACCACTCAAAGAGTTTTTAGAGAGCCCGTCCTCATACTCTCTTTGGTTTTCCATGTACAATCGCTATCGTCCTTACTCCATTGCACCTTCACTAGCTTAACTATCTTCCTCCTAAGCTGTTTCGTGTCATTCCCAACGACTCAAAGCGGCTTACGAGGTCTTGAAACTTCTAGCACAACCTCTATCTCTTCTAGTTGATCTGGTGCTACCACAATACCCGAGTCATGCACAAACTTCCGTAGATAGGAGATATGAAAAACATTGTGCACACCCATCATCTTCGAAGGTAAATCTACCCCATAAGCTAATTTCCTAATTCTCTCGATAATTGGAAAAGGTCCAACAAATCTGGGTGCTAACTTTCCCTTCCTACAAAATCGAACAACATCCTTTAGAGGAGAAATCTTAACAAATACCATGTCCCCAACTGAGAATTCCAAATCTCTTCTTCTCTTATTTGCACAGCTGTTTTGACGATCTTGAGCAGTCTTCATTCATTGCTGAATGATCTCTATCTTTTCCGAAGTTTCTTTAATCATCTCTGGTCTAAGTATCGACTTCTCACCTGCTTCCCACCAACATGAAGGCAAATTACAAGGTCGTCCATATAATGCTTCATATGGTGCCATGCCAAAACTCGACCGATAACCGTTGTTATAGGAAAACTCCACTAGATGCAAGTGATCATCCCAAGACCCTCCAAAATCTATAATGCATGCTTGAAGAAGATCTTCCAAATTCCGATTCACTCTTTCGGTCTGGCCATTCGTCTGTGGGCGATAATCTGTACTCGAATGCAGCTCAGTTCCTAAAATATCTTGTAAGCTCTTCCAGAGTTCACTAGTAATTAATGGGTCCCTATCGCTTACAATGCTCATTGGCACACCATGGAATCGAACAATCCACTTAACATATAATTGTTCCAACTTGGATGTCGTTCTAGTAGATTTGACAGGTATGAATCTTGCACTCTTGGTTAGGCGATCTACCACTAACCAGATTCTATCATATCCTGCTCTAGTCTGTGGCAACCCATCTATAAAATCCATATATATCTGTTCCCATTTCCATTAGGGAATATCTAGTGGTTGTAGCAATCCACTAGGCTTCTTCTGCTCAGCCTCCACTAATTAGCAATTCAAACACTTTGAGATGAAACTTCCAACATCCTTCTTCATTCCTTCCCAGTAGTAAGTCCTCTTCATATCCCTATACATTTTGTTGCCACCATGATGAATGGTTAATCTAGAATGATGGCATTCACTTAGTACTTCATCTTGTAATCCATCAATATCTGGAACAACCACTCTCTTATCCTTACGAAGCCAATCATCTCGATCAATCTCGTACAATCTCAGATCTTCTAATTCTACTACCATTTTAATCTTTTCCATGATCTCTACTAGCTTAGCATCTTGCTTCTGAAAAGTACCAATCCTTTCTATGAGATAAGGTTTGATCGATAGACTTGCTAACATCTCAGTTTTGAGCTCACAACATGGCTTGAAATCAAATCTAGCTATATACTCCATATGTTTCCATTCCAAAAACATAGTTCCCAATTCAGCATGTCTTCTGCTCAATGCATCTGCCGCTGCATTACCTTTCCCTGGAGTATAGGAAATATCAAAGTCATAAGAAGCTAGGAACTCCAACCATCGTTGCTGTCGAAGGTTAAGATCCTTTTAAGAAAAAAGATACTTCAAGGATTTGTGGTCTGTGAATAGCTCAAATCTTTCTCCCAACAAATAGTGCCTCCACATCTTCAAAGAAAATACAATCGCCGCTAGCTCCAAGTCATGAGTTGGATAATTCCTTTCATGCGGTTTCAACTGTCGACTAGCATAAGCGACAACTCTTTCTTTCTACATCAACATAGCTCCAAGACCAATACTACAAGCATCAGTGTATGTTGTCATCTCTTCATTCCCACCCGAAATAACCAATACAGGTGCACTCATCAACCTTTCCTTCAAAGTTCAAATGCATGCTCACATCTTGCATCCCAAGTGAAAATCTGATTCTTCTTAGTTAAGTTGGTCAATGGTGCTACAATCTTTGAGAAGTCCTTTATGTAGAGCCTATAATATCATGCCAATTCAAGGAAACTTCTCACATCCGTAGCATTCTTGGGTTGGTTCCAATCTTGGATCGCTATCACCTTTGTGGGATCCACTACAACTCCTTGTCCTGAAACGACATGTCCCAAGGATCTCATTTCTTCCTTCAAAAAGTGACATTTAGAGAACTTAGCTCTCAACTTGTGATTCCTCAAAATCTCAAGCACAATCCCCAATTGCGTCTTGTGCTCTTCCTCGGTTCTAGAATGAATTAGAATGACATCCACGAACACAAGTACGAACTTGTTCAACCGATCTCTAAAGACTCTATTTATAAGATCCACAAAGTATGCCGAAGCGTTAGTCAATCCAAAAGGCATCACCAACCACTCGTAGAAATCTGACGGTGTCCGAAATGCAGTAAGAGGAACACTTTCTTTAGCCACTATCAACTGGTGAAATCCCGTTGCCAAATCCACCTGAGAAAACACCTTTGCACCATGCAGCTGATCAAACTGGTCATCAATCCATGGAAGCGAATACTTATTCTTCTTCGTTACCTTGTTCAGCTTATGATAATCCACACATAGCCTCAGAGAACCATCCGCCTTCGTGGCGAATACAACATGTGCACCCCATTCGGATATGCTTCTCCGAATGAATCATTTCTTTAGCAGATCATCCACTTACACCTCTAACTCTTTCTGCTCTCTGGATGCCATACGCCTTAAAAGCATAACTATAGGTCTAGCTCCATCCACTAAGTCGATCCAAAACTCGATCTCCCTATGCGGAGGCAATCCTATCACTTCCTCGAAGACATTAGAATACTCTCTAGCGATAAGCACGGATGACAATCCTTCATGTGGAATCTCAAGAGAATAAAGAAAGATGACTAATACCCCATCCACCGGTAAGCAGCGCGTTAGTCCAAAAATTCACCTTTCGACCTAGTCGAGACCTCTTTGAGTAAAGAGCTAGAGAGATGAGCTGCAACCAAACCTTTCGAAGGAGTCGAAGGGATGCTGCCATCAAAGTTTAAAAGCTTAAAGACCTTTCGAAGGTGTCGGAAGGTTCCTCCTATCAATATCCAGAGAGTTGATACCTTTCGAAGAAGGTGATGGAGACAAAAGCTCCATCCCGCTTTCAGTGACTACGCCTCAACTAGATGAAGGTCTTTCGATCAAGTCGAAGCCACACCTTCCAAAGATAATGAAGACAACTCTTTGAATATATGTTAAAACATTCGAAACCAATGGTTTCACCATCATTCAAACTACTAAGAAGCAAGTATTATTTGAAGCAACCCCTTCGAAAGCTATAGTAAGCCTTTCGAATTAGTCGAAACCTGTGTGGTCTAGGAAGGGTTCCGCATCAGATCAAAACAAGAGCACATGCATAACCAACATCATCGAAACCAAAAGGCAAAGGCTAACGACAGAGTCAGAAGCACTTTTAAGACAACTCAAAGAAGATAAGTGCTGCCATATCTTTCGACAAAGGCGGCAGCTTTCTTAAGTCTCTCAATATCCACCTTCCGACCCAGTCGAAAGCATCAGGGTCGAAAGGTGCCAGGCCGCATCTATAAATAAAATCCAAGGAGTCACGTTTTGGGGATCTGATTCCTCTCATTCTAAACATGTATTTTCTTAAGTATAGTATTGTAACCCTAATTTGTAAATCAATTTGGGAGTTTTATGAAACAAAGTCTTCTTGGCTGGAAAAAGGGAATTCCTAAGTACTTTTGATTACTTACTGTTTACTAAAGCTTTTGTTGGATTCATCTCTATGTTTCAGGTTTAACCTCTATCAAAAGGCTCCTATCGATATAGTCGAAACCTCTTTAAGCTCTAATAACTTCTGTAACCCATTCGAAGCTATCTACTCTGTGATCTAAAGCCTTTGACAAGGTCAAATCCAGTCCTATAAGCACCAAAACCTGTAATTACAAATTCAAACCTAAGAAAGTTATACCCAAAGCCTTCGGCAACGTCGAAACCTACTAATGAAACTTGAGATTTCCTACTTAAATCCAAAAAGAGTAAGTCCTCAATCTTTTCACAAGGTCGAAACCTCCCCTTTCTGTTCATTAATCAAAACCCAAACCAATCAATAACTTAGACCACCAACCCGGTCGAAACCTATTTAAGAGAACTTAACTCATGGTATTCGAACCAGATCGAAAGGAAGGCTTTCGAAGGGGAAACCATACTCATCGAAAGGTCATCCAACCTAGAAACCGACCCTTTCAACAAGGTCGAAGGGACTACTTGAGGAATATCATTAAATAAAGCCTAATCGAAAGGCAATTTTAAAAAGGATTTACATCTTCCTTTCTGCACTACTTGTACAAAGGATCATTCACCTTTATTAGTATCATTTTAGGTTGTTGATAAACAATCTTGTTAACATTTTTGGCGCTAGAAGGAGGGCCCAAACCTCTGCCTTGGATAAAACCCCAACACTGCTAATCTATAACCCTACTTAGGTCAATTACACTTCAAGTTTATCTGCATTGATGAATCATGGATACAAGAATTAAGAGATCTGAACAAGGGTCCTACGAACCACATTAGACAAGGTTCCCCCAAAAAATCATCAAGAACTCCAATCAAGATGAAGAATAGAGACTAAGGCTCGAAGCCCTAAGAATGATAAACAAGAAGAAAGCAAAATCTTATGATCTTGACAAATGGAGTCTAAATCCTTTCCATGTTGGTCCTACCCCTTTCTTTGCACTCGGAAAGAGGACAAATGGAAGTGACAATGTCTTTAACCAAATGAGAAGAACCATTCAACATTATTCCAAAGGCACAATCTTTGAGAAAGAAATATGATTACAATGCCTTTACACACAAATGGCAACCAACTATGACAAAAGCACTTCCAACTCAAGAAATACAAAGGGCGGCGAAAAGAAAAGCAATCGAAGATCGTGAAACAATAAGGCCAAAGAGCAAAAAGTTAAAGGGTCATCCTCAAGAATCAAACTTCAAATCTATTACTTCCAAAGGAATTCAACTTAACAACATCTATGGAGAATGTCTACTTGCTTACTAAGGATGAGCTCAACTATTGGTCGTCACAAAAGAAAATGCCAAAACATGAAAGGAATTTGGGAGGATCCTACTGCCACTATCATATGATGAATGGTCATGAAACCAAACATTGCAGAGACCTGGAGGGGATGATGATAAACTTCTTTCGTCAAGGGAAATTCCATGAGTTTGTAAAAAGAATTTGAGATAAAGTCAATAAAGAGCAACTTTCTATAAAGAGAAAATCTACATGGTTGGGAGTGAAATGCTCCTTATATTTGGATACTACATAAGATGGTAGCCTACCTAAGATGGTAGAAAAGCCTCTGTCCGCATCGAGATGGCCAGGGCAGAGCAACTCCTGGAGGGAGGGCGGGTAAGCCTTTAGCCACGCCATAAGATGACTAGGTTAAAGCTTCGGATAAGCCTTTGGTCGCGCCTTTGGTTAGGTCAAGGCACCTCCTGAAGGGAGGATGGAGTAAGCTTTTATACGCGCCATAAGATGGCCAGGTTAAAGCACCAAACAAACCATTATCCACGCCACACTATGGCCTGGGTAAGGCACCTCCTGGAGGGAGGACGGAGTAAACCTTTATCCGCACCATAAAATGGCCAGGGTAAAGCACCAAACAACCCCATGTTCGTGCTGTAAAAGGGCCAGAGCAGGGCGCCTCCTGGATGAAGGTTGGGTAAGTCCTTAGTTCCAGCCTCCAAGATGAGCTAACTAAGAGCACTGGAAAACAATGGACTAAGACGTCCAGGTCCAAGAAGAAGCCCATCAAAAAATGGACTAAGATGTCCAAGCCCAATGGGAGGCTCATCAAACAATGGACTAAGATGTACTCATCAAACAATGGACTGAGACATCCAAGCCCAAGAGGAGGCACATTCAGCGATGGACTAAGATATCTAAGCCCGAAAAGAGGCTCATCAAATCACGAACCGAGATGGTCAAGCTCGAGAAAAGGCATATTCAATCATGGACTAAGACGTCCTAGCTCATGAGGCGACTAATCAGATTATTTCTATATATTCAAAACCTGAAGGGTTCATACATGTCAAAGAAGACAAAAGCAAGGGAGTGGGATGGAACTCCGCATATTGCCTGAATCTGGGTTTTAGGAATTTTTTTTCTAAATAACATCAATAAATACCCGAATATGGGTTTCGGGTCTCTCATACTGGAATTTCATCCGTTAATACCCGAATCTGGGTTTTGGGTCCTTCATATCTAAATATCGTCAGTTAATACCCGAATCTGGGTTTTGGGATATTCATTTGCGAATTCTATCAATTAATACCCAAATTTGGGTTACGGGTCTCTATTTACCACTGATTATCTTAATATACCTGAATCTGGGTATCGAGACAATTACTTATTCAAACCTTACTTTGGGTGTGAAATTTCAATAATAGAACTCTATTTTTCTATCACAAACGCCCGAATCTGGTTAAGGAATACTGTCATGAAGTTCACTGTAAAGAATTTCTGAATTTGAGTTTTGGATTTCTAATTTACCAAATCCCATTAATGTCAAGGAATGGGTCGAAGGATTTCTACTTCTGAAATTCAGAAGGCGATTTCTGAATTTAGTTCTTTATTAAATATATCTCAAAGGTTTCATTCCAACAATTATGCCCTTATGATAAGGCAGGATGTTCTATCAGCAAATTTCAAATATTCAAGCCAAATGGTTGTAATTGAATTCTTCAACATTTCTCGTCATGATTGAAGAAGGGTTTTAAACGTTTGATATAGATTATCTCTCATGCAATTAACAAGATGATTTGTTAATTTAAGCAAACAATATACATAGACTGGTATGTCAATTTCAAGCAAACAATTAGAGATGTTGTTTGTTTTATATCTCTCAGGAGAATCAGCACAACAAAGAGAAATGAAAGATTCAGCAAATTCGGAAATAATAAATGAGCTATCAAAAAGTGCCTTAGAAATGACATCATAGAAAAGGATTGCAAATCAGGTGCTACTTTCCAAATTTATAAAATTTACATAAGTGATGAGATAATTTACAAGTTTATGAAGTTGTTTATATACATACATACATACATACATATACATACATACATATATATATATATATACATACAAAACAAGTTCATTCAAGTCAAACATACAAATAAATTACAAATCTTGAGCGGCCTTGTTAAGAGTCTCTACGACTGAAGGATCCACGACATGGCGAATGGTCGCGCAGAGAACTTCCTTGAGTTTATTCTCTTTCTTACTTATTTTGTTTTCCTCATCAATGGCACCAATGTTAGTTTTCAGAGCACGATTGAAGGCTCAATTTGCTGCCCTAAGGGTATTGTTATCCCTTTCTAATTCCACAACGCTCTTTTGACAGAAATAAATATCGCGCTCGAGCTTTTGATTCTTGGTGGCATAATCATTAATAGTTTGAGAATATTTAACTTTCTATTGTTCATCAAAATACTTTGCTATTTTTAATTTGACTCTCCTACACTAGTTGCCCACGGCATTCTCGTCTATGCCTGGGGGAGGGTTGAGCATAGTAGGAAAATTTTCGGCCGCAAGAAGTTTTGACCTTGTGGGTTTGGTAGCCATAGGAGTATAACGAGGGACCGATAAATTAATGCTTAAAATATTTTCCCCTATAATGAATTCTAGTGATTCAAACTGTGCTTGATTATCCTTTGATTTCAGCTCCAAGTCACTTATTTGCTGAATGAGCTCTGACATCTTATGATCAAAATTGATTGAAGGATTTGTTTTCACATGTCGCTTAAGCGTGGTAATCGTCTCATCTTTACTTTTAGTTTCAGCCTCGAGGTGGGTAATGTGATCTTTTTGGCCGCTGGCGATGGTTTTCTAAATAACATATCTTTTTGTGCCATCTCACAGCCTCAATATTACCACCAAAGCGTTCT
Source organism: Allium fistulosum (assembly GCA_030737815.1). Classification (NCBI taxonomy): domain Eukaryota; kingdom Viridiplantae; phylum Streptophyta; class Magnoliopsida; order Asparagales; family Amaryllidaceae; genus Allium; species Allium fistulosum. The sequence goes on along the minus strand of CM060901.1, from coordinate 1,418,986,172 downwards.
AATAAGTTGTCATCGCTAGGCACAATCCCTCCACTTCTTTGCAACAACTTCTCTCTAATAGCATCAACGCGTGACGATAAATTATGAGGAAGAGAAGTTAAGGATAACTGTAGCTCCTATTTAAGCAAAAGAAATAAAATAAAATTCAAGATCAGGATAAAAAAATATATCTTTATTTTTATAATAACGAATTACAACTTAAACAACAACAAAGTTAAAAGATACAACAAGCAACCGGATTACATCTAAAATTTAGAAACTGCTTTTCTAACTTTATTTAGTGAGTTAGCAGAAAGTGTAATTGTTGAGTCGAAAGGGATTGAGACTCCTTCTGGGGTAATGACCGGCAAGCATTTGCTATAGTCCCACTTCCCGGTTGGAGGACTATTATGACCAAAAATTAATTTTGTGTAAAATGTTCTAATCTCCTAAAGAAATATTTCTTTCTCGTCCCCAAGGAAATTAAAGTGGAGGCGAGGGTATTCTAAATAAAGTATTTGTAAATCTCGAAGATAACAATATCTTGCTAATTTCGAAGTCTTTAAAAGTGATGCCTTTTTAGAGTAAAACCTTCTCAATTTAACATATCGGCTTAAGTGGTCTCTAGGGATGAGTTGACCTAAAGAACTGTCATTCTGTAATAGTATATTAAAGAGAAGCTAAGCATAGAAAACAGAGCTAAAACATATATTCATAAATCAATTAATTGTTACATATTAACTCAGAAACAAATTTATCTTTATAGTACTTAAGCTATTCAGGGGGAGATCTTGAGGAATCGACCTGACTCGCGGTATGTTCCAGCAAGCTCTGGGATGTGGGTTGGATCCGAATTCATCTAAGTATCTTTTATTGAAACGTCTGAGTAAACCCCCGCTGAATTCTCCTAAGTATAAAAAGTCTATAATAGAATGTCTACAATAAGCTTTATACAAAAGTTAACTAAAATATCCCTTTCTTCGTTCATCATCCTGACAGGGACGCGGAAGATGATCTTAAGGCTATTTAACACTAGAGGGGGGGTGAATAGTGTTTTAAGAATTTCTTTAAAACTTCTTTGATTTAAATTTAATTAACTAACTTAATGCAAATACACAATCACAGATCAAATCACAGAATCACAAACAGATGCAAATATAAATAAAAAGCAAGTAAAGGAAAGAACACACCAGGAATTTTATACTGGTTCGGTGTTACCCTACATCCAGTCCCGCACAACCCGTACGGCTTTCTATTCAATAATAATCTAGATTACAATCCCTCGATTCCAAGGCAACGAGGTACACCCTCCAGATTCTCAGGTCTCTGGGTAGAACCATTTGATTCACAGGACACAAGTTCACCCGATCGATTTCCAAGGACACGATCACACCTTTATAACCCCACACAAGTTTCTTTGAGTACAAATGTATCTATAACTCTGATAAGCACTGAGATTCTTTGAAGAGAGTGGCAGAGAATCAAACTAGAGATATTCTGGTTTGATTCACTTAAGATTTCGGCAGAATATGGATAGGATGATTAGAAAATAAGATAAGAGAGTAAAGAGGAGAGAAAATAATGAAAGTAGTTACTGGAAAACGTTCATAACAGTCTCTATTTATAGAGAATGAATGGATGTGTCCATTCGAAGAGGTTTAAACGAATAGACACTTCTTTTGAAAACAACCTTTGCTGTAACGGGAAGCATGTCGACATGACAAGTAAATAGGATGTCGACATGGTCTAGTAAAAGTGATGATTTGCTTTACTTTGAAAATGATGATTTAAAACATATGCAACTTTATTCAAATGGACTCTATGTATTTGTAGAAGGTATTTAGAAGTAGAAATACTTATGAATGTATATATGTATATATACTAAAATATATTTATAATCAAAGTAAATAAACTAAAGTAAATAAACTAAAGTAAATATAATATTAAAATAGATTTTGAGGCTAAAATATCAAGGACAATTTTGAAATCAAAATATAACAAAATGATAAATATGATTTTGAGGCTAAAACATTTTTGGAAATGTGAACGAAGGTTTTTCTTTTGAAAAGGAATATTTGAAAATCATGTTATAAAACAAGAGATAATTTTGAAAATCATTTTGAATCAAAATTAGTGGATAACAAAATAGGGCTACTATCCGTTCCACTAGATATTTCGTGAGTTCCATCTCACTAGGGTTCCATCCCTTTAACAAGAACGAAGTGGATTCCATTCCACGAGTAAATTGGATAAAAAAGAATGATAGTGCTTTCAAGGAGTTTTAACAAATATCTAACCTAACTATATTATTTGCCTTGAACTCTTGAATATCTTGAATCTCATGAGTCTTCAATCTTGAACTCTTGATCTTTGTCTTCATCAATTTTGTTTTCTTTACTGTACAGTCTTCTTTTGTTGATACCTGCATATAGATTTCCTGCACATATATATTTTATAACACTTCTATAGTTGTTGTCATCAAAACCACTATCCTATGGACTAACATTCTCCCCCTTTTTGATGATGACAACCTTTGTTTATAAAATATTTATATTCTCCTTATAACTCCCCCTAAATCTAATAACTCCCCCTTAATCTATGCTTAACTAACCTATTTTATACTTCTACCCCTTTGTCATCAACAAAAAAATGACACTAACTCCCCCTAAATCTATGATATTAATGATAGTGTTATCATTAATAATACTGAAACTAGATACAACAATACTAAATATTGTATACTCAGAATGGTATATATGAGTAATATAAGAATGAGAATAATGAGTGTAACCACAAATTATTTTATTCATATCACTATATACATAACTTGTTAAATGAAAAGAAAATGCATACAATAAGTAGACAAATCAATCAAACATAAGCACACCTATTTATGTCTTATTACATAATCAATATAGTAAGTTATCATAAATCAACCATGTTTAAAACCAAACCAAATCAAGTATTTCAAATCAAACCAAATCAAACAAGTTAAATGTTACGTGGAACTTCAACCCATCCCTCTTTTCCAAAGATGGGATCCGCTTTGATTACTTCCCAATCTTCATCGTCCTGGAGCAATGTCTTCGGTGGATTTACTTGGAGATCCTCTTTGTTGAGAGCGGAGATCATCCATCGTAGTGCATCGAAATGCCTTTCTTGTTCCTTTATCATCTGCATTTGACTCAGTTCTAAGTGCCTTTGATTTCGTAGAATAAAAGTAAGAATATCTTTGAAGGATTTAAGAGTCTCTTCAAGATTATCACTTAGATTTGAAGAGGATGAAGCCATTTTGATGATAAGTAAGAAGGAAATAAGTAGATAAAAGTAGAGAGAAGTTATGAGAAGTTTTCTGGAAGAAAATAGGACTTAAATAGACAGGAAAGTCGTTTGAAATGAATAGACATAAGGAGTTATTTTGAATTTCAAATTGAAATGTCCATTCAGAATATTACCAGTATATGTCGACATGACCTCTATACAGTATGTCGACATACATAGCAGATTTTGCACATCTTATTTTTGATTTTTTAGTGTAAATACATATGATTTATATATATATTACTTGATATAAATAAGAGTAACAGTAAGATAAACAGAGAATAAGCTTCATTTCATACTAGAACAGAGAAGTACATGAATTTCATAAAGAAAACATAAAGATACAACTTTTAATACACCAAATTTCATTGATATACAAAAAGTAAATTCTAGAAACTAGTAGATGAGGATGAAGATGATGAGATATTGAGCTTCTTGCTGATTTTGGAGAAGAACTTGTTCATAGTATTGGACATTTTGTCCAATTTTTTGTTTACGGAGTGTTTGAGAGCTTTTTGATTTTTCACAATCACTCGTTGATTGTGAAGGAGAATCTTGTTTGATGGTCGTGTGGGAAAATCAATACTCTCTAAGGAAGTTTCTTCACTTTCTTCCTCTTCTTCTTCCTCACCTTCTTCTTCTTCACCTTCTTCTTCCTCTTCTTCCTCTTCTTCTTCTTTCTCCTCATCTTCTTGCATTTCCTCATACCCCAATCGTGCTTCTTTTTCCGTTAGTGTTTCGTATGGTTGAAACACGTGCGGAATTTTCATAAGTGAAATATTGGAATGATTAAAAACCTTTCGTGGAAAGAATTCTTCACCTCTCATATCCACTCCAAAGTAATTAAAAATTCTAGTGAGGTATATTCCATGATATAATGCATTCTCTCCCGAATCCAAGTTTTTGTGTCGAAATTCATCCAAGATAACTTGTGCCCAATTAATATCATAATTTCCAAAAATTGCAAAAAGAGCCTTACACACTTTTTGAGTCGGGTTATTGTAATTTCCCGATCTCGGAGTAATAGTGCGTTGAAGGAGAAGATTAACAATACGAGCTTTTGGTCGAAAAAATTTGTTTTGAAATCCATTTCTTCCTCAAAAATATTGTGAAAAGTTTCACGATCGGTTTCCTCGATTTCAAAAGAAGAAAGATTGGAACCGGTACTTTTACACTCAAGTATGGTTCCTAAAACATTGGTATTCAAAACAATTTGTGTCCCCTTGACAATACTCCACACTTCATCATCCCTTCCATTATAGAAACCACGATTTAAATTTGCATAAAACATTTTGACAAGGTTTGGATAGCAAACAAAATCATTTGGGTTATTGTCAACCAAGCTTAGAATACCATTGTTTTGAAAGAGAGCATCAATTTCATAAGAAGCGAAGTCATTAAAAATAGCAAAATTACCCGAATGAACTTTTCCATAAGTTGCATAATTAATGTATGCAAGTATGGCATCTCTATTATTGTAGAGATGATCTTTGGTGGCTATTGACAGCCTCATTCCGGCTACGTTGCTAGTGGATGCCATTTTTGAAGAGATAAGAGTGTTTGAAGATAAAAGTTGTTTTGAATTTGAATTGAAGATGGAGATAAGTGTTGATAGAAGATAGATATAAAGAGGTTGAATAGGTGGATTCTCTGGTCAAAGAGTCATAACTATTCAGAACATAGGAGTTAGTGAAAAGGTGGAGGGAAATTTGAATTTTGAATTCAAATTTAGAAATCTGATTTGCTACAGGTATGTCGACATTACCAATAAGTGCCATGTCGACATGCACATCAGATTTTGCAAAAATGATTTCAAGCATGTACAAGATTTATATATATATATATACTTATATATATTATGATTATTGTCTGAATATATTTTGAAAATATATTATACAGAAAATATATAAAAATAATATTTTATAAATTTTTTAAAAGATATTTAAATTTTTTAATAAAATCAATTATATACTTAACTAATAAACTATTCTAAGCAACCAATTTTCAACCAATTAAAATAGTAAACGTGTACCTTGTTTGAGTTCCATATCATCCTGATTATCTGAATTCTGAGTTGTCATAAAACACATATTTGCCAATTCTGTTTTCTGTTCATCATCACTTGAGGATGTATCTGAATCATCCAGTGTTGCTGCAAATGCTTTCTTTCTTTTCTTTGAATATTCTTTGTTTGATTGAGGAGTTTGCTTTTCTAGATGTGGACAGTCTCTTTGATAATGACCAAACTCATTGCAATTGAAGCATTTAATGTTGTTGAGTGATTCAGTGTTATTTCCAAAACTTTTTCTCTTGTGATTATTCATTTTTCTATACTTCAAGAATTTTCGAAAGTTTCTTGTCATGAAGGCTATTTCTTCATCATCATCACTAGAGTCTGATTCACCAGTTAGTGCATTGAAGGCAATGGACTTTCTTTCTGATGACTTATTCTCCCTTCTTCCCTGAATTTGAACTTCATATGACATCAGATTTCCAATTAATTCATCAATCTTCAAGGTACTGATGTTATTTGCTTCTTTAATCGCCAGTGTCTTCAAATCCCATTCTGGAGTGAGTGAATTCAGAATTTTCCTGACTTGATCTTCTTCGGAGATTGCTTTTCCCAGAGATACTAGTGAATGAACAATATCCTGAAAACGACTATACATATCTGGAATAGATTCACTAGGCAACATCTTAAATAATTGAAATTGATTAGTAAGAATAGAAATTTTGGTCTGTTTAACTTTGCTTGTTCCTTCATGAGTAACTTGCAGAGTTTTCCAGATTTCATATGCAGTTTTACAAACAGATACCCTATTAAATTCATTTCTATCTAATGAACAAAATAAAATATTCATGGCTTTTGAATTGTTTTGAGCCACTTCTCTTTGAACGGTCGTCCATTGAGCAAAATCGGTTGTGGGCTCAGTGTATTCAGTTTGTGTCATATTCCATGTTTCTAAACTAATGTATTGTAAATATATCTTCATTCTACATGCCCAATATGCATAGTTACTGCCATTGAAAAGTGGTGGTCTGGTAGTGGACTGACCCTCTACAAATGAACTAGAAATACCAGTGTTGGTAGCCATTGTTACTTTTCAAAAATCAGGTTATGAATACTTTGAAAAACTTGCTCTGATACCAAATGACAGGGACGCGGAAGATGATCTTAAGGCTATTTAACATTAGAGGGGGGTGAATAGTGTTTTAAGAATTTCTTTAAAACTTCTTTGATTTAAATTTAATTAACTAACTTAATGCAAATACACAATCACAGATCAAATCACAGAATCAAAAAAAGATGCAAATATAAATAAAAAGCAAGTAAAGGAAAGAACACACCAGGAATTTTATACTGGTTCGGTGTTACCCTACATCTAGTCCCGCACAACCCGTACGGCTTTCTATTCAATAATAATCTAGATTACAATCCCTCGATTCCAAGGCAACGAGTTACACCCTCCAGATTCTCAGGTCTCTGGGTAGAACCACTTGATTCACAGGACACAAGTTCACCCGATCGATTTCCAAGGACACGATCACACCTTTATAACCCCACATAAGTTTCTTTGAGTACAAATGTATCTATAACTCTGATAAGCACTGAGATTCTTTGAAGAGAGTGGCAGAGAATCAAACTAGAGATATTCTGGTTTGATTCACTTAAGATTTCGGCAGAATATGGATAGGATGATTAGAAAATAAGATAAGAGAGTAAAGAGGAGAGAAAATAATGAAAGTAGTTACTGGAAAACGTTCATAACAGTCTCTATTTATAGAGAATGAATGGATGTGTCCATTCGAAGAGGTTTAAACGAATAGACACTTCTTTTGAAAACAACCTTTGCTGTAACAGGAAGCATGTCGACATGACAAGTAAATAGGATGTCGACATGGTCTAGTAAAAGTGATGATTTGCTTTACTTTGAAAACGATGATTTAAAACATATGCAACTTTATTCAAATGGACTCTATGTATTTGTAGAAGGTATTTAGAAGTAGAAATACTTATGAATGTATATATGTATATATACTAAAATATATTTAAAATCAAAGTAAATAAACTAAAGTAAATATAATATTAAAATAGATTTTGAGGCTAAAATATCAAGGACAATTTTGAAATCAAAATATAACAAAATGATAAATATGATTTTGAGGCTAAAACATTTTTGGAAATGTGAACGAAGGTTTTTCTTTTGAAAAGAATATTTGAAAATCATTTTATAAAACAAGAGATAATTTTGAAAATCATTTTGAATCAAAATTAGTGGATAACAAAATAGGGCTACTATCCGTTCCTCTAGATATTTCGTGAGTTCCATCTCACTAGGGTTCCATCCCTTTAACAAGAACGAAGTGGATTCCATTCCACGAGTAAATTGGATAAAAAAGAATGATAGTGCTTTCAAGGAGTTTTAACAAATATCTAACCTAACAATATTATTTGTCTTGAACTCTTGAATATCTTGAATCTCATGAGTCTTCAATCTTGAACTCTTGATCTTTGTCTTCATCAATTTTGTTTTCTTTACTGTACAGTCTTCTTTTGTTGATACCTGCATATAGATTTCCTGCACATATATATTTTATAACACTTCTATAGTTGTTGTCATCAAAACCACTATCCTATGGACTAACACATCCAAAATAAAGTAAGCAACTCTCGATTCTCCTTTAAGGGAGCATCGTATCGCAGGCGCTCTCTCTTTAATAACGGGGCAGCCCTCTAACTTTTTAAAAGATGCTAGAAAAGTGGCACTCCGATTGAGACTGTGATACTTTTCAGAGAGGATGTTATGCTCCTTTATCTCTCTGTCTAACTCCCTATATAACTTGCTAATTTCTGCTTGTTTTCTTTCTAGTTTGTTCTATAGGGAAGTTGAGACTTCAACCTTATCTAAAATGAATGATTTTATTATCTTTGAAGAGCAGATATTTAAACAAGGAATTCCATACCTGTGAAATTGGAACAGAAGCCTGGGAGGCCTGCTCTTTCTCTTTTGAATCCTCAGTTTGGGCAGGAGCAGGCTCACCTTCTAGAGCAGCGGAAGGCCCGGGGAATGCAGGTGGAACATCCTTTTAAGGGGATGACTCTTTTTCAGGAAATTCATCTTGATCGCCACCATCCTTTTTTAAAACTCCAGAAGGACCCCCTTTGTCACCATCAAGACCCTGTCCTCCGGCAAGGTCATCATCATCATCACCATCGTTATCATCATCACTGCCATCGCCATCATCATCATCTTTTTCCTTGACGGCGTCATCCTTGTCACCCTCCTCCTCGGAGTCTGATTCGATTTCGAAGGAGGGGACATCAAAAGAAAGAACTTCAATAGCATTAATTTCCTCCTCGTCCTCAGGTTCAATACCCAGCTTCATTTGATTGATTTTGCCCATCACTCTTTCGGCTAGGGGAGGATCAAGTGAAGGAAAGCCGAAGTCAGGGCAATTCTTGTAGAGTTGTTGGTGTATGCAAGCATAAGGGCATCTTCATAGTTCTTCAGCATCATTTGCCCTAAGGTGACATCGACAAAGTGGGACACTTGCTGCTTGACGTCAATAAGGGTACAGACAGCAAGTTTAGGCGAAGCCCTGGTCTTCTTGAATTTACCTTTCAAAGAGATGTTCTTCGTGACCAGGCGGGCCTTCTCGTCTTCTAAATCCTTCAAAGTGGGCTCAATAGCAAGTCTCATCGGCAACAAGTTGACGAGCACACCTTTCTACCTCTAGATCAGACTCAACTCGAGCAAGAAAGACCTTTACTCATTCTAATTCTACGGAGGCGTCATCCTTAGCAGCAGAAAGTGAAGACACTTGGTTTTTGAGCTTAGAATTTTCTTCTTGAAGCTTGAAGGATTCAGTGGAAGACTTTGAAACATGTTTATTCAAAGCTAACCAGCTCTTTGAAATCTGAAAGAAAAATATAACACAAGTTAGTGATTTAAGAAAAAACCAATGATGATAAGGATAGTTAAAGAGAAATTTACCAGATGTTGCTTCTCTATTAGAGAGCGATAATGCCCCGTCAAATCAGGAGTGAAAGAGGGCGGGCAAGAAGAAGTAAAGGATTCAGAATGCGGGATGGACTCGGTCATTTCTTCAAAATTAATGGTGGGAGGAGAAGAAGATGATGGTTTCAGAGTAATCCGCTTTACGGAGGGAGTCGTTAGCAAAGCCAGTTACCTCTGCTCAATTGCAGGTGGAGAATCAGAAATAGAGATGCAAGAAAGAGGGTTGGGAATAGGCGGAGTTTGCTCCGGTTTATCTTTGTGGGCTTCAACAACAGAGCTCTTCAACACTTGTTCAGAAGATAAGTGCTCCTCCTCTTCCTCCACTTTTATAACTTTAGCAATTTACTTCGAAGGCACATCTACGGAAGATTCCATTATCTTCCTTTTCAAAGTTTGCTTGGACTTTGCAAAGGAGGAAATAATTGATGTCACTCGAGAAGTTGGTGGAGGAAGTGTAGCACCGCTAGCAGACACCATGACTTGAGAAGAAGCTGAAACAAATTCAAGCAGAATAAAAGTCATTCAAAATAATTTAAAGAATACAAAGGACGAAAAGCAAATACTAGACCAATAACGTATCAGGATGGTCTACATAGATAGGAGACATTGGGGAGAAGTGTTCAACATCTCCCAGGGAGAGAAAGCGTTTGTCGTGTTAAGTGTGCTGGATAGAGGGAGGAGTTCCTAAGATCTTCTGTCCCCTTGGCAGAAGAGAGCGCTTTCTTAAATTTGAGGGAGTTAGAAGCGTCAGTCTGCTCCCAATTTGTCTTGAAGCCACAATTAGAGAATCAACTGTTCTCTTGTCGACATCATTAAGCTCCTTGGTAGGGACACCTGATAAAGTAAGAGATTAGTTTATAGAAAACATTGAGTAGGGGAAAGACAACACAAGTCAAGATTTATGGGGAGAAGCAAAAGTCCCGCGAATATTAGCAAAGCATTTGACGAAGAAGAACTGGTTCTCCAAGTCCCTGAATTTGTTGACCCCATCTGACACTAACTTCTTCTAGGGGTTAGCTCTTTATATTTGGTTGTTGAGATTGCCTAATTTAACCAACCTAGTTAAGAAGTTGAGCACTTCTGCATTAAGAAAAGGGAGCTCGGATTGCAATGCCATCATTTTTAGAGACAGGAGATAAGTATAGATGTTTAGAGACAACTGGATTGGGGCGATTCCAACATGAGATAGATATGAGGATACAAACTCTGGGAAGGGTAAGAATCCGCCTGCCATATGTGGATGGCAGTATAAGCAAAATACCCTTCAGGAGGGTTGTCTATGGTGTCAGTTTTTTGAGTGGGAATGGCTTCAATTTCGGTGATGCCAAAATCATTGAGGATGGCATTAACTTCATCTTGGGTTGCAAGGGAAGAACGCTTGGATATGGCTTCAGCTTTCTTCGGAGAACTCATGATTCTGCCAGGTGAAAACGTTTTAGTTAAAATCCTTGGTTATTTATGAGTTTGGAATAATTTCAAGGATTAGAAAAAGAAACCTACTTAGATAACTTAAACATGAAAACAAATATGAAACTTCAAGATTGTGTAAATAGATGAAGTCAAAAACCAAAAACATTAGGCTTCCGACATTGTCGAAAGCCTAGATAAAAGTGTTCCTTGAGCTATCGACAAAGTCGAAAGGTTAAAGCATAATACTTGTTCATACATCACTATTCAACCGTGTCGAAAGCTCTGTAAGAACCTAATTGCTAAGGAAAGATAGTTAGGATCAACTAAAAAACTTAAACAAACATATACACTACAAACATTACATAAACTACACAACATGACCCTTTGACATTGTCGAAACCAATAACTTAGGTTATCTGAGGAAAAATGCTGATGTTGGCGAAACCTAACCCACTCATTGAAGTCGAAAGGTTCCAAGTTAAACTCATATACACTTAGAACGTTTCAACAAAGCTAAACAAAAACAACTCTAGGGGGATTCGACCTAGAAGGTAAAGGTGGTGTCGAAGGGGTTGAAAGCATCCAGTGATTCCAAAAATTAACTAAGGAAAATGGTTTGCAATCGAAACAAGGGGTTTCGACTAAGTCGAAATGTTTTGCTATCGAAAGAGTTCCTATTCCCTACCTAATAGCATAACCTTTCGACAAAGATGATCTAATTGGCATTACAACACCTTTCGACCCCATCGAAAGGGGCTAAGGAAGCAAACCCAATGTTGCCGCCTCAATTTCTTTTGAAGGGGTAGAAAAGTCATTTTGTGGCGCCAAATTTTTCTTCCGTACACGAGAAACTCTCGGGTAAAGAAACGGGTTCCATCATCCTCCCCCAAACTCGATTACAAATCCAAATTTCCAAAATTGTTTTAAAGAAAATAGATTAGACTTGTTAAAAAATGAATTTTAACAAAAATTGGTCTTTGACAGTTTCAAAAAGCATAAAAACTACTATCAAACTGGAAATGCTGATTCACTAACGAAGAACAAAAATAATAAATTTTTAAATGGTAATCTAAACCAGATAAGGGGATTTTCAATAACAACCACTGTCAATCTCAAAATCTAAAGCGAGAAATGAATTCCATTAATTTAAGAAACTAAATTAAGAGGAAGTTTCTCGGTAAGCCGAACAAAATCTGTTCTAAAAAAGATCAAGATTCAAACATTTCAAAATTGAATTCTATTTTAGAATATGGAAACCAAAATTCAATTAAAGCATGAACGAAGTTCGAATAAAAACTAGAGAAACAGGGATTAATCTAAATTTATGGTTTGGGTTTGGAAATTATCCTGATTCCTGAAAGCGAAGTTTAAGAAATTTTGGAGAATTCTTTTACTTTTGCTCAATGATTTTGATTGTAGGTAAAAAAGAAGAAGAAAAAGCGCACTTTATAAGAAATGTCGCCCAGATTATCAACCATTGGATAGGATTTGAATGAACGGCCCAGATCTACGCGGGAAGGCCAAGAGGCAGTAAATTTCTAGGTTTCGACAAAGATGACTTGGAAAGTCAAGAGAATGCCTTCGTGGGGGGGGAGGGGGCAAATGTTAGTCCAAAAATTCACCTTTCGACCAAGTCAAGACCTCTTTGAGTAAAGAGCTAGAGAGAAGAGCTGCATCCAACTTTTCGAAGGAGTCGAAGGGATGCTGCCATTAAAGTTTAGAAGCTTAAAGACCTTTCGAAGGTGTCAGAAGGTTTCTCCTATCAATATCCAGGGAGTTCATACCTTTCGAAGAAGGTGAAGGAGATAAAAGCTCCCTTCCGCTTTCAGTGACTACACCTCAACTAGATGAAGGTCTTTCGATCAAGTCGAAGCCACACCTTCCGAAGACAATGAAGAATAACTCTTTGAATATATGCCACCATTCGAAACCAATGGTTTCGCCATCATTCAAACTGCTAAGAAGCAAGTATTATCTGAAGCAACCCCTTCGAAAGCTATAGTAAGCCTTTCGAATTGGTTGAAACCAGTGTGGTCCAGGAAGGGTTCCACATCACATCAAAACAAGAGCATGGGCATAACCAACATCATCGAAACCAAAAGGCAAAGGCTAACGACAGAGTCGGAAGCACTTTTAAGACAACTCAAAGAAGTGAAGAGCTGCCATACCTCTTTAAGCTCTAATAACTTGTAACCCATTCGAAGCTATCTACTCTGTGATCTAAAGCTTTTGACAAGGTCGAAACCAGTCCTATAAGCACCAAAACCAAGAATTACAAATTCAAACCCAAGGAAGTTATACTCACAGCCTTCGACAAGGTTGAAACCTACCTCAGATCTATTAAAACTTGAGATTTCCTACTTAAATCCCAGAAGAGTAAGTCCTCAAGCTTTCGACAAGGTTGAAACCTCCCCTTTCTGTTCAATAATCAAAACCCAAACCAGTCAATAGCTTTAGACCACCAACCTCGTCAAAACCTATCTAAGAGAAGCTAACTCAAGGTATTCGAATCAGATCGAAAGGAAAGCTTTCTAAGGGGAAACCATACTCATCGAAAGGTCATCTAACCTAGAAACCAACCCCTTCGACAAGGGCGAAGGGACTGCTTGAGGAATATCATTAAATAAAGCCTAATTGAAAGGCAATTTTAAAAAGGATTTACATCTTCCTTTCTACACTACTTGTACAAAGGATCATTCACCTTTATTAGTATCATTTTGGGGTGTTGACAAGAAATCTTGTTGACACAGCGTATCACTACCATTTGCCCTTCCACATTTCCAATTGTCACCTCTAACTTCTCGCAATCCACTACAGCCGCATACCTCTTAAGCCAGTCCATTCTCAAAATAATTCCAAACCCAGCAAAATCAAGAACAAAGCAATCACAAACAAAAAAACACCCATGACTCGATAACACTAAACCACGACAAATCATACAAAGACTAGTAGATCCTCCAAAAGGCTTCGTCACAATCAAAGGTCGGTCTACTATCTCGGGTTCCAAACCTAGTTTGCATACTAAGTCACCACAGATGAATGAATGCGAAGCTCCATCAAAAAGATCTCTAACAGAAACATCTCGGATGTAAAGCATACCTTCCACCACGACTCCTTTCCCCTTATCTCTAGCAACAGGAGCACAAGATGAAGCCGGGACAACATCTAGAGCATATGACTTCACAATCTACTTCCTTAGGCGATTCTGGACAATTTCTCTTCATATGCCCAAGCTTATCACAGTTGTAGCACTTCTTAAAAGCCTTGCACTCCTTAATATAGTGGCCCTTTTCCTTGCAACCATGGCAAACAATTTCACTCTTATTCTTTTTCTGACCCCCTTTTCCTTGTTGTTGTTCCTTCATTTTTCCATTCCACTTCTTCCTACCTCCACCGCTGTAACGATCCAAATTTTGACTAACATTGTTTAGGATATTTAATTAGATAATTTAAATGAAATAATGTAAATGGTTAAGGGATTGAGATTTTTATAATATAAGGTAGCCGTGCCTAATTAATCTATAAGCCAAAGATTAATAGTATGAAATAGGTAAGGGGATCAAGATAAGGGTAAAATAGGAATGAGTTATATTCTTATATCCTAAACCCTTATTCCATTTTCATTTACATCATTCACAAACAAAAACTAAACTTAAGTTTGGTCGGTCGCCATTAGAAGCAAATAAAGGGAAGATAAGCAAGAATCAAAGGAAGAAGCTGTAACGACCCTAATTTTAATTAACATTATTTAGGACATTTAATTAGAAAAATTAAAAGAAATAATATAAATGGTTAAGGGATTGGGATTTTTATAATAAAGGGGAGCCGTGCGTAGTTGAACTAATGAACTAAATGGAATTTAAAATGAAATAGGTTAGGGAATTAGATAAAGGGGCAAAATTGGGATAAGACTTATTCTTATACACTAAAATCTCACACCACTTCATTTTACACATTCACAATAAAAAACAAAACATAGAGAGGCTGGCCACCATTGAGGGAAAACAAGAAGAAGATAATCATGAATGTAAGGAAGAAGCTTAATTAACTTAATCCAAGATCAAATCTCAACTCCCTAATAATAAAGCTAAGGTGATGTAACAACCCGAAATTCAACCCATAATAATTAATTCGTTTATTAATTAAATAATAAAATAACTTTGTGAAATTATCAGAATTAAGCCACGGGAGTTCCACCATTGTGTCCGTGGTAATTTTTTGGTCAATTTTCCTATATAGAACATCAAAATCCAAGCTAAAATGAACGATATATGAATTAAACAAAATAAGCAGATATATATATATATATATATATATATATATAGACACACACACACGCCAGATCGACCACCGGGCTTGTTTTATTAGTGAACGAACGAACGTTTGTTCGTACAAACGTTAGTGAGGTATTTTGCATTCTTCAACTCGATCTGGTCCTTCCGTTTCTGCATCCGATGGCCCCTATTCAGCCTATGACGTGGTTGCATCCTATTCAATCCTTAAATCCAATGGTCTGAGATCCACTTCTACCCCTATAAATAGAACCCTAGGCCTAACACTTTTTCTCATTTTAAGATTTTCTCCAATTGTTCAGGAAGGACCCTAAGCGGAATAATTTTCCAAGGAGGAAATCGTTTTAAATAAAAATATTTAACAACCCCAAGTGGATCCGTGAAGGCCCAAAGGGAAGAGCTAAGGACCAGAGGTGAGTGATTGTAATTATTTTAAATTTCCTTAAGTAATTTAAAATAATAGGGTTTCCAATAGTTGTAGTTTTACTATGATTTTTGGAGTAACCTTTTTAGTAACTTATTTACAGTTTTTAGAATTGTTTTCAGTTAATTTTAGTTTATTTCTACCTTTTCCTTTTATTTAAAGTATTTTAGTTTATTTACTGTTATTTATGCGTTATTTACATCTTCTTCTTACGCCTTGGATTTCCTACTATTTTCAGTTTTCTTTTATTCCTCCTCCTTCTTCTTCGCGTATGGATTAAAATATAATTAACACGAAATTGGATTAAATTATAAGAAATCTGAAATAATGGAATATAAGATGTAAATTATAAAGATTGTAATATAAATGGAATTGGACTGAAATTATCCCTAATTATGCTATTAATTGGACTAAATTAAAGAGATTGGCCTAGTTATAACTTAGAATTATAACTAAAAAGAATAAAAGAAGAAAAGAAGCTTATTTTCACACTTAGACCTTGGGTTAAGTAATAAGCATGATTATAACGTAGGTTATAATAAGAAGTAGAATAGAATAAGGCTTATTTTAAGACTTAGGATAAATTAATAAGCACAGATAATAAGAACAATAGTAAAGGCTTGTTTAAATAATATATCTAAGTTAATAAGCAAAGAATTAAAGTAGGACCTGTACCAAATAACATTCCCCTATTATTTTTTATGGGTACGGTGTTTCACATAAACCTAAAGTGAGACGAGGGGCACACTTATGCTAGTAGTGGTAGTAATTGGTCAACGTAGAGATGTTCAAATCATAGGGGATTTGGACAAGGGTGCTATTAGAGATTGTTTTGATGACGGGCCAATACCGGTAGCATTCCCCTATATTTTCTATGGACACGGTGTTTCACATAATCCTAAAGTGGGACGAGGGGCACGCTTATGCTTAGTCGAGGTAACAATACGACCTAATAGGTGGAGCAACAGGTAGCATGAGCATGGTGGCAGTTATGCGTGCGACTTCCATTTCGGTGCTCAGTAATCGCTATGAGTTCCAAGCGTTTGTATGTGTGACCTTCGTAAACACCATTGCCTTCTGTGTAGCGAGCTATGTATCGTCTAGTCCATAGTGGGTGTTAGCACCAAAATTGGTCACTAACCTCGTAGAAAAAGATTATGTAGAGAAATAAGTGATGAAGGTAAATTAGACAGAGAAGACAATGCTAATTCAAATGAAGAAAGTAAGAACACTAAATTTATAGTGGTTCGGCGTAATTGCCTACGTCCACTTTGAGGTTAAACTTTATTGATCTTCTTAATGATTGATTACAAATACAATTCGTAGATCAAATGCTTGAATGAAGTTAAATGCTTGAATGAAGTTGTTAAGTAAAGGAGATGAGTCTGAAAAATGGCAGAGTCTCCCCGGTGTTCTCCCAAAAAAGGTCCATTTTCATTGTGACCCTGCCCCTCTATTTATAGACAAATATGGGCAGGACTTCCCAAGTGGGCTTGATGGCCGAACACTCTAGCCCAAGTACAGTGGTCGTTGTATGCCGAGCAAGGTATGCCGAACGCCGCTATGCCGAACCATCCCTTTTATGCCGAACGGTGTGTTTGATGTGTGGGAAGTGCAGAATGGTTGTCTGTTGAAGCCGAACGTGCCTCTGTCCGAAGCCCTAAACTGAACAGTGCTCTCTGGCCGGATGACGCATTCTGGCCGAACGACGCATTCTGGCCGAACGATACAGTCATGTTGAGTAGTCGTGTGCGCCGAACGTCTTCTGGATGCCTAGTACTCCTATCGCTGAGTTCTACTGGATGTCGAGCACTACGCCGAGTACTCCTGTTGCCGAGTTCCTCTGGGTGCCGAGTGCTCCTGTTGCCGAGTACGATCTGAGGCGGAGTATTACCTGATGCCGAGTGATGTGCACGTAAATGTGCATATTTTTACCACCATATTTAATCTATTTAAATTAAATAAATGATCATATTGGGTATTTTAACTTGTTTAAACCAAAATTCAGATTATTTGAAATTGTCACATATTCATCTTCATATAGGGGCAAAATGGTCATTTTTATGCATTTATTAAATTATGAAAAATTACTTGGAATTTTCTATGTTGTTTTGTAGGAAATTTGGTGAATTTTACAAGTGGTTACATGATGATATATGCATGCATAAAAGTGAAGAGAACAAATGAAGATGGAAATAATTCAAAGTGAAGATAATGGAGGACCCCACCTACCCACCTACCTTAATGTATAAATTAGAGGCTAATGCACATGCTTATGGAATTAATGGCTTCATGTACACTTAAATGAAGATTATTTGAAGCTAATGATTACTTGGCCTCCACACTTCCTAAGAGGTTATTTTGGGCATTCCCCAAAAATATGAATTAGGGTTTAACACTTGTATATATACCCCTTATGTTTCATGTAACTCCTCTCCTCCCTTAGTCTCTCTTAGTTAGTTTTAGATCAAATAAAAGAAAGCTCTCTTCTCTTTTCCATGGCTACTTAGCCATTTTTATTTTCATGTAACTTCCATTTTTTTATGCAATGTTAATTAGTGCTTTCTTCTTTTACATGCTTCTTTTCTTTATTTACTTTCATGTTTGTAGTGGAGATCTCTCTTATTTCATGCAAGTGGATTAGTTTTTCCTTTCTTTTTTCTCTCTTTTCCCTCTTGTTTGTTTAATGTTGCTTTCTACATTTTTTGATTTGATAACAAAAATGAGAGGCTAATCCCTTTAATTTAGGGGTATTGAAGCTCTCTTGAATCATGTAGATACAACATAATTTCTTTTATGTCTCTTTTGTGCTTAATGGAAAGTAGATGTTTGTATGGTTTTGTGTTTAATATTGAGTTTGATAGCTTATACTGTTCAAAACAAATAGGCTATGCTTAGTCATATGAATCATTAATTACCTCTTCATCTACATATGATCATGGTAATGGAAGTGGATTTAGAATCAAAATTTGATGGTTTATGTTTCTAATTCAATAGTTAATAAACCATGCTTAAAATAGATTCTACTTTTGATTTCATATCATTTTCATTGAAGTTAGTAAGTGGGTTAGAGGGTACATTAAAGTTTGATGGTTTAAGTGTGTTAATTAATAACACAATTAGGCCATGCTTATGATAAATGCATCAACTAATGTCACAAATGACCAAAAAAAGATCATAATTTCATTATGTTGATTTATGTGATCATTAGAAGGGATTTGCCTCTAAATTGCTCTTTAATCTCATCTTTTTATTCTCCATAGTTTTAGTTTGTTTTTACTTTCTTTTAGCTAGTTAACAATCACTCGACTTTGGTTTAATTTGATTGAATAGAATGTTAAAATCATCAATTCCCTACGGATCGACCCGTATTCGCCACGTGCTACATTCGTACACCGTGCGCTTGTAGTATATTTTTAAATCGAATTTTTTTCGACGGTTTTCTAACTCGATAGAAATTCCGTCGACTAACACCGAGTACTATGGATGCTGAGTACTACGCCGAGTACTATGAGACGCTGAGTACTACGCCGAGTACTATGAGATGCTGAGTACTACGCCGAGTACTATGAGATGCCGAGTACTATAGATGCCGAGTACATGCCAATGCCGAGTGCTCAGTTGCCTGGTCAAATCTCCAGGAAACACTTGCCCCCCAAAGTGTATTACGTGACCGAACGTGATGCGCTTTGGACATAGACTAACTTTCCTTGGAGATGCCTTCTCGAGAATATGTGTGACGAGCGTGGTATGGACGCCGAACGATACGTTCGAAGCCGAACAATCCTCATGTGCCGAGTGACACCTCGCTTTGAAGCCGAACGCTAAGACTTTGAGCGGTTCCACCGGATATAGCCTTTTCAACTTCTATCTCCCCCCTATAAAACCGAGCACCCTTCCTCCATTTTCCTTTTACACCTTCATTTCTGTCACTCCCTAAAGACTTGCAAATTCTCGCCAGCCTATCAGAATTAAAGCCTAATCAATCTTTCTTCAACTTAGATCTTCGAACTAGGTACAATACCTTCCACGATTAAATTGCTTCAACACCAGATTTAGGTTTGTGTGCAGCCGAGAGGGTCACGTGGAAAACTGGATATCTATACGGTTGTATGACGTGTGGCGAGTAGGAATGGCTCGCACATTGGAGTTGTCGGACAATGCATGGTAGTTAGGCCTAGTTCCTTCATGCCGAACGAGACTGGAAGAAGATGGGGTTTCGAACGGCATAATCTTCGCCGAGCGACCTGTTCTTGTTGTTCGGCGCAGATGGAGAAGGAGAAGGGTGGAACTGTCAGCGAGGGTGGAGTGCCAAACGATCATGAATGCCGAACAATACTCGGGCCTAACAAACCTAAACGCCGAACCATATTTCAACCGAACGGTATCAAGGCCGAACAATACTTAAATGCCGAACCATATCAAGGCCGAACAATACGATTGCCGAACACCATTTAGATGCCGAACAGTATACATGTAGAGAACAACTGACATGCCGAACTAAGCTTTTAGCCGAACAATGTCTTAGCCGAACGATGACTTAGCCGATCAATGGCTCAGCTGAACAATGACTTATAGCCGAACAACACAATTGCCGAACACCATTTAAATGCCGAACAGTATACATGTTGAACAACTAACATGCCGAACTATACTTAGGCCGAACATTTATTAACCTTGCCTATTCATATAGCAAGAACAAGGACTTGGACCTAAGCACACTATCACATGAAACTGACCCGGGTCATTAACTCCCTAGCTTTAGTAGACATAAATCTGAACTTAGATTAACATTCGTTTTCTGAATTCGAAACTGCAATCACCACAAGGTGGGCTTCTTGAGACGGTCAGCGATGACGGTCTCCGAAGGCGATGATTCGATGCTCATTTTTATATCTTTGAAATCTCCAGATTCTTATTGCTTGCACACGATTGCTTGCACTAGTTCACAAATCACGGGGGGGGGGGGGGGGGGGGAATTTGTGTTGTTAATTCTAACGTTCAACATTTTTTAAGTATAGTTCTCTCAGGCACTTAGCCAGATTCACTATTTATTGAGGATGTCAAGAAAGTCTAGCTCCGCCACTATATCTGACAGGCCTGGGCCGTCATCAAGGCGAGAAGCCGCTAATCTTCTAATCCGTCGACTTCTCCTGCTCATAACTTAGCACCCGATGTCCTGGAGGCAACAATTCTACTAGACAATCCGATCGATTCACAGGCTTCGAAGATCAATGAAGCCGCACTCCAACGGATATGTTCCATCCACGGGATTCCTTTCGCCGATGTGCTAGTCCCTTCTCGACATGATCGTCCTCACCTGCCCCCAGTCGGATATACCACTTGCAACAAGTTCATGTGTTGGATGGGCAGCGTGCCTCCATTTAACTTATTTCTTTGGGATGTGTTACAGTACATCGACATTGCCCCGTCGCAGCTGCACCCGAACGGTCATGCGTTTCTACATGGGACCTACCTACTCTTCATGGTTGTCTTCTCCAGACCTCCAACTCCTGGCGACATCAGATACATCTATATGGTCAAGAGGCGGAAAGACAGCCCTTCCTTCATGTTCCTTGAGCCATACCACAAATGCCAGATCTTGACAGGGGCATGAAGTAAATTCGCCCTGTATAAGCAGGAATGGTTCTACGTGCGTTGCCCTCCTGGTTTTGTGAGGAGATGGGTTGAAGGCAGTAAGTCTCTCCACTGAATCATCTTTCGCGGTTAATCGGAGTCATGCTTTTTCTAACTCATCGTTTCATCTTTTTTAGGTATCAACCCGCGTCCGGAGGGCCGAGGATATTCTAAGGCCGTTGAAGCCATTAGAGCTCTTCCTGCCGAGGAACGAGACATTCGGACCATCATTTCAAACGAGTCATTGTCGAGGTTTGGCTTGCTTGCCCCTGGTCGCCGGATTAGCCTTCTGGAGGGCGTTTCTATTCCCAAGCCAGCATCCGGTAAAGGGAAAAAACAGGCCGGATCGTCATCACGCCGCACTTCCGATGCACACGAAGAAGGCGAGTACAAAGAGGATGAAGCTCCTGAGACCCAAGGCGAGAATGTGGGTCCTGCTTGGAATCCGGCTGTCGAAGTTCACGACATTGAAACGTCGTCCTCCCCTTCGAAGGGAAAGAAGAGGTTAAAATACAAAATTTGGAAAGAGAAAGTCGGTGGCACTTCAAAAGTTATGCCTATCCCACCCGAGGAAGAGGCTTCCTCACAGTACCTGGAAAGTTCTCTGAGGGGTTTGTTGAATCTTTCTATCCCCGATGACATACTTAATTATGGGTTTGACGATCTTGAAGCCCTTAAGCTTTCTTCGCCCGCTAGAGGCAATACGGGAGTTCAACTCCCGATCCAGGGGGACAATACTCCGATTAGTAAAGATAAAAGAACTGGTCCGTAGGGGGGAGCACTAGGACACACATGCACATACACATTCCATCATACACTTCAAGTTTTTTTTATTTCCCAGATTTTTCTTAACTCGTTGTTATCTCCATTCTTTGCAGGTGACATGGGACGCTCTCACGGATTCGATCGCCTTCATGGCTCTTCCATATTTCGTCATTCTGGATGGGACTCAGGTTCAGGCAGATGCAGGGACAGAGATGATTATGAAGATAGAGACAATCGTCCCCGCGAGTCATCTCACCGTAAGAAGGCATATTCTCAATCTTCACAGTCCCGTGATCCTCTTCCTCCAACTGAGCCGGATAAAGAGAAGTCTTCACAGATGGGCCACCAATTTGACGCTCCTCGAGAACAAAACTCCGGTTCATCGAGTATGAGGCAAGTTCGTGAGCAACGAAAAAGAGCGGAACTTCCAAAGCCTCCTCCCCCTACTCCTGCGGTTGATCCAACTGTAGCGGAAAAGATGGTCGATCTTAAGGCCAAGTTTCCAAAAATTTGCTTTGACGGTCTGAAGTTCCTCCCGGCTATTCACCACATCCCCGGGCACGTGAAGCAGAGTGCCATTGCCTGCAATAACGACGTCTATGTCCAACATGACGCGTTTGTACACTTGGTTGAAAAGGTCTCGGAGGTGTCCGTTGAGCGTCAATATGAGATTGATCGCCTGAAATTGGAGGCTGGCTGCGACAAGAACATCATCAAGCACCAAGACGAAGAGCTCGCTTCGTACAAGTCGAAGCTGGAAGCCGCTGAAAAGAGTGCAAAAGATACTGCTAAGGCAGTTACTCGTTTAGAGATGGCTCACAAGAAGGAGCTTGATGAACCCGTCCAGCGCAGCGGTGCCCTCGCCCTAAAAAAAGATTCCGTTCAAAAAGAAAGGGACGTGCTTGCCGTACAAGTCAGAGAGATGAAAGAATTACTTTCCAAGGAAAAGGAGGACAAGGTAGCTGCTCAAGAAGGAGCACAACGATACTGTAATGAAATCGTTGCTACTCGTCTCCTGAAAACGAAGCTCGATGACGAACTTGCTGGGGTTGAGAAAATGAAGGACGAAGCCCGTGAGGAGGGCAAAAGAAAAGCTGCGGAGGAGATTGACTCTCGCCTCGAGGCGGCCACGGAAGCCGGCAGGGAAGAGGTCAAATGCATGTTTGACCCGTTGATTGCTGAGTATGGAGCCCGCGTCCTTATGCATCGTGACTTAACATTCTTGGGCGATGGCTATCTCGAATCCCTAGCTGAGGCCTGGGAAAAGTGATGAAGCTGGCCCGTCTGGGGCTGATACTACGGCTCCTCATATTGCTGCTCCTCCTGCTGCTCAACCAGCCGGTCGGTCGACACTTGACCAGTTCGAGCAGCACGCCGGCTATGATCCTGAAGACCCCGGGCTTGGCATTCACGTGCTATCTCCTATTCTGGAGGGTGAAACCCCACGCGCAACCGATAGCCAACCAGAACCCGGTAGGAGACTCTTCTTTTCTAGAAGTCAAAAGATCTTGTTATTTTCCAGCATTTATTCATTCTAATGTTCATTCTTTATGTTTCCATGTAGGCTGCTCTATCCCCGAGCCAACTCCGAGGAGCGATGACGCCAAGGAGGAGGCGGAGAAAACAAGCGATGCTGTTCACGCGGGGGTAATTCCTGGCCCCGATGCTCAAGTGATTGGGGCGCTAGATGATGATAAGCTTAACACTTCATTTCCTGCCGCAGGGAGTGATGAAATCGAAATCACTAGCGCCTCTGAGCATACTTCAAAGATGAGCATGAAGGACCGCCTCGCCGAAGACGAGAAGAAAAAGGCCGAGGTCAAAGTTGAACCTGAAATACTGGAACTTACCGACCCGCGGAACAGACCTTTGAAAATCATTCTCCTGGGCAGGTCCAAACCACTAGATGTTCCGTCTCCTACTCCTGACTCCGCTTCTTTAGCAAGCAAGAAATCCAAGAAAAAGCATGAAGGAGAGGAGTCGTCGGAAAAAACAAAGGAAGACAAGAAGAAGAAAACGAAGAAGTAATCGATACACTCGTTCGACGAGCTTCTTGCTCAAGTCTTGTCGTTGCTTTTATTTTTTGTGGCTTGCAGTTTGTATAGATAGGTTCTGAACTCTGAGTTTTGTAGGAGTAACCGTGTAACCCCATTTTGAACTATTGAATGAAGTTTAGTTTCTTTTTCGTTTGAATGATTCTATTGCTTTTCTTCGGTTTGTTGACTAACTATAGTCATGACTCCA
Source organism: Allium fistulosum (assembly GCA_030737815.1). NCBI lineage: Eukaryota > Viridiplantae > Streptophyta > Magnoliopsida > Asparagales > Amaryllidaceae > Allium > Allium fistulosum. Next base: position 1,418,962,080 of record CM060901.1, on the reverse strand, counting down.
GTTTTTACGAGTTGCATTATCTCCTAGTCTACTCTCGTGTTGTTCAAACATTTCCAGACGTGGTGTACTTCTTGTTCCACATTTCTCGAGTACTTGGACTCTTTTCTGATTCGGCGCTCTGGGGATTTAAAGTAAGTTGATCCGCATTCAGTGGATTCGGAGATTTGAAATCGTTTATACTCTAGTCCGCGCTCCGAGGACTTAGAGTATTCCGATCCACGCTCTGGGTATTCGGAGATTTGAAGTCGTTTATACTCTAGTCCGTGCTCTGGGGACTTAGAATACTCCGATCCGCGCTCTGGGGATTTGGAGATTTGGAATCATTTATACCCTAGTCCGTGCTCCGAGGACTTAGAGTACTCCGATCCGCGCTCTGGGGATTCGGAGAATTGGAATCGTTTATACTCTAGTCCGCGCTCCGGGGACTTAGAGTACTCTGATCCGCGCTCTGGGGATTCGGAGATTTGGAATCGCTTATACTCTAGTCCACGCTCCGGGGACTTAGAGTACTCCGATCCGCGCTCTGGGGATTCAGAGATTTGGAATCTTTTATACTCTAGTCCGCGCTCCGGGGACTTAGAGTACTCCGATCCGTGCTCTGGGGATTCAGAGATTTGAAATCGTTTATACTCTAGTCCGCGCTCCGGGGACTTAGAGTACTCCGATCCGCGCTCTGGGGATTCGGAGATTTGGAGTCATTTATACTCTAGTCCGCGCTCCGGAGACTTAGAGTACTCTGATCCGCGCTCTGGGGATTCGGAGATTTGAAATCGTTTATACTCTAGTCCGCGCTCCGGGGACTTAGAGTACTCCAATCCGCGCTCTGGGGATTCGGAGATTTGGAGTCATTTATACCCTAGTCCGTGCTCCGGGGACTTAGAGTACTCCGATCCGCGCTCTGGGGATTCGGAGATTTGAAATCATTTATACTCTAGTCCACGCTCTGGGGACTTAGAGTACTCCGATCCACGCTCTGGGGATTCAGAGATTTGAGATTGTTTATACGAGTCTGTATATCGTATAGGATAATGTAATTCGTCATCCGATCATGGGATATAGAAACATTAGTGATTTGTGGAAAATACGGCTTCAAGCCTTTATTAATGAAAAACAACTAGACTGCTTGATTACATAGTTAAAAAGAAACTAAGCTAAAACTGAATGAAAACACATAGGAAATAACAGTGCCTAAAACAAGAAAGGAAAACATGCTAAATGTAATAATGCAGCAAATGCTCACTGTTCCATGCTCGGGGGAGTGTCGTGCCATCAACGGTCACTAGCTTGAATGTTCCTTCTCCAAGCTTCCGTTCAATGATGTATGGACCTTCCCAACTGGGATTCATGCGCGATGGAACCGGGAAAACTCGTTTCAGAACGAGATCACCTACATCAAAAGTTCTTGGGCGGACTCTGCCGTCGTAGTAACGCTTGACTCGGTGCCTATGTGCTGCCGCCCTTAATTCGGCCTCTTCATGCTTTTCATCGATGCAGTCCAGTGATTCTAACAAGAGGTCCTGGTTCGTCTTGGGATCATAGTACGTCACTCGGTGTGATGGAACTTCAAGTTCCATGGGTATAACGGCTTCCGAGCCGTATGCCAAGGCGAATGGAGATTGGCCGGTCGCGGACTTGTGGGTAGTTCTATAAGCCCATAGTGCTGTTGGGAGCTCATCTACCCACTTGCCTCCAATCTTCTCCAGACGCTTCTTTAGTATGGACTTGATTATTTTGTTAACGGCCTCGACTTGTCCGTTAGCTTTTGGGTGTGCAACGGCGGCGAACTTCTTCTCGATGCCATACTTTAAACAGAACTCTTTGAACTCTCTGCTTTCAAATTGTGTCTCGTTGTTTGTAATGATGGAGCGAGGAAGGCCAAAGTGGCATATAATGTTTCGTACAACGAAGTTAATGACCTTCTTAGAGGTGATTGTGGCCAAAGGTTCTGCCTTAGCCCATTTTGTGAAATAGTCGACTGCAACTATCGCGTATTTCGCACCACCTTTGGATATAGGCAAAGAGCCGATTATGTCGATTCCCCAGATTGCAAACGGCCAGGGACTAACCATTTGCGTGAGTTCCGTTGATGGAGTCCTCGGGATTTTCGCATATCTTTGACACTTGTCACATTTTCTTGCGTAGTCCGCAACGTCCCGATTTACGGTCGGCCAGTAATACCCGTAGCGGAGGACCTTCTTTGCTAGCGTTTGTCCCCCAGTATGGTCGCCACATTCTCCTTCGTGAACCTCTCTTAAGACCCGCTTGGTCTCGTCATGAGCGATGCACCGTAATAATGGGACAGAGAACCCTTTTCGATACATTAATTCATCCTGGATCACGTATCGCGCGGCCTTTCGAAGGACCTACCGTCTTTCGCTCCTTTTTTCTGGTAAAGTCCCGGTTGTCAGGTACAGTTTGAATGGGGTTATCCACGATTCCTTCTCGATTTCCGTTTCCAATATACAATCAACTTTCATCTCGTCTATGCTCGGGGCGTGCAAGGCCTCAACGGGATACAATCCCATTTGCTGTGCATCGCCTATGCTCGCAAATTTAGCCAACAAGTCGGCTTCTTTATTCTGTTCGCGCGGGACATGCGAAATGTCATAATGCTCGAGATTCGACAGTAGCTCTTGGACCTGAACAAGGTATGGAGCTAGCTTCTGTCCCTTGGCTTGGTAATCTCCCCACACTTGGTAAACCACCAACTGTGAGTCACAAAAGATCTCAACTAATTTGATCTTGAGTTCTCCGATGAGCTTCAAGCCAGCAATCAATGCTTTATATTCTGCTTCGTTATTCGTAGCTGGGAAATCAAGCTTTAAGGCATAACAGATTGATCGGTTTTCCAGAGTTATAAGAACTACACCCGCGCCGGAGCAACGGTCGTTGGATGCCCCATCAGTGTATAATTTCCATCGAACGGGAGGAATGGCGTCATGATTATCTGGTTCTGTGGGCATGGTAAACTCAGCGATAAAATCTGCTAATGCTCGCCCTTGTATGGCTCTCCGTGGCAAGTAGGCGATATCGAACTGGCTCAACTCGATGTTCCATTTTAGCAATCTTCCAGAAGTTTCTGGTCGTTGGAGTACCTGCCGCAGGGGTTGATCGGTATAAACACTGATTGAGTGTGCTTGAAAATATGGGCGTAGCTTACGTGATGCAATCACCAAGCAATAGGCCAATTTCTCGATTTTAGGGTAATTTCTTTCTGCCCCCGTTAAACGCTTGCTAACATAATACACCGGCTTTTGGATTCGGTCCTCCTCGCGAACTAAAGCCGCACTTATTGCATGTGGGGACACAGCCAAGTATACGTACAACATCTCGTGGTCTACTGGTTTTCACAGCACTGGTGGACTCTCCAGATGCCTCACCAGATCCTGGAATGCTTCCTCACAACTAGACGTCCATTCGAAGTTCCTTTTCCCTTTCTTTATTATATCAAAGAAAGGGATGCACTTGTTAGTTGCCCTGGATATGAATCCACTTAGTGCAGCTACTTTTCCATTCAAGCTCTGTACCTGTTTTATAGTCCTAGGTACTTGCACATCTCGAATAGCTTGGATCTTTTCGGGGTTAGCTTCAATTCCCCTAGCATTGACGATGAATCCCAGAAACTTCCCCGACGCAACGCCGAAGGAACACTTCAAAGGGTTCATCTTCATCCCGTAATACCTGAGTATGTCGAACATTTCAGCCAAGTCTCGAATGTGGTCGTTTGACTGTCGTGACTTCACGAGCATGTCATCCACATAGACTTCCATTGTCCTACCAAGCTGGTCCTTGATCATTCGATTCACCAAACGCTGATAAGTCGCTCCTGCGTTCTTCAGTCCGAAGGGCATTACTACATAGCAATATAGCCCGACATCTGTAACGAAGCTGGTGTGTTCTTGGTCCGGAATATGCATCGGGATTTGGTTGTACCCCGAGTATGCATCCATGAATGATAACAGCTCATGTCCTGCGGTGGAGTCGACCAACTGATCGATCCTTGGTAACGGGAAACTGTCCTTGGGGCACGCTTTGTTCAAATCGGAATAGTCTACGCAAGTTCTCCATTTCCCATTTGCCTTTTTCACCGGTACAGGGTTCGATACCCATTCAAGATAGAGGGCGTCACGGACGAACCAATTAGCTTTGAGTTTGTCCACCTCCTCTCTGAGAGCAGCGGACCTCTCCGGGTCCATTCCTCTCCTCTTTTGTTTAACTGGGACGTATTTCGGGTCTATGTTCAACATATAACTCGTGATGGCGGGAGAAATCCCACACATATCAGAATGCGTCCAGGCGAAAACATTAAGATTCGCCCGGAGGAAGTCACTAAGATCTTCAGTCATTGCGGGGCCGAGCTGTGATCCGATCTTCAGTATTCGCGAAGGGTCGCTCTGGCTAACTGAAACGTCAACCATTAGTTCAGCCGGCGCCGCCTTTTCTTCCCTGGGTTTCTCATCGTCGTCTCTCGGATCTATGTCTCTGAAGATCCGAGAGTTATGCCCGAGCCAGGGCTCGGGCACTACTTGTCAATTATCCGAATTATGGATGCGGACGGGATTGTCCGCAACCTTTCCTTTCTCCCTTCGGTGGGCCTCCCGGAGCTCGGCCACATAACAGGAACGACCAGCTGCTTGGTTGCCATGAACAATACCTACTCCCTTGTCAGTTGGGAACTTCAAAGTTAAACACCACGGGGCCAATGCTGCCCTAACTCAGCCAGGGCCGGCCGGCCCAAGAAAACATTATATGGAGAGTCCACATCCAATACTACGAAGGGTAGAATTCGCACCCTCCGACGCTCGCCTTGTCCCAGTTCAACTGGTAACTCGACATACCCCACTGCATCGGTCGCAGCGCCGTTAAAGCTGTGGATACGAGCCTTGGACGGTTTCAAGTCCTTTGTCTCCATTTTCATTTGGTCGTAAGCCTTCTTGAAGATGATGTTGATAGAACTTCCGCAATCAATTAGAATTCTCTTCACATATGCCGGTCCGAGTGTCGCAGATATGACCATCGGGTCGATGGTTGGAGCCTCTACTTGATCAGCATCCCTGTTTCTGAACACTATGTCGTCTGTCATTACGCGCTGCTGCTTGGCAGGAGTCCCATCCTCCATGTTTGAACAACACTCAAAATCTGCATGTTTCAGGGAGCTTGCATACCGCTCCATCTCTTGCCAATTCTTATCCGCGGGGTGAGGTCCGCCGATAATAGTATTTATGACTAGTCTACCCACGGTTCGGGCAGGCTCCTCGGGGAGACGCGGGGCCGGTGCCCGACCTGGGTTGGACGTTCCCTGTCCTCCTTCCTGTGGATCCTTCACAAATTCTTGCAACTTCTTTTGCCTGATCAACTTCTCGATAGCGTCGTGCAGGTGTCTGCACTCTTCCGTATTGTGCCCATAAGTCTCATTGAAGCGACAATATTTCCCGATTCGCTTCTGCTCCTCAGTTGATTCTTTTGGACGTGGCTTTCTGTACTGAAAAGTATTGCAGGTAGATAGGTAAATGTTCTCAAGAGGCGCATTCAGCGGAGTATACTCGTTGTAGCTTGGAATTCTCGATTTCCACTTCCCCGCTTCTCTCTTCTTCCCTTAATTTCTTCCTCCGGACTCCTTAGACTGCCCAGGCTTGTTCTGGACATTGACTTGGACCTTTCCCGAGTTGTCTTCGGACTGCTTCATAGCAACGTTGCTTTTCATAGACTCTTGGATAGGTCCCGGTGCCTTATCTCGTCTTACCCACCTGGCTTCCTCTCTCCTTATGAACTGGTGTGCCTTTGAGTAGAAACACTCTAGTGTGGTCGGAGGTTTTCCTGCCAACCAGTCTCCAAATTCAAACTCTGGATCCACACCTCTCATTACAGCCATTAGAATTGCATGATCTTTGGGATTACTGACTTCAGCTGCCGCAACATGGAACCTTTGTAAATATTCCTTCAATGACTCCCTGGGACTTTGGATTACACTTGACAGAGACATTACGTCCTTCGGACGAGTAGTGTGTATCATGAACTGCTCAATAAACTTCTTTGCCAACTCCTTGAAATTGGATACAGACCGCGGAGGAAGTCGGGTAAACCACATAGTAGCGATCCCAGATAGAGTAATTGGAAAGCATCTACACTTGGTGGCATCATTTGCTCTAGCTGAATCCATCATCCATTCGTACCTCATGACATGCTGTCTGGGGTCAGTCTTTCCCTCGTACGCAAGGATAGTTGGCATACTAAACTTTCTAGGGTACGCCGCCTGTAACACAACATCTGTGAACGGAGTGTGACTCCTTGATACTCCCAATCGTCATTCGTCAAGCCCTGATTTTCTTTCATCAATTGCCTGACCATGGCTGTCAGGTCTGGTGTCTGTATGGAAGGTGGGAGATTAGAGTCCGTTCTAGGTGACTGTCCATGTTGATGCCTCCTCCCCTGGCGCTCTGCTAATCGTGCGTCTTGAGGTTCGACATCATTAGCGTTTTGATGGTCTGGGCCTCCAGCTTCCACTTATACTCCAGTTCCTAAGTTCCCAGCTCCGACTTGGTCGTGGTTTCCAACTGTTTGGGCAGCAGCACCCATTCGTACAGCTTCAGTCTTACGGCGTCTGCGCCTAGGAGGTTCATCAGAAGAAGTTGAGCTGTCGGATGAGGAATAGGGAGCGGGATTGCCCTCAGCATTCTGTTGCTGCTGTTGAGTGAGTTGTGCCATCAGGTTGGCGTTAGTTTGCATCTGCTCTCCTAGTTGTCTCCTGTTTTCTCTGAGTTCTCTCATCAAATCGTTGAACTCTATCGTGGTGACAACCGGAGCCTGGTCCTGAGCGGCAATTCCTACACCCGGAATTGTTGGTTGATTGCTAGGTCCTGCTTGTTGCACGCTAGCAGTCTCATGGGCATCTGCATTATGAGAAGCTGACCTGGTACGTGGTCTCGCCATTGTAGAGTTATTGGTATAAACTCTGAGTAGAATCAACGGATGTCCTGTCAATGACTCGGATCTTCTTTGGGGGATTTGTTCAATCCAGTAGCTTCAAAGCAGATCTTTAAGGTCTGAGAATTCAACTCTCAGTGAAAGCACCAAAGTGTTAGCACCAAAATTGGTCACTAACCTCGTAGAAAAAGATTATGTAGAGAAATAAGTGATGCAGGTAAATTAGACAGAGAAGACAATGCTAATTCAAATGCAGAAAGTAAGAACACCAAATTTATAGTGGTTCGGCGTAATTGCCTACGTCCACTTTGAGGTTAAACTTAATTGATCTTCTTAATGATTGATTACAAATACAATTCGTAGATCAAATGCTTGAATGAAGTTGTTAAGTAAAGGAGATGAGTCTGAAAAATGGCAAAGTCTCCCCGGTGTTCTCCCAAAAAAGGTCCCTTTTCACTGTGACCCTGCCCCTCTATTTATAGACAAATATGGGCTGGACTTCCCAAGTGGGCTTGATGGCCGAACACTCTAGCCCCAGTACAGTAGTCGCTGTATGCCGAGCAAGGTATGCTGAACGCCGCTATGCCGAACCATCCCTTCTATGCCGAGCGGTGTGTTTGATGTGTGGGAAGTGCAAAATGGTTGTCTGTTGAAGCCGAACGTGCCTCTGTCCAAAGCCCTAAACTGAACAGTGCTCTCTGGCCGGACGACGCATTCTGGCCGAACGACGCATTCTGGCCGAACGATATAGTCATATTGAGTAGTCGTGTGCGCCGAACGTCTTCTGGATGCCGAGTACTCCTATCGCTGAGTTCTACTGGATGTCGAGCACTACGCCGAGTACTTCCATTGCCGAGTTCCTCTGGGTGCCGAGTGCTCCTGTTGCCGAGTACGATCTGAGGCCGAGTATTACCTGATGCCGAGTACTATGGATGCTGAGTACTACGCCGAGTACTATGAGACGCTGAGTACTACGCCGAGTACTATGAGATGCTGAGTACTACGCCGAGTACTATGAGATGCCGAGTACTATAGATGCCGAGTACCTGCCAATGCCGAGTGCTCAGTTGCCTGGTCAAATCTCCAGGAAACACTTGCCGAGATGAGCTGCAACCAAACCTTTCGAAGGAGTCGAAGGGATGCTGCCATCAAAGTTTAAAAGCTTAAAGACCTTTAGAAGGTGTCGGAAGGTTCCTCCTATCAATATCCAGAGAGTTGATACCTTTCGAAGAAGGTGATGGAGACAAAAGCTCCCTCCCGCTTTCAGTGACTACGCCTCAACTAGATGAAGGTCTTTCGATCAAGTCGAAGCCACACCTTCAAAAGATAATGAAGACAACTCTTTGAATATATGTTAAACCATTGGAAACCAATGGTTTCACCATCATTCAAACTACTAAGAAGCAAGTATTATTTGAAGCAACCCCTTCGAAAGCTATAGTAAGCCTTTCGAATTAGTCGAAACCTGTGTTGGTCCAGGAAGGGTTCCGCATCAGATCAAAACAAGAGCACAGGCATAACCAACATCATCGAAACCAAAAGGCAAAGGCTAACGACAGAGTCAGAAGCACTTTTAAGACAACTCAAAGAAGATAAGCGCTGCCATATCTTTCGACAAAGGCGGCAGCTTTCTTAAGTCTCTCAATATCCACCTTCCGACCCAGTCGAAAGCATCAGGATCGAAAGGTGCCAAGCCGCATCTATAAATAAGATCCAAGGAGTCACGTTTTGGGGATCCGATTCCTCTCATTCTAAACCTGTATTTTCTTAAGTATAGTATTGTAACCCTAATTTGTAAATCAATTTGGGAGTTTTATGAAACAAAGTCTTCTTGGCTGGAAAAAGGGAATTCCTAAGTATTTTTGATTACTTGCTGTTTACTAAAGCTTTTTTTGGATTCATCTCTATGTTTCAGGTTTAACCTCTATCAAAAGGCTCCTATCGATATAGTCGAAACCTCTTTAAGCTCTAATAACTCCTGTAACCCATTCAAAGCTATCTACTCTGTGATCTAAAGCCTTTGACAAGGTCGAATCCAGTCCTATAAGCACCAAAACCTGTAATTACAAATTCTAACCTAAGAAAGTTATACCCAAAGCCTTCGGCAACGTCGAAACCTACTAATGAAACTTGAGATTTCCTACTTAAATCCAAAAAGAGTAAGTCCTCAATCTTTTCACAAGGTCGAAACCTCCCCTTTCTGTTCATTAATCAAAACCCAAACCAATCAATAACTTAGACCACCAATCCGGTCGAAACCTATCTAAGAGAACTTAACTCATGGTATTCCAACCAGATCGAAAGGAAGGCTTTCGAAGGGGAAACCATACTCATCGAAAGGTCATCCAACCTAGAAACCGACCCTTTCAACAAGGTCGAAGGGACTACTTGAGGAATATCATTAAATAAAGCCTAATCGAAAGGCAATTTTAAAAAGGATTTACATCTTCCTTTCTGCACTACTTGTACAAAGGATCATTCACCTTTATTACTATCATTTTAGGTTGTTGATAAACAATCTTGTTAACATTTTTGGCGCTAGAAGGAGGGCCGGAACCTCTGCCTTGGATAAAACCCCAACACTGCTAATCTATAACCCTACTTAGGTCAATTACACTTCAAGTTTATCTGCATTGATGAATCATGGATACAAGAATTAAGAGATCTGAACAAGGGTCCTACGAACCACATTAGACAAGGTTCCCCCAAACAATCATCAAGAACTCCAATCAAGATGAAGAATAGAGACTAAGGCTCGAAGCCCTAAGAATTATAAACAAGAAGAAAGCAAAATCTTATGATCTTGAGAAATGGAGTCTAAATCCTTTCCATGTTGGTCCTACCCCTATCTTTGCACTCGGAAAGAGGACAAATGGAAGTGACAATGTCTTTAACCAAATGAGAAGAACCATTCAACATTATTCCAAAGGTACAATCTTTGAGAAAGAAATATGATTACAATGCCCTTACACACAAATGAAAACCAACTATGACAAAAGCACTTCCAACTCAAGAAATACAAAGGGCGGCGAAAAGAAAAGCAATCGAAGATCGTGAAACAATAAGGCCAAAGAGCAAAAAGTCAAAGGGTCATCCTCAAGAATCAACCTTCAAATCTATTACTTCCAAAGGAATTCAACTTAACAACATCTATGGAGAATGTCTACTTGCTTACTAAGGATGAGCTCAACTATTGGTCGTCACAAAAGAAAATGCTAAAACATGAAAGGAATTTGGGAGGATCCTACTGCCACTATCATATGATGAATGGTCATGTAACCAAACATTGCAGAGACCTGGAGGGGATGATGATAAACTTCTTTCGTCAAGGAAAATTCCATGAGTTTGTAAAAAGAATTTGAGATAAAGTCAATAAAGAGCAACTTTCTATAAAGAGAAAATCTACATGGTTGGGAGTGAAATGCTCCTTATATTTGGATACTACCTAAGATGGTAGCCTATCTAAGATCGTAGAAAAGCCTCTGTCCGCATCGAGATGGCCAGGGCAGAGCAACTCCTGGAGGGAGGGCGGGTAAGCCTTTAGCCACGCCATAAGATGACTAGGTTAAAGCTTCGGATAAGCCTTTGGTCGCGCCTTTGGTTAGGTCAAGGCACCTCCTGAAGGGAGGATGGAGTAAGCTTTTATTCGCACCATAAGATGGCCAGGTTAAAGCACCAAACAAACCATTATCCGCGCCACACTATGGCCAGGGTAAGGCACCTCCTGGAGGGAGGACGGAGTAAACCTTTATCGGCACCATAAAATGGCCAGGGTAAAGCACCGAACAACCCCATGTCCGTGCTGTAAAAGGGCCAGGGCAGGGCGCCTCCTGGATGAAGGTTGGGTAAGTCCTTAGTTCCAGCCTCTAAGATGAGCTAACCAAGAGCACTGGAAAACAATGGACTAAGACATCCAGGCCCAAGAAGAAGCCCATCAAACAATGGACTAAGATGTCCAAGCCCAATGGGAGGCTCATCAAACAATGGACTAAGATGTACTCATCAAACAATGGACTGAGACATCCAAGCCCAAGAGGAGGCACATTCAGCGATGGACTAAGATATCTAAGCCCGAAAAGAGGCTCATCAAATCACGAACCGAGATGGTCAAGCTCGAGAAAAGGCATATTCAATCATGGACTAAGACGTCCTAGCTCATGAGGCGACTAATCAGATTATTTCTATATATTCAAAACCTGAAGGGTTCATACATGTCAAAGAAGACAAAAGCAAGGGAGTGGGATGGAACTCCGCATATTGCCTGAATCTGGGTTTTAGGAATTTTTTTTCTAAATAACATCAATAAATACCCGAATATGGGTTTCGGGTCTCTCATACTGGAATTTCATCCGTTAATACCCGAATCTGGGTTTTGGGTCCTTCATATCTAAATATCGTCAGTTAATACCCGAATCTGGGTTTTGGGATATTCATTTGCAAATTCTATCAATTAATACCCAAATTTGGGTTACGGGTCTCTACTTACCACTGATTATCTTAATATACCTGAATCTGGGTATCGAGACAATTACTTATTCAAACCTTAATTTGGGTGTGAAATTTCAATAATAGAACTCTATTTTTCTATCACAAACGCCCGAATCTGGTTAAGGAATACTGTCATGAAGTTCACTGTAAAGAATTTCTGAATTTGAGTTTTGGATTTCTAATTTACCAAATCCCATTAATGTCAAGGAATGGGTCGAAGGATTTCTACTTCTGAAATTCAGATGGCGATTTCTGAATTTAGTTCTTTATTAAATATATCTCAAAGGTTTCATTCCAACAATTATGCCCTTATGATAAGGCAGGATGTTCTATCAGCAAATTTCAAATATTCAAGCCAAATGGTTGTAATTGAATTCTTCAACATTTCTCGTCATGATTGAAGAAGGGATTTAAACGTTTGATATATATTATCTCTCATGCAATTAACAAGATGATTTGTTAATTTAAGCAAACAATATACATAGACTGGTATGTCAATTTCAAGCAAACAATTAGAGATGTTGTTTGTTTTATATTTCTCAGGAGAATCAGCACAACAAAGAGAAATGAAAGATTCAGCAAATTCGGAAATAATAAATGAGCTATCAAAAAGTGCCTTAGAAATGACATCATAGAAATGGATTGCAAATCAGATGCTACTTTCCAAATTTATAAAATTTACATAAGTGTTGAGATAATTTACAAGTTTATGAAGTTGTTTATATACATACATACATACATACATATACATACATACATACATACATATATATATATATATATATATATACATACAAAACAAGTTCATTCAAGTCAAACATACAAAAAAATTACAAATCTTGAGCGGCCTTGTTAAGAGTCTCTACGACTGAAGGATCGACGACATGGCGAATGGTCGCGCAGAGAACTTCCTTGAGTTTATTCTCTTTCTTACTTATTTTGTTTTCCTCATCAATGGCACCAATGTTAGTTTTCAGAGCACGATTGAAGGCTCAATTTGCTGCCCTAAGGGTATTGTTATCCCTTTCTAATTCCGCAACGCGATTTTGACAGAAATAAATATCGCGCTCGAGCTTTTGATTCTTGGCGGCATAATCATTAATAGTTTGAGAATATTTAACTTTCTATTGTTCATCAAAATACTTTGCTATTTTTAATTTGACTCTCCTACACTAGTTGCCCACGGCATTCTCGTATATGCCTGGGGGAGGGTTGAGCATAGTAGGAAAATTTTCGGCCGCAAGAAGTTTTGACCTTGTGGGTTTGGTAGCCATAGGAGTATAACGAGGGACCGACAAATTAATGCTTAAAATATTTTCCCCTATAATGAATTCTAGTGATTCAAACTGTGCTTGACTATCCTTTGATTTCAGCTCCAAGTCACTTATTTGCTGAATGAGCTCTGACATCTTATGATCAAAATTGATTGAAGGATTTGTTTTCACATGTCGCTTAAGCATGGGAATCGTCTCATCTTTACTTTTAGTTTCAGCCTCGAGGTGGGTAATGTGATCTTTTTGGCCGCTGGCGATGGTTTTCTAAATAACATATCTTTTTGTGCCATCTCACAGCCTCAATATTACCACCAAAGCGTTCTAATAAGTTGTCATCGCTAGGCATAATCCCTCCACTTCTTTGCAACAACTTCTCTCTAATAACATCAACGCGTGACGATAAATTATGAGGAAGAGAAGTTGAGGATAACTGTAGCTCCTATTTAAGCAAAAGAAATAAAATAAAAGTCAAGATCAGGATAAAAAAATATATCTTTATTTTTATAATAACGAATTACAACTTAAACAACAACAAAGTTAAAAGATACAACAAGCAACCGGATTACATCTAAAATTTAGAAACTGCTTTTCTAACTTTATTTAGTGAGTTAGCAGAAAGTGTAATTGTTGAGTCGAAAGGGATTGAGACTCCTTCTGGGGTAATGACCGGCAAGCATTTGCTATAGTCCCACTTCCCGGTAGGAGGACTATTATGACCAAAAATTAATTTTGTGTAAAATGTTATGATCTTCTAAAGAAATATTTCTTTCTCGTCCCCAAGGAAATTAAAGTGGAGGCGAGGGTATTCTAAATAAAGTTTTTGTAAATCTCGAAGATAACAATATCTTGCTAATTTCGAAGTCTTTAAAAGTGATGCTTTTTTAGAGTAAAACCTTCTCAATTTAACATATCAGCTTAAGTGGTCTCTAGGGATGAGTTGACCTAAAGAACTGTCATTCTGTAATAGTATATTAAAGAGAAGCTAAGCATAGAAAACAGAGCTAAAACATATATTCATAAATCAATTAATTGTTACATATTAACTCAGAAACAAATTTATCTTTATAGTACTTAAGCTATTCAGGGGGAGATCTTGAGGAATCGACCTGACTCGCGGTATGTTCCAGCAAGCTCCGGGATGTGGGTTGGATCCGAATTCATCTAAGTATCTTTTATGGAAACGTCTGAGTAAACCCCCGCTAAATTCTCCTAAGTATGAAAAGTCTATAATAGAATGTCTACAATAAGCTTTATACAAAAGTTAACTAAAATATCCCTTTCTTCGTTCATCATCCAAAATAAAGTAAGCAACTCCCAATTCTCCTTTAAGGGAGCATCGTATCGCAGGCTCTCTCTCTTTAATAACAGGGAAGCCCTCTAACTTTTTAAAAGATGCTAGAACAGAGGCACTCCGATTGAGACTGTGATACTTTTCAGAGAGGATGTTATGCTCCTTTATCTCTCTGTCTAACTCCCTATATAACTTGTTAATTTCTGCTTGTTTTCTTTCTAGTTTGTTCTATAGGGAAGTTGAGACTTCCTCCTTATCTAAAATGAATGATTTTATTATCTTTGAAGAGCAGATAATTAAACAAGGAATTCCATACCTGTGAAATTGGAACAGAAGCCTGGGAGGCCTGCTCTTTCTCTTTCGAATCCTCAGTTTGGGCAGGAGCAGGCTCACCTTTTAGAGCAGCGGAAGGCCCGGGGGATGCAAGTGGAACATCCTTTTAAGGGGATGACTCTTTTTCAGGAAATTCATCTTGATCGCCACCGTCCTTTTTTAAAACTCCAGAAGGACCCCCTTTGTCACCATCAAGACCCTGTCCTCCGGCAAGGTCATCATCATCATCACCATCGTTATCATCATCACTGCCATCGCCATCATCATCATCTTTTTCCTTGACGGCGTCATCCTTGTCACCCTCCTCCTCGGAGTCTGATTCGATTTCGAAGGAGGGGACATCAAAAGAAAGAACTTCAATAGCATTAATTTCCTCCTCGTCCTCAGGTTCAATACCCAGCTTCATTTGATTGATTTTGCCCATCACTCTTTCGGCTAGGGGAGGATCAAGTGAAGGAAAGCCGAAGTCAGGGCAATTCTTGTAGAGTTGTTGGTGTATGCAAGCATAAGGGCAATTCTTCGTGACCAGGCGGGCCTTCTCGTCTTCTGAATCCTTCAAAGTGGGCTCAATAGCAAGTCTCATCGGCAACAAGTTGACGAGCACACCTTTCTACCTCAAGATCAGACTCAACTCGAGCAAGAAAGACCTTTACTCATTCTAATTCTACGGAGGCGTCATCCTTAGCAGCAGAAAGTGAAGACACTTGGTTTTTGAGCTTAGAATTTTCTTCTTGAAGCTTGAAGGATTCAGTGGAAGACTTTGAAACATGTTTATTCAAAGCTAACCAGCTCTTTGAAATCTGAAAGAAAAATATAACACAAGTTAGTGATTTAAGAAAAAACCAATGATGATAAGGATAGTTAAAGAGAAATTTACCAGATGTTGCTTCTCTATTAGAGAGCGATAATGCCCCGACAAATCAGGAGTGAAAGAGGGCGGGCAAGAAGAAGTAAAGGATTCAGAATGCGGGATGGACTCGGTCATTTCTTCAAAATTAATGGTGGGAGGAGAAGAAGATGATGGTTTCAGAGTAATCCGCTTTACGAAGGGAGTCGTTAGCAAAGCCAGTTACCTCTGCTCAATTGAAGGTGGAGAATCAGAAACGGAGATGCAAGAAAGAGGGTTGGGAATAGGCGGAGTTTGCTCCGGTTTATCTTTGTGGGCTTAAACAACAGAGCTCTTCAACACTTGTTCAGAAGATAAGTGCTCCTCCTCTTCCTCCACTTTTATAACTTTAGCAATTTACTTCGAAGGCACATCTGCGGAAGATTCCATTATCTTGCTTTTCAAAGTTTGCTTGGACTTTGCAAAGGAGGAAATAATTGATGTCACTCGAGAATTTGGTGGAGGAAGTGCAGCACCGCTAGCAGACACTATGACTTGAGAAGAAGCTGAAACAAATTCAAGCAGAATAAAAGTCATTCAAAATAATTTAAAGAATACCAAGGACGAAAAGCAAATACTAGACCAATAACGTATCAGGATGGTCTACATAGATAGGAGACATTGGGGAGAAGTGTTCAACATCTCCCAGGGAGAGAAAGCGTTTGTCGTGTTAAGTGTGCTGGATAGAGGGAGGAGTTCCTAAGATCTTCTGTCCCCTTGGCAGAAGAGAGCGCTTTCTTAAATTTGAGGGAGTTAGAAGCGTCAGTCTGCTCCCAATTTGTCTTGAAGCCACAATTAGAGAATCAACTGTTCTCTTATCGACATCATTAAGCTCCTTGGTAGGGACACCTGATAAAGTAAGAGATTAGTTTATAGAAAACATTGAGTAGGGGAAAGACAACACAAGTCAAGATTTATGGGGAGAAGCAAAAGTCCCGCGAATATTAGCAAAGCATTTGACGAAGAAGAACTGGTTCTCCAAGTCCCTGAATTTGTTGACCCCATCTGACAATAACTTCTTCTAGGGGTTAGCTCTGTATATTTGGTTATTGAGATTGCTCAATTTAACCAACCTAGTTAAGAAGTTGAGCACTTCTACATTAAGAAAAGGGAGCTCGGATTGCAATGCCATCATTTTTAGAGACAGGAGATAAGTATAGACGTTTAGAGACAACTGGATTGGGGCGATTCCAACATGAGATAGATATGAGGATAAGAACTCTGGGAAGGGTAAGAATCCGCCTGCCATATGTGGATGGCAGTATAAGCAAAATACCCTTCAGGAGGGTTGTCTATGGTGTCAGTTTCTTGAGTGCGAATGGCTTCAATTTCGGTGATGCCAAAATCATTGAGGATGGCATTAACTTCATCTTGGGTTGCAATGGAAGAACGCTTGGAAATGGCTTTAGCTTTCTTCGGAGAACTCATGATTCTGCCAGGTGAAAACGTTTTAGTTAAAATCCTTGGTTATTTATGAGTTTGGAATAATTTCAAGGATTAGAAAAAGAAACCTATTTAGATAACTTAAACATGAAAACAAATATGAAACTTCAAGATTGTGTAAATAGATGAAGTCAAAAACCAAAAACATTAGGCTTTCGACATTGTCGAAAGCCTAGATAAAAGTGTTCCTTGAGCTATCGACAAAGTCGAAAGGTTAAAGCATAATACTTGTTCATACATCACTTTTCAACAGTGTCGAAAGCTCTGTAAGAACCTAATTGCTAAGGAAAGATAGTTAGGATCAACTAAAAAACTTAAACAAACATATACACTACAAACATTACATAAACTACACAACATGACCCTTTGACATTGTCGAAACCAATAACTTAGGTTATCTGAGGAAAAATGCTGATGTTGGCGAAACCTAACCCACTCATTGAAGTCGAAAGGTTCCAAGTTAAACTCATATACACTTAGAACGTTTCAACAAAGCTAAACAAAAACAACTCTAGGGGGATTCGACCTAGAAGGTAAAGGTGGTGTCGAAGGGGTTGAAAGCATCCAGTGATTCCAAAAATTAACTAAGGAAAATGGTTTGCAATCGAAACAAGGGGTTTCGACTAAGTCAAAATGTTTTGCTATCGAAAGAGTTCCTATTCCCTACCTAATAGCATAACCTTTCGACAAAGATGATCTAATTGGCATTACAACACCTTTCGACCCCATCGAAAGGGGCTAAGGAAGCAAACCCAATGTTGCCGCCTCAATCTCTTTTGAAGGGGTAGAAAAGTCATTTTGTGGCGCCAAATTTTTCTTCCGTACACGAGAAACTCTCGGGTAAAGAAACGGGTTCCATCATCCTCCCCCAAACTCGATTACAAATCCAAATTTCCAAAATTGTTTTAAAGAAAACAGATTAGACTTGTTAAAAAAATGAATTTTAACAGAAATTGGTCTTTGACAGTTTCAAAAAGCATAAAAACTACTATCAAACTGGAAATGCTGATTCACTAACGAAGAACAAAAATAATAAATATTTAAATGGTAATCTAAACCAGATAAGGGGATTTTCAATAACAACCACTATCAATCTCAAAATCTAAAGCGAGAAATGAATTCCATTAATTTAAGAAACTAAATTAAGAGGAAGTTTCTCGGTAAGCCGAACCAAATCTGTTCTAAAAAAGATCAAGATTCAAACATTTCAAAATTGAATTCTATTTTGGAATATGGAAACCAAAATTCAATTAAAGCATGAAAGAAGTTCGAATAAAAACTAGAGAAACAGGGATTAATCTAAATTTATGGTTTGGGTTTGGAAATTATCCTGATTCCTGAAAGCGAAGTTTAAGAAATTTTGGAGAATTCTTTTACTTTTGCTCGATGATTTTGATTGTAGGTAAAAAAGAAGAAGAAAAAGCGCACTTTATAAGAAATGTCGCCCAGATTATCAACCATTGGATAGGATTTGAATGAACGGCCCAGATCTACGCGGGAAGGCCAAGAGGCAGAAAATTTCTAGGTTTCGACAAAGATGACTTGGAAAGTCAAGAGAATCCCTTCGCGGGGGGGGGGGGGGGAAGGGGCAAATGTTAGTCCAAAAATTCACCTTTCGACCAAGTCAAGACCTCTTTGAGTAAAGAGCTAGAGAGAAGAGCTGCATCCAACTTTTCGAAGGAGTCGAAGGGATGCTGCCATTAAAGTTTAGAAGCTTAAAGACCTTTCGAAGGTGTCAGAAGGTTTCTCCTATCAATATCCAGGGAGTTCATACCTTTTGAAGAAGGTGAAGGAGATGAAAGCTCCCTTCCGCTTTCAGTGACTACACCTCAACTAGATGAAGGTCTTTCGATCAAGTCGAAGCCACACCTTCCGAAGACAATGAAGAATAACTCTTTGAATATATGCCACCATTCGAAACCAATGGTTTCGCCATCATTCAAACTGCTAAGAAGCAAGTATTATCTGAAGCATCCCCTTCGAAAGCTTTAGTAAGCCTTTCGAATTGGTTGAAACCAGTGTGGTCCAGGAAGGGTTCCACATCAGATCAAAACAAGAGCATGGGCATAACCAACATCATCGAAACCAAAAGGCAAAGGCTAACGACAGAGTCGTAAGCACTTTTAAGACAACTTAAAGAAGTGAAGAGCTGCCATACCTTTCGACAAAGACGGTAGCTTGCTTAAGTCTCCCAATAGACACCATCCGACCCAGTTGAAAGCATCTGGGTCGAAAGGTGCCAGGCCACTTCTATAAATAAGACTTAAGGAGTTACATTTTGGGAATCTGATTCCTCTCATTCTAAACTTGTATTTTATTAAGTATAGTCTTGTAACCCTAATTTATAAATCAATTTGGGAGTTTTATGAAAAAAGTCTTCTTGGCTAGAAAAAGGGAAGTCCTAAGTACTTTTGATTACTTACTGTTTACTAAAGCTTTTGTTGGATTCATCTCTATGTTTCAGGTTTAACCTCCATCAAAAGGCTCCTATCAATATGGTCGAAACCTCTTTAAGCTCTAATAACTTGTAACCCATTCGAAGCTATCTACTCTGTGATCTAAAGCTTTTGACAAGGTCGAAACCAGTCCTATAAGCACTAAAACCAAGAATTACAAATTCAAACCCAAGGAAGTTATACCACAGCCTTCGACAAGGTTGAAACCTACCTCAGATCTATTAAAACTTGAGATTTCCTACTTAAATCCCAGAAGAGTAAGTCCTCAAGCTTTCGACAAGGTTGAAACCTCCCCTTTCTGTTCAATAATCAAAACCCAAACCAGTCAATAGCTTTAGACCACCAACCTCGTCAAAATCTATCTAAGAGAAGCTAACTCAAGGTATTCGAATCAGATCGAAAGGAAAGCTTTCTAAGGGGAAACCATACTCATCGAAAGGTCATCTAACCTAGAAACCAACCCCTTCGACAAGGGCGAAGGGACTGCTTGAGGAATATCATTAAATAAAGCCTAATCGAAAGGCAATTTTAAAAAGGATTTACATCTTCCTTTCTGCACTACTTGTACAAAGGATCATTTACCTTTATTAGTATCATTTTGGGGTGTTGACAAGAAATCTTGTTGACACAGCGTATCACTACCATTTTCCCTTCCTCATTTCCAATTGTCACCTCTAACTTCTCGCAATCCACTACAGCCGCATACCTCTTAAGCCAGTCCATTCTCAAAATAATTCCAAACCCAGCAAAATTAAGAACAAAGCAATCACAAACAAAAAAACACCCATGACTCGATAACACTAAACCGCGACAAATCATACAAAGACTAGTAGATCCTCCAAAAGGCTTCGTCACAATCAAAGGTCGGTCTACTATCTCGGGTTCCAAACCTAGTTTGCATACTAAGTCACCACGGATGAATAAATGCGAAGCTCCATCAAAAAGATCTCTAACAGAAACATCTCGGATGTAAAGCATACCTTGCACCACGACTCCTTTCCCCTTATCTCTAGCAATAGGAGCACAAGATGAAGCCGGGACAACATCTAGAGCATATGACTTCACAATCTACTTCCTTAGGCGATTCTGGACAATTTCTCTTCATATGCCCAAGCTTATCATAGTTGTAGCACTTCTTAAAAGCCTTGCACTCCTTAATATAGTGGCCCTTTTCCTTGCAACCATGGCAAACAATTTCACTCTTATTCTTTTTCTGACCCCCTTTTCCTTGTTGTTGTTCCTTCATTTTTCCATTCCACTTCTTCCTACCTCCACCGCTGTAACGATCCAAATTTTGACTAACATTATTTAGGATATTTAATTAGATAATTTAAATGAAATAATGTAAATGGTTAAGGGATTGAGATTTTTATAATATAAGGTAGCCGTGCCTAATTAATCTATAAGCCAAAGATTAATAGAATGAAATATGTAAGGGGATCAAGATAAGGGTAAAATAGGAATGAGTTATATTCTTATATCCTAAACCCTCATTCCATTTTCATTTACATCATTCACAAACAAAAACTAAACTTAAGTTTGGTCGGTCGCCATTAGAAGCAAATAAAGGGAAGATAAGCAAGAATCAAAGGAAGACGCTGTAACGACCCTAATTTTAATTAACATTATTTAGGACATTTAATTAGAAAAATTAAAAGAAATAATATAAATGGTTAAGGGATTGGGATTTTTATAATAAAGGGGAGCCGTGCCTAGTTGAACTAATGAACTAAATGGAATTTAAAATGAAATAGGTTAGGGAATTAGATAAAGGGGCAAAATTGGGATAAGACTTATTCTTATACACTAAAATCTCACACCACTTCATTTTACACGTTCACAATCAAAAACAAAACATAGAGAGGCTGGCCACCATTGAGGGAAAACAAGAAGAACATAATCAAGAATCTAAGGAAGAAGCTTAATTAACTTAATCCAAGATCAAATCTTAACTCCCTAACAATAAAGCTAAGGTGATGTAACAACCCGAAATTTAACCCATAATAATTAATTCATTTATTAATTAAATAATAAAATAACTTTGTGAAATTATCAGAATTAAGCCACGGGAGTTCCACCATTGTGTCCGTGGTAAATTTTCGGTCAATTTTCATATATAGAACATCAAAATCCAAGCTAAAATAAACGAGATATGAATTAAACAAAATAAGCAGATATATATATATATATATATATATATATATATAGACACACACACACACACACCAGGTTGACCACCGGGCTTGTTTTATTAGTAACGAACGAACGTTTGTTCGTTCAAATGTTAGTGAGGTATTTTGCATTCTTCAACTCGATCTGGTCCTTCCGTTTCTGCATTCGATGGCCCCTATTCAGCCTATGACGTGGTTGATCCTATTCAATCCTTAAATCCAACGGTCTGAGATCCACTTCTACCCCTATAAATAGAACCCTAGGCCTAACACTTTTTCTCATTTTAAGATTTTCTCCAATTGTTCAGGAAGGACCCTAAGTGGAATAATTTTCCAAGGAGGAAATCATTTTAAATAAAAATATTTAACAACCCCAAGTGGATCCATGAAAGCCCAAAGGGAAGAGCTAAGGACCAGAGGTGAGTGATTGTAATTATTTTAAATTTCTTTAAGTAATTTAAAATAATAGGGTTTCCAATAGTTGTAGTTTTACTATGATTTTTGGAGTAACCTTTTTAGTAACTTATTTACAGTTTTTAGAATTATTTTCAGTTAATTTTAGTTTATTTCTACCTTTTCCTTTTATTTACAGTATTTTAGTTTATTTACTGTTATTTATGCGTTATTTACATCTTCTTCTTACGCCTTGGATTTCCTACTATTTTCAGTTTTCTTTTATTCCTCCTCCTTCTTCTTCGCGTATGGATTAAAATATAATTAACACGAAATTGGATTAAATTATAAGAAATCTGAAATAATGGAATATAAGATGTAAATTATAAAGATTGTAATATAAATGGAATTGGACTGAAATTATCCCTAATTATGATATTAATTGGACTAAATTAAAGAGATTGGCCTAGTTATAACTTAGAATTATAACTAAAAAGAATAAAAGAAGAAAAGAAGCTTATTTTCACACTTAGACCTTGGGTTAAGTAATAAGCATGATTATAACATAGGTTATAATAAGAAGTAGAATAGAATAAGGCTTATTTTAAGACTTAGGATAAATTAATAAGCACAGATAATAAGAACAACAGTAAAGGCTTGTTTAAATAATATATCTAAGTTAATAAGCAAAGAATTAAAGTAGGACCTGTACCAAATAACATTCCCCTATTATTTTTTATGGGTACGGTGTTTCACATAAACCTAAAGTGAGACGAGGGGCAGACTTATGCTAGTAGTGGTAGTAATTGGTCAACGTAGAGATGTTCAAATCATGGGGGATTTGGACAAGGGTGCTATTAGAGATTGTTTTGATGACGGGCCAATACCGGTAGCATTCCCCTATATTTTCTATGGACACGGTCTTTCACATAATCCTAAAGTGGGACGAAGGGCACGCTTATGCTTAGTCGAGGTAATAATACGACCTAATAGGTGGAGCAACAGGTAGCATGAGCATGGTGGCAGTTATGCGTGCGACTTTCATTTCGGTGCTCAGTAATCGCTATGAGTTCCAAGCGCTTGTATGTGTGACCTTCGTAAACACCATTGCCTTCTGTGTAGCGAGCTATGTATCGTCTAGTCCATAGTGGGTGTTAGCACCAAAATTGGTCACTAACCTCGTAGAAAAATATTATGTAGAGAAATAAGTGATGAAGGTAAATTAGACAGAGAAGACAATGCTAATTCAAATGCAGAAAGTAAGAACACCAAATTTATAGTGGTTCGGCGTAATTGCCTACGTCCACTTTGAGGTTAAACTTTATTGATCTTCTTAATGATTGATTACAAATACAATTCGTAGATCAAATGCTTGAATGAAGTTAAATGCTTGAATGAAGTTGTTAAGTAAAGGAGATGAGTCTGAAAAATGGCAGAGTCTCCCCGGTGTTCTCCCAAAAAAGGTCCCTTTTCACTGTGACCCTGCCCCTCTATTTATAGACAAATATGGGCTGGACTTCCCAAGTGGGCTTGATGGCCGAACACTCTAGCCCAAGTACAGTGGTCGCTGTATGCCGAGCAAGGTATGCCGAACGCCGCTATGCCGAACCATCCCTTCTATGCCGAACGTTGTGTTTGATGTGTGGGAAGTGCAGAATGGTTGTCTGTTGAAGCCGAACGTGCCTCTGTCCGACGCCCTAAACTGAACAGTGCTCTCTGGCCGGACGACGCATTCTGGCCGAGCGACACATTCTGGCCAAACGATACAGTCATGTTGAGTAGTCGTGTGCGCCGAACGTCTTCTGGATGCCGAGTACTCCTATCGCTGAGTTCTACTGGATGTCGAGCACTACGCCGAGTACTCCTGTTGCCGAGTTCCTCTGGGTGCCGAGTGCTCCTGTTGCCGAGTACGATCTGAGGCCGAGTATTACCTGATGCCGAGTACTATGGATGCTGAGTACTACGCCGAGTACTATGAGACGCTGAGTACTACGCCGAGTACTATGAGATGCTGAGTATTACGCCGAGTACTATGAGATGCCGAGTACTATAGATGCCGAGTACCTGCCAATGCCGAGTGCTCAGTTGCCTGGTCAAACCTCCAGGAAACACTTGACCCCCAAAGTGTATTACGTGACCGAACGTGATGCGCTTTGGACCTAGACTAACTTTCCTTGGAGATGCCTTCTCGAGAATATGTGTGACGAGCGTGGTATGGACGCCGAACGATACGTTCGAAGCCGAACAATCCTCATGTGCCGAGTGACACCTCGCTTTGAAGCCAAATGCTAAGACTTTGAGCGGTTCCACCGGATATAGCCTTTTCAACTTCTATCTTCCCCTATAAAACCGAGCATCCTTCCTCCATTTTCCTTTTACACCTTCATTTCTGTCACTCCCTAAAGACTTGCAAATTCTCGCCAGCCTATCAGACTTAAAGCCTAATCAATCTTTCTTCAACTTCGATCTTCGAACTAGGTACAATACCTTCCACGATTAAATTGCTTCAACACCAGATTTAGGTTTGTGTGCAGCCGAGAGGGTCACGTGGAAAACTGGATATCTATACGGTTGTATGATGTGTGGCGAGTAGGAATGGCTTGCACATTGGAGTTGTCGGACAATGCATGGTAGTTAGGCCCAGTTCCTTCATGCCGAACGAGACTGGAAGAAGATGGGGTTTCAAACGGCATAATCTTCGCCGAGCGACCTGTTCTTGTTGCTCGGCGCAGATGGAGAAGGAGAAGGGTGGAACTGTCAGCGAGGGTGGAGTGCCGAACGATCATGAATGCCGAACAATACTCGGGCCTAACAAACCTAAACGCCGAACCATATTTCAGCCGAACGGTATCAAGGCCGAACAATACTTAAATGCCGAACCATATCAAGGCCGAACAATACGATTGCCGAACACCATTTAGATGCCGAATAATATACATGTAGAGAACAACTAACATACCGAACTAAGCTTTTAGCCGAACAATGTCTTAGCCGAACGATGACTTAGCCGATCAATGGCTCAGCTGAACAATGACTTATAGCCGAACAACACAATTTCCGAACACCATTTAAATGCCGAACAGTATACATGTTGAACAACTAACATGCCGAACTATACTTAGGACGAACATTTATTAACCTTGCCTCTTCATATAGCAAGAACAAGGACCTGGACCAAAGCACACTATCACATGAAACTGACCCGGATCATTAACTCCCTAGCTTTAGTAGACATAAATCTGAACTTAGATTAACATTCGTTTTCTGAATTTGAAACTGCAATCACCACAAGGCGGGCTTCTTGAGACGGTCAGCGATGACGGTCTCTGAAGGCGATGATTCGATGCTCATTTTTATATCTTTGAAATCTCCAGATTCTTATTGCTTGTACACGATTGCTTGCACTAGTTCACAAATCGCGTGGGGGAGGGGGAATTTGTGTTGTTAATTCTAACGTTCAACGTTTTTTAAGTATAGTTCTCTCAGGCACTTAGCCAGATTCACTATTTATTGAGGATGTCAAGAAAGTCTAGCTCCGCCACTATATCTGACAGGCCTGGGCCGTCATCAAGGCGAGAAGCCGCTAATACTTCTAATCCGTCGACTTCTCCTACTCATAACTTAGCACCCGATGTCCTGGAGGCAACAATTCTACTAGACAATCCGATCGATTCACAGGCTTCGAAGATCAATGAAGCCGCACTCCAACGGATATGTTCCATCCACGGGATTCCTTTCGCCGATGTGCTAGTCCCTTCGCGACATGATCATCCTCACCTGCCCCCAGTCGGATATACCACTTGCAACAAGTTCATGTGTTGGATGGGCAGCGTGCCTCCGTTTAACTTATTTCTTCGGGATGTGTTACAGTACATCGACATTGCCCCGTCGCAGCTGCACCCGAACGGTCACGCGTTTCTACATGGGACCTACCTACTCTTCATGGCTGTCTTCTCCAGACCTCCAACTCCTGGCGACATCAGATACGTCTATATGGTCAAGAGGCGGAAAGACAGCCCTTCCTTCATGTTCCTTGAGCCATACCACAAACGCCAGATCTTGACAGGGGCATGAAGTAAATTCGCCCTGTATAAGCAGGAATGGTTCTACGTGCGTTGCCCTCCTGGTTTTGCGAGGAGATGGGTTGAAGGCAGTAAGTCTCTCCACTGAATCATCTTTCGCGGTTAATCGGAGTCATGCTTTTTCTAACTCATCGTTTCATCTTTTTTAGGTATCAACCCGCGTCCGGAGGGCCGAGGATATTCTGAGGCCGTTGAAGCCATTAGAGTTCTTCCTGCCGAGGAACGAGACATTCGGACCATCATTTCAAACGAGTCATTGTCGAGGTTTGGCTTGCTTGCCCCTGGTCGCCGGATTAGCCTTCCGGAGGGCGTTTCTATTCCTAAGCCAGCATCCGGTAAAGGGAAAAAATAGGCCGGATCGTCATCACGCCGCACTTCCGATGCACACGAAGAAGGCGAGCACAAAGAGGATGAAGCTCCTGAGACCCAAGG
This sequence comes from Allium fistulosum, assembly GCA_030737815.1. Lineage (NCBI taxonomy): Eukaryota > Viridiplantae > Streptophyta > Magnoliopsida > Asparagales > Amaryllidaceae > Allium > Allium fistulosum. The sequence goes on along the minus strand of CM060901.1, from coordinate 1,418,935,907 downwards.
CGAGAATGTGGGTCCTGCTTGGAATCCGGCTGTCGAAGTTCACGACATTGAAACGTCGTCCTCCCCTTCGAAGGGAAAGAAGAGGTTAAAATACAAAATTCGGAAAGAGAAAGTCGGTGGCACTTCAAAAGTTATGCCTATCCCACCCGAGAAAGAGGCTTCCTCACAGCACCTGGAAAGTTCTCTAAGGGGTTTGTCGAAACTTTCTATCCCCGATGACATACTTAATTACGGGTTTGACGATCTTGAAGCCCTTAAGCTTTCTTCGCCCGCTAGAGGCAATGCGGGAGTTCAACTCCTGATCCAGGGGTACAATACTACGATTAGCAAAGATAAAAGAACTGGTCCGTAGGGGGGAACACTAGGACACACACGCACATACGCATTTCATCATACACTTCAAGTTTTTTTTTATTTCCCGGATTTTTCTTAACTCGTTGTTATCTCCATTCTTTGCAGGTGACATGGGACGCTCTCACGGATTCGATCGCCTTCATGGCTCTTCCATATTTCATCATTCTGGACGGGACTCAGGTTCAGGCAGACGCAGGGTTAGAGATGATTATGAAGATAGAGACAATCGTCCCCGCGAGTCGTCTCACCGTAAGAAGGCATATTCTCAATCTTCACAGTCCCGTGATCCTCTTCCTCCAACTGAGCTGGATAAAGAGAAGTCTTCACAGAAGGGCCACTAATCTGACGCTCCTCGAGAACAACACTCCGGTTCATCGAGTACGAGGCAAGTTCGGGAGCAACGAAAAAGAGCGGAACTTCCAAAGCCTCCTCCCCCTACTCCTGCGGTTGATCCAACTGTAGCGGAAAAGATGGTCGATCTTAAGGCCAAGTTTCCAAAAATTTGGTTTGACGGTCTTAAGTTCCTCCCGGCTATTCACCACATCCCTGGGCACGTGAAGCAGAGTGTCATTTCCTACAATAACGATGTCTATGTCCAACATGACGCGTTTGTACACTTGGTTGAAAAGGTCTCGGAGGTGTCCGTTGAGCGTCAATATGAGATTGATCGCCTGAAATTGGAGGCTGGCTGCGACAAGAACATCAACAAGCACCAAGACGAAGAGCTCGCTTCGTACAAGTCAAAGCTGGAAGCCGCTGAAAAGAGCGCAAAAGATACTGCTGAGGAAGTTACTCGTTTAGAGATGGCTTACAAGAAGGAGCTTGATGAAGCCGTCCAGCGCAGCGGTGCCCTCGCCCTAGAAAATGATTCCGTTCAAAAAGAAAGGGACGCTCTCGCCGTACAAGTCAGAGAGCTGAAAGAATTACTTTCCAAGGAAAAGGAGGACAAGGTAGTTGCTCAAGAAGAATCACAACGATACTGTGATGAAATCGTTGCTACTTGTCTCCTGAAAACGATGATCGATGACGAACTTGCTGGGGTTGAGAAAATGAAGGACGAAGCCCGTGAGGAGGGCAAAAGAAAAGCTGCGGAGGAGATTGACTCTCGCCTCGAGGCGGCCGCGGAAGCCGGCAGGGAAGAGGTCAAATGCATGTTTGACCCGTTGATTGCTGAGTATGGAGCCCGCGTCCTTATGCATTGTGACTTAACATTCTTAGGCGATGGCTATCTCGAATCCCTAGCTGAGGCCTGGGAAAAGTGATGAAGCTGGCCCGTCTGGGGCTGAGACTATGGCTCCTTATATTGATGCTCCTCCTGCTGCTCAACCGGCCGGTCGGTCGACACTTGACCCGTTCGAGCAGCACGCCGGCTATGATCCTGAAGACCCCGGGCTTGGCGTTCACGTGCTATCTCCTATTCTGGAGGGTGAAACCCCACGCGCAACCGATAGCCAACCAGAACCCGGTAGGAGACTCATATTTTCTAGAAGTCAAAAGATCTTGTTATTTTCCAACATTTATTCATTCTAATGTTCATTCTTTATGTTTCCATGCAGGCTGCTCTGACCCCGAGCCAACTTCGAGGAGCGATGACGCCAAGGAGGAGGCGCAGAAAACAAGCGATGCTGTTCACGCGGGGGTAATTCCTGGCCCCGATGCTCAAGTGATTGGGGCGCTAGATGATGATAAGCTTGACACTTCATCTCCTGTCGCAGGGAGTGATGAAATCGAAATCACTGGCGCCTCTGAGCATATGAAATGACCCTCCTATTCCTACCTTAATTTCACAAGGATTTTTTTTACTTGCTGAATACTTGTTCAAATGAACTTGGTTTAAATTTGTCAAGGTCATTTTTTTTCAACCAATGCTCTAGATTTAAGTTTTCTACCAATATAAATATATCAGTTCAGCCATAGAAATGTACACATTTATATGATGATATATGTGTTCCTCTTGTTTAAAATCAGAGTTTATTACTATTATTATTATTATTATTATTATTATGATATTTTTTTTGACAAGAGCCAGTCTATCTGATTTGAATTTGAAATGGATCTATAAAATGAATTTTGATATTTACATTATATAAGTAGATCTTGTTCATATTGATTCATGCTTGGATTTGATTATGCTGACTATGTTTAAGACAATCTTAGGATACAAAAGTATATTCATTTATTTTTCTTTTTCATAGTTCAAATGTATGTTACTTGCCTAAATACCAGAAAATGATATCTACATTTATCATTTCCTATTTTATGTATTTTCTTTGAAGCCTCTCTTGCTCTTTACTTCTACAATTTGACATATCATGAGCAATTCATTTATATTACCGATTTCTAAGTTTTCTGTAATAAAGTTGCTATTTTTTTTTTGAATAACCACTTCGATTCAAGTGTACCAGATTTTGGATTCAAAATTCCTCTTCAAACAATAATACCAATCAGTTTCAATATATATGTTTTCCACTTTACATTTCGAGGAGGTTTTAGCATGCTTTAACAAAAAGATGTAAAATACTTTTTGATTTCAAATTGCAGACCAACATGCTCAACCAAGACCCCATTCTTTTGAAGCTGGTTGAACCATATGGCTGTGCTAATCCAACACTTGTCTATGGTAATTGGAAATGCTATTTAGTTTCCAAGTTCTATAAACTTCCTTTAGAAAAATTCCTTAAAGCATCACACAGAAATTAACTTGAGTTCTTTTGCAAAATGCTTCACTAAATCAACTAAATGTCTGAAATATATTTCTGATTTAAAGTCAAGTTTACACTTCATAACTCAATGATTTTTAAAATGATTCAAACCTGACTACATCAGGATATATATATTGTATGAAAATTACTTAAATGTATATGCACTTCTCCTTCAGATTTTCAAACTTTACCATATAACAAAAGTTAACTGACCACAACAGATTTAATCAATCAAGGCAATTCATTACATATTCAAACATAATTTTCTTTCATGAATACATGCAAGTAAAATCATCATAGGCTCTTATTAAAACTAGCTAGCATGTTCATTCACTTCTTCTCCTTAGCCATAACTTCAATTCCTACTTAATTCCAGCATTACCTGAAAGAGCATTAGTGACTGCCTCATTTTAAAATGAGACACCCCCATATGCCATGAGCAAACAAGGGTCAGATCTATGATCTGGTATGAATAACTTCATCATATTCATGATATTAAGAAATTGAAGGATGCATGAGTTTTTAGCCAGTTACTTGAGTAACTTATCCAAACACCAACATTCTATGATACAAGTTAGATTATCATGCAAGTGCAATAACTTCATAAGTCAACTAATTACACAATCATAATCATATAATCATTTACACCAATCTCCAGTACTTAGATGCTCTAGAGTAACAATGTTTCCATTTCAACAAATCCGAGTAACACTCATATCTTTTGCTTTCTGGTTTAGGAGTTACCTATGGGTATATACATGTCAATTTATGTCTCAGCCTCATCTGCTATTAAGGAATCACTGGGACACATTGCAATAAATTAATTCACATTATTGCACAAAGATCTCAGGGCTTAAACAAACCATGTGCCAACTTGCATACTTCAAATATAACAAGCATTCCAGCAGCCTTCTTGGCTCATTATTCCAAGTTTATTTACTAGAAGCATTTGTTTGATTTTATCATCAGATATCTAGATGAAAAAATGCCACTGCATACACGAAAGCACCCCATACATCTTACAAGCATGTTTTCCAGAAACAAATAGACAATTATTCTTAATGATGTTGTCAAGAGATATCTGGATCTTAAATCCATACAAGAATCTTTACAACTATAAACAGAGATATGGCATGTTAGGATTATTTTGATCTGCAAGTAACTATGGTTGAACCAGATTCACAATCTAGCTTAACCATAATTTTGACTTGTGGGTTTTTTTTTTCGTTGATCAGGGGTTCAGCACTCAAGTACACCCCTAATACACTGTTCTAAGCCTCAGCACTTATACATAGTATAATGCAGCTCATAAAATTTTTTTCTTCTATTAAAATTTTCATGCCACAGATCTATATTAGTTATAAATATTCTTGCCTAGATTTTTAAGGTTTTATGCTTTAACTTTTCTGGGTGTAATGAAACAGTGAGTTGCACATCCAAAAACAAACATCACAATAGATCAAAGATCACCCAAAAACATCCATAATAAAATCATGACAGATCCAAAAACATCCAAAGAACATTGATAAAACCATATTCAGTCAAAACTAATATAAGCAAATAACTAAATTAGAATTGGCTGCCTCATTTCAGGTCTTAATGCCATGAATTTGGTGAGATTACTCACCTAAATATCTCCCTCTAGTTAATCCAGAAAATCCCTGAGAAATATTTTCTCCCTTCCATCTAAATGTTTTCTTCCTTATATTTTTTTTAAGTGTCTCGGGTAAACTGATTCCCCTGTCTACAACTATCCATTTATAAGCATTTTACTAGGGTTTTAACAAACAGAATTCCATTTTTGTCCTGACCAATATCATGCATTTTGCATTTATATTTTAACATTTCAGTTACCCCAGCCATATTTCTTTTATTAGAGGCAACTTTTTCTTTTTCCTACTTTTTCAGGAAATTTCCAGTCTACCTAAATCATGTTAAAGGTGTGACCATGTATATTTGTTTATTTTTGTGAATCCCTATTTTCCTATTTTCTGCCCATACATGACATACTTACTTATTTTACATTTCATGCTATTTTAATGTTATCACTATCTTCTTGCTCAGTTTCAATTTCTTCTCACATAAAATATACATATGTATAGGTGTATAATTATTTGTTTTATTTAATTTCCCCTCCTGTTTCACAGAAAACATGTTTAAGCACATACTTCATTTTTAATTTTTGGTTGTGCTTCAGTTATATTCCAATGTCTTGAATAAAGAATTTTTACTCCTTTATTTTAAATAGGATTTTTGTTTTCTTTTTCCAGAGAATTTCTAAATCTCTTTCTTGTGCCATTTCCAGTGTGCATGTGCACACATATCCCTGCACATTATTTAATTTAGGAACTTCATCAACATTTGATCCTACATATATATATCATATATATATATATATATATATTTACAGAATTGTTTTAATTTTTCCCTCTAAATTTTTGGGGCATTTCATTCACCCTTCCTTTTAGGAATTGTGTCCTCACAATTTTTTTCTAGCACTTGTAACAAACATTTACTGACTTCAGCAACATTTATTAAGCATATGCATAAACAAGCATATTCAACCATATCAACCATGCATATTAAACTTTCCAGAAATTAAAAATTACCTTTAATTTGCAAAAAGCTTAGGGTAATCCATCCTAATCTTATCCTCTAGCTCCCATGTACAATCATTAGGATCAACACTCCATTGGACCTTCACTAGTTTCAAAGTTTTGCTCCTCAATTTCTTTTCTTCTTTAGCTAAAATCCCCACTGGTTCTTTTTCATAAACCATAGTAGGATTTATTTGAATTTGGGTAGGCTTTTCCAGGATTTCTTCTTTATCATGTACCCACCTTCTAAGTTGTGACACATGAAAGACATTATGCATTGCTTTCATTTCCTCTGGTAATTCCAATTTGTATGCTAAAGAACCCATTCTTTCCAGAATTTTATAGGGTCCAACATACCTTGGTGTGAGTTTACCTTGTTTACCAAATCTCAAGACTTTCTTCATAGGTGAAACCTTGATGAAAACAAAGTCTCCCACTTCATATTCCACTTGTTTCTCTTCCTGTCTGCAAATTTCTTTTGTCTGTCTTGAGCTGCTGCTATTCTTTTTCTTATTAACCCAATTTTCTCTGTAATTTCTTTTACATAATCAGGTCCTAGAATAGCTCTTTCTCCAGTCTCTACCCAGCATATAGGTGATAAACATGGCTTGCCATATAAGGCTTCAAATGGTGCCATGCCTATGGTGCTTTGGTAACTGTTATTGTATGTGAATTCAGCTAAATGGAGGTGGTCTTCCCAGTTGCCTCCAAAGTCCAGTGCACATGCTCTCAACAAGTCCTCTAAGACTTTGTTTACCACTTCAGTTTGTCCATCTGATTGTGGATGGTAGGCAGTGCTTAAGCACAATTCACTCTCCATGGCCTCTTGAAAACTTTTCCAAAACCTTGAGGTGAAGATGGTATCCCTATCACTCACAATGGTTTTGGGTATGCCATGCAACCTTACTACCTCTTTCATGAATATTTGAGCCAATTTTGGAGCATTTCTTTCTGATTTAACTGGGATAAAATGTGCTACCTTAGTTAGCCTATCCACTATTACCCATATACTTGTGTTTCCCCTTTTAGATCTAGGCAGACCATCTATGAAATCCATAGATATATCCTCCCACTTCCACTGTGGTATACTAAGGGGTTGCAGCAGTCCTGATGGCCTTTGTGTCTCTGCCTTGACTTGTTGACAAGTCATGCACTTCGCAACATGTCTGGCCACATCTGACTTCATCCCCTTCCACCAAAGATTTCTTTTCAAATTTTGATACATCTTGGTGCTACCTGGGTGTATGGAGTACTTACTCCTATGGTATTCATTTAATATTTCCTCCTTCAATTCTATATTTTCTGGAACACATATCCTATTTTTGTTCCTTAAATAACCATTTTTATAAACTTGATAATTTACTACTTCTTCCCCTTTTGATAAGAGCATTTTCTTTTCCACCATGTTTAGGTCTTGTTCCTGCATTTTCCCAACCTTAAGAAGTAAATCTGATTGCAGAGATATCATACTTAATTTCCCTTTACCTTCATCTTCTTCAATGGGTATCATTTGTACCTCACTGTTTTCCTCAATTTCCAAATCAGTAAGTATAGATAAATCCTTAAACTCTTCCATCATCAACATGGCTACTTTGGCATGTTGTCTACTCAAGGCATCTGCAACTTTATTTGCCTTGCCTGGTGTATAAAGTATATCTAGATCATAGGCAGCTAGGAACTCCACCCATCTATGTTGCCTCATGTTCAAATCTTTTTGTGAGAATAAATATTTCAATGCCTTATGATCAGTGTACAAAATGAATTTGGCACCTAACAAATAATGTCTCCAAAGTTTCAAAGCATACACAACTGCTGCTAGTTCAAGATCATGGGTTGCATATCTTGTTTCATGTGGCTTTAATTGTCTAGATGCATAGGCTACCACCTGGTCTTGTTGCATCAACACAGCCCCTAGCCTAGAGCCACTTGCATCAGTGTACACAACTAAGTTTTCATTTCCCTCTGGCACCCTCAATACTGGTGCATTAATAAGAGCTTCTTTTATTTTGATAAAAGCTTGCTCACATTTTTTTGTCCATACAAAGGCTTGGTTCTTTCTAGTTAAATTGATAAGTGGTGATGATATTTTTGATAAATCTTTTATAAATCTCCTATAATATCCTACCATCCCCATAAATGATCTAATCTCACTAATTGTACTAGGCCTTTTCCATGCTTGGATAGCCACTACCTTATTGGGGTTTACTGATATTCCTTTGGCAGAGATAACATGCCCAAGAAAATGTACTTCTTCTTTCCAAAATGCACATTTTAAAATTTTTGCCTTTAAATCATTTTCCCTTAATCTTGACAAAACTAAATGCAAATGATTTTTATGCTCTTCCACTGTCTTGGAATAAATCAAAATGTCATCAATAAAAATCAGTACAAACTTGTCTAAATAATCTCTAAATATTCTATTCATTAAATCAACAAAATATGAAGGAGCATTTGTCAAGCCAAATGGCATAACCATAAATTCATATAAGCCATATCTAGTGTTAAATGCAGTATACTTAACACTTGAGTCTTCAACCTTCATTTGATGGAATCCTGATGCTAAATCTAGTCTAGAAAATATTTTAGCTTCACTGAGTTGGTCAAAGAGATCGTCTATTCTAGGCAATGGGTATTTGTTTTTGATGGTTACTTTATTTAGTTCTCTGTAATCTATGCACATTCTCAAAGTACCATCATGTTTTCTTACAAACACTACTGGAGCACCCCAGCAGGAATTGCTTGGCCTTATAAATCCCTTGCCTTCTAATTCTTCCAACTGATTTTTCAATTCTTTCAGTTCACTTGGCCCCATTCTATAAGGTTTCTTGATTATTGGACTTGCCCCTGGAATGAGATTAATTTGAAACTCAACTGGTCTGTGGTGTGGAACACCCTTAACTTCCCCAAACACATCCAAGTATTTATTAACTATGGGAATTTCTTCAATGGTTAGTTCACTGAGATCTTTTTCTGAGTCAACTAAATGATATAATTTCCCTTCCTTAGCTACTTCACATAGAACTGTGATCCTCTGGCCTCTAGAATTTTGCAATGATATGGTGGATGAGTCTAAATTAATTATTGCTTTAAATTGCCTTAACCAATCTACCCCCAATATAACTCCTATATTTGGGTAATTTAAAACATATAAATTAGAAATAAAAATATTTCCTCCTATGTTTAACTCCACATCCACACAATTCATGTTTAAAACACTAGAACTCCCTAGGGGACTTTGTACAAGCAATGGGGTTTCAACCAATATGCAGTTTAATTTTAACATTTTAACTATTTCATAAGAAATCAAAGAGTGAGTTGCTCCAGTATCATATACTACTGTTATGGGTATGGCACAAATGAGTAATGTACCTTCCACTTGGCCATGATTTTCAGCATCAATTTTCTCTGCAGATTTGCCTTTACCTTCTAAAGTTGCCATTTTCCCTTGTTGTTTATTCTCAGGACAGTTCCTCTTCATATGCCCCTCTTTCCCACATAGGTAGCATTTGAAGGCTCCTCCTTTTAACTCTGGGCACCTTGGTTTGATGTGTCCTTCTTTACCACAATGATGACAAACCAGTTTCTTCTTGGCATCATTGGTTTTAGTGTCTTTGTCCTTCTTGTTGTCTGCATCCTCCTTCTTTTTATCATATGGGTGATATCTTCCCTTATTCGTCTTGTTGTTGTTGCTCTTAAAATTCCTATACTTCTCTCTTTCCTTGTCATGTTGTTCCAGTTTCAATGCCAGATCAATTACTTGATCAAAAGTTCTATCTGCATATGGTAGCATAGCTCTGCTAAGTCCTGGGTTCAGACCTTTTATATACCTATCATTTTTGGATGATTCATCTGCTACCAACATTGCTCCATAATTAGATAGCCCCTCAAACTTTTGAGTGTACTCAGTGACATTCAAAGTTCCCTGCCTAAGTTTGATAAATTCTTCAAGCAAAGTGGTCTTGGCTGATGCTGGTACAAAGCTCGCCTCCAACATCTCCTTGAACTGATTCCAAGTGATCTCATTTTCATTTCTTCCAGCTATGATCACCTCCCACCAGCTTAAAGCTACCCCTTTCAGTTGTCTTGAAGCTACTTGCCTCCTCCTCTGATCATCTAGCTACATGTCATTGAAAATCCTATCAAGTGTCCTCAACCATGCTTGAATTTCCATCACATTTTCAGTTCCTTCAAAACTTCTGCCTCCTAAATTGGTGTAAGTCTTCAGTAATTTTGAAAGCTCTTCATGTGGGTTCTCAGGCCTATGCCCAATTCCATCTCTTAAAACCCTCACAAATTCTTGCATATCAAGCATTTGTGGTGCACTGGGTCCTGCATTGTGATGAGATCCTCTTCCTACCATGGTCTGGTCACTAAGTATTGGGCAGAGGGTATTAGTACACTCTGAATATTTTCTATAGCTAATATTTTTCTATCTAAATTTACTTCATCCAAAACAAATAGACATAATACATTTCCATGATACTTAGTAATTAATACATACATTAGCTCTGATACCAAATGAAATGACCCTCCTATTCCTACCTTAATTTCACAAGGATTTTTTTTACTTGCTGAATACTTGTTCAAATGAACTTGGTTTAAATTTGTCAAGGTCATTTTTTTTTCAACCAATGCTCTAGATTTAAGTTTTCTACCAATATAAATATATCAGTTCAGCCATAGAAATGTACACATTTATATGATGATATATGTGTTCCTCTTGTTTAAAATCAGAGTTTATTACTATTATTATTATTATTATGATATTTTTTTGACAAGAGCCAGTCTATCTGATTTGAATTTGAAATGGATCTATAAAATGAATTTTGATATTTACATTATATAAGTAGATCTTGTTCATATCGATTCATGCTTGGATTTGATTATGCTGACTATGTTTAAGACAATCTTAGGATACAAAAGTATATTCATTTATTTTTCTTTTGCATAGTTCAAATGTATGTTACTTACCTAAATACCAGAAAATGATATCTACATTTATCATTTCCTATTTTATGTATTTTCTTTGAAGCCTCTCTTGCTCTTTACTTCTACAATTTGACATATCATGAGCAATTCATTTATATTACCGATTTCTAAGTTTTCTGTAATAAAGTTGCTATATTTTTTTTGAATAACCACTTCGATTCAAGTGAACCGGATTTTGGATTCAAAATTCCTCTTCAAACAATAATACCAATCAGTTTTAATATATATGTTTTCCACTTTACATTTCGAGGAGGTTTTAGCATGCTTTAACAAAAAGATGTAAAATACTTTTTGATTTCAAATTGCAGACCAACATGCTCAACCAAGACCCCATTCTTTTGAAGCTGGTTGAACCATATGGCTGTGCTAATCCAACACTTGTCTATGGTAATTTGAAATGCTATTCAGTTTCCAAGTTCTATAAGCTTCCTTAAGAAAAGTTCCTTAAAGCATCACACAGAAATTAACTTGAGTTCTTTTGCAAAATGCTTCACTAAATCAACTAAATGTCTGAAATATATTTTTGATTTAAAGTCAAGTTTACACTTCATAACTCAATGATTTTTAAAATGATTCAAACCTGACTACATCAGGATATATATATTGTATGAAAATTACTTAAATGTATATGCACTTCTCCTTCAGATTTTCAAACTTTACCATATAACAAAAGTTAACTGACCACAACAGATTTAATCAATCAAGGCAATTCATTACATATTCAAACATAATTTTATTTCATGAATACATGCAAGTAAAATCATCATAGGCTCTTATTAAAACTAGCTAGCATGTTCATTCACTTCTTCTCCTTAGCCATAACTTCAATTCCTACTTAATTCCAGCATTACCTAAAAGAGCATTAGTGACTGCCTCATTTTAAAATGAGACACACCCATATGCCATGAGCAATCAAGGGTCAGATCTATGATCTGGTATGAATAACTTCATCATATTCATGATATTAAGAAATTGAAGGATGCATGAGTTTTTAGCCAGTTACTTGAGTAACTTATCCAAACACCTACATTCTATGATACAAGTTAGATTATCATGCAAGTGCAATAACTTCATAAGTCAACTAATTACACAATCATAATCATACAATCATTTACACCAATCTCCAGTACTTAGATGTTCTAGAGTAACCATGTTTCCATTTCAACAAATCTGAGTAACACTCATATTTTTTGCTTTCTGGTTTAGGAGTTACCTATGGGTATATACATGTCAATTTATGTCTCAGCCTCATCTGCTATTAAGGAATCACTGGGACACATTGCAATAAATTAATTAACATTATTGCACAAAGATCTCAGGGCTTAAACAAACAATGTGCCAACTTGCATACTTCAAATATAACAAGCATTCCAGCAGCCTTCTTGGCTCATTATTCCAAGTTTATTTACTAGAAGCATTTGTTTGATTTTATCATCAGATATCTAGATGAAAAAATTCCACTGCATACATGAAAGCACCCCATACATCTTACAAGCATGTTTTCCAGAAACAAATAGACAATTATTCTTAATGATGTTGTCAAGAGATATTTGGATCTTAAATCCATACAAGAATCTTTACAACTATAAACAGAGATATGGCATGTTAGGATTATTTTGATCTGCAAGTAACTATGGTTGAACCAGATTCACAATCTAGCTTAACCATAATTTTGACTTGTGGGTTTTTATTTTTATTTTTTTTCGTTGATCAGGGGTTCAGCACTCAAGTACACCCCTAATACACTGTTCTAAGCCTCAGCACTTATACATAGTATAATGCAGCTCATAAAATTTTTTTCTTCTATTAAAATTTTCATGCCACAGATCTATATTAGTTATAAATATTCTTGCCTAGATTTTTAAGGTTTTATGCTTTAACTTTTCTGGGTGTAATGAAACAGTGAGTTGCACATCCAAAAACAAACATCACAATAGATCAAAGATCACCAAAAAACATCCATAATAAAATCATGACAGATCCAAAAACATCCAAAGAACATTGATAAAACCATATTCAGTCAAAACTAAAATAAGCAAATAACTAAATTAGAATTGGCTGCCTCATTTCAGGTCTTAATGCCATGAATTTGGTGAGATTACTCACCTAAATATCTCCCTCTAGTTAATCCAGAAAATCCCTGAGAAATATTTTCTCCCTTCCCTCTAAATGTTTTCTTCCTTATATTTTTTTTGAAGTGTCTCGGGTAAACTGATTCCCCTGGCTACAACTATCCATTTATAAGCATTTTACTAGGGTTTTAACAAACAGAATTCCATTTTTGTCCTGACCAATATCATGCATTTTGCATTTATATTTTAACATTTCAGTTACCCCAGCCATATTTCTTTTATTAGAGGCAACGTTTTCTTTTTCCTACTTTTTCAAAAAATGTCCAGTCTACCTAAATCATGTTAAAGGTGTGACCATGTATATTTGTTTATTTTTGTGAATCCCCATTTTCCTATTTTCTGCCCATACATGATATACTTACTTATTTTACATTTCATGCTATTTTAATGTTATCATTATCTTCTTGCTCAGTTTCAATTTCTTCTCACATAAAATATACATATGTATAGGTGTATAATTATTTGTTTTATTTAATTTCCCCCCCTGTTTCACAGAAAACATGTTTAAGCACATACTTCATTTTTAATTTTTGGTTGTGCTTCAGTTATATTCCAATGTCTTGAATAAAGAATTTTTACTCCTTTATTTTAAATAGGATTTTTTTTCTTTTTCCAGAGAATTTCTAAATCTCTTTCTTGTGCCATTTCCAGTGTGCATGTGCACACATATCCCTGCACATTATTTAATTTAGGAACTTCATCAACATTTGATCCTACATATATATATCATATATATATATATATATATATATATATATATATATTTACAGAATTGTTTTAATTTTTCCCTCTAAATTTTTGGGGCATTTCAGCATACTTCAAAGATGAGCATGAATGACCGCCTCGCCGAAGAGGAGAAGAAAAAGGCCGAGGTCAAATTTGAACCTGAAATACTGGAACTTACCGACCCGCGGAACAGACCTTTGAAAATCATTCTCCCGAGCAGGTCCAAACCACTAGATGTTCTGTCTCCTACTCCTGACTCCGCTTGTTTAGCAAGCAAGAAATCCAAGAAAAAGCGTGAAGGAGAGGAGTCTTCGAAAAAAACAAAGGAAGACAAGAAGAAGAAAACGAAGAAGTAATCGATACACTCGTTCGACGAGCTTCTTGCTTAAGTCTTGTCGTTGCTTTTATTTTTTATGGCTTGCAGTTTGTATAGATAGGTTCTGAACTCTGAGTTTTGTAGGAGTAACTGTGTAACCCCATTTTGAACTATTGAATGAAGTTTAGTTTCTTTTTCGTTTGAATGATTCTATTGATTTTCTTCGGTTTGTTGACTAACTGTAGTCATGACTCCAGTTTTTACGAGTTGCATTATCTCCCAGTCTACTCTCGTGTTGTTCAAATATTTCCAGACGTGGCATATTTCTTGTTCCACATTTCTCGAGTACTTGGACTCTTTTCTGATTCGGCGCTCTGAGGATTTAAAGTAAGTTGATCCGCATTCAGTGGATTCGGAGATTTGAAATCGTTTATACTCTAGTCCGCGCTCCGGGGACTTAGAGTATTCCGATCCACGCTCTGGGGATTCGGAGATTTGAAGTCGTTTATACTCTAGTCCGTGCTCTGGGGACTTAGAGTACTCCGATCCGCGCTCTGGGGATTCGGAGATTTGGAATCATTTATACCCTAGTCCGTGCTCCGGGGACTTAGAGTACTCTGATCCGTGCTCTGGGGATTCGGAGAATTGGAATCGTTTATACTCTAGTCCGCGCTCCGGGGACTTAGAGTTCTCTGATACGCGATCTGGGGATTCAGAGTTTTGGAATCGTTTATACTCTAGTCCGCGCTCCGGGGACTTAGAGTACTCCGATTTGCGCTCTGGGGATTCGGAGATTTGGAATCGTTTATACTCTAGTCCGCGCTCCGGGGACTTAGAGTACTCCGATCCGCACTCTGGGGATTCAGAGATTTGAAATCGTTTATACTCTAGTCCGCGCTCCGGGGACTTAGAGTACTCCGATCCGCGCTCTGGAGATTCAGAGATTTGGAGTCGTTTATACTCTAGTCCGCGCTCCGGGGACTTAGAGTACTCCGATCCGCGCTCTGGGGATTCGGAGATTTGAAATCGTTTATACTCTAGTCCGCGCTCCGGGGACTTAGAGTACTCCGATCCGCGCTCTGGGGATTCGGAGATTTGAAGTCATTTATACCCTAGTCCGTGCTTCGGGGACTTAGAGTACTCCGATCCGCGCTTTGGGGATTCAGAGATTTGAAATCGTTTATACTCCAGTCCGCGCTCTGGGGACTTAGAGTACTCCGATCCGCGCTCTGGGGATTCGGATATTTGAGATTGTTTATACGAGTCTGTATATCGTATAGGATAATGTAATTCGTCATCCGATCATGGGATATAGAAACATTAGTGATTCGTGGAAAATACGGCTTCAAGCCTTTATTAATGAAAAACAACTAGACTTCTTGATTACATAGTTAAAAAGAAACTAAGCTAAAACTGAACGAAAACACATAGGAAATAACAGTGCCTAAAACAAGAAAGGAAAACATGCTAAATGTAATAATGCCGCAAATGCTCACTGTTCCATGCTCGGGGGAGTGTCGTGCCATCAACGGTCGCTAGCTTGAATGTTCCTTCTCCAAGCTTCCGTTCAATGACGTATGTACCTTCCCAGCTGGGATTCATGCGCGATGGAACCGGGAAAACTCGTTTCAGAACGAGATCACCTACATCAAAAGTTCTTGGGCGGACTCTGCCGTCGTAGTAACGCTTGACTCGGTGCCTATGTGCTGCCGCCCTTAATTCGGCCTCTTCATGCTTTTCATCGATGCAGTCCAGTGATTCCAACAGGAGGTCCTGGTTCGTCTTGGGATCATAGTATGTCACTCGGTGTGATGGAACTTCAAGTTCCACGGGTATAACGGCTTCCGAGCCGTATGCCAAGGCGAATGGAGTGTGGCCGGTTGCGGACTTGTGGGTAGTTCTATAAGCCCATAGTGCTGTTGGGAGCTCATCTACCCACTTGCCTCTAACCTTCTCCAAACTCTTCTTTAGTATGGACTTGATTATTTTGTTAACGGCCTCGACTTGTCTGTTAGCTTTTGGGTGTGCAACGACGGCGAACTTCTTCTCGATGCCATACTTTAAACAGAACTCTTTGAACTCTCTGCTTTCAAATTGTGTCCCGTTGTCTGTAATGATGGAGCGAGGAAGGCCAAAGTGGCATATAATGTTTCGTACAATGAAGTTAATGACCTTCTTAGAGGTGATTGTGGCCAAAGGCTCTGCCTCAGCCCATTTTGTGAAATAGTCGACTGCAACTATTGCGTATTTTGCACCACCTTTGGATATAGGCAAAGAGCCGTTTATGTCGATTCCCCAGATTGCAAACGGCCAGGGACTAACCATTTGCGTGAGTTCCGTTGATGGAGTCCTCGGGATTTTCGCATATCTTTGACACTTGTCACATTTTCTTGCGTAGTCCGCAGCGTCCCGATTTACGGTCGGCCAGTAATACCCGTAGCGGAGGACCTTCTTTGCTAGCGTTTGTCCCCCAGTATGGTCGCCACATTCTCCTTCGTGAACCTCTCTTAAGACCCGCTTGGTCTCGTCATGAGCGATGCATCGTAATAATGGGACTGAGAACCCTTTTCGATACATTAATTCATCCTGGATCACGTATCGCGTGGCCTTTCGAAGAACCTGCCGTCTTTCGCTCCTTTTTTCTGGTAAAGTCCTGGTTGTCGGGTACAGTTTGAATGGGGTTATCCACGATTCCTTCTCGATTTCCGTTTCCAATATACAATCAACTTTCATCTCGTCTATGCTCGGGGCGTGCAAGGCCTCAACGGGATACAATCCCATTTGCTGTGCATCGCCTGTGCTCGCAAATTTAGCCAACAAGTCGGCTTCTTTATTTTGTTCGCGCGGGACATGCGAAATGTCATAATGCTCGAGATTCGACAGTAGCTCTTGGACCTGAACAAGGTACGGAGCTAGCTTCTGTCCCTTGGCTTGGTAATCTCCCCGCACTTGGTAAACCACCAACTGTGAGTCACAAAAGATCTCAACTGATTTGATCCCGAGTTCTCCGATGAGCTTCAAGCCAGCAATCAATGCTTCATATTCTGCTTCGTTATTCGTAGCTGGGAAATCAAGCTTCAAGGCATAACAGATTGATCGGTTTTCCAGAGTTATAAGAACTACACCCGCGCCGGAGCAACGGTCGTTGGATGCCCCATCAGTGTATAATTTCCATCGAACGGGAGGAATGGCGTCATGATTATCTGGTTCTGTGGGCATGGTAAACTCAGCGATAAAATCTGCTAATGCTTGCCCTTGTATGGCTCTCCGTGGCAAGTAGGCGATATCGAACTGGCTCAACTCGATGTTCCATTTTAGCAATCTTCCAGAAGTTTCTGGTCGTTGGAGTACCTGCCGCAGGGGTTGATCGGTATAAACACTGATTGAGTGTGCTTGAAAATATGAGCGTAGCTTACGTGATGCAATCACCAAGCAATAGGCCAATTTCTCGATTTTAGGTTAATTTCTTTCTGCCCCCGTTAAACGCTTGCTAACATAATACACCGGCTTTTGGATTCGGTCCTCCTCGCGAACTAAAGCCGCACTTATTGCATGTAGGGATACAGCCAAGTATACGTACAGCATCTCGTGGTCTACTGGTTTTGACAGCACTGGTGGACTCTCCAGATGCCTCACCAGATCCTGGAATGCTTCCTCACAACTAGACGTCCATTCGAAGTTCCTTTTCCCTTTCTTTATTATATCAAAGAAAGGGATGCACTTGTCAGTTGCCTTGGATATGAATCGACTTAGCGCAGCTACTTTTCCATTCAAGCTCTGTACCTGTTTTATAGTCCTAGGTACTTGCACATCTCGAATAGCTTGGATCTTTTCGGGGTTAGCTTCAATTCCCCTAGCATTGACGATGAATCCCAGAAACTTCCCCGACGCAACGCCGAAGGAACACTTCAGAAGGTTCATCTTCATCCCGTAATACCTGAGTATGTCGAACATTTCAGCCAAGTCTCGAATGTGGTCGTTTGACTGTCGTGACTTCACGAGCATGTCATCCACATAGACTTCCATTGTCCTACCAAGATGGTCCTTGAACATTCGATTCACCAAACGCTGGTAAGTCGCTCCTGTGTTCTTCAGTCCGAAGGGCATTACTACATAGCAATATAGCCCGACATATGTAACGAAGCTGGTGTGTTCTTGGTCCGGAATATGCATCGGGATTTGGTTGTACCCCGAGTATGCATCCATGAATGATAACAGCTCATGTCCTGCGGTGGAGTCGACCAACTGATCGATCCTTGGTAACGGGAAACTGTCCTTGGGGCACGCTTTGTTCAAATCAGAATAGTCTACGCAAGTTCTCCATTTCCCATTTGCCTTTTTCACCAGTACGGGGTTCGATACCCATTCAAGATAGAGGGCGTCGCGGACGAACCCATTAGCTTTGAGTTTTTCCACCTCCTCTCTGAGAGTAGCGGACCTCTCCGGGTCCGTTCCTCTCCTCTTTTGTTTAACTGGGACGTATTTCTGGTCTATGTTCAACATATGACTCGTGATGGTGGGAAAAATCCCACACATATCAGAATGCGTCCAGGCGAAAACATCAAGATTCGCCCGGAGGAAGTCACTAAGGTCTTCAGTCATTGCGGGGCCGAGCTGTGATCCGATCTTCAGTATTCGCGAAGGGTCGCTCTGGCTGACTGAAACGTCAACCGTTAGTTCAGCCGGCGCCGCCTTTTCTTCCCTGGGTTTCTCATCGTCGTCTCTCAGATCTATGTCTCTGAGGATCCGAGAGTTATGCCCGAGCCAGGGCTCGGGCACTACTTGTCAATTATCTGAATTATGGATGCGGACGGGATTGTCCGCAACCTTTCCTTTCTCCCTCCAGTAGGCCTCCCGGAGCTCGGCCACATAACAGGAACGACCAGCTGCTTGGTCGCCATGAACAATACCTACTCCCTTGTCAGTTGGGAACTTCAAAGTTAAACACCACGAGGCCAATGCTGCCCTAAACTCAGCCAGGGCCGACCGGCCCAAGAAAACATTATATGGAGAGTCCACATCCAAAACTACGAAGGGTAGAATTCGCACCCTCCGACGCTCGCCTTGTGCTAGTTCAACTGGTAACTCGACATACCCCACTGCATCGGTCACAGCACCGTTAAAGCCGTGGATACGAGCCTTAGACGGTTTCAAGTCCTTTGTCTCCATTTTCATTTGGTCGTAAGCCTTCTTGAAGATGATGTTGACAGAACTTCCGCAATCAATTAGAATTCTCTTCACATATGCCGGTTCGATTGTCGCAGATATGACCATCGGGTCGATGGTTGGAGCCTCTACTTGATCAGCATCCCTGTTTCTGAACACTATGTCGTCTGTCATTACGCGCTGCTTCTTGGCAGGAGTCCCATCCTCCATGTTTGAACAACACTCAAAATCTGCATGTTTCAGGGAGCTTGCATACCGCTCCATCTCTTGCCAATTCTTATCCGCGGGGTGAGGTTCGTCGATAATAGTATTTATGACTAGTCTACCCACGGTTCGGGCAGGCTCCTCGGGGTGACGCGGGGCCGGTGCGCGACCTGGGTTGGACGTTCCATGTCCTCCTTCCTGTGGATCCTTCACAAATTCTTGCAACTTCTTTTGCCTGATCAACTTCTCGATAGCGTCGTGCAGGTGTCTGCACTCTTCCGTATTGTGCCCATAAGTCTCATGGAAGCGACAATATTTCCCGGTTCGCTTCTGCTCCTCAGTTGATTCTTTTGGACGTGGCTTTCTGTACTGAAAAGTATTGCAGGTAGATAGGTAAATGTTCTCAAGAGGCGCATTCAGCGGAGTATACTCGTTGTAGCTTGGAATTCTCGATTTCCACTTCCCCGCTTCTCTCTTCTTCCCTTGATTTCTTCCTCCGGACTCCTTAGACTGCCCAGGCTTGTTCTGGACATTGACTTGGACCTTTCCCGAGTTGTCTCCGGACTGCTTCACAGCAATGTTGCTTTTCATAGACTCTTGGACAGGTCCCGGTGCCTTATCTCGTCTTACCCACCTGGCTTCCTCTCTCCTTATGAACTGGTGTGCCTTTGAGTAGAAACGCTCTAGTGTGGTCGGAGGTTTTCCTACCAACCAGTCTCCAAATTCAGACTCCGGATCCACACCTCTCATTACAGCCATTAGAATTGCATGATCATTGGGATTACTGACTTCAGTTGCCGCAACATGGAACCTTTGTAAATATTCCTTCAATGACTCCCCGGGACTTTGAATTACACTTGACAGAGACATTACGTCCTTCGAACGAGTAGTGTGTATCCTGAACTGCTCAATAAACTTCTTTGCCAACTCCTCGAATTTGGATACAGACTGTGGAGGAAGTCGGGTAAACCACATAGTAGCGATCCCAGATAGAGTAATTGGAAAGCATCTACACTTGGTGGCATCATTTGCTCTAGCTGAATCCATCATCCATTCGTACCTCATGACATGCTGTCTGGGGTCAGTCTTTCCCTCATACGCAGGGATAGTTGGCATACTAAACTTTCTAGGGTACGCCGCCTGTAACACAACATCTGTGAACGGAGTGTGACTCCTTGATACTCCCCAATCGTCATTCGTCAAGCCCTGATTTTCTTTCATCAATTGCCTGACCATGGCTGTCAGGTCTGGTGTCTGTATGGAAGGTGGGAGATTAGAGTCCGTTTTACGTGACTGTCCATGTTGATGCCTCCTCCCCTGGCGATTTGCTAATCGTGCGTCTTGAGGTTCGACATCATTAGTGTTTTGATGGTCTGGGCCTCCAGCTTCCACCTGTACTCCAGTTCCTAAGTTCCCAGCTCCGACTTGGTCGTGGTTTCCAGCTGTTTGGGCAGCAGCACCCATTCGTACAGCTTCAGTCTTACGGCGTCTGCGCCTAGGAGGTTCATCATAAGAAGTTGAGCTGTCGGATGAGGAATATGGAGCGGGATTGCCCTCAGCATTCTGTTGCTGCTGTTGAGTGAGTTGTGCCATCAGGTTGGCGTTAGCTTGCATCCGCTCTCCTAGTTGTCTCCTGCTTTCTCTGAGTTCTCTCATCAAATCGTTGAACTCTATCCTGGTGACAACCGGAGCCTGGTCCTGAGCGGCAATTCCTACACCCGGAATTGTTGGTTGATTGCTAGGTCCTGCTTGTTGCACGCTAGCAGTCTCATGGGCATCCGCATTATGAGAAGCTGACCTGGTACGTGGTCTCGCCATTGTAGAGTTATTGGTATGAACTCTGAGTAGAATCAACGGATGTCCTGTCAATGACTCGGATCTTCTTTGGGGGATTTGTTTAATCCAGTAGCTTCAAAGCATATCCTTAAGGTCTGAGAAATCAACTCTCAGTGAAAGCACCAAAGTGTTAGCACCAAAATTGGTCACTAACCTCGTAGAAAAAGATTATGTAGAGAAATAAGTGATGAAGGTAAATTAGACAGAGAAGACAATGCTAATTGTAATGACCCTAAAAATGGAAGTTATATTTTCTTTGAGAATTTCTGAAGAAAAAAAAAGTAGAGAAATATATATATATATATATATATATATATATATTAAATGACATATTAAAATGGAAAAGCTTGTTAATAAATTAAATATGCATGGGAGTTCTGCTGGACAAAAATGAAAGGGGTTAAGGTGATTAAAAAATTGGGATTTAAAATAAATATAGTTTCATGCCAAAAGAATTACATAAATACATATATTTAATATATGAGGAGTTTCCTGTTTTATCTAAAAATAAAATAAAATAGAGTTTTATAAGGACAAAATGACTTATGTATTTATGCTAGAAGTAACTAGCATGATATATGTGATTTATACCACATAAATGTGTATGAGGAGTTGTTGTTTTCAATTAAAGTCAGAATAAAAACAAATGCAGGATCAAATAAGAATTTCTATATCTTATAATCATTCCCAGCAAACAATATAGTGAGACAGATTTCTTACATCACATGATTATGTATGATAGTGTACCTGATTAAATGGAGATAATAGCTAGAGAGAAAACACAAGAAGTTTACAAATTCTTCAAACTTAGAAAAAAAAATGAATAAAGGATCACATGCATATGGCATGAATAAAATGGAGACATGAAAATAGCATGTAGTGTTTAAAATGTTTGATTCCCGAAATAACCAATTAAAGTAACCTAATGTGTGCATTTCCAATTTAGGACCACACAGGAATGTGATATGTACATGAACATCTAAGGGTATCAGGGGAATTACCCATTTTCTTAAACCCTAGAATGATTTTATAAATAACTGCACATAACCATATCCATCATTCTCTCGGGATCAAAACAAAAAAAAAATAGGAGAAGCAATAGCTTAAAACACTGAAAGGATCTGCTGTTTAGAGGAGCAAGGCAGTAAAAGAAAACACTAGGTGAGCATTAATCCTTTTTTATGCTATGGCACTAAGTCCTCTGGTAGGCAGCCTATAATGTTATGATTCATTTGAAAGAAAAAGATCCTTGAAATGATTTATTATGGGTGAGATGGATGTTTGGTTGTGTATTCTTGTTTGGTTGTGCTTTATTGTTTGGAGTTTTTAATCTATATGTGGGTTTTTCAAAGACAAAATGGTTTGGGCACTTTTGTTCTGCTTTATTATTATGAAGTATGGATCTACATTATTTAGGGAATAGGCAGCAAGACAGTGATCTAGCTTATGTCTATTTCTTAGATAATGAAGCATGAAGCTCAATATTCATATCACAAGTCAAAAGAGAATTTCTGGGTTTTTGAGGGGCTTCCTTAATAAAACCCTTATCCATTTATTCACAATAATATAGCAGGATCATGATGCTCAAATTATTTTTAGAAAGACCAAAGGAATGTTGTATTTCCTGTAATAAGGCTAATAAATAAAAATCATGGGGTTGAACCAGAAAGTATACAAGCAGTTATATCTTTCTGAAATATGAATGAATGAAAGAGAAACTAAATTGGTCACTTGGGAGTTAGTCAATGATCTGCTTGCTTCAGGTGGGAGCAAGTATATGCATGGTGCAACTGCACCCTGAGGCCTTTGTGTGTGGGAAGAATTTAAATAACCTGGGAGTTTCCTTCACAATGCATACATAGTGTTCATTTGACAAGGAGATGTAGACCATAAAATAAATAAGGAATGGGATTTATAAATTTGGGTTATGAATATCTAGACAGGGAGTTAAATTAATCAGGATTAATGTGATGTTCTGATTAATTGCTGGGTGAGATTGGGAGAATAAAATTTGAGTTTATTATCTAGAAATGGAAGTATGAATATGTGTATAAAAATTTTGATTAATGTTCATACCAGTATAAACTGACCCTTTTGGTTGCCCTTGCAATCATCTGGGTGTCTCAAAAATTTTTTTGGGACAGCTCAATGAATTGCTTATAGGAAATTGAAGTTGGCTTGATGAGTGAAGAAGGCATTAGCTGCTAGTATAAATAAAAGAGACTTGTTTTAAATTTGCAGATGCTTGTAATGATGTTAATAGTCAGATCACATGTGGTAGTTGGAGTTAATTGTAGGAAGTTTTCTTTTTGAGTATTTGGATTAAAACTTGTACTTAAGTAAAACTTATTTTAAATGATTTTTGATGGAGTTTGATTACCTATTGATTTTATGATTATCTGATTTGGAGAAAACAAGGGAATGGACATAACACATAAATATAAAATGTGTATGTGATGATCTCTGGTTTTATTGCTTGAGCTTATTATATAATTTTTTTAAAAAAATGATGGAGTTGACAAGATTTGGATAAGAATTATTCAAGTGGAATAAATGTATGCATGGCAGATAATTGATACTGATTTGTGCATATATTCTGATGAGTCTATAACATTGCATTAATGTACCTCTGGCAGTAGAACAAGACTTAGAAAAGAAATAAATGGCTATGTCAATAACTTGTATGGTATTTTGATTTCTGTTTGATTTAAATTCCCTCTGATAAAAAAAAAGAGAAACAATTGTATATCATCAAATATATGATTTTCTTAATTTGTTTGTACACTGATATGATATTATTGGTAAGTCCAGGGTCTTGGGAAAAATATTTGGAAATTTATATAAATATTCAAATATAAAAGAAATGGGGTTTAGTGGTGAATTCCTCTTGAATGTTTAGGAAAAAAAAATCTATGTGTTTTAGAGTGAGGGTCACCACAGTTGGTATCAGAGCTATGTTTTAAATAACATAGTAAATGTTGTTGTATGCATATGGATGTTTTGAATGCATTGTTTGAATTATTGGTGTTGAATGCTTTTGTTTTATGTCAAAAAAAAAATATGTGAGTGCATGTGATACATGCACAGTGTGCACAGGAATAAAAATGAACAAAGTAAAGACACCAAGAATGATGGGGGTAAATAAACTAACATAAAAATCACATTTATAGCATTATGGTAGGACCAAGGCATCACACAGGTGCAGGATCATCACGTGAGCCACCTGTGATGAGCATGGAGGATTTTGTGAGAGCTTTAAGGGATGGAATGGCACCAAGGCAAGACAATCCTCATGAGGAACTCTCCAAACTGCTTAAGACATGTACTACTTTGGGAGGAAAGGATTTTGAAGGCACCGAAGGAGCTATAGGTGTCCAAACTTGGATAAGAACTATGGAGAGGGTCTTCACAGATATGCAAATCAATGACCAAAGGAAGAGACAGATAGCTTCAAGGAAATTGAAGGGGGTTGCACTGGATTGGTGGGAGGTTGTGACAGCAGGAAGACAAGAGGATACCATCACTTGGAATAATTTCAAGGACATGCTTGAGGCCAGATTTGTCCCAGCATCTGCCAAGGCCACACTGCTTGAAGACTTTATTAGGTTAAGGCAAGGAGGCATGAGTGTAAATGAATACACTCAGAAGTTTGAAGCATTATCCAAGTATGGAATGGTGTTAATAGGGAATGCAGAAGCAAAGAATGCAAGGTACATTCAAGGCTTGAACCCTAGTCTGTCAAGGGCAATGTTGCCATACAAGGACAAAACCTTTGATCAAGTAATTGATCTAACTCTCTCATTTGAGCAACATGACACCGCAAGGGAGAAATTCAGGAATATGAAGCTCAATAAGAAGAAGGGTGGTCTGAACAAAGTGCAACCTTATGACAAGAGAAATGCAAGTAAAGGAGTTAAGAAAGGGGAAGGAGCAATAGCACCTGAAAGCAAGAAATTCACCCATTGTTTTAATTGTGGAAAAGCTAGACATTATAGTAACCAATGCCCTGACCCTAAAATACCTAGAGGAGGCTGCTATAATTGTGGAAAGATGGGTCATCTCAAGAAGGATTGCCCAGAGACCAATAGGGGAACAACAAGGGTAGGAGCTTTGGCAGCAAGCAACACTGGGAATGTTGGGCAACTTGAAGGTATAATTCTAATTATTACCCAACCAATATCAGTAATATATGACACTGGTGCCTCACATTCACTAATATCTTTGGAAATTGTAAAGAAGTTAACACTTGCTTGTGTTTTTATTGAGCAACCCTTAACTGTACACAGCCCCATAGGGAGTCATTGTATATTAGGAATGAAGTGTGTGGGTCTGAAATTAATTATAGGGGGTTATGGCTTTGATTCAGATCTATATACTTTAAATTATCCTGGTATTGGGATTATTTTGGGGGTAGATTGGTTAATGAAAAATAAAGCAATTTTAAATTTAGAAAACCTTACTATTTCTTTGGAGACAAATGAAGGCAAAAGAATCACAGTTCTAAGTGAAACAGCAAAGAACACATGTTTTAATAAAATCTGGAGTATTAATGAAGTCCAAAAGGAATTAAAAATAGAGGAAATCCCAGTAGTTAATGGATATATAGATGTGTTTGGAGAAGTGAAGGGAATTCCTCAAAATAGACCAGTTGAATTTAAAATAAAATTAATGCCAGGGACTAACCCAATCATTAAGAAGCCTTATAGAATGGGTCCAAAAGAGTTAGTAGAATTAAAACACCAACTAGAAGAGTTAGAAGAAAAGGGGTTCATAAGATCAAGTAGTTCCAGTTGGGGTTCCCCGGTGCTCTTTGTCAAGAAACATGATGGAACAATGAGGTTGTGTGTAGACTATAGGGATTTAAACAAGGTAACCATTAAAAATAAGTACCCACTGCCTAGAATAGATGACCTATTTGATCAATTGCATGGAGCTAAAATATTTTCAAGGTTAGATTTAGCCTCTGGATTTCACCAAATGAAAGTTGCAGAGGAAAGCATTGAGTACACAGCCTTTAACACAAGATATGGCCTTTATGAATTTCTAGTAATGCCATTTGGCTTGACCAATGATCCCTCCTATTTTGTAGACTTGATGAATAGAATTTTTAGAGACTTTTTGGATAAGTTTGTCTTGGTATTTATAGATGACATATTAATTTATTCAAAAACAGAAAATGATCATGCCATGCACCTACATTTAGTATTATCCAGACTTAGAGAACATGAATTAAAAGCCAAGTATTCAAAGTGTACATTTTGGCAACATGAAGTGAAATTCTTAGGACACATAGTGTCACAGCAAGGGGTGAGTGTGGATCCAAGCAAGGTCATTGCAGTTCAATCATGGAGTAGACCCAAAACAGTGACTGAGGTGAGGTCATTCTTAGGTTTGGCAGGGTACTATAGGAGGTTCATCAAGGATTTTTCAAGAATAGCCGCACCAATGACCAAGCTAACAAAGAAGAACCAACCATATGTGTGGACTGAGCAGTGTGAACAAGCATTTGAGAAGTTGAAACAAGCACTGGTAGAAGCTCCTGTCCTACAAATCCCAGAAGCAAATGAAGGAATGGTTGTATATACTGATGCTAGTGGGTCTGGGTTAGGTGCAGTGCTTATGCAACATGGCAAGGTGGTGGCATATGCATCAAGACAGCTTAAACCCAATGAAACCAAATATGCAACTCATGATCTAGAATTAGCTGCAATAGTGTTTGCATTAAAACTTTGGAGGCATTATTTGCTTGGAGCAAAATTTGAATTATTCACAGATCATCAAGCATTGAAATATTTATTTTCTCAAAAAGATTTAAATATGAGGCAAGCAAGGTGGTTGGAGTTTCTAGCTGCATATGATTTTGATATTTTGTACACTCCTGGAAAAGCTAATAGAGTGGCAGATGCTTTGAGCAGAAATCATATTAGATTAGCCAGTTTGATGATTGATGAATTTAAAAACCTTGCAGTGCTTGGGGATGCAGATATATATAGCAAGAATGAGAAGAATTTTAGAAAACATGATGATATGGTGGAGTATGGTACACTGGGAATAATCACAGTGAAGTCTAATCTGGTGGAGAAAATTGGTGGCATGCAAGATCAAGATCAAAGTCTAAAGGAGAAGAAATAAATGTTATTAAATAACATTGAGTTAGAGAATTTTAAAATAGATTCCCAGGGTTATTTGAGGAAAAATGATAAGCTTTGTGTACCAGACATTGCAGAGTTGAAGGAAGAAATCATGAATGAGCATCACAAGACCAAGTACACCATACACCCTGGTGGTACTAAAATGTATCATGATTTAAAAAGAAGCTACTGGTGGCCAGGAATGAAGCAAGCAGTGGCAAGATATGTGGCAAAGTGTTTCACATGTCAACAAATTAAAGCAGACTACCAAAAGCCCTCTGGCATGTTGCAATCTTTGGAGGTACCTCAGTGGAAATGGGAAAGTATTTCCATGGATTTTGTGGATGGTTTTCCTAGAACTAAGAAAGGCAATGATAGTATATGGGTAATTGTTGATAGACTAACCAAATCAGCTCACTTTGTCCCTGTCAGGTCAGATAGGAATGCACATAGGCTTGCACAATTATTTATTAAGGAAGTAGTGAGATTGCATGGTGTTAGCACCAAAATTGGTCACTAACCTCGTAGAAGAAGATTGTGAAGAGATATAAGTGATGAAATCAAATTAAACAGAGAAGACAGTGCTAATCTAAATACAGAAAGTAAGAACACCAAATTTATAGTGGTTCAGCGTAATTGCCTACGTCCACTTTGAGGTTAAACTTTATTGATCTTCTTTCTAGTTGATTACAAATACAATTCGTGAATCAAATGCTTGAATGAAGTTTTTAAGTAGAGAAGATGAGTCTTGAAAATGGCAGAGTCTCCCCGGTGTTTTCTCTCCAAAAAAGGATCCATTTCACTGTGACCCTGCCCCTCTATTTATAGGCAAATATGGGCTGGACTTCCCAAGTGGGCTGGATAGCCGAACGCTCAAGCCCCAGTGCAGTGGTCGCTGTATGCCGAACCAGGCGTGCCGAACGCTCTGCGCTGAACCATTCCTTCTATGCCGAACGGTATGTTGGTGTCGTGGGAAGTGTAGGACGGTTGTCTGTTGAGGCCGAACGTGCCTCCATCTCAAGCTCTTGAGCGAACGGCGTATGCATGCCGAACGGTACCGGTATCCTGATTAGTTGTGCATGCTGAATGTCTTCTGTATGTCGAGTATTACGCCGAACACCATGGGATGCCAAGTACTCCTGTTGCCGAGTAGTCTCGACGCCGAGTGCTCTTTATGTCGAGCAGCCTTGATGCCGAGCAGTCTTGATGCCGAGCAGTCTTGATGCCGAGCAGTCTTGTATGCCAAGCAGCCTTGATGCCGAGCAGTCTTGATGCCGAGCAGTCTTGATGCCGAGCAGTCTTGTATGCCGAACACTGCTGAGTACTTTGCCGAACACTCCTGGATGGCAAGTGCTTCGCCGAACACTCCTAGATGTCGGACACTCTCTGATGCCGTGTACTTTGCCGAACACTCCTGGACGCCGGACACTATGGATGCCGAGTACTACGCCGAGTACTCATGGATGTCAGTTGCTTCGCTGAACACTCCTGGATGCCGGACACTCTCCGATGCCGAGCACTTATTGCCGAGTACTAGTTGCCTGGTCAAATCCCCAGGAAACACTTGCCCCCCAAAGTGTATTGCGTGGCCGAACGTGATGCGCTTTGAATTTGGTACAATCTATCTCGGAGGTACCTTCTCGAGAATGCTAGCGAAGGTGGTGCAAGACGAACGAGGTTGGGATGCCGAACGTACCTAGCGTGCCGAACGTCTCTCCGCCACGATGCCGAACACTCCGATATTGACCGGCTCTACCGGGTATAGCCTCTTCGACTTCTACCTCCCTCTATATAACCGGGTCCTTCCCGTCCCTTTTTCCTTTACTTTTTCGTTTCCGTCATTCTTCCAAGATTTCTAACCTTCTCCAGTCGAACAGATTTGCAACTTGATTGCTCCTTCTTAGACTCCTAACTGCAATCTAGGTACCGCTCCTCGTATAACTTGAATACGTTTCAAATGGGTCAAGTGTGTTCTGTAGAAAGCTTTCGAGTAGGTTGTTCCCCTTGCCGAACGATAATGTGAGGCGAGGAGGAAGGATTTGAGGTGTTTGCAAATATGTGGCTATTGTACTTAGCAGTCAAAAATGAAGGAACAAGGGAAACGTTGGAGGTGGTAAGGGTGTTGGATGGCATAGTTATGGTTCGGCGTACGTTGTCGTGCGCCGAACGATAGCGAATAGTATCTCGTCTTAATGAGGCTGAATACTCGTTAGAGCGCCGAACAACAACTTAGCCGAAGGGACTAAAGACGAACACTTACAAAAATGCCGAACGATAACTCAGCCGAACAACCACTTAGCCGAACGATAACTCAGCCGAACAACAACTTAGCCGAACGAACTAAAGACGGACACTTAAACACAAATGCCGAACGATAACTCAGCCGAACAAAAACTTAGCTGATCAAAACCCAAGCCGAGCATTCTTAGATGCCGAACAGTATTGAGGCCGAACAGTACTATTGCCGAACAAAACCTAGACCGAATAATTCCAATGCCGAACAACATTCAAATGCCGAACAAACACATACATGTCGAACGGAACTTAGGTCGAACCGTCTCAATGCCGAACAAACACCTACATGCCAAACAGAACTTAGGTTGAACAATGTCAATGCCGAACAACATTCAAATGCCGAACAAACACATACATGTCGAACAACATAAACGTCAAACTACACTTAGGCCGGTCACTTTATAAATCATATGCTTTCTGAATCTGGAACTGTAATCACCTCAAGGCGAGCTTTTTGAGACGGTCAGCGATGACGGTCTTCGAAGGCGATGATTCAAAGCTAATTATTATATCTTTAAAACCTTTAGATTCTTATTGCCTGTACACAATTGATTGCATTAGTTCACACACCACACGGGGGGGGGGATCGTGTTGCTAATTCTAACGTTCAACGTTTTTTAAGTATAGCTTTCTCAAGCATTTAGCCAGGTTCATTATTTATTCGGGATGTCGAGAAAATCTAGTTCTGCCACCATATCTGACAGGCCTGGGCCGTCAGCAAGGCAAGGAGCCGCTGATTCTTCTAACCCGTCAATTTCTCCCGCTCATAATTTGGAGCCTGACGCTCTGGAGGCAACCATCTTACTAGACAATCCGATCGATTCTCAAGCTTCGAAGATCAACGAAGCTGCCCTAAGGCGGATATGCTCTATTCACGGGATTCCTTTCGCCGACGTGTTAGTTCCTTCGAGACACGATCGCCCTCATCTGCCCCCAGTCGGGTACACTACCTGCAACAAGTTCATGTGTTGGATGGGGAGCGTGCCTCCCTTCAACTTATTTCTCCGGGACGTTCTGCAGTACATAGACATGGCTCCATCGCAACTGCACCCGAACGGTCATGTGTTTCTATATGGGACTTACTTACTTTTCATGTCCGTCTTCTCCAGACCTCCAACCCCCGGTGATACCCGATACATTTATATGTTCAAGAGACGGAAAGATAGCCCTTCCTTTATGTTCCTCGAGCCATATCACAAGTGCCAGATCTTGACAGGGGCCTGCAGCAAATTCGCCCTGTACAAACAGGAATGGTTCTATGTGCGCTGCCCGTCTGGTTTCGCTAGGAGATGGGTTGAAGGCAGTAAGTCTCTCTGCCGAATCGCTATTCGTATTTAATTGGAGTCATGCTTTTCCTAACTCTTCATTTCATCTTTTCAGGAAAACCCGCGTCCGGAAGGCCGAGGATATTCTGAGGCCGTTGAAGCCATTAGAGCTCTTCCTGCTGAGGATCGAGACATCCGGACTATCATTTCAAATGAATCGCTGTCGGGGTTTGGCTTGCTAGCCCCTGGTCGTCGGATCAGCCTTCCAGAAGGTGTCACTATTCCCAAGCCTTCGTCTGGTAAAGGGAAAAAGCAGGCCGGACCATCGTCGCGCCGCACTCCCGATACGCACGGAGAAAGCGAACGTAGAGAGGATGCTGTTCCCAAGACTCAGGGCGAGAACGTGGGTCCCGCTTGGAATCCGGCAATCGAAGTTCAGGATATTGAGACATCATCCTCCCCTTCGAAGGGAAAAAAGAAGTTGAAATATACGGTTCAAAAGGAGAAAGTTGGTGGCACCTCAAAATCTATGCCTATTCATCCTGAGAAAGAGGCTTCTTCGCAGCATCTGGAAAGTTCTCTGAGGGGTCTGTCCAACTTGTCCATCCCCGATGATTTACTTAATTACGGATTCGATGATCCTGAAGCTCTCAAGTTCTCTTCGCCCGCTAGAGGCAATGTAGGAGTTCAACTCCCGGTCCAAGGAGACAATACTCCAATTAGCAAAGATAAACGAACGGGTCCGTTGGGGGGAACACTAGGACACACACGCACATGCGCATTCCATAATATACTTCAAGTCTTTTTAATTCGTGAATTCTCCTTAACTCGTTATTATCTCCATTCTTTGCAGGTGATATGGGCCGCTCACACGGACTTGATTGCCTTCAGGGGTCTTCTATATTCCATCACTCCAGATAGGATTCCGGTTCAGGCAGACGTAGGGACCGAGGTGATTATGAAGATAGGGACAATCGTCCTCGTGAGTCGTCTTACCGCAAGAAAGCACACTCTCAATCTTCCCAGTCCCGCGATCTTCCTCCTCCAACTGAGCCGGATAAAGAGAAGTCTTTGCAGAAGGGTTATCAGTCTGATGCTGCTCGAGAACAACATTCCAGTTCATCGAGTACGAGGCAAGTTCGAGAGCAACGTAAAAGAACGGAATTCTCTAAGCCTCCTCCTCCTATTCCAGCCGTGGACCCAACTGTTGCGGAAAAGATGGTCGACCTTAAGGTCAAGTTTCCAAAAATCTGTTTTGACGGCTTGAAATTCCTCCCAGCCATCCATCACATTCCTGGGCACGTGAAGCAAAGTACCATTGCCTGCAACAATGACGTCTATGTTCAACATGACGCATTCGTGCACTTGGTAGAGAAGATCTCGGAAGTATCTGTCGAGCGTCAACACGAGATTGACCGTCTGAATCTGGAGGCTGACAGCGATAAGAAAATCATCAAACTCCAAGACGAAGAGCTCGCTTCGTATAAGTCAAAGCTAGAAGCCACTGAACAAGGTGCGAAAGATACTGCTGAGGCAGTTACTCGCTTAGAGGTGGCTCACAAAAAGGAGCTTGACGAAGCAGTTCAGCGCAGCAGCGCCCTTGCCCTAGAAAAAGACTCTGTCCAAAAAGAAAGGGACGCGCTCGCTACTCAAGTCAAAGAGCTGAAAGAACAACTCTCCAAGGAGAAAGAAGACAAAATAGCTGCTCAGGAAGAATCACAGCGATATTGTGATGAGATTGTTGCTACCCGACTCCTGAAGACAAAGCTCGACAACGAACTTGCCGGGGTCGAGAAAATGAAGGATGAGGCCCGTGAGGAGGGCAAAAGAATGGCTGTGGAGGAGCTTGATTCTCGCCTTGAGGCGGCCGCAGAGGCCGGCAGGGAAGAGGTCAAAAGTATGTTTGACCCGTTGATCGCCGAGTACGGAGCCCGCGTCCTTATGCACCGTGACTTAACATTCTTGGGCGACGGCTACCTCGAATCTCTGGCTGAGGCATGGGAAACTCTGATAAAGATCAGGAAAGTCGAGTCGGGCCCCGAAGAGGTCGACGAGGATGCATTGGTGAAGGAGTTCTTGAGGGGGAATGAGCCATCGGACTTATCCGCAGCATTGGCTCTTTATGGCAAAGGCTCTTCCCCTTCGAAAGAGAAGAACGACGAGGCCGGCCCGTCAGAGGCCGACGCTACTACTCCTCACATCGCCGCTCCTTATGCTGCTCAATCGGCCGGTCGGTCGACGCTTGATCCATTCGAGCAGCATGCCAGTTATGATCCCGAAGATCCCGGGCTCGGCGTTCATGTGCTGTCACCTATCCTGGAGGGTGAAACCCCGCGCGCCACCGATAGCCAACCGGATCCTGGTAGGAAATTCTTCTTTCTCTAGAAGTCGAAGAGATCCCGTCATTTTTCAGCAATGGTTATTCGTTCTAATGCCCATTTCTTATATTTTCGTGCAGGTTGTTCTGACGCCGAGCCAACTCCGAGGAGCGATGACGCCAAGGAGGAAGCAGGGAAAACAAGCGACGTTGCTCACGCAGGGGTAACTCCCGGTCCCGACGCCCAAGTGATCGGGGCGCTTGATGATGACAAACTTGATACTTCGTCTCCTGTCGAAGGAAGCGATGAAATTAAAATCACTGACGCCTCTGAGCATACTTCAGAGATGAGCATGAAGGACCGTCTTGCCGACGAGGAGAAGAGAAAAGTCAAAGTCAAAGTCGAGTCTGAAATACTGGAACTCACTGACCCGCGGAACAGACCTTTGAAAATCATTCTCCCGGGCATTTCCAAACCACTAGATGTTCCGTCTCCTACTCCTGACTCCGTTTCTCTAGCAAGCAAAAAGTCCAAGAAAAAACGTGAGGGAGAGGAGTCGTCGGAAACATCAAAGGAAGACAAAAAGAAGAAGTCGAAGAAATAATCGATACACTCGTTCAACGAGTTTTTTGCTTAAGTCTTGTAGTTGCTTTTATCATTCACAACTTGCAGTTTGTATAGAGAGGTCTGAATTTTGTAGGAGTGATCATGTATCCCCATTTTGGACTTATCGAATAAAATTTTAGTTTCTTTATTGCTTGAATGATTCTCTTGTCTTTCTTTGGTTTGTTGACTAATTGTAGCCATAACTCAAGTTCTTATGAGTTGCATTATCTCCCGGTCCATTCTTGTGCTGTTCAAACATTTTTGGACATGGCGTGCCTCCCGTCCCACATCTTTTGAGTACTTGGACCTCTTGCTGACTCTGTGCCCCGGGGACTTGGAGGCTTGAAATAGTTTCTACTCTAGTCCGCGCCCTGGGGACTTAGAGTACCCCGATCCGCGCTCTGGGGATTCGGAGATTTGGAATCGTTTATACTCTAGTCCGCGCTCTGGGGACTTAGAGTACTCCGATCCGCGCTCTGGGGATTCGGAGTTTTGGAATCGTTTATACTCTAGTCCGCGCCCTGGGGACTTAGAGTACCCCGATCCGCGCTCTGGGGATTCGGAGTTTTGGAATCGTTTATACTCTAGTCCGCGCTCTGGGGACTTAGAGTACTCCGATCCGCGCTCTGGGGATTCGGAGATTTGGAATCGTTTATACTCTAGTCCACGCTCTGGGGACTTAGAGTACTCCGATCCGCGCTCTGGGGATTCGGAGATTTGGAATCGTTTATACTCTAGTCCGCGCTCTGGGGACTTAGAGTACTCCGATCCGCGCTCTAGGGATTCGGAGATTTGGAATCGTTTATACTCTAGTCCGCGCTCTGGGGACTTAGAGTACTCCGATCCGCGCTCTGGGGATTCGGAGATTTGGAATCGTTTATACTCTAGTCCGCGCTCTGGAGACTTAGAGTACTCCGATCCGCGCACTGGGGATTCGGAGATTTGGAATCGTTTATACTCTAGTCCGCGCTCTGGGGACTTAGAGTACTCCGATCCGTGCTCTGGGGATTCGGAGATTTGGAATCATTCGTACGAGTCTGTATGTCGTGCAGGATAATGTAATTTATCATCCAATTAAGAGATATAGAAACTTCATAGAAAATGTGGCTTCAAGCCTTTATTAATGAAAATCAACTAAATTGCTTGATTACAACTTTAAAAGGAAACTAAGTCATTATTGAATGGGAACATGCAGGAAATAACAGTGCCAACAACAAGAAAGGAAAACATGCTAAATGTAATAGTGCCGCAAATGTTCACTGTTCCATGCTCGGGGGAGTGTCGCGCCATCAACGGTCGCTAGCTTGAATGTTCCTTCTCCAAGCTTCCGTTCAATGGCGTATGGACCTTCCCAGCTGGGATTCATGCGTGATGGTACCGGGAAGACTCATTTCAAAATGAGATCACCCACATCAAAGATTCTTGGGCGGACTCTGCCGTCGTAGTAACGCTTGACTCGATGTCTGTGCGCCGCCGCCCTTAATTCAGCTTCTTCACGCTTTTCGTCGATGCAGTCCAGTGATTCCAGCAAGAGGTTTTGGTTCGTCTTAGGATCATAGTATGTCACTCGGTGCGATGGAACTTCAAGCTCCACGGGTATAACGGCTTCAGAGCCGTATGCCAAGGCGAACGGAGTGTGGCCGGTCGCGGACTTGTGGGTAGTTCTATACGCCCATAATGCTGTCGGGAGCTCATCTACTCACTTGCCTCCAACCTTCTCCAGACGCTTCTTCAATATGGACTTGATTATTTTGTTAACGGCCTCGACTTGTCCGTTAGCTTTTGGGTGCGCAACGGCGGCGAACTTTTTCTCGATGCGTACTTCAAACAGAACTCTTTGAACTCTCTACTTTCAAATTGCGTTCCGTTGTTCGTAATGATGGTGCGTGGAAGGCCAAAGCGGCATATAATGTTTCGTACAACGAAGTTGATGACCTTCTTAGAGGTGATAGTGGCCAAAGGTTCTGCCTCAGCCCATTTTGTGAAATAGTCGACTGCAACTATCGCATATTTCGCACCACCTTTGGATAAAGGCAAAGAGCCGATTATGTCGATTCCCCAGATCGCAAATGGCCAGGGACTGATCATTTGTGTGAGTTCCGTTGATGGAGCCCTCGGGATTTTTTCATATCTTTGACATTTGTCGCATTTTCTTGCGTAGTCCGCGGCATCCCGGTTTACGGTGGGCCAGTAATATCCATAGCGGAGGATCTTCTTTGCTAGCGTTTGCCCCCCAGTATGGTCGCCGCATTCCCCTTCGTGAACTTCCCTCAAGACTCGCTTTGTTTCATCATGAGCGATGCACCGTAATAATGGGACTGAGAATCCTTTTCGATACATGGATCCACCCTGCATTACGTACCGCGTAGCCTTTCGAAGGACCTGTCGTCTTTCGCTTCTTTTTTCTGGTAAAGCCCCGGTTGTCAGGTACAGTTTGAATGGGGTTATCCACGACTCCTTCTCGATTTCTGTTCCCAACACGCGATCGACTTTCATTTCGTCCTTGCTCGGGGCATGCAAGACCTCGACGGGATACAATCCCATTTGTTGCGCATCGTCGGTGCTTGCGAATTTAGCCAATAAGTCGGCTTCTTTGTTCTGTTCGCGCGGGATATGTGAGATGTCATAACGCTCAAGATTTGATAGTAGTTCTTGGACCTGAATGAGGTACGGAGCTAACCTTCGTCCCTTTGCTTGGTAGTCTCCCCGTACTTGGTAAACCACCAACTGCGAGTCACAAAAGATTTCGACTGATTCGATCCTGAGTTCCCTGATGAGCTTCAAGCCAGCGATTAGTGCTTCATATTCTGCTTCGTTATTTGTAGCCGGGAAATCGAGCTTCAGGGCATAACAGATCGATCGATTTTCCGGAGTTACAAGAACTACGCCCGCGTCGGAGCAACGGTCGTTTGATGCACCGTCAGTGTATAATTTCCATCGAACGGGGGGAATGATGTCGTGATCGTCCAGTTTGGTGGGTATGGTAAATTCAGCGATGAAGTCTGCTAACGCTTGCCCTCGGATGGCTCTCCGTGGTAAGTACGCGATATCGAATTGGCTCAACTCGATGTTCCATTTTAGCAATCTTCCAGAAGTTTCCGGTCGTTGGAGTACCTGCCTCAGGGGTTGATCGGTATAAACACCGATTGAATGCGCTTGAAAGTATGGGCGCAGCTTGCGTGATGTAATCACCAAGCAGTAAGCCAATTTCTCAATTTTAGGGTAATTCTTTTCTGCCCCGTTAAACGCTTGCTAACATAATATACCAGCTTCTGGACTCGATCCTCCTCACGAACCAAAGCTGCGCTTATCGCATGAGGGGATATAGCCAAGTAAACGTACAACATCTCATGGTCAACCGGTTTTGATAGCATTGGTGGGCTTTCCAGATGCCTTACCAGATTCCGGAACGCTTCCTCACAGCTAGACGTCCATTCAAAATTTCTCTTTCCTTTCTTTATTATGTCAAAGAACGGAATGCACTTGTCAGTTGCCTTGGATATAAATCGACTCAGCGCAGCTACTTTTCCGCTCAAGCTCTGTCCCTGCTTTATAGTCCTGGGCGCTTGTACATCTCGAATAGCTTGGATCTTTTCTGGGTTGGCTTCGATTCCCCTAGCGTTGACGATGAATCCCAAAAACTTCCCTGATGCAACGCCGAATGAACACTTCAACGGGTTGATCTTCATGCCGTAAAACCTGAGTATGTCGAACATTTCGGCCAAGTCTTGAATATGGTCGTTTGAGCGTCGTGACTTCACGAGCATGTCATCCACATAGACTTCCATGGTTCTACTCAGCTGGTCCTTGAACATTCGATTCACCAGACGTTGGTAAGTTGCTCCAGCATTCTTCAATCCAAAGGGCATCACTACATAGCAATACAACCCGACATTTGTAACGAAGCTGGTGTTTTCTTGGTCCGGAATATGCATTGGGATTTGGTTGTATCCTGAGTACGCATCCATGAATGACAGTAACTCGTGTCCTGCGGTGGAATCGACCAACTGATCGATCCTAGGCAACGGGAAACTGTCCTTAGGGCATGCTTTGTTCAAGTCGGAATAATCTACGCAAGTCCTCCATTTCCCATTTGCCTTCTTTACTAGCACGGGGTTGGAGACCCATTCCGGGTAGAGGGCGTCGCGGACGAACCCATTTGCTTTGAGTTTGTCCACCTCCTCTCCAAGAGCGGCGGATCTCTCCGGATCCATTCCTCTCCTTTTTTGCTTGACTGGGACGTATTTCGGGTCTATGTTCAACATATGACTCGTGATGGCGGGAGAAATCCCACACATATCAGAATGCGTCCATGCGAAAACATCAAGGTTTGCCCGGAGGAAGTCGCTAAGGTCTTCAGTCATTGCGGGGCCTAGCTGTGATCCGATCTTCAGTATTCGCGAAGGGTCGTCACGGCTAACTGAAATGTCAACTGTTAATTCAACAAGCGCCGCCTTCTCTTCCCCTGGGTTTCTCATCGTCGTCTCTCGGATCTATATCTCCGTAGATCCGAGAACTATGCCCGAGCCAGGGCTCGGGCACTACTTGTCAATTATCCGCATTGAGGATGCGGACGGGATTGTCCGCAACCTTTCCTTTCTCCCTCTGGTGGGCCTCTCGGAGCTCGGCCACATAACAGGAACGACCAGCTGCTTGATCGCCGTGAACAACGCCTACTCCTTTGTCAGTCGGGAACTTCAAAGTTAAACACCACAGAGCTAACGCTGCCCTAAACTCCGCCAGGGCTGGCCGGCCCAAGAAAACATTATACGGAGAGTCCACATCCAAAACTACAAAGGGTAGAATTCGCACTCTCCGACGCTCGCCTTGTCCCAGTTCAACTGGTAACTCGACATATCCCACTGCATCAGTTGAAGCGCCGTTAAAGCCGTGGATACGAGCTTTGGATGGTTTCAAGTCTTTTGTTTCTAGCTTCATTTGATCGTAGGCCTTCTTGAAGATGATGTTGACTGAACTCCCAGAATCAATCAGAATTCTTTTCACGTATGCTGGTCCGATCGTTGCAGATATGACCATGGGGTTGATGGTCGGAGCCTCTACCTGATCAGCGTCTCTGCTTCTGAACACAATATCGTCTTAGTAGGGGCTCCGTCCTCCATGTTCGAACAACACTCAAAATCTGCATGCTTCAAGGAACTTGCATATCGCTCCATCTCCTGCCAATTCTTATCCGCGGGGTGAGGCCCGCCGATAATTGTATTTATGACCAGCCTACCAACGGTCCGGGCAGGCTCCTCGGGATGACGTGGAGCCGGTGCACGAGCTGGGTTCGACGTTCCCTATCCTTCTTCTTGTGGATCCTTCATAAATTCTTGCAATTTCTTCTGCCTGATCAACTTCTCGATAGCGTCGTGCAAGTGTCTACATTCTTCCGTATTGTGTCCATAAGTCTCATGGAAGCGACAATATTTCCCGGTCCGCTTCTGTTCTTCGGTTGATTCTTTTGGACGTGGTTTTCTGTACTGAAAAGTATTGCAGGTGGATAGGTAAATGTTTTCAAGTGGGGCGTTTAGCGGAGTGTACTCGCTGTAGCTTGGAATTCTCGACTTCCACTTTCCTGCTTCTTTCCTTTTCCCTTGGCTTCTTCCTCCGGACTCCTTGGGTTGCCCAGGCTTGTTCTGGACATTGACATGGACCTTTCCCGAGCTGTCTCTGGATTGCTTCACAACAATGTTGCTCTTTATTGACTCTTGGACAGGTCCTGGCGCCTTATCTCGTCGTACCCACCTAGCTTCCTCTCTTCTTATGAACTGGTGTGCCTTAGAGTAGAAACGCTCTAGCGTAGCTGTAGGTTTTCCTGTCAGCCAGTCTCCAAACTCAGAGTCTGGATCCACACCTCTCATCACAGCCATCAGAATTGCATGGTCATTTGGGTTACTGACTTCAGTTGCTGCTACGTGGAATCTTTGCAAATATTCCTTCAACGATTCCCCAGGGTTTTGGATTACACTTGACAGAGACATCACGTCTTTTGGGCGCGTAGTGTGTATCCTGAACTGCTCAATAAACTTCTTTGCCAACTCCTCGAAATTTGATACGGATCGCGGAGGAAGTCGGGTGAACCACATAGTAGCGATCCTAGATAGAGTAATCGGAAAACACCTACACTTGGTGGCATCATTCGATCTGGCTGAATCCATCATCCATTCGTACCTCATGACATGTTGTCTAGGGTCAGTCTTTCCTTCATATGCAGGAATAGTAGGCATACTAAACTTCCTGGGGTACGCCGCTTGCAACACAACATCCGTGAACGGAGTATGACTTCTTGACACTCCCCAGTCATCATTTGATAAGCCCTGATTCTCTTTCATCAATTGCCTGATCATGGCTGTCAGATCGAGTGTCTGTATGGAAGGCGGAAGGTTGGAGTCTGTTCTACGCGCCTGTCCATGCTGATGCCTCCTCTCTTGGCGATCTGCCAATCGTGCATCTTGAGGTTCGACATCGTTAGCATTTTGATGATCTGGGCCTCTATCTTCCATCTGTACCCCGGTCCTGAAGCTTCCAGCTCTTGCTTGGTCGCGGTCTCCAGCTGTTCGAACAGCAGCAACTGCTCGCGCAGCATCAGTCTTACGGCATCTGCGCTTGGGAGGTTCATCAGAGGAAGTTGAGCTGTCAGATGAGGAGTAAGCAGCGGGATTGCCCCCAGCATTATGTTGCTGCTGTTGAGTGAGTTGTGCCATCAGGTTGGCATTGGCTTGCATCTGTTCTCCTAGTTGTCTCCTGCTTTCCCTAAGTTCTCTCATCAAGTCATTGAACTCTACTCTGGTGACAACTGGAGTCTGTTCTTCAGCGGCAATCCCTGCACTCGGGATCGCTGGTTGATTGCTAGGTCCTGCTTGTTGCACGCTAGCAGTCTCGCGGGCATCCGCATTATGAGAAGCTGACCTGGTACATGGTCTTGCCATTGTAGAGTTATTGGTATGAACTCTGAGTAGAATCAACGGATGTCCTATCAGTGAGTCGGATCTTCTTCGGGGGATTTGTTCAATCCATTCGCTTCAAAGCAGGTCCTTGAGGTCTGAGAATTCGATTCTCGGTGAAAGCACCAAAGTGTTAGCACCAAAATTGGTCACTAACCTCGTAGAAGAAGATTGTGAAGAGATATAAGTGATGAAATCAAATTAAACAGAGAAGACAGTGCTAATCTAAATACAGAAAGTAAGAACACCAAATTTATAGTGGTTCAGCGTAATTGCCTACGTCCACTTTGAGGTTAAACTTTATTGATCTTCTTTCTAGTTGATTACAAATACAATTCGTGAATCAAATGCTTGAATGAAGTTGTTAAGTAGAGAAGATGAGTCTTGAAAATGGCAGAGTCTCCCCGGTGTTTTCTCTCCAAAAAAGGATCCATTTCACTGTGACCCTGCCCCTCTATTTATAGGCAAATATGGGCTGGACTTCCCAAGTGGGCTGGATAGCCGAACGCTCAAGCCCCAGTGCAGTGGTCGCTGTATGCCGAACCAGGCGTGCCGAACGCTCTGCGCCGAACCATTCCTTCTATGCCGAACAGTATGTTGGTGTCGTGGGAAGTGTAGGACGGTTGTCTGTTGAGGCCGAACGTGCCTCCATCTCAAGCTCTTGAGCGAACGGCGTATGCATGCCGAACGGTACCGGTATCCTGATTAGTTGTGCATGCTGAATGTCTTCTGTATGTCGAGTATTACGCCGAACACCATGGGATGTCGAGTACTCCTGTTGCCGAGTAGTCTCGACGCCGAGTGCTCTTTATGTCGAGCAGCCTTGATGCCGAGCAGTCTTGATGCCGAGCAGTCTTGATGCCGAGCAGTCTTGTATGCCGAGCAGCCTTGATGCCGAGCAGTCTTGATGCCGAGCAGTCTTGATGCCGAGCAGCCTTGATGCCGAGCAGTCTTGATGCCGAGCAGTCTTGATGCCGAGCAGTCTTGTATGCCGAACACTGCTGAGTACTTCGCCGAACACTCCTGGATGGCAAGTGCTTCGCCGAACACTCCTAGATGCCGGACACTCTCTGATGCCGTGTACTTTGCCGAACACTCCTGGACGCCGGACACTATGGATGCCGAGTACTACGCCGAGTACTCATGGATGTCAGTTGCTTCGCCGAACACTCCTGGATGCCGGACACTCTCCGATGCCGAGCACTTATTGCCGAATACTAGTTGCCTGGTCAAATCCCCAGGAAACACATGGCATACCAAAGACCATTGTAAGTGATAGAGACACTTTGTTCACCTCAAGATTTTGGGAGAGCTTCCAAGAAGCAATGGGAACACAACTTTGTTTAAGCACTGCCTACCATCCTCAAAGTGATGGGAAAACAGAGATAGTGAATAAAATATTGGAAGGTTTACTTAGAGCATGTGTGCTTGATTTTGGGGGTAATTGGGAGGATCATATCCACCTGGCAGAATTCACTTACAACAATAGCTATCAATCAACAATAGGAATGGCTCCCTTTGAAGTTTTGTATGGGAGACCCTGCATGTCCCCTGCCTGTTGGTTGGA
Source organism: Allium fistulosum (assembly GCA_030737815.1). Taxonomy (NCBI): domain Eukaryota; kingdom Viridiplantae; phylum Streptophyta; class Magnoliopsida; order Asparagales; family Amaryllidaceae; genus Allium; species Allium fistulosum. Next base: position 1,418,893,756 of record CM060901.1, on the reverse strand, counting down.
AGCAGGGGAGGGTGTAATATTGGGGCCAGATCATGTTAAGGAAACTTCCAACATGATTGAATTAGTTATGCATAGAATGAAGGCAGCACAATCAAGACAAAAGTCTTATGTAGATAGAAAGAGAAAGCCAATGGAGTTTGAAGTAGGAGAGCATGTTTTTCTAAAGGTATCACCAATGAAGAAGGTGTTCAGGTTTGGGAAATCTGGTAAGCTATCACCAAGATTTGTAGGACCATATGAAATTATGCAAAGAATCGGTGCTATGGCCTACAGACTTAAGTTACCTGAGGAGTTGAGTGGTGTGCATCCAGTGTTTCATGTTTCTCAATTGAGAAAATGGGTGCATGATGAAGGGGCAATTCTGGAGTCACCTACTCAAATTCAAGTCCAAAAGAATTTAGTTTATACAAATGAACCAGTATGGATAGTTGCCAAGGAAGAGAAAAAGTTGAGGAACAAGGTGATCAAACTGGTAAAAATTCAATAGAGCTTGGACACTAATGATTGTACATGGGAGGTTGAAGATAAAATGAGGGCTAAATACCCCAATTTGTTTACTAATGGAGAGGTATGTTTAAGCAACTTATGATGATTTTTCTAAATATTCTTATATATTGTTTGCTTTCATAAAATGTGAGTATGGGGTTATGGAGTTAAAACAGGCTATAGATTCGTGCTTTTAATTGGAGAAATTAGGTGAAATTATGGGGACATAATTCCTTTAAGGGGGAGGGTATGTAATGACCCTAAAAATGAAAGTTATATTTACTTTGAGAATTTCTGAAGAAAAAAAAAGTAGAGAAATATATATATATATATTAAATGACATATTAAAATGGAAAAGCTTGTTAATAAATTAAATATGCATGGGAGTTCTGCTGGACAAAAATGCAAGGGGTTAAGGTGATTAAAAAATTGGGATTTAAAATAAATATAGTTTCATGCCTAAAGAATTACATAAATACATATATTTAATATATGAGGAGTTTCCTGTTTTATCTAAAAATAAAATAAAATAGAGTTTTATAAGGACCAAATGACTTATGTATTTATGCTAGAAGTAACTAGCATGATATATGTGATTTATACCACATAAATGTGTAAGAGGAGTTGTTGTTTTCAATTAAAGTCAGAATAAAAACAAATGCAGGATCAAATAAGAATTTCTATATCTTATAATCATTCCCAGCAAACAATATAGTGAGACAGATTTCTTACATCACATGATTATGTATGATAGTGTACCTGATTAAATGGAGATAATAGCTAGAGAGAAAACACAAGAAGTTTACAAATTCTTCAAAATTAGAAAAAAAAATGAATAAAGGATCACATGCATATGGCATGAATAAAATGGAGACATGAAAATAGCATGCAGTGTTTAAAATGTTTGATTCCCGAAATAACCAATTAAAGTAACCTAATGTGTGCATTTCCAATTTAGGACCACACAGGAATGTGATATGTACATGAACATCTAAGGGTATCAGGGGAATTACCCATTTTCTTAAACCCTAGAATGATTTTATAAATAACTGCACATAACCATATCCATCATTCTCTCGGGATCAAAACAAAAAAAATATAGGAGAAGCAATAGCTTAAAACACTGAAAGGATCTGCTGTTCAGAGGAGCAAGGCAGTAAAAGAAAACACTAGGTGAGAATTAATCCTTTTTTATGCCATGGCACTAAGTCCTCTAGTAGGCAACCTATAATGTTATGATTCATTTGAAAGAAAAAGATCCTTGAAATGATTTATTATGGGTGAGATGGATGTTTGGTTGTGTATTCTTGTTTGGTTGTGCTTTATTGTTTGGAGTTTTTAATCTATATGTGGGTTTTTCAAAGACAAAATGGTTTGGGCACTTTTGTTCTGCTTTATTATTATGAAGTATGGATCTACATTATTTAGGGAATAGGCAGCAAGACAGTGATCTAGCTTATGTCTATTTCTTAGATAATGAAGCATGAAGCTAAATATTCATATCACAAGTTAGAAGAGAATTTCTGGGTTTTTGAGGGGCTTCCTTAATAAAACCCTTATCCATTTATTCACAATAATATAGCAGGATCATGATGCTCAAATTATTTTTAGAAAGACCAAAGGAATGTTGTATTTCCTGTAATAAGGATAATAAATAAAAATCATGGGGTTGAACCAGAAAGAGTACAAGTAGTTATATCTTTCTGAAATATGAATGAATGAAAGAGAAACTAAATTGGTCACTTGGGAGTTAGTCAATGATCTGCTTGCTTAAGGTGGGAGCAAGTATATGCATGGTGCAACTGCACCCTGAGGCCTTTGTGTGTGGGAATAATTTAAATAACCTGGGAGTTTCCTTCGCAATGCATACATAGTGTTCATTTGACAAGGAGATGTAGACCATAAAATAAATAAGGAATGGGATTTATAAATTTGGGTTATGAATATCTAGACAGGGAGTTAAATTAATCAGGATTAATGTGATGTTCTGATTAATTGCTGGGTGAGATTGGGAGAATAAAATCTGAGTTTATTATCTAGAAATGGAAGTATGAATATATGTATAAAATTTTTGATTAATGTTCATACCAGTATAAACTGACCCTTTTGGTTGCCCTTGCAATCATCTGGGTGTCTCAAAATTTTTTTTGGGGCAGCTCAATGAATTGCTTGCAGGAAATTGAAGTTGGCTTGATGAGTGAAGAAGGCATTAGCTGCTAGTATAAATAAAAGAGACTTGTTTTAAATTTGCAGATGCTTGTAATGATGTTAATAGTCAGATCACATGTGGTAGTTGGAGTTAATTGTAGGAAGTTTTCTTTTTGAGTATTTGGATTAAAACTTGTACTTAAGTAAAACTTATTTTAAATGATTTTTGATGGAGTTTGATTACCTATTGATTTTATGATTATCTGATTTGGAGAAAACAAGGGGATGGACATAACACATAAATATAAAATGTTATATGATGATCTCTGGTTTTATTGCCTGAGCTTATTATATAATTTTTTTTAAAAAAATGATGGAGTTGACAAGATTTGGATAAGAATTATTCAAGTGGAATAAATGTATGCATGGCAGATAATTGATACTAATTTGTGCATATATTCTGATGAGTCTATAACATTGCATTAATGTACCTCTGGCAGTAGAACAAGACTTAGAAAAGAAATAAATGGCTATGTCAATAACTTGTATGGTATTTTGATTTCTGTTTGATTTAAATTCCCTCTGATAAAAAAAAAGAGAAACAATTGTATATCATCAAATATATGATTGTCTTAATTTGTTTGTACACTGATATGATTATATTGGTAAGTCCAGGGTCTTGGGAAAAATATTTGGAAATTTATATAAATATTCAAATATAAAAGAAATGGGGTTTAGTGGTGAATTCCTCTTGAATGTTTAGGAAAAAAAATCTATGTGTTTTAGAGTGAGGGTCACCACACTAATTCAAATGCAGAAAGTAAGAACACGAAATTTATAGTGGTTCGGCGTAATTTCCTACGTCCACTTTGAGGTTAAACTTAATTGATCTTCTTAATGATTGATTACAAATACAATTCGTAGATCAAATGCTTGAATGAAGTTAAATGCTTGAATGAAGTTGTTAAGTAAAGGAGATGAGTCTGAAAAATGGCAGAGTCTCCCCGGTGTTCTCCCAAAAAAGGTCCCTTTTCACTGTGACCATACCCCTCTATTTATAGACAAATATGGGCTGGACTTCCCAAGTGGGCTTGATGGCCGAACACTCTAGCCCAAGTACAGTGGTCGCTATATGCCGAGCAAGGTATGCCGAACGCCGCTATGCCGAACCATCCCTTCTATGCCGAACGGTGTGTTGGATGTGTGGGAAGTGCAGAATGGTTGTCTGTTGAAGACGAACGTGCCTCTGTCCGAAGCCCTAAACTGAACAGTGCTCTCTGGCCGGACGACGCATTCTGGCCGAACGACGCATTCTGGCCGAACGATACAGTCATGTTGAGTAGTCGTGTGCGCCGAACGTCTTCTGGATGCCGAGTACTCCTATCGCTGAGTTCTACTGGATGTCGAGCACTACGCCGAGTAATCCTATTGCCGAGTTCCTCTGGGTGCCGAGTGCTCCTGTTGCCGAGTACGATCTGAGGCCGAGTATTACCTGATCCCGAGTACTATGGATGCTGAGTACTACGCCGAGTACTATGAGACGCTGAGTACTACGCCGAGTACTATGAGATGCTGAGTACTACGCCGAGTACTATGAGATGCCGAGTACTATAGATGCCGAGTACCTGCCAATGCCGAGTGCTCAGTTGCCTGGTCAAATCTCCAGGAAACAGTGGGTGCTTTGTGTATCTTTCATAGTTACCATTGGCTGTTGTGTAGGGAGTTATATAGCGTCTAGTCCGTAGTAAGGTCTATGGAGTAGCAGGCTGATCAAAGGGTTGAATTAGGATTTCAGCCTAATTATATGATTAGAAATTCAGCCTAATTAAGCAGCTATAAAAGATAAGTGCAAACAATCAAAGTTGACTTATCTTATCAATTGTAATAGTTTAATCGTATTTTCCAATTTATCTCTTTCCTTTTTGCAATCCTTGGTGATATGTCCAACAATCCCACAACTATTGCACTTCGATCCCTTTTTAATCTGCTTATGAGGGCCATCAACTTTCTTCTCCTTGTTGTTTTTCCACCACTTCTTCTTTGGACCTTCTGACTTAACCACTTCTTTAGACTCTCCTTCCTTGACCGCATATGATATAAGCGACATCTCAACCAAAGACTCATAAGTAGCTCCCATCGGTACGTGAGTCAACAATAATCCCTGAAGGGGTTGATTCAATCCCTTCACAAACTTATAGCTTTCTTATGCGGCGTGTTCACTAATTCCATACCAAATTGCGACAGCTCATTGAATTGATTAATATATTCCTTGACGGACAAACTCCCTTGCTTCAAATTGATAAACATCTCCAACTGAACACTCTCTTCCGCTTGAGATAGAAACTTCCTCTCAAGCCTCTGCCTAAACCCATTCCAACAGATTTCACTTCCTTCCAACTGAACAACCTCCCACTAGTAAGAAGCCTCCTCTTTCAGCTGCCAAGAGGATAGCTGAACCCGCCGTTGGTCCTCCAATCCTAATAAGCCAAATATCCTCTCGGTGTCCCTAAGCCAAACTCTCGCCTCCACAAAAGTCTTCTTGCTAGAAAAAGTCTTTCCACCCAAACTTGCAAAATCCTTACAAAGCTTAGAGAAATTGATGGCGGCAGGTGGGTGATGGGTTCCCACCCGTTGGTGTAGGATTGGGTGCTGGCCCGTGCGCCTCTGGAGTCGTGGCTTGTAAGTACCTACGAAACCAGGATGGTATTAGAATGCCCTCGGGAAGGTTCGGGGCATCAGCCATTCTACGAAAAGAAAGAGATAGTTTAGGAAAGAGTCAAAGGAGATTGTACCGGACTTATGAGGGGATTTTTATAAAAAAACTATTTTATTCTTAAAAACATTTCTAAGAGTTCTTCTCTGAAAAAAACTTTTTAAAACAAGTTATTTCAGAAAATTCTTTATTTTTAAAATAAATTTTTAGTAATCCTGTAACCTCGCTCTGATACCAAGTGAAACACCCCACACCCCTTAATATACCCAAAAGGACACATTAAAAGGCTTGGTGCGTTGTAGGTATAACTGAAACTAACAGAGACTAAGATTCACAAGACAAAAATAGGTAAAAACAGCGAAAACTAAAATAATAACTTATTCAAAACAAAAACTTCATAATTGCTTCATAAGACAAATAAGTCAAATACCAAATACAACATACATGTCTCAAAACCCAATATGTCTCATGAAATAAAAACTCATAGTCTCAACAAAAATCAAAGTATAAATATCCCTCTCAAGTGCTAGTACAAAGAAAGAAAAACAGAAATAAAAGTAGGGAAATACACAGCAGAATCTTCTCCAAGATATCTCCGAGCAACTGCAATCTACTGCCCTCTCCCTTGATTGCCTATGGGGGAAAAAGGGAAAATAGAGGAGTGCGTCGGACTAAAAGTCAGGTGAATGATAATAACTACTAGAATCTTTAAGCAAAGTAAAAATAATAGACTCTTCAATAGTTCTAGTATATACAAAAGGAAACAAAGGAAATAGGAAAGAGATAAACTGGAAAATACGATTAAACTATTACAATTGATAAGATAAGCCAACTTTGATTGTTTGCACTTGTCTTTGATAGCTACTTGATTAGGCCGAATTCATAACCCTATAATTAGGCTGAAATCCTAATTCTACCCTTTGATCAGTCTGCTACTCCATAGACCTTACTGCGGACTAGATGTAATATAACTCCCTACACAGCAGCCAATGGTAACTACGAAAGATACACAAAGCATCCACTGTGGACTAGACGATACATAGCTCCCTACACAGAAGGCAATGGTGTCTACTGTGTCACACATACAAGCGTTAGGAACTCATAGCGATTACTAAGCACCGAAATGGAAGTCGCACGCGTAACTTCCACCATGCTCATGCTACCTGTTCCTCCACCTATTGGGTCGTATTATTACCTCGACTCAGCATAAGCGTTCCCCTCATCTCACTTCAGGATTATGTGAAACACTGTGTCCATAGAAAATATAGGGGAATGCTGCCGTGTAGGATCGATTTCACCCTAGAGGGGGGGTGAATAGGGTGATACTATCAATTATTAAAATTTATTGCGGAAGCTTAATATTATCAACACAGATTTCAACACAGCAGAATAACACAGCACAGATATTGCAGAATATAGATAACAGAACAACACAGAATTTACCCAGCTTCGGCAAAACCCTGCCTACGTGCTGCCCCCAAGGTTTCTACTAGAAATTAGATAGTCAGACGCTTACACACGTAAACTTGCGACACCCGCTACCGACTAATCCTAACTCTACGCTCAAAACCCTGCCACAACTCAGCCACTGAGTTGCGAATTCTCAATCTACGCCACGTAGATTGTCCCCTAGTCACACGACTAGAAAAGATAGCAGTTTAAATTGAAATACAAATTTAAAAACAATTTAAAAAGCAATTTAAAATAAAAGCCCTTTATATTATTTAACCCCTTTTATAAAACAAGCCGGCCTCCTTATCACTTTATAATTCGGCCCAAATCTTTTGCCCTAGCTTCAGCCCGATCCCTTCTTTTGCTATGAAAATAAATGGTGGCTGCGATTGCTCTTCCTTCGATCTGGAAAAATAGGGCTTCGGCTCTTTTATTTCTTGCTTCAAAATTAGGGCTTTCGTGTATTCGAAGAAGCGTCTTTGAATGCTCGATTGAATAATTGATTTGTCGTTCCTTTTCTGTCAATCGATGGTTTCCTTTTGCTTACTCTGACTGCTCTTCGTGGCTGGTCGAATTCAACTCGATATTTGGTAAGTAATTTGTTCCTTTTGTTCTCTGTTTTATTGCTTGAATTCCATCCATTAAATGCCAGTGATGATTGGGCTTTTATAGGGTTTGAATCCCTGTATATTCGTTCGAATAATATACGTTTGAATTTGTCACACGATTTCTCTGGCCGCTTGATTTTACTTGGATGCTTGAGATTGTATTGACTTGTTCATAAACGTATATTCATTTACTTGATGATCACGGCTTCATTTCGTGATGACCACGGCTTGACCTTGATATGTTGTTCATGACGTCTCTGACTTCTTCAATTTTGACACTTCGTATATTTTATTTTGTTCGAATATTTTGAAAAACTGCTGCGGCTTCGACTTTAACTTGAAACTTCATTGGCCTTTTAGTGTCTGTGATTTTCTCTGGTAGACTTCGACTTTACTTCTTTTTCATTTCTTGTGTCCACGACTTCACCTTTGCCATTTTTGGCTCGACCTGATGTTGTGGATGTTACTGCACTCATATTGTTTCATTGTGGCACTTGTATTGCATTGAGCTCTGTTGTTGTCTGGACATTTTGTTTGCTTGGTGACATTTCTTCGAGTCAGTTTGTATTGTTGCAGTGGTTGAGACTTGTTTACATTCTTGGTCGAATTCATTTCTGAATTGGATGTACTGGTCTGGTTCTCGGCCTATCGTGCATTTGACATTGCTCTTGGCCATGTTGGTTTCATATGCATTCTGTTCTGGATTAGCTCTGTTGCACTGCCTGCTTTGGTTAGGTTACTGCATACTACTGGTCTTCATTTGCATTTCTCTGGTCTTTGTAGTTGTAGCATTGGGTCTGGTTTATGTCGCCTTCTTGTCTCGAATTTGATATTTGCATTTGTGTTGTAGACATTGTCTGCATCGAACTTCTATGCTTGATATGCTGTGGTCGAGTCTGGTACATATTGAGTCTCACTTGAGTTGAATCCAGTTTTAATCTCGGGTTTGACCTTGTGCTGATTGTCGAGACTTTATTTATATTGCACCTGAGTTGAACCCGTCTTTGCATTTGGGTTTGACCTATGCTCACCTGTCCCTGTTACTATATCAAGTGTATATACATATATCGGTGTGCACGGCCTTGTGGCATGTACAGTGATACACTGTGCATGTCACAAGTTGTTTGTGAGTGATGAATTCAAATCAAATGATGACGAACAACCCAAATAACTGAGGCAAATAATATTTTCAAAATCATCTTTTATTTCAAATTTCAAAAATATTTCTCTTTCAATTTTACTGCGTTTGAAAATATTTTTGCAGATTACTCGGATGCTGGAATCAAACTGGAATGCAGTTGAAGACAAAATACGAGTGTGAGTGATATGTAGTGAGGTTATTAATGTAAAAATGAATTGTGATGTATTCAGGAATTGTATAGATATAGTGAGAGCCTGAATGTGTACTATTCAAAAATTGTAATAAAAATTTGTTTGAATAAAATTTCTGTTTGAATTCAAATTCTGTGTTATTTAATTTTGTTCAGCATATTGTCATTTAATCTGTGAAAAATGAAATAGTACATTATCAAATACATTTAAATAAATGTATATATGTTTATTATCATCAAACAAAAATCATATACACGCATATTCAACATGCCGTACTGGCTCGTCATACAAACAATATCTAATAACACCCTTGTACAATCCACTGTGATTTGAACATCTCTATATTGACCAATTACTACCACTACTAGCATAAGCGTGCCCCTCGTCTCACTTCAGGTTTATGTGAAACACCGTACCCATAAAAAATAATAGTGGTATGCTATTTGGTACAGGTCCTACTTTAATTCTTTTCTTATTAACTTAGATAAATTATTTAAATAAGCCTTTACTTTTGTTCTTACTATCTGTGCTTATTAATTTATCCTAAGTCTTAAAATAAGCCTTATTCTGTTCTACTTCCTATTATAACCTACGTTATAATCATGCTTATGACTTAACACAAGGTCTAAGTGTGAAAATAAGCTTCTTTTCTTCTTTTTAGTTATAATTCTAAGTTATAACTAGGCCAATCTCTTTAATTCTGTCCAATTAATATCATAATTAGGCATAATTTTAGTCCAATTCCATATATCATACAGTCTTCATAATTTACATCTTATATTCCATTATTTCAGATTTCTTATAATTTAATCCAATTTCGCGTTAATCTATTATAATCCATAGGCAAAGAAGAAGAAGGAGGAATAAAAGAAAACTGAAAATAGAAGGAAATCCAAGGCGTAAGAAGAAGATGTAAATAATGCATAAATAACAGTAAGTAAACTAAAATATTGCAAATAAACTGTAAATAAATGAAAAAGCTAGAAATAAACTAAAATTAACTGAAAATATTCTAAAAAATGTAAATAAGTTACTAAAAAGGTTACTCCAAAAAGCGTAGTAAAACTACAACTATTGGAAACCCTGTTATTTTAAATTACTTAAAGAAAATTAAAATAATTACAATCACTCACCTCTGGTCCTTAGCTCTTCCCTTTGGGCCTTCACGGATCCACTTGTGGTTGTTAAATATTTTTATTTAAAATGATTTCCTCCTTGGAAAATTATTCCGCTTAGGGTCCTTCTTGAATAGGTGAACCCATTTGGAGAAAATCTTAGAATGAGAAAAAGTGTTAGGCCTTGGATTTGGGGATCGAATAGGATGTAACCACGTCATAGGCTGAATAGGGGCCATTGGATGAAGAAACATAAGGACCAGATCGAGTTGAAGAATGGAAAATACCTCACTAACGTTCGAACTAATGAACATTCGTTCGTTCACTAAAAAAACAAGGCGGGTCGACCAGGTGGTCGACCGCCCTTGTGCCCAAGTCGACCGGTGGTCGACCTGGCCTATATATATATATATATATATATTTCTACTTATTTTGTTTAATTCATATCTCATTCATTTCAGCTCTGATTCTTACGTTCTATATATGAAAATTGACCAAAAAATTATCACGGACACAATTGTGCAACTCCCGTGGCTCAATTCTGATAATTTCATGAAGTTATTTTATTATTTAATTAATTAACGAATTAATTATTATGGGTTAAATTTTGGGTTGTTACAGGTGAATAATTGTAATGACCCAAGATTTTAGGAATTTATTCTGGAAAATATAAATAAGTTTAAAATAATTTTTTAAATAAATTTTAAAGGGGAATTGATATAGCTTGATAGTGTATCTGTATGTGTGTACATGTGTGCACAGGAAATGCACATGAACTAAAGCTAAATCCTAAACTCTAAAAATAAATACATATTGATGTATATGGAAATATATATATAGATTAAATCCTTAAAAGCTATATGCATAAGTAAATATACATATATGGATGCTACTGAATATTTTTGAGTGTACATGTGCATGTGTGTGTTAGTACAGAATGATGTATAAATATATATACATATGTGTGTACTAATTATTTCAGTAAGACTTATATACATATATATATATAGATATGTTAATAAGATACTAGAGTTCAAATCAGTAAAATAAAATATAAAAACATATTTTAATTATAGGCAGAAAGAAAAAGAATGAGGATATAAAAAGGAGTAGTCCTCTTATAAATAAATGAAGGAAGTACATACCATTTACATGAAAGCTAAAAATAGGAAAAATAAGATAAAACAGGGAAATGCTTGGTATAGGCAGAATTAGGAAGAGTATTTGATAAATAACAAATCAAGTCACACTTTTAGCATGATTGTAGACAAAGGAAAAAGTATCTTCTGGAAAAGCAAATTTCTGAAATTAACCAAAAAGAATATAACCATTTTTCTTTCCACAAACTCAAGCCGGGGAGGGTGAGATTTTGGGTTTAAAACTAAATGCAAATGGCATAATTTCTGATGGGCAAAAATGTCTTTAGCTAGTGCCTTAAACCTTAAGAGAAACCCTACATAAATAGGCAGTGAGAGGAGAAACCTTCTTCCCGGATAGCTCTTGAGAAAAATATATAGATATTATATAAATATAATACAAGTGAAGAAAAGATTTGAAGGCAGAGGCTTACCCGTCAACTAGGAAGTAAAAGAAAGCTAGGTGAGAAAACTCCCTCAAAATCTAAGGCAATAAGTCCTAATGTAGGTAGCCAATTATAAGTAATATTCTTGAAAGTGTATTTTTCATATGTGATTGCTTATCTCTGATTTTAGAACTGAAAATGTTTTGATTCTCTTTGGTTGTTCTACTTATTTTATTTGAAAGCCTTAAGTATTATTAGTATACATATATGTTTTATAAACCCAGATCTTTGATATGTTAATGTTTAGGAACATAAACAAATACCCAGAAAATAAAGTGTTGAAAATAGGCAAGTAGTATTGGTTTTGGCTCAACCCAGAAAGATGTAAACAATGTTGAGCTACAATATACTCATGTATAAGTGCTGAGGCTTGAGACAAAAAGGAATTAGGAGTGCAATAGGGTTGCCTATGTGCTGATGCTCCTGATTCAATGAAAATAGATATAAATGTTCATATGCATAGCAAACAAATTTTGTGATTCAGTGAAACTTGGTCAGTCTGAGTTTAACTCAAGCACAAATGTTTGCAAAAGGAAAAACTCTCTCAAAAGCCATAAGCCAATGTTAGTTGCCTATACCCCTTTTAAAATACCAGAATATATATATACATACATAATCTTATTTATTTAGTCACCAATGGATGTTTGCCTGTTTGTCTCTGTTTGGTTATGAATAATATGAGATGCCATGATATGAATGTTTTAGTTAGTGAAATGGATCACTGAATGGTCTAGTCATGAAAAATCAAAAGAGTTATTATTAACTTAAACCTGACTAGGAAATGGGGGTCAAGAACACTACAGGAATGACTTGTTTTCTTGAGTAATACAAGTTGACACATGGCTTGTTTAAGTCCTGAGATCTTTGTGTAATGGAGTGAATTAGTTCATTACAGTGTGTCCATTGATTCAATTAATTGCAGATGAGACCAAGATAGATAAATATATCAAGATAAGAGAATTTGATATAAAGAGGAACTAGAGTTTTCTTGGAATGAAATCTGGATTGTGAATAAATGATTTAATTCATTTTGGGTGATTTCCTTGTTGTATGGATGTTTATTTGATTCATGATTGAATTATATGAATGTATGAATGTACCATGTTTTTCTTGAGGTTCTTGGAAAGACAAGTTAAAGTGTGCACCTGCACATTGACACTGAGCATGCACACATTAATTACTTGTTTTCTAAAGGCAGAGTTATATACACATATCCATGTTTTAACTTTAACTTGATTTACAAAATTGTTTTAGTGGATTTTCTCATACCAGACATGTGTCTGACCCTAGTGTGCTAATGGCATATGGGGTGTCTCATTTAAAATGGGGCAGCTTCAAATGCATTTTCAGGGACTGCAGCAACTAAGTAGGAGTAGGAGCTAGGCTTCGAGAAGAAGATTATAGCATGCTAAACTTAGTTAGATAAGAGCTTAAATGATGAAATCTGCATGTATTGATAATTTGAATTGCTACTTGTATTAAGTATTGAATATTGGATGGATATTTTGCTAAGTATTTTGTTAAGAAATTGACTTGTATCTGGAATCTATAAATCTAGTTAATATCTGATATGTTAAAGAAGTTAATCAAAATTTTGTAAGTGGATTTAGCAAGAACACTATGATAAATAGGGTGGTTACATTTTATAAATGTACTAGTCAATCTGGAGTCTTTGAGAAAGGTTAAGTTCTGGAAAATCTGGATAGTTGAATCTCAGAAAAATTAAATGGTTTTATTTTTCTACCATGGCATATGTATAAAAAAGATAATAAGCATAGGGAGGATGTATTTTTATATGTCTGTAATGTTTCCATAATTCAACTTGTTTTATACAAATGTTTTATGCCTTATTTTTAAATAAGGGAAGGGTCTGTAATATAGGAGTTGAATATTTAAAAGTTGCATATATGTGAATATTTAAACATGTTTTGTACAGATATTAACACACCTGTTACCTTTGTATTTTTAACATGAATCTGAAGTCCATTTCATTAAGGCTTTGAGCAAAAATGTATTCTTCTAGACCCTATGAGTTCTACCAGAACAAAGAGTATGGTTGAACCATGTTCTTCTGGGTACCCATAGATAAGTGAACTCACTCAAGTTAGCATTTCATTTAGCTTAGCACCATGTCATCAAAGAATTAAGCCTTTGCAATATTATTTCACACTTCAAAACATTTCAGAAAAGAGTTAGTACTCTGAACAGACTTTATAAGAAAATCAAACATAGATAATGATAGAAGCTTATATCATTTTCCAGAGCACAAACACTACACCATTAATTTATAGATAACCATAACACAATTATCTTGTTTCTAGGAATTATACTCCATAGAGAATTCAGCTAGGAATCGGGAGTCTAATATATATATATATATATATATATATATATATATATATATTGATACATGTATGGATGGAAATTTTATTGTATAGGTTTGTACTGAATTATGTGTGGATTGATTAAACTTAATCAATCAAATATCCTCTTGTTTTCCAAAACTCTGATTGAAACAAGAGAGGCATATACATCTTCACATGTATGTGCATGTCTTTGTGGATGTACTGATATATTTATATTGGTAAAGATTATGATCCTGGATAAGTTGTTTAGGTAAAAAGAAAAAAAATGACTCTAGGCTTCAGAAATATACATATATGAAAATATGTATATGTATATCTCATATCTATATATGTCTCTATGTAAAAAAATATCCTTACAAATTAAGGTATAAAAGGGAAGGGTCATTTCAATAATAGGTTACATCTCATATTTTTGATGTTTTGGTTTCTAGATCAGATTTAAATATTTTTGCAAAGTATATTGTCGTGTTTTGATTGCTAAAATGGATATATATGCTTGTTGATGATTTATGCTATTTCATCTGGTTTTATGATAATTTTTAATGTCAAAACCTTATTAGATGACATCCTAATACCTTGGGATTTTTATATAAGGTCAGAAATTATATTTTAGGGATGGGTTTCAAATTTCATAATTTTCTGAATTAATGTGAATTTATTATTAATTTTCTAGTGGAGAAAATGGTTAATTGGGTTAAAATTAATTACAGCTATTTTATATATGGCTTTGGGTTAGAAATTAATATATGTTAGAAAACATATTAAAAGTAATTTATGGGAATTTTTGTAGAATTTTCCTAAGTGTTTTAATAAGTATATAAAATTATTTAACGTATGTGACTTAAATGTTTTATATATTTATAATAGGAGAAGGGGCATTTTGTAAACATCTTAAATTATTTACTTCTGAAATTTCGGCCGCACTTTTAGAAAAGAATTTAGAAAAGAAATTAGCATCTAATCATATGTTGACAAACAAAGTAGGTTAGTTGAAAAGGAATTACTTTTTAAAGTTAAAAATCAGTTTTACCATGTTTTTCTTGTTTTGCCACTTTCTGCACCAACCTTTCGACTTGGTACTTCCGTCTCCATCTCCATCAAAACCAATGCGCATGGTATCGAAGACTTGGTACGTAGTGAATTGGATATATGCGAAAGGTATTTTGTCGAAACAAGGGGTTCCGAAGGGGTCGAGATCTTGCTTTGCTTTTAAAAGGAAATGCGCCTGCTTTGCTTTCAAAAAGAATGCTTTCGACTTAGATAGCTTTCGACTTGGTTAAATGGTTTTAAAAAATTGTTTCGAAAGAGGTTGCACATTTGTTTTATAAAGAAGCTTTCGAAGGGATCGAAACCCCTTGTTGTCACATCCTACCTTTCGAAGCAATGCTTTCGAAAGGGTTTCTTTGTTTTAAAACCTATGCCGCTTCTCCAATGCTTTTGAAGGGATTGGTTTTGACACCATACACTTCTTTACTTAGGAAATTGCTTTTGAAAGAGTGCTTTCGACTTAGTTGTTTTACGACCCTTTGTGCTATTGATAGTTAAACCGAAATGGTTTCGAAAGGAATAGTATTGAATGGTTTTGAAAGGTTGTTCCACTTGTTTTACTTGAACCCAAATACTTTTGAAAGGTTTAATTTATGTAAAGAACTTAATGCTTTCGAAAGGTTTAAGATAAAGGTTTCGAAGGGGTGGTTCCCCAATGTTTTCAAAAGGTTTTAAATGGAAGGTTTCCAATATTTTCGAAAGGCAAGTTTAAAGTGTTTTAAAAAAGGATGTCTAAGGTTTATAAAGCACTTGAAAGAGATGTTTTCAATGTTTCGAAAGGACTATGGTAAAAGGTTTTGAAAGGTATGTTTTAGCCTTTCGGCCTAAGGTTATAAAGTAAAGCAGTTTACTTGTATCGAAAGGGGTACTTTCAATGATTTCAAAAGGGGTACTTTCAAATGTTTCGAAAGGGATTGTTTAAAAGTTTAAACAAAGGTTTCGAATGTTTTCATCAACAATGTTTTGAGTAAAGCATATATCATGGCAAAGAGATTTGAGTAAAGCAAATAGTATGTTTTCCTTGTTTTAGTATGATTTAAAAGGATTAAATCAATTTGAAGGGTTTTTAAGGAAAATTTAATGGGTAGTTAACCCTAAGTAAAATGACACAGATATTTGTACACCAGATGGGACATGTTTAGGGTCGCGCCCTATACATTAGCTATAGCCCCTAGCTAATTTTAGTCCAAAATTCCAGTGTGTAAGGCTTAGTCACATGTAAGACTTAAATGATGGTTACAGATAGAAATGAGTATATGTACAGAGAAGGAGGATAAGTTATTGGTGAGCCCGAAAAACCCTTAGGATTAGGTGACCCTTGGAGAAGTAAGTTAAGGATAGACCGTCCAGAAGTTTGTCTAACAGTTGTAGGATTATTTGTTTATTTTTTTTGGTAAGCCCGAGTCAGTCAATGGTTAGTAATTAGACAAACAAATCTATATTTTTCAGACAATTGGTCCATTTGTTACCTGTTTATAAGCATATATGATATTGCTATTATTGTTATGATCAGTTGGATTAATCAGTTTGAATGCAGGATTTTGATTTGCAAAAAGATATGTTTTAAAAGGATATTAGTGAAGGGAAACCCGTTCCACAAAGTGGTGTGGTCTCACTTATTATCAATAAATCGAGATGTAATTGTATTATTCACACCAGGCTTTATGTCCAACTCGAAGTTTATGTTTTTCTCCTTAAACTCTTGGGTGCTCAAAATTGATTTGAGTAGGCTGAGGGTTGAGGATTTTCTCAGGTTTTAGTAGGTGGACGAATAAAGCTTCCAGAGACAAGCAAGAGGCTTATGCTAGCTATTTAGGAGTTGTTATGTTTTTATTTCTGCCGTGTTGTATTAAGTCTGTTATGACTATTTAGTACTCTGGTCATCGAAGGGGGCATGTTCATATGTCGCTCCATGCGTATTATGCAATAATTGTAATTGATCTGAACCTGGGAAACGATTGAGATTATGTAATTGGGTATGAAACATGTTTTGTGAAATGTAATCAAAAAAGTTGTTTTTGAATCTGTGATTTTGTTTCATATTCATGTGCTTCTGATATTATGGATACCATTAACATTACCGTATTTTGTCGCCCAAAGTTAATACTATAGATTTATTGGACCATTTCCTATTATAGAGAGGATCGGGAAACTCGCATATAGAATAGGATTACTGAATAGTTTGGCAGGAGACCACGGTGTTTTTCATGTTTCTCATCTAAGGAAGTGTATTCGAGATCCAGACACTACTATTACATCGACTGTGTTAGATGACTTAGTAGTGGAGACAAATTTGACTATAGTTAGAAAGCCAGTTCGTATAGTTGCGAGAGATGAGAAGAAGCTAAGGAATAAGACAGCCGGATTAGTTTAAGTCCAGTGGAGCGACGACGAATGGGACTGTACTTGGGTAACTGAGAATTGGATTAGAGATGCTTGTCCTGACTTGTTTCATGGTATGTTTTATCTTAACGATTGATTTGTTGTGTACCTTATCGTAATTTCGAGGATGAAATTCTTTAAGGAGGAGAGTCTATAACGATCCTAATTTTGGTTAACATTATTTAGGACATTTAATTAGATAAATTAAATGAAATAATGTAAATGGTTAAAGGATTGAGATTTGTATAATAAAGGGGAGACGTGCCTAGTTTAACTAATGAACTAAATGGAATTTAAAATGAAATAGGTTAGGGAATTAGATAAGGAGCAAAATAGGAAAAAGTCTTATTCTTATACCCTAAACCCTCACACCACATCATTTTACACGTTCACAATCAAAAACAAAACATGGAGAGGCCAGCCACCATTAAGGGAAAACAAGAAGAAGATAAGCAAGAATCTAAAGATGAAGCTTAACCAACTTAATCCAAGATCAAATCTTAACTCCCTAACAACAAAGCTGATGCAGCCCAGAATGAGACCTAGATTGATGAAGTGTTAGGTCGCGAGCGACCTAACGAGATCTTGAGTCAAGAGCGACCTAACGAGTCGCATGATAAGGAATTACGACCTAGTAGAGATTTGCAACCTAGCGAAGATTATTTGCGAGCTAACAAGGAACGTGTTTTAGGTCGGTTGCGACCTAGTGGAGACTCGCGACATAACGAAGGTCGCTCGCGAGTTAACGGGCTAAGCAGGAAGACACTCGCGCGAATTAACGTGATAGGTCGCTCAAGCGAGCTACGACATAGCAATGGAAACAAGTCAAGTTTAGGTCGCGAACGACCTAACTCTCACATGCCGCTTTCTTTCTCAGGCGAGCTACGACCTAACAAGGAAAACAAATCAAGTTTAGGTCGCGAACGACCTAACTCTCACATGCCGCTCACCTTAGGTCGCTCACTATAGGTCGCGAGACTTAAGTCGCTGGAAGAGCTTAGGTCGCTGCTGCCGAGTGTGTGTTGTATTTTAGGTTGTAACGTTGTATTTCTTATGTCGTTGTAATGTGTTGTAACATGTTTCTTATGTCGCTTTGTATAAAGTCGTAGGACGCGTCTGTTTTTAGGTCGAAAGGTTGTTAGGTCGTGAACGACCTATGTGTTGTACAAATTTGTGTTGTGTTGAGTTGTAAGCCTATAAATAGGCGAGTGGTGTCATTTGTAAGGGTTGGTTGTTTTTGAATAAAACTTTTGTTTGTTAGCTTTGTGCTTTCATTAAATTGGTAGTTGAGTGTGATCTCCTATCTCCACCTTCGGTATTCAAGTGCGCTTGAATCAACGATCGCTGAAGCCGATTCACGGTATCTAGTGCGCTAGATCAACGTACGAAGAATCGTAGATCTTTAAACACGGTATCGTGTGCGATCAACGTGTTTGAGATAGCTAAAATCCGGTATCTTTGGATCAACGGATTTGGGCCATTCTGTATCTTCTATTCCACAATCGCTACTTTCACCGATTCATCAATTTTGTTATCCGCTGCTGCGTCATTTGGTATCAAAGCTAGACTTAGCCAATCATAGCTAAGCCGAGTCTTGGAGCCAATTTTATTTAAAGGAGTTTTCGATCCATATCTTTTTGGATCAAAGGTTTGAGAAGTGTTTGAAATTAGCGCGGGAAAGATTTGCGCGCTAAGGAGTTTGAATTGTTGAAGTGGTTGTGCGAATTAGTGCAAGCTGAGCCGAGCCAAGGAACATGCGAGCTAATTAGGTCGCTTGACCTTGATTCGAGCTAATTGGGTTGAAGTTTTTGAAGATTACATTTGAATTTGTTGAAGTGTTTGTGAAAATCGATCATGCCTCCGAGAAGAGCCAATCGACATCAGAATCTTGAAGCATTGTATAGGAGAGAAGAAGCTGATGAGATGGAGCAAAGAATTAATGAAAACTTTAGTGAGAAGTTTAATGAAGGGATTGGTCGATTAGAGAAGATGATGTTGGAGATGAATCAAAATCAGAGAAGGGTTTCACCTGAAACTAACCATGGGGGAAGTAGAGTTTCACCACATTCCAATCGAGAGAGAAGTGTTGATAATGATCATAGAAGTGTGAGTCGAGATTGTTATAGAAATGTTGATGATCGAAGTCGTGATAGGAATGTGAATGATCGTGATCGGAGGAATGTAGATAGAAGGGATTTTGGTGGAAGACACGATGGTAGTAGAGATGTTGGTGGTCAGGATTGACATCGATATACATTAGATTTCAAGGAGGAGTTTGATGGTGGTAGTGTTCATGGATGAGGACGAGGACAAGGAAGGAATCAGTCGGAGTATGATCACAAGTGGGAGTCTGGGATGAAAACTGAAATACCGGAATTCAAGGGAGGTATGCAGGCCGAGGAATTTCTTGATTGGTTAGTTTATGTTGAGGAAATATTTGACTTCAAGGAGGTTTCGGAAGAACGAAAAGTGAAGTTGGTTGCTACTAGGTTGAGGGGGAGAGCTATGGCATGGTGGCAGCAAACCAAACTTACTAGAGAGCGGATGGGGAAGTCAAGGATTGTTGCTTGGGAAAAGATGAAGAAATTGATGAAGGCTACTTTCTTACCCTACAATTACCAATCACTAATGTATCAGAGATTACAGAACCTGAGGCAAGGGACGAAGGCTATTACTGATTATGCAGAAGAGTTCTACCAGTTGATTGCTCGAAATGACATTATGGAGACAGAAGAACAATTGACCACTAGGTTTGTTGGTGGACTTAGAACACAGATCCAGGATATGGTGAACATGTTCGACCCTAGATCTGTGGCAGAAGCACATCAAAAGGCGTTGGTTTTGGAGAAACAAGGTAGACGTGGGGAAGGAGTGTTTCCAAGTTTTACAGGGCAGAACAAAGGAGCGGGTAGTAGTTATAATGATCCTAAAGCATCGATTAAGCCGGTTGTTCATGAAGTGGCTAAACCAAAAGTCAACACCAATTTCAAATGCTATAATTGTCAAGAAGTGGGTCACAAGAGTAGCGAATGTCCAAAACCGAAGAAGAGAACTATGATTGCTGAAGTGGAAGATGAGGATGCAGAGGCTGAATGTTCTAATTCACTACATGATGAGGTGGAAGAAAATGTGTCGGGAGATGAAGGGTATTCATTGATGATGAAGAGGTCGTGCTTGACACCAAAATAGGAGGAGGAAACTAGCTGGTTGAGGAGTAACATCTTTCAGTCAACGTGCACTATCTTGGGAAGGGTTTGCAAGTTTGTTATTGATGCAGGAAGTTGCGACAATATTATCTCTACAAAGGCTGTGAAGAAGTTAGCATTGAAAACAGAGAAGCATCCGAAACCTTACAAGTTGGCTTGGTTGAGGAAAGGTGGGGAAGTGAAGGTTGGACGAAGGGCTTGTGTGAATTTTTCAATTGGGAAGAAATACAAAGATGAAATTTGGTGTGATGTGGTTGACATGGATGTATGCCATCTGTTGTTGGGAAGACCATGGCAATACGATAGAGCGGTGCAACATGATGGTCGTACTAACAGTTATAGTTTCATGTTTGAAGGTACAAAAATCACTTTAATTCCTAAGAAGCGACAACACGAAGAAAGCAAGTCGGAGGAGATTGAAGAACTTAAAACTTTGCTATCTTTGAAGGAGTTTGTTAAAGAAGTTGAAGAGGAGCCTGAAGTATTTTTGTTGATTGGACGTGAGAGTAATGAAGTGGTTGAGATTCCTGAAGAAGTAAAACCAGTGCTGGGAGAATTTGACGATGTATTTCCTGAGGAGCTACCAATGGAGTTACCACCGTTGAGAGACATTCAACATCAAATTGATCTTGTTCCAGGAGCTGTGTTAGCACATAGGCCACATTACAGAATGAGTCGAAAGGAACACGAGGAGTTGAGAAGGCAAGTGGAAGAGTTGCTTGAGTAGGGGCGTGTGGAGGAAAGTTTAAGTCCTCGTGCGGTGCCAACTTTGTTAGTACCGAAGAAGGATGGAACGTGGAGGATGTGCACTGATAGTCGGACATTGAATAAGATTACAGTGAGATACAGATTTCCTATGCCTAGATTGGATGATTTGTTGGATCAACTTAGTGGAGCTACTATCTTTTCGAAAATTGATTTGAAAAGTGGTTATCATCAAATTCGAATTAGACCAGGGGACGAATGGAAGACAGCATTTAAGACGAGAGAAGGGTTGTACGAATGGCTGGTTATGCCGTTTGGTCTTTCGAATGCACCTAGTACATTTATGCGGGTGATGAATCAGATTTTTAGACCATTTATTGGGAAATTCGTGGTGGTGTATTTTGATGATATACTGATATATAGTAGAAGCTCAGAAGAACACTTGCAACATCTGAGGGAAGTGTTGATGATATTGCGACAGGAACAATTTTATGCTGCAACGAAGAAATGCGTGTTCATGACGCATAGTGTTTTATTTTTGGGATATGTTATTTCAGACGGAGGTATACAGGTGGATCAGAATAAAGTTGAAGCAATCAGAAATTGGCCACAACCCAGAACGATAACCGAAGTTAGAAGTTTTCATGGTTTAGCACCATTCTACCGAAGATTTATTCCACACTTCAGTAGTGTGATGGCTCCAGTTACTGATTGTATGAAAGGGAAGCAATTTTCATGGTCGGAGGAAGCAAGATTTGCTTTTGAGAGAATCAAAGAACTTTTGACGACAACACCGATTCTAGTGCTGCCGGATTTTCAGTTGTTGTTTGAATTGCATACCGATGCATCGAAGGTTGGAATTGGAGGGGTGTTAAGTCAAAAGGGACGTCCTATTGCATATTTCAGTGAGAAGCTATTGGGAGCAAAGATGAGATATAATACTTACGATGTTGAATTTTATGCTATTGTGCAAGCTGTGAAACATTGGAGACATTATTTGTTTCATAAAGAATTTGTTTTATATACTGATCATGAGGCGTTGAAGCATATGCAGGGACAGGACAAGATTGCAGCTAGGCATGCTTCGTGGATTGCATACTTACAACAATTTACATTTGTGGTGAAGCATAAATCGGGAATTACGAATAGAGTGGCAGATGCATTGAGTCGAAGGAATCATTTGTTGACTACAATGAAGGTTGAAGTGACGGGGTTTGATGTATTGCCAGAATTATTTGTTGATGATCCATACTTTGCAAAGTATGTAGATGAAGTCAAGGAGGGGAAGACGGATGAGTTTGTAATGGTGGATGGTTTTCTTTTTAAAGGGAATCGATTGTGCATACTAGAGTGCAGCTTACGTATGAAGATTGTAAAAGAGTTGCATGAGGAAGGTCGTGTGGGTCGAGATCATACTTTGCAATTGATTTCTCAATCTTATTATTGGCCTTCGTTGAAACGGGAAGTTGAAAGGTTTGTGGAGAGATGTCATATTTGCCAAATTTCCAAAGGGACAGCGACGAATGCGGGATTGTATATGCCGTTACCCGTGCCGGTTAGACCATGGGTTGATATCAGTATGGATTTTGTTTTGGGATTACCGAGAACTCAGAGGGGGAATGATTCGATATATGTTGTAGTGGACAGGTTTTCGAAGATGGCACATTTCATCGCTTGTAAGAAGACAGCTGATGCCGTCCGTGTTGCCGAGTTACTCTTTACAGAAGTGTATCGCTTACATGGTTTACCAGAATCCATTATTTCTGATCGGGATACTAGATTTCTAAGTCATTTTTGGCTGAGTTTGTGGAAGATGGTGGGAACAAAGCTAAATTTCAGTAGTGCTTACCATCCGCAGTCCGATGGTCAGACTGAAGTTGTTAACAGATCTTTGGGAAATTTGTTGCAGTGCCTGGTGAAGGATAATCTGAAGAGTTGGGATATGAAGTTATGTCAAGCGGAGTTTGCTCATAATCATGCTATAAACCGTGTAGTACGGGTTTCAGTCCATTTCAGATTGTATATTCCAGCTTACCAAAGGGGCTGTTGGGTTTGACGATAGTACCGCAACCAAAGGGGACAGTTAAACGGGCTGTTGATTTTGTTGATGGATTGGCAGAATGCCTTAAAATCGTTCAGGAACGATTGGAAAAAGCAAATGAAAAGTATAAAAGATCTGCAGATTTGAAACAAAGAAGCGTTGAATTTAAGGAAGGAGATTTAGTATATGCTGTACTAACAAAAGATCGTTTTCCAGTAGGAACATACAATAAACTTAAAGCTCGAAAGATTGGCCCTGTAACGATTGTGAAATGGATCAATGAAAACGCTTATAAGTTGAAGCTGCCGGAGGATGTGTACACTTCTGACGTGTTTAATGTTAAACATCTTATACCATATCATGGGGATGAGCTTATTGTGGAAGAGGAGGGCGCAAATTCGAGGACGAATTTTTCCCAACCAGGGGAGGATGATGCAGCCCAGAATGAGACCCAGATTGATGAAGTGTTAGGTCGCGAGCGACCTAACGAGATCTTGAGTCAAGAGCGACCTAACGAGTCGCATGATAAGGAATTACGACCTAGTAGAGATTCGCGACTTAGCGAAGATTGTTTGCGTGCTAACAAGGAACGTGTTTTAGGTCGGTTGCGACCTAGTGGAGACTCGCGACATAACGAAGGTCGCTCGCGAGTTAACGGGCTAAGTAGGAAGACACTCGCGCGAATTAACGTGATAGGTCGCTCAAGCGAGCTACGACATAGCAATGGAAATAATTCAAGTTTAGGTCGCGAACGACCTAACTCTCACATGCCGCTTTCTTTCTCAGGCGAGCTACGACCTAACAAGGAAAACAAATCAAGTTTAGGTCGCGAACGACCTAACTCTCACATGCCGCTCACCTTAGGTCGCTCACTATAGGTCACGAGACTTAAGTCGCTGGAAGAGCTTAGGTCGCTGCTGCCGAGTGTGTGTTGTATTTTAGGTCGTAACGTTGTATTTCTTATGTCGTTGTAATGTGTTGTAATATGTTTCTTATGTCGCTTTGTATAAAGTCGTAGGACGCGTCTGTTTTTAGGTCGAAAGGTTGTTAGGTCGTGAACGACCTATGTGTTGTACAAATTTGTGTTGTGTTGAGTTGTAAGCCTATAAATATGCGAGTGGTGTCATTTGTAAGGGGTGGTTGATTTTGAATAAAACTTTTATTTGTTAGCTTTGTGCTTTCATTAAATTGGTAGTTGAGTGTGATCTCCTATCTCCACCTTCGGTATTCAAGTGCACTTGAATCAATGATCGCTGAAGTCGATTCACGGTATCTAGTGTGCTAGATCAACGTACGAAGAATCGTAGATCTTTAAACACGGTATCGTGCGCGATCAACGTGTTTGAGATAGCTAAAATCCGGTATCTTTGGATCAACGGATTTGGGCCATTCGGTATCTTCTATTCCACAATCGCTACTTTCACCGATTCATCAATTTTGTTATCCGCTGCTGCGTCAAAAGCTAAGGTGAATAATAGTTGACATCTCATATTTTTGATGTTTTGGTTTCTAGATCAGATCCGAATATTTTTTCAAAGTATATTGCTATGTTTTGATTGTTAAAATGATATATATGTTTGTTGGTGATTTATGCTATTTTATATGGATTTAATATGTTTCGGCCCGGGTCAACTAATGGTTAGTAGTTAGCCAAATAAAACTATATGTTTCGGACAAATGGTCCAATTATTACCTGTTTATAAGCATATATGATATTGCTATTATTGTTATGATCAGTTGGATTAATCAGTTTGATTGCAGGATTTTGATTTGCAAAAAGATATGTTATAAAAGGATATTAGTGAGGGGAAACCCGTTCCACTAAGTGGCCCGGTCTCACTTAATATCAGTAAATCGAGATGTAATAGTATTATTCACACCAGGCTTTATGTCTAGCTCGAAGTTTATGTTTTCCCCCTTAAACTCTCTGGTGCTTAAAATTGATTTGAATAGGCCAAGGATTAGGTTGTAGTAGGTGGACGAATAAAGCTTCTGGAGACGAGTAGGAGGCTGATGCTAGCTATTTAGGAGTTTTTATGTTCCACTGTGTTGTATTAAGTCTGTTATGACTATTTAGTACTCTGGTCATCCAAGGGTGCATCTTCATATGTCGCTCTTGCATATTATGTAATAATTATATTTGATCTGAACTTGAAAAACGATTGGGATTATGTAATTGGGTATGAAACATGTTTTATTAAATGTAATCATAAAAGTTGTTTTTGAATCTATGATTTTGTTTCATATTCATGTGCTTCTGATATTATGGATACCATTAACATTACTGTATTTTGTCGTCGAAAGTTAATACTATAGATGACTACAGCATCTCCTTAGCTTTGGGCCTCAAGATAGGGGATGTTACATAAGCTTAATCAAATCAATTCAAGAGAAAATCTCAAACTCCTTAACAACAATCTAAGGTGAATAATAGCTCTTACATCTCATTTTTATGGTTTCGGTTTTTAGATAAGATCCAAATATATTTTGCAAATAAAATGCCATGTTTTGATTATTTAAATGAATATATATGCTTGTTGATGATCTATGTTGTTTCATATACACTTTATGATAAGTTTTGATTTGAAAAACCTATTAAATGACATCCAAATAGCTTGCGTTATATAAGGTCAAAAATATTATTTTAGAGATGACTTTCAAGTTTCATAATATTCTGAATTAATGTGGATTTTTATGAATTTTCTAGTAAAGAAAATTGTTAAATTGGGTTTAAATTATTTTCAACTACTGTATGTTAGCTTTGGGTCAGAAACTTAAATATGTTAGAAAATATATAAAAAGTGATTTATGGGAATTTTCGAAGAATTTTCCTAAGTGTTTTATTAAAAATATAAAATTATTTAAGGTATGAGACTTAAATGTTTTATATATTTATAAAAGGAAAATGGGCAATTTGTAAATGTTTTAATTTGTTAATTCTTGAAATTTGGCAGCACTTTTAGAAATGATTTTGTAAAAGTATTGGCAACCAATTATATGTAGACAAACAAGGCAAGTTAGTTGGAAAGAATTGCTTTAAAAAGTTAAAATTCAGTTTTATAAAGATTTACTATTGTGCCACTTATAGCGACCACCTTTCCACCCTATATTGCCGCTTCCAACCAGGTCGAAACCAATAAGCATGGTATCAGCTTTGGTACATAGTGGATTGGAGTTTGGCGAAAGGTATGGAGTCGAAACAGGATTTCGAAGGGATAGAAGTAGCTCTTTAAAACCTAGAATTATTTTGGTTACAAATGAAGCTTTCGAAGGAACCAGCTTTCGACTTAGTCAATTGTTTTTGAAAAAAGGCTTTCGAAAGAGGTTGCCACCTTTTTTTTTTAAATAATGCTTTTGAATTGGTCGAAACTTCTGCTGCCACATTCAACCTTTTAAAGCAATGCCTTGAAAGGGTTCTTTTGCTTTAAACTTAGAAGTCACTTCTCCATACTTTCGAAGGGGTTGATTTCGACACCATCCACTTTCTTGTATTTAGGAATAATGCTTTCATCCCAGTTCTTTTAAGACCCTTTGATACATTGAAAGTTAAACCCAAAATTTTCGAAAGGAATGATTTTAAATGGTTTTAAAACTATGTTCCATAAACTTTTACTTGAACCCAATGCTTTCGAAAGGGTTTTTTTAAGTAAAGGACTTTAATGTTTCGAAAGGTATCTAATGAAGGTTTCGAAAGGAAGGTTCCCCAATGTTTTCGAAAGGTTTACTTTTAGTAATTGAATGGAAGGTTTCCAATGCTTTCGAATAGCAAGTTTGAAGTGTTATGAAAAGAGGACGTCTATGGTTCTATAAAGCTTTCGAAAGGACACTTTCAATAGTTTTGAAAGATCTATTTTAAATGATTTCGAAAGGTATGTTTTGGCCTTTCGTCCTAGAGTTTCAAGGTAAAGTAGTTAACTTGTTTCGAAAGGGGTACTTTCAAAGGTTTTGAAAGAGATTGTTTAAAGCATTTAAACAAGGGTTTCGAGGGTTTTCATCAACAATGTTTCATGTAAAGCATATATCATGGCAAAT
This sequence comes from Allium fistulosum, assembly GCA_030737815.1. Taxonomy (NCBI): domain Eukaryota; kingdom Viridiplantae; phylum Streptophyta; class Magnoliopsida; order Asparagales; family Amaryllidaceae; genus Allium; species Allium fistulosum. Next base: position 1,418,866,541 of record CM060901.1, on the reverse strand, counting down.
AGATTTGAGTAAAGAAAAATAATATTTTCCTTGTTTAAGTATGATTTAAAGGATTAAATCAATTTGAAAGAAAGGTTTTCGAGGAAAATATGATGGGTAGTTAACCTAAGTAAATGACTCAGATTTTGAATACCAGATGGGACTGGTATAGGGTCGCGCCCTATACATTAGCTATAGCCCCTAGCTAATTTAGTCCAAAATCCCAATGTGTAGGGCTTAGTCACAGGTAAGACTTAAATGATGTTACATACAGAAAGGAATATGTAGAGAAGGAGGATATGTTATTGGTGAGCCCGTAAAACCATTAGGATCAGTTGACCATGGGAGAAGTGAGTTATGGATAGAACATTTAGAATTGTGTCTAACAGGTGTTAGATTATTTATTTTGTCTGGTAGGCCCGAGTTAGCCAATGGTTAGTAGTTAGCCAAACAAAACTAGATTGTTTGGATAGATAGTCCATTTGTTACCTGATTTATGAGCATATATGTTATTGCTATTATTGTTTTAATCAGTTTGATTGCAGGATTATGATTTGCAAAAAGATTTGTTATAAAGGGATATTAGTGAGGGAAAACCCGTAACGCTAAGCGGCGCTGTCTCACTTAATATCAGAAAACCGAGATGTAATAGTATAATTCACACCGGGCTTTATGTTTGCCTCGAAGTTTATGTTTTCTCCTTAAACTCTCAGGTGCTCAAAACTAATTTGAGTTGATTGAGATTCAAGAATTTATAGGTTTAGTAGGTGGACGAATAAGGCTTTCAAAGACGTGTAGGAGGCAAAGTTAGCAATTTAGGAGCTGTTATTTTTATTTCCGCTGTGATGTATTAAGACGCATATGTTTTTTTTGAGTGCTCTGATTATCCAAGAAGGTATCTTTATATGTCGCTCTTGGCGTAATTTGTAGTAATTATAATTGATCAAAACCTAGGAAATGTTTGGGATTGTGTAATTGAATATGAAATATTGATTTGGAATGTAACCAAAAAAGTTGTTTTAATCTGTGCTGATTTTATTTTATATTTATGTACTTCTGATATTATGGATACCATTAACATTACCGTATTTTGTCATCGGAAGTTAATACTATGGATGACTACAACATCTGTAGCGCTTAGCTTCGGGCCTCAAGATAGGGGTGTCACAACCGCCCTGTTGTGGTTTTGGTTCCACCTTCTCAGCAACACCCATAATAGCAGTCTTATTCTTCGGGTACAAACTCTTATGTCCAAGGGATTTCTCAACTAGCTTCTCAAAAGACACTTCGATATGGTCTACTAGCTTCTCTCCCAAGTGGTCGTCCAATCCAGTGATAAACACCTCATTCTTCTTCAAAGGTGTATCAATAAAAGACATCCCATACCTCGATAAAGCATTAAACTCCGCCACATACTCAAAAACAGACATCTCTCTTTGCTTCAACTCAGAAAACTTCTTAAAGAGCACTGATTTTTGAGCCGTTTGAATAAACTTCTCTTCAAATCTAGCTTTGAACTGATCCCGAGAAATCTAATCTTCTAGAGTAGTAATGGTAATAGCATTCCACTAATTCATTGCTCGGTCCTGTAGTTGTCTTAAAGCAAACTTCCTTTTCATAGCATCTTTCACCTCCATATCCTTGAAAATGCGCTCACAAGTATCCATCCAATCTTGCACTTCAATAGCTAACTCTGTCCCCAAGAATGGCTTCCTTCCTAGAGTAAAATAATCCATACAAAGCTTAGCAAAGTCAACTCTAGGTACTTGCACAGGAGCATCACCATCTAAAGCCACACCAGGAGTGGTTTAGGTTCTTTTCATCAGCAAAGCCATCATTGCATCGAACATGGCTTGAAAATTGGGTGTAGCAGCTCCCGATCCTGCACCCTCTTTTACTCCTGAAGCAAAGTTATTCCTAACAACGTTTCCTGTGTTCCAATTCATCCTTATCTGTAATAAGAATGATTAGCCACTTTCTAAGAAAAGCTGTAATGGTACCCAAGTGCATAACATACTATACAATAATATTATATAGCCTAATATCTTCATTAACAAGTACACTCCCTCCTTTAGCGTATATTCTCGAATTTCTTCGGTTAACTCGTAACCAAAGCTCCGATACCAAATGTGACAACTACCCTATAACACCAGCACCAAATGACCTAAAAGAGCGCTGTAAATGTGCCAGGCTAACATGGGATGACCATCAAGGTTGAAATTTTAAGCAAAAAACCCGTTGCATATCTCACAGCGCATAGATAAAATATAATACAGAAAATATACAACAGAAATATAGTGAGCCATAATAAATGAAAGATAACATCCCTACTAGAACATCATTAGTTATGGTACAAATGTCATAATATCTCAGCACAACATTTCCTCACTACATCCTTCAGAGTATATAACAACAAATAGAAAAAACTAGAAATATAGAGTAATACGCCATAGCTCCTCCAATCTCGTCTTTGTACATCAACTATGACTCCAAACATGTCATCTAGTCTACTTATTTAAGAGTACCCAGGATGATAAGAGGAAACATAAAAATTTGGGTCAGACAACAGTCTGGTGTGAGCGGTAAATGACTATCAAAGGCTATACTGGAAAATATGGTACTAGACATGTACACAAAACCATACCTGACCTGTCATTGCAACCAAAGAGTTAGCACATAATAATAAGATATAATATGATACTCAAAATAAATGACAATTGGATACTGTAACAGAAAAGAATAGAAGAATCTAAGCAGCCTCCTCCATTGGCCCTATCTCCAATCCCTTCTCCTGCATTTCTATAGATGATAGCTTACTCGAAAGCAGACATAACAATCCTAATAACCATAGAATCCAAAACATAGCTATCATCTTCTAAAGCCTTGAACATATGATAACTCGTATGACCTCGTCCTTGCTTTGCCAAAGACTAATGGAAATCCCGGTTCTCGATTGTGTTCCCCCATACTTTTAGGTCGGAAACCCCACATGGTTGTCTCTTACAGTACCTCCATAACGTCTGACACTAGACCTTCTCGAAGCGGTCCAGGATACACGACTGGCGCAACCAGCCCTCGGGTGCCCCGAATATAGTACCACTACTTAAACACAACTAGAACACTCCGAGTTATCAATGATTCCTTGGCACTATCAAATCTTTCGAGCTTTCACAATTCCAATCCATTTCCAAGCAAGAGTCCTACCATTCAACCCAGTCCATTATACCACAGCCTCGTTCCATCCCGAGGTGTCTATCAACTCCTTCGATCCTACTCCTTATCCGAGCCACCGATCGAAGAGCCGAAACTTTATCATGCTATAACTTCCAAACCATAGAAGCAATCAGTGATCCACAACTTCCAGCATGATCCATAACCATCCCAGTGTCTTCCCTCCAAATCTCATCAACTTTGGAGTCTATAATTTGGATCGGTACCGATCCAATTGGATAGAATCGGTACCGATCCGAATACTTAGTCAATTTTGGCTCCCTCTCACTTCCAACCTTTAGTGCATTTCCTCTAGATGCCATTGACCCCTTGCTCTCCCTCTTAGCCTCTTTGTCCTTCCATCTATGCTTCATAGCCTATCCAACATAGATGATCCATTATATCTTCAACACTTGGTCTATCCTCCGATCCAACTTCATAGAGCATCACTGGAACCCATGATATACCATCCCCTTGGATCACACGTTAATTGGTGCACAAATTTTTGATCGGCACTGATCTAATTGGATCGGATCGGATCGATACCGATCTAATCAGATCAGATCAGTATCGATCCATTTACTTTACTCCAATTGTCATGAAATTTTTAGGGCATCTTCCTTGCATGCTCCAAAGCCTATCCTCCAAGTTTCGTATGATTCTGACGGACTTTGCTCCCGATATGCTCGGATCACCAATCTAAGTCCTAAGCATGCACAATATTAGGAAACGAATCAAGCATAACAATTCAATCACAACAGTGAATCAAACATAGCAAATCATTCATTTTACATTCAAGTCATCAAATTCAATCGATGACCATAAACAAGCATAGATTCATTCTAAATCATAGAATTACATAGCCATATATGCATAAATGACACTAGCCAATGATTTAATCCATATTACATGTTTTAATTAGGTTAATCTAGGGTTTCTAAATCTGAAATTGCCTATGTTTAATCAATTTATAGTTTAATTTGACAATCCTAACTTATAATCACCTAATTACAACATATTATCCATCATAAACTAGTGAGAGATCATAACCACTCACCAAATTAATCAAATATATGAAAATGAGAGGAGATCCAATCAGGACAGTAGCAAGTTGGATATAGATGTGATCCAATCGATGAGATCAAGCCCCTCGATGAAGGTCTTGCCACTAATTTGAAATTAGAGACGATTTGGGATGAAATCTATGCAAAGAGTGGAGAATTAGAGAGGAGGTGGGTTTTGAGGCTGATATGAAATGAGAGACAAAGGTTTCAAATGGTCTCTCTCACCTCATATTTATAGCCAAACCAGATTAGACTAATGGGCTTGCTAATTGACCCCTTAATCCCCTTTCTAATTCTGGCTAATAGTATACAAAACTTAAAACTGTTATAACTTCTTAAATACTTCTCTGATTTTCCTATATGACCATTTGACGGAATGGGAAACCACCATCCTGGAGGAAAAAAACCAGGTTAGAACATCTAATTCGGCGCCTATCAAAAGTTATGTCCGAAATAAGATCTCCAAGGGCAAAATGGACATGTAAAACATCCCTAAGAATCATATTTCAAATATTAGAATGATATGACCTCAAATGAATTAAATAGAATTATTTTACGTTCCTTTGATATGTATAATACGGGTCATTACAGCTAATAACCCTTATTGCAATGTGACCTGATGTCTATTGCCTTTGTTACCAAGATAGAACATCTCCTATCTTCAAATTGATGCCGACTTACACGAGTAATTGAAACAACCACACCTCATTCTACAAATGGTCTATAATATCAAAACCTAAAAGCCGTAGTCAAGGGATACATGCTTAGTCCATATGCACAACATAATATGGAATCGTATATCGCAATAGCCTAGTTGTTTCGTCAAGAAGCCATCGGGCAACTTTATAAAACTATCATGTAGATTGAATTGCATCTCCAATTATCACCATAATCTCTATATCACTTAGCATCCATCTCCTGTAATCCGAGATTTGAAATACCGATCCTAGACTCATCATATTGCTTTTTGGTCACTCTAGACCATTTGAGCATTAGGCTTATCCATAAAACAAATCTGGATTCTCAAGATCTCAACATTTTGAAGTTTGAACCAATTATTTAATTCAGTAGCATCTTAGATGTCTGAACTATGGATTAAAACATCTAACATTAGTTTCAGACATTTGAACCAAAAATCCAGATATCTAAATCACCCTATTTTTCATTGAAATAATTCGGGTTTTAGTTTCTTGAAATCTATACATCTGAATCTAGAATTTAGACATCTCAAAGTCTATTATGGCTAGGGTTGAACGAAGATGGAAGAATTTCCTTAGTGGATATTCATTCCACCTTCTTCCTATTCGTCTTTATCTTCTCATCTTCGATGTTGTTCTTCGTGTCACCGAGACACTTTGCACTGACGTCTCTCTACTCGGATTCACACCCTTGTTTTATGTCATCTGACATTCGACGAGTACCTCTTCATACTTGATGATTAATTTTGGGGCGGTGAACTATTTCAACCAACCATTCGAGTTCAACTTCTGAACTTTCATTCTAACTTATATGTTCAACCAAAAACACCTTTTGAAATATATCTTAACTTAATCTCTATTACCCTATCACTTCGAAACCAAACAACTAATAAAGTTAGGGTTGTTCCCTAAGGGTAATTAAGTAATTGTTACATATATCTAACCCGATAACCAATCTTGTTTGAAATAAAAGGTGTTTTCTTTCTATTATATACTTGATATAATGTGTGATATATTAATTAATCAATTTAATTAAAAGTATATTTAATAGAAAATCCACAAGTATATGTTTTGTGATAGTAGTTACAATGTGTTGTAACCATGAGTGATTTATCACAATAAAACAAATATGCTGTTTTAAATATTCCTAGTCAAGATGTATCAAGACTAAATATTGATGAATCCATTGAGACTAGAGTACGTAATGCTCTCTAAGTGTTGGGCAGTGTACTACTAATGGCTATTAAGGGGCACTAAGGGTTACGTACCAATAGTTATTAGATAACTACGGAATGACTCACTCGATAGTTTTCGATTGGTTAATATAACTAAGGTCAAACAGGAAATATCGATGTGACAAAATTACAGAGTTTTTTCAACCTGATAATACTGTTGATCTTTAATATGAAAGCTCCGCTTTGATTATAGTTAAATCATGGCACGACATCCATGGAACGGCTATAGTTGGATCGAGTGAAAATATTGGAAGTGAAACACTATTCAAGAGAGGATTCATCTCCTCATTTATATGAGGTTAGTATCACGGTCGATTGAAGTCAACTCAAAGTCAAAGTCTTTAGCCAAAGCAGTTCAGTTAATATTATTGAACCATGGAATTTGTGTTTGGACTATAGAGTTAAATATGGACAATACTGGAATTTTGAACATTATCAAATTTCATAAGTCCAAAGTGATATAGTTTTGACGAAGAGAATTAGTGTAAATAATCGTTACTGTAGGGTAACACTTAACAAAGTAAAGTTGGATTTTATTGAACCAAGTAAGCGATAATTTTAGCCAAAATGTAACACCACCTACTAAGTGACATATAAATGTTAATAATCAAATTATTCAATATTAACCGCTGACCAAGTTTATACCTAAGAGTCACCTAACCGAAACGGTAAATACTCCTTTTATCACCTGATTTAATTCATTTGTAATTATTATAAATTAATTAATTTAGTTAATATTTATGAAAAATTATTTACCAAATTTTTTATTTGATGTGTTGATCAATGCATTTGTAATAGTTATAAATATATTAATCGATATACGATATCGGTACGCGTTTAAATTTAGATTTAAATGCAACGAACATTGTTCGAGCTGGAATTGGCATTGAGGCCCATATTGGGCATGCAAATTTTGACCAAAATAACATGGGTAGGCCAGCCAAATGTAGGCAAAAGTGGGAGGCTTCTGAATGGTTTAAAAGAGTGGAATTGGTAAGAGAGAGAAGGATAAAGTCTAATTTTCTCTCTATTTGACTTCCTATTTATATGCCACTCTCTAAACCATTCTTTTTTATACCTTTTCTCTCTTTTCTCTCTACAAATTTTAGCCAACAAATCCCATTTGGACCCAAAGAAATCTAAACTCAAATCACATCAAAAAATTTTGATTCGACCATCGGTGGTAAAGCAGTTTGGGAGCCAACAACTCTAGAACTTGAAATTTGATTCATGGAGCCATTTCATCATTTCAAAGTGAGATCTCTAGGCCTTGGTGAAAGGTATTCAATAGGTTTACTAATTCATTTAATATTATTATCTAATATATTGTAGGTTATTCGATTATATTACGAATCTAGTGCATCGATGTTCTATCACATATTGGATGATAAAATATATTAATATCTCTATATATATGTTAATTAAAAAAATTACATACATACTAACATTAAACTCATAGCCTAAAATTTAAAAAATCATCTTTTAATTCAATAATATTATATATATATATATGATTTTATTAATTAATATATTATATCTTAAAGATAAAAATCATATAATAAACATTTTAAAATTTATTAAATTTTTTTGTATAGTATTAACTCGGCAGTAACGAATGTTCAATTATAATATATGTTTATATTTAATTAATGATATAATTATTTATTTAACTAGAAATTGATTATGTATATACAAACACACACACACACACATACATATATATTTATATGTATATTTAATATAGTTTGAAATTTATTATAAAATTTTACAGAAAAATAATACATAATTTTAGATCTCGAAAATGATTTTTTGTAATTTTAAGTAATTTAATTAAATCGGTTTAAAAATTATTTAGTTAAAAATCATTTTAAAATTCAAATTTTTTAACTTTTTTACCGTTAGCTTAAAGTCAAGTATGAAGGTGACTGGTGCTATAGGATCGTGTAATACGGATAAACTACTTATGCGGAATATAAACTAAGTAAATAATTAAAGTAGTAAAGAAAATGACACTAGAGATTTTTATACTAGTTTGAACTCCCGTTCTACATCCAGTCCCAGACTCCTTCTAGAATTAAACTAGCAACCCTCACTTAACCCGGAGGAATAGGTTTACACCGCCTGAGCAACCGAACATGACTTCTACCGCCTAAGCAACCGAATAGGACTTCTACCGCCTGAGCAACCGAACATGACTTCTTTACAAATAACAAAAGTATCTAACTGTAGTATGCTCTTTAAATAACACTGATAAGTCAATTAAGTACAATTTTCCTATAATCTTTTCCTTTATGATACATAGTGTAACGTGCTTGAAGAATATGGAAGATAGAGTGATCAACGATCAGAGATTGTATGCAGTTTGAGTGCAAATTGAAAATAAAGAATAAGAGATAAGAATTCAAGAATATTAAAATCACTTAAGTTGTTTGTTTGTTGAATTATAAAATCTATTTATAGAGATTAAATAGTTGCAATTATTCATGAAGGATAATATTGAAAAGAAACAGGTGCAAGTGTTGATTCGAAGAAGTTTCTCTTCGATGAAGAGAAGTGTCTTTTCATAAAATAGCTGTTGAAAATATTCAGCCGGCTGAAATAATAATTCAGCCTTCTGAATTAGTTAAAATTGAAAACAACAAAGAAATAGGCAAATTTTGGATTAAAACAGCCAGCTAAAATAACTCATTCAGCCGGTTGAATATTGTGAAACAATAAAATTATTTCAGCAAACAGACGGATGAATGAGTCCATTCAGTTGGCTGTTTTAAGCCTTTTGTGCATGTTTGAGCATGTGTGTGTATGTTTATATATATATATACCATTCAGGAGAGATTTAAACATATTTCAAAATAGTATACAGACTGTAAACAAAAGACCATCAGCTTCAAAATATTCTGAATACGAATCTGCAACGAATCTCCTGCATAAGTGATTAGTACACACAAAAATTGATTTATATAGTTGTCACAATCAAAACGATTAAAATCAAGATTCTAACATTCTGCCCCTTTTTGATGATGACAACTATATATGTATAAATAATATATTTTCATAAATACTTACATGAACACTGCTACTCCCCCTGTCAATATACATAGTAATTTTTCTCTCCCTTTGTCATCGACAAAATGTAGGATATAAAATAAACGTACGTAAATATTGCATGTGTAGATAACTAAAATACATACTCGAGATTTGATTACTAAAATAAAAGCACAATATCCATACAACATTAAGTAGACAACTAAAAAGTAACCATAGAAGCTTGAAATAATATTACAAATCAGAAAAAATAAAGTTCGGAGATTAGAATAAAATCTCGATAGAGGTAGAGAGTTCATCATCATTATCCGAACTTGAAGATGACCATTGGAAAGGAGATGGGTTGTAAGCTTTGGTGGACGTATAACCCGAACAAGAAATTTTATCCCATATCATATTAAGAAATCCTTTGATGGAGTTGAATTTCTTCTCCGTCTTCCTTTCAAGAGATTTAATTTCCCGATGAAGTTTTGATTGATTTCGGGATAGGGTGATGATAGCTTGTCTGGAGGAAGTTTTTGGGCCAACACTTGAATGGAGTCATCGTCCTCTTCTTCTTCTTCATGTTGGGTATGCGAAGAGGAGGCAATACTAGTGTCACGAGATTGTGGAACACATTGTTGAATATTGTGAGACCATTCTTGAAAAGAAATGATTTGTTGTGGAGGAGGCCGGGGAGGAAGACCCATCAATCCTAAGGTTTTTGCACTTAACTCGCTAATGCTTGAAAACTCGGAGTCGGGCATTGGAATGCCGAAGTTGAGAAGGATACGCATAATATAAGCGCCATAATGGATGGTCTTATATTTCCTTCGGATTGCGATGTCTTGAAATTCATCTAAAATGATTTTGCCCCAATTTACTTGTTGGTTGGAGTAGATTGAATAGAGGGTTTGAAAATCCCTTTTATAAACTTTTTCATAACTTCTCGTTCGAGGTTGTAAGGAGCGAATGAAAGCACGGTGAATAAGGCGTGCTTGTGGCCTTAAGGTGCTAGATTTTAATGCACTTAAATTGGTAAGGTGATCGGACAAGAAACGATGTGAAACTTCATCTCTATGATCCATATCAACTTCAATATCATCTATATCAACACCTTGAAATGGACAATTTAAAATATTGCCTAATCTTTGTAGAGGTAGAAAGCTTTTAGTGCCACAAAGACTAAATACCATCTTGTCGATTTTGAGGATTATGATGGTCTAGATTCAGATTTGCAAGAAAAAGTTTGATCAAAAGATGATTAATTCTAACGTTATTAGGAGCATACTCTATGAGATTATCAAAGTGGAATTGCTCGGCCATTTTTCTAATTCGATAAGCCGCAAAAATCAGGGAACTTCATGAAAGCTCCTTCAAAGATGTTGGAATTTTTCATAGAATTGAAGTGGGAGTCTGCAACATCGTTCCAATGCCATCGACGAATCTGGTCTTCGGAAGGACCGGAGGCGGATTCCCTTGTGCGTTTTGATATAGGAGCCATTAGAGTTAAAAATTTAAGAGTAGAAGTTGAGAATTTGAAAAAAATTTGAGATAGGGTTCTGAAGTGAAAGGGTAAAAGGTGAAAAGATGAATTTATAGGCAGGTGAAAAGTAAGCGTAAAGTTGGTAGTGGAGATGTAGGGCCTAGTTAAAAAATGCTTCAGGAAGGATTCAGTCGGTTGGTTTACTGTAAACAGCCGTCTGAATTCCTTCCCGCAAGGAAACGGTTCATTTTTGAACTGATTCAGACGGCTGTTTTAAGTGATTCAGCCGTCTGAATCTGGGAGAACTTTTATTTTTGCATAATATTCAGCCGTCTGTTTTAGTGAAAACAGCCGGCTGAATTGTTTGTAAAAGTATGGCTGCATTCTTCTTTTATAACAAATATTATTAATAAAAGAACAGCATATACATATTTGTATAAACAAAGTAGATTACGTATTACATACTTTTAAACAGATTTTCTTGAGGAGCTTGGAGTGTGATAATCATCTGGCTCTATTTTTTATTCTCTTGTAGTGGCCTGAGTGGCGATCATCTATTGCCACGTTCCCACGAGTTTGGAGATACCGGTGGACGTTGTGGTGATGGTTCCCAAGGATTACGTCGGGATGGAAAACAAATAGGAGACGGTTGATGAACCGTGCTCTTGGATGAGGAACCGCAGAATTTCAAGGCAACTTGCTCCAAAAACCTTAAATGCTTGGCATTAACTTTTTGTTCATAATGAGTTCTCGCTGTCATTCCATCATTTCCATATGGTAGTGGTGAATGTCGTCTATTTTTTCTTTGGTAGATGGTGAACCGAAAAATAGAGAGCGTCTTGTTCTTTTACCGGGTGGAGTGTAACCTGTGTGAGTAGAAGGAGGAATAATATGGACCGGTTCATAAATCGGTGTAGGAGTAGGTAAATTTACTGATCCTGAACTAGGAGAAGTATATGAAAGTGCAGAGGATTCAGAGTTGTTTTGGGAAGACATTTTTTGATTAAGAGAGCTGAAACTAGGTTTTCTTTTTTTTATTTGATTTGCAAAAGAAAATAAAGAGATAGGAGGTATTTATATGCAAGAAGATCATATAAATAGAAACAAGAGTAGTGGTTAGGTTGTTAAGAACCAGAGAAAAAAAAGATAGGTTGAAAAGAAGTTAAAAAGGTAAGGTGGAAAAATAAATAATGAAAATAGAATGTAAATCAAGTTTAGTTGAAAGATAAAGTGTAGTGTATTGGTAGAGCACAAGATTTTCAAGTAAGAGATCCCGAGTTCAAGTCTGGGAAAATTTCAATTTTTTTTTGAAAAATAGTTATAGATCTTTTAATGATACAATTCCTAATTCTCTTCTTAATTTTATGAAAATATTTTCATTTAAAGGTTTTGTAAATATATCAGCCAGTTGATTTTCAGAGGATACAAATTCCAATTTGACTAAATCCTTTTTAATATTATCACGAAGAAAATGATGACGTATGTCAATATGTTTAGTTCGTGCGTCATTGACAGGATTTTTGGATAAGTTTATAGCACTAGTATTATCACATAAAATAGTTGATTTAGATAAATTTATACCAAAATCTTGAAGTGTTTGTTGCATATAAATGAATTGAGCACAAGCTAAGGCAGTAGAAATATATTCTGCCTCACAAGTTGAAAGTGAAACACAATTTTGTTTCTTGCTAAACCAAGAGACTAAGGATAGTCCAATGAAGTGACAAGTCCCACTGGTACTTTTTTGATCCGTCCGACATTCTGTAAAGTCAGCTTCACTATATGAAACTAACTCGAAAGGACATTCTTTCGGATAAAAAAGTCCAAAATCTTTGGTTTTGCTTAGATAACACAATATGTGTTTTACTGCTCACATATTTGATTGTTTAGTATTTACTTGAAATCGAGCACATAAACAAACACTCATCTTTATGTCAGGTCTACTAGCAGTTAGATAAAGTAATGATCCAATTATACTTCGATATAATTTTTGGTCAACACTTTTTCCATCTTCATCTCTATCGAGATGAATCGTTGTACTCATTGGAGTTGGTTTAGCAGAAGTATTTTCCATACTAAAGCGTTTAATTAGACTAATACAATATTTTTCTTGATTAATAAAAATTCCATTTTCTAATTGTTTAATCTGTAAACCAAGAAAATAAGATAATTCTCCCATGTGTGACATTTCAAATTCTTTGATCATTATTGTTGAGAATTCCTGACATAATTTTTCATTTGTAGAACCAAAAATAATATCATTTGCATAAATTTGAATAATTAAAATATCCTTTTTAGTTCTTTTAATAAAAAGAGTTTGATCAACCTTCCCAATTTCAAAACCAGAATCTATTAGATAGCTTTTAAGACGTTCATACCAAGCACGGGGTACTTGTTTTAGACCATATAAGGCTTTCTTAAGTTTATAGACATGATCTGTAAATTTTTCATATGTGAATAAAGGAGGTTGTTCAACAAAAACATTTTCTTTTATATAACCATTTAAAAAAGCACTTTTAACATCCATTTGATAAAGTTTGAAATTATGAAAACATGCAAAAGCCAATAAGATACGTATTGCTTCAAGTCGTGCAACTGGAGTAAATGTTTCTTCATAGTCAATTCCTTCTTCTTGATTATATCCTTGTGCAACTAATCTAGGTTTATTCCTAGTTATATTACCTTGTTCATCCACTTTATTTTTGAAAACCCATTTAGTACCAATGGCTGTTTGATTACTTGGTCTAGGAACTAGTTCCCAAACTTCGTTTCGTTCGAATTGGTTTAGCTCTTCTTGCATAGCTATAATCCAATAGTCATCAGTAGAGGCTTCTTTTGCATTTTTAGGTTCAATTTTAGAAAGAAAATCTACATGGCCCATTTGAGTAAGTTGATTTCTAGTTCTAACATGTGAATCAATTTCTCCTATGACATTTTCTACTTGGTGATCTCGTAAAATCCAAGGAGGAGATCTTAATTCATTTTCATTATGAATAATGTTTTCGTCTTCTTCAAAATTATTAACAATGTTTTCATCTTCTTCAAAATTATTTTGAGTGACCGTATTTGTGATCGTCTTAGGTATATCTTTATCATCCTCAAAATTTTTATTAAATTTGAAATTTTCGTCGAATGAAACATGAAGTGTTTCTTCGATTGTTTTTGTTCTTTTATTGAAAATTCGATAAGCTTTGCTTCTTTCCGAATATCCTATGAAGATTCCTTCATCGGACTTTGGATCGAATTTTCCAAGCTGATCTTTTGTGTTTAAGATAAAACATTTTGAACCACAAGTTTTAAAATAAGAAATGTTCGGCTTTCTTTGATGAAAAAGTTCATATGGAGTGTGTTTTGTTAAAGGTCAGATGGAAACACGATTCAGAACATAGCAAGCGGTTGCTACAGCTTCTACCCAGAAATGTTTTGGTATTGTGCTTCCATTTAATAAAGTTCTTGCACATTCTTGTAACGTTCTATTTTTTCTTTCTACAACTCCATTTTGTTGTGGTGTTCTAGGAAAAGAAAAATTATGATAAATTCCCTTTTTATTACAAAAATGTTCAAAAGCTTCATTTTCAAATTCACCTCCATGATCACTTCTAATATTTTTAATTTTTAGAATTTTGAGATTTAGAATTCTTTTTGCAAAAATTTTGAAATTTTCAAAAGTATCACTTTTATTTTTCAGGAAAATAGTCCAAGTATATCTTGAGAAATCATCTACTATAACAAACACATATTTACTATGGTTTATAGATTAAACTTGAGTTGGACCAAAGAGATCCAAATGCAATAGTTCTAGTGGTTGTAAAGTAGAAATATTTTTCTTTGATTTAAAGGATGATCTTGATATTTTTCCTAATTGACAAGCATCACAAATATAATTTACTTTAAAGTTCATTTTCGATAAACCTTTTACTAAATCATTTTTAGATAATTTATTTATAGCTTTGAAATTAACATCACAAAATCTTTTATGCCATAACCAAGGATAATTTTCTTTGGCTATTAAACACATATTTGTATTGTAATTTACATTCATATTTAAAACATAAATATTTTTATCTCTAAAACCTTCAAAAATAAGATTTTTATTTTGACCAAAAATGCTACACTTATTTTCAGAAAAAGAAATATTGAATCCTTTGTCACACAATTGGCTGATACTAAGTAAATTATGTTTCAATTTTTTAACTAATAAAACATCTGTAATAAGAGGTAAATTAGATATAACATTATTGCTCACATCACCTTTGCCGATGACATATCCTTTGGAATTATCTCCAAATGTGACAGAACCTCCATCTGAGTAGTTAATGTTTGTTAGCATCCCTTTGTTTCCTGTCATGTGTTTTGAGCAACCACTGTCTAGTATCCATTTTCCTCTCTTTTTATGTGGTATCTGTAAAATAAAAAATTAACATTAGTACCCAACATTTTATTTTAGGTCCTAAGAGTTAGGTCTTAGGAAGCCAAACCCAAGAGGGTTCAAATTTCCTTTTAAAAATAAAATCTTTGTTTTTATGAACAGTTTTTATAAAAAAAATTATATACTTATTTCTAATCGAAGAATTATTTGTTTTAGGAACCCAAATTTTAATTAATTTAGTAAAATTTGTAACTTTAGAACTAGGTTTTTCAATTTTATTATTCCTTTTATACTTTGGAATAATTTTAGAGGATTGTTTATATCCTAACCCTCTTTTATTTGAAATAGTTTGAGAATTTTCTATAATTTTGGAAAGATTTTCTCTACCTTTATTAAAATTAGAGATATTTTTAGTAATGTCTTCTAACTTTGTTTTAACGCTAGAGCTATCTAACTCTAAAATCTTGATATTTGCTTTAAGGTCATGATTCTCAATTAATAAAGCAATATTCTTTTCTTTTTGAGTTTCTATCTCTTGACTTAGCAGAGAAATTTGAGATGTCATATTGGAACAAGATTCTTGAGTATCTTGAAATTCTTCTTCTAAAATTTTCTTTTCATCACTTAGCATCTCTACTTCGATTTCGGTTCTATTCAATTTTTCAAGAGTTTCTTTGTACTTTATATTTTTGCCTTTTAATTTATCAAGTAATTCTGAATTGATTTCCAAAAGATCATCAAAAGTTAGATCACTCACCTCGTCTTTTGTGGCTATAAAGAAAACGTTGGCTTGTTCTGAATCACTGTCCGAGTCACTATTTGATTATGAAGATGATTCTGAATCGTCCCACGTGACAGAGAAAGCTTTCTTCTTGAATCTGTCTTTCGTGTGCTTATTTTTGTCTTTCTTTTACTCAGGACGGTCTTTCTTGATGTGGCCTTTCTTGTGACATTCATAACATTCTATAGCAGATGATGATGGTTTGTTGGTGTTATTATTGCTGCTGTAATTGTTCTTGTTATTTCTGAATTTGTTGCTCTTTCTAAATTTTAAAAACTTTTTAAAATTTTTAGCAATGAACGCCATATCTTCTTCTTCTTAATCTGATTCATCTATTTCTGCCTAGAATGCTATATTCGTCTTATCTTGAGCCTGTACTCGTTTTGCTTGGAGATTAACTTCATACGACATTAGATTTCAAATCAACTCCTATTGCTTTATGATCGAAATGTCGTTAGCTTCTTCGATTGCTAAGACTTTTCGTTCCCACTCATCCGTTAGTGATTTGAGGATTTTTGACACAATATCAAAATCTGTATAAGTTTCTCCCAATGCTATCAAAAAATGATATATATCTTGATATTTAGAGTACATTTCATTTATAGTCTCATCTTGCTTCATTTTAAAATTCTGGAACTGATTTTTGAGCATAGATATTTTACTTTGCTTGACTTTGTTAGTACCCTCATGTGTAATTTTAAGTGTACGCCAAATTTCATGAGCAGTTTTACACATGCTTATTCTATTAAACTCATTTTTGTCTAATGCACAATATAACAAATTCTTTGCTTTAGCATTTGCAGTAGAGTCTAATTTTTGTGTGTTAGACCATGTTGAATATTCAGTAGTAGGAATAATATATTCAGATTGCATAATGTTCCAGGTTGCATAACTACTTGCTTGAATATAAATTATTATTCTAGTAGCCCAATAGTTATAGTTCATTCCATTAAATAAAGGTGGTCGTGCAGTAGATTGACCTTCTAAAAAGGTAGTGTTAGCAACAGTGCTGGTGTTGTTTTCCATATTAAAAAATATATCAGATAACTATGTTACGGTTATATGATTGCCTTGCTCTGATACCAAATGAAGGTGACTGGTGCTATAGGATTGTGTAATATGGATAAACTACTTATGTGGAATATAAACTAAGTAAATAATTAAAGCAGTGCAGAAAATGACACCAGAGATTTTTATACTGGTTCGAACTCCCGTTCTACGTCCAGTCCCAGACTCCTTCTGGAATTAAACTAGCAAACCTCACTTAACCCGGAGGAATATGTTTACACCACCTGAGCAACCGAACAGGACTTCTATCGCCTAAGCAACCGAATAGGACTTCTACCGCCTGAGCAACCGAATAGGACTTCTACCGCCTGAGCAACCGAACAGGACTTCTACCGCCTAAGCAACCAAATAGGACTTCTACCGCCTGAGCAACCGAAAAGGACTTCTTTACAAATAACAAAAGTATATGACTGTAGTATGCTCTTTAAATAGCATTGATAAGTCAATTAAGTACAATCTTCCTATAATCTTCTCCTTTATGATATGTAGTGTAACGTGCTTGAAGAATGTGGAAGATAGAGTGATCAACGATCAGAGATTGTATGCAGTTTGAGTGCAAATTGAAAATAGAGAATAAGAGATAAGAATTCAAGAATATTAAAATCAGTTAAGTTGTTTGTTTGTTGAATTCTGAAATCTATTTATAGAGATTAAATAGTTGCAATTATTCATGAAGGATAATATTGAAAAGAAACAGGTGCAACTGTTGATTTGAAGAATTTTCTCTTCGATGAAGAGAAGTGTCTTTTAATAAAATAGCTATTGAAAATATTCAACCGGCTGAATAATAATTCAGCCTTTTGAATTAGTTAAAATCGAAAACAGCAAAGAAATAGGCAAATTTTGGCCTAAAACAGCCGACTGAAATAACTCATTCAACCGGCTGAATATTGTGAAACAATAAAATTGTTTCAGCAAACAGACGGCTGAATGAGTCCATTCAGCTGGCTATTTTCAGCCTTTTGTGCATGTTTGAGCATGTGTGTGTATGTTTATATATATATACCATTTAGGAGCGATTTTAACATATTTCTAAATAGTATATAGACTCTAAACACAAGTCTATCAGCTTCAAAATATTCTAAATACGAATCTGCAATGAATCTTCTACATAAGTGATTAGTACACACAAAAATTGATTTATATAGTTGTCACAATCAAAATGATTAAAATCGAGATTCTAACACATTATAATTTAAATATATATATATATATATATTTATGCGCACATATGTATATATATTTATAAGTACTTATAATTAAATATAAAAAAATAATTTGATTTTGTACACAAATTTGCTGCGGCAATTCGAATAATTTCTTTTAAAATTACTTTATATTAATTATTAAATGGTTAGTTATTTAATATAAATAAACATTTATTCAAATATATTTTAAAATATTACATATAAATTATTGTAATTATTATTTCCATATATGTTTATGTGTGTATATATGAATATATTTTACATAAGTATAATTTTATACATATATGTGTATATATATAATTTTTAATGTGCATATACACACACACACATATATGTGTGTGTGTATGTAGTCAAACAACACTAGAGGGGTTAACATGTCAGATCTAGTGTAAATCCCACCACCTATACACGGGCATGTCAAACCACCATGTATGTTTTATATGTTGCACGTGCATGTACACACATATGTGGATATGATACACATATTCAAATATATTAATAAAAGCAAATAAAATAATGATTTTACATAAAAGAAATTTAAAAAGTGGTAAATGAATTAGATTTCATATACCCAATAAAGATCTAAAATGGTAAAAAAAATTAAAATTCACCTATTTCTTCCATTGCGAGCTGGCCCAGTTCCAACAATGGTATCAGAGCCTAATAGCCTATGCGGTCTAAATTAGTTATGTTATGGTTAACTAATTAAGCTCACAAACCGGTTAGTAGGGTGTTTAAGAAAGATAGTGTCTAGGCTAGGTTGTTGGTAATTAATACCCTGTCTTACCTGGCTACCGGCCTGGCCTGAACAATTATGTGAGCCCGAATGGGCTGATTTCAAAATTGTTTTGAAGTTAAAATAAATTTTTAAAATTTAAAAGTTAAATTTAAAATGAGAAAATACTATAAATGTTATAATATATATTTTCAAATTATTTTGAAAATTAAATAAAAGTTTTAAATTTAAAAGTTAAATTTAAAATAAAACACATATTATAAAAGTTATAATATAACTTTTCAAAATGTTTGAAAATGTTATAAATTAATTTTGAAATACTATTTATTAATAAGATTAATAAAAAATAAATGAATTAATTAAATAAGTTAATTATATACATACATACATACATACATACATACATACATACATACATAGATATATATATATATATATATAAACACATGTATATTATATATAATGATACATGTTATGTTGTCTTGAGTTATTTAAGACAATATGAGTATACATGTGTATACAAAAAATTTCGAAATTGATAAAAATTTAATCAAATTTTTTTAATTAAATAAATTAATTAAAAGTGCATTGATAAATTAAAAAACATATATAAGGTATATGTCTATTACAATAAAGGTTCTAGTATATATGTTTAATAAAATATGTTATAATTGAATAACATAATAATTAATTAAAGTTTTAGTTAATTAAATAAGATTTAATTAACATAATGTTATACATAAAATATTATAAAAGTTAAGTAAAATATAAAACTTATATAATAATTAAACTTATATAATATAAATGTACAAACTAAAGGTGGATTAGTAAGAAACCCAATTAGACTTAAGAAATAAATTCATACGTATAGTACATGTATCGTGATTTCTGATGTGTCCGACACTTGAATTACAAGGGTACTTCATAAGAATTACATTATTTCATAAGTCGGTATCACTCATTAAATATAATGAAGATCATGAATCTTTAATATAAGTGTTATCCTCATTTTATTTAAATATTAATAAATTACTTGCATAATTTCTAGTTGTTGAGCAAACTCAAGCTAGATATTTTGTAGTATTATTAATATTTGACTAGACGAGGTACGATAACTATATGCATTTATTGAGCAAACTCAAGGTACATATATGTAATGCCCCAGAAATTCATGGAATCTTATTTTGGTTGAATTTTGAAAATATATGAATTTATTTGTATAGGAATGTATGGAATTAATTGTGTGCAAGTGTGTGTGCATGTGTGCACGTGCACACTGATATGGCACAAGGAAGAACTCCAAATTTCCTGAAATTAAAACAAGAATTAAAAAGCATTACAAACATGATTTTGTGATGAAAATTATTAAATCAAATATGGATATTTGATTTCTGGAATTATATGAATTATTCTAGAAAATAAGAAAAAGCAAGCTTTGTTTTGAATCAGTAAACAGATTTTACTTAATTTAAACCCAGAAAAAAAATTAGATAAGGATTTAAAACATGAATACACATTTATGTGCATGTCTTTCTGAAATTAAGGAGGTGTTAAATAAGCCTAGATAAGATATCTATGCACATTTACATTTCTATAAGTACTGAAAGTATTAAAAAGAAATAAGCAAGGGAAAGCATAACATTAAAATAGCAAAAGACATGTTGCAAGCAAAACAATTGCTCTAGGCAGAAAATAGAAAGGAGGATTTTTAGAAAATAAACAAGTGACAATGTCACAAAATTATCATGACTTAAGGAGAATATAATATATTCTGGAAAAGTAAAAGGGGAGGTAAGTATCACATATGGCTGGGGTATTAAGGGGGAAAATAAGCAAACCTGAAATGCAAAATGCATGAGTATTGGCCAGGGTAGGAATGAGATTTTACATTTGTAAAACCGTAGAAAACCTCTCTTATAAATCCAAGTATAAACCAAAAAAATCATTTTCTACTCGAGACATTTAAGAAAACAAAGAAGAAAAATATTTGCAAGCAAAAAGGCAAGTTTTAAAAGGTTTCTTTTCTAGATTAAGCAAGAGAAGCATTTTTCTGTGAGTAATCTCACTGAACCCATGGCATTAAGTCCTGTTAAGAGGCAGCCAAGTTTATGTTATTTTTCTACATATTTCTGATTTTATTACTATGGTTTTAATGGATGCTTTAATGGGTGTTTATGAATGCTTTTGATTGCTTTGATGGTTGAGTATTTTGCTCTGTTTGGTTACACCCAGAAATGTTAAAGTATGAATCATGAAAGTAAATAGAGAATACTTATAACTGGTTTAGATATGGCATGAAAAATATAGAAATCAAAATATATATGAGTTGCATTACACTTGTATAAGTGCTGAGGCTCAAATGAAAGATTCAAGGTTGCAATGGAAATATCCAAAAGTGCTGAACCCTTGATCAAATAGAAAACCATGAGCCAGAAATCTTGTTTGAGCTAGATCTTGAATTTAGTTCAAACATGGTTGCTTATGAAACAATAATAACCCACATGCCTAGTCTCTATTCACAGTTGTAAATATTCTTGTATTTTCTTTAAACCAGAATATTTGAAAATATGATTTCCCCTGGATATGAATGTTAGCTTGTTTTTGAATTATGCTTGTGAGTTTTATGTAATGTTTCATGTACACTGTGATTCAGTCACCTAGCTATCTCATGATAGGATCAAAGATGAACACTTAGTAAATAAACTAAGGATTGTGAGCCAAGAAGACTGCTGGAATGCTTATTGTATTTAAAGTATGCAAGTTGGCACATGGCTTGTTTAAGCCCTGAGATCTTTGTGCAATATTGTGAATTATTTTATTGCAATGTGTCCCCATGATTCCTTTATGGCAGACGAGGCTAGGAATTAATTTGGTAAATGCAACCTTAAATTGATGAAGTAGGAACTTGAGTTATTCCTAGGTTGGTTGGACTGGAGCTATGATAGTTCCTGAGTATCTCTGTTTGACATGTATGTTTGCATAGTTGAAAGTGTGTACATAATTAGTCTTAATACTGATCATATATGCACAATATATCATAAACAAGTCGGGCAAATTGATCAAAGAAGTTATGCCAACCTATACAAAATGCTTATGTCTCACTTATTTACTTAATATCATGGAATTTTTGATATTGCTCATACCAGATCTTGTATCTGACCCTTGTTTGCTTATGGCATCTGGGGTGTCTCATTTAAAATGGGGCAGCCTCTAATGCTCTTTCAGGGAATGCTGGTTCTAAATAGGAAGCTGCTATGGCTAATGAGAATGATTGGATAAGCATGCTAAATTAGAATTAAACAAGAGCTTAGAATGAATTATTTGCATGTAATCTTGGAAGTTTTATAGTTCTGCTTTAGTTGTTATGTAATGATCTTGAATGTTTGGATTTTATTTAGTTGTTTCAATTGAATCTGGTAATGTATTAAGGATGGGAAAAACCAATGACTTAGTTGAATCTAAGCAAGAAAATATTTTTGGGTATTATGGTAGAAATCTGTAGATGATATATGCCTATATGTGAGTAATGAATATATATATTGTATTAGTTAATTTTGAGTTACTTAAAAGCTTTAAGTTTTGAGGCTAAAAATCTGAGTTTAGCTAGAAGTAATATTTCAAGGATTTTGTGATAATATACATAAGTGTTTTGATAAAAGAAAAAAAAAATATATATATTTGTGCACTGTGTAAAGATGTGTACATGTTTTAAGGGATTTTTCAAGTATCTTGTATCTGAATCCACATTGCAATAGCCAGGCACTAATGTTTTGATGAACTAGTCATAAGGTTAACCCACTTCAAAAGGAGTGAGGTCTGGGTTGATCAAGATGACCAAAGTTTTGGGTTTAAAGGAAGAAAATGCATTTGAAAAATCTGAAGCTTTCTTTGCAAATGCATGTACAAAGACATTTTCAAATACTTGAGCAATTCGCTTTTATTTTAAGTAGCTTTCTTAGTCCAGAGAGCACAATACATCTGAAATGCACACATATTACTTAAATACTACTTTTGTTAAATGACCTTTAAATCTGGATTTTCTAAATCCAGTAAAGCAACCTTTAAATTAGGATGCAAGCTGAGGTAACTCAGGGATTAGGAAAGGGATTTGATTCAGAGAAACACAACTATATAAATTGTGAAAGAATTACTCAACTGACTTGGTTATAAGTAAAGGAATTTGTGATAAAATCACTTATGTTGAAAATGATAAATGTGTATATCATTTTTCCTTTCTAGCTTTGATCAAATATCAAATAATTAAACTAAAATTATGATGGCTTGCTATATATTTTGAGATTACTTTGTTAAGTCAAACTAACAGACAATCACCATAAGAATGATCAAAATTAATAGGTATAAATTATATATGATTATGGGAATTCACCCCAATGACCCAAATATCAAACAAAGGAAAATGAGCTATGTACTAGTTGACTAGAAATTCAAATTCAATAAGGATGCACTCTTGCTTACCAATACTCTGATCCAAGCAAGAGGGTCACATACATCTTCACATGTATGTGAATATATTTATTAATGAACTGATATAAATATATTAGTAGAAAAATTAGGATCCTGGATAGTTTAGTAGAAAGGCTAAATGACTCTAGGAAATTTATTAAAGTAAAAAAAATCCTAGTAAAAATTAGGTAAAATAAATAGGGTCATTTCAATATACTATACTTAGGCCGTCACGAAATGATAGGTACGAGTGAATAAGTTGTTTCGATTTGTTGAGCAAACTCAATGTCGAAATAAAATTAGGACAAGGAATAATGGGTTAGGAGTAATGAAGTCATAAGACTTCTATGTTTTGTTTTAGGTTTTGGTGAAACATAAATGACTAGTGGGAGCCTTATTAGAAAAATGAATAGTGACAATTAACCTTTCTAATATTGTACGAACATCTGATATATAAAATTATAATAATCTATATTAATAAATTTGTGCAATCAATATAATTGAGAAAATGTTTATCAATGAAAATACAGAAATGAACTGAATTAATATTGAAAAATATAAATATAAAATATACTTACTAATAAATTTTTGGATGCTAACCCATGAAAGTGCCTAATTATACAACCACTAATTACATTCATAACTTGGCCACTTACGTATTTACTTGTCCAAGACTGTGTATTGTCTTCAATGAGTTTCGAACTTTAAAAGCAATATACGGATATGAATATTTGATTCATTTTCGATCACATATAAATATTATATGGTGAACGGTCGTAACTCATAATGTACGAAACCTCGATGAAATAAGTTCATTCAAAATATGGGATCATAAATTCAATATGATTAATTACAATCAAGATCTTGTCATGTTAAATGTAACACTGGACCATGAGCTACAAGATAGATCTAAGAATTTGATCGCTGAAATGTTAGTTCGATCAGTTTACGTAAAGTGCAATTTATTTGATGTCTTTGAAAGTGAAGGAAAACCAAATGAACTTATGTAAAGAGTTCGTTATATATTGTAGTAAGGATCTTCTTTAAATGATTCGACCGTTTAGAAAGGAAATCAAATGTATAAGAGTGGATGTAACCTAAGGCACGGTTGAGATGAAGAGAGTGAACTGTCACTTCTCCTTCATAAAGAAACATCAGAAACGAGAATTGTAAATAATAGTTGATACTTAATATTAGAATGAGAAATATGATTTCTATTCCAAAAATGTATTTTCATATAGAAATCTTTTTCTATGAGATTTATTCTTATGAGTTTAAGATATTTTCTTTGAAAACTCTCGACTATAAAACATGTTATAATAGATGGAATAAATAGCCTACATTAAGTGGTTGAATGGACATCCGTATTCCACATGTTATTATAGTAATGGCAAAAATAGTGGTAGCTTGACATATAGCAATTATTGATCGTATCAAGTTATAAAATTGTTTTCATAAAACCCAAACAGTATTTATGAAAAAATAATTGTCTTTTATTGTTGACTAAAAAACAAACGTAATTTTATTTTAATATGACTATTATGAATATTCATTATAAAATAAAACTATAGTGCTGGTATTTGTGATGCATTGGAAAATATTGAAGTATCTAAATTTATTTACAATTAGGAATTACAGACTAAGCCACGGTTTGAAGAAATAATATTTTTGAGTATATGATTATAAATTATATGATACTAGCGAATTATATTTCAAACAGTAAAGGGCAAAGCACCCATTCAGTGGGAGCATGATAAGAGTTGATGAACTCTTTTCGGATTAATACATATAGATGTATGATATCGCAAGTCTATTAATACCAAAACGGTTCCACATACTTTGTTATATTCAACGATGAGTTATTACCGACATAGACATGTGTATTTGATACACGGTTAGTACGCTCATAGAGTATAAAACGTAAGTAAATAAAATAACGTGGAATAGAAAATATAATTAATTCGATTTGATCAAATAGGTAAGTATATTGGAAAGAGTTTCGAGTGTATCTAAAATGAATAAAGATTCAATCTCAAAAGTCACTCTTCCCTATGATACATAACGATGTATCGATAAAGAGTAATCAGACTTTGTTAAACAAAGTATAATTAATGGTAAGTGAAGTTAAGTTGACTTCTTTCTTTAAGATCGTATACTTAAGAGTAGGACATAAGGTTAAAATTAATTTCATCTAAAGAAAATTTTACAAAATCATACAAGATAAGGGTTTATTAGAAATCCCAACATATCACAGGCCAATGGGTTGGCAGGTCGTGTGAGTCGAAAGACTACACATAATAATTGCACATGAGAGATCTTGTATGAATCACCCCGAAAGAATTTTGGGTACGATTGTCATTGGATGATTGACTTATGTTTTGAACATAAGTATCGTAAACTAAAACCAAATCAGTTTTATTTGTAAGAAAATTCATAAAGTGTTTATGAAAACCTATTCAGTTGCATTGAGAAACAATCGTTGTTTCAAGAAATACGAACTTCGTAGTGAAGGAATTTATTTTAGAAATTATTGGTAGTAAAATAGATTTGATATGATCCAGGGATAAAATTGACTACAAAGGATAAAATGAAATTAACCAAACCTAAATAAACATAACACATTAGAATGTGTAATAAATATTCTTACATATTGAAGAAAAATTACGAGTTTCTTATCAAATCGAGAAAGATAAATCAAAGTGTCAATTAAAACATTAAGAGTATTAACTCCACAATATGGTATGATGCGCAAATCCAAAGTGGATACCAAGTACGCTATCAAAAATATGATTCTGGTAGTTGTACCCGAAAGGATAGGATCCATCAGTCGTGAATATATCTTCAAAAGCAATACTAATGTAGTTGTAATAAAATGAGCAGTATTGATAAGAATAAAATCATAAATTTCAATTGTTGAAATTATGCGTAATATACTTGTTATTCAATGTGCTCAAGTTAATTCAGATTTACACAAAATTATCATTTAGTATGACTTTGAGCTTTGGTACATATATGTTGAAATGGTAAATTCTACATAATGATTTAGAGTAGACTATTTGCACATAACAAGCAAAGTGTCTCGAAGTCGGTGGGAGCAATGTTGAGTTTGTAGATTTTAGGATATCGTCTAAGAAATGATACGGAAGTATCATTTTATAAGCATCAGAATTGAATAAGTATTTTGATAAAAACATTGAATGGTTTGATTTTCAGTCAAAATGCAGAAGAAGAGTGTGTCCATAACAAAGAACCACTAAAAGGTACATAAATATTTCTATATTATGAATAAACAAGATACTGCTAATTGTTAACGAAGTACTTACGTTAAAATCAATAATAGTTTGGTTATTTAATACTCAATATTGGATTTGTAAATTATATCTTTTATAATAAGTATAAAGGATGTTGGGAATGTCCCAAACGATATGCAAGACATCATATTAAAATGTTTAATATAGAACATGTAAGATGATTTCCTTATGCTTTAGCAGTAGGAAATATCATACATGTTGTATTGTCTACATTATCATAATTTGCTTATGTATTTGATACATGAAGCAAATATCAAATCCAAATTGAGATCACTAAATGGCAATTTAGAGGATTCTCGAGTACTTATGAAATACTAGAGAATTGGTTATAGAAATAACGAAATTCTTATGAAGGAGTGTAGGAACTCAAACTTCATGAGTGATATTAAACATAATATATCAATATTAAATTCATGTTCAAACCTTAACTAATAACATTTAAGTTAGAAATGTTCCAAATAAAACATTATAGCTAATTCAACAAGAATGTTAAGTAGATCCCCTTGAATAATTCCACGATAAAAGCAATGTACAAATATAAATGCTTAAATTTATAAATGAGCTAGGGTGATTCGAAGTATTAAGAATTATAGTCATTGTTATATAATAACAGTGTAATAATAAGAGCTCACTAGAAGTCAAGAAACATACTCTGAATAGTTCCATATGATAAAGGTAGTTTATCAGCATGAGAGAGTTGATTGACAAAGTAGATAATTAAACAACACAGCAGATCCATTCATGAAGAGTCTATCTCGATCAGTTCTCATCAAACTGGTCGAAGGGATGGGATTAAGATTCCATAATTGGCTACAAGTGCAAGTGGGAGATTGATAAAGTTAGAAGTATGCCCTAGGGGAACTTATGTAATTGCTATATATATATATATATATATAACTCGATAACCAATCTTGTCCGAAATAAAATGTGTTTTCTTTCTATTATATTAATTTAATAATTTTTCACTATGCAACACTGATCACTAACGTATCATAACACAAAAATTCTAAGCCATCTAAGGTCTAATATACACTATCCATAACAATAAATTATATAATAATATAACATCTTACAAATATATCTCGATGATTATTCCCTAATGATCATTTGTATTTTTATCCTGAATAGGAAATATTCTAAATTCTACCCTACACCCTAGACAGGTTTAGAATCTTGTCCCTTGGGTGTAGGGTAGAATTTAGAATTTATTTCCTGTTCAGGATAGAAGTACAAATGATTATTGGGGATAATCATTGGGGAATAATCATTGGGACATATCTGTAAGATTTTATTTTGCTATATAAATTATTATTATGGATAGTGTGACCATAGATGGCTTAGAATTTTTTTGTTGTGATAAATTACTGATAAATGTTAATTAAAAGTATATTTAATAGAAAATTCATAAGTGGTATGTTTTGTGATGGTAAATGCAACACGGTGTAACTATGAGTGATTTATCACAATAAAAACACACTGTTTTAAATATTCTTAGTCAAGATGTATCAAGATCGGATATCGATGCATTTGTCGAGACTATAGTATGTAACGTTGTCCAAAAGTTGGGAAGTGTATTACTCATGGCTGTTGGAGGCACCAAGGGGATACGTACTGATAGTTATTGGATAACTATGTAATGAATCACTTGATAGTTTCTGTTGGTTAATATAACTAAGGTCAAAAATAAAATATCGATGTGACAAAATTATTGAGTTCTTTCAACTTGAGATTGCTATTAATCTTCAATGTGGAAGCTCTTTATAGATTATAGTTAAATCATGGCACGATGTCCATCAAACGACTATATTTGGGTCGAGACCAACTGTGACACCCTGTACCTCTAAGCAACCTAAAAATCGGACATGACTAGAAGCACGGGTGGTCGGGTGAAATAAAAATCCACAACATAGCACATAGACTAAGGAAACAACATAAAATGATTAAAATATTACAGCGGAAGAAAACTTTCACTAATTATAAATTAATAGGAAAACCGCTTCATTAAAAACAACATTATCCCACATTTATTTCTGAATCCAAAAGTACCAAGTAGTCTCCACCAAAACATAAAACGTAACAAAGTTCATAATATAGGTCCCCATATATAGAGTAAAGTAGAGAAAGGAAGTACATGAAACAAAAGAAACAAAAGCTGAAGATAACAACTGCTCCAATGACCCTCCAAGCTGCAAAGAACTGCAAACTAGACATGCCCGCCTGTGATTTGGGGAAAATAGGAAAAATAGGAATGGTTCAAACATAAAGTCTGGTGAATGAGAAAAAAATGAAGCAGAAAGAATAAAACAGTTTAATTCCAGGTCTTCCCCGAATATCGCAGAGGGTGAATAATATAATGCAGTGAATCCTTCTTAGATACAGTTCCTAAGAAGCCAAAGTATGTGCTCGCTATAGGGAAGTCAACCATGCAGTAATACTAAACATCAATCGGTATGTCGGACCTGCTGTCCTTACCTATCCACGTGCTATAGCGTGAAAGTCACTCTCTTCATCCATGCATTGTGACTAAATGCCTCTTACGTCCGACCGGCGCCGACTCAAACAACCTCACAGGACCCCGAAGTTGCGCTTAGGCTCCGCCAAACTGGACTCCTATCCTCCTATCTCCTCGGTCACCAACGTGGACTTGCCTCTATACAAAGTGTCGGTCCTCCAAAAGAGCGCCCGCAGCTGGGTCAGCTGCGCAAAATCCTCCAACGATCTGCCTAAAGAAGCCTACGTCGGAGCACACTTATCTTGTTCCGTCCGCGTTGATCTGCCTGATGAAGCCTACGATTGCGGATGCTATCTATCCTATGTACTAGCGACCTATGAAAGGTAACAAACATCCTTGCGAACCTACTTGCCCGCTCCTAGTACGTATAGCCAAAACTATATTTTGGTCTTAACTGCATGAAACACCTATCCAGACCTTTACAAGGTCTGCCTACCAAATCGCTTCCAGATTAATTAATTTTACCGTTACAGTTTACATACTTTTTATTTCCATTAATCTACTTTAGGCCATTTTACATCCGATTTGGTTATTTCACAATTTCTATTTTTCTTACATAAATGGTGTTTCAATTTCACGTTCGTTCAGTCTGTATGGTTTGTTTGTAATTTTATACCATTTTGTTATAGATTTACACTAGCCTTTAGGGTCCATTTAATTTACATTTTTTCCACCCTAATTTACATTCTCCTTTTAGAGATTTAATCTGTACAAATTTTTTATCCAATAGCCACAAACCATTTAATTACACAAAATTTGACTTTTACATTTAGGCCACATATGAACAAACAATTATACCAGTTAGACTTCCTAATTTTGTTCCAAAACCATATTCAAAATTATGTAATTATATCAATTAAAACCATTATTTTATTCAAGTAACATATTCTGAATTTATTCAACTAACTTGTTCTACCATTACAAAATTGAATAATAGTTCTAATTTAATATAATTAAACCAATCTTATTTACGCCATGAAACGTGAATAACAATTTGTTTGTTCCAAATTTCAACCCAAACATAAATTAGAATTGAGAAGTGGAAGAAGAAGAAGATACAATTTACATAAATTTCATTCTTATTTATGCCATAAAACGTGAATAACAATTTTATGTCCTATATTTTAAACCAAACTTGAATTAGATTTGAGAATTGGAAGAAGAAGAAGTTGCAATAATTTACATCTATTCTCAATTAATAATAGAAATTAATTCATATTAACGTGCCAGAAAAGAACTGAAATTGAACTACTTTATTTTTCTATTTCATATTAATTCCCACTCACCTGGCACTTGAGCTTGCATAAATTTGAAAAAAGCTTTGCTTTAATCTTTCTCCCTTTGATTCTTCTAAATTCCCTAAATTGCTTGAATATATATAGATAATTTAATTTGGTAGAGATTTGTTTATTTAGTTGAGAAAAGGAGGAAGAATAATACGTACTAATTTTACTGTAGAATTATGGCGACGGTTGAATAAGAGATTGGGTTTAGGTTAGATGGCTTATTTATAGATTGTTTGCGTGAATATAACCCATTAGACTATTTTAGATTTAATCTGGTTCTTTCATACACTTAATGGTTATCCATTCTAGCCCATACACATTACTCAACCAATAAATTTAGCCATCTCATCCTATTACATCACTGGAGTGAATGGGAAGCCACCACATGTCATAAACAACGCTGAAATATGTAGGAAAATCATTGGAAACGAACCAGCTAAAAAAACATCGCTCCAGATTTTGGGCGACAACGAGACTTGATCCTTGGTCACTATGGAAGCCAACATGCGCCTTTACCACTATACCAAATGCCCTTTTAATTTCTTTTTAATTATATTTCCGGTAAAATATCGGGGTGTTACATTCTCCCCCCTAAAGGATTTCTCCCTGAAATCTCCAAAGATGGAAGAACGTAATTAACAACCAGCATCCAAGAACTACATCCATCTACTCAACCATCATCCATTTCTACCATTGTCCTTATTTTTAACCAATGCAATTTATGATTTACGCAAAGTGAAATGCATATGAACTTACCTAATGCGAAAAGGTAGTTGGTATACTGATTCAGTTGACCTCCTGTAATGCAAGTATGATTATGTCATGCAACCAAATGTATGCAATTACCCTAGTATAATAGATAATTCTATATGTATGTATCAACCATTCACCCAAATGCACCATCCATATGCAACATCCATTTATACACACACACACACACACACACACACATATATATATATATATACAACCATGTGCAAATGCAATAGATAACAGGCATGCATATACAGGTGTGTGTACCTAGTTGGCTGATTATCCTAATAAATATCTATCTAGTGCATGCAATTCATCCATTTGCAAACATTGGCATCCACTTGCAATCATTTTCATCCATCAAACATAACATGCCCTAATGACATGTTCACAACCAAGCTACCATCCATAGGTTTCACCTAAAGATTATCGAAAAGGCCATAACTTAGGAAAGATCAAAGATCAAAGATAGGATATTTGAAGTGTACCTTCAAATAGAAAAGGATAAGTAGATCGAATTCTCTCCTCAGATTCCCATGTGCACTCCTTTGGGTCATCTCCCCACTGAACCTTCACTAGACGAACTTCCTTGTTGTGTAATCTCTTGACGCCGTGTTCCAATATACGGGTGGGTGTACGACGCACAAGTGACTTGTGCTCTACCTCCACTTCCCTTAGCTAATCGGGTTCTACTACTACCGCGGAATCATGTAGACACTTCCTTAAATGCGAAACATAAAAAACATCGTGAACTCCTGCTAACCTATCCGGAAGATTAACTCTGTATGCCACTTTTCCAATCCGTGCGGTAATAGGGAAGGGTCCTACAAATCTCGCTGCCAACTTACCCACTGAGCCAAATCTCATAACGTTCTCAAAGGAGAAACCTTGACAAAAACCATATCTCCAACCTTAAACTCCAAATCTGAACGTCTTCTACCGGCATATGACTTTTGTCTATCTTTTGCAATCTTCAACCTCTTGCGAATCAAATCCACCTTCTCGGAAGTTTCCCACACCAAGTCTGGTCCAAGCAAGATCCTATCGGTGGTATCCCACCAATAGGCTGATGAGCTACATGGTCTACCATAGAGGGCCTCGAACGGTGCCATCCCAATGCTTGCTTGATAACTATTATTATACGCGAACTCCACCAAAGGTAGGTGGTCTTCCCAAGAGCCTCCGAAGTCAATGATGCACAATCTGAGCAAATCTTCCAAAACCCTATTTACCCTCTCAATCTGTCCATCTGTCTGAGGGTGATATGTCGTGCTCAGATTCAATTCCGTTCCCAAGGCTTGCTGAAGACTCCTCCAAAACTTGCTGTTGAATAATGGATCTCGGTCGTTCACAATGCTGGCGGGAACTCCATGAAGCCTAACTATCTCCCTTACATAAAGAGTCGCCAAAGAAGCTACCATCCTATTACTCTTAGTGGGTATAAAATGAGCGCTCTTCGTCAGTTTATCCACAATGACCCAAATGCTCGTGTTCCCTCTCCGTGACATTGGTAATCCATCCACGAAGTCCATAGAGATGCTCTTCCATTTCCATAATGGAATATCCAATGGCTGCAACAGTCCTTCGGGCTTCTTCTGTTCCGCCTTTACCTTTTGGCAAGTGATGCACTTCGATACATACTCTGCCACCCTCTTCTTCATTCTGGGCCAATAGAATACCCTCTTCACACATCTTATCACCACCGGGGTGCACTATCATCCTAGAATTATGTGACTCAGCCAACACCGCATCTACTAAATCCTCACTACGAGGAACACAAAGTCTACCATCCCTTCTAAGCCATCCCTAGTGTCTATGGTATAGCGCCTAAGATATGGTGATGACTCTCCTCTACCAAGCATATCTAAAATGTCCTTTAACTCTTCGTCCTCACCTTGCCTTGCTCCAATCTGTTCCATCAAAGTAGGCTGGACGTCGAGGGCCGCTAACAATCCCGGAGCTAAATCCGATGGAGGTCTAAAATCAAATGTAGCAATGTACTCCAAATGCTTCCGTTCCAAAAATAGAGGACTTAAAACCACTTTGCGTCCACTCAAAGCATCTACCACTACATTACCCTTGCCAGGAGTATAGGAAATCTCAAAGTCATAAGAGGCTAAAAACTCCATCAATCTTTCCTGTCACAAATTCAAGTCTTTCTGAGAGAATAGATACTTCAAAGGCTTATGATCCGTGAAAAGCTCAAATCTTTCTCCTAAGAGATAGTGCCTCCAATACTTGAGAGCAAAAACTATAGCTGCCAACTCAAGATCATGCGTCGGGTAGTTCTTCTCATGTGTTTTCAACTGTCTACTCGCATAGCACACTACCCTACCCTCTTGCATCAGTACCGCCCCTAACCCCCGTACCTAAAGCATCCGTATAAACTGAGAAAGGCTTGGTTCCATCCGGTAATACCAATACGGGCACGGTAGTCAAAGATTCCTTCAATCGACCAAAGGTATCCTCACACTTGGCATCCCAAATAAAAACCGAGTTCTTCTTGGTAAGGCGGGTAAGTGAAGCTGATATCCTATCGAAGTCCTTAATGAACTTCCTATAGTATCCCGCAATACCAAGGAAACTCCTTATGTCCCTGGCATTCTTAGGGGTTTGCCAGGTTTGCCAATCCTATACTGCTACCACTTTTGCCAGATCTACTGCAAGTCCATCCTCTGAAATGATGTATCCCAAAAAGCAAACCTCATCCTCCAAAATTGGCACTTGGAGAACTTCGCCTTCAAATTATGTTCTCGCAGGGTCCTAAGCACTTTTTCCAAGTGAACAATATGCTCCTCCTTGCTTCGCGAATAAACCAAAATGTCATCGACGAACACCACCACAAACTTGTTCAACGATTCACGAAATACTCGACTCATCAGGTCCACAAAATATGCCGGAGCATTGGTTAGCCCAAATGGCATGACTAACCACTCAAATAACCCATCCGGAGTCTTAAACGCGATTTCTCAATGCTATCCTCCGCCACACGCAACTGATAAAATCCATGGCCAAATCGAGCTACGTAAATACCTTGGCTCCTACTAGCTAGTCGAAGAGATCGTCTATACAGGGAAGAGGATAACGATTCTTCTTCGTTAGCTTATTAAGCTCCCTATAATCCATGCAAAGCCTGAGAGAGCCATCTGCTTTAGTGGCAAAGACGACAGGTGCGCCCCACTCAGAAATGCTCCTACGAATGAAGCCCTTCTCCAAAAGCTCTCCAATCTGCTTGCTCAACTCATGACGTTTCTTAGGAGCCATATGCCTTGCCGGTAAAGCAACCGGTTTGGAATTATCGGCAAGATAAATCTTGAACTCGATCTCTCTTCGTGGAGAAGGCCAGTAACCTCCTCGAACGCATCTGGAAGGTCTCTAACAACGGGCACCGAACTCAAACTATCGGGCGATAAGTCCAGAGAATAAAGGTAGCTCAACATGACTGATCCTCTAGAATCACAATATACCTCCAAGGTACGTCCACTACAAGTGCCTAACCTCACTACCTTCTTATCGGAATCAAGAACATCACCATACATGGATAGCCAATCCATACCAAGAATCAACCCGAGCCCGAAAAAGCTCAATACAAAGGCACTACAGTCAAACTCAACCCCTAAAATAAACAATTTCAAATCCTGACATAACATGGACAAATAGGCCGATCCTCCTACAAGATTTGATACTACTACCGGGTCGATCACTAAGCAAGCATCAAGACCAAGACTCTCTACAAGAGTACTGGATATAAAAGAGTGCGAAGCTCCAGAATCAAATAGGGTACGAACATGAAAATCAGAGATAGATAACACACCTTCGATGATCACCTTATTTCCCTTTGTCCATAACTGGACGAGTACTAGAGGAAGGAGCTGCCTCTAAAGCATAAGCTTGAGCAGGCTGTGAAGGTGTCTGTGAACTGTCCTTGGGCTTCGAGGGATAGTCCTTTTTCATATGCCCCACTTGATCGCAAAGATAGCACCTCAGTCTCGGTCGCTCTCCTACCACTCTACAATCCTTAGCAAGATGACCTGGTTTCCCACAAGTATTGCACTTCCAATCATTTCTTGGAACTTTCCTTTTTCCACCTGACCCTCCTCCCCCTCTCCTCTTTCCTTTCCACTGCTTCTTCCCATCACTCTTCTACGCCACATCTCCTTTCTTCTCAGTATCAACAAGTAAAGCCATCTCTGCCAATCCCTCAAAATTGGCTCCCATCGGAATGTGGCTCACAGCCAAACTCTACAGTGGCTGACTCAAACCCTTAGCAAACTTCAGCGCCTTCTTGTGAGGAGTATTGATCAGGTCCAGTCCAAATCTGGAAAGCTCATTGAATTGATTAACATATTCCTCAACTGTCATATCCCCTTGCTTAAGCAGTATAAATTTCTCTAGCTGCACTCCCTCTTCAGCCTGCGATAAGAATTTCCTCTCGAACCTAGTACGAAAATCTGCCCAAGTCAAATTATCAGCCTCAGCCTCCACAATCTCCCACCAACAAAGATCCTCTCGTTGCAACCTCCATGAAGCTAACTGCCTCCGAGCCAAGTCCTCCGATCACATAAGTCCAAATATCCGCTCACAACTACGGATCTAAGCTCTTGCCTCGATAAATGACTCGGTGCCAAGAAACGGCTTACCTCCTAAGTTTGTGTAGTCCTTGCATAACTTGGGAAAATCGGGAATGCCTGGCGGACGGGTTGGAGCCCCTTCTGCCAGAGCAGCATCCCTAGTTGGTGGCTCTGCTCATGCAGTAGCCTGCAAATAACGTTTGAACCAAGCAGGCATATTAAGGCCTGGAACTTTTAAGATATCTTGCGGTTTAGACAATTCTATCGGTGGATATTAAAAAAATGGGATTAGGTACTCCACAAATAGTTCGATAGATTGGGAGGAAGAGATATGAGGGACACATTTCTAAAATTTCTTTTTTTCCAAAATATATACATATACTTTTAAAAGTATTATTTGGAATATCCTTTAAAAATTATTCTAAAACCTTTATATTTTTAAAATATTTTTAGGATTACCGATACCTTAGCTCTGATACCAACTGTGACTCCCTGCACCTTTAAGCACCCGGAAAATCAGACATGACTAGAAGCACCGGTGTCGGGTGAAATAAAAATCCATAACATAGCACAGAGACTAAGGAAACAACATAAAATGATTAAAATATTACAACGGAAGAAAACATTCACTAATTATAAATTAATAGCAAAACAGCTTCATTAAAAATAACATTATCCCAAATTTATTTATGAAACCAAAAGTACCAAGTAGTCTCCACCAAAACATAAAACATAACAAAGTTCACAATATAGGTCCCTACATATAGAGTAAAGTATGGAAAAGAAAAACGAAGTACATGAAACAAAAGAAACAAAATCTGAAGATAACAACTGCTCCGATGACCCTCCAAGCTGCAAAGAACTACAACCTAGACCTGCCCTCCTGTGATTTGGGGAAAATAGGAAAAATAGGAATGGGTCAGACATAAAGTTTGGTGAATGAGAAATAAAATGAAGAATAAAGAATAAAACAGTTTAATTCCAAGTCTTCCCCGGATATCGTAGAGGGTGAATAATATAATGCAGTGAATCCTTCTTAGATACAGTTCCTAAGAACCAAAGTCTGTTGTCACTCTAGGGAAGTCAACCGTGCAATAATACTAAACGTCAATCGGCCTATCGGACCTGTTGTCCTTACTTATCCACGTGCTACAGCGTGAAAGTCATGCTCTTCACTCGTGCACTGTGACTAAATGCCTCTTACGTCTGACCGGCGCAGACTCAAACAACCTCGCAGGACCCCAAAGTTGCGCTCAGGCTCTACCAAATAGGACTCCTATCCTTATGTCTCCTCGGTCACCAACATGGACTTTCCCCTATCCAAAGTGTCGGTCCTCCGAAAGAGCGCCCACAGTTGGGTCGGCTGCGCAAAATCCTCCAACGATCTGCCTAAAGAAGCCTACGTCGAAGCACACTTGTCTTGTTTCATCCGCGTTGATTTGCCTAAAGAAGCCTACGATTGCGGATGTTATCTATCCTACGTACTAGCAACCTATGAAAGGTAACAAACATCCTTGCGAACCTACTTGCCTGCTCCTAGTACGTACAACCAAAAATATATTTTGGTCTTAACTGCATGAAACACCTATCCAGACCTTTACAAGGTCTTCCTACCAAATCGTTTCCAAATTAATTAATTTTACCGTTACAGTTTACATACTGTTTATTTCCATTAATCTACTTTAGGCCATTTTTACATCCGATTTGGTTATTTCACAATTTCTATTTTTCTTACATAAATGGTGTTTCAATTTCACGTCCATTCAGTCTGTATGGTTTGTATGTAATTTTTATGCCATTTGGTTATAGATTTACACTAGCCTTTAGGATCCATGTAATTTACATTTTTTTCCACCCTAATTTACATTCTCCTTTTAGAGATTTAATCTATACAAAAAATTTATCCAATAGCCACAAACCATTTAATTACACAAAATTCGACTTTTACATTTTTAGGCCACATATGAAACAAACAATTATGCTAATTAGACTTCCCAAATTTATTACAAAACCATATTCAAAATTATGTAATTATATCAATCAAACCTATAATTTTTTTCAAGTAACATATTTTGAATTTATTCAACTAACATGTTCTACCATTAGAAATTGAATAACAATTCTAATTCAATTTAATTAAACCAATCTTATTTACGCATGAAACGTGAATAACAATTTGTTTGTTCCAAATTTCAACCAAACATGAATTAGAATTGAGAAGTGGAAGAAGAAGAAAGATACAATAATTTACATAAATTTCAATCTTATTTATGGCATAAAACGTTAATAACAATTTATATGTCCCATATTTTAAACCAAACATGAATTAGATTTGAGATGTGGAAGAAGAAGAAGAAGTTGCAATAATTTACATCTATTCTCAATTAATAACAGAAATTAAACCATATTAACGTGTCAG
This sequence comes from Allium fistulosum, assembly GCA_030737815.1. NCBI lineage: Eukaryota > Viridiplantae > Streptophyta > Magnoliopsida > Asparagales > Amaryllidaceae > Allium > Allium fistulosum. The sequence goes on along the minus strand of CM060901.1, from coordinate 1,418,828,367 downwards.
AAAATAACCCATTCGGAGTCTTAAACACGGTTACTCGATGCTATCCTCCGCCACACGCAACTGATAAAACCCATGGCCAAATCGAGCTACGTAAATACCTTGGCTCCTACTAGCTGGTCGAAGAGATCGTCTATACGGGGAAGAGGATAACGATTCTTCTTCGTTAGCTTATTAAGCTTCTTATAATCCACGCAAAGCCTGAGAGAGCCATCCGCCTTAGTGGCAAAGACGACAGGTGCGCCCCACTCAGAAATTCTCCTATGAATGAAGCCCTTCTCCAAAAGCTCTCCAATCTGGTTGCTCAACTCATGACGTTTCTTAGGAGCCATATGCCTTACCGGTAAAGCAACCGGTTTGGCATTATCGGCAAGATAAATCTTGAACTCGATCTCTCTTCGTGGAGAAGGCCAGCAACCTCCTCGAACACATCTGGAAGGTCTCTAACAACGGGCACCGAACTCAAACTATCGGGCGATAAGTCAAGAGAATAAAGGTAGCTCAACATGACTGATCCTCTAGAATGACAATATACCTCCAAGGTACGTCCACTACAAGTGCCTAACCTCACTACCTTCTTATCGGAATCAAGAACATCACCATACATGGATAGCCAATCCATACCAAGAATCAACCCGAGCCCGGAAAAGCCCAATACAAAGGCACTATAGTCAAACTCAACCCCTAAAATAAACAATTTCAAATCCCGACCTAACATGGACAAATAGGCCGATCCTCCTACAAGATTTGATACTACTACCGGGTCGGTCACTAAGTAAGCATCAAGACCAAGACTCTCTACAAGAGTACTGGATATAAAAGAGTGCGAAGCTCCAGAATCAAATAGGGTACGAACAGGAAAATCAGAGATAGATAACACACCTTCGATGATCACCTTCTTTCCCTTGTCCATAACTGGACGAGTACTAGAGGAAGGAGCTGCCTCTAAAGCATAAGCCTGAGAAGCCTGTGAAGGTGTCTGTGAATTGTCCTTGGGCTTCGAGGGACAGTCCTTTTTCATATGCCCCACTTGATCGCAAAGATAGCACCTCAGTCTCGGTCGCTCTCCTACCACTCTACAATCCTTAGCAAGATGACCTGGTTTCCCACAAGTATTGCACTTCCAGTCATTTCTTGGAACTTTCCTTTTTCCATGACCCTCATCCCCCTCTCCTCTTTCCTTTCCACTTCTTCTTCCCAACACTCTTCTACACCACATCTCCTTTCTTCTCAGTATCAACAAGTAAAGCCATCTCTGCCAATCCCTCAAAAGTGGCTCCCATCGGAATGTGGCTCACAGCGAAACTCTGTAGTGGCTGACTCAAACCCTTAGCAAACTTCAGTGCCTTCTTGTGAGGAGTATTGATCAGGTCCAGTCCAAATCTGGAAAGCTCATTGAATTGATTAACATATTCCTCAACTGTCATATCCCCTTGCTTGAGTTGTATAAATTTCTTTAGCTGCACTCCCTCTTCAGCCTGCGATAAGAATTTACTCTCGAACCTAGTAGGAAAATCCGCCCAAGTCAAATTATCAGCCTCAGCCTCCACAATCTCCCACCAACAAAGATCCTCTCGTTGCAACCGCCATGAAGCCAACTGCCTCCGAGCCAAGTCCTTCGATCCCATAAGTCCAAATATCCGCTCACAACTACGGATCCAAGCTCTTGCCTCAGTATATGACTCGGTGCCAAGAAACGGCTTGCCTCCTAAGTTTGTGTAGTCCTTGCATAACTTGAGAAAATCGGGAATGCCTGGCGGACGGGTTGGAGCCCCTTCTGCCAGAGCAGCATCCCTAGCTGGTGGCTCTGCTCATGCAGTAGCCTGCAAATAACTTCTGAACCAAGCAGGCATATTAAGTGAAATGCCCCAAAAAGTTTGAGGGAAAAATTAAAACAATTCAATTTAAAATATATATATATATATATATATATATTGGATCAAATGTTGATGGAATTTCTGAATGAAATGATGTGCAGGGATATGTGTGCACATGCACACTGGAAATGGCACAAGGAGGAGATTTAGAAATTTTCTGGAAAATATATATATATATATATATATAATACTGATAATAAAATAAATAAACAAAGGGAGGAAGCATTTCAAATATGATCTTGAAATGTGAATCATTGATCAAATTAAATATTTAAAAATAAAGGATTAAATTCTTTATTTAAGGCATTGGAATGTAACTGAAGCATAACTCAAGTTAAAAATGAAATATGTGCTTAAACATATTTTCTGTGAAACAGGGGGGAAATTAAATAAAATAAATGTTTATTTACCTATACATATGTACATTTTCTATGAGAAGAAATATATTGAAACTGAGCAAGAAAATAATGATAACATTAAAATAGCATGAAATATAAAATAAGTTAGTACATTATGTATGGGCAAAAATATGAAAATGGGGATTCCCATAAATAAACAAATATACTTGGTCACACCTTTAACATGATTTAGGTAGACTGGACATTTTCTGAAAAAGTAGGAAAAAGAAAATGCTGCCTTTAACAAAAGAAATATGGCCGGGGTAACTGAAAATGGGAATGTTAAAATATAAATGCAAAATGCATGATATTGGTCAGGACAAAAATGGAATTTTGTTTGATAAAACCCTAGTAAAATGCTTATAAATGAGTAGTTGTAGCTAGGGGAATCAGTTTACCCGAGATACATAAAATAAGAAAGAAAACATCTAGAGGAGAAGGAGAAAATAATACTTAGGGATTTTCTGGATTAACTAGAAGGAGATATTTAGGTGAGTAAACTCACCAAATTCATGGCATTAAGACCTGAGATGAGGCAGCCCATTTTAATGTTGTTATTTGCTTATTTTTAGTTTTGTTGAATATGGTTTTATCAATGTTCTTTGGATGTTTTTGGATCTGTCATGACTTTATTATGGATGTTTTGGATGATCTTTAATCTATTGTGATGTTTGTCTTTGGATGTGCAACTTACTGTTTCATTACACCCAGAAAAGTTAAAGCATAAAACCTTAGAATCAAGGCAGGAATACTCATAACTAATTTGGATCTATGGCATGAAAATTTTTAATATGAGAAAATATTATGAGCTGCATTATACTATGTATAAGTGCTGAGGCTTAGAACAGTGTATTAGGGGTGTACTTGAGTGCTGAACCCCTGATCAAAAAGAAAAGATACTAAAACCCACAAGTTAAAATTATGGTTAACTTAGATTGTGAATCTGGTTCAACTATAGTTACTTGCAGATCAAAAAAATAAAATAAACCTAACATGCCATATCTCTATTTATAGTTGTAAAGATTCTTGTATGGATCTAAGACCCAGATATCTCTGGACAACATCATTAAAAATAATTATTTATTTGTTTCTGGAAATTATGCTTACAAGATGCTTGGGATGCTTTCATGTATGCAGTATCATTTTTCATCTAAGTATCTGATGATAAAATCAAACAAATGCTTCTAGTAGATAAACTAGGGATAATGAGCCAAGAAGGCAGCTGGAATGCTTGTTATATTTGAAGTATGCAAGTTGGCACATGGTTTGTTTAAGCCCTGAGATCTTTGTGCAATAATGTGAATTAATTTATTGCAATGTGTCCCAGTGATTCCTTAATAGCAGATGAGGCTGTGTAATACCCCAAGATTTTGAGGAAAATTCTTTTAAATAAATGATTAAAATTCTGGGGAAAAATCAGAATTATTATATAGGTGGGATTTTCAGTGGTGCAAGGTTGTGTGCATGTGTGCACGTGCACACTAGTTATGGCATTAAGAGAAAATCCAGAATTCCTGAATAATAAAACAAAGAAGGAAAACATTTAGATAGAATGTTTTAAATAAAGGAAATATAGGCCTAGACATGAATATTAAAATTCCTAAGGATGTGTGTGTATATATATATATATCTATATATATATATATATGCATATGTATGACTTGTCTGGAAATTAAGACAGAAGAGAACATTGATTTATAATGAATAAGTGAAATTTTATTTGAATAATAGGTGTGTAGAAATGCACATAAGTATGCACATGTTTTCTGCAAATAAAAGAAGGTTAAAGTTAAACTAACACCCATAGTTGTATAAATGTATATATATATATACAGATATTATTTAAGCAGAAAATTAATAAAGGAATCACTAAAATAGTAAGAACCAAAGTGCAAGAAAGCAAATGTACATAGGCAGAAAATAGAAAGTCACACCCTTATCATGTTTGAGGTAAGTATAATAAAAATACTTAAAGTAATCACTTTCTGAAAAGAAAAGAAAATGGGCACAATTTAGCCTTGTTTTAAAATATTGGCCGGGACATTAAGGGTTAGGAGGGAGAGAATATGCAATGCCAAATGCATGATTCTGGTTTGGGCTAAAATAGGGATTTTGCATCACCCAAAACCCTAGGTAGAACCCTTATATAAATCAAGAGCCTAACCAGAAAACTGCTCTCTCACTAACTAATTAACCTAAGGAAGAAGAGGAAGAAAAGGCTAAAGATTTGAGGGGTTTTCTGAATTAAGCTTGTGTAAGCATTTAGGTGAGTATCCTCACTCATATACATGGCATTAAGACCTGGGATTAGGCAGCCAAGCTTTTATATGCTATATTTTGCATGTTTTGATTTACAAACTATGTTGACTACTGATGGTTTCATGAATGCTTGATGAGATATGATCTGCTATGATGGATGTATAACTTTGTTGTTCTATTTTCATCTCTGTATGTTATACCAAAACCTTAAAGAACATGTAAGAGAGTATTTGTAACTAGTCTGAATCATGGCTTAAGACAAAGAATGAAAAAAAATTATGAGCTGCATATACAATGGTATAGTGCTGAGGCTTGAAATAATTGGTTAAGGGTGCAATGGAGTCTTTCTCTATAAGTGCTGAGCCCAAAACCAAACAGGAAATTTACAAGCCTAAAAATTATGTTTAAACAAGATTAAAAATCTGGCTAAACATAGTTGCTTGCAAGATCAAAATAAACCCAATAGAGCCATCCATTTATTCTCAGTTGCAAACATTCTGGTATATGTTTGAATAGGGTGTTTATATGCTAAATAATGTGAGATGGAATGACTGGGGTGCTATACCTCTAGAAAGTAACCTTTAACTTGCTTGCAATATTATGTCTGCAAGGTAACTAGTATGTTTCATGTGTACAGGTGGTCTGTACACCTAGCCATCATTGATAGAATGAACATAAATACACTTAGTAATATAACTAAGGATTTTGTGCCAAGAAGGCTGCTGGAATGCTTGTCCTATTTGAAGTAGACAAGTTGACACATGGCTTGTTTAAGTCCTGAGATCTTTGTGCCATGATGTTAATTAGTTCATGGCAATGTGTCCCTTTGATTCCATATAGCAGATGAGGCCAGGAATTTATAAGAAGAAAAGGCAACCTTAAATGATGATATAGGAAACTTGAGTCTTTCCTGGATTAGGGTTGGTATGAGGAACCTTAGCAGTTCCAGATAAAAATTGTTTTAATGCATATGTTTGCTCTTATGTATGTATAGGGGAATACCTGATCAATTTATACATTAACCATTTATGATAATACCTGTCAAGTTATTCAAGGTATATTTATGCTGTATCCTTAGCTTAATATCATGAATATGTTAGAAATGCTCACACCAGATCATAGATCTGACCCTTATTGCTCATGGCACATGGGGGTGTCTCATTCATAATGGGGCAGCCACTAATGCTTTTGCAGGTTGTGATGGAGCTAAGTAAGCAAGATTAAAAAGATATGGAATAGAGGATGCTAAGATAATTAGAAATAAGAGCTAGAATGTGTTAATTCATGCATGTATTCCCTGATTGATATGGCTATCTAAATGTATTAAGTAGGAAGAACTTGTAAGAGATATGTGCTATGTTGTTTTTGGTTATTTCTGGTTTGGTATGTATTAAGGATATTGATGTTAAACTGATTTGAAAATCTATTTGCTAAAGTTGTTTTTGATTTAGGGGAAAAAACCTGGATTTTATAAGCATAATCATTTTATGATGATTTTAGTTCATCCTAAGTCCTTTCAAAAGATAGATATATAGGAAATTATAGGGGGAAAGTCCAGAAAGAATTATAACTGTTATATTTTCAAGTCATGATATTGATATGTGTCTAAATGCAAGTAAAAGTGTATAAACCCTGAATATGCATTTTTAAAAAGAGAATTATGGTTAGGAAGGATGATATAAATCTGATCACAAGGTGTCTGATTCATACATATATAAACCTGCTTTTGAAGAGAAGAAGTATTAATGTTTTGTGTATATTCTGGTTTGTAAAATGCAAATAAAAGAATGGTCAGATTAACCACATGGTTAGACCATAGGTCAGGCCAAATGTTCACTTCAAATCAATGAAGCAAGGGACCATTTGAACCCAGTTTTCTGGAAAATGAGCAAAGATATTGACATGTACATGTATATCTGTGTACATGTTGATATTTGGGCAAAAATATAAACATAAATTCCTAGAACAGTTGTAGGAATGGGTTTCAAAAATAATAAAGCAAGAAATATTGTTTTGTATGTTAGATTATAGGCAAAAATTGAGTATATATGTGCAGATATAGGTAGATATCAGATTTCAAACCATACAGAAGAAAAAAAAAAGAAAAACAAAAATTGGGTTGAACCGACCAGCATAGCACTCGAACTCGTGACCTCTCATGTATAAGTTAGGCGCGTTTCCATTACGCCTAGATGTTGCTTGTGTTCACTTATGATCCACTTTCTTTTAGCCTGAGTTTGATTCTATGCAGACTTTAACACAATCATCCATATTAAAGGCTTGCTTTCCACTGATTATTACTTGATCTTTTCTTAATTAGAATAACAGACTAAAGTACATGTTTCCAGTGGATCCTATGGTCAAAAATCAGGATACAATAACTAATCTTTTATCAGGGAATTATCACATTTTAATAGATTTAAAAGGATTTCTACTTATATATTATCATGCTCTGATTCTAGTAGAATATAACATAGATATCTTCATATATGTATGTTAGGAGTGATTTAGGTTTAAAACAATATTTTTATATTGTGAAAGATCCTGGATAATATGAGAATAGGGAAGGATGACCCTAGGTAGTCTTAGCTAAGTAGAAAAAAAAAACTAAACTAATTTTTTTTGTTAAGAATTAGGGTCATTTCATTTGGTATCAGAGCTATGTTTTAATTAACATAGCAAATTATTTGTATGCTTATGTTTATACTAGGTTTGTTTGTGATATATTTGACTGTTTATAAGTATTCCCTGAATGTATGTGTGTGCATGTGACATACACAATGGTTAAATAGGAAAGATACAACCAATTTAAAATTAAAGCGAAATATTATAAACTAATATAATGGAATACATATACTTTTAGAAATATGGTAGGAAGAGGGTCTCATCATCAAGGAGGATCTAGCACACCAAAAATGCTTGACATGCAGGAATTAGTGAGAGTTTTGAGAGATGGAATTGGGCACAGACCTGAGAACCCATATGAGGAGCTCTCCAAGTTAGTGAAGACTTATACCAACTTGGGAGGCAAGAGCTTTGAAGGAACTGAAAGTGTAATGGAGATTCAAGCATGGCTGAGGACATTAGAGAGGATCTTCACTGATATGCAACTAGATGACCAAAGAAAGAGGCAAGTGGCCTCAAGGCAATTAAAAGGTGCAGCTTTGAGTTGGTGGGAGGTGATCATAGCTGGCCGGAATGAAAATGATATTAATTGGAATCAATTTAAGGAAATGTTAGAGGCAAGGTTTGTTCCAGCCTCAGCAAAAACCACTTTACTTGAGGAGTTCATCAAACTTAGACAGGGGACTATGAATGTCACAGAATACACCCAGAAGTTTGAGGGATTGTCAACCTATGGGGCAATGTTAGTGGCTGATGAAGCATCCAAAAATGATAGATACATCAAGGGATTAAACCCAGGGCTTAGCAGGGCTATATTACCTTATGCTGACAGAACTTTTGATCAAGTGATAGATTTGGCTCTGAAGATTGAGCAGCATGACAAGGAAAGAGATAAGTTTAGGAGCTTCAAAAACAATAGCAACAAGAAGAACAAAGGGAAGTACCATCCTTATGATAAGAAGAAAGGAGAGGCAGATGGTAAGAAGGCAGTAGATGCAAAACCGAATGAAGCCAAAAGAAAAATAGTTTGCAACCATTGTGGGAAAGAAGGCCATATTAAGCCAAGATGCCCAGAGCTTAAAGGGGGAGCTTTCAAATGCTTTCTATGTGGGAAGGAAGGGCATATGAAAAGAAATTGCCCAGAATACAAGCAACAAGGGAAAGTGGCAAACCTGGAAGGTAGGGGCAAGGCCATAATTGAGGCTAATGCTGAAAACCATGGTCAAGTGGAAGGTACACTATTTATTTGTACCATACCTTTAGCTGTAATATATGATACCGGGGCAACCCACTCACTCATTTCCCATGAAATAGTTAAAAGGTTGAAAATGAACTGCAATTTGGCTGAAATACCTCTGTTAATACAAAGCCCTTTAGGAAGTTCTAGTGTATTAGATATGATTTGTGTGGATGTGAATTTGAACATAGGGGGAAACACATTTGTTTCCAATTTATATGTTCTAAATTTCCCAAATATAGGAGTTATATTAGGGGCAGATTGGCTAAGACAATTCAAAGCCATAATTGACCTAGATGCATCCACCATTTCACTACAAAATTCTAAAGGCCAAAGGGTTACAATTCTGTGTGAACCTATCAAAGAAAACATGCGAAATCATTTAATTGAATTAGAAAATAATCCCAAGGAAATAGCTATTAACGAAATCCCCATAGTTAAAGAATACTTGGATGTATTTGTGGAAGTAAAAGGTGTCTCACACCATAGACCTGTTGAATTCCAGATTAACCTTATGCCTGGGGCTAGCCCAATTATCAAAAAGCCTACAAGGATGGGGCCAAGTGAATTAAAGGAGCTAAAGAACCAGCTGGAAGAATTAGAAGCCAAGGGGTTTATAAGGCCAAGCAATTCATGCTGGGGTGCTCCTGTAGTATTTGTTAAACAGCATGATGGTACCTTAAGAATGTGTATAGATTATAGAGAATTAAACAAAGTAACCATCAAAAACAAATACCCATTACCCAGGATAGATGATCTCTTTGATCAACTCAGTGGAGCTAAAGTGTTTTCTAGGCTAGACTTGGCATCTGGGTTTCATCAGATGAAGGTTGAGGAATCAAGTGTTAAATATACAGCATTTAACACAAGATATGGTTTGTATGAGTTTCTGGTTATGCCATTTGGGCTAACAAATGCCCCTTCTTACTTTGTAGACCTAATGAATAGGATATTCAGAGATTACTTAGACAAGTTTGTTCTGATTTTTATAGATGACATTCTAATCTATTCTAAAACAATAGAGGAACATGAGAACCACTTACATTTGGTCTTATCTAGATTAAGAGAAAAAGATTTGAAAGCAAAGTTCTCTAAGTGTGTGTTCTGGCAAGAGGAAGTACATTTTCTTGGACATGTTGTCTCTGCTAGAGGGATTTCTGTAAACCCCAATAAGATAGTAGAAATCCAAGCATGGAAGAAGCCTAACAATGTTAGTGAAGTTAGGTCATTCATGGGGATGGCAGGATACTATAGGAGGTTTATACAAGGATTTTCTAAAATAGCAATGCCACTCACTAACCTGACTAGGAAGAACCAAAAGTTTATATGGACTGATAAGTGTGAACAAGCTTTCACCCAGATCAAGGAGGCTTTGGTAAAATCACCAGTGTTGAGAGTACCAGAAGGCAATGAGGGATTAGTTGTATATACAGATGCATGTGGGTCAGGGCTAGGGGCTGTGTTGATGCAGCAAGATCAGGTCATAGCCTATGCATCTAGACAACTAAAACCCCATGAAACTAGATATGCAACTCATGATCTTGAGTTGGCAGCAGTAGTATATGCCTTGAAGCTCTGGAGGCATTACTTATTAGGTGCAAAGTTCATTTTATACACTGATCACAAGGCCTTAAAGTATCTCTTTTCACAGAAAGATTTGAATATGAGACAACACAGATGGGTTGAATTTCTTGCTGCTTATGACTTAGATATACTTTATACACCAGGCAAGGCTAATAAAGTGGCAGATGCATTGAGTAGGCAGCATGCAAAAGTGGCCATGTTGATGATGGAGGAGTTTAGAGACTTGACCATGCTCACTGATTTGGAAATAGATGAGAACAGTGGGATAAGTATGGAGATAGTTGAGGAAGAAAGGAGTAAAGGAAGGTTAAGTTTAATTACTTTACAATCAAATTTGGTCTTGAAGGTGGCAAAGATGCAAGAAGAAGATCAAGACTTAGCAGAAAAGAGGTCTTTCCTATTAAAGAAGGAGGAAGTGAAGGATTATCACATTGATGTAAAAGGATACTTAAGGTACAAGGGTAGGATATGTGTCCCAAACATCATAGAATTGAAAGAAGAAATCCTTAATGAGTACCATAGGAGCAAATATTCCATACATCCAGGCAGCACCAAGATGTACCAAAACTTAAAAAGGGACTATTGGTGGAAGGGAATGAAGTCTAATGTAGCTAGACATGTTGCTAAGTGCATGGTTTGTCAACAAATAAAAACTGAGACCCAAAGACCTTCAGGGTTGTTGCAGCCACTTAGCATACCACAGTGGAAGTGGGAAGACATATCTATGGATTTTATAGATGGTCTTCCTAGATCCAAGAGGGGAAATACAAGTATTTGGGTAATTGTAGATAGGTTGACTAAAGTAGCCCACTTCATACCAGTAAAAGTAGACAGAAATGCACCTAGGCTAGCCCAAACTTTAATGAGAGAAGTGGTAAAGTTGCATGGTGTTCCTAAAACTATAGTGAGTGATAGGGATACAATCTTCACTTCAAGATTCTGGAAGAGCTTCCAAGAAGCTATGGGGAGTGAATTGTGCCTAAGCACTGCTTATCACCCTCAATCAGATGGGCAAACAGAGGTGGTAAACAAGATTTTAGAGGATTTGCTTAGAGCATGTGTGTTAGACTTTGGAGGAAATTGGGAGGACCATCTCCATTTGGCTGAGTTCGCATACAATAATAGCCACCAAAGCACAATTGGAATGGCACCCTTTGAAGCCCTATATGGAAAGCCATGTCTATCACCTATGTGTTGGGCTGAGGCAGGAGAGAAAGCTATCCTAGGGCCAGAATATGTCAAGGACATCACAGAGAAAATAGGACTGGTGAGAAAGAGGATGGCAGCAGCTCAAGATAGGCAAAAGAAATATGCTGATGCAAAGAGGAAGTCAGTGGAATTCAAAGTAGGTGATTATGTCTTCATTAAGGTTTCACCAATGAAGAAAGTCTTGAGATTTGGCAAGCAGGGGAAACTCAGACCCAGATATGTTGGACCATACAAGATTTTGGAGAGGATAGGCTCACTAGCCTATAAGCTGGAGCTTCCAGAGGAGATGAGTGCAATGCACAATGTGTTTCATGTATCACAACTAAGGAGATGGGTACATGACAAGGAGGAAATCTTAGAAAAGCCTACTGAAGTTCAGATTAATCCAGATCTAATCTATGAGAAAGAGCCAGTGGGAATTGTGGCAAGGGAAGAAAAGAAATTAAGAAACAAGACATTGAAGCTTGTAAAGATTCAATGGAGTATAGATCCTAGTGATTGTACTTGGGAGCTAGAGGATAAAATCAGGATGGATTACCCTAGGCTCTTTGCAAATTTAAAAGGTAAATTCTTAGATTACTAAGAAAGTTTAATATGTATGATAGACAGTGACTAATTGATTTGCTCATGCATAATTGAATAATTTTTTCCTAAGAAATTAGAAGTACTCAAAGCTTATGTTGCAAATTGTGAGGGCACAATTCCTAAAAGAAGGGGTGATTGTAATACCCCAAGATTTTGAGGAAAATTCTTTTAAATAAATGATTAAAATTCTGGGGGAAAATCAGAATTATTATATAGGTGGGATTTTCAGTGGTGCAAGGTTGTGTGCATGTGTGCACGTGCACACTAGTTATGGCATTAAGAGAAAATCCAGAATTCCTGAATAATAAAACAAAGAAGGAAAACATTTAGATAAAATGTTTTAAATAAAGGAAATATAGGCCTAGACATGAATATTAAAATTCCTAAGGATGTGTGTGTGTATATATATATATCTATATATATATATGCATATGTATGACTTGTCTGGAAATTAAGACAGAAGAGAACATTGATTTATAATGAATAAGTGAAATTTTATTTGAATAATAGGTGTGTAGAAATGCACATAAGTATGCACATGTTTTCTGCAAATAAAAGAAGGTTAAAGTTAAACTAACACCCATAGTTGTATAAATGTATATATATATATATATATATATATATACAGATATTATTTGAGCAGAAAATTAATAAAGGAATCACTAAAATAGTAAGAACCAAAGTGCAAGAAAGCAAATGTACATAGGCAGAAAATAGAAAGTCACACCCTTATCATGTTTGAGGTAAGTATAATAAAAATTCTTAAAGTAATCACTTTCTGAAAAGAAAAGAAAATGGGCACAATTTAGCCTTGTTTTAAAATATTGGCCGGGACATTAAGGGTTAGGAGGGAGAGAATATGCAATGCCAAATGCATGATTCTGGTTTGGGCTAAAATAGGGATTTTGCATCACCCAAAACCCTAGGTAGAACCCTTATATAAATCAAGAGCCTAACCAGAAAACTGCTCTCTCACTAACTAATTAACCTAAGGAAGAAGAGGAAGAAAAGGCTAAAGATTTGAGGGGTTTTCTGAATTAAGCTTGTGTAAGCATTTAGGTGAGTATCCTCACTCATATACATGGCATTAAGACCTGGGATTAGGCAGCCAAGCTTTTATATGCTATATTTTGCATGTTTTGATTTACAAACTATGTTGACTACTGATGGTTTCATGAATGCTTGATGAGATATGATCTGCTATGATGGATGTATAACTTTGTTGTTCTATTTTCATCTCTGTATGTTATACCAAAACCTTAAAGAACATGTAAGAGAGTATTTGTAACTAGTCTGAATCATGGCTTAAGACAAAGAATGAAAAAAAACTATGAGCTGCATATACAATGGTATAGTGCTGAGGCTTGAAATAATTGGTTAAGGGTGCAATGGAGTCTTTCTCTATAAGTGCTGGGCCCAAAACCAAACAGTAAATTTACAAGCCTAAAAATTATGTTTAAACAAGATTAAAAATCTGGCTAAACATAGTTGCTTGCAAGATCAAAATAAACCCAATAGAGCCATGCATTTATTCTCAGTTGCAAACATTCTGGTATATGTTTGAATAGGGTGTTTATATGCTAAATAATGTGAGATGGAATGACTGGGGTGCTATACCTCTAGAAAGTAACCTTTAACTTGCTTGCAATATTATGTCTGCAAGGTAACTAGTATGTTTCATGTGTACAGGTGGTCTGTACACCTAGCCATCATTGATAGAATGAACATAAATACACTTAGTAATATAACTAAGGATTTTGTGCCAAGAAGGCTGCTGGAATGCTTGTCCAATTTGAAGTAGACAAGTTGACACATGACTTGTTTAAGTCCTGAGATCTTTGTGCGATGATGTTAATTAGTTCATGGCAATGTGTCCCTTTGATTCCATATAGTAGATGAGGCCAAGAATTTATAAGAAGAAAAGGCAACCTTAAATGATGATATAGGAAACTTGAGTCTTTCCTGGATTAGGGTTGGTATGAGGAACCTTAGCAGTTCCAGATAAAAATTGTTTTAATACATATGTTTGCTCTTATGTATGTATAGGGGAATACCTGATCAATTTATAGATTAACCATTTATGATAATACCTGTCAAGTTATGCAAGGTATATTTATGCTGTATCCTTAGCTTAATATCATGAATATGTTAGAAATGCTCACACCAGATCATAGATCTGACCCTTATTGCTCATGGCACATGGGGGTGTCTCATTCATAATGGGGCAGCCACTAATGCTTTTGCATGTTGTGATGGAGCTAAGTAAGCAAGATTAAAAAGATATGGAATAGAGGATGCTAAGATAATTAGAAATAAGAGCTAGAATGTGTTAATTCATGCATGTATTCCCTGATTGATATGGCTATCTAAATGTATTAAGTAGGAAGAACTTGTAAGAGATATGTGCTATGTTGTTTTTGGTTATTTCTGGTTTGGTATGTATTAAGGATATTGATGTTAAACTGATTTGAAAATCTATTTGCTAAAGTTGTTTTTGATTTAGAGGAAAAAACCTGGATTTTATAAGCATAATCATTTTATGATGATTTTAGTTCATCCTAAGTCCTTTCAAAAGATAGATATATAGGAAATTATAGGGGGAAAGTCCAGAAAGAATTATAACTGTTATATTTTCAAGTCATGATATTGATATGTGTCCAAATGCAAGTAAAAGTGTATAAACCCTGAATATGCATTTTTAAAAAGAGAATTATGGTTAGGAAGGATGATATAAATCTGATCACAAGGTGTCTGATTCATACATATATAAACCTGCTTTTGAAGAGAAGAAGTATCAATGTTTTGTGTATATTCTGGTTTGTAAAATGCAAATAAAAGAATGGTCAGATTAACCACATGGTTAGACCATAGGTCAGGCCAAATGTTCACTTCAAATCAATGAAGCAAGGGACCATTTGAACCCAGTTTTCTGGAAAATGAGCAAAGATATTGACATGTACATGTATATCTGTGTACATGTTGATATTTGGGCAAAAATATAAACATAAATTCCTAGAACAGTTGTAGGAATGGGTTTCAAAAATAATAAAGCAAGAAATATTGTTTTGTATGTTAGATTATAGGCAAAAATTGAGTATATATGTGCAGATATAGGTAGATATCAGATTTCAAACCATACAGAACAAAAATAAAAAATAAAAAATAAAAAAGAAAAACAAAAATTGGGTTGAACCGACCAGCATAGCACTCGAACTCGTGACCTCTCATGTATAAGTTAGGCGCGTTTCCATTACGCCTAGATGTTGCTTGTGTTCACTTATGATCCACTTTCTTTTAGCCTGAGTTTGATTCTATGCAGACTTTAACACAATCATCCATATTAAAGGCTTGCTTTCCACTGATTATTACTTGATCTTTTCTTAATTAGAATAACAGACTAAAGTACATGTTTCCAGTGGATCCTATGGTCAAAAATCAGGATACAATAACTAATCTTTTATCAGGGAATTATCACATTTTAATAGATTTAAAAGGATTTCTACTTATATATTATCATGCTCTGATTCTAGTAGAATATAACATAGATATCTTCATATATGTATGTTAGGAGTGATTTAGGTTTAAAACAATATTTTTATATTGTGAAAGATCCTGGATAATATGAGAATAGGGAAGGATGACCCTAGGTAGTCTTAGCTAAGTAGAAAAAAAAACTAAACTAATTTTTTTGGTTAAGAATTAGGGTCATTTCAGGCTGAAACATAAATTGACATGTATATACTTATAGGTAACTCCTAAACCAGGAAGCAAAAGATATGAATGTTACTTAGATTTGTTGAAATGAAAACATGGTTACTCCAGAGCATCTAAGTATTGTAGATTGATGTGAATGAATGTATGATTATGATTGTGCAATTAGTTGACTTATGAAGTTATTATACTTGCATGACAGTCTAACCTGAAACAAAGAATATAGCTGCTTTGATAAGTTACTCAAGTAACTGGCTAAAATTTATGCATTATTCAATTGCTTAATATCATGAATATAATGATGTTATTCATAACAGATCATAGATCTGACCCTTGTTTGCTCATGGCATATGGGGGTGTCTAATTTTAAAAATGAGGCAGTCACTAATGCTCTTTCAGGTAATGCTGGAACTAAGTAGAAAATGAAGTTATGGCTAATGAGAAGGAGTGAATGAACATGCTAGCTAGTTTTAATAAGAGCCTATGATGATTTTATCTACATGTATTTGTGAGAGAATTATGTTTGAATATGTAATGAATTTCCTTTGTTTGATTAGATCAGTTGTTTGTCAGTTGACTTTTGTTATGTGGTAGAATTTGAAAATCTGAGGAAGAAGTGTATTTACATTTAAGTAATCTTCATACAAAAATTTATAACCTGATGTAGCCAGGTTTGAATCATTTAAAGTCACTAAGCTATGAAGTAAAAACCTGACCTCAAATTTGAAGTATATTTCAGACATTTAGTTGTTTTATTAAAGTATTTTGCAAAAGAACTCAAGCTCATTTTTGTGTGTTGCTTTAAGAAATGAATTTTCCTGAAGGAAGCTTTTAGCACTTGGTAACTGGATAGCATTTCAATTACCATGATCAAGTGTTTGGTTAGCACAGCCATATGGTTCAACCAGCTTCAAAAGAATAGGGTCTTGGTTGAGCATGTTGGTCTGCAATTTGAGAACAAAAAATATTTTACATCCTTTTGTTAAGTGTTATGTTAAAAACCTCCTTCAAAATGTTAAATAGCAAACATGCATTTAAAACTGATTGGTATTATTATTTCAGAAAGAATTTTGAATCCAGAATCTGGTTCACTTGAAACAAAGTGGTTGTTCTTTTTAAAAAAAACATTTTTAAAGTCCAGTATCTTTATTATAGAGAACTTATAAATCAGTAACATAAATGAATTACTTATGTTATGCCAAATTGTAGGAGTAAAGAATAAGAGAGGCTTCAAAGAAAATATATAAATTGAAAATGATAAATGCAGATATCATTTTCTGGTACTTAGGCAAATAACAAACATTTGAGCTATGCAAAAATAAACAAATAAATGAACTCTTGTGTTCTAAGTTATTCTGAAACATGGTTAACATAATAAAATCCAAGTATGAATAAATATGAACAAGATCCACTTATATAATGTAAATATCAAAGAACATGGGAATTCAAATTATGAGTAGATCCATTTCAAATTCAAATCAGACAGACTAGCTCTTGTAAAAATAATAATAATAATAAACTCTGATTTTAAACAAGAGGAACACATATATCATCATATGTATGTGTATATTTCTATGACTGAACTGATATGTTTATATGGGTAGAAAATTTAAATCCAGAGCATATTGTTTGAAAAGAAAAATGACCCTGAGAAATTTAAACTAAGTTCAATTGAGCAAAAAAAAATCCTTATGAAATTAAGGTAAAATTGGAGGGTCATTTCATTTGGTATCAGAGCTAATGTTTGCATTAATTACTAAGTGTCATAAAAATGTATTATGTTTGTTTGTTTTGGATGAAATAATTTAGATAGGAAAATATTAGCTATAGAAAATATTCAAAGTGTACTAATACCCTCTGCCCAATACTTAGTGACCAGACCATGGTAGGAAGAGGATCTTATCATAATGCAGGACCCAGTGCGCCACAAATGCTTGATATGGAAGAATTTGTAAGGGTTTTAAGAGATGGAATTGGGCATAGGCCTGAGAACCCACATGAGGAGCTTTCAAAACTACTGAAGACTTACACCAATTTGGGAGGCAGAAGTTTTGAAGGAATTGAGAATGTGATGGAAATTCAATCATGGTTGAGAACACTGGATAGAATTTTCAATGACATGCAGCTAGATGATCAGAGGAAGAGGCAAGTAGCTTCAAGACAACTGAAAGGAGTAGCTTTAAGCTGGTGGGAGGTGATCATAGCTGGAAGAATTGAAAATGAAATCACTTGGAATCCATTCAAGGAGATGTTGGAGGCAAGATTTGTACCAGCATCAGCCAAGACCACTTTGCTTGAAGAATTTATCAGGCTTAGGCAGGGAACTTTGAATGTCACTGAGTACACTCAAAAGTTTGAGGGGCTATCTAATTATGGAGCAATGCTAGTGGAAGATGACGCCTCCAAAAATGATAGGTATATAAAGGGTCTGAACCCAGGACTTAGCAGAGCCATGCTACCATATGCAGATAGGACTTTTGATCAAGTAATAGATCTGGCATTGAAATTGGAACAACATGACAAGGAAAGGGAGAAGTATAGGAATTTTAAGAGCAACAACAACAAGAAGAATAAGGGAAGATATCACCCTTATGATAAAAAGAGGGAGGAGACAGACAACAAGAAGGACAAAGACACTAAAGCTAATGATGCTAAGAAGAAGTTGGTTTGCCATCATTGTGGTAAAGAATGACACATCAAACCAAGGTGCCCAGAGTTAAAAGGAGGAGCCTTCAAATGCTACCTATGTGGGAAAGAGGGGCATATGAAGAGGAACTGTCCTGAGTATAAACAGCAGAGGAAATTGGCAAATTTGGAAGGCAAAGGCAAATCTACAGTGAAAATTGATGCTGAAAATCATGGCCAAGTGGAAGGTACATTACTCATTTGTGCCATACCCATAGCAGTAGTATATGATACTGGAGCAACTCACTCTTTGATTTCTTATGAAATAGTTAAAATGTTAAAATTAAACTGCATATTGGTTGAAACCCCATTGCTTGTACAAAGTCCACTAGGGAGTTCTAGTCTCTTAAACATGATTTGTGTGGATGTGGAGTTAAACATAGGAGGAAATATTTTTATTTCCAATTTATATGTTTTTAATTACCCAAATATAGGTGTTATATTAGGGGTAGACTGGTTAAGGAAATTTAAAGCCATAATTAATTTAGACTCATCCACCATATCATTGCAAAATTCTAGAGGCCAGAGGATCATAGTTTTATGTGAAGTAGCTAAGGAAGGGAAATTATATCATTTAGTTGACTCAGAAAACGATCTCAGTGAACTAACCATTGAAGAAATTCCCATAGTTAATAAATACTTGGATGTGTTTGGGGAAGTTAAGGGTGTTCCACACCACAGACCAGTTGAGTTTCAAATTAATCTCATTCCAGGAGCAAGTCCAATAATCAAGAAACCCACTAGAATGGGGCCAAGTGAATTGAAGGAATTGAAAAATCGGTTGGAAGAATTAGAAGGCAAAGGATTTATATGGCCAAGTAATTCATGCTGGGGTGCTCCAGTAGTGTTTGTAAGAAAACATGATGGTACTTTGAGAATGTGCATAGATTACAGAGAACTAAATAAAGTAACCATCAAGAACAAATACCCACTGCCTAGAATAGATGATCTCTTTGATCAACTCAGTGAAGCTAAAATATTTTCTAGATTAGACTTAGCATCAGGATTTCATCAAATGAAGGTTGAAGACTCAAGTGTTAAGTATACAACATTTAACACTAGATATGGCTTATATGAATTTATGGTTATGCCATTTGGCTTGACAAATGCTCCTTCATATTTTGTAGATTTGATGAATAGAATATTCAGATATTATTTAGACAAGTTTGTACTGATTTTTGACATTTTAATTTAGTCCAAAACAGTAGAAGAGCATAAAAATCATTTGCATTTAGTTTTGTCAAGATTAAGAGAAAATGATTTAAGGGCAAAATTTTCAAAATGTGCATTTTGGAAAGAAGAAGTACATTTTCTTGGTCATGTTATCTCTGCCAAAGGAATTTCAGTAAACCCCAATAAGGTAGTAGCTATCCAAGCATGGAAAAGGCCTAGCACAGTAAGTGAGGTGAGATCATTTATGGGGATGGCAGGATATTATAGGAGATTTATAAAAGATTTTTCAAAAATATCATCACCACTTACCAATTTAACTAGGAAGAACCAAGCCTTTGTATGGACAGAAAAATGTGAGCAAGCTTTTATCAAAACAAAAGAAGCTCTAATTAATGCACCAGTATTGAGGGTGCCAGAGGGAAATGAAAACTTAATTGTGTATACTGATGCAAGTGGTTCTGGGCTTGTGTTGATGCAGCAAGTCCAGGTGGTAGCCTATGCATCTAGGCAATTAAAGCCACATGAAACAAGATATGCAACCCATGATCTTGAACTAGCAGTAGTTGTGTATGCCTTGAAACTTTGGAGACATTATTTGTTAGGTGCTAAATTTATTTTGTACACTGATCATAAGGCACTGAAATGTTTATTCTCACAAAAAGATTTGAACATGAGGCAATATAGATGGGTAGAGTTCCTAGCTGCCTATGATCTAGATATACTTTATACACCAGGTAAGGCAAATAAAGTTGCAGATGCCTTGAGTAGACAACATGCTAAAGTAGCCATGTTGATGATGGAAGAGTTTAAGGATCTGTCTATACTTACTGATTTGGAAATTGAGGCAAACAGTGAGATACAAATGGTACCCATTGAAGAAGATGAAAGTAAAGGGAAATTGAGTATGGTATCTCTACAATCAAATTTACTTCTAAAGGTTGGGAAAATGCAGGAACAAGACTTAAACCTATTGGAGAAGAAAATGCTCTTATTAAAAGGGGAAGAAGTAATAAATTATCAAGTTGATAAAGATGGTTATTTAAGGAACAAGAATAGGATATGTGTTCCAGAAAACATAGAATTGAATGAGGAAATATTAAGTGAATACCATAGGAGTAAGTACTCCATACACCCAGGCAGTACCAAGATGTATCAAAATTTGAAAAGAAATCTTTGGTGGAAGGGAATGAAGTCAGATGTGGCCAAATATGTTGCAAAGTGTATGACTTGCCAACAAGTCAAGGCAGAGACACAAAGGCCATCAGGACTGTTGCAACCCCTTAGTATACCACAGTGGAAGTGGGAGGATATATCTATGGATTTCATAGATGGTCTGCCTAGATCTAAGAGGGGGAACACAAGTATATAGGTAATAGTGGATAGGCTAACTAAAGTAGCACATTTTATCCCAGTTAAATCAGAAAGAAATGCTCCAAAATTGGCTCAAATATTCATGAAAGAGGTGGTAAGATTGCATGGCATTCCTAAAACCATTGTGAGTGATAGGGATACCATCTTCACCTCAAGGTTTTGGAAAAGTTTTCAAGAGGCCATGGGGAGTGAATTGTGCTTAAGCACTGCCTACCATCCACAATCAGATGGACAAACTGAAGTGGTGAACAAAGTCTTAGAGGACTTGTTGAGAGCATGTGCATTGGACTTTGGAGGCAACTGGGAAGACCACCTCCATTTAGCTGAATTCACATACAATAACAGTTATCAAAGCACCATAGGGATGGCACCATTTGAAGCCTTATATGGCAAGCCATGTTTATCACCTATATGTTGGGTAGAGACTGGAGAAAGAGCTGTTCTAGGACCTGAATATGTAAAAGAAACTACAGAGAAAATTGGGATAATAAGAAAAAGAATAGCAGCAGCTCAAGATAGACAAAAGAAATTTGCAGACAGGAAGAGAAAGCAGGAGGAATATGAGGTGGGAGACTTTGTTTTCATCAAGATTTCACCTATGAAGAAGGTCTTGAGATTTGGTAAAAAAGGTAAACTCACACCAAGGTATGTTGGACCCTATAAAATTCTGGAAAGAATAGGTTCTTTAGCAGACAAATTGGAATTACCAGAGGAAATGAAGGCAATGCATAATGTATTTCATGTGTCACAACTTAGGAGGTGGGTACATGATAAAGAAGAAATTCTGGAAAAGCCTACCCAAATTCAAATAAATCCTAATATGGTTTATGAAAAGGAACCAGTGGGGATTTTAGCTAAAGAAGAAAAGAAATTGAGGAGCAAAACTTTGAAACTAGTGAAGGTCCAATGGAGTGTTGATCCTAATGATTGTACATAGGAACTAGAAGATAAGATTAGGATGGATTACCCTAAGCTTTTTGCAAATTAAAGGTAATTTTTAATTTTTGGAAAATTTAATATGCATGATTGATATGATTGAATATGTTTGTTTATGCATATGCTTAATAAATCTTTCTAAAGTCAGTGAATGCTTGTTATAAGTACTAAAAAAAAATTGTGAGGACACAATTTCTAAAAGGAGGGGTGAATGAAATGCCCCAAAAATTTTGAGGGAAAAATTAAAAAAATTCAATTTAAATATATATATATATATATATATATATATATATATATATATTGGATCAAATGTTGATGGAATTTCTGAATGAAATGATGTGCAGTGATATGTGTGCACATGCACACTGGAAATGGCACAAGGAGGAGATTTAGAAATTTTCTGGAAAATATATATATATATATATAATACTGATAATAAAATAAATAAACAAAGGGAGGAAGCATTTCAGATATGATCTTGAAATGTGAATCATTGATCAAATTAAATATTTAAAAATAAAGGATTAAATTCTTTATTTAAGGCATTGGAATGTAACTGAAGCATAACTCAAGTTAAAAATGAAATATGTGCTTAAACATATTTTCTGTGAAACAGGGGGGAAATTAAATAAAATAAATGTTTATTTACCTATACATATGTACATTTTATGTGAGAAGAAATATATTGAAACTGAGCAAGAAAATAATGATAACATTAAAATAGCATGAAATATAAAATAAGTAAGTACATTATGTAAGGGCAAAAATAGGAAATTGGGGATTCCCATAAATAAACAAATATACTTGGTCACACCTTTAACATTATTTAGGTAGACTGGACATTTTCTGAAAAAGTAGGAAAACGAAAATGCTGCCTTTAACAAAAGAAATATGGCCGGGGTAACTGAAAACGGGAATGTTAAAATATAACTGCAAAATGATTGATATTGGTCAGGACAAAAATGGAATTTTGTTTGATAAAACCCTAGTAAAATGCTTATAAATGATTAGTTGTAGCCAGGGGAATCAGTTTACCCGAGATACTTAAAATAAGAAAGAAAACATCTAGAGGAGAAGGAGAAAATAATACCCAGGGATTTTCTGGATTAACTAGAAGGAGATATTTAGGTGAGTAACCTCACCAAATTCATGGCATTAAGACCTGAGATGAGGCAGCCCATTTTAATGTTGTTATTTGCTTATTTTTAGTTTTGTTGAATATGGTTTTATCAATGTTCTTTGGTTGTTTTTGGATCTGTCATGACTTTATTATGGATGTTTTGGATGATCTTTGATCTATTGTGATGTTTGTCTTTGGATGTGCAACTTACTGTTTCATTACACCCAGAAAATTTAAAGCATAAAACCTTAGAATCAAGGCAGGAATACTCATAACTAATATGTATCTATGGCATGAAAATTTTTAATAGGAGAAAATATTACGAGCTGCATTATACTATGTATAAGTGCTGAGGCTTAGAACAGTGTATTAGGGGTGTACTTGAGTGCTGAACCCCTGATAAAAAAAGAAAATATACTAAAACCCACAAGTTAAAATTATGGTTAAGCTAGATTGTGAATCTGGTTCAACTATAGTTACTTGCAGATCAAAAAATAAAATAAATCTAACATGCCATATCTCTATTTATAGTTGTAAAGATTCTTGTATGGATCTAAGACCCAGATATCTCTGGACAACATCATTAAAAATAATTATTTATTTGTTTCTGGAAATTATGCTTACAAGATGCTTGGGATGCTTTCATGTATGCAGTAGCATTTTTCATCTAAGTATCTGATGATAAAATCAAACAAATGCTTCTAGTAGATAAACTAGGGATAATGAGCCAAGAAGGCTGCTGGAATGCTTGTTATATTTGAAGTATGCAAGTTGGCACATGGTTTGTTTAAACCGTGAGATCTTTGTGCAATAATGTGAATTAATTTATTGCAATGTGTCCCAGTGATTCCTTAATAGCAGATGAGGCTGAAACATAAATTGACATGTATATACTTATAGGTAACTCCTAAATCAGGAAGCAAAAGATATGAATGTTAGTTAGATTTGTTGAAATGAAAACATGGTTACTCCAGAGCATCTAAGTATTGTAGATTGATGTGAATGAATGTATGATTATGATTGTGCAATTAGTTGACTTATGAAGTTATTATACTTGCATGACAGTCTAACCTGAAACAAAGAATATAGCTGCTTTGATAAGTTACTCAAGTAACTGGCTAAAACTTATGCATCATTCAATTGCTTAATATCATGAATATAATGATGTTATTCATACCAGATCATAGATCTGACCCTTGTTTGCTCATGGCATATGGGGGTGTCTCATTTTAAAAATGAGGCAGTCACTAATGCTCTTTCAGGTAATGCTGGAACTAAGTAGAAAATGAAGTTATGGCTAATGAGAAGGAGTGAATGAACATGCTAGCTAATTTTAATAAGAGCCTATGATGATTTTATCTGCATGTATTCGTGAGAGAATTATGTTTGAATATGTAATGAATTTCCTTTGTTTGATTAGATTAGTTGTTTGTCAGTTGACTTTTGTTATGTGGTAGAATTTGAAAATCTGAGGAAGAAGTGTATTTACATTTAAGTAATCTTCATACAAAAATTTATAACCCGATGTAGCCAGGTTTGAATCTTTTAAAGTCACTAAGCTATGAAGTAAAAACCTGACCTCAAATTTGAAGTATATTTCAGACATTTAGTTGTTTTATTAAAGTATTTTGCAAAAGAACTCAAGCTCATTTTTGTGTGTTGCTTTAAGAAATGAATTTTTCTGAAGGAAGCTTTTAGCACTTGGTAACTGAATAGCATTTCAATCACCATGATCAAGTGTTTGGTTAGCACAACCATATGGTTCAACCAGCTTCAAAAGAATGGGGTCTTGGTTGAGCATGTTGGTCTGCAATTTGAGAACAAAAAGTATTTTACATCCTTTTGTTAAGTGTTATGTTAAAAACCTCCTTCAAAATGTTAAATGGCAAACATGCATTTAAAACTGATTGGTATTATTATTTCAGAAAGAATTTTGAATTCAAAATCAGGTTCACTTGAAACAAAGTGGTTGTTCTTTTAAAAAAAATAAACATTTTTAAAGTCCAGTATCTTTATTATAGAAAACTTAGAAATCAGTAACATAAATGAATTACTTATGTTATGCCAAATTGTAGGAGTAAAGAATAAGAGAGGCTTCAAAGAAAATATATAAATTGAAAATGATAAATGCAGATATCATTTTCTGGTACTTTGGCAAATAACAAACATTTGAGCTATGCAAAAATAAATAAATAAATAAATAAATAAACTCTTGTGTTCTAAGATATTCTGAAACATGGTTAACATAATCAAATCCAAGTATGAATAAATATGAACAAGATCCACTTATATAATGTAAATATCAAAGAACATGGGAATTCAATTTATGAGTAGATCCATTTCAAATTCAAATCAGACAGACTAGCTCTTGTAAAAATAATAATAATAAACTCTGATTTTAAACAAGAGGAACACATATATCATCATATGTAGGTGTATATTTCTATGACTGAACTGATATGTTTATATGGGTAGAAAATTTAAATCCAGAGCACATTGTTTGAATAGAAAAATGACCCTGAGAAATTTAAAATAAGTTCAATTGAGCAAAAAAAAAATCCTTATGAAATTAAGGTAAAATTGGAGGGTCATTTCATTAAGGCCTGGAACTTTTAAGATATCTTGCGGTTCAGACAATTCTATAGGTGGATATTAAAAAAATGGGATTAGGTACTCCACAAATAGTTCGATAGGTAGGGAGGAAGAGATATGCGGGACCGATTTCTAAAATTTCTTTTTTTCCAAAATATATACATATACTTTTAAAAGTATTATTTGGAATATCCTTTAAAAATTATTCGAAAACCTTTATATTTTTAAAATATTTTTAGGATTACCGATACCTTAGCTCTGATACCAACTGTAACTCCCTGCACCTTTAGGCACCCGGAAAATCGGACATAACTAGAAGCACCGGTGGTCGGGTGAAATAAAAATCCATAACATAGCACAGAGACTAAGGCAACAACATAAAATGATTAAAATATTACAACGGAAGAAAACATTCACTAATTATAAATTAATAGCAAAACAGCTTCATTAAAAATAACATTATCCCAAATTTATTTCTGAAACCAAAAGTACCAAGTAGTCTCCACCAAAACATAAAACATAACAAAGTTCACAATATAGGTCCCCACATATAGAGTAA
The DNA here is from genome assembly GCA_030737815.1 of Allium fistulosum. Taxonomy (NCBI): domain Eukaryota; kingdom Viridiplantae; phylum Streptophyta; class Magnoliopsida; order Asparagales; family Amaryllidaceae; genus Allium; species Allium fistulosum. The sequence continues at coordinate 1,418,802,449 of CM060901.1, read as the reverse complement.
AGTATAGAAAAGAAAAACGAAGTACATGAAACAAAAGCTGAAGATAACAACTGCTCTGATGACCCTCCAAGCTGCAAAGAACTGCAACCTAGACCTACCCTCCCATGATTTGGGGAAAATAGGAAAAATAGGAATGGGTCAGACATAAAGTCTGGTGAATGAGAAATAAAATGAAGCAAAAAGAATAAAACAGTTTAATTCCATGTCTTCCCCGGATATCGCAGAGGGTGAATAATATAATGTAGTGAATCCTTCTTAGATATAGTTCCTAAGAAGCCAAAGTCCATTGTCACTCTCGGGAAGTCAACCATGCAGTAATACTAAACGTCAATCGGCCTATCGGACCTGTTTTCCTTACTTATCCGCGTGCTACAGCGTGAAAATCATGCTCTTCACCCATGCACTATGACTAAATGCCTCTTACGACTGACCGGCGCAGACTCAAACAACCTCGCAGGACCCCAAAGTGGCGCTCAGTCTCCGCCAAATAGGACTCCTATCCTTATGTCTCCTCGGTCACCAACATGGACTTCCCCCTATCCAAAGTGTTGGTCCTCCGAAAGAGCGCCCGCAGTAGGGTCGGCTGTGCAAAATCCTCCAACGATCTGCCTAAAGAAGCCTACGTCGGAGCACACTTGTCTTGTTCCGTCCGCGTTGATTTGCCTAAAGAAGCCTACGATTGCGGATGTTATCTATCCTACGTACTAGCAACCTATGAAAGGTAACAAACATCCTTGCGAACCTACTTGCCCGCTCCTAGTACGTACAACCAAAAATATATTTTGGTCTTAACTGCATGAAGCACCTATCCAGACCTTTACAAGGTCTTCCTACCAAATCGCTTCCAAATTAATTAATTTTACCGTTACAGTTTACATACTGTTTATTTCCATTAATCTACTTTAGGCCATTTTTACATCCAATTTGGTTATTTCACAATTTCTATTTTTCTTTCATAAATGGTGTTTCAATTTCACGTCCATTCAGTCTGTATGGTTTGTATGTAATTTTTATGCCATTTTGTTATAGATTTACACTAGCCTTTAGGATCCATTTAATTTACATTTTTTTCCACCCTAATTTACTTTCTCCTTTCAGAGATTTAATCTATACAAAAAATTTATCCAATAGCCACAAACCATTTAATTACACAAAATTCGACTTTTACATTTTTAGGCCACATATGAAATAAACAATTATGCTAATTAGACTTCCCAATTTTATTACAAAGCCATATTCAAAATTATGTAATTATATCAATCAAACCTATAATTTTTTTCAAGTAACATATTTTGAATTTATTCAACTAACCTGTTCTACCATTAGAAATTGAATAACAATTCTAATTCAATTTAATTAAACCAATCTTATTTACGCCATGAAACGTGAATAACAATTTGTTTGTTCCAAATTTCAACCCAAACATGAATTAGAATTGAGAAGTGGAAGAAGAAGAAGAAGAAGAAGAAGAAAGATACAATAATTTACATAAATTTCAATCTTATTTATAGCATAAAACGTGAATAACAATTTATATGTCCCATATTTTAAACCAAACATGAATTAGATTTGAGATATGGAAGAAGAAGAAGAAGTTGCAATAATTTACATCTATTCTCAATTAATAACAGAAATTAATCCATATTAACGTGTTAGAAAAGAACTGAAATTGAACTACTTTATTTTTCTATTTCATATTAATTCCCACTCACCTGACACTTGAGCTTGCACAAATTTGAAAAAAGCTTTGCTTTAATCTTTCTCCCTTTGATTCTTCTAAATTCCTCAAATTGCTTGAATATATATAGATAATTTAATTTGGTAGAGATTTTTTTATTTAGTAGAGAAAAGGAGGAAGAATAATACACACTAATTTTACTGTAGAATTATGGCGACGGCTGAATAAGAGATTAGGTTTAGGTTAGATAGTTTATTTATAGATTATTTGCGTGAATATAGCCCATTAGATTATTTTAGATTAAATCTGGTTCTTTCATATACTTAATGGTTATCCATTCTAACCCATACACATCACTCAACCAATAAAATTTACTCATCTCATCCTATTACATCACTGGAGCGAATGGGAAGCCACCACATGTCAGAAACAATGCTGAAATACGTAGAAAAATTGCTGGAAACGAACCAGCTAAAAAGTACATCGCTCCAGATTTTGGGCGACAACATGACTTGATCCCTGGTCACTAAGGAAACCAACATGCGCCTTTACCACTGTACCAAATGCGCTTTTAATTTCTTTTTAATTATATTTCCCGTGAAATATCAGGGTGTTACAGGAAGTATTGGAAGTGAACTATTCAAGAGAGGATTCATCTACTTGGTTATATGGTTAGTATCATGACAACTGAAGTCAACTCAAAGTCAAAGTCTCTAGCCAAGCAGTTCATTTAACAATAATTGTTATTATTAAACTAAGAACTTTGTATTTGGACTATAGAGCTAAATATGGATGATATTGGAATTTTTACCATCACCAAATTCCATAACTCCAAAGTGATATAGTTTTGACGAAAAGAATTGATGTAAATATTGTTCATTACCCATTAACGCTTAACAACGTAAAATTCGATTTTACCGAAACCAAGTAAGTGATAAATTTGGCTAAAATGTCACACCACTTGCTAAGTGATGTGTGAATGTTAATATTTGAATTATTTTATGTTAATCGCCGATCAAATTTACACCTAAGAGTCACACAATCGAAACGATAAATACTCATTTTATCACCTGATTTAATTGATTTGTAATTATTATAAATTAACTAAATTAAATAATATTTATGAATATTAATTACAAAATTTTGTATTGGATGTGTTGAACAATGTTTAACAATACATTTATAACAGCTATAAATATATTAATCAATATATGATATCAATACACATTTAAATTTAGATTTAAATGCAACGGACATTGTTCGGGCTAGAATCAGCTTTGAGGTCCACATTGGGCATGAAAACTTCAACTAAAGTAGCCTGGATAGGCCATCCAAATGTTGGCAAAAGAGGGAGGCTTTTGAATGGTTTAAAAGAGTGGAATTGGTAAGAGAGGTAATGATAAGATCCATTTTCTCCCCCATTTGACTTCTTATTTATATTCCACTCTCTACGCCATTCTTTTTTATACCTTTTCTCTCTTCAACCTCTGCAAATTTCGACCAGCAAATCTAGAACTTGGAATTAGATTCACAGAATCATTTCATCATTTCAAAGTGAGATACCTAGTCCTTGGTGAAAGGTATTTAGAACATTTACTAATTCATTTAATAATAATAATATTATTATATATTATTGTAATAGATTGTATGTTATTAGATTATATTACGAATCTAGTGTATCAATGTTCTCCCACATATTAGATGGTTGAATATATTAGTGTATCTATTTATATGTTAACTAAAAAAATTCGTATACATACTAGCATTAAACTCACGACCTAAAATAAAAAACCAATTTTTAATTAAGTAATATTATATATACGATTTTATTAATTAATATATTATATCTTAAAGATAAAAGTCATATAATAAAAAATTTCAAATTTATAAAGTTTTGTTGTTGTACAATATTAATATTTAATCAGTGATATAACTATTTATTTTACTAGAAATTGATTATGTATATACAAATATATATATATATATATATATATGTATGTATCTATATATTTAATATAGTTTGAAATTATGAATAAAATTTTACATAAAAATATCACATAATTTTCAGACCTCAAAAATGGTTTTTTATAATTTTAATTAATTTAGTTAAATTGGTTTTAAAAATATTTAATTAAAGTTCATAATGTTCCGAAGAAAATGGAGTCTAAATAGTACATTAAATCCATATATGACATGTTCAATAATAGATCATAGTCTAGCATATCATTAATCCAAAATGCTAGGTAGATATCATAATAGTGATAGTGGCTAAAGCTTAAAAACTCACCTCCGGCTAGATGAGTCCCTCCTCTAAGTCAAACTATTCAAAGAATATATAACAAAAGAGTCAATATAAAGATGGTCAGACATAAAATCTAATGAGTAGAAAATTTCATTAACATAATGATTACCAAAACATTAATATATCACGTATAATACCAAATGGCATAACACAAGGTAATGAAACCATACCTCAACCTACATCTTCACATATGTCTAGCACATTTATACTATACTGTTATGAAATACATGATAAGTATATCAACTACAAATCCTAGTGACACCAGAACGTGACTTAACCACCATATACTAGGCTAGTGGGCCCCAATCTCTGGTATGCCAAGACTCGTTAAGAATTTTCACTAATGTAGCATCGATACTATGACACTTTATCGCATCGTCCATCACCTATAATCAAATCGAACATAAATCGATATACACATGCCTAACTGCTACCATTTATTTATCATGAGGACCTAGACAAGTAACCTAAGGTCAATAACCTTTGTGACAACATAGCCCAAGGTTTATTGCCCGTGTTACTAAGATAAAACGTCTCATATCACCCTATTGATGCTGCCTAACACAAGCAATTAAGACAACCAATCCTCATTCTAGAAATGGTCTGTAAATATCAAAATTTAAGGTCGTAACCAAAGGATACAAATTTACTTTTTATCGCAACTTCATATGAAACTATGTATCACAATACCTTAGTCGTCTATCTTGAAACCATCAGACGACTATATAAACCACCATATGAATTGAACCACATCTCGAACCATCGGCATTTTCCTTATAGAGTTTCTATTCATCGCACATTTTTTAATAATTAGCATACCTTTCCTTAACTCATCATATTGCTCCTTAGTCACTCTAGACCTTCCAATCATCACATGGATCCATAAAACAAATCCAGACTCCTAAAATATCAACATTTCAAGTTTGAACCAACAGTTTAATTCCACAACATTTCAAATGTTTGAACTAGGGATTCAAACATCTGACCTTGGTTTTAGGCATCTGACCTAAACATCCAGGCATTTGAATCACCCTATTTTTACTGTAAAATGATGCAGATCTCAGTTTCTTGAAATCTACACTTTTGAATCTAGAATTCAGACTTCTGAATGCCTGTTATGGTTAGGGTTGAACTTTGATTGAAGATTTTCCTTAGTGGAAATTCATTCCACTTTCTTGCTATTTGTCTTTATATTCTAGGCTTCGACGTTTTGCTTTGTGTCACGGAGACACTTCGCACTAATGATCTTTTGCTCAGATCCACACCCGTATTATAAGTTCTTCGACATTTTTATGAGTATCTCTTTAAACTTGATGATCGACCCTAAGGCGTTGAAGCATTCAACCATTCGTTTGAGTTTAACTACTCAATTTCATTCTAATTTCTACGTTCATCTAACAATATCATTCGCTAAATGTCTTAACTCATTCTCTGCTCACTCTATGATTTCCACATCAAACAACAATCCAAACAAATAAACAATCAACATAACAATATACCATATTTAACAATGTCATTTTTAAGCTTTATACACATTCATTTTATGATTAAGCATTATACATATTTATTAATTCAAGGTTCTTATCTCTAAAATCCCAATTCAAGTCTACTTATCAACTCCTAACTCAACCATTAGCATTTAACAATAACATACAACATATTCAGTGAATCCCTCCTCTAAATCAACCTATTTAAGGAATAAATAACAAAAAAGACTACATAAGAGGTCATACATAAACTTAAGTGAAATGGAAATATCACTCTACATGATTACCAATATGCTAATATATCATGTACAATGCTAAATGGCATAACACGAGGTAATGAAACCATCCCTCAACCTACGTCTTCATCTACATCAAATAAGTTAACACATTATACTATAATGCTACGTAGTATGTGATAATTTTATCAACTACTAGTTATCATGGCACAAAAACGTGACTTAACCACCATACACCAGCTAGTGGCCCTCGGGTCTTTTAGTAAGGCCAAGACCCGTTAAGTATGGTCATCAATGTTACACTAATACTACGACACTTTACCGCTTTGTGCATCACCTATAATTGTATCAAACACAAATTGATATACATATGCCTAATTGCTACCATTTTTTAATCACAAGGACTTAGGATAAGTAATATAAGGCCAGTAACCCTTGCTACAAAGTAGACCTAGGTTTTTCGACCATGTTCCTAAGATAGAATGCCTTCTCACATCGGTGTCGCCTAATAGAAGTAATCGAGACAACTATATCTCATTCTATAATTGGTCTATAAATACAAAAACCCAAGGCCATAGCCAAGGGATATGTACTTATTTCGTATGTGCAAATTCATATGGAATCATATATCATAATACCCTAATCACCTTATCCTGAAGCCACCAGACGACTTGAAAAACAACAATAGTTATCGAACCACATGTCGAACCATCACCATGGTCTTCAATATTAGGTAGCATCCATTTTACATTTTCTAAGACTTGAAAGTCCATTCCCGAACTCATCATATTGGTCTTTGGTCACTATGGACCTTCCGAGCATCACGTTGATCAATAAAATGAACCCAAACTCCCATAATCTCAACATTTCAAAGTTTAAACCAACTTTATAATTCCATGGGGCTTTAGATGTCTGAAGTAGTTATTTAGATGTTTGACCTTGATTTCAGATATCTGACCTAAAATCCAAACATCTGAATCACCCCAATTATACACTGAAATAATGCGGGTTTTAGTTTCCTAAAATATAGCCATTTAAATCAAGAATTCAAACATATGAATGCTTGTTATGGTCAGGGTTGAATCTTGATAAAAGAATTTCCTTAGTAGAAATTAATTCCACTACCTTCATGTTCGTCTTTATCTTCTCCTCTTCGACTTTTTTTTCGTGTTATCGAGACATTTTACACTAACATCTCTACTCAAATTCACACCCTTGATATAGGTTGTTCGAAATTCAGATGAATTTCTCTTCATACGCAACGATTGCTTTGAGGCGGTGGACCGTTTCAACCAATCGTTTGAGTTTAACAGCTCAATTTTTATTCTAACTCTATATTCATCCAATAAATAAGCAATCAACATAATAATATACCATCTATAACAATGTCATTTCTTAAGCTATTTACACATTCATATTACGATTAAGGACTTACAAATATGCATTAAACCAAGATTCCCATCTCTAAAATCCCAATTCAAGTCTACTCATCAAACCCTAACTCAACCATTAGCATTTGATAATGGCATATAACATATTTACTAATCATAGAGCATATAACATAAACCTCTCTCACCAAATCCTATGAAATCTAAGCTTCAAATCAACCCAATCTTAAAGCTCTCTCAATTTCAGAAATCTGGCCCCAATCCTCACCCAAATGTCGACTTTATTGGATCGGGTGCATTGGCAGTAGGGTTAAAAGGGCGAGTTATAATTTTTTTGTTATTATTTTATGTTTATATTAGTAAGATTTATTTCTACTAAATCAAATTTAGCGTATATTAATAAAATAAAGGGGCATTTCACCAGAAGGACAAACTTTGCACTCCAATTAGTTTCTAGGACACACATTCAAATAAATTACTTTCAAGGCCAAAGTCAGCAGAATAATTACTTTCAAGGACAAAGTTAGTAGTCCAATTACTTTCATGGACATAATTTCATAGGTTTTTAGGCCCTAGAAACTAATTATTTTCCATTTTGTCCTTGAAAGTAATTATTTCAGTTGTGTGTCCTAGAAACTAATTCCACTTACTAAAGAGGCCCTTGTGGCTAATTTCCACTAAAAATAAATTAGTGTAGTATTTTAGTTTATTTAATTTATTTATAATATTTCTCGGTCTATAATTGCTTAAAAGTAATATGTTATTATTAATTTAATTTAAAATTAATTATTAAATTTATTTTGTTTTAATTTCATATATTAATGTTTTTAGACTTTCCTATGAAAAATATGAACATCATTAAAAATTAAGTATGAATTGACCTGAGAGTATAGAGAAAAAATTGATCGTTGTATCCTACAATCAATAAATGTCAATGTAATAAACATATTTTAATATTAATATAATAGGGTATAAAAACATACATCATTGAATTTATATTAATACTAATACCAACTATTTTTTTTTATTTTTTTTGCCATCAATGTTTATATTGGTATACGCACGCGCGTGCGCACACACACATATATACATAAAAGAAATAAATAAAACTTATTAATATGCCTCCAGTATCTAATAAAGAATTTTTGTAATGACCAAAATTTTTTAACATTTTGAATGAGAATATTTGGTTTATTTAAATATTCAATTTTGGTTCAAATTTAATAAATAATAAGGAAATTAAGATTTAATATAATGACTCGATTTTTATTAACGTATTTTAATTTTAATTTATTTAGTTTTTCCATAATTTATTTAATTGGAAAATATTTAAATTATCATTTGACAATTTTTCGATAAACAATGGTATTTTTATGATTCTACAATAATAGATAAAGCGTATATTTTTATTGGTTTGAAATCATGTCGTGTTTTTGTGCACGATCATATTTTTGTTTTATCATTTGTGGTTCATATGCAGACCAAATCCTATGTTGCGGGATGCTGAAAATTACAAAATAAATATAACTTCAACCCTTAGATAATTCAACAACTTACTTTCCTTTTCTCTCCTCTCTCTCTCTCTTGTTTTCTCCATTACAGTAAAAGATAGTTCAAGTTTTCAACTTCAAAAATTAAAATCAAACAATCCGCTTACCAAAAAATATAAAGTTTAAATCTTTGTACTCATTTTGACTAGATCTACCTATCTATATAAATTTGGATGGTTGCGGTCAGGTTTGGTAGGATCAAAATTCATTGGGTGTAACTAGGGTTTGGAAATTTGGGAGATTTAGGCAAAGTTAGGGTTCAGGGTTTATTGCAACGTGTTTCTCGAGTGGAGAGCTTCGTTTGTTGAAGGTTTAGGATGGAGCGGTCTATTGAGGCAATTCGTGTCATTTGGTACAACAGGTCGGCGTCTGGTCGCTTCTAAGGAGAGATGATTAAGTGTGAGATCGATGGGTCGAGCCCATGGAGATTTTGAAGATAGAGTTATTGGTGCAAGCATATTTTGTTTTCATCAAGCAAGGCAACCGAAAGGGTAAAGGCGTGCATGGTGTTGGTTGTGTGCATATCTTTTATGCACAGGGAAGTTGTTAGAGAGGGAGAAAGAAGGTTTAGGATGTGGGTAATTAAATTCTTAAAGTGATTAGTAAATTTAATAATTTAATTAATTTCAAAATCTTATAAATCAACAACTCTCTCATACAAGGTCCAAGCGAGACGCGATCTTTTATGTGGTGCTCGTTGGAGTGATATCTTCACGACGGAATTGGTTTCATCAAGTTTGGAGTAAGTGCAATTTTGGACTAAAATCGAACCCTGTTCGATTTTATATCAAACCGAAATGCTTGGTGTGTTACCTCACATTTGAATAATTATTATATGGTACATAGTAGATAAAAATTATTGTTTTCTGTTTGAATGATTTAGAAATTTGGTTTGGTTGAATTTCCCGCTTTAAAAAGCGATTGACGTTTAAAATGAAATAAATTGAATTTTGTAGAGAAATCAAAATTTCTCGCCATTTTGATTTTTAATTTCAGTTATATACCTATTGATTTTAATTTCATTTATATACCTGTTGCATAGATGGTCAAATGTCAAAACTTGATAGTTGATTATATTGGATGTGACATTGATATATGATAAAAGTTGAACCCATTTAGTGATAAAAGGTAATAATAGCATTGGTTAAGTGCTATGGCAGCTATTGGCCTTGTTATGGTATTTTGATATACTATCAACTACTGTTTTGATTTGGAAATGGTTTTGATTTGGAAAGTATTTAGTTTTTCCATAATTTATTTAGTTTTTCCATAAACTTTTTTAAATTGGAAAATATTTAAATTATTGTTTGACGATTTTCGGCAAACGATCAGCACAAGAAAAAATCCATCTAGCAACTCAATAAAAACATTGTTAAAACACATAAACAGCATTTCTCATAATGTTGGTATATCCACAGTTGTAAATGAGGTAATTTTTTGATAACATTTGCAAATTTATTGCAGTGAATGTTGTGAAAACATTTTCTATGACATTTTATATACATAGTAGAAATTTGTGCAAAATAACAATGAATATAATTTCAACATTCTTAAAATGCTGTAAGAAATATCTTCTATAATTGGTAAAAAACATTAAAGTACAAATTTCAACAATGATATTTGAATATTTTAGCTATACTTTTCCAGCTCTTTTAAAACATTATTGATATAAAACTATAATCAGTTGCAGATTCAATATTTACAGCACCAAACAAACATCTAAGAATATCAACGATGTATCATAATTGGAATTATAATTATACACAAAAGTTAAAAAAAGACTTTTATTTCTTATGCACATTTTAGTCATAGTGTTATTTACAAAGGAATCGTTGCACATAAAACCAAAAATACATAAAAAATGTATATTTTTTAGGTATGACATCAAATCCATAGGTTTTCATTCGATATTCATGTTCTCAGGTAGTACCTTCTTGTTGCTCAATGAAGTCCATTTTTGACTCATGACAGCCTAGGAATAAAACAAATTAAGTTAGAATCATAAACAAGACCAAGCATCTAATATTATATATTCTTCGCTGAAGTTGAAAAGTAATATATTAAGAATAAAGCCACACCGGAGTGTATTATCATACAAAAGAGTAAAAGAAAGAAAAATAATAAAAAAACAATATCTTTCACATTATTGTCACGAAAAGTCAAAAAATAAATGGACAAAAAACTGAAGTAATAAGCGTTATGTAACGACCCGCCATTTTGGACCATTCGCATCCATTATAAGTGTATAGGTAGACACTCATGCCGGAATTGAATTGCTCAAAATACCGCGTTGTTAATTTAAATTTGGCAAAACTGAACATATACAGTAAATAAGTAATCACAGAACACAGACACAGAGTAATAAGTGCAGCGGAAATAAAAGAGATAGTAGTTCATGAAGCTACTATATGAATATATAAAATACATCAAAGTTTACAACAGAGGAGTAATACGATACATCAGATACAAATCAGAATACATCACTGGAATCATCGAATACTGAAAGCAGAATAGATGGCTGGATCTTCAAGCAAAGCTCCAACTCCAAAGGTGAGTCTCGAATACTAGTACACTCAGTCTGACCCGAGCGTAAAGCAAAACACAAGACACTCGAATCAGGATTAACATTCTTATATTAATAAATCCAACTCAAGTGAAATAGCAATTGAAATACAAGTAACTCAAAGGATGTTTGGAATAACCATCCTTTAAGGATCCGTTAAACTATCTACTAGGTAGTAATGTACGATAAGTAGATAATGTCTATCAGTAATAATAAGATATCAAAATAGCGTTAAGTCATGGCCCATTCCACCCTTAACACATTTTTATTCCCAAAAGCATATACAAGACCGTAGTTTCCCCAAAACCGGAAGTCACCAGAGGGCAATCCATATACTAAAGGTACAAATCAAAATCGTAGTGGTCGCGTATAAATGGAGTACAAGTATGACAAGGCACATGAGGCAATACCCAAGGTAGTGATACTACCGTTCGCCTGATCCGGACTGGTGAGAACGCAACGCCGCAGCGCCCGCAACACCGTGAAACAACACTCCCAAAATCAAGGGTGCACCAATCGACAACAAGTATAAGTAGTTCGAAGAAGTGTGTCCACTTGAGGTAGCTAATCCTCCATTGGCCCGGCACAGCTCCTGTTTTAGTCATTTCCAATTTGACACAAGTGTCAAGGCTATCCATTATCGTTCTCTTTCTTCAGTCAACACGTACATCATTCCAACCACTTCATTCTGGATCATCACTCCGCGTATAGTTATTAAAGTGGTTTTCGGTTCAGATAGAGAGTATATCCATTACCGATCCCGGTCTCTTTAATAACTTTCGTAATTATTACATCGATTGGTCGTTTATATATTTCAAAAACCAAATCAAATTCCAATTTCAATCAGAGTTCGTAAATCAACATTTCATTTGTCTTTCAAAAACCAATTTCCATACTTTACGTTTCAAAACTTCCAAATCATAATTTCAAAATCTTATAATTCAACTTCAATTCCTATTTAAAACAATTCAAATATTGATCCAAGTTCATATATAAGTTTCAATTCGAAATCATTTAAATTAACTAAATTTTAACATTCAAATCAATTTGAATTCATTTATCGATTTCATTTAATATTCGTTAAGTAAATTTATCATTCAAAACAATTTCTATTAAATTTCCAATCATTAAATCAATTTCTTAAGTTCAACTTCATTAAATCAAAACTTACAATTTTGAATTAAATTAAATTCGTCAAATCAATTCTTCCAATTACAAGTCTTACATTAATTCCAAAATATCACATTTTTATTTCTTGTTAAAGAAATTCCATTTCACTTATTTACTTTCTTAAATAATTTTCCAAAACTTACTTAATAAAGAAAACTCAATTTCAATTATTTACGAAGTAAATTCACTTATTCAAAAGTTCAATTTCTCTTATTTAAGAATTCAATTCAATTTGATCATTAAAACATTCAATCTTATTAAATTATTAAATAATTCAAAACTTAATAATTTCAAACTTAATTATAATTTCAACTTGATTATTAAATCATTTCAAAGTTTAACAATTTCAAACTTAATTACAATTCCAAACTTAATTATCAAATCATTTCAAAGTTTAATAATTTCAAGCTTAATTCAATAATTTCTCAAATTAAACAACATTCTTACATCAATTACATTGTTAATATTTTATTTCATATTTTTAAATATTAACATTTTCCTTTCATTAAATTCAAATTTCAACTTCATTTCAAAACCATATTATTTATTCAAATAAAATCTTCATTTTATTTTTAAATCAAATTATTGACCAATCGGGTTTTATTTAATTTTCTATATCCAAGGTCAAAGTTCAATTTTGGGTATTTATCATTTCAACCCGATTCCAATTCAATTCAAAATCAAAGCATAGCAAAGGGAACTTGCAGTGTGATAACTGGGATGGTGTCAAAGTAAATAAACAAGCAATAACAACAACCAATATCAATCCAATAATCAATTCAAATAATCCCGAAATAATCGTATTAATTCGCATTGTTATTTGTACGAATTAATATAATTATTTCTAGAATCTACACTATCATTTCATGTAGATTAAAGATTATTACATTACGGTTTTCACTTGTCATCCAATTTACAATTTCATACATCATCAATTTAACAACATACATTCAGTGATTCAAAATGTAATTAAACAAATCCTACGTGTCAATAAATTTAACAGTTAAAGGGGTCATATTATACAAATGTCAATTAATCAAATTTAACATTTAACTATCCAATATCAAGTTCAATTTCATACTATTTATCATTTTAACATTAACAATTTAACGTCCAATATAATCATCAACAATCAATTAATTATCAGCCAAACTGTATTATCATCACATAAATAACTAACAGATAATGGTGTCAGATGTCGCAGGTGAACTGATATAGGTAATAGCATATATAACAGTGTAATTAACTAACATCAGCATATTTCAATTGTCGTTTCAATTGAAATCAAATTTAATAAATAAAAGAATGTTAATCGTGAGTGAGTGCTCACCTTTCGAGGCTAGATAGATTCGACAATGAAGTTGAGTTATGAATTGCAAGTACAACTTCCAAAATAAAGCTTGATTGGCACAATCGACGAGCAAAGCTGGAGAATAGGAATTTGACGAAATCGATTAGAACTGGATGAATGAAGATGAATGGTATAAGTGAGCTTTATATATAACTATATATTTCCATATATAAAATCATACTCAAAATTCAAATATATATATTAAATTATATATATATATATATATATATGTGGGGTTTCCAAAATCATTGTTTCAAATTAATAAAACAGAATACATAAAATTTTACCAAGATCGCAAACGAGGGAGGTCGGTGCTAGACCTGGCGTGTTCGCAAGTGAAAGGAGAGGGTCGGTTTGAGGACACGGTGGTTGTTGCACGGTGGAGGCCGCATGGAGATGGTGACGGCGGAACAGTTTGAGGCCGTGGTGGATGTGAGGGCGAGCAAGTGGAAGGTGGGTTTGAGCTGAACTTGCGGTGGTGGCCAAGGGAAAGGCGGCACGGTTGAAGTCTCGGCTGGGACGGGTTGCGAGCTGCTATGTGCTTTGGAGAACCGTCTTTTCAACGGCAAAGGTGGAGGGGTTTGTTTGAGTTGCGATCGGTTCCGGCAGGGATGGTGGCAGGTTGTTAGGTTATAGGGCGGATCTGGTATGGGGTGGAGCCGAGGCGAGCAAGGCCGAGCAACTTGGGAAAGGTCAGTGATTTGCACAGGAGGTTGTGGGTTTGTGGTGCTCATGGGCGGTTGCGGTGGGCAAGGAGGTGGCGATGGCTTCTAGTGGATGGTGGCACATGGTTAGAGAGGGGAGTGGCATGCACGTGTAGGGAAATAATGGTGGGTGAGGCGGAGGATATGTACTAGGCAGGGGCCGGTCGCATGGGCGAAGCTTTGGTGGGCTTTGGTGGCTTCGAGGCGAGTGGAAGCGTGGCCGAGCAGTTGTAAGGGAGGAAGGAGGAAGGCTACACGCGTGTGGATCTGGAGAAGAAATTGGAAAGAGAAGCAGAGGCAAAGATATAAATGAATACTTAATATAGTATTTACTAGTTGCAAATGTGAACAGGCGGAAATGAATATTAACAGATCAAAATGAAAGTGAACAAGCAAGTTCTAAATATCCAAAGCTAAAGAAATAGCAAACGACACCGATTGGAAAAATGAAAATAGCTAAAGGTTGAACGGTGGAAATTTGAAAAGACAAAAGAAAGCCAAAAGGTGTGAAATGGTTACCGATACGATTTTTGTTGTTCTGCCGGTTTCATCGTGCATTGAACAACGAAACACTCAAATGAATATACCGTGGTGATCAGCACGTCGAGACGATCAAAACGGTATACAGATATTAGTGGTATGATTAAATTATAAAAATTCAAATTTTTCTACTATGAAAAATGCAAGAAAAACACTGAAAAATAAGATCGACGGAGCCAAAGATGTCCGAATTTGGAAAAATGACAAACTAACATCTTGCTCAGAAGATGCTTTAGAATTTTTCTATGTAAAAATATTTAGGTTTCAGAAATATTTTATTTTCATTTCTTTTTTAACTGATTAAATTGAAGTGAATTTACGCGCGAAATAAACTTTCGTATTTTCGGACAAAATTTTACCAGTTGCTATGTTTAACTAGACGCATTCCAAATATCAAATTTATATTTCAAAATTTTATCGTTAAATTTTCACAAAATTTCAGTTAATTACGTTATTAAAACAGTTGAAATTTACGGGTCGTTACACGTTATTATTTTCTCTACTACAAGAATCTTTTTATATAAAATCATTTTTAAACATAAAACTAGTTTTAGTAAGGGCTTGTTAAAAAGTAGGCTTATAGTGGTGGGAAGAAAGAATAAAGAGCAAATGAAAGAAGAAATTGTAATAGGATGAAAGGCCTCCAAAGCTTTCAGAATAATGCACAAGCAGGGACACAAGGTAGGCTTATGGTTGGCACTACTGAGAGTGAAGCCTTGGGTCAAGAATAACAGTAAAGGTCGCTAATTTGACAAATTATTAGATATGGGCAACACTAGAGATTAAATTGCAGCACATATTTTTAAATCGAGATCAACTGAAAGCATGTAAATTTACCCTACACATTGTAAGTGGTATACATCGCATATACAATCTTACAAAGATTTTACACATCAAATTTGCTTGTGTAAACGAATTGATCACCGTACAGATGTGTTTCTCGTTGTATTTTGTTATATTGGTAATCTAAAATAGCTAATTACTATATTCCAACTGAGTAGGGAATAGGACAGCCGCATGATATTTTCTGATAGAGAGCTTAAGCGTAGATCAACTTGTTTGATGTGTAAGATAGAGATCAATCAATTACAATGTAAAAAATATTATATAAATTTTGAAACACTAAGAGCATACCCAGCAATGGCTTGTTCAGTTAAAAAACTAGCCACAAAGCAACCAGCTGTGGCTTGTTCACTTCCTTGTGACTAGTTCACTGAATAGTGTCTAGTTTTTATAACGGCGAAGCTTTCGCCATTATAAAAGCATTCGCCATTACATCTTTATAACAGCGGAAGCTTCACCATTATAAGTTGTAGCGTCGTTATAAACTTATAGGTTTAGTGCATAAGTATATAACGGCGAAGCTTTCATCGTTATAAACTTATAACTATTTTATGAAATGTTCTTGAAATTTTTTAATTTAACACCTGCAAAAATGAATGTTGTCCCCAAAAGTTTATTACAATGATTTTTAAGAAAATGTTGTAAATGACATATTTATCTACAATGATTTAAGCAACTGTTGCAAAACTCGTGTTGTAAAACAGGCTTTTTCTTATAGAGGATGGGATTTTGTGATTTTACAAACATAGATAACCAGTATATATTTTTATTGGTTTGAGATCGTGTCGCATTTTTATTTGTGATTGTATTTTTGTTTTGTCGTTCGCGATTCATACATGGTCGAAATCCTCTTTAGCGAGATGCTAGAAATTACAAAATAAATATAACTTCAACCCTTAGAAAATTCAATAACTTACTTTTCTTTTCCCTCCTCTCTTTCTTGTTTTCTCAATTACAGTAAAAGAAAGTTCAAGTTTTCAACTTCAAAAATTAAAATCAAACAATCCGCTTACCGAAAAAATATAAATTTTAAATCTTTGTATTCGTTTTGACTAGATAAACGTATCTATACAAGTTTGGATGGTTGCGGTAAGGTTTGGTGGGATCGACGTTTATTGGGTGTAACTAGGGTTTGGAAATTCGGGAGATTTAGGCAGATTTAAGTTTCATGGATTGTTGCAATATGTTTCTCGAGTGAAGAGCTTCGTTTGGGAAGGTTTGGGATGAAGCGGTCCATTGAGGCAATTCACGTTATTTACTGTAGTAGGTCGAGGGCGTAAGTTTGTTTCAAAGGGGAGACAATCGAGTGGGAGATTGATGGGTCGGGTGCATGGAGATTTTAAAGAGAGAGTTGCCGGCACGAGCGGATTTTGTTTTTGTCGAGCAAGGCGGCGGGGAAGGTGAAGGCATGTGCGGTATTGGTTGCATGCATATCTTTCGTGCACATAGAAGTTGTTAGAGAGGAAGGAAGAAGGCTTAGGATGTGGATAATTAAATTCTAAAGTGATTAGTGAATTTAATAATTTAATTAATTTTGAAATCTTATAAAATCAGTAACTCTCTCATATAAGGTCCATTCGAGACATGGTCTTTTGACTTGCGCTCGTAGGATCCATATCTTCACGATATTTCGGTAAGTTATCTCACGTCTAAATGATCACTATATGACATATAGTAGATAAAAATTATTGTTTTGTGTTTGAATGATTTATGGATTTGGTTTGGTTGAATTTCGCGCTTAAAAAGCGATTAACATTTAAAATGAAATACAGAGAATTTTGAAGAGAAATCTGGATTTCTCGCCATTGTGATTTTTAATTTCAGTTATATACCCGTTGATTTTAATTCTATTTATATACCTATTATATGGATTATTAAATGACAAATTTTTTTAGTAGACCATGTTGGATGTGACATTGGTATATGATTAAAGTTGAACCCTTTTAGTTATAAAGGTAATAATAGCATTGGTTAAGTGCTATTGCAGCTATTGGCCTTGTTATGGTATTTTGAAATACTATTAGATGTTGTTTTGATTTGGAAATAGTTTTGATTCGGAAAATGATTTTTAAATCTGACTTTCGGATTTTTCGGGATATTTTATTTAAAAAAATAAATTGTTTTTGTATTTTTCTATTTTTCTCTAACCTTTGTGTAAATATTTTAAAAGTATTTTGGGAAGTATATATTTTATAGAAAATTTATTATATTAATCAATAATTACTTTAAAAGAAAATAAAATGGTTTATTTGTTATATTTAAGTGATTCTATTTTTGAAGTAGATAGAAATATTTTAGAATAAATATATGTGAAACATTTTATATAGAATGTTGAATAAAAAGAATAGTTTTATAAATGGTGTTTTATAATAAAAAGAATAGTTTTATAAATAATATTTTATAAAATGGAAAAGATATCGTTATATAATTTGGTATTATAATTCACATTTGTGGATTTATAGCAATATGTGGAATGATCATTTTATGGAAAGTACTTGGTTTTATTTTGAAACTTAAAGTTTTGTGATAAATTTGGAGATTTAGAAAAAGGGAGTTTTTTAAATAGAAAGGAATTTAAAAATATGGAAGAAATGTTTAAAAAGAATTTTATAATTATAATCAAAAATTTACAAGAGGAGTTTTTAATTTTATTTTGGGATTTATAAAGGGTGATTTACAAATGAATTTTATAAAGGAGATTTATAAATGAAGTTTTGTGAAGGAATTTATAATTGGAGTTGTAAATATGAAAGAGTTTTATAAAACGGAGTTTATCAAAAAAATTGAGATTTGACTTCCAGAAATGATCATTTTAACTTATGGTGGTATGGAAAATGTTCTTTCCATACTTAACACCAAATTCCGAGATATGGAAGCTCGTCCCTATCTTGAGAATTAAGAATGTATGTCAAGGCAAAGAAATTTTTCTAACTTGTCCGATTTCATTGTTAAACGAGGGATAGTACTGTTTGAAATCAGGAAGTGGTGTTAAGTTCATTTGGTTAAATTTTCATAAGAATCCGTTTACTTACACAAAAAAGAAAGTGTTTTGAGTTTATTATTATTATCAATGTTTAATTGATATTTGGTTTAACCTAAATATGTATGTATTTTGAAAATGAAATCTTCTTAAGATTTGTGAATTATACTTATGCCACTAAGATAAGTATATGGGTATATTCCCAAAATAATGGGGATGTAGTGTTTTGTGAATATACTTATACTGTCGATATAAGTATATGGAAAAGTTTTCTATGTTTTGAATGTGAAAATGTTTTGTGAATATACTTATACAGTTGAGATAAGTATATCAGTATTTTTCGATGTATTGAAAAGAGTAGAGAAGATTTCTGAATATATTTTTGTAAAGATATTTTAATACAAGTATTTACAAATTGGTTTTTAATTAATGAAAAGATTAATTAAGAGGCCTAGTGGTTGCCTTGTGCTAACCATGCTTAGTTAAATCTTTGGTTGAATTGTTTGTTTATTTTGTGGTTAAATAACAGACTATCAAAATGTTAGCCAATTTATAAAACTATCATTGTCGGTTCGGAGAGACCGAGATCAGATATATTATCCTAAAACCACATCGAACTAGCAAAAGCGTTCAAATTGAAGATATCTTAAAGATGATCGAAGATGGAGTTTTTTGAATTGCATGTGCTACTTGCTATTAATCCTGAGGGTGATTCCAAAATGGATGTAATAGAAGTAGTGCCTTCGGTTTGTTTAGTCCCTGAACAACTTGTATGGATGAATGCTGGCATTGCATTGTTGCCTGATGTAGTGTTAGCATTCCGAATGGGATTCGCTATAAAAGGTAAAACATAACCTCAAGCCTCGCAATCAGTAATGACTAAAGCAGGGACGTGTCCAGGGCTAGGTGGGTCACTCCCATTAGGGTATGATCATCACTTGTGTCTAGATCAACATTTTCTGATTATGTATGCTTATCGGCATAGAAATGGTTTGTCAAGTTTACAGCCGAGGGGGGAGGGTGATCATATTCGGTACTATCCAGGAACGGGTAGGCCGGTCCTAAGTAGCAGAGATGCAAATTAATGCAGCCTCGATATATTTTCTCTAGAGGTGTAGTGTATAGAAGGTAGACCCTTACCTTGTCATGTATGGTATCCATTCTCCAATAAGTGCCCCTTCGGACTTAGTTGTATACCTATTATGCTGAAATTTAACTAATGTAATAATTTCGACTAAGTTTCAATTTTTATTTTAAGTCCCATATATTATTATAATATCATAATATTTCCTATGAAATGGTCTAGTTATCGTAAGGTAAAAACCCATCCGTGTTTATGTGCGGCGTGGCGTTACGAGATACCTTTATTATTTGAAAAGTTTTTACAAAATTAAAAATCCATATGATTTGTGTTTTTCACGCTGGTTTACCAGACTAATCTAGGCATTATTTTCTTATAATGCTTGGGTTAGCCCGAGCATATTTCCAGATTAAGTTATGGATGCTTTGGAGCTTAAAAATATGAGGTGGATGCCTCTTAGATGTATTCACGTATATTTTATTTCCACTGCATTGGTTGTTTAATATTTATCATCATTTGTGAGGATAGGTCTTTATAACTATCTAGGGTGATGATAGATAGTTACTTTGAGTGATGTATGTATATTACAGTTATCTTTTGTAAATATCTATTTTGTATTATATATTACTCATCACGATGTGAGATCCTGTTCTATCTTTTCTTTCTTTTCCCCTAACAA
Organism: Allium fistulosum; assembly: GCA_030737815.1. Taxonomy (NCBI): domain Eukaryota; kingdom Viridiplantae; phylum Streptophyta; class Magnoliopsida; order Asparagales; family Amaryllidaceae; genus Allium; species Allium fistulosum. Next base: position 1,418,781,897 of record CM060901.1, on the reverse strand, counting down.
TCTGTCATTCTGGCACTTGGATGCTCGACACATGAATACCGTGGATGTATTAGTGTCGAATTTTGAGGGTCAAAAAGGCAGGTCGTTACAAGTGGTATCAGAGCTTAGGTTAAGCGAACACCTAGGCTTTGGTGTGGTAGACTCATTAGAGATTGGGTTAGTAATACCTTAGGATGAGTTTGAGTGTGTATAATATAATTAGTGTGTATTTGTTAGTGCTATAAAAATGTTTTATATTGTATTGATTTATCCGTTGAGTGGTTCATGAATTCTGGTCGATAAAGAAGGAACAATTGTACTGGTAGGGGTTTCTAAACACTTGAACAAGGCAAACCAACACGGTATAGTTTTGAAATTAGGTAAATGAAATAATTTTACCCATATTATATTTTATATACAAAAGAATAAATTTTAGAAATTGATATAGTATTTATGATATGGTTATTTGTTAGGAAATGATAATATTTAGTTATCCTCATTTACTATTTGATTAATCATGCTTGGCCAATTTAAGAGGATTGGCTATTGTTTGTTTATTTATTGTTTGTACTTAGATAGTTTATGGGCATTTACTGTTTTGACTGAACTAAATACGAACACCTTGTAAATTTAGTTTCACAGTTTGACTATAAGGCATTCGGGGATAATGTTAGGTTAAAAAATTTAATGTTAATAAAAGTTTGTTATTACAAACAAAGATATACATTTGTGAAATGATTTGTATAAGAGCAAATTTGGTATAAGTATGATTTATAAATAAAAAAGGATTTAAAACCGAGAATTTAAGAATTTAAATCCCGGTCTTTTTGGGAATTGTTTCTCAATGTTTTGGGGAAAATAATAGTAGTATTATTTTGGAAGTATTGATAGATGGAAATTTTTAAAAAAGGAATTTAAAGGAGATAGAAAGCACCGAACTCACTTTTGTCGCTGGAAAATAATTCTGGTGATGACTGCAGCATCATCGGCGTTCATTTTCAAGTTTCTAAGTGACAGAATGCTACTGTAACAGCCTGCACCTCACTTAACGCAGATATTGTCCCCAACTTAGCCACCTCCGCCTCATGGGCCAAGCCAAGGTGTGGGGTTTTGTTCCTCAAAAGGCCTCGACGTTGTTATGAGGTGAAGGTTTTGGTATATAAGCACTCACTTCATAGTGTTTTTTCGTGATGTGAGACTATTATTCCCATTTTGAAGGGGTGTTACAATCTCCCCCCCTTTAGAGTCCAACGTCATCGTTGGCTCATGAACACAACACCACCCAGGCATCGTGGCTGTAACATGTACAAACCACAATTCCGGCTGGGTATGGCTCTGATACTAATGTAACAGCCCGCACCTCACTTAAAGCAGATATTGTCCCTAACTTAGCCACCTTCGCCTCATGGGCCAAGCCAAGGTGTCGGGTTTTGTTCCTCAAAAGGCCTCGACGTTGTTATGAGGTGAAGGCTTTGGTATATAAGCACTCACTTCATAGTGTTTTTTCGTGATGTGGGACTATTATTCCCATTTTAAAGGGGTGTTACAGCTACCATAGTAGTTTTGGTAAAACAAATTTGGTTTAAATTATGAAAGTATGATTGGATATACTAAAGTTATAAGCATATATTATTTCAAATGTTTTGAAATAAACCCGGGTGTTTAATTTTGAGGTTTTTAGTTAACTTATTTTGGTGGACTCGTGTATCCTATCTATTAGGACAAGTTTGGTTTGTGCATCTCAACTTGAGATGTTGTTTGGTAATTTTTATTTATTGAAATTAAATGGAATTTTCAACGATTTTGGACAGCCGGAAATTTTTGAATAAACTGAGAAACTGAAGCTAGGTGTTTTGGGAAAATATAAGAAAATAAGTTTTCGTAACTTATAAAATTTGAGAAGATAATAGTAAGTTAAAATAAGTTTTAAATTTGTGAACATTCTGGTTAAGTAAAACAAATCTAAATTTGTATATATAGTCTAAGGTTGTAGAAGAGTGTTATATAAGAATATGAACTTAAGTTTTAAAGTGTTGATAAACATAAGTTGTGTTTTATAAGGTGTTTATAAACTTAAGGAAAGTGTTATGAAATGGTTCATAAATGATTTAGTACTAAAGGAAATATACTATAAGTAAAAAATGAGTGGTTTAAAATGAAAAGAAATTGGTATAGTTAAGGAACCAATTAGAATAAATACATGTAGATCATTTTATTCGCATAACTGTTTTTATCCATATTCGAGCACATGGTTTCGAGGTGATTTACACTAGTCCGAGATAGGACTTTTAACTCGATTCTTGATGGCGAACTCTTGATATAGATTTTTTATTTGATTCTGAAGTTTTCTGCCATAATATATATATCTATGTTAGGAAAACCGAGGTTTCTAATCAATGAACCTGATCGGAGTCCACACTACAGAAGTCGTGTAACGACCCAGAATTTTAGTCATTTGAAATTCATGCATTTAATTGATTTTAAATATTCACAAGTTAATTTATAAGCTGAATAACTTATATTTCGAATATAGTGGTTTAATTGGATAATTAAATTGTTAATTTAATATTTGAAATTGTAGAAATAGTTGGAAATTGAATTTAATGTGAATAAAAATGATTTATAAAGTTGAATTAAATCTTATTTGAATTATAATGATGTTAGAGAACTTTTAAAATTGATTTAAAAGTTAATTTATAGAAATTGCATACTTTAATATTTAATTAACGAGTAAAAATAGCCATTTTTCAAACAATCTCATATTTTGACGAAACCAGTTTCATTGGATCTGTATTGTTATATTATTATAAGATTTCAAATTTCATGTCAGTCGGATTTACGGTTTGTCCGGGGCAAGCTAAAACGCGTAGAAATCTGCTTAAGTGAATTTTAAATTTAAATAGTCGATTCAAAAACCTATCTTCCAAATACGATCGAATTGGCTCTTGATATATATTCCATTGTGTTCGGAATAGGGGTAAAACACCATAACACCGGGCGGCATGCATCGTTTGGAGTTCGGAAAAAATTCGGATGAATACTGTCGCGAAATTTTTATATAAAAGGACCTCAACATCTTTAATTTTCACAAAACCCTAGAGCATTAGGTCAAGCTGCCACTTTCGTTTCTATGGCCGATAATGCTCGTTTCTTTCTTCCTTTTTTCTCTCGATCCATCCACACTTACCAGAAACTGTCAACAACAAACTTGTCAAGCTTGTCGAGTTCTACAATGTGAACGGTTATGATCGATTTTTATTGAGTCGATCGACGGCAAATCAAGTTCAAATGGCATGCGTTCAAGCTTGTTTTTCGAAGCAACCATGCGACCAGACCTACCGTGCTTGTGGCCGATGGTGGCACTCTCGACGAGCTTCGAAACGGTGGTCTTCGATCGACGTCTCGACGATCGAAGAAGGCGCGGGTAGCTAGGGTTTCGAACGGCTATGGGTTTGATGCACACGATTTTGAATGATGGAAAGGAAGAAGAAAATCGCGGCCATGATTCTCTAGGAAAAAAACAAACGGTCCAAATCGAGTAAAGGTTGTAAAAAAACATTAAAATTGAAATTATATATATTAACTCGTATAAACTTCTAAATTGCATAACTTTGTCATACGAGGTCCGTTTTTGACGAAACAAGTTGCATTGGGTCCGTATTGACAAGCACAACATTTCAGAGCTGGTTTGGAATTGATTGGAGCTAGTGAAAATTTTGGGTAAAATTAAACGGTTGTTTAATTTTATTCGGAATAAAACACTACAACTGCTACTGGAAGCAAAGTGAGTACAACTCACTCTTTCTAACTCACTGAATTTTTTATATAAGTGAGAATAACTATTGTTTATGATGATTGATGATTGTTTGGATGATATATGATATATTATATATATATTGATTAGTATTTGGATATATTCCTGCCTATTGGAGCAGATGAGACCCTATACGTTTCCGTGTATGAGCGGATGACCCTTTGTACGTGCGTCTGCCTCGAAGCGGACATTGTACACATATTCTAATATGTATATTTGTTGCAGGTGACAGGTTGGAGGGATCTAACTGGATTCCTCACCAGTATTGGCTTATTTACAGATATTGTGATATATGCTGTTATCATGTAATATATGATGTTTGGATGCCGTGATTGATGTATTTAGTGTTGTTGCAGCATTGGGCCTATTTTGGTAATTTAAAAATATTAAAGTGATGATTTCCAAATTAAAAAGGAATTTCAAGTGATTTTGAAAATAGATGTTTTATTGATTTTTGAATTGTAAAGGAATTGAATTTATTTTGAATAAATAAAAGTTATAATTTTTTTTGTTATAAAAATAATGATTTTTGCGAAATGTACCAAAATGTGATTTTTGGAATATGAAATGAACTATTTTGTAAATATAGTTTAAATTGAGATTTTGGACTTATTATAAATGGTTTATATAGAAGATTTATAAAATTGAATTTTTATAAATCAAAGTAAAGGAATTATTAAGGAATTTTGTAAATGATAAAATGTAGTTATAAATGGATTTTATAAGTGAATATTTGGAAAGTGATTTAAATAAATAAAAGATTAATTAAAAGGGCCTAGTGATTGTATATGGTGCTAAATATTTGTTTGTTTGCTTTGATAGTTAAATAACCGACTATCAAATTTGGCCATTTTAGTTCCTCGGCTTGATGTGGGAATTATTTAGTCGTGCACTTAGTACGTAGCCTTCTGTGTAGGCTTGATTATCATTTATGTTGAGGATGTTGATTCGTTAGTGCGGAGTATTACTCCAATCTATCGAGCTTCCTTCTTGGCCCGAAGGATAGCAAGTTGAAAGTTGGAGACGTGATAAGTCTATGAGACTTAGTTTCTGTGTGAGGTTGAGAAACGCTTTTGCGTTGTTGGTGCGAAGAGACTAGGATCAGATTTATCTGAAAACCACTTCGGACCAACGTATATGCGACGATTGTGTAGGTTGGTTATTGATGATATTGATATTCTGGATTTTCATAGTGGAGGACTTCTTGTTGATCGTTTGGGGTTAAAATCCGAATATACATCCATTAGCAGTGGTCTCTTTATTATGAAATATCCAATGCAAGGACTATTCGCTACTAATCCTAGGGATTTCCCGACAGGATGTGGTAGGAAAGTGCCTTCGGTTTGTCCTATTCCTAAACAAATTGTATGAATGTTTGTCTGACATTGCATTTCTTAAGATTACGTACATTGGTTTTTACAAACATACATCTGTTTGGTTGCGGAGAAGGCAGCTTCTCTTAGCTTAACACCCTTCCTTGAGACGTACGAGCTCAAGGGTTGTATTTTTGTGGAAGCCAATTAGTAGTCAACAAAAATGGCCGTGTGGCATCCATAGTGATGTGATTATGATTGTGATTTGTGAAAGGTAATCGTTACCTTAGGCCTCATCAAACGAAAATGACCAAAACAGGGTTAGATGCGGCAAGGCTAAGTGGGTCGCTCCCAAGTAGGATATGATTATCCTCTTCTAGATATATATATTTATATGCTATGACGTTGTGTATGGTATTATTGTGGTTTGTATGCTATGAGGGCCCTCGGTAAAAGTCGATAACGACCGGAGGATGACATATTCGGTACCATTTAGTTATAGAGGTGGGCCGGTCTTGTGTTGGTAGAGGGCAGATGTTCTATGCCTCGGGACATCCATCTAGAGGTGTACCCCTTCGGAAGGTAGTCCATTCACCTGGTCATTTGTATGGAAATCCAAACCCCACTACGTACCTACCATTTTGATTGTATTACCCATTTTGGGCTATATGCTGGAATTTAATCAATGTAACAATTTCGGCTATGATTAATATTATTTGTATATACTAGACACTAGTATAATATAAGATGATTCGATATGAAATGTTTTAGTTATCGTAAGGTAAAAACATGTCCGTGTTTATGTGTGGACTTGTCTTACGAGATACTTTTGCTTTGATAAAGGAAAAGTTTGGTAATTTAATAAATTCAGTTGAGTGTGTTTCTCACGCTGGTTTACCAGACTGATCCGGGCGTTCTTCCCTTTCAATGCTCGGGTCAGACCGAGTATATTTACAGGTTCAGATTTGATGCTTTTGGAGCTTCAGCGGGAGAGCTGGAGATCTTCATTTCGTATACACGTATCTGTTTTGATTATCCGCTGTGCTTAGTTGTTGTATATTGTCGGCATTTGTAAGGATAGGTTATTATAACTGTCCAGGCTGATGATTATTGATTGATTGTTGTACTCTGATTGATGTATGTATATAAAGTTTCTGTTTGTAAAGATCATTGATATGATATTATATGTTTTCCGCTACGATGTGAGATTCTGTATTGTTCTGTTTTGTTCTATCTTCTCTATTTCTTCTCTTCTCTTCTTCTCTCTTCTTTTCTTTCTCTTGACTTTTCGTCAGTCTGTGCTTTTTGGGTCGGACATGTGTGGATTATTGTCGATTCAAAGGGTATGGATTTGCGAGTCGTCACAAGTCGAGTGAGCAATACTTGTTCGGAAGTGCAAATTGTGTGATCAGATTTGGTATTGCGTACGAATGACATATGTACATCATACAGGCTTTACTATATTGTATGTTGTTAACATTAGGAAATGCAAGTATTATGGTTGGATATTATTTGTAAGTGAGATACAGGTATGTGGAAGAAAGGCTAGCTTGCTGCTTTTGGTTTCATAAGTAGAGTTTGATTGCTCGACTAATAGATATACATTTATATTGTTGTTAATGATTTTATGCCCGAGATATGGGAGGCCACTTTTAGGCTTTTGTTTTCTTTGTTGATTTGGGCCCGTTTTGGCAAGTTGTACTTTTTTCGAATCGAGCCGCGCAAAGGAGCTGCTGTCGAAATTTTCCATTACATATGAGATTTTAAAAGCTTAGTAACTCATTTTAAGTATGAGATTTTACAAGTTTAAGATTTCGGTGACATTTTTCTTCTTTGGGAATTTTGAGGACGAAATTCTTTTAAGAGAGGAGAATGTAACGATCCGAAATTTTTAACTTTTTGAGTGAGAATATTTAATTTATATAAAAATTAGATTTTGATTCAAATTTAATAAATAATAAGAAATTAATATTTAATATAATGACTCGATTTTTATTATTGTATTTTTATTTTTATTTATTTAGTTTTCCTATAATTTTTTTAAGTCGGAAAATATTTAAATTATCATTTGATGGTTTGCGGCAAACGATGATATTTTGTGATTTATAAAAATAGATAACCCGCGTATATTTTTACTGGTTTGAGATCGTATTTTTGGTTTGTCGTTCGTGGTTCATACGTGGATGAAATCCTATGTAGCGAGATGCCGGAAATTACAAAATAAATCTAACTTCAACCCTTAGACAATTCAATAACTTATTTTTCTTTTCCCTCCTCTCTCTCTTGTTTCTCATTTACAGTAAATGAAAGTTCAAGTTTTCAACTTCAAAAATTAAAAGAAAACAATTCGCTTACTGAAAAAATATAAAGTTTAAATCTTTGTATTTGTTTTGACTAGATAAACGTATTTATACAAGTTTGGATGGTTGCAGTAAGGTTTGGTGGGATCGACGTTTATTGGGTGTAACTATGGTTTGGAAATTCGGGAGATTTAGGCAGAGTTAAGTTTCAGGGATTGTTGCAATATGTTTCTCGAGTGGAGAGCTTTGTTTGATGAAGGTTTGGGAGCATTAAGGCAATTCGCGTTATTTACTGTAGCAGTCGAGGGCGTAAGGTCGCTTCCAAGGGGAGATGATCGAATGGGAGATCGATGGGCCGGACGCATGGAGATTTTAAAGAGAAAGTTGCCGGTGTGAGCGAATTTTGTTTCCATCGAGTAAGGCGGCGGGGAGGGTAAAGGCGTGCGCGGTGTTAGTTGCATGCATATCTTTCGTGCACAGAGAAGTTGTTAGAGAGGTAGAAGAAGGCTAGGATGTGGATAATTTAAATTTTAAAGTGATTAGTGAATTTAATTAATTTTGAAATCTTATAAAATCAAAAACTCTCTCATATGAGGTCCAATCGAGACAGTCTTTTGAGTTGCACTCATAGGAGCGATATCTTCACGATGGAATTGGTTTCGTCGAGTTTGGAGCAAGTGGAATATTGGGCTAAATCGTTCGATTTTAGATCAAACCGAAAGGCTTCAGCGTCCCTTTGGATTATGTTGAGTTATCTCACATCTGAATTATTACTATATGATATAGAGTAGATAAAATTTACTGTTTTGTGTTTTAATGATTTATGGATTTGGTTTAGTTGAATTTCCCACTTAAAAGCCAATTGACACCTAAAATGAAACACAAGGAATTTTCTAAAGAAATCCGGGTTTCTCGCCGTTGTGATTTTTAATTTCAGTTGTATACTTGTTGATTTTAATTCTATATATATATACATGTTATATAGATTATTAAATTATAAAACCTGGTAGTAGACCATATTAGCTGTGGCATTGATATATGATTAAAGTTGAACCCTTTTAGTGACAATGGTAATAATAGCATTGGTTAAGTGCTATGGCAACTATTGGCCTTGTTATGGTATTTTGAAATACTATTAAACGTTGTATTTATTTGGAAATGCTTTTGATTCAGAAAATGAATTTTAATCTGACTTTTGGATTTCCCGGGATATTTTAATTTTTTTTAAAATAGTTTTTGTACTTTTCTATTTTTCTCTAACCTTTTTGTAAATATTTTAAAAGTATTTTTCAAAGTATTTATTTTTATAGAAAAGTTATTATAGTAATGATTATTTATTTTAAAAGAAAATAAAGGGGTTTATATGTTATATTTAAGTGATTTTTTTTAAAGTAGATAGAAATATTTTAGAATAAATATTTGTGAAACTTTTTATATAAAATATTAAATAAAAAGAATAGTTTTATAAATGGTGTTTTATAATAAAAGAATAGTTTTATAAATAGTATTGTATAAAAGGAAAATGATATTGTTTTATAATTTGGTATAATAATACACAGTTGTGGGTTTATAGTAATATGTGGAACGATTGTTTTATGAAAGTATTTGGTTTTATTTTGAAACTTAAAATTTTGTGATATTTTAAAAATGGGTGTTTTTTTTAAATAGAAAGGAATTTATAAATGTGGAAGAAATTTTTAAAAAGGAATTTTATAAATATAATTGGATATTTACAAAAGGAGTTTTCTAATTATATTTTGAGATTTATAAGTGGAGATTTATAAATGATATTTTCTAAAGAGATTTATAAATGAAGTTTTGTAAAGGAATTTATAAATGGAGTTATAAATATAAAAGAGTATTATAAAAAGGAGTTTTGTAAGAAGAAATGCGATATGATTTCTAGAAATGATCATTTTAACTTATGGTGGTATGGAAAATGTTCTTTCCATACTTAACACTAAATTCCGAGGTATGGAAACCCGTCTCTATCTTGAGAATGAAGAATGTATGTTCAGGCAAGGGTAGTTTTCTAACTTGTCCAATCTCATTGTTAATCGAGGTATAATACTGTTTGAAATCGGGATGTGGTGTTAAGTACATTTGGTTAAATTTCCATAAGATCCATTTACTTACACCAAATGGGGAGTGTTTTGGATTTATTATTATTATTATTATCAACGTTTAAATGAACTTGGTTTAACCCATATTTGTGTGGTTTTGGAAGATGAAATCTTCTTAAGATTTGTGAATTTTATTTATACCATTGAGATAAGTATATGTGTATATTCCCTAATTATTGGGAATGTAGTGTTTTGTGAATATACTTATACTATCGATATAAGTATATGAAAATGTTTTCTAGGTTTTGAAAATGAAAATGTTGTGTGAATATACTTATACAGTTGAGAAAAGTATATCAATATTTTTCAAAGTATTGAAAAGAGTGTAGAAGATTTGTGAATATATCTTTGTAAAGGTATTTTAATACAAGTATTTAGAAAGTGGTTTTTAATTAATGAAAGGATTAATAAAGAGGTCTAATGGTTGCTTTGTGTTGAACAATGCTTGGTTAAATCTTTGGTTGAGTTGTTTGTTTATTTGATAGTTAAATAACAGACTATCAAAATGTTGGCCAATTTCTAAAACTATCGTTATCGATTCGTTGAGACCGGGATCAGATATATAATCCAAAAACAACTTTGAATTAGCATAAGCATTCAAATTGGTGATATCTTAAAGATGATGGAAGACAGATTTTTTTGAAGTGCAAGGGCTACTTGCTATTAATCTTGAGGGTGATTCAAAAATGGATGTAATAGAAGTAGTGTCTTTGGTTTGTTCAGTCCTAGAACAACTTGTATGGATGAACGTTGGCATTGCATTGTGGCCTGGAGGGAAGTGTTAGCATTCCAAGTGGGATTTGCTATAAAAAGTAAAATGTAGCCTTAGGCCTCACAATTGGTAATGACTAAAGCAGGGACGTACCATAGGGCTAAGCGGGTCTCTCCCATTAGGGTATAATCATCACTTGTATATAGATCAGAATTTTTTGATTATGTATGCTTGTGGCCACGAAAATGGTTTGTCAAGTTGACCGGCGGGAGGGGGATGATCGTATTCGGTACTATCCAAAAAGGGGTAGGCTGGTACTGAGTAGCAGAGTTGCAAATTTATGCAGCCTCGGTACATTTTCTCTACAGGCGTACTGTATGGAAGGTAAACCCTTACCTTGTCATATATTGAATCCATTCTCCAACGAGTACCCTTCGGACTTAGTTGATGCCTATTATTCTGGAATTTAATTAATATAACAATTTCGGCTAAGATTTAATGTTTATTTTAAAACCTAGGCTTTATTATAATAACACAAGGTTTCCTATGAAATGGTTTGGTTATCATAAGGTAAAAAATTGTCCATGTTATATGCGGCGTGGTCTTACGAGATACCTTTATTTGATGAATTTCTTTATAACATTAAAAATCCATATGATGTGTGTTTCTCACGCTAGTTTACCGGACTGATTTAGGCGTTATTTTGTTATAATGCTTAGATCAGCTCAAGCATATTTCAAGATTTAGTTATGGATGCTTTAGAGCTTCAAAAGATGAGCTGAATGCCTCCAAGACGTATTCATGTTTATTTTATTTCTGCTATATTGGTTGTTTAATATTTATGAGGACAGTTTGTTATAACTGTCCAAGTTAATGATAGATATTTACTCTGATTGATGTATGTATATTACAATTTTCTTTCGTAAAGATTAGTTGTGTATTATATATTACTTGTCAAGATGTGAGATTATGTTCCCTCTTTTATTTCTTTTCCCCCAACAATCTGTCTTTCCGGCACTTGAATGCTCGGCATGTGAATACCATGGATGTATTAGTGTCGACTTTTGAGGGTAAGAAATGCGGGTCGATACAATTTTTTTTAAATAAACCCGAATAAGTTTATAGTTTTGGAAAATTCAAAATTTTCAAATTTAAATCAAGTATGAATTTGAAAAATAATATCAAAAATAAATATATTTTTTATGGAACTGCTAGAAACAAACAAAACAGTTTTTTTAGAATAATTTCCGTATGGAAATGGTAAGACACGTGCGCACACACATACATATACATACATACATACTGTTAGGGGCGTTTCCACTGCCGAGCCATCTCCTCTCCAAGCAATGCCGAACAATCTCCACTCCACATACTACCGAGCCATCTCATTTCCAAGCAATGCCGAACCATCTCCACTCCACATACTACCGAGCCATCTCATTTCCAAGCAATGCTGAACCATCTCCACTCCACATACTACTGAGCCATCTCCTCTCCAAGCAATGCCGAACCATCTCCACTCCACATACTACCGAACCAACCAACCACCGATCCAGGCCTTACCGGACCAATTCCTACCGGACCAACCCACTCCAAATCAACCTCCGCTTCAGCTGCTACCGGTCCACTCATCTCCTACCACCGAACCAAGCTTCACCCATCTCCTACCACCGACCCAAAGTTCCACCGGTCCACTCAATTTCCTCCGCCGAACCAAGGGAAACCAGACCAATTCCACCAGGCCAGATTGCATCAGCCCAAGCCCGCCAGTAGCTATATACATCCAAGACCCCTGCTCCCAGCCTCACTCTATAAATAGAGGGGCAAGGGCACAACAATGGGGACAAGTTGGAGAGCTCAAGCATGGAGAGAACTTTCAAACAACTTTCTTTTACTTGTATCAAAGCTTTGTACTTGTAATCAAAACAAGAGAAGAGAAATAACATATAAAGTGGACGTAGGCACATTCTGGCTGAACCACTATAAATCTGCGTGTCTTTTTACAGTTTAGCCCCTGCATTTCATATATTTGCATAAATCACCCGAATCACTAAGAACAACATAAGGTCTACTAAATCATACAACTTTGAGGTGTTTGTCCATTTTTTGTGCAAACATTTTTGGTGCTTTCATTGAGAACTAGAAGCTCGAAGCTTCAGCTTCATCCACTTAACATTTTTCCTAACAGCATTGTTCCCCACTTGGAAAACATGCCTCCCAAACCAAGAAAAGATGTTAACAAAGGAAAAAACATCGCATCCAGCAGTCTTCCGGATCCAGCTGCCATGAATCAAGTAAATCGTCCTCCTCCAGAAGCAGTAACAAATGAAGGACAGGCTAATCCGACCACTCCTGCCACAGAACAGCCCGCAGCAATTACTAGGGCAGATTTGGACAGGGTTGTGGTTGAAGTAACTAACCGCTTCATGTCCCAGCAGGAAGCCTTGGTGGACCATCTCATGTCACGCTTAAGGGATGCTGAAGAGTCTAATCGCAACACTGAATCATGGGGCGAGTCCCAGTCTGGAGGATCTCAGAGACAACAAAGATCTTCCTTCTTCGAAGGAGCTAACGGCAGAAGTAGCCATGGTAGGATCCGAGATCGAGCACAGCCCGAAGTTAGGCCTGAGGAAACATTTGGTACCGAACCCAACAGGGGAGGTACCGGGCGAAGGTCAACTGTAGCTGAGCCTGTCATACTGCCTAACCACGGAAACGCCAGTGAACGGGGCCGAGCTAGAGTCCAGCCCGAAGTTGGACCCGAGGAAGTGCTTAGATCAGAACCCAGCAGGGGAAGATCGAGGCAAGGGCCAACTGCAGCTGACCCTAGCATGATCCTAGAAGATCAAAGGCAGCCATTAGAAAATATGAGGAATGATAGACGATACCATCCCTACAGGTCATCTGGATGGAATCAATCCCACAGAACAGAACCAAGCTCATTTTTATCTACTCTAAATTCTGATGAAAGGATGTCACACTTATTCAGAGAGTGCGTCCAACGGGAGCAAAGAGATCGAGGGATAGGCACTAGGGTAACCAGCCCTTTCGCCCGCAATATCGAAATTGCTATCACTCCCCGAGAATGGAAGATGCCAACAATGGAACCTTACAAAGGAACCTCCGACCCCGTTGTACACTTACAGAGGTACACACAACATATGCTCATGAGTGGAGCGACAGAGGGAGTACTATGCAAATGCTTTCCGCTCTTCTTAGCAGATCTCGCCACCTCCTGGTTCTATCATCTACCCCAGGGATCCATTAGCTCGTGGGAAATGTTGAAAGAAAAGTTTATCAGTCAGTTCCACATCCATGTGGAACAACCTAAGGACGCTTATTCCTTATCCAGCGTCAAACAGAAACCTGGAGAGAAACTGCAGCAATACCTAACCCGATTCAATGCTGCAGCAGCCGCGGTCCAAGATGTCGATGAGAAGCTTATCCTAATGGCCCTTTTTAGCGGTGTGCATCCGGACACTAAATTTGCTAGAAGGTTGACGAAAGAAAAACCAGCTACTTTACCCGATTTCTTCCATGAAGCCAGGAAATATATGAGGCTTGAGGATGCTGCCGTTGAGGGGCAGTCAGGACAACAAAATAAGGCAACTCATAGCAACGCCCCTGCTGTGGCAAGGGACGTTCGAAGAAGTGATTCCAGAGACAATGCTGGGGGCAAGAAGGGAGAAAAGCACCTATATCGGCCTGGACCGAGATTCGACACTTACACTCCTTTGAACGAGACCGTCGAAAATATCTTCCTTGCCACCCAAGGCGAAGTTAGATACAAACGCCCACCATACAAGAAGGAATCAGATAACGCGGAGAAGTCTGGAAAGTTCTGCCGCTTCCACGAATCTCATGGGCATGATACCAATGAATGCCATCATCTCCGGGATCTGATTGAGGAACACATCTGAAGGAAGAAACTGGAACGCTATGTAAAAAGTCAAGACAGGACTCCAGCTCCTACCAATGAAAACCCAAGGCTACCCTCACCAGAGACCGACAGAGGAAACCGCAACGCTAGCGGCTCTAGTCAAGAGAAGATAGTGGTCCATACCATCTCGGGAGGACCACACATCACAGACAGGAGCTGGAAAGAGATGGAAAGATATGGAAAGTCGCTCAGAGACAATAAAGACAGTGTCAATTCAGTTATAGAAGAACGCCACCCGAAAAGGAAGGAAAGTGATGACATCACATTCGGTAAGCGTGACCTAGAAGGAAGGCAATACCCTCACATGGATCCCATGGTTATCTCTGCCCGGCTCGGTCCCGCCGAAGTTTACCGAATCTTAGTGGACACTGGAAGCTCAGTAAATATCCTGTTCAAACATGCCTTCGACAAAATGAAATTATCAATGAAGGATGTATCTCCCTGCGATAAACCACTACACGGTTTCACTGGAGATGCGAAAATTCCCCTCGGGCAACTAGACCTCTTTGTTGAGATTGGAAGTCATCCCCGCTCCGCTGTACGAAAACAAACGTTTGTGCTGATAGAGAACCATTCGGCCTACAACGCCTTCTTAGGAAGGCCATCCCTGTCTGACTTCCAAATTGTCCTAGCCCCATGGTGCCTAAAGATGAAATTTCCAACGGACAATGGAGTAGGGGAAGTTGAAGGAGACCAAGACGTTGCTCGAGACTGCTATGTGATTGAACTTCGCAACAACCACAGGAAGGATAAAGGAAAGGGTGTAGAGGTTGCCCTCTGCACGAAAAGTCTAGAAGCATAGCAACTAAAGAAAGCCCCTCCTCTTCGATATACCAGCGACCCTTTCAATGAATTAGACCCCAGGGACAGAGAGGAGGAGGCCACCGCCGAGCCTGCAGAGGCTATGGAGTTTATATCTGTAGACAAGCACGACTCAAGTAGACTATTGAAAATTGGGTCCCAACTAAAAGCAGAATTGAAGGAACAACTCATCGATTTTCTCCGCCACAACTTGGATGTATTCGCATGGTCACACGCTGACATGACCAGAATCTCCCCCGACGTAGCATGTCACATACTAAATATTGATCCTACCAAGGCGCCCGTAAAACAAAGAAAGAGAAGTATGGGGGCAGAGTGATCGGCAGCCCTCGATGAAGAAGTAAAGAATCTCCTCGCCAATGACTTCATACGAGAAGCCATCTACCCAGAATGGAACGCTAACCCGGTGCTGGTAAAGAAGGCTAATGGGAAGTGGCGAACATGCATTGACTTCTCCAACCTAAACGACGCCTGCCCAAAGGATTGCTTCCCACTTCCCCGAATCGACCAACTTGTAGACAGCACAGCCGGGCACGAGCTCTTATCTTTTATGGACGCATACTCAGGGTATAACCAAATTCCTATGCATGCTCCCGACCAAGACCACACTAGTTTCATCACCGACCGGGGTTTATACTGCTATAAGGTAATGCCTTTCGGACTTAAAAATGCAGGAGCCACCTACCAGCGCCTCGTCAACAAGATGTTTGCAGGGCTAATAGGGCAAACTATGGAAGTATACGTGGATGACATGCTGGTAAAATCAAGGAAAGCTGACGATCATGTAAGCCACCTAGGCGAGATGTTTCAAGTACTTCGCCAGTATGGAATGAAGTTGAATCCTCTAAAATGCTCTTTCGGAGTATCATCAGGAAAGTTCTTAGGATTCATCGTCCATGCCAGGGGGATTGAAGCAAACCCTGAACAAGTCCGAGCGCTAAGGGATATCAAGATACCTTCCACTCGGAAGGAAATGCAAAGCCTGAATGGAAAAGTGGCCGCCTTAAGCCGATTCATCTCCAAAGAAACGGACAAGTGTGTCCCCTTTTTCGAAGCTCTAAAGAAAGACAAAGGAAAGTTCGAATGGACCGACGAATGCCTGACCGCTTTCCTTAACTTAATCGAACACCTCCAGAAACCACCGGTACTCTCAACTCCAAGCGAAGGCGAAGAATTATACCTGTACCTTGCTGTGTCATCTCACGCCCTAAGCGCTGCCTTGGTAAGGAAAGACAACCGCACGCAACTGCCAGTTTACTTCGTCAGCAAGAGGTTTACGGGGGCAGAAGTCAGATATCCTAAACTTGAGAAGCTAGCGTACTGTTTACTAATCACATCACGGAAACTGCGTCACTACTTCCAGTCCCATTCCATCAAAGTTCTGACCGATCAACCACTGAGGCAGGTACTCCATCGTCCCGACACTTCTGGCCGACTACTTAAATGGTGCATTGAACTAAGTCAGTATGATATCACCTATCACCCTCGCACCGCCATCAAGGGACAAGCTATGGCTGATTTCATTACAGAATTCACTACCAACGAAGATAAGGAGCAATTGGAAATAGCAGAAGATATCAAGTGGAATCTCTTTGTTGATGGTGCATCGAACGAACAAGGCTCGGGGGCAGGTGTGGTAATAATCACTCCCAAGGGAAACAAACTGCACTATGCTATAAGGTTGGAGTTCGCTGCCACCAACAACGATGCAGAATATGAAGCAGTAATAGCTGGACTAGAACTTGCCATAGAAATCGGAGCCAATTCTTTGTGTCTTCACAGCGATTCTCAACTTATTGTTAATCAAATACTAGGAGAATTCCAAGCTTGAGAAGAACGACTCATAGCATATTTAAAGAAGACCAAGTTACTTCTCAGCCGATTGGACCACTACTTAGTCAAACACATCCCTCGGGAAGAGAACCAAGAGGCCGACGAATTGGCGAAGCAAGCAAGTGTAAGAGACATTGCCATCTTCGGGGCAGTAACCATCTCAAAGCAACTGGCCCCAAGTTTTGAGCAAGTGAATCTGATAGCTGCAACCGAGGAAGCAACTTGGATGACTCCCATCCGAGACTACCTACAAAGCGGCATGCTACCCAACGGGCGTAACGAAGTCAAGAAAATCTTGAGGAAAGCATCCCGCTACACAATACAAGAAGACATCCTCTATCGACGCGGATTCTCTAACCCGTTATTAAGGTGTGTCACTGGAAGGGAAGCCAAGGAAATCTTATTCAACATCCATCAGGGAAGCTGCGGAGATCAAACCGGAGGGCAAACATTAGCAAAAAAGATACTCCGGTATGGATATTTCTGGCCCACCTTAAGCAAGGACGCCTTGGATTTCGTCAAAAAGTGTGACAGATGTCAGAAGTTCGCTAAGATTCCGCGGCTACCAACGATTGAGATTACTCAAATGACCAGCCCTTGGCCCTTCGCAATATGGGGAATTGACTTAATCGGCGAGCTACCAATGGGCCGAGGCAGGGCCAAATATGCTATAGTGGCAGTCGACTATTTCACCAAATGGGTGGAAGTGGAACCTCTGAATAAAGTATCTTCAGCAAAAGTTATTAACTTCTTGATCAAAAATGTTTTGTGTAGGTACGGAGTCCCACTCAAAATCGTATCAGACAATGGACTTCAGTTTGACAGCGAGGAATTCGCCAACTGGTGCCAAGAGCACGGAATTCACAAAAGCTTCTCATCCGTAGCATATCCCCAGGCAAATGGACAAGTCGAAGCCGTCAACAAAATTCTAAAAACTCTAATAAAAAAGAAGCTCGAAAAGTCAAAGGGCGCTTGGGTGGATGAACTTCCTACGACACTATGGGCCTATCGCACATCTTTCAGAACATCAACGGGGCACACTCCTTTCTCTTTGGCATACGGATCGGAGGCTATGCTCCCAGTTGAAACCATTGTGCCTTCCCACCGTAGGATCCACTATAACCCAGAAGAGAACGAAGAGCTCCTTCACATGTCTTTGGATCTAGTTGAGGAGAGAAGAAATGATGCAGTCCTTAAAGCAGCAGCCCACAAACAAAACGTGGCAGCACAATACAACTCCAAAGTCAAGCATCGTACCTTACAAGAAGGAGATCTTGTCCTCAAGCGAATCTTCCCTCGTCCCGGAGCACTAGATCCAATCTGGGATGGACCATATGTAATTCATAAAGATCTCCGCAACGGAGCTTATATTTTGTCAACAGTGGACGGAGAGGTGTTCCAGAGGGCATGGGACATCCAACACCTCCGTCGATACTTTTCTTAACTTGTATTGCCCATATGAAGTGAATTAACAAAGAGAATCAGTGGACGTAGGCCTTTTCGTGCCGAACCACTTTAAAAAACCTTGTCTCTTTTTTAACTTGTTCCTTTATATCTTGGCTGCTTGTTAACTTTATCCTTTTCTGTTGAACAAAATCCTATGCGTATAGCATTTCCACCCGAAGCAATCCACAACGCAACTTCACCTGGATAAGACCTAACAGGTACTATGTGAATCTATGCCCTCGCCAATGAGACACTTTTGCCTCGGCATCCCTCTGCTGCGGGTTAACTCATTGCTCGCGACGGCCCTTAAAGCCAACTGTAATGAGTCGATTATAAGCCACCGAGAAGGCCGACTATAGCCGAGGCAGCTCATTACGGCGTTCGGCTCGCCGGCAATTGTGAACCGATTATAAGCCCCAACATAAGGTGTGGCCAGCCAGGGGCAGTTCACGGTTGACGATCGGCACCCACGCTAGCCAGCCACAGTAAATCGAATAATACCCACGATTACGGGCCATAATGGCCCGGGTAGTTACTGTGCGCGATCTCGGCTCCGATGTGTCTTAAGTGCGGTTGTGGTAAAAAAGAATTAACTCCCCACGGAGGCGTAAGATGGGTGACAAATGTCTCCAAGGCCCACAGCTAGGGAAAGTGACTACAAAGCCCGTTTGCCACGAACTTAAGCACATCGAAGGCCTTCCGTGATTGGAAGTTTTACTATTTCACATATTTCAATTTTACTTAAGAAACTTTTCTCCTATCCTCTGTAACAATCCCTGAAGTGCAGGACACAAAACAGGAGACACTCACTAATAGAAGCGGATACTCACAGCAGGACACTGGACCGCATCCCTTACTCAGTCACTCAGGATATTCAAAGCTGCCATCTACAAGCAAAATATAAAGGGCGGTATTTCCTTCTTTCATATATGCCTATAATTTGTTCACACCTCACGCTAAACACTGCAAGTCATGAAATTATGTTTTGAACAAGAACCTGACATCAAAAACAATTTAAGAATATGCATAGCTATATTTCTTATGCAACATGTCAAAATAGCGAAAACATTCAAAAGACGACAAAATCAGCTTAAGTTAAAGAATTACACATCAAGAATAGAGCTATTTATTACAAGTGGCAAGAATTACAAAAGTTACTTTACTGTTTTAAGACTAACATATACAGCCATGTCAAGTCCACAATAAGAATTTTCAAGGTCTAATCAGGGAGCCGGCGGCGTTGGAGTCTTGTCCTTGTCCTGTTGCCCACCTGTCCGGTCAGAAAAGGAAATCATTAGTGATAAGCAACAGAGTTAACAAAAGAAGAAACTAATGAAGAAGAGGTTACCAGCAACTTCCCCTTGATCGTCTTGGTCGTCATCCCCTACTTCCACACCTGCCTCCTCAACCGCGAACAACCGCATCCCCTCTTTCACCGCTGTCTTCTCCTCCTTGGTAAACTGAGCGGTGACCACATCCATCCTAAAGGCCGCTCCACCCTCCTTATCCGCCTCAGCCTTGGCCTCCTCTAGAGCCCTGAGGTAAATCCTAGCCATAACCCGAGGGTAGTCGTCCATCCAAGATAAGCTGCCCTGCTTCCAAGTGCGAAAGTACATATCCTGCAGCATATCATCCATCATCCCCTCATTCTCCTCAAACTCCCTCATACGAGCCTCAGAGACCGATAGCCTTGCAATGGCAGCATCCCTCTCCAGTCGGTATCGCGAGCAGTCAACCTGAAGGGACCTCCTCATCGCCTCCGTCTCCTCCTTTAGCCTGACCTGAGCAAGCTCTGCAGCTTCAAGCTTCCCCGACAGCTCCTCTACCTCCTCAAGATCCGCCCTCCGAACCTCGTCCACTGTCGAGATGGCCATATTTATCTGCTCCTTGCAGGCAGCCTCCATCTTCCGCAATTCCGCCTTACTAGCCTCCTCCATAGTCTTCCTCAACCACCCGGAGGTAGCCTCATGCTGAGAAATCTGAATGGCCTGATCAGCCAGTTGTTTGGCTTGATCCGAAACCATCAATCGTAGTCGGATGTTGGCACTCCGAATCTCCTCTCCAGCCTTAACCATCCGGGCATGATGCCCCATCAGCTTCCTAGTCTCCTCCGCCACCCGATCAATATTAGCCTTGGCCTCGTCTCCCATGGTAACTATCCAAGTAGTAAGTAAATCGAGGTCTAAGGACTTAGCCTCATCAAGCACCCGTACCATGGGATTGTGGGGAAGAAGGTGCTCACCGGTAACCTCGTCAAAGGTAATATCATGGGAACTTGGATCCAGATCAGGATGACCCGCAAATGGATTACGAGCCAAGCTAGGACGATCAATCTGAGTAACGGTAGGATTTTCAGACGGGTGCGGAGAGAGTGCGAACTCAGTATCCTCCTCCGTAATATCATGAAGAGGCTGAACTGGGGGCTGAGGATCAAGTGAGGATTCGGATAAGGGATGACTCCTCTTTCTCTTTTGATACCCTCTTCAATAACCCCGAGAAGAGGATGGTAGCCGACTATATCCCCGGAACGGTGGGTCGAAGGCTTCGGCTTGGCGGAAGCTTTGGAGAGCTTGTATTGTTCGAGCCTGTGCCGAAGATCTAAGGCCTTTGTCGTTTTACCCGCTCCTGATATGAAGAACAAGTGTCACAAGCTTACATTGATCCATAATTCGAGAAACGCGGTAAATTAAAAGTTAAAAGAAGAAAGGAAACACATTTGTTATACAAACCATGGGGAGGAGTAGGATACTGCAATAAGTCCTGGATTTCATTCCAGGACGGGAGCGGATCATAAAATATTCCTAAGTCCCTATCATAAATGGAGCCTGCAGGAGTCAAAAGTTCACCTTGAGTCGTCGGAACCACCTTGGCTGGAATAGTCTGAGAAGGCTCGCTTGCACCGGTCCCGGCCTTGTCAACTTTCCCGGATTTCTCTACCAAAGCCGTTTCTCCATCCAGCCCCTAGAAAGCTTGGTGGAATGCATCATCCGTCCACTCCTGAATCTCGCCTGCTTGCCCAGGAAGCAAGGCCTCGATGCCATCGCCACCGTCACCACCTTCCCGGTCATCTCCACCCTCACCTCTCTTCTCCTCCACATCTTCCTTCCCCGGAGTAAGTGGACAAGTGCTGTGGGAAGGGCCATCCGACTTCTTAAGCTTCTTACCTCCGACCACTGGAGATTTTGAGAAAGGTTTCCTCTTGCCACTCTCTGCTGTGACACCTCCCTTAGCTTGGGCAGCCGCCCTCTCCTCCGCCGTTTCCTTATGCTTGACTACTGACTGATGTGGAAGGATCAAATCATACTCCAGAAGGGTCGCATTTCTGATCAGGTAAGCAGCCGATCTATCTCTCCCGGGGATAGCTTCTATCTCAGCCACCATCAGAACCAGGCGATCAGTCTCCACAACCGCAAAGCCACCTGTCGCTAGCAAAAATTGAAAACGTATGAGAAGAAGCATCGCAACCAGAATGGAAATTATAAATGAAGCATCTACTTACATCCAGAGGTGAAACGCCGAATAGAAACAGAGTCGTCCTTGACGAAGAACCACTCCTTCTTGAACATGCTGTACTTAGAATACAAATCCAAGACCGGCTTAAAGGATATGGCAGATTCCAAGCTGATATATGGAGACCCCTTCTTGTAGCCTCTCAAGTTGTACAAATACTGGATCTCCCGGTTGGAAGGAGGACGCCCATATCTCCTCTGGAAGATGACGAAGAGACTCACCAGAATGGCATAAGAGTTGGGTTGAAGCTGAAATGGGGCCACCTTTAGATATGTAAGAAAGCTGACTACCCAAGCATTAAGGGGCGGGATGGCACCACACATGCAGTGGTATCTGCTGTAGGCAAAGTACCCTTCAGGGGGGTCATATGGCATAACTTCTCTCCTTGGCAATAGCATGCGCGCTCTATCGATTCCGAAAGAACGGGAGATAACATCAAGCTGCTCCTCCTTGAGGGAGCTGGGAAAGCAATCGAGCGGGGAGTTCAGAAGCTCCTGAGGGCCGTACCCGTCCACCAGTGATCTCGGGGCTGTTCCGCGACGTTCCAGTCCTGGCTGAGCAGGGGGCACTGCGGAAGATACTCCTTCGCCCTGGGACTTCTTTTTATCCGATCGAGTTTCTGCTTTGCGAGACATTATCTGCAACATCGAAAAAACATGTTGTTACAACAGAGGATATAAACAAGAAAGGTTTTCAAGTTCATTCGGTATCAGTTTCATTCGGTATTCCCAACTTCATCCGGTTATTCGGGTATATGAATCCATTCGGCACTCAGAACCCTCGAGTCCATTCGGTAAAAACCCATTTGGCCAAAATAGAAAGGATCTCACCTAATTCGGCAAAAGTGAGGAATTTGATTCGGCTAACACGTTTGATTCAGCAAAAGTAAGGACTTGGTCCGGCAAAGAAAAGAGTTTAATTCGGCTGGTAGGGAAAAACAAAGGCGTACGGTCCCTACTTATAGACGAAAAGACACGGCCGGACCAACTGATTCGGCACCCGAGAACCGAATGAAGATGTCAAAGCTACATAAAACAAAGCACGGCATATGCTGGCATATGCCCCACTTTGGGGGGCAAATGTTAGGTGTGTTTCCACTACCGAGCCATCTCCTCTCCAAGCAATGCCGAACCATCTCCACTCCACATACTACCGAGCCATCTCATTTCCAAGCAATGCCGAACCATCTCCACTCCACATACTACCGAGCCATCTCATTTCCAAGCAATGCCGAACCATCTCCACTCCACATACTACCGAGCCATCTCCTCTCCAAGCAATGCCGAACCATCTCCACTCCACATACTACCGAACCAACCAACCACCGATCCAGGCCTTACCGGACCAATTCCTACCGGACCAACCCACTCCGAATCAACCTCCGCTTTAGCTGCTACCGGTCCACTCATCTCCTACCACCGAACCAAGCTTCACCCATCTCCTACCACCGACCCAAAGTTCCACCGGTCCACTCAATTTCCTCCGCCGAACCAAGGGAAACCGGACCAATTCCACCAGGCCAGATTGCATCAGCCCAAGCCCGCCAGCAGCTATATACATCCAAGACCCCTGCTCCCAGCCTCACTCTATAAATAGAGGGGCAAGGGCACAACAATGGGGACAAGTTGGAGAGCTCAAGCACGGAGAGAACTTTCAAACAACTTTCTTTTACTTGTATCAAAGCTTTGTACTTGTAATCAAAACAAGAGAAGAGAAATAACATATAAAGTGGACGTAGGCACATTCTGGCTGAACCACTATAAATCTGCGTGTCTTTTTACAGTTTAGCCCCTGCATTTCATATATTTGCATAAATCACCCGAATCACTAAGAACAACATAAGGTCTACTAAATCATACAACTTTGAGGTGTTTGTCCATTTTTTGTGCAAACACATACATACACACACTCATACACACACATTAATAAAAATTTATTTATTTTTCTTAAATAAAAAAAAATAATGTTTTCTTTTTTGAACATGGTTCTTTAATGTCAACAAGTGTCGATCCCGAGAATTGAACTCAATACCTATAATCTCGCAGTCCATTAAAATTTGCATTTGGCAAACACTAATTAAATGAGTGTGGGGGCTCTCTTCTAGGGAGGAACTATAAAACAATGGGTAGATGGATGGGATAAGTTATTTCAATTTTGGTTCGTGATGTCTTAAACTGGTAAAGGATGATATAATTCTTTAAATTTCTGGTTATCGATGATAAATATTTCTAAGGGTCTGATTTTGATAAATCCACGACTCAATACCGTAGTACCCAAATATACTTTTGGAAGCAACAAATCTACAACACGAATGATATTCTACATTAATCAATGACTTGAACTTGCAGATCTTGAATTTACATATACCAATTCTACGTGGAATCAAGGGAGAAATCTCAGGTCGATTGGATGTTTGAAAGGGAAAGGATATGCAGTTTTTATGGCTTTGGAGGAAATAAAGTCTTGAATTTCGAGGTGGGTGGGTTTCAAACCAAGGTTTTAAATCTCGGATTTCGGTCACGTCTCGTCTCGAAGAATTTAGATAGCTTATCTCGTATCGGGTGAGATCTCGAACGAGATGAGTGCATCTCGGATTTATATCTCGGTTTCTAAAATTCATTTCTGAGTTATCTCGGAGTATATGTCATGTCAAAAATTGTTTTTATACACCTAAATTTATAATACTAGTCACCAAGGTTTTCAACATGGGATTTAAATCGTAAATCGAAAAGTTTAAATTGTTAATCAAAACGAGATTCAAATTGTAAATTGTAGATTTAAAATATCCACATTTTAAGATTTGTATGCGCTTTGAAGTTAATTTTGATGTTTGAACTTCTACAATTAAACTTAAAAACTTAATTTTCTCTCTAATTCCATTTTTATTTTGTTTTAAAAACATTATAATGAGAATTGTGAATCTAAATAAGTATATTAAATATATCATTATGAGTTGGATGTGTTTTTCGTTGTGGTTTTAACAAAGTTCGAATCAGAATGTAAATCGAATCGTAAAAGGAGGGATCCGATTTGAATCGGGATTTAAATTGTAAGATTTTAAGATTTTTGACAACAATGCTAGTCACAACCCGTCTTTCACTCCACAGAAAGACGCATCATGAGTGAGAAAGAAAGGGATAGAAAAGAGAAAAGATAGAGAAAGAACTAAACAATATCAGAATCTCACAGCGGAAACGGAACAAAATATAATATATCACATAACTATTACATAGTCTTTACATAATCAGAGTTACACAGCTTATACAACACAATACATTAGACAGTTATAAAACCTGTCTATCATACAACACAAGATACAACACAGAGATTAACACAGCGGAACCACTATATATCTACATACGCTGAAGCCTCCTGCTCCATATCTCCTCCAGAAACTCGTCAAAGCCAAACCTGAATCCCTTGGCTACTCATAAAAAATTGAGTACCCAAGAGTTTAATAAAACAGAAAATAAACTCTGGGTCAGACATGGGTCTGGTGTGAGTAAACGGGTTAAAGTTGTTTAACTTTGAAAATCATTTGGAAAGAAAAGGTATCTCGTAAGACTTCCCACACATAAACATGGAAAAGTTTTTACCTTACGATAACCAAAACATTTGATAGGAAATCTGGATATATTATAATAGGGTCTAGGGTTTTCAAATAAATAATCACATAGCTGAAATTGTTACATTATTAAATTCCAGCATACTAGCCACAAAGTGGGTTATACAATCAAGTCTGCAGTCACTAATTGGAGATTGGATTTCCATACAATGGCTGAGCTACTGGGGTACCGCCCGTCACAGTACGTGGCCTAGATCAACGTATCGAGGATCACTCACAATCCCCTGCAACACAAAGCCGGAACCATCCCTTACTAGATAGTCCCGAACAAGACAACCCCAGCGGTTGTAGCTATTCAACCGCCCACATAGCCAAATAAAAAGGGACTCTAGACAAGGGAAATCTTGTCCTACTTGAACGCAACTAACTTAGCCTTGCTGCACCTCCCCTGTTTTAGCCATTCCCGGTTGACGAGACTTGAGGCTACGATTACCTTTATTCAGAACACATCACTTAGAATGCTCATCGTTCACCTGACGATGTGCTGAAAGCATTCAATCCATACAAGTTCGTTACGGGTTCGAACGAAACCGAAGGCATTATCTCGTTACACTCATTTTGGAATCACCCTCAGGGTTAACGACAATAACCCTTGCACTCTGAAATTCCATCTCGATCTTCACTTTGAGATTTCACGACCTATCGTTTAACTTGGATCGATGTGGTTTTCGGATAATCAAAATTTGAAAATTCGATCCCGGTCTCATCGAAATCCAAACGTATCTTTTAAGGTCAAGTTGTTTAAGGTTTAAACAATTCAATTTATTTTCTATATTCACATAGATAGATAATTCACATTATCACAAATAGATAATCCATATTATCACAATTCAACTAAAGCATCTCATATCACAAAGAAACACATATCACATATCAGAGATATGAATAATCCAAGGCATTCAATATCACTCAATCATCCATAAGCAAGATTAATCAAGCATACCATCCCTAATTAATTTAATTAACCACAAATGAATTAAATTAGTTACTTTAATTACTCTTAAATCCTTCTTGCTTACCATTAATTAATTACAAACCAATTAATTAATCATCCTTTAATTATCCATCTTAATTAATCATCCTTGATTAATTATTCTTTAATTACATTAAGTAATTAGCCTTTAACTAATTACATAAATTAATTACCCTTTAACCATTCACAACAATTAACCCTTAATTATTCTCATTAATTAATTATACTTTAATTAATTACATTAATTAATGACCCTTAATTAATTACATTAATGAACTATCCCTTTAATTAATTAATTAATTACACTAAGTAATTAATCCTTAATTACTTCCATTAAGTAATTATCCTTTAATTACTTTCATTAATTAACCTCTAATTACTTCATTAATTAACCTCTAATTACTTCTTTAATTAACCTCTAATTACTTAATTAATTAATAAATCTTTAATTATAAATTAATTAATCTTAATTACTTAATTAAATACATTCTTAATTATCAATTAATTAACTATAACTTTCAATTATAAATTAATCCTTAATCATTAATTAATTAAACTAATTAATTACCCTTAATTAATTACTTATTAATAAATCTTTAATTATCAACTAGTTAAATGATAAATCATTTATCTTAATTAATCTTCTTAATTATCATTTAAAATCTTACTTAATAACTTTGAAAATCAAATTATCATTAACTATTGATTAACTTAAAAACTTTAAATTAAATTAATAATTAAACACTTTATCTTAATTAATTAACCCTAATTACATGATTAATTAGGTTTAAAAACAACTTAAGAATTAACTTAATTAATAAAACTTCAAATACTTTTCTCGACTTTAATCAAACATTAATTAATCACTTATTACTTAAAATAGTTTTAAAGATAATTAGTTTAAACCTAACTTTTGTTATAACTTAAAAACTTGTTAACCTTTGATTAACAACCCGAGACAAACCCATCTGCTTCGAGTCCTCCTCACAAAAACTCGAGAACAACTCCGAGCTCTCCTCTTCTTCCCTAAAACACAAACGAACCCAGACACCACAAACATGCGCGTGCATGTGCACGACAGCTCCGGCCACCATCAGTCGTCACCATGACCCTCGCCAAGTCGCCGATTGCCTCCTCAGACGAACCGACCTCCCCGATTGCCAATAACCATGACAAATCGAAATCAAGCCTACTCAGCAAAAACTAGAACTAAACCCAACAAAGGAAAT
The DNA here is from genome assembly GCA_030737815.1 of Allium fistulosum. NCBI lineage: Eukaryota > Viridiplantae > Streptophyta > Magnoliopsida > Asparagales > Amaryllidaceae > Allium > Allium fistulosum. The sequence continues at coordinate 1,418,754,278 of CM060901.1, read as the reverse complement.
CACCCTGCCACCGACGATCCCAGCCATCTGCATCCACATCATCGCGTCCATGCATTCGCCAAAGCCTCCCCCTCCTGATCCCCACTGACCGATCACCTGAAATGCTTCGACGATGACGAATTTCCTAATTAAACGTTATCGACCAAACTGGGTTGTTAAACCCTACTTTACCCATTTCCGACCACCACGGCGAATGATCAATCTGGCGACCATTTTTCCCTTGATCGCCGAGCTACCTCCCTCTTCTAGACCAAAGCCCAAAAATCCAATTTCTTCCATTCATCGGGATTTGGCGAAAATGCCCAATCCGGTCAACTCAACATATCACAATCATTACTATGTTAAAAATCATGATACTACCTTTAAAATTCATCAATTTTAATTACGAATCTGATAAGATAACTGAAACATAGAATTAAAAAGTTTGATTTTTATCTTATACTTAGATTATCATTGTATTCCTTCATTGATGAAATATTTACTAAATATGAAATATTGAAATCATTTTTAAAATTTAGATTATCATGTTTCAATCCTTTTTCCCTTAAAGATTTTGGTCTAAATCTAATTCGTTTGGTATATATAAATTTTTAAATAGATTAGGAAGCCTGTTGAACAGAGAAGTTCACAGAACAAATATTCACAGACATGCACATCCATATTCACAGAGCAATTCAGCCATATTCCAGAAAAAGAACATTCATGCAAACATAATTCAACATTTCCATATAGATTTATCACATGCAATTGATTTAAACTGGTTTTAAAGGAAAGGTTTACTCACTTGGTTTATGATGTGCAGAGATTTTAAAACTGAGATGTTAGACTTTTGAAAACTGGAAAGCTTTGATTTCTTGATGATCTTTAGACTGGAAACTTGATGTTGTTGAGGTGAAAACTTTGAAAAAGATTACTGGTTGGAGCTTGCTTTTAAACTTGGATTTGTGTAGAGATTGTTTGAATTGCTTTGATTTTGTTTTACTTGATTGTTGTATATTTGTTACAGACTTTTGAAACTATGAAGAGATACTTGTTTACTGGTTAAGAGTTACAGGTTTTATTTTTCTTGGTTTTGAAATATGAAGAAGATAAAAAGAGATAGAGAGAAAAGGTATAAGTTTATATAGATTAAATTTAGGATTTATTAAAAATAAAAGAAAATAAAATTAAGAGTGACGCTTGTCATTTACCTTATTTCATTTGCTAACACGTGTTATTAAGGAAGTTTATAGGTTAACACATGTAACTTTACATGCATAATTAAATTTTAAATGTTTATAAGACTTTTATCTTTACTTTACTATTTAATAAATACATTCTTAATTTATATGAATAAAATTCTTTTAAAAGAAAATAGAATAAAACACACTATATTCTAAATAGAATCATACATGATATATTTAAATCCAAAATATATTTGATATGTATATCTTTTAAATTTCAAATTTAAATTCAAATTCAATTTAAAATCCAATTTAAAATCAACTCATATATATATATTTATTTAAACAATCACAAATTCAATTTGTAAATAATAATTCTATTTAAAATTTATTTATCTATATTTAAAAACAACATATTTATTATAATTGTTATGAAAATAAAAAATTTACCGATTTTAAAAAAATAATTAATGGGAATTATCACATTTTAAATTGCTTGAAATTCTGGGATATCACAACTACCTTAAGGAAAACACTATGCACTTACCTTGAATATATCACACGCTTATCATTAGTAATTTAGTATGGAAAAATATCACTTGTATCATGTAAAAAAATAACAACTAGATTTCATAAATAATGTTCAATATAATATCATATGGGATAAAGTAGACAAGAAACAAACCATAACATATGCACCTTTACTTTGTTTGATCATTGACTTAACTTTCCTACACAATATAATGTCTCATTTCTACCTTTTATGATTTATAGTGCTGCAAGGGAAATCTTAATTTTATAACTTCAAATACAAAAGTCTACAAGTAGAATTAAGATATTCTATGTCTGATTATAGTATTTAATTATTAGCAAACAAAATCTCATTAAGCAACTAATAGCATAGATATTTCAAACAAACGTAGAAAATAGCATACATAGTACAAACAATTTTCAAACATTTAGTAATATTATAAGAAAAGTAAAAAAATGATGTACGAATTAACATGTAATCATCAAATGAAATTAATAGATGAAAGAGAATTCCTTTATTACTTAAAAATAAGCCTTGAGGAAAAAAATTATAGCAGCAAAGACTAAAAGAAATCAAATTGGGAATCCATTTGGAACATAAAGTTAAATAAGTGAAGCCCAAAATTTATAGCCGCAAAAATATAGAGTTATGAGAAAAACTCAAGAAAGTGTCGAAAAAAGAAAAATGAAATCAGATGTAAATTAATTTGGATCAGAAACCTAAATGAAAATCATAAAGTGAAATACTTACCATAATCGATGTAGATTTTATCATCTTCTTACACTTGTCACTATCGTAAAATAAGAGACGAAGATTAAATGAGATTTATATAAGAAATAAGGGTTAAAAAAAGTACAATTAAGAAGGCTTAAATAAGAGTTGATGTTTTCCAAAATTCAAAAATTCGGTCGATATCTCGCTGTTAAATCTCGTCTGAGATACCGGACGAGATACTGAAATATCGTTCGAGATTTGGGGCAGACGAGATTCAAACGAATTAGCGTGTTTCGAATCGCCCGGGCTTGAAAACGAGATCTCGGTCGAGATGAGCGAGATTTAAAACCTTGTTTCAAACTTCTGAGTGCTCATTTGCAGTACAATTTTGATACCAGAAACTGATATAAAATAGTTTTTACAAATCTCATTTTGAATAATAAGCGTAGGCATAAATCCCGATAATGCATTTCAAAATCTGAGAGATTAAAGGCTAGTAGTGATTGTAAACGAGCATTGTTAAACGATGTTAATTATCTAACAAAGTGTCGAAGGAGAAGAAGATGTCGTTTGCCTAACTGCCATCAGACCGATTGCAAGTGGATGTGGTTGCGTAACTGTCCGAGAGAGAATGAGAACGAGTGCTAAAATTGGTGAATGGGCTACAATATTGAAGCCCAACTGGAATCCAAACTACTCATGAAAAACACTTCAACCTGGGCTATATCTATTGGCAATTTAATGTTTTATTTTATTTGTTGTTAGAACCTCCATTATATGGTTTCAATGAGCAATCACATATGTTACATATCTTATCAAGATTACATATATATACTACAAGAGATCCTCTTGCTCAAAGATATCGGGACTCGAAGGCAAACATCTATCGTCCGGTAACTACTATATTCTGAATGATTGCTTCTTTTTAGATTGAATAGTCTCATCTCTTCTTCCAAGGTTGTAGCCATTAAATCGAATAGGATTTATCTAACAATAACAACTCCTCATCTGCATCTCTTTAATCTTATAAATACTTAAAAGATTGAGATTTATGAATTCAACTATTCTCTTGATTTCTTATTGCTCGCTATTTACATATTTGTGCATCTCTTGCTTACATATTCTCAATCTATCATAACCAAAATATCAATTTGGTTAAACCACTTCCTACAACTCTAAGTATTCACATTCACATACTCAAAGGAGATTATAGGAAGAATTGTACTATTAGTCAAAATCCGTGTTATTTGGAACACGAGTTTGTAAGAGAAATACTTTTGTACTAGCTTATTCCTTTGGGTGAAGTGAGGATTATTTGGATAAAGGTAATACCAAAGGGGAGCTTCGGGACTGGACATAGGACGGGAGGTCTGAACCAGTATAAAATATCTAGTGTGCTTGCTTTTATTATTTACCTTCTTTATATTCAGTTATTATTCTCTGGTTAGTGTAATTAGTAATATACACTCTCACACTTATATATAAGTTGCATTATATAAAGATCCTATATATTTTCATATGTAAGATAATGTAGTTGTGTATTAAGCTTAATGTTGTATTTTCCATTACGGAAGGCAATAAAGAACCATTTTTCATATATATATATATATGTGTGTGTGTGTGTATGTATGTGTGTGCGCGCGTGTGTGTTAACTAGGTTTAACCAAGCGGAAATAATTAGGAGTTAGAACGTCAAGACAAAGACGAAACGACTTGAAATCTTCTAGGCACACAAAGAAACGACTCAGAGGAATTTCAACATGAATGGAGCAAATGTGAAAAGTCGGTACTGTAACGACCCGAATTTTTCAACGATTTAATTTGAATTTAATGAAGATTTTAAAATAAAATTATTTTAAAAAAAATAAGAATTTGGCAACGAGAACTAGATATTTGAAATGCGTCCATTTAAATAAAACCAATAAAATTTGTTTCGCATCAAAATTCGTCCGAAACCTGGTCAGCAAAAATTTTCCGGGCGATTTATCAAATTTTAAAGTATGAATATTTTTACAAAGAAATGATCTAGAAATTTTCTGATTAAAACGTCAAAGTTCGTTCCATCCAATTCCGACCTTTTTAGCTCCGTTTATCTAGAATTGTCGTTGTCGTTCAATTTCGAAGCGGTAACAACGCGACATATGAGATTTTGCTACAAACGTCATAGCACAAATTTGACTACATTGTTGGAATCGTCACATCGCGCTGATCACCGTGGTATATTTGTTTTCGTGGTTTGGCTTCCGTGGCAAAACGCTGCATGGTTGAAATATTGGTCCGTGACCGTGCTCGGGAGTCATAATTGCTAACATTACTTTCTTTCTTTCAGCCGAGATTATTTCTTTTAGCCCACTTTCTTTTCTTTTCAGCCAATCTGGGTTGCATGCGCAGACTAACATAATTAAATGCTGCATTAATTAGCGTACGTTCTTCCTTTATATATATGTGTGCGTGCCCTACTACTCCTCCCATTTCTCTCTGCTCCTCATCTCTTGTTCTGCAAGAAAGAAAATATACACATAAACTTCTCCACGTAACTTTTACTTGTCTCCACTTCGACTCGTTGCAACTCAAAGCACCACCACCACCCTCACGTCCCCATTGCCAACTACCCAGCCACCTAGACACCACACCCAGCTTGCACCCATCACCTTCCTAGCCCCGCAGCCCCACCTACCTACACCCTCACGACCCACCTTGATCCACCTAAGCCACCTCCCTACCGAACCCCTGCCCGCACCCACTAACTCCAACCCGACACCTAGAGCCACCTCACAGCCTCACCCGCCTGGACCCCACAGCCACTACCGCCACCCAGACCTGCTTTCGAAGCTCCATCTCCTCCCCACTGACCCAACCCACCTGCCGTGTCCCCAAACACCCCTCCATTGAACTCCCTACCCCACCTCTCCCGTAGCAGCCGACCAAACTACCTTCAGACCAGCCCACCTCCTCAGCCTCCCACTGACCCGCCTGTCCCTTCGCCGTATCCCACTAGCCCAGGTCGAACACTGAACCACCGAATCCTCTTCCCACTTGTGTGTGTTGCGTGCGTGTGTTGAAAAAAGAAAGAAAGAAAGAAGGTGCGTGCATGTATAGGAAGAGAAAAAGAAAATGAAAAAAATCAAAGCAAACTATTGTCGAGAGAAAAAAAGAAAGGGAGGAGTAGTAATCATCATCTTCCAGCTTTTGTGCGTGCGCATGTCCGTATCGTCGTGTCTGTATCAGTCTATCAGATACGCGAAGGTGAGCGATTTAAAGCTCACGATTAGATTTTCGTATTGCAAGTATCCTGCTATGTTATATATAATTGATTAATGATTATGATCAATATTGGAATTGGAAATTGTTGATAGTTGACATTATGATATGTGGTTTGGTTGAAATAGTTGAAATTATTGATTGGAATCCCAATTGCATGAAAACCCGTTAACTATGGAAAGTTAGAATATTGGACGATGATTGATTTATTGATATCTATCACTGTTATATTGTTGTTGTCTGCATTGATCTGGACATTGAGATTTGAACCGGAATATGGGGTTGTAATGATAAATACCCAAATTAAATCACTTGGTCTAGGATAGAAAATTAAATAATAAACACCGACTGGTCAATTGAAATCTATTTTGGATATTTAATATTTAAATTTGAAATTAAGAAAAGCTTTGGAAATTTAAAGTGGACTTATAATTTAAATTTTATGTTGAAGTTAATATTTAATTTTGAAATTTATTAAGTTAATTAAGATTTTAAAATGATTTTTGAAATTAAATTAATAATGGTTATGTTAAATGTTAATGATTTTAAAACTCGTTAAGTTGGTTATTTGAAATTTAATAAAGTGTTAATTGTTGAATATGCTAGTATATGATTTTTGTTTGATGATAATAAACATATATATATATATATTCATTTAAATGTATTTGTTATTGTACTATTTTATTTTTCACATAATTAAATAAATATTTACTGAATAAAATAAATAACATAGAATTTAAATTCAAATAGATATTTTATTCAAAAAAATATTTTATTACAATTTTGAATAGTACAAAATTTGATTTCTCACTATATATACACAATTTAAATTACAATACAATTTCGATTACATCACAAATTTCACACTCATTCACTCGTATTTAATCTTCAACTCTATTCCAGATTGAATCCAACATCTAAGTTATCTCCAAAATAAACACTAACGAAGTAAAATTGAAAAAGAAATATTTATTGCAGTGTAAAATAAAATGTGTTTTGAAAATATTATTTGCCTTAGTTATTTGGATTGTTTGTCATCATTTAATTTTGAATTCATCAAACACGAATAACCTGTGACATGCACAGTGTATCACTGTACATGCCACAAGGCCGTGCACACCGATATACACTTGATGAAATTGTAGGGACATGTGAGCACAAGGTCAAACCCAACCAAAAGCTAGGTTCAACTCAAGTGCAATGCAAATACACATGTATACATATATATATTTAGGCAGTGCACATGTAACCAGGACCAGTGAACAGTGAAGTGAAACAAGACCAGACCCAAATCAACCATGAAGTACACAAGCAAATCAAGACCAACAGTGAAATAGAAGCACAACAACACAATGGAAGCAGTTCAATATGCAAGCAAGCCTATAAATTCAAGCAAACTACTTGACTGCACAGACCAACTCAATGTACACATGAACCCAGACTGGTCAGAGAAACAAAAATGCACATGTCAACTGTGGTGACTTCAAGAACAAACAAAAACTCAAATTTCCAGACTCATAAGTCCAGTGACAATATGAACTTTCTCAAAGCAAATACAACCAAACCATAGCATAGTACATATGGTCAGAGAATACAATTAACTGTTTGAAATAGCTCACAAACACATGTCAGTATACATGAATATAGACAGTAGCTAAAATGTTTAAATGATACCAGTCATCATCCACTAACAAATTAAACTCGAGCAACTCACAACACATATACACACACATACATATGCAGTGTACACATGGTGACACACTTTGAGTGGAACAAGAAACCAGAGCAACCTGACATGTAACAAGGCCAGAAAATCAAAATGCACAACCCAAAATTGAAGAACCAAGTGGATAGGCACCAAAGCAATCATACATATATACATAGATATATGTATGGAGACCATAATGCATCAATGAAATATAAATGCAACGGGACAAGACACAATACAATATCAAAGGCACAAACATGGCTCAACAACTAAATGCAACCAAACAGTCCAGGCTCTCAATAACCAGTGCAAACTCAAGTGAAGTCAAAGCAAGCATACATATATACATGCGCAAACACACATGTACACACACACAACTATATATATATATATGTATGTATATGCAGTAACAGGATGTAGTGATGCAGTAAACAAAATGGCATATGTATACATATGCATAAGCACATGAACTCAACAAAGCTTCAAATTCACTAGAACCAGAATGGACTCAACCACAACACGGTTGTGGATCATGGAAGATCAATATGAAGTGTAGACTCAGATCAAAGCAGTGGACTAACTGGCCAGAGCTACAACATTTATATGCATATATGCAACTATATACATACACATCACAAGTTTAGGGAATATACTCAAAGTATATGAAACAGAAACAGTTCAATAAATCAAGGCAGAGATGAAATAACACAAATCAAGTCATGGGTCAAACATTTTCAAAAAGAGGTATATACAGTAAATTGAACAAGTTAAAAACTTCCAGATTATCTAAAGAAATTCAAAGTGCCGAAATCAGAAGATGTCAACAGAGAAAAGATCAGAACCAATGCCAAAGAATCAAAGCTGTGGTGACCAAGGCAAAGTTCGAACAAGTCAGAATCAAAGCCAGATGATAACATGTATGAACGAAAAATCAAAAACCAAACAAGCCGTGAGAATCATGCAAAGAAATATACGAATTGAACCAGTCTAAACAAATCATATGTATTCAAGCAAAATCGAACGGCCGAGCTAAAATATCAAAGGATTTCAATCGAACGATAATTTAGGGAATTAAACCCTATAAGTACCATTAACATCATCCTGATACTGGCAATCGAGTTCAAGCATATCAACGAGAGTAACAAAGGAAATCACATATCAGATTTATTCAAATCGAACTCAACGAATTAAAGCATCCGTTTGCAAATCAAAGAGACGATCGGTCGACAAAGCAAGCAACGCGAAACATCTATTCGATCGATCAACTGAAGTCGACATATTCCTATTACAGAATCCCTAAATTGTTGAAAGAGGAATGAGGCGGCCATTTTCAAAGCAAAGGATATGGGCCGAAGAAATAAAAATCAAAAGGGGGACAATTTTTTTTATCACCGCATTTTTTTCTTTTGGGCCGGCATATAATTGCCTTTGGTCTTTTAGTTTTAAATTAGGATTTCTAGTTTTGTTTAGTTGTTTTTATTTTGTAATCTGCTTTTAAACTGTGTTTTTCTAGTCGTGTGACTAGGTTACGAACTACGGTGGTGTAGTTCGAGAATTCACAACTTAGTGGTTGAGTTGTGGCAGGGTTTTGAGCATAGAGTTAGGTTAGTCGATAGCAGGTGTCGCAAGTTTACGTGTGTAAGCGTCTGACTACTTAATTTCTAGTAGAAACCTTGGGGGCAGCACCTAGGCAGGGTTTTGCCGAAGCTGGGTAAATCTGTATTGTTCTATTTCTGCTTTTATTATTATACTATTATCTGTGCTGCAATTATTTTATATATTTCCGCATTAAATTTTTATAATTAGTAGTACCACCTTATTCACCCCCCTCTAGGGTGAAATCGATCCTACAAGTGGTATCGGTGCTAGGAACAAAAGCCAATTGTTGTTTTAAAAATTTGATTTTTCAAAAACAAATTTTTGTTTTAAAAGTTTTTAATTGGCTTCTTTTAATAATGCTTTTGCTGAGGGTCAGTCCATAGTTAGACCACCAATGTTCAATGATGAATATGCTTACTGGAAAAATAGAATGAAATTTTTTCTGAAAACCATTGATGCTTGAAATATTGTTGAGACAGGATATAGGACACCAACTATAGTGATAGATAATCAGGAAATTGAAAACCAATGGATCAATGGACAGATTTTGAAAATAAACTATAGAATGCTAATGCTAAAGCTATGAATTCTATTATTTGTTCATTGGATCAAATTAAATTTAATCGTGTCTATCGTTGTCTAACTGCACAGAAAACCTAGCACACACTTGAAGTGACTCACGAAGGAACTTCCTAAGTTAAAGAATCTCGCCTTGCCATGCTTAGTAGCGAATACGAAAACTTCACAATGGAAAAGGATGAAAGTGTCAAAGAAATGTATGGATGACTTTCTAATCTAGTATACAAATCAAAATCACTTGGAAAGCCATACATAGAGCTGGAAATAGTTCGAAAAATCCTTAGAATTCTACCACGAAATTTTGAAGCAAAAGTCACTGCCATTCAAGAATCAAAAGATTTGATACAAGTTAAAGTCGAAAACTCATCGGAAATCTCACCACTTATGAGCTAGAAATGAAATTCAAGGAAGAACGTGAAGGGGGCGATACTCGAAAGAAATCAATAGCTCTCAAAGGAACAACTGAAAGTGAAGATGATGACGATGATGATGGAGCAGCTGAATTGGCACTGATAATAAAGAGATTCAAAAGATGGAACCACAAATACGGAAATTCAGCTCTAAATCAACAATTGAAAAGCAGAATAGTCAAATTACTAGATAACTCATAAGAGCAGGAGATCATTTGTCACAAGCGTAATAAACCCGGTCGTATCAAGTCCAATTGTCCTTAGAATCGACTCGGCCAAGGAAAGAAATCGAAAAGAAGAAGTTTTGCAGCTCCTTGGGATGAAATTGATGAAAGTGATGAAAGCACTGGCAGTGACAATGAAAAAGCAAAACTGTGTCTTCAAGGAGAAATAACTGATAGTGATGATGACAAGCCAAGTGAGGTATCGAAATTTACTCATTCGGAATTACTTATATATTTCAAGAAGTAAATGGCTGTTTTGAACGACTTAGGGAAAAGTACACTAAAATTGAATCACAAAAAAGTAGTTTGATAGAATTAAATAAACAACTTGATCAATTGGTTGAAAACTATCAAATCAAGAGCCCTAAGTGTGATAAGTGTCCATCACTTGAAGAAGAAATTAAAAAATTAGAAATTAAAATAAAATCACTTGAAAATGAAATTCTGATTTTGAAAGAAAGTGAAAATACTAGGAGAGAAAATTCTATTAAAAATTGCACTCAATTATTGAATGAAAATGAATCTCTCAAAACACAAGTCCAACAATTGTCTACAACTTTAGGAAAATTTTCCAAAGGTGAAAGATCACTAAATATGTTATTAGGGAAATAAACTGTCAATACTGTTAGACAAAGACTTGGGTATAATCAATCTGAACGTGTTAGAAGTGAAATTAATCAAGTCAATTCCGAGTGCACAATTTGTTGAAAAATTGGACACAATCAAAACAATTGCCGGTATAGGCCCAAAGACGTGAAAACCATACCAATTTGGGTTCCAAAAGGCACGAATATAAAATCTCTTAAAGTCAAACAAATCTAGGTGCCGAAAGGAACAAATATAGATTGTTTTGGGTCTACACAAACATATTTTTCAAAATCTTTTGCCACCAAAAATCATGGACCTATAAAAACAAATAGGTCACAAAAATCTTTCCCCGTGTAGGTGTAGTGGCAGGCTAAGGAACAACAAGAGTGGTACCTAGATTCTGGCTGTTCCAGGCACACGACGTGCGACAAATCAAAGTTCCTCAGCCTAGTACAAAGGTGGTAGAATTACAATGGGCAACAACGAAAAATCATCGTAAAGGTAAAATAGGCAATGGTACATCTATCTTGAACGATATATTAAATGTGATAATCTGCACCATAATCTGAATTAAATCAGCTAGTTATGTGATAAAGAGATAAATGTTAATTTTGATTCTGGTTTGTGAAAAAATGTTGACCAATCATCTTTTCGTCTTTGAACTGGTTCATATAGATTTGTTTGAACTAATGATGTTGCTTTATTGGTTGATGATTATTCTGGATACACGTGGATATATTTGACCTGACATTATATTTTGTGTTTGCTTATATACACTGTCTCAATTCAAGTCCAAAAGAATTTCATTTAAAAGCTGTAAAATGATTATAAGGTATTTGTTGCACATCTCACGATTTGGTCTTTGATATCCATCTGATAATTTTGAGTTAAAGCAGAATTCAGATGCAGATTACACTGGTAGTCTAGTTGATAGAAAAATTACTAGTAGAATGCGTTTTATGTAGAGACATCACATTTTCAAAGAAAGTATCTGCATATTTTTCATTTCAACTAATTTTAAATTAGCAGACATTTTTCTTATAAAACCCCTTCCAGAAAATAGTTTTGTTGATTTCGTTTCAGATTAGACATTTTAGAAATTTGATTTTATATTTATTTTTGGATTTGATCTTAAATGACTACATTGACTAATCTGACTCCCTACTAATTATCGAAAAGATAAATAGTGATTAAAAATAAAAAAAAAGTGATGAGTGTTGATAATAAACATATATTATGACTTGAGACAGTATATTTAGTAAATTTCTTTAAAAATTTAAACAAGATTTATAATAACTTTTGTTGGTAAAAATTCCATGACCATCTCTATTTCTATCATATTTCTAACGCCATCACTCATTCAAATCCAATATAGTATGTCAAAATGTGGGATTTTAAACAGGAAATTATTCGTTTTGATTTTATTTATTTATTAAAAAACATCCAAAGTATTCACTCTCATTTAAAAGTCCTCACGGTTATGCTTGGATGAATTACTTGGAATATTTGTTTATGTGCTTTCATGATCATTTAAAAGTCCTCACGGTTATGCATGTATGGAACACATATCAAAATTGGTTATTAAATAGACGATGTGATTCTAATCCCATTTAAAAGTCCTCACGGTTATGCGTGGTTAGAAGATACTTGAATATTTTTTTGTTTTTTTTTAAAAAAATTGGGAATACTACTAATCTCATTTAAAATTCCTAACGGTTATGCATGGTTAGTAGAATATAAATATACCACAAATAGACACAACTATATGGTTTTATATAACGACATCACCCCTATCATTCTAAAGTGGAATATGCGCCTAACAGAGTATTTATGATTTTTATTTGATTTTTTATTGAAATTTAATATTTATACTCAATTGGGTATTAATAGTGTATTAATGTCTATCACTTTATCTCTATTTGTGACACCCCACCTCTATACCACGCTAGTCAAGGACACTACGAGGTAATGCTGTCAACTAGCACGGAGAATAAGGCTGTTGAGGAGCGACCATCTTTATAATTGCTTTGTGCGAGCAACGATACGCTAGAAAAAAATATAACTTTTCATCTCAAGAGGAAATCCGACATACTGATACAAACTCAAAGCTACTACACAGTGGCTATAGGGACTTCGGAAACAAATATTAAAATAAACATAACACAAATCAGTCACAGACATCCATATCACAAAGGCGGAAAAAGATATGAATAAATATATATCACATGAAAGTGTACATCAGAGTAGTGGTCTAAAAGATCCACGATAATACAAAAGAATAGCTACCAGCTACACAAAAGAATAAGTATACACCATAGAGTCTATATCTCAAATGTATACATCCAAAAACTACTAAACTAAGTAGTTAGCCAAAAGTCGAAATAATCCTGAATAGAAGTCAAGCAGAAGCACCTGTAACATCTCGGTCTGACCCAAGTATTATTTATAAGAAAATAATAAACGGATCAGTCTAGCTATAAATATCAGATGCTAAGGTATAGGATAAATAATATGGCATAAACATGTAACAACCATAATGGCATACTACTATAAGTATGTAAATGACAATCAACAAAAGATCAATCAATATCACAAGAATCTTCTCAAAGATAAAATAGGGTATCATACCCTAAACTTGTATTCATAACAAGTCAATAACACATAAATTCACCAATGCACAAAAACTGATATCATATCAATGAAAATCATGAAAATTGGTGAAGCACAAAATTCCAAAAATCCAGAAAACACATAAAAAGGGGGGAAGGCCTAACACATGAATGGGAGCATGAAAACTCACCTACGCGTAAAACACATGACGAGAAGCTATCTCATTGAAGCTATCCATTAAATTTTCACACAGGAATGGCCCGAAGACCATGGGGTGCTACCCCATATATGTGATGGCGAAACATCACAAATGCGGGGTCTAGTCTCACTCGCAGACAAAGAGACATCGCTCAATCGCTAGTGTAAATCACAAAAATGATCGTCATGATCATAAGGAAGTGTCAATTACACTAAGCCAGTAAATATATGAGTTTAGCTTCATGTCCCATAACCACTAGCTTAACTTAAATATTTACGAACAAACTGTAGATCTTCACTAGGAAATTGTCACAAAAAGGGTTCAATCGAACAAGTCCAAGAGCTAACCGACGAAGTGAACGCAAGCGTTTCATACCACTCGTTTTACTAAGTCGTTTAAGTCGATTTCTCATCCGAGTGAAGTAAAGGCTTGTATATACTAGTAGATTGGAAATCGGTTTGAGAAAACGAACTTTTGATATTTAAAATAGTGTTGAAATCGCTTTGATGAAAGAGTTTTGATATTTACTACTAGTATTGAAACCTTCATATATCTTTAAAGTGACAAGTCATAAAACGATTGTTGAAACAATCTATCACAAAAATTCACATTCGAAGACGTGAACAAAATCCAAGGAAATCAGCTCAAAATGCATCAAAGTGGAAGTTCTGTTGAATGTTTTTCAGATAAGATCGCCTATGGAGGGGGGTCCGGGGAGTGGCAACCCCCTAGGTGGGGGTGCGGGGGCAACGCCCCTGCTACGGGGTCTGAGGGGTTGGTCCAGACGTCTGGATTTAGCCTCTGGAAATATTCCAGAAAACGATCCAGATGTCTGAAACCTAGAATCAGACGTCTGAAGGCATTCAGACGTTTGGGGAAAAGTCCAGACGTCTGGATTCAGTTTCTAGGAATATCCCAGAAAACCAACCAGACGTCTGAAAACATAAATTAGACGTCTGACATCTTTTCAGACGTCTGGAACAAAAGTTCAGACGTCTGAAATTAGTCACTGCCCTTTTTATTTTTCTGTCGTATGTTATTTTTCACCAGGAGGAAAAACCAGACGTCTGGCATTGACCTCCAGACGTCTGAACACCTAATTTGGGTAGAAATTTACCTAGGCCAAGATGGCCGAAACATTCTCGGAAGCGATCGAGCAAGCAATGACAACTAAGGATTTACGTCTAGCGACAACCCGGTCTTAAAGGCCCTTCGATACACCCCAAACAACATATCCAAACATCCGTTGAAGGATTTTCACAAGAATTGGACTTCAAACCAAGAAATTAGGATATTCACCAATTCAATCACAAACAAAAGGAAATGTACATAAATAAGTGTTAGGAATTCACACCCAATCACAAAGATGGATATAGACAAAGATGTGAGATAAAAATCTCACCTTTAAACCCAAAACAAATGAAGAAGAAGCTATAGAGCAAATGGCGAGAGCAACCGCACTTTAATTCCAACTCAACAACCTTGAATCAAGGCTAAAAAGAGAAACACTTCCTAAGTTAGGTTTAGGAATTTCTGAAATTGATAAGAGAATGAGTTGGAGAAGAAGAGGAGGAGACTTACCAAAGCTTCTACTATTAGTTTGGAGCTAGAACTTGATTTGCAAAAGAAAACTAGGGTTTGGAGTTTTAATTTCCCATTCCTCTCTCCATTTTTGCTTTAGAACTGAAAAGAGGAGAAAGTGAGAGTGAATGGGGAGGGATGGTTCAGTTTGGGGTATAAGGATGCCTAGTGGGCTGAACCCAAACCCAAACCCAAAGTGAAAAAGGTCAAATTTTTAGCTAGCTCCAAACATATCGAAGTTTACACTCAAAAAGGTCGCAAACGTCATTTTGAACTCAATGGAGGTGGTCTCGAGTCCTAATTTGACCGTATGCAAAAAGTAGCTTTTCGGACTAACATCCGATTAACGATTTAAATATTTAAATATAAAATCGATAAATATGCAGGTTGTTACACTATTTTTTTCTAACACTATTACTCTTTTGCTGATAACAAAATGGGGAGAGAAAAGTTAAGATTTTGGCAAATAAAGTTCAAATATTTTATTTTTTATTTGCATATTCTCATCTAGGTTTATTTGCATATTTTTATTTATTTTCATGCATATATGAAGAGGGAGCTTTGGTTTAGGGGAGCATTCAAATAGGGGGAGCAAATAGAATGAACAAATACATTTAATAAATTCAACATCTTAAATATATGTTTGTTATCATCAAAAGGGGGAGATTGTTGAATATGCTAGTATATGATTTTTGTTTAATGATAATAAACATATATATATATATATATTCATTTAAATGTATTTGTTATTGTACTATTTTATTTTTCACATAATTAAATAAATATTTACTAAATAAAATAAATAACATAGAATTTAAATTCAAACAAATATTTTAGTCAAACAAATATTTTATTACAATTTTGAATAGTACAAAATTTGAGCTCTCACTATATATACATAATTTAAATTACAATAAAATTTCGATTACATCAAAATTTTCAATTTACATTGTTCACCTCACTACATATCACTCATTCACTCGTATTTAATCTTCAACTCTATTCCAGATTGAATCCAGCATCTGAGTTATCTGCAAAATAAACGCTGACGCAGTAAAATTGAAAAAGAAATATTTTTTGCAGTCTAAAATAAAATGTGTTTTGAAAATATTATTTTCCTTAGTTATTTGGGTTGTTCGTCATCATTTAATTTTGAATTCATCAAACATGAATAACCTGTGACATGCACAGTGTATCACTGTACATGCCACAAGGTCGTGCACACCAATATACACTTAATGAAATTGCAGGGACATGTGAGCACAAGGTCAAACCCAACCAAAAGCTAGGTTCAACTCAAGTGCAATGCAAATACACATGTATACATATATATATTTAGGCAGTGCACATGTAACCAAGACCAGTGAACAGTGAAGTGAAACAAGACCAGACCCAAATCAACCATGAAGTACACAAGCAAATAAAGACCAACAGTGAAATAGAAGCACAACAACACAATGGAAGCAGTTCAATATGCAAGAAGTGCTACAACTTCAAGCAAACTACTTGACTGCACAAACCAACTCAATGTACACTTTAACCCAGATTGGTCGGAGAAACCAAAATGCACATGTCAACAGTGGTGACTTCAAGAACAAACAAAACCTCAAATGGCCAAACTCACAAGTCCAGTGACAACATGAACTGGCTCGAAGCAAATACAACCAAACCAGAGCATAATACATATGGTCAGAGAATAAAATGAACTGTTTGAAACAGCTCACCAACACATGTCAGTATACATGAATATAGACAGCAGCTCAAATGTTCAAATGATACCAATGATCATCAACTAACAAATTAAACTCGGGCAACTCACAACACATATACACACACATAAATATGCATGTGTACACAGGGTAACACACTTCGAGTGGAACAAGAAAACATAGCAACCTGACATGTAACAAGGCCAGAAAATCAAAATGTACAACCCAGAATTGAAGAACCACATGGATAGGCACCAAAGCAATCATACATATATACATAGATATATGTATGGAGACCATAATGCATCAATGAAATATAAATGCAACTGGACAAGACACAATACAATATCAAAGGCACAAACATGGCTCAACAACTAAATGCAACCAAACAGTCCAGGCTCTCAATAACCAATGCAAACTCAAGTGAAGTCAAAGCAAGCATAAATATATACATGCGCAAACACACATGTATACACACACACAAATATATATATATATATATATATATATATATATATATATGCAGTGACAGGATGCAGTGATGCAGTAAACAAAATGGCATATGTACACATATGCATAAGCACATGAACTCAACAAAGCTTCAAATTCACTCGAACCAGAATGAACTCAACCACAACACGGTTATGGATTATGGAAAATCAATATGAAGTGTAGACTCAGATCAAAGAAGTTGACTAACTGGCCAAAGCTACAACATTTATATGCATATATGCAACTATATACATACACATCACAAGTTCAGGGAATATACTCAAAGTATATGAAACAGAAACAGTTTGATAAATCAAGGCAGAGATGAAAGAACACAAATCAAGTCATGGGTCAAACATTTTCAAAAAGAGGTATATACAGTAAATTGAACAAGTTAAAAACTTCCAGATTATCTAAAGAAATTCAAAGTGCCGAAATCAGAAGATGTCAACAGAGAAAAGATCAGAACCAATGCCAAAGAATCAAAGCTGTGGTGACCAAGGCAAAGTTCGAACAAGTCAAAATCAAAGCCAGATGATAACATGTATGAACGAAAAATCAAAAACCAAACAAGCCGTGAGAATCATGCAAAGAAATATACGAATTGAACCAGTCTAAACAAATCATATGTATTCAAGCAAAATCGAACGGCCGAGCTAAAATATCAAAGGATTTCAATCGAACGATAATTTAGGGAATTAAACCCTATAAGTACCATTAAAATCATCCTCATACTGGCAATCGAGTTCAAGCATATCAACGAGAGTAACAAAGGAAATCACATACCAGATTTATTCAAATTAAACTCGACGAATTAAAGCATCCGTTTGCAAATCAAAGAGACGATCGGTCGACAAAGCAAGCAACGCGAAAACATATATTCGATCGATCAACTGAAGTCGGCATATTCCAATTACAAAATCCCTAAATTGTTGAAAGAGGAACGAGGCGGCCATTTTCAAAGCAAAGGATAAGGGCCGAAGAAATAAAAATCAAAAGGGGGACAATTTTTTTATCACCGCATTTTTTTCTTTTGGGCCGGCATATAATTGCCTTTGGGCTTTTAGTTTTAAATCAGGGTTTCTAGTTTTGTTTAGTTGTTTTTATTTTGTAATCTACTTTTAAACTGTGTTTTTCTAGTCGTGTGACTAGGTTACGAACTACGGTGGTGTAGTTCGAGAATTCACAATTCAATGGCTGAGTTGTGGTAGGGTTTTGAGCGTAGAGTTAGGTTAGTCGATAGCGGGTGTCACAAATTTACGTATGTAAGCGTCTGACTACTTAATTTCTATTAGAAACCTTAAGGGCAGCACGTAGGCAGGGTTTTGCCGAAGCTGGGTAAATCTGTGTTGTTCTATTTCTGCTTTTATTATTCTGCTATTATATGTGCTGCAATTATTTTATATATTTCTGCATTAAATTTTTATAATTATTAGTATCACCCTATTCACCCCCTCCCTCTAGGGTGAAATCGATCATACATTAATATTATATATGTAATTAAATTTTAAATGAAGATTTAATTTAATTTGATTTGATTGAATTAAACTATAATAATTGAATTTAAAGATAAAGATTTGATTTAATTAAAAAGAGGATCTTTAATTGATCTAATTTAATTAAAAATATAATGATTAAATTTTTTTAATTAAAGTTTAATCAAACTGTTTAAGTAAATTAATTCCGATGTTAAATTAAATTAAATATTTAATAATAAAACTTTTGTAATTTAAGACTTAAGTAACTTTGTTAAGTTGAATAGTTATTCAATGTGGACAATTTTGTAAAAATGAATTATTTTTTCAAAATTGAATTTTTGGACTTTAAACCCAAATTTGTTAAAGTCAAATGATGAGATGTTGTTTGAAAATAAAAGATATTTTGATATCCAATCGGTGTGAAAATGACATTGGTTATTAAAGAGACTAGAGTCGGATTAGCCTGGCACTTGTACCAATTGGAAATGACTAAAATAGGAGCCGTACCGGCCAAGTGGGTTAGCTACCCCGAGCGGACGCACTTCTTCGTTCGAAAATACTATTTTGGTTGGTATTGTTGATCACCCTTCGGTTATGGGTGTGTTGGACGCGGTGAGCAATCATAGCTATGATGCGTTACCACCAACCAGGAAGGGTAAACTGGTAGTATTCTACCTTGGGCATTGCCTCATGCACCTTGTCATACTTTTATCCCTATACTATACCCATACGACTTTGGTTTAGTGTTGTTGTATCATGGTGCATCCCAGACTACGGACGTTCTACTGGTGGTGTCAAATGCAAACTGTACGATAATGCTTAAAAACGCGTTAAGGGGGATTAATGTAAATCCTTAACGCTAAGAAAAATATTTACTTTACTAATAGACACTACATATATAGCATATTCTACTGTATATATAAATAGTTTGATGGATCCTTAAGAGATGGAAAATCTCGTAACATCTCTTGATTTACTTGTACATTTTCACTTGAGTAGGACTACTTACATGAGAACATCTAGTCCTGACTCGAGTATAGTGTTTTACTTTTTGCTTGGGTCAGCCTGAGTATTGTAGTGTGTGCGCAGTGCTTATTTTGGGAGCCGAAGACTTGGTCGAAGACTCCACTCTATCCAGCATTAGTTATCTACTTTATTTTGGCTTGTATAAGTAAACTTCTATGTATCTCTAGTATTGTATAATTAAAGTCTGAAGCTGTGATGTATTTTGTTTAGTAGCTTCATGAACTACTATGTATATTATTTATTTCCGTTGCGAGATTCTGTATTATTCTATATGTGATTCTGTATCTGATTCTATATTAAAAACCCCAATTTGATAATCTGTCTAATTTGAATGGTTTAAGTTGGACAAGGATGGTTTATTGTCTGCTTACGTTGTTCGAAAAAGGCGGGTCGTCACAGTTGTATTAGAGCTTTTGTTTAGTGAATACCTTAGCCTGAGGGGTAAACTCATTAGGAATAGGGTTAGTAATGGCCTATAATGAGTGGAATCATACTCGAGAGAGCGTATTTTGAATTTTTTTTATTTTAAAAATCCAAACTATTTTCAAAATTTCTATCAATTCTAATGCATCTTCTTTGTTAGAATTCACGTTGATTAGGATTTCCTTAAGTTTCGTGCTTTTCCATGTTCTAAACCCACCCTTGACTATTCAGGATGAGCAACAAAAGAAATGCTCAAGGTCGGGGAAGAGGAAATGGCCCTGTGCCAAATGCTGCTGCACCAGTCGCACCAGTTGCACCAGCTCCGCTAGTCAAGTTAGCTACGCTTAGCAAAGAGTACACACAGCTTGGTGGTACTAAATTCTCAGGGTGTGAAGGTATTATTGAAGCTCTACAGTGGCTTAAGAACTTGGAAAGGATCTTTACAGGACTTGAGATTTCTGATGCCTAGAAGCGCCAGTTGGCCTCATGGCAGCTGCAGGATGTTGCCCAAGATTGGTAGGAATCTGTTACCACCCGCACTGAGGAAGCAGACATCACTTAGGTATAGTTCAAGGAAGTATTCATGACCCAGTGGATGCCTGAAGCCAGAAAATCTCATCTATATCGTAGGTTTATGGATCTTAAGCAGGGAAGCATGTCATTCTCGTAGTATGAAAGGAAATTTAACAAGCTATCCAAGTTTGCACCAGGTCTGATTGATACTCCACTTAAGAAAAATGAGAAGTTCATAGCCGATGCTCGTCTAGAATACTACGACCGTTTGACTACCCATGTTCATGGCACTTTCACTAGTCTTATTGATATGGCCGTCAGACATGAAAACTCGAGTTCGAAGGGAGCATTGGTTGTTCACTCCGCAACTCCTTCAGCAGCTTCCAACAATTCCAAGAAGAGAAAGCCTAGCTTTGAGCATTAAAAAAAGAACTGGCAGAACAAGAGTGGAATTGGACATTCTCAGAGGAAGCCCATTGATATCTCTTCTATCTCATGCTTCAACTGCAATCAGAAAGGTTGCTACGCCAATAGTTGCCCATTTTCTGTAGGAGCGTCTGTTCCACCAGTTCAAATGACCAGGCTAGACCTTTGCCACATCTGCTTGCAACCTTTCCAATTCAAGGGAGATTTTCCTACCCAGAGAAAAGGAACCCCATCTAGAGACTTTGTAGTGACAGCTTTTAATCCTAGGGTAGAAGACGACAAAGGTACACTTCAGGGTACTTTTTCATTGCATGATTTACCTATTCGTGTTTTATTTGACACGGTGCGTCTCATAGTTTTATATCAGTTGATTTATGTGACAAGCTTGAACATATTTTAAAACCCGAACGTGCGTTTGAATCCTTGTGTGTATCAAATCCTATCGGTGGACCCGCAAACTTTAGAATGATTTGTAAAGGAGTGAGACTTCTTAAGGATGGCAGACACCATTTCACCAGAGATTTTTACATTCTAGGTTTCCAAGCTTTTGATATATTGTTAGGTGGAGAATGGTTAAGAAAGTTCGATGCATTTATTTCCTGCAGAGCTCAAACAGTTTCTCTGTTGAACGATAAAGGTGAACCCCTGGAAATTAAATGTCAAATGCCTTAAGATTTTGCTGGAAGTTTTACCTTTTCTCTTGATTCCCATCTTAGTGATCTTAGCACTACTCCTATCGTCTAACACTTTCCTGATGTTTTCGGTGAAGTGAATTCTTTGCCACCTCAGCGCGAAATTGAATTTTGCATTGATCTTATTCTTGGAGCTAGGCCAGTCGTACTTGCTCCAAGAAGAATGTCACCTAAAGAGAAAGTTGAATTAAGGATCTAAATCAAAGATCTTTTCTCCAAAGGTTTGATTCATCGTAGTCAGTCGGAATGGGGCACGGCAGTGGTATTTGCTACTAAATCTGACGGTTCTCTAAGGATGTGCGTAGATTATAGAGAACTGAACAAGCTTACCCACAAGAACATATATCTGATGCCTCGTATCAACGACATGTTTGATCAGCAGCATGGAGCAGAGTATTTTCTTAGCTCGACCTTGCCACGGGTTTCCATTAGCTTAGGATTGCTGAAGATAGTATTCCCAAAACTGCTTTTCGAACAGAAGACGATTTCTATGAATGGTTAGTTATTCCTTTCATTTTAACTAATGCCCCAGCTTACTTTGTTGACCTCATGAATAGAGTATTCCGGGAAGTTCTAAACAACTTTGTTCTAGTTTTCATTGACGATATTCTAGTCTTCTCTAAGACTAAGAGAGAGCATGATGTGCACCTTAAATTTTTCCTTGAAATCCTGAGAATTCATCAATTGAAGGCTAAATTCTCCAAATGCCACTTCTGGGGAGAAGAAGTTAGATTTCTTGGGCACGTGGTTCCAAAGAATGGAATTCTGGTTGATCTAGCAAAGATCGCCGTAATCAATGACTGGGAAACTCGTAAAACCCCTACAAATGTCCGCAGCTTCCTAGGCTTAGCTAGTTATTATAGGAGATTTAACGAGAACTTCGCTCGAATTTCTTCACCACTCACAGCTTTGACTAGAAAGAATGTCAAGTTTGATTGGAGTAAGAAGTGTAAGGAAGCGTTTGAAGAACTGAAGTGCAAGCTAACAGCCGCCCTTATTCTGACTGTCTTGGATGGTAGTGAATGGTTCACTATTTATACAGATGCTTGTAGTGAAGGATTGGGTGTTGTTTTGATGCAGCATGGTAAAGTTATTTCGTATGCTGGTCGTCGTTGAAGACTCGTGAGAAAAATTATGCAGCTCATGACCTAGAATTGCTCGCCGTCGTCTTTGCTTTGAAGTTATGGAGGCATCACCTTCTTGGAACAAAATTTGAACTCTTTACGGACCACCAATCGCTGAAGTACATCTTTACCCAGAAGGATCTGAATCAGAGACAAGTTAGATGGCTCGAATTCTTATCATCATATGACCTCAACATCAACTACACTCCCGGAAAGGCTAATGTTGTGGCCGATGCTCTTAGTAGGAGCAAAACCATGTTATGTCAACTTATTGCTTCTCCAGCTCTTATGGATCGCATAGCCGCTAAGTTGGATGAGGACCCGATGCTTAGGAAAATAAAAGAAAATGTTCATGGCAGGAAGGATAATACCCAAGGCGAATGGGGTGCACAAATCGATAGAAATGGAGTTCTGAGAATTAATAATCGAATTTGTGTTCCAAATGTTAACGGTCTAAGGAAGGAACCGCTTAGGGAAAATCATCAATCCAGACTCTCTATTCACCCGAGAACCACAAAGATGTTTCAGAATATGAAGAAGTTGTATTAGTGGGGAGGGATGAAGCAAGATATTTGTATTCACGTTAGCAGGTGTGCCACTTGCCAACAAGTTAAAGAGGATCACCAGAAGACAACATGATTATTGCAGCCTCTTGAGATTCCAAGCTGGAAATGGGATCAGATTTCAATGTATTTTATTGATGGACTACCTAGGATCGGAAAAGGTAATGAGAGTATTTGGGTTATTATCGATAAATTGACAAAGTCTACTCACTTTATTCATGTGAAGACTACTCGAACCGCCTCGAGTTTAGCCAAGCTTTATATGAAAGAAATTGTTTGCTTTCATGGCGTTACGTCCAGCATTGTATGTGATCGAGACTCTATCTTTGCTAGCAATTTTTGGAAAGCTTTTCAGAAGACTCTGGGAACTTAATTGAATATGAGCACGGCTTATCATCCTCTAACGTATGGTCAAATCGAAAGAGTAAATCAGATTTTGGAAGAACTTCTTCGAGCTTGTGTTTTAGACTTTGGAGGATCATGGGAAGAGCATCTCCATCTCGTTGAATTCATTTATAATAATAGCTATCAAGCGAGTATTACGATGGCACCGTTCAAAGCTCTTTACGGACGGCCATGCAAATCTCCATCTTGTTGGGTTGAATCGGGAAATCGACTTGTTCTAGGTCTCAAAATGAATTTGGAAGCTTCTGAGAAAGTCGAAGAAATCAGAAGGAAAACGAGAATTCCCAGGATCGGTAGAAGAAATATGCAGAAAAAAGGAGAAGAGACTTGGAATTTGCAGTCGGAGATCAGGTATTTCTCAAAATTTCTCCTTTTAAGAATGTAATCCGATTTGGAAGGAAAGGAAAGCTCGCTCCTAGATTTTTTGGTCCTTTCCGCATCTCAGATAGAATTTGTACTTTGGCATATAGAGTTGACTTACCAGAGAAGCTATCGGGGGTGCACAATGTGTTTCATGTCTCACACTTCCGTAGATATGTGCACGACCTATCCATGATTGTTCAGCCTGCTTAGTTCGAAGAAATGGATGTTGAGCCCAATCTAACTGTGGAAAGAAAGTCACTTCGTATAGTAGGCAGAAGCATGAAGCAGCTAAGAAGGAAGGTTGTAAATCCTATCAAAGTTCAGTGGAGCGAAGATGATCGAGATTGTACTTGAGAAATGGAAGAGAGTATCCGTGCTTCAAATCCTGAATTGCTAATGCTGGGTATGTAGTACTCGCCCGAATCTATTTCTATCTTTCTATTTATCGATCTATTCTCTTAATCTGTTCTTTTCGAGGACGAAAAGTTTTGAGTGGGGGAGATTGTAACGACCCGAATTTTTCAACGATTTAAATTGAATTTAACAAAGATTTTAAAATAAAATTATTTAAAAAAAATTAAGAGTTTTGCAATGAAAACTGGATATTTGAAATGCGTCCATTTAAATAAAACCAAAAAAATTTATTTCACGTCAAAATTCGTCTGAAACCCGGTCAGCACAATTTATTCGGTTGAATTATCAAATTTTAAAGTATGAATATTTTTACATAGAAATAATCTAGAAAATTTTCTGATTAAAACGTTAAAGTTCATTCTGTTCAATTCCGACCCTTTTAGCTTCGTTTATCTAGAATTGTCGTTGTCGTTCAATTTCGAAGCGGTAACAGCGGCGACAGATGAGATTTTGCTACAAACATCGTAGCATAGATTTGATTACATCGTTGGAATCGTCTCATTGCGCTAATCACCGTGGTATATTTGTTTTCGTGTTTTGGCTTTCATGGTAAAACGCTACATGGTTGAAATATTAGTCCGTGACCGTGCTCGGGAGTCATAATTGCTAACATTCCTTTCTTTCTTTCAGCCGAGATTATTTCTTTCAGCCCACATTCTTTTCTTTTCAGCCAACCTAGGTTGCATGCGCAGACTAACATAATTAAATGCTGCATTAATTAGCGTACGTTCTTCCTTTATATATTTGTGCACGTGCCCTATTGCTCCTCCCATTTCTCTCTGCTCCTTATCTCTTGTTCTACAAGAAAGAAAATATACACATAAACTTCTCTTCGTAACTTTTCCTTGTCTCCACTTCAACTTCTTGCAACTCGAAGCACCATCACCACCCTCACATCCCCTCTGTCAACCACCCAACCGCCTGGACCCCACACCCAGCATGCACCCATCACCTCCCCGCACCCGCAGCCCCACCGGCCTACACCCTTACGACCCTCTCCTTACCGACCTCCTTTCCATCAACCCAAAACCTGCACCACCATGATCGACTTGAGCTGCCTCCCTACCGAACCCCTGCCCGCACCAACTAACTCCAACCCGACACCCAGAGCCACCTCACAAACTCACCCGCCTGGACCCCACAGCCACCACCAACCACCCATACCTGCTGCTGATGCTCCACCTCCTCCCCACTAACCCAACCTACCTGTGTGTCCCCAAATACCCCTCCACCGAACTCCCTACCCCACCTCTCCTATAGCAGCCGACCAAACTGCCTTTAGCCCAACCCACCTCCTCAGCCTCCCACTGACCCGCCTGTCCCTTCGCCGTATCCCACTAGCCCAGGTCGAACACTGAACCACCGAAGCCACTTCCCACCTGTGTGTGTTGCGTGCGTGTGTTGAAAAAGAAAGAAAGAAGGTGCGTGCGTGTATAGGAAGAGAAAAAGAAAAGGAAAACAAAGAAAGGAAGAGAGGAGTAGTAGTCATCATCTTCCAGCTTTTGTGTGTGTGTATCTGTATCGCCGTGTCCGTATTAGTTTGTCAAATACGCGAAGGTGAGCGATTCTAAGCTCACGATTAGATTTTCATATTGCAAGTATCCTGCTATGTTATATATAATTGATTAATGATTATGATCAATATTGGAATTGGAAATCATTGATAGTTGACATTGTGATATGTGGTTTGGTTGAAATAGTTGAAATTATTGATTGGAATCCCAATTGCATGAAAACCCGTTAACTATGGAAAGTTAGAATATTGGACGACGATTTATTTATTGATACTTGTCACTGTTATATTGTTGTTGTATGCATTGATTTGCACATTGAAATTTGAACCGGAATATGGGGTCGAAATGATAAATACGCAAATTAAATCACTTGGCCTAGCATAGAAAATTAAATAATAAACATCGATTGGTCAATTGAAATCTATTTTGGATATTTAATATTTAAATTCGAAATTAAGAAATGATTTGGAAATTTAAAGTGAACCTATAATTTAAATTTTACGTTGAAGTTAATATTTAATTTTGAAATTTATTAAGTTAATTCAGATTTTAAAATGATTTTTGAAATTAAATTAATAGTGGTTATGTTAAATGTTAATGATTTTAAAACTCGTTAAGTTGGTTATTTGAAATTTAATAAAGTGTTAATATTATATACGTAATTAAATTTTAAATGAAGATTTAATTTAATTTTAACTTGATTTGATTAAATTAAAATATAATAATTGAATTTAAAAATAAAGATTTGATTTAATTAAAAAGAGGATCTTTAATTGATTTAATTTAATTAAAAATATAATGATTAAATTGTTTGAATTAAAGTTTA
This sequence comes from Allium fistulosum, assembly GCA_030737815.1. Lineage (NCBI taxonomy): Eukaryota > Viridiplantae > Streptophyta > Magnoliopsida > Asparagales > Amaryllidaceae > Allium > Allium fistulosum. Next base: position 1,418,727,142 of record CM060901.1, on the reverse strand, counting down.
ATCAATGTGTTTAAGTAAATTAATTCCGATGTTAAATTAAATTAAATATTTAATAATAAAACTTTTGTAATTTAAGATTTAATCAACTTTGTTAAGTTGAATAGTTATTCAATGTGGACAATTTTGTAAAAATGAATTATTTGTTCAAATTTAAATTTTTGGACTTTAAACCCAAATTTGTTGAAGTCAAATGATGAGACGTTGTTTGAAAATAAAAGATATTTTGATATCCAATCGGTGTGAAAATGACGTTGGTTATTAAAGAGACCGGAGCCGGATATGGGTATACTCCCTGTCGATACCGGAACCACTTTAATAACCGTGTACGTGAAGTGATGATCCAGAACGAAGTGGTTGGACTTGGCATACGATTGCTGGATTTGAAGAAAGAGAATGGTAATGGATTAGCCTGGCACTTGTGCCAATTTGAAATGACTAAAACATGAGCCATACCGGCCAAGTGAGTTAGCTACTCCCAGCGAACGCACTTCTTTGTTTGAATATACTATTTCGGTAGTTATTGGCGATCACCCTTCGGTTATGGGAATGTTTGACACGGTGGGAGATCATAGCTATGATGCGTTACCACCAGCCGGGAAGGGTAAACTAGTAGTATCCTACCTTGGGCATTGCGTTACATGCCTTGTCATACTTTTATTCCTATACGAGACCTATACGACTTTGATTTAGTGTTGTCGTATCACGGCGAATCCCTGACGACCGACGTTCTACTAGTGGTGTCAAATGCAAACTGTACGATAATGCTTAAAAATGCATTAAGGGGGATTAGTGTAAAGCCTTAATGCTAATAAAAATATTTACTTTACTGATAGACACTACATATATAGCGTATTCTATTATATATATAAATAGTTTGACGGATTCTTAAGAGATGGAAAATCTCGTAACATCTCTTGAGTTACTTGTACATTTTCACTTGAGTAGGACTACATATATGAGAACTTCTAGTCCTGACTCGAGTATATTGTTTTACTTTATGCTCGGATCAGCCTGAGTATTGAAGTGTGTGAGCAGTGCTTATTTTGGGAGCCGAAGACTTGGTCGAAGACTCCACTCTATCCAGCATTAGTTATCTATTTTATTTTGGCTTGTATTAGTAAACTTCTATACATCTCTAGTATTGTATAATTGAAGTCTGAAAATTTGATGTATTTTGTTTAGTAGCTTCATGAACTACTATGTATATTATTTGTTTCTGCTGCGAGATTCTGTATTATTCTATGTGTGATTTTGTATCTGATTCTATATTAAAAACCCTAAATTTATAATCTATCTAATTTGAATGGTTTAAGTTGGACAAGGATGGTTTATTATCTGCTTAAGTTGTTCGAAAAAGGCGGGTCGTCATAGGTACCGACTTCACCATGTCGGCGACAACTTCATATGCTTCATCATCGCACCCTCAAACTTATCAGAGGCTCTACTCTACCTATTTCATGTGTGATCAAGCAATATCAAAGGATTCTGATCAATGGAATATCAAAATTGAAGAGCTAGCAATCAGAACGGAAAATAAACCAAGTGATGAAGGAACCATCACCAACAACAACCAATTTTCTAGACTAACTACACAGAACATCTCAAAATCAAGTAGCATGAATAATGCAAGCAGATTCAACCCATCTAGGTTGAACCATAGAAGTCGGCATGACATGAAGAGTTCATGTAAAAATATGTATAATTTGATTTTAAAGCTAACTTCTATATACAATATATATATATATATAATATTTTATAATTTTTAGAAATAGTGGAGAAGGCAAAATGGCAGAGCTTCGTTGTTCGGATTAGAAAATATGAGAAGAGAAGTGAGAGGTTAGGCTTGTATTTATAGACTCTTGAATCAATCGTAATCGCTAGAGTAAAATAATCAAATTTGGGACGTTGGCCAAGGTTCAAACCTAGTCGTCACCATCCAATCGATCGACAGCACCCATATAGTCGATCAACCGATTGGCCCATAGAGGCAGTCAACTAGTGCAGTCCGCATTTAATTATAATTTATTTCTATAACGACATGTATTTTTAACCATTTAAAAATATTAAATTAAATAAGACTTTGAAATTCAAAATTGTCAGAATTAAAAACTTATGATTTTAAAATTTGTTAGAATATAAAACATGATCTTAAATAAATTCTAAAACAACAAAGTTCAATGAGGTAAAAGATGGTAGTGCATATTGGAATATAATTTAATGGTATTGATTTGAATATAATTAATTAATAACTGTTTGAATGTAAGTTCTATTAATTGTAATAATAAATGTTAATAAAGAATGGAATAAACAATGTATTCGAAATATATTTTAGCATACAATAAGAAATTAATTAATTATTAAATAAATTTATTAGCCCTTATTATAGACAATAAATTTATAGATATTTGAATTACTAAGATGTAACAATTTTTTTATTTCTCTCATTATCTAACCCATTTTGAAATTAATTTTGTAATCAATGGAATTTAATGTAATTTAAATATTTCAGTTAATATGAGAGAAGACGTTAACTGTAGAGTAATGAGTGTAATAAATGGAAACTTATGTTTAATAAATACATTAGGGAATTGTTGATTTAATATAAAGAACATTTAAGACAAAATAAAAGAATGTGTTGGAAATTAAAATGTAATGAACTAGGATTTTATTACATTTGTAATTAAATGTTAGAATTAATTTATATTTAAACCTTGAGTTTAACATGAAAATATTTGATTTTAAAAGATTATTAAAATCATGTTTAATCAAGAATGATGATATAAAACTTTTAATTTAGAATTTGAAAGTGATTAAATCAGTTTAATAATAATTCATTTTAATTAATGTGTAAAAATAAGTATAATTTGATTTTAAAGCTAACTTCTATATACAATAGAATTAGGTTCTAAAACTAGTTCTATTGGGTTTATAAATATTAAAAACCTATATTTTGATATATAGGATGACCTATTTTCATTTCAAGAACGAAACGGGTTTACGGGCCTTTGTTATCGCTATAGCCCAATCGATATTTGTTCCATCTATTCATGTTCCATCTTTATATGTTGTTACGAAACCCTGGTAACCTCCATATCTGTTATGTTCTATTCTTCTATAGTTTCTTCATATCTAACACCTTCCTCTTTAATGGTGATTATCCTAAAACCCTAATTTCCGATAACAAATCAAATTCAAAATTCAAACTGTCCAAAAAACTATCGTATTTTATTACGTTGCGAAGCTCTGGACGAATGGAATCTGGGTTTGGAATTCGTTTCTGCAATTGAGGCTCAGTTTGATCAATATTTGGCGATCTTTCCTCAGCCATTCATTCTAGGGTTTGGATTCATCGATGGATCTTCATCCAATCGACGATCGGAAGCTACTGCGGTGTAGAGCAGGATGTATTGAGTCGATAATTGTGGCTCGATTGGGTAGACGGTGCCAAGGTTCGCCTGAAATTGGTGATTTGGGGGCGGCGTTCAAGGTGTCGGTTGGAGGCTGAGGGGATGAAGGATGGAGGCGGCGATGATGGCGGTGGGGTTTCGAGGGACGGCGATCTCTATGGTGGTGTCCGATTGATGAACGACGACATGTAGGCATGGCGGCGGGTTGATGAATGCGGTAGTTGTTGGGTTTAGATGAACATAAGGGTTTGGGGAAGTATAGGTAATTACGATTTTGCCCTGAGTTATTTTATTTAATTTTAAAATTTAAATCTTATAACCTGAATAACTTTTGCATACGAACTCCACTTCATGCGCAGTTTCTTCCATAAGATTCATATTGAAATTATGGAAAATATGAAACTGGTTTGATTGAATTTGGAGACTGTTGAAAAAAGCACATTCGGTTGGATTTTTAATGTGCTTAAATCAAAGGTGAGTGATCAAACCCATTCACTCAATACTAGAATTTCTTCTGCAAGTTAAATTTAAAATCATGATGCGATTGGATATTTTGATTGTTGTTTGAGAAATTAAATTGACATTGAAAACTGAATATCACTACTAGTTGAACACCCCGATATGTGATAATTTTTGTGATATATTTTTGATTGGTTGATTTGGATGTTAATTGCATATGTATGCCTATTGATTGATATGATGGATGATGTTGTGTTTATATTGCCGATGATCATTTATTTTGATATGTCCCTGTTATCACCCTGTATATTATTGACATCATATAAATTACCATTTGAATTGTTTCGAAATTGAACTAAGAAATAGGTTGAAATGATATACACCAATAACATCTAAATATGGGTTGAAATGATATATATCCATCCATGTAATTAAAATTGAAATAACTAATCACTTGGCCATAGGGTAGAAAATTATGTACGGACACCGGATTTGGTTAAATTAAATGGTTTTAAATCTTGAATTTGGATTTGTTTAAATGATATTGTTTTAAAGAAAATAAAAATTGGATTTATATAAATTGAATTAATTTCTAATTCGAGCTTTGAAAAGTTGAAATTGAAACATCTTAAATGAAATTGTTTAAAGGATTTCATTTGAATCGTAGAGTTGAAATTAAGATATGATTTAAATTTATCGGAATTTAATTATTTGAAAGGTTTAAATTTTAATTTAGACTTTTGATTTATTTTAATTAAAGTGGTTTAAATTGTTAATCTGGCAAATATTCAGGTTGAAATTGTTGATTTATTTTAATTAAACTTAAACAATAGAATCGTTTAAGTTTGAAATCATTTTGAATTGAGGTTGATTTAAATTGAATTTTGAATATGAAGTTGACTTGAATTAGAACTCGAAAAACTAAATTCGTTTTGATTTGGAATCTGAACCTGAGTTCAAATTGTTGATAAAAGGAAGAATCGGTTTAATTCAAAACCATTTTAAATATAAAAATATAAACTATTTTAATATTCAAACTATTTTAATATATAAACTATTTTAATATTCAAATTATTTTACTATATAAATTGTTTCAATATTCAAAACTATTTTCAATATCAAAACTAGTTTAAATATTCAAAACCATTCTTAAATATTCAAGCCATTTTAATATTCAAACTAATTAAATTCAAAATTATTTTTATATTCAGAACTATTTAATTCGAAACTATTCATAAATTCAAACTGTTTTAACCCGAACTGGTTTAAATTAAAGGGGTTGGGTTTAAATAATGGTATTGTGATATGCAAATATAGGATTGAATTTTAAATCTATTTTAAATCCGATTTGTGATATGAAAATATGATATGTTATTGAAATTTAAAATGACCAAAAGGTGTGTAAAATGGACGATTGGTTATTGCTGGGGCGGATGAATGGCTTACTCTCTGTTATTCCATCAGAACCACTTTAATAACCGTGTACATGGTTGATGTTATCTATAATGTAGAGGTTGAATTGGCGGCATTTACTGGAATTAAGAAAGAGAACGATGATGGATGACCTCGACACTTGTGTTAATTTGAAATGACTAAAACAGGAGTCATACCTGGACAATGAGGCTAGCCACCTCTAGCAGACATCTTTCTCTCATATTACAATCTTGACTTTGAAAATTGATTGGTGCGCAACTTTGAGTTTGGATTGATGGATGAAGTCGGCCGTTAGGGGTTAAGACCAGTCAAGAAACATAAAACGGTAGTATCCTACCTTGGGCATTGCTTCACGTGCCTTGTCATACGATTGTCCTTATACGAACCCACTACGATTTTGTTTTAGTATGGTACCTATGGGGGACTCACTAGCTATTGATATTACTAGTTGTGTTATAGGACCTGCATAGACTACCTGCTTAAAAATGTGTTAAGGGGGATCGATGTAAAGCCTTAACACTGTTTTAATACTTTACTTTACTGATAGAAACTACATTTATATTGTATCATACTATATATAGATAGTTTAATGAATCCTTAAGAGATGGAAAATTCCACAACATCTCTTATGTTATTGGCACTCATATTTCGCATGATATTGATTTAACTTACATAAGAATGTTTAGTTTTGACTCAAGTGTATTGTTTTTCATTATGCTTGGGTCAGCCTAAGTATTTCAGTGTTTGAAGACGTTATTCCTTAAAGATGAAGATAGAGGTAGGTGATCGTATTTATTAGCATTATTCCGCTGCATTATTTGGTATGTTTGTTTATCGTACTCTGACTATGTTGTAAAATGAAAATTAAATTTATATTGTAGAACAGCTTCATGAACTATTTATGTTAATATTATATTTTATCATTGTGGTGTGAGATTCTGATTATTGTTTTTTCGTCCTTATTTTCTTTATAAACCCCATTGATTATCTATCTTTAGGACTATTTGAGTAGGACATGTGTGGTTTATTGCCGACTTAAATTGTCCAAAATGGTGAGTCGTCACAATTTCCTTGTTTCGTTTTTATTATTTTCGCATCGAAAACTTCAAACGCTAATAACTTTTTTGTTTGAACTCCGATCGCGAAACTGCAAATATGAAACTTGCTTGGAAAATCACCACGAATACAATGGTGCAAGTTTTGTAGCCAAATTCCATTGTGTTCTCAAATTCCATTTTGGAGCCTTATTAATTATTTATTCATTAACCTAAATTTTACGAGGCGTTACGTTCACCCCCTTAAAAGAATTTCATCCTCGAAATTCTTTAAGTGTCGAATCATATAACATAGCGCTCAACCAATCTAAGCTATCCAGCCAATTAGTGTACAACCAATTTGCAGCTAAACGTGTACAAGTGCATGGTGTATCACAACATATAAAACATGTATGCTAAATGACTCTAAATCGGTGCCTCCTATATGAATGTATTCTTTTAAAAACATTTTGAAAATATGATGCGAACAACATAGATATGCTGGCATTTCTATATATATGCAATTTTTTAAAAACCCTTTTCACACAGTATATTCCATACTTGTAACGACCCTGAAATTTAATTTTTTTAAATTTATAATTAAATGAATTTTTGAATTAAATTAGGTAATTAAATAAATTTTTGATTAAAATTTGTAGATTTAACTAGAAAATTGGAGCGAGTTTCCCCGATCGTATATGAGTGAATTTGAAAATAATAAATATATAGATATATATTTTGACTTGAGTTTAAAGTGTAAATAAATGATGATAATGATATTAAGTTAAAATAGAAGTAAATGTTTGAAATAGAATAAATTAGAAATTCAATTATATTGTAAAGTAATAAAATAACAAATACAAGTAAATATAAATACGAAGCAAAAATATAAACATCTTTCATTCGAATATAATATGTAAAACAACATTTAAAATAGAAACTTATTTACATTAACAAGTAAAAGAAACAAACAAAATACATACAAAACATAACAATAACAAAACAAAATAAAGTCTGTGACCATGCAAGATAAATATAAACAAAAGTATAAAAAGAAAATACAAAGCAGAAAAGAATATGCAGGCAAGAAAGGAAAAGGAAATAAATAAAACCAAGTATAGGTGAATAGCTTGTAAAGATAGCCATCATGTTATCTCAAAACATTTACAGCCGAAGTCAAGAGGAAATAGACAAAAGCAAAAGAAGTACAAATAAAACAAAGTATGTAAGTTTAAAATGAAATATAAAACAAGACAAAGCTGCAGCCCATAACTCCAAATCACTTCAGCCGTGCTTGTTGTACAAAGCATTAAATACAAGTATGTAGGCTGTATGCTTCTTATATACTAAGATAATATCACCTTGTACTAACTATACCAGCCTGTAGCTTCATATATACATCAAACTTTAACCTGAAACAAGCTTTAGGCAGATATTAAAAGAATTAGAAGTATACAAGTTTCATTTGGAAAACAAAGGAATTCAAAGCCTGTTTCAAACAAAAATAAAGCAACTCAACAGATCATAGAAACATTAAGCAACTTTAGAATTCAAAATCAAGTTGCAGGAAAATCAAAAGCTATATAAACAACAGAAAATCAGATCAACAACTCAACAAATTCCAGATTCAAAAACCTGAGCTTTGTTTCTCTGTTCTTCTAGTTCTCTGTTTCTTCTTGTCCAGGTGAGCAACCCTTCTTATTTACCTGTGAGTAAACACACAAGTTTTAAAGTTGAGTTTGAGAATTAGTTTATGAAATCTTATGGTTGCTTTATATTGAAAACAAGTAATTCTGTGATAATTGGTTGTTTATCTGAAAACTCTGCTGTGTGATGTTCTTCAACATCTCAAGGTCTAAACAAAGTAAAGCAGAGCATATTTTTAAATTCTTCTTCATATAAATAATTTAAACCTAAGAAACTAAGTTAATAAAGTTGTTTAACTTGATTTATTAGCCTGGAAGTTCATTTTGAAGCACAACAGTATAATATAGAAACTGTCTGTTTAAGTTACAGTTGAAGAAATCAATATGTTAAAAAAATTCAAATGTTTTAATTCGTGAATTCGATCTCATATCTGGATTTAGCACACTAAATTGGGGTTTTTAATATAGAAATGATGATTTTTAAAGGGGTCTTCTAGGTGCAGTTCGAATATGAAGTAAAAATGCATTTTTCAAATTTCCATCGACTGAAACAAATTTAAATTTTGGAATTTGGTAGGAGGCAAGATTTAAGATATAGCATCCTAGGAAAAATGCTAGAATAATTTTCGAATGCATAGATTTTGGGGTCGATTCGAATATAGGGTTTGGTTCGAGTTTTATCTGGGGTCTGTTAAAACGTAAATTTCATCGCCGTGACTTGATCGAGCTTCTCGCGGTTCTGTGAGGTGGTAGGGAAGAGTATGGCCATGACGAGGACGGAGTTTCATCGCCTCCATGGGTCGGGGTTGGTCGAACGTGCGTTTTCTGGAGAGTATTCGAGCTATTGGTTCGAGCTGCAGGTGAATTTTCGATTTCGACTTTTATTCGAAAAACTGGGTTTCGATTTCAAGTTGTGGGTCAAATCGTGGTTTGTTGGTGGTGTCGTAGGAGGTAAGATCGTCGTTGACGATCTGTGCACGTACACGTGCACTCGTGTGTATGCCTGGATTGCTGTGTTTGGAGAAGAAGGATGGTATCGGGTATAGCTCGAGAAAATGCAGGGGCGACTCGAAGCAGATAGAAATTTAGTTGGCACGGGGAATAGCTCGGGTAAAACTGGGATTTACTCGGGTTTGACTCGAGATTTTCTGGGTGCAAAATGAAACAGTTTTAAAAATTTTATACAAGTAAAGTTTTAAATGATAATTGGTAAATAATTACTTTGTGTAATTAAATTAAAGCTAATTACTTTGTATAAATGATTTGAAAGCTAATTACTTTGTGTAATTAAATTAAAAGAATAAATTATGTGATTAATTAAAAGTTTATTCATTTAATAATTGAAATATATTAATTTATGGTTAAGGAAAGAATTAAAGGTACTTAATTACTTAAAGATAATTATTTGATTAAAAGTAACTAATTAATAAATAAAGGTGATTAAGGAATAATAATTTATTGAGGAATAATTAAATATAGTAATTAATTAAAGATAATTAATTAAATTAATGAATTTTAATTAAAGGTTAATTATTTAATAATTAAAGGTTGATAAATTATAATTAAAAGATAATCAATTTATTTTTAATGGTCAATTAATAAGTGATTAAAGAATAATTAATCAAAATAATTTGTAATTTATTAATAGTTGATTAACCAGGATTAGAAATTTATTCATAAGAAATTAATCTGATTTAAATTTATCAAATAATTAATTTGATCCTATCTATGAATGTTTGAATTCTATTGAATGTTGAATTGTTTGATATCCCTGATGTATGATGCTTTGTGATATACCTTGATTATGTTGTGATCTGTAATTTCTTATCTGTGATATTTATACATCTGTGATCTGTATATGAAAGATAAGCGTTATATTTTATATCGCTTATCAACTATATCCTGTATTTTGTTATGTGATGATTGATGTTGCACTATTGTGTGTAAAACCCCTGGACTACACCATACACACACAAATATGGATTTCACGTGGAAATCGGTTAAGTCACAGATAATTTAAATTTGATGTTTTTGAAATTGGAATTTGGGTTTAAAGTGAAAAGCTTTTGGAATGGAATTTCAAAGATAAAAGTTATTTTGAATAACTTAATCGAGTTTTGAAAATTTAAATAATTGGTTTTAAATTTGAATTCAAGTTTGAAGTTGAATCTTAAGATTTGAAACTAGGGATTAAAGATGTTTATATATGGGTTAAACTATTTTAAAAAGTATTGATTTTGGAATGTGAATATAATTCAAGGACTTTAACCCGTGCAAATAAAATTGGATTTTTCTTAGACGAAAACTGTTTGTTTTCAAATGATAAAAGCTTTCGTATATATAACAAATGAAATTCCAATTTAAAGGAATTTCAAGTATAAATTGAAAGATGGTTTTCCAATTTATGAATGAATTCTTTTTGAAAGCTATGAATTGAATATGTTTATTTTTAACAGATTTAAAATGATGATTTGTTTAAAACATTCGAAATGAAATTGTTTTGAAAGCTATAAGTTGAATCTTTATTTTAAAGATTTAACGAGTTAATCCAATTGAAACAAAATTTGTTTTGGAAAAACTGTGAATGAATCTTTGTGAAAATTAAGTGAAATCTGTAAATAAATCTTTTTGTTTAAAAGATTTGAAATGGTAATTTGTTAAACCATTTGAAGAAAAGAAGTTGAATTATTAAGTTGCGACTTAATTGAAATCCCATTATCCATTCGTTTTAAAGATTGCGCTCGTTATTCGGGTTAGCCGGGAAAAGACATTTGTGTCATATAACCCATTCCGAATAATGATACGTCGTATATGGATAGCATTTGAAGACCGGTGTTGAAGACCGGATATTCACGAAAACGAAAGGACAACTCGTCGAATGTCTCTGCACCGACTGGTCCCCGGTATAGAGATTTGATCACCCTTTGTGATGGGAAGTCCGGACGGGATTGTGAATACCCGGAATTGCAAGGGCTTCGTAAGAAGTGCCTTCGGTTCTGTTCGAACCCGGAACAGACTTGTATGGGTACATGTCTGACATTACACTTTGATATATAAAGCCGATTTCTTTCAAATACATTTCTGTTGGTGGCGGAGAATTTATTCTCTTAGCTTAACACCCTTCTCTGAGACGTACGAGCTCAGAGGTTATGTAGTTGAAATTTATCAGCGATATATCCCAATTTGGTAATGTGGCATGCTGAGTGTTGCTGTGTGATGATCAGTGTTTGATCATTTGCGATATGATCATTTGTTTGATCTTATATCTTTGTGATCATAGGTTGATCATTTGTTGACCCGAAGCATGGCTTTGTGAACAAAGCGTAGCTTTGTGGACGAGACTTCGTCGAGCCTCACACCCCGGAAATGGTCAAAACAGGAAAGATGCGGCAAGGTTCTAGGGAGTAGCGCCCCTTAGTGTATGTCATTCCTTCTGGATAAAGGTGGTATCATGGTATGGAGCCCAGATACTTAACCTCTGTGGTTGCTGCAAGTTTATTACTTTGTGGTTGTTGCGAATCGGGGATCCTCGGGAAGATCGGTGACGATCGGGGGATGGCATACGCGTGTCAGTAGTTACCTATTTTTGCAGAGGTAACCCGGCCTTGTGTTGGCAGAGATCCGGTTAGGTTCTCGGGTCGTCTATTCCAGGGACGTACCCATCGTGGATAGGAAGTTCCTTAGCCTGACCATTTGTTGGAAATCCAAAGAAACAATACGAGCCTTTACGATTGCAAATTGTAGAACCTGTCTCCTCAGGAGGCAGCTATAGCAGGCATAATATAATGGTACCTATGCTGGCTAAGATTTATATTCTACTTTCGAAATGTTTTTCCACTATGCACTAATAATAATATCAAAAATGATTTGATTTTGCGTAGTAAGCATCTTTGACTAACATAAGAAGAAATCTCCTCCAAGTCTGCGTTTGCATTGTGTGTGTGGTGGGAGGTCTTATGGTAGTTTCATTTTCAAAAAGCATTGCGAATTGACTTTAAAATTCTCTGCTATTTGTTTTTAAAAAGATAAACTGTTTTTGTTGCTCACACCAGTCCCATGACTGATCCGGAGTTTATTGTTCCCTTCCTAAACTCTGGGTGCCCACTATTTTCCACACGGGCAGTCTAGAGTTGGGTTTTTCAGATATTCAGGTTTAGTAGATTATCTGGAGCTAGTTCAGTTCTTGGAGTTCATGGACTGACGTTGCTTATCTTGGAGCATTCTATTGGAGACATTCTATTACGCTGCTGGTGTTATCTATTTTTCTTTCCGCTACAATTTATTGTATCATATCTCTGATGTATATAGATATTCATTGTATCATCATTGTATCTGGATATTGTATCAGATGTTGTATATCTATATTCTTTTTATTCCGCTGTGTTATTTACTTAATGTTGTTATAAGCTCCGGAGAACCAGATTTGGCATTTGAATCTACGGCATTTTGAGTACAAGTGGAGTACGTGTGCCGATTTTCGAAGGCCAACTTTTGGGTCTTTACATTTGGTATCAGAGCTAAGGTTGAACTTTAGCTCAGGAGTATAACACGTTAAGTAGCTCATTAGAGATAGAGTGAAGTAAACTCTAGAATGAGTAATTCCTAAGATATCCGTCTGAATGTCTCAGTAAATTCTCTTACTATCCACTGATAGTGAGTATGAGTGCAAGAAGAGGACGAGATAGGGGACAGGGAAATACGACTATAAATGGTCAATATCCTGCAACAGTGGAAACAATTTTTATCTTATCAATCTTCTTTGATTCGCTTCCAAATTCTTTTGATTTCTTTGTGTCAGCTCCAGAAGAAGTTTTGGTGTGATGATGGCTCTACGAATCGTTGTAGAAAATTTTTACTTCGTATCTTCATCAGTTCTCATCAGCTTTTTGATTTAAACCTTAATGAATTTGAAATTGGAAATTTTAAATTGAATATAATTTATTAATAGAATATGAGGATAAATTTGAATTAAATCAATAAAACGATTTCGTTTGAAACCCAAATTTGAATTTCTTTTGAATACCGAAGTCCGAAGAGGGACAAATTGGTATGTATTCTGAGATATTCCGACTTGAATTTGGATATCTTAAGTTTGAGGAATTATAGGAGATCGAATCTGTCTATCTCTGTGTTGTTTTCGTGCCTGCGAATTTCGAGGACGAAATTCTTTTAAGGGGGGAAGTTTGTAACGACCCTGAAATTTAATTTTTTTTAAATTTATAATTAAATGAATTTTTGAATTAAATTGGGTAATTAAATAAATTTTTGATTAAAATTTGTAGATTTAACTAGAAAATTGGAGCGAGTTTCCCCGATCGTATATGAGTGAATTTGAAAATAATAAATATATAGATATATATTTTGACTTGAGTTTAAAGTGTAAATAAATGATGATGATGATATTAAGTTAAAATAGAAGTAAATGTTTGAAATAGAATAAATTAGAAATTCAATTATATTGTAAAGTAATAAAATAACAAATACAAGTAAATATAAATACGAAGCAAAAATATAAACATCTTTCATTCGAATATAATATGTAAAACAACATTTAAAATAGAAACTTATTTACATTAACAAGTAAAAGAAACAAACAAAATACATACAAAACATAACAATAACAAAACAAAATAAAGTCTGTGACCAGGCAAGATAAATATAAACAAAAGTATAAAAAGAAAATACAAAGCAGAAAAGAATATGCAGGCAAGAAAGGAAAAGGAAATAAATAAAACCAAGTATAGGTGAATAGCTTGTAAAGATAGCCATCATGTTATCTCAAAACATTTACAGCCGAAGTCAAGAGGAAATAGACAAAAGCAAAAGAAGTACAAATAAAACAAAGTATGTAAGTTTAAAATGAAATATAAAACAAGACAAAGCTGCAGCCCATAACTCCAAATCACTTCAGCCGTGCTTGTTGTACAAAGCATTAAATACAAGTATGTAGGTTGTATGCTTCTTATATACTAAGATAATATCACCTTGTACTAACTATATCAGCCTGTAGCTTCATATATACATCAAACTTTAACCTGAAACAAGCTTTAGGCAGATATTAAAAGAATTAGAAGTATACAAGTTTCATTTGGAAAACAAAGGAATTCAAAGCCTGTTTCAAACAAAAATAAAGCAACTCAACAGATCAGAGAAACATTAAGCAACTTTAGAATTCAAAATCAAGTTGCAGGCAAATCAAAAGCTATATAAACAACAGAAAATCAGATCAACAACTCAACAAATTCCAGTTTCAAAAACCTGAGTATGTTTCTCTGTTCTTCTAGATCTCTGTTTCTTCTTGTCCAGGTGAGCAACCCTTCTTATTTACCTGTGAGTAAACACACAAGTTTTAAAGTTGAGTTTGAGAATTAGTTTATGAAATCTTATGGTTGCTTTATATTGAAAACAAGTAATTCTGTGATAATGGGTTGTTTATCTGAAAACTCTGCTGTGTGATGTTCTTCAACATCTCAAGGTCTGAACAAAGTAAAGCAGAGCATATTTTTAAATTCTTCTTCATATAAATAATTTAAACCTAAGAAACTAAGTTAATAAAGTTGTTTAACTTGATTTATTAGCTTGGAAGTTCATTTTGAAGCACAACAGTATAATATAGAAACCGTCTGTTTAAGTTACAGTTGAAGAAATCAACATGTTAAAAAAATTCAAATGTTTTAATTCGTGAATTCGATCTCATATCTGGATTTAGCACACTAAATTGGGGTTTTTAATATAGAAATGATGATTTTTAAAGGGGTCTTCTAGGTGCAGTTCGAATATGAAGTAAAAATGCATTTTTCAAATTTCCATCGATTGAAACAAATTTAAATTTTGGAATTTGGTAGGAGGCAAGATTTAAGATATAGCATCCTAGGAAAAATGCTAGAATAATTTTCGAATGCATAGATTTTGGGGTCGATTCGAATATAGGGTTTGGTTCGAGTTTTATCTGGGGTCTGTTAAAACGTAAATTTCATCGCCGTGACTTGATCGAGCTTCTCGCGGTTCTGGGAGGTGGTAGGGAAGAGTATGGCCATGACGAGGACAGAGTTTCATCCCCTCCATGGGTCGGGGTTGGTCGAACGTGCATTTTCTGGAGAGTATTTGAGCTTTTGGTTCGAGCTGCAGGTGAATTTTCGATTTCGACTTTTATTCGAAAAACTGGGTTTCGATTTCAAGTTGTGGGTCAAATCGTGGTTTGTTGGTGGTGTCGTAGGAGGTAAGATCGTCGTTGACGATCTGTGCACGTACACGTGCACTCGCGTGTATGCCTGGATTGCTGTGTTTGGAGAAGAAGGATGGTATCGGGTATAGCTCGAGAAAATGCAGGGGCGACTCGAAGCAGATAGAAATTTAGTTGGCACGGGGAATAGCTCGGGTAAAACTGGGATTTACTCGGGTTTGACTCGAGATTTTCTGGGTGCAAAATGAAACAGTTTTAAAAATTTTATACAAGTAAAGTTTTAAATGATAATTGGTAAATAATTACTTTGTGTAATTAAATTAAAGCTAATTACTTTGTATAAATGATTTGAAAGCTAATTACTTTGTGTAATTAAATTAAATGAATAAATTATGTGATTAATTAAAAGTTTATTCATTTAATAATTGAAATATATTAATTTATGGTTAAGGAAAGAATTAAAGGTACTTAATTACTTAAAGATAATTATTTGATTAAAAGTAACTAATTAATAAATAAAGGTGATTAAGGAATGATAATTTATTGAGGAATAATTAAATATAGTAATTAATTAAAGATAATTAATTAAATTAATGAATTTTAATTAAAGGTTAATTATTTAATAATTAAAGGTTGATAAATTATAATTAAAAGATAATCAATTTATTTTTAATGGTCAATTAATAAGTGATTAAAGAATAATTAATCAAAATAATTTGTAATTTATTAATAGTTGATTAACCAGGATTAGAAATTTATTCATAAGAAATTAATCTGATTTAAATTTATCAAATAATTAATTTGATCCTATCTATGAATGTTTGAATTCTATTGAATGTTGAATTGTTTGATATCCCTGATGTATGATGCTTTGTGATATACCTTGATTATGTTGTGATCTGTAATTTCTTATCTGTGATATTTATACATATGTGATCTGTATATGAAAGATAAGCGTTATATTTTATATCGCTTATCAACTATATCCTGTATTTTGTTATGTGATGATTGATGTTGCACTATTGTGTGTAAAACCCCTGGACTACACCATACACACACAAATATGGATTTCACGTGGAAATCGGTTAAGTCACAGATAATTTAAATTTGATGTTTTTGAAATTGAAATTTTAATTTCAATTGATTTTGAAATTGGAATTTGGGTTTAAAGTGAAAAGCTTTTGGAATGGAATTTCAAAGATAAAAGTTATTTTGAATAACTTAATCGAGTTTTGAAAATTTAAATAATTGGTTTTAAATTTGAATTCAAGTTTGAAGTTGAATCTTAAGATTTGAAACTAGGGATTAAAGATGTTTATATATGGGTTAAACTATTTTAAAAAGTATTGATTTTGGAATGTGAATATAATTCAAGGACTTTAACCCGTGCAAATAAAATTGGATTTTTCTTAGACGAAAACTGTTTGTTTTCAAATGATAAAAGCTTTCGTATATATAACAAATGAAATTCCAATTTAAAGGAATTTCAAGTATAAATTGAAAGATGGTTTTCCAAGTTATGAATGAATTCTTTTTGAAAGCTATGAATTGAATATGTTTATTTTTAACAGATTTAAAATGATGATTTGTTTAAAACATTCGAAATGAAATTGTTTTGAAAGCTATAAGTTGAATCTTTATTTTAAAGATTTAACGAGTTAATCCAATTGAAACAGAATTTGTTTTGGAAAAACTGTGAAAGAATCTTTGTGAAAATTAAGTGAAATCTGTAAATAAATCTTTTTGTTTAAAAGATTTGAAATGGTAATTTGTTAAACCATTTGAAGAAAAGAAGTTGAATTATTAAGTTGCGACTTAATTGAAATCCCATTATCCATTCGTTTTAAAGATTGCGCTCGTTATTCGGGTTAGCCGGGAAAAGACATTTGTGTCATATAACCCATTCCGAATAATGATACGTCGTATATGGATAGCATTTGAAGACCGGTGTTGAAGACCGTATATTCACGAAAACGAAAGGACAACTCGTCGAATGTCTCTGCACCGACTGGTCCCCGGTATAGAGATTTGATCACCCTTTGTGATGGGAAGTCCGGATGGGATTGTGAATACCCGGAATTGCAAGGGCTTCGTAAGAAGTGCCTTCGGTTCTGTTCGAACCCGGAACAGACTTGTATGGATACATGTCTGACATTACACTTTGATATATAAAGCCGATTTCTTTCAAATACATTTCTGTTGGTGGCGGAGAATTTATTCTCTTAGCTTAACACCCTTCTTTGAGACGTACGAGCTCAGAGGTTATGTAGTTGAAATTTATCAGCGATATATCCCAATTTGGTAATGTGGCATGCTGAGTGTTGCTGTGTGATGATCATTGTTTGATCATTTGCGATATGATCATTTGTTTGATCTTATATCTTTGTGATCATAGGTTGATCATTTGTTGACCCGAAGCATGGCTTTGTGAACAAAGCGTAGCTTTGTGGACGAGACTTCGTCGAGCCTCATACCCCGAAAATGGTCAAAACAGGAAAGATGCGGCAAGGTTCTAGGGAGTAGCGCCCCTTAGTGTATGTCATTCCTTCTGGATAAAGGTGGTATCATGGTATGGAGCCCAGATACTTAACCTCTGTGGTTGCTGCAAGTTTATTACTTTGTGGTTGTTGCGAATCGGGGATCCTCGGGAAGATCGGTGACGATCGGGGGATGGCATACGCGTGTCAGTAGTTACCTATTTTTGCAGAGGTAACCCGGCCTTGTGTTGGCAGAGATCCGGTTAGGTTCTCGGGTCGTCTATTCCAGGGACGTACCCATCGTGGATAGGAAGTTCCTTAGCCTGACCATTTGTTGGAAATCCAAAGAAACAATACGAGCCTTTACGATTGCAAATTGTAGAACCTGTCTCCTCAGGAGGTAGCTATAGCAGGCATAATATAATGGTACCTATGCTGGCTAAGATTTATATTCTACTTTCGAAATGTTTTTCCACTATGCACTAATAATAATATCAAAAATGATTTGATTTTGCGTAGTAAGCATCTTTGACTAACATAAGAAGAAATCTCCTCCAAGTCTGCGTTTGCATTGTGTGTGTGGTGGGAGGTCTTATGGTAGTTTCATTTTCAAAAAGCATTGCGAATTGACTTTAAAATTCTCTGCTATTTGTTTTTAAAAAGATAAACTGTTTTTGTTGCTCACACCAGTCCCATGACTGATCCGGAGTTTATTGTTCCCTTCCTAAACTCTGGGTGCCCACTATTTTCCACACGGGCAGTCTAGAGTTGGGTTTTTCAGATATTCAGGTTTAGTAGATTATCTGGAGCTAGTTCAGTTCTTGGAGTTCATGGACTGACGTTGCTTATCTTGGAGCATTCTATTGGAGACATTCTATTACGCTGCTGGTGTTATCTATTTTTCTTTCCGCTGCAATTTATTGTATCATATCTCTGATGTATATAGATATTCATTGTATCATCATTGTATCTGGATATTGTATCAGATGTTGTATATCTATATTCTTTTTATTCCGCTGTGTTATTTACTTACTGTTGTTATAAGCTCCGGAGAACCAGATTTGGCATTTGAATCTACGGCATTTTGAGTACAAGTGGAGTACGTGTGCCGATTTTCGAAGGCCAACTTTTGGGTCTTTACGATACTCCTGTGAGTAGGAGCATCGTTCAACCAATTTTGCATTCAATCCCTGCCATCAAAAACCTCGCAAATAATTTTTAACATCCAAAAATTTTGAAAATCAAATTTTGAATCTGTACTCCTATGTCGGAAAAGGAATTCAGATGGAAAAATTCACAATTCCATCCTTCTTTTGGATACCTATTCTGTTCTACCTTGAAACCTTTTCTTCTACCCCTAAAACTTTTCCAAATTTTCCAAGTACAATTTTTTAACAAAGTTTATTTTTGGATGTTACAAACATAATTATCCTAACCGTACGTTTTTGTTTACTATCAACAACGTATGAAAATAGAAATTCCAAAGCTAAAACAGCATTTTCCCTTATTATTATCATCTATGTTTTGTATATTGTCACCCTTATCAAATAGTAAAATTCACATTCACTAACACGTCGACCCGCCCTACTTTAAGCATGTGGCCCAAGAAAATTGAATACTTTTCATTTTTCATCAAAAATACTTTTCCCTTTCCAATTAAAATTGCAAAATAGTTTAAAAATCAAATTCCCAAAAGCATTTAAACATTATTTTTCTATAAGTTTTTTCAACTTGAACAAAACTTCCCAAAAACATTTAAACTCAAGTTCTTAGATGCATTTAAACAAAAATTTCAAAAGCATTCGAACATTTTTTTTCAAAACATTAGTCGCTTCATCCTTAAAACAAATCAGGTCATATTTTAACGTAATATGGACTTTGTCTGTGAGTTAATGCATATGATGACCCTAGTATTGAACAGGGCAAATTTTTTCTTTTATTCTAAAACAACAAACTACCTATTAGCATATGTATAAATTTTAATTTTTAAGGCATAGAGATAGCGACCCATGATTTCGCAACAACTCTTTCCTAACCTCTGCTTGCTAAAAATTTATTTTTCCCAAAATCCTTAATTTTTTGGGATTAAAGCATTTTTAATTTCTAGTTGCTAACTTAATTTCCTAGTTTATTTTATAAACTTCCAGTCTTACCTATAATATATAGCGGTCTAATTCCATCCATAAAATCAACACAGTGATAAAACATGAATATATCTCATATCATTTCGTACGCTTTTTGATTAATCTAAGGAAGACAACTAGCGATTACAATCCAAAAACTCTAAGAGAAAATTTTGCTGGAAGCTGCCATTCATCATCAATTGGTGTTAATCATGTTGTGGCCCTAACATTCCTTACCAAATTGAGATGGACATGCCTAGAATGCTATTCAACTATCAACCACCTTACCTAACCCTCCTTCTTGGCTTCAAATAAATGCGGTCCATCCGTTACTTCAATTATTATACCCGATTATGGGATAAATTGTGCATCCCCATACCACAACAGGTGAAAAATATGAATTATACATATTTAGAATAACTAACCAGAAAATTAGTTGGTGGAATAACTTCCCTACCACCTATATTGCATTCAGTTACTTTAAGTTAACCAACATCCTTTATGTGTTGCGTCATCTTACCACTCTCTTCTCAATTCATAACTCTATCTTCTCCTAATCAAAATCTCTTGATAATATCCTCAAACTTTTTATTTACTTCCTCTATATCCATGCTCCTTCAGGGGAGTATACCTTAGGTCTCGCAAAATTGTATTCGGTACTATTCCCCATTCCTTTGTGGGTCCTTCTTAAAGCTTCCACACATCTCCAATAAAATATTCCAAGTTTCATGCCAACATTCCTTATATTCAACGACGATCTTTTATTGCTACCTTACGAGCATTGGTAGCTATTTTATTCATAGCCTAAAATCTTTACCCCTCCTACCTAGGTAGTGATTTATATCCGCTACATATTAAAATTTTGGTTTGGTTCTCACCGTTCTTTATAAAACTAAAATTTCACAGTCATGAATTACCTAATCCAAGACCTTTATCTTTGAAAATATGAACTTAGAAACCATTTTCAAAAACTTCTTGGATTCGTAAAGGAACCACAGAAAATTTTCCTTTTCAAAGACTTTCCACAACAAAGATTTATTCCTTTAAAAGTTGGATTTCTAATTCAAAACATTCAAAAGCTCAATTATCATACGAAACCATTTTTCAAAACATCTTTTATAACTTAAATTTATAAAAGGTGGAGTATACAAGGATAACTTTCATCCTACTATTTTCCTATACACATGCTATCTCCGCTTCCACATTTGATGGATATTTTAATGGCACAAGAGAGGGACTTCTAAAAGATATGCGTAATTGCAACATCTATCTAAGTGTTTATCTAAAACGCATGTGCAATTACTATATATCCATGGAATTTATCCATTCTTCTTATCCAATTCCTATTGTTTTTTCTCCTATATTATTTCTAGCTAGATTACTAATCCTGTTTATATATATAAACTCCTATTGCTATTTCTATCTAAGTTGTCGGGCGTTCTTACCCTTCCATTCTCTACCCCATTCTAATCAGGTACCGTATCCATTTATCCCCCTTTTAGAAAGAATTTTTAAAAGGAACTTTCAAATTTACACAATAGGAAAAATCATCGACCCCAACCTATGCTCGGCTTTATTTTTATTTCAAAAATGAAATATCCCTTTTTCAATAATCTTTAAATCCTAATTTATTGACTAAACCAGTTTTAAACTAAGAATTTCAAAACTGAAAAACCCTATTTACCAAAAAAATTTAACTCAACAAAATTTTCAAATTATGAATTTCCAAATTCCCTTGTTTTTTCAAAACAACAACTTCCTAATAAATCCTTCGAAAAACCTATTCAAAATATTTCAAGGAACTTTGAAAAACCTTTTTATTAAATTCTTTCACATGGGTTTGGACTTAGAAATGGATTTTAATTCTCCTTCCTTTTGGATTTTCCTTCTTTCTAACTCAATCTTCATCAAAAATCCAGTTATCTTATAATGGTGATTAGTGTACACTTTCTTGTGGGAACTTGCTCCATTCCTTCTTAAAAATTGCACTTCTCTTATAATTTCTTACGTCTGGATGCTTGGAACATGTAGTTTCTTACTTCCTATTTGTCTGGATGAAAGGTGCATTTTCAGTCGGCAATCTATCAAAATTCACAAACAAAAGGCAGCCTAGGCCCAACAAACGATCAAGTATAATCCACCTTCCAGGTTCCTCTTATATGTCATGCTCATGCTCTTCTTGGTCCATCCTTTATGATACGACCTCCACCCTGTGGGGTAATCGGGGTAGGAGCATAAATTTAACTTTATTTATTTTTCCAATTTATGGTTTCCTCGTCCATCCTTTCGAAATATGGTCGAAACTTCTTCTTTGGTTGGAATTTGTAGAGTTAGGCGTATAATTTATATATAATTATAGGTAAAAATACAAATACGTTATCCCAACGTATCCTAACTCCTATGATCGACTCGCTCTAGTACCATATATAAGAACCTGCACCTTAATGGGGCCGAATTCCGACTAAATCGAAATTTATCTTTTACGACACATATCATCGGTTTTGGTACATGTAATTGTATCAACCCGCCTTGAAATGGACCTAAATTCTGATGCAAAACATGCCCATCGAAACTTAGACCTATCTCAAAGCTGGTTGTTGGTTAGTGAAAAGAACAATACAGAGCTATATATATACGCATTCAGAATCTCATAGCGGAAGGATAAAATATAATAATAACAGTACCTATTTTACTCAAACTTCAAAATGTCACTGAAAACCATAACAAAATATCCATAATCACTATTACATATCCTTGGTTAAATGTTCCAAAATTACCACATCATTTTTATTTCATGGGAACGTTAGACACTACTAAAAATAACAAGTGAATAAATATACTGCTGCTACAAGTCTCATTAACGTCTCTACCTTGAGCATCGTCTCTCCTAACATGTGTTGCAATGAGAAGGAAGTCAGAACAACAAATGTCTAGTGAGTAAAAATCTTGAGCCTTATTATATTAGTACTTGGGCAGTACAATTTAAATAGGAATATTTCTTATTCTACCTACAACATAAGTCTTCTCAAATATAAGCCCAAAGGCTTTTCTCATCAATAAAAAGGCTTTCCAAAAATAAGCCCATAACCAACTTGCTATCAACCCAATAACCCATATCTACTGTCTAGAATGTCCTATCGATGTAAGAGATAGTGCTTAAGTCACTTAATACCTTTTAATGGAAATTAGCAGAATTCGACCATTTAATACCTTATTTTAGGTAGGTCCACGTCATTTACTACCTATCCCAAGGCGAACTCCTCATTAGTATCTATCTAGTTGACATTGCACAGAATCTCTTAGGCCACTTAATACTTCCTATTGAAACAGTCCCTTTCTCAAGATATCCTCTACCATGCCTAACCTATAAACCTAGCCATTTTCTACCTCCTACATAGAGAAGAGGCGGGAACTCACATAACCACTCAATACCTTCAATCTCCGAAGCAGGTTCTTTATATTATGACCCGTATCCCACGGTGATGTCTCACGTTAGTCTGACCATTCGTAGCTACTGGTAGCCAGATTAGTTGGCATATTTAACCTACAGAATTTGGGCCTAACCTCTCATCACTGTAGTTACTTATTATAGGCGATGTCTCGCATCAGCCCTAAGTCACACTGTTAGTAGCCAGATTAGCTGGGCAAACTTCCATGTGCGTTTGACTGACCATGCATCCCTATAACTTAGTCATAATCAATATCACACTATATATATATATTATACACATCTCAATGTTTCCATAATTTAGGCCTTATAAGAATTCTTTCTTATATCACCTTTAACAATAATTAATTTCCTAATAAGGGTTTAATAGAATTAATAACCTATTTAACAACGTCATTATATGTTATAATTATACGTTAATTATACAAATATATATAATAGATACGCTCCTAATAATTTCTATGCCTACGGAATTTACGCCTTAAACAGCGTTATATGTCAACTTTTTCAACAATTATACAAGTCTTATTCCATGTTTAACAATGCCCAAATTCCAATATTCATATCCAAAAATTCCAATCAATTGACTTGTTTACCATTAAAATTTAAACTCAACTTATTACACTAAAATAATGTAATATATTGGTAATAGAAACTTATAATTTCAATTTTACGTTTTATTCAACTCCCTTTTCAAATAAATAAGAGAATTTCTATTTAATTTATAGAAATAAGCGGTGCAAACTATGAATAAAATTCATACCTTACACATTATTCCCAAATCAAACCCTTTAATCAAATTCAAAGAGAAAGACTGAGAAGTGGAATAGAACGTAAAATTATCAAAACTACAAGTCTACATGATTACCTTTATTTTGGGATAAACAATTGAGATTTTAATCTAGAATTAAAGTTTCGCATTGGAGGAGTTTTACGGGATTATAATATGATATTTTCTCAAACCAAAACTCCCCAAGGCATATTCAAACCCAAATTATACTAATAATTATTTAAAAATAAAAGCTAAGATTTCCACTCATGGTATATCCTTAGCTTTGCCTCCTTTGGATTTTACACGCCGTTAACAATCTCTACCATAGCTCTTCTTTTTGACATATACAGCAAGTGATTTGTATATACGTTACATTCAGAAAATTTGTGACGACCGCCCATGACCCCTGCACTGAACATAGAAATAGTGCGCTGTAAAGTGTGCCAGGCAGCCATGGACGATTGCCTAGGTTAAGTTAAAACAGCAGAATCTATCGTATAACTCACAACGCATGGATAAAATACAATAGAAAGTATATATAGTGAAGCTTTACAGAACAGAATCTCAATTAAACTTTATAATAGTTTGGTACAAACATCTGAATAGTCAATACATCAAGCCTCACTACATATCACTCAGAGAATATACAAGCAGCGGAACATCCAGTACATATAGTAAGAAAAAAATATGCAAGCCTCCAGCTCGTCTTCGTCATCAGCATCGTCGGGAACTAAGAACAGCACCTGTCACCTGCTACCTAGTCTGCCCATCCCAAAGCGGATGAACAGCCCAAGGCAATAAGAGTTAAACATAAAGCCTTGAGTCAGACAACAGTCTTAGTGAGCGGTAAATTAACTAACAACATACCAAAAGAGCATAAAGGAAAAAGGAATAGGAATCCAACCCTCCCACTCCACCTCTTTCTACAATGATAGCTCCCAGACACACTAAACAGAAATAAACATAGCAAAGCAGACATTTAAAGTAAAGCAATTATCACTCGAGTCAAGGTCGGTGTTTTCCAAGTACAAACCCCCAATGCCTAAACCAAGATCAGATAAGCACCCAGAAAACATCGCTTTTGAGACCGAATGACGATACAACCAAACATTCATGACTCTGGCTATCACTGTTATCATTGCTTCGATACCATCATTAATTGAATGACCGGCACATTCTTTCAGCCGTCCGTCAAGGGTTAATGGCAACCCCGGTTCTAGACAGAACTCCGCACGTCGTCGCAGCCCGTGCCTAGGACTATCGAATCTGCCCAGAGTACTCGACTACAATCATAGTCTTTAGGGACTATCGAATCTGCCCATCGTACTCTTTCTTTGAGCCTGCAAGAACCTTCAACAACGATGAAATCTCAGCCTTCTAGTCATCCTCGACGACGATTTCCATACTAGCCCAAGCGCCTCTCGAGCAAAATATTATCCTCAACTCGAACCATTTCACCGAGTTATCAACATGCTTGGAATGACCCCGTCTGGATTAAACCAAGGCTATCTCATACCATGCCTCACTTCATCTCATCATAGCAAAGCCTCATCTCAACATCAACATCATCAAATCTATCCATATGAGCTTCATCATCCGCCACATATGCCACGAGCAGCTTTTCCAATTCAAGAGCCTTTCCCTTAGCTTTTGAATCATCTTCGACTAACTTGTCCAAATCAAATCATCAATCAACTAATTTACAACAATCAATCAAGTCAAACATTAATCCAAGTAATCAAGCATTCAAACATGATTAAATAAAAAATTATAACAATAATGGCAATCTTGTAAATAAAGAGTCTAAATCTAACAAGCATGAAACATGGGTAATATCTCTACAACTTGATGAATGAACTTGCATAGGTTAATCATGTAGTACAATGGATGTCAAATCATCATGAACAATAGATCTACACTTAAGTTTATGAAAATGCATGGAAATCACTATCTTAACACCAAATCAATCCATTAATCCGATATACTCCTTTGGATCCGTGTGAGAGATAATCACCACTCACCGAATCACCTAAACACCTCAAAAGCAACACACTTCAGATCTGGACAGCGAAGGATCTAACTCGATTCTCCAAAATTCCGCTTCAAACGATGAAATCTCTCTTCGATGGATGTAGATCTTCAATCTAAGCTCTTGGATCTTCGGTTCGATCTTCGATTTGGATGGAAGGAAGCACAAGATTAAAGTGGAGAAAAGAAGTGAAGAAGTGTAGAACTCGAGCTCTCAAAATAGCAGCACTTCGTCGCTTCAAAATCCCGATCCCAAAAAGTGAGGTAGAACCGTGTATTTATAGGCTGGAAAAATCTTAGGTCGTCCGCCCCCTTAGGTCATCCACAACCTAACTATCTCCGACCTATGACTTAACGACCTAACAGTTCTGCACGACCTACAGACCCAACGACCTAAACCTCAACACTTACGCGCGACCCACGACTTAACAAAGATGCCGACCTAACGCTTTCGCTACTTAACACATTGCGCGACCTAACGACTTATCAAATACGACCTAACTATACATAGGGTCTTACGACCTAACATTTAGGTCGTCTAACGACCTATCTATACTCAGGGTCACAACGACCTAACTATAACGACTTAAGCATTCTACCTTAAGTCGCTTACGACCTATAATCCTTAAGTCGCCAACTCCTATAAGTCGCTCCACCGACCTAACTACTATAGGTCGTTAACTCGCACTGTCTACTAGGTCGCTATTCCTATGCCGCTAACTCTTAAGTCGCCACTATCTTAAGTCGCCAACTTTCCTTAAGTCGCCTATTCCTTAGGTCGTCTACTCCTTAGGTCGGTCAAATCCTATAGGTCGTCCCAAACTATCATACGACCTAAACCACTACGCGACCTAACTGTCATACTACCTAAATCCTTACCTCGTCCAGTCCTTAAGTCGTTAACCGCTACCACTATCTTCCTTAGGTCGCCAACCGCCCTTAAGTTGTCAAATTCTGTAGGTTGCTCCAATCCGTTAGGTCGTTCACTCGACCTAACCTACTCCACGACCTAAGCCACCACACGACTTATCTTCCAGACGACCTAAGCTACACACGGCTTATCTTCTATACGACCAAATGACAACTGTTTTTTACAAACATTCGATCCGTAAAAATACAGGCCGTTACAAAATTGGAGAAGAATGGGTTGAGAAAATAAATAGAAAACAAAATAGATATTAATGATTTCTTACCTGAAACCATAATGAGGTTTTTTGAATCTATGAAGAGACAAACTGACAGAGCTTCGCTAGAGTCCCAAAATATTTTGTGAATAAAAGTGAATGGCCTAGGCTCCTATTTATAGTGGTTGAAATGCACTAGAACCATTAGATTTAGTTGTTTTAATATTATATAATCCGGTACGTTCATCGTGCAAAAACCTTTGCCGCCATCATTCACAACTGGTCCACCGCTGCAGCCCACTGGAGAACCGCTAGCGATCGACTGGGCTAGTGGGAGTGGTCGATTGGTATGTGCTATTTTGGAAAGAATTCTTTTGCCGTTGGTTTTTAATTATTTTATTCCTTAATTACTTTGTAACGTTAATGTTGATTTTAACATTTACTTAACCTCTCAAGTATATTATTGTTAAGTTTTGAACTTCAAATTTTAAAATTAATTATTCATTTGAATTTAAATTCTATTTAAATTATTTTAAAACCAAAATGTTCAAATGCCCATAACTTCTTCGTTTAAGCTCTGTTATCAGCATATTATATATGGAAATTGATCGGATTTTTGCCACGACAATGACATAACTTCCATAGTCAAATTCCGACTTTTACAAAATTTCAATTTTCATCCCTATCTTATTTAATTTAGCCAAATTTATTTATTTATGGTTGATTTATGGGGTGTTACATTCCTCCCTTCTTAAAATGCATTTCGTCCTCGAAATCTTTTCCAAGGGGTAAACAGTGTAACGCTCATTAGACATCCATATTATACAACAATACCTACACAACCATCAATTCAATCAAAAGTACAACGTGATTATGTATTGCAGACATACTATAATTGAGCTCAATCCTTGCATAAGTTTGTGACCGTGACTTATAAGTATGTATGCAAAACATCCTAAACATGCATTATTTCTAGATTAGTGCAAAGTGATAGTGAAAAGTCTAGCAACCATCTCCTACCATCCAATCTAGCAACCATGATGCAACGAAAATTTTAACTTTGGAAAGAAAGGTTTACTTGTAAAAAGCTCTGGATGAGAGATCTTCATCTTCTCTTTAGTTTCCCATGTCTTTCCATTGGGTTATCTTTCCATTGTACTCGAACCAACCTAATTTATTTTCTATCGAGCTTCCTTGAAACACCACAAACCCCTTAATATACCCAAAAGGACACACTAAAAGGCATGGTGCATTGTAGGTATAACTAAAGCAAATAGAGACTAAGATTCACAAGACAAAAATAGATAATAAAAAAACAGCGGAAACTTAAAATAATAACTTAATTAAAAAAAGCTTCATAATTGCTTCATAAATAAGTCAAATACCAAATTCCACATACATGTCTAAAACTCCAATACGCATGAAACAAAAACTCATAGTCTCAAAAATCAGAGTACATAATGTCCCTCATAATAAGCCAGCACATAGAAAGAACAAAAGCTGAAAGAGGTAGCAAACTTCTCCAAGAAATCACCAAGCAACAGCAATCTGTTGTTTCTCCCTTGATTGCCTAAGGGGAGGAAAAAGGGGAAAATAGAGGAGTGGGTTAGACTAAAAATCTGGTTAATGATAGCTAGAGTCTTTAAGCAAAGTAAAAGTAATAGACTCTACAATAGTTCTAGTATATAAAGAGGAAACAAAGGAAATAGGAAAGAGATAAACTGGAAATAAATATGATTAACTATAAGATAGGTTAACTTTGATTGTTTGCACTTGTTCTTGATAGCTGCTTTGATTAGGCTGAATTCCTAATCCTATAATTAGGCCGAATTCCTAATTTTACCCTTCGATCTGCCTGCTACTCCATAGACCTTACTACGGACCAGAGACTAGGTAACTCCCTACACAGCAGCTAATGGTACCTACAAAAGATGCACAAAGCAACCACTGTGGATCTAGACGATACATAGCTCCCTACACAGAAGGCAATGGTGTCTACGAAAGACACACATACTAAGCGCTTGGAACTCATAGCGATTACTGAGCACCAGAATGGTAGTCGCACGCGTAACTGCCACCATGCCCATGCTACCTTTTGCTCCACCTATTGGGTCTTCTTATTACCTCAAACTCCAGCATAAGCGTGCCCCTTGTCTCACTTCAGGCTAATGTGAGAGCACTGTGTGTCCATAGAAAATAGGGAAAATGATGTTGGTACTGGCCCATCATTCAAACAATATCAAGTTGCGCCCCTTATCCAAATCCCCCGTGATTTGGACTTCTAATTGACCAAATACTACCATTTTTAGCATAAGTGTGCCCTCGTCTCACTTCAGGCTAATGTGAGACCACTGTTTTGTCTAATAGGGAATGCTATTTGGTACAGGTCCTACTTTCATCTTTGCTTATTAACTTAGATAAATTATTTAAATAAGCCTTTACACTTTTCCCTACTATATGTGCTTATTAATTTATCCTAAGTCTTAAAATAAGCATTATTTTGTTCTTTTTCTTATTATAACCTACATTATAATCATGCTTATTACTTAACCCAAGGTCTAAGTGATAAAATAAGCCTCTTTCATCTTTTACTCTTTTTAGTTATAATTCTAAGTTATAACCAGGCCAATCCTTTTAATTCAGTCCAATTAATGTCATAATTAGGCATAATTCCATTCCAATTCCATTTATATTACAGTCTTTGTAATTTATATCTTATATTCCATTATTTCATTTTTCTTATAATTTAATCCATATTCGCGTTAATCCTATTCTAATCCATACGTGAAGAAGGAGGAATAAAAGAAAACTGAAAATAGAATAAAATCCAAAGCGTAGAAATAAGATGTAAATAACGTATAAATAACATTAAATAAACTAAAATATTGTAAATAAACGGAAAAGCTAGAATTAACAGAAATAAACTAAAATTACTGAAAAGAATAGCTGAAAGGAAATAGACTGAAAATAGTTCTAAAAACTATAAACAAACTACTGAAAAGGCTATTCCAAAAAATCGTAGTAAAACTAGAACTATTGAAAACTCTATTATTTTAAATTACTTAAAGAAATCTAAAATAATTACAATCACTCACCTCAGGTCCTATGCTCTTCCTTTGGTCTTCCCGGATCCACTTGGAGTTGTAAAATAATTTAATTTATAATGATTTTCTTCGTGAAAAAATTATTTTGTTTAGGGTTCTTCCTAGAAAGGTGAACCCAATTGGAGAAACCCTAGAATGAGAAAAAGTGTTAGGTCTAGGGGTCTATTTATAGGGGTAGAAGTGGATCTCAGACCGTTGGATTTGGGGATTGAGTAGGACGCAACCACATCATAGGCTGGATAGCAGCCATCAGATGGAAGAATAGAGGGACTGGATTAGTTTGAAGAATGCAAAACACGTCAAAGTCGGTTAAAAAAATCGTGCCATCACTCGAATGAATGAACGATTGTCGTTCGCCCCCAAAATAGCAGGCGGGTCGACCGGGTGGTCAACCTCCTGGTGCCCAAGTCGACCAGCCAGTCGACCTGCCATATATATATGTATATATTTTTTTTTCTTTTTTCTACTTATTTTGTTTAATTCCTATCTTGTTCATATTAGCTCAGTTTTTGATGTTCTATATATGGAAATTGACCTGAAAATTACCACTGACACAATGGTGTAACTCTCATGGCTCAATTCCGATAATTTCACAAAGTTATTTTATTATTTAATTAATTAACGGATTAATTATTATGGGTTACATTTTTGGTTGTTACATTCTCCCATCCTTAAAGGATTTCATCCCCGAAATCTCTAAGGATAAAAGAATGACTAAATGTTTTCGTCCAAGTTCTACAACCAACTACTCAATCATCAACCATTCATCCATTGTCCTTAAGTTTTTCTAACGAAATTTATGATACTTATGCAATTAGTGTAGTGTAAATGTTCCTAACTAATGAAAAAGATTAGGCGATCCACTGATTCAGTTGACCTCCTTTCATGCAATCATGCCCGTGCCATGTATCCAAATGAATGCAAAAATTTCCTAATGATAACTGATAGTTCTATATGCATGCTACAACCATCATCCAAATGCAACAATCATGTGATAAACATCCATTTATGGCAACCATGGAAATAAAGTAAAAATGCGCACACATCCATATGCATATGCTCTAGTGTCCTAATTAGGCCGATCCCTAAAGAATAATAGTGCCTAGTGTACCTATATGCGTCCATTAGCATCCACTAGCAAACACTTGCAATCACTAGCATACATCATTCATAACATGTTCTATTAATATGTTTGCATCAAATCCTACCATCCATAGGTTAAATCCTAGGTTCTACCCTCCTAAAGGATAATAAAGGAAAGAACCTATTCAAAACTAAAGATGGAAAAAGGAAATTATAAAACCTATTATCAAAGAGACATGGATATGAGTTTTCTCTTAATCAAATTAGTCTTCTTCGAAATCTCTCTAACCATGTCAGAACCAAGAAGTAACCTTTCCGTAGACTCCAACCGATATGAAGACGACTTACATGGCCTTCCAAAAAGAGCTTCAAAAGGAGTCATTCCAATGCGAATGCTAGCCTAAAAACTACTATCATTTGAATTCCACTAAAGAAAGATGCTTTTCCCAAGTTCTTCCAAAATCAAGAATACTCATTCTCAACCATGCTTGTCTTACTATTCTACTAATTTCATTTTACCGTTCTTCATGAATAGACATTCTTAGGTTCTTACTAGTGTCCTATACACTTTATGGAAACTTCCATTATTACTTCTAAAAGTAATTACTACTATCTCCTTACACCTTTTCCGTTACTCCTAGGAAATGATTCTTATCTACTCCACATTTAAGAGTTTGGTTTGGTAATCATCACCTTGTTTTAAAAACTAAGGTTTCTAAAAAATATAAAACATCAAATCCCAAAATCTTTGTCTTTAAAAGTGTTATCTTTTTAGTTTCTATTATTTTCAAAAGTACTTGGTCACTTAATATTATTTCCCAAACCTAGAGGGAAAAACTTCCAATTTTTTAAGTCTAAAACTTATACCTCTCTTTCTTTTAAAGACTTTTACAGTTTTCTATAAAAATTTGAATTTTCAAATTTTACTTTTATTAAGTTTTTCATTTCAAAAACTTATTTACTTTTTCATCAAACCATTTTCTTTTAAAATATCTTTAAAATATCCTTTATGTGTTTTCAAAACAGCTTCTTATTACACCTAACAGTCTCATATCTTAATGTATTGGAACTACTTTCTATTATGAGAAGTTATTAATGCTAAAATCTTCTATGAACCTTTTAAAAGGGACTTCATGTTTTTGTGAAGTTACAAGGAATTTATTCTATCTTTTTGAAGTAGGCTATAGAAAATATGATGCTTCCCATATCTTGTTCATCTCTTTCATGTATTCCTTGTGACTTACACAAAACATTTTTATCGGTTTCATAGAGAATTATACCATTATTCTTTTCATTCCACTAGATTAAAGTATGCTTAATTTATATTCTTCCATGATTAATATATTCTAATATCTAACTTACACATTTTCTTTTCAGAAAAACTCATCTTCAAAACTGTTTTAATGTATCCATAACCAGAAAACATTTTCTTATACTTATTTAAATAATAAGTATATTCATAAATCACTTTAATTTCTATTCTTAGAAATTATCTTTAAAAATACATTTTTATTTGGGTTTAAAACACATGTTGCGTAAAACACCGTTACAACAACCCAAAAGTACTAGTGTATGAATTTAATAAATACTAATAAATCTCATATACTATATAAAAACATTTGTCTTAGGAGTTACTTACTATAACAATAGGGTTATACTCTATGCTCTTTTATTTTCCACGAAAACATTTATTACAACAATAAATGTTGTAATATATGTTTTTTGATACTTAATAGACTCTATGTTTTTATATTTAAGATCTTTGTTTACTTACAAAGGAACCAGTGAGTTATATATGCTCTATAATTTTTTTTCAAAAAGAATTTCTTTTTAATGAAATTTTCATCATATAAAAACAAATTTAAATTTCTTACCATATTTCCAAAAACCTAATACTTACTTTCAAAATATTGATAATTTTTTTTATTCTAATAATTTCATTTTATTGGGTTATATATAAAGTGGATTTTCCTACTTACTATCCTCGGAATATTTCTTCTAAACTAAAGGCTTTTACCTCTATTCCTCTTGTATACTCATATTTATTCTAAGGCATTACCGTCAAATCCACTTGTCTGAGACAATTATAATTTCTGTAATTATCTACACATGGGCTTTCTTATCTACTGAATTTTATTGTACATCTCTAACCTTAGCCTACCTTTCTTTGGATTTCCAAAATCTGAATCCTAAGTGTATAAAATAATTCCTACCATGTGTAGACCTTCTCTATCCCCCAAAAACACACTTCCTTATGCCTATAGTGTCACTTCAAGAATTCTACCTTCAACTATACGAAGAACCTCCTTAAGATGATAACATGCTCCTCCATACTTTTTGGAAAACACCAAAATGTTGTCCCTACCACCGCGAATTTACTTAGGACATCTCTAAAAACATAGCTCATCAAATCTACAAAATAAGCTAGGGCATTGGTTAGTCCAAAAGGCATAACCAACCACTCAAAGAGTCCGTCGTGTGTCCTAAATGCGGTCTTATTAATGCTATCATCAACGACCCTAAGCTGATGAAATCCAGTTGCTAAATCAAACTGGGAGAATACCGAAGAGCCAACTAACTCGTCAAAAAGATCATCTATCCTAGGGAGTGGATATTAGTTCTTCTTTGGGAGCTTACTTGTAATGACCCCGGATTTTATATAAATTTAAATTGATAATTAATTAATTTTTGAATAAAATTTGTGAAATAAATCGATAAATTGATTGCGAGTTTCCCCGAATTCAAATAAATTCTGTATAAATCGTTTAAATTTAAAATATTGTATATATATGTGTATATATGTGAATATATATGTATTTGAGCATATATGAGTAAATTTGAAATTGCATATATATTTGATTTGAATTTAAATCGTAAATAAATGGTTTAAAAATGAAAATATATAAGATATAGAAATATAAAGTAAATACATTGGATTTATAAAATAAATATATATAGAGGAATACAAGACAATAGATATTAAAGTAAAATTTATAATAATAATTTAAGCTAGAAATAAAGATATAAAAAGAGTAAACTATAAAAATCCAAAGTAACACATTTGCTAAAATTAACAACATATAAATTATAGAAATTATCCATATTACACAATAATAAGATTAAATAAAAATAGAGGTAGATGTATATAAGATAAATTATAAAAATATCAAGTAATACACTTAAATGAAATTTTAATAACATATTTATAATAGAAATTATCTATACTATAAAATAATAAGATTAAAGAAATAAAATACATTCAAGCAGAAACAAATAAATAAATAAATATATATATATCTATACACTTGTAAAATAAAGAGACAAAATACATATGAATGTACTTGCTAAAGAAAATATAAACATATATATGAAAGTATTGTAAAAGAAAACAAGGATTATATATGCATGAAGGCTTGTAAAAGAAATAAAATATACTCAAGTATGTAAACAAAGACAACATATTTATTTTTCAAACATGATAAGTATGAACAAACAAAAAAATATATATACGTTAGCTTGCCAAAGAAAACAGTACAAATACATTCATATCTATAAACAAGACAAATGATAATAAATGCTAGTACCTCTAGCATACAAAAGTAAGAGTACCATAGCCTACAAAACTTAGAAAATCTCTGATCAAAGATTAATAAACAATTTCTAGTACAAATATATAACACCACAACAATATCATACCAGCCACGAAAAAGAATTTCTGACCTTGTATGGTACAAAGAAAATAAAATATCATCTTGTATTGTACAAAGACATTAATATCACATGTACAAATATCATCATCAACCTGTAAACTCTTTTCTTTTTATCAAGCTTTTCATTTCAGTCTCGTTTATTCTAGGCTGTGAAAATCTGGAGTAAATAACATCATTTCAAAATTTAAACAAACTTCAACTGAAACAATTCAACACAAACCAGATTAATCAAAGATCAAAAAAGAGAAAAAAGATTTCAGCTTGCAGTTTTTCAAAGCCTGTTTCAAGCATAAAAGGGAAACTCTGTTTCTTCTAAAAATCAGGTGAGCAAACTCTTAAACCCATATATACTTTGGTTTGCATGTGGTCAGTATTGGATGTTTGTTTGTGAAATGTGTTTGGATCGGTGTAAATATGCATGTACATGTATTAATATGGTTTGTCTGTGCATATATAAATGTATAAACCTGTTTCTCTGTTGAATGACAGGTTCTAACCTTCCTTAATAAATTCCATATCTCTGTGTATAATCAAAATTAGGATAAGATTTTTAAAGAACAAATGATTGTATGAATGTATTATAAATTTTAAAAACAGTAACCAGTAGTTAAACTCAGTGAATATTTCAAAATTTAAACATTTACAGAGATAAATAAATTCAAATCAAAAATCGATCATGATAAATTGAAGTTTTGATTATAATAACAGAATCGTATGGTGAAACAATGAATTTAGGAGGAAAATCCATGATTTTAGAGTATGTGAATGTTGTTATATCCTGAGTTAATCAGAATTTGGTTATTTGTCGATTGTCGACGACCGGTGAGATGTTAGTGGCCGTGACCAAGGCTGGTGGTAGTGGGTAGCTTGGAGGTCACGGGAAATATAGTAGAAAATTTTCTTAATGGCCGTGGTGGCCAGGCATCGGTGATCTAGGGTTTTGAGGGTGGGGTCTGACGAGTGGAATGTCGAGGGGATCTCGACTAAAATAAAACATCGGGCTCGTTCGCGAGGTGGGGGATAGCGGCGTGGTGATGAGGTGGTGCTCTGGGAGAAGAGCCGGGGTTTCCAGTCGACGAGATCGTCGGCGGCAGGTGAATGTGTCGATTGGGTTATTTCTTATTGGTATCAGCGTGGTGATCGATTTCGAATTGCTGACGATTCGACGAGGCTGAGTGGTCAGGTCATCAGAGATTGTGGTCGTCGACCTGAGGATGGTCACAGCATTAATCTTTGGCGGTCGGAACGTGTGTGCATGTGCACGCGTGGACATGTGTGTCAGTGATGAGCTAGTTTTGGGGAAGAAGCAGTTTGCTCGGGTTCGAGCATGGGGAAACGAGAGTTTGACTCGAAGACGAGAGGAGGGAAGTTTGCCCGAGGTTGAGCTTGGGGTTTTCTTGTTTTTTTTTCTCGGGTCTGGAAATTGAGGGTAAAAACAATTTTAACCTTTAAAACAAAATCAAGTTTATTTAAAACAATTTTGTTAAACCCAGTTCTTTTGTAAATAATGAATGTTTATCCAAGTTTGAATTGGTTAAAAGGTTTTTAAATTAAATTATTTTAACTTAACTAAGTTTAAAAATATTTAAGGTTTATATAACCTTTATTTTAAAGTTTATTTTAAAACTTAATAATGTAATTAAGAAGTTGATTAAGAAAGATAAAAGGTTTTTAAAGGTTAATTACTTAATGAAAGTAATTAAAGGTTAATTAGTTAATTAAAGTAGTCAAAAGGATAATTACTAAATGAAATTAATTAAGAATAGTTAATTAATTTAATTAACTAATGATTATGATTGATTAACTACTGATTAGAGATTTATGAATATTAATTAAAAGTAATTAATGTTTAATTACTATGAATGGTTAAGGATAATTAATATAAGTAATTAAAGGTAATTAATTACTTAAAGATAATTACTTAATTAAAAGTAATTAAATAAATGATTAAATTGATTAATTAAATGATTAAAGGGCAATTACTTGAGGGAAGTAATTAAGTGATGATGACTCAGTGTAATTAAAGGATTAGTTAATGTAATTAATCAAGGAGAATTAATTAAATGGTAATTAATTAATTAAAGGTTAATTTATTAATTAAAGATAATTATTTAAATGGTGAATTAAATAATTAAAGGTTAATTATTTAATAATTAAAGGTTGATGAATTATAAGTAAAAGATTAACTAATAAAATTTGAAAAGAGGATTTATTTCAAATAATTTGTAATTAACTTATGATAATTAACCCGGATTAATAATCGATACATCTGATTTAAATGAATCAGTTGATTAATAAATTCACTTGTGAATGTTTGAACCGGACTGAATGATTGAAGTGTTGATATTCCCTGATCTGTGATGCTTTGTGATATATTCTGATTTGTGTGTGACCTGTAATGTAGTTTATTTAACTGGGATGAATGTAATTATATTATCTGTAATTTATATATCTGTGATCTGTGAATAAAAGATAAGCATTATAGTTATACCGCTTATCAACTATATTTCTGTATTCTGATATGTGATGATTAAATGATGTTGCACTATTGTGTTAAACCCCTAGACCACACTTTTACACACAAATATGGATTTCACAAGGAAATCGGTTAAGTCACAGATGATTTAAATTTAATATTTTTGAAATTGAAATTTTAATTTCAATCGATTTTGGAAATGGATTTGGGTTAAAGGTTAAAGCTTTTGAAAAGGTGTTTTCAAAGACAAAAGCTATTTTGAATAACTTGGTAAAGTTTCAATTTAAATAATTCAATTTGAATTTGAATTCAAAATTTGAAATTGAATTCCATGTTTGGAAATTATGGTTAAAGATGATATAAAAATGTTTATATGAATTTAAACCATTTTAAAGGTATGGTTTTGAGAATTTGAATTTAACCCAAGGACTTTAACTCGTATAAATGAATCGGATTTTCCGAAATGAAAACTGTTGTTTTCAAATGATAAAAGCTTTCATATAAGAAAAGAAATTCCAATTTAAGTTAAAGGAATTTCAAGTTTGAATTGAAAAATGGTTTTTCAAGTTATGAGTGAATTCTTTTTGAAAGCTATGAATTGAATCTGTTTATTTTTAACAGATTTAAAATGGTGATTTGTTTAAACCATTCGAAATGAAATTGTTTTGAAAGATATAAGTTAAATCTTTGATTTAAAGATTTAACGAGTTAGTCAAATTGAAATGGAAATTGATTTGGAAAATCTGTGAATTAATCTTTGTGAAACTGGGTGAACTTTGTGAATTGAATCTTTTTGTTTAAAAAGATTAAAATGGTAATGTGTTTAAACCATTTGAAAAGAAAGTTTTGGATAATAAATTGTGATTTAATTGAAATCCCATTATCCATTTGTTTTTGAATATTGCGCTCAGCCGGGAGAGGACCTTTGTGTCATATAACCCATTCCGAATAATGATACGTCGTATATAGATTGCATTTGAAGACCGGTGTTGAAGACCGAGTATTTGCGAGAACGATAGGATAACCTATCGATTGTCTTTACACTGAGTAGCTACGGTATAGAGATTTCCTAAGTGATGGGAAGTCCGATCGGGATTGTGAATACCCGGATTGCAAGGGCTTCTTTGGAAGTGTCTTCGGTTCTGTTCGAACCCGGAACAAACTTGTATGGTTACATGTCTGACATTACATTTTGAGATATAAAGCAGATTTATTTCAAATACATTTCTGTTGGTGGCGGAGAATTTATTCTCTTAGCTTAACACCCTTCTCTGAGACGTACAAGCTCAGAGGTTATGTAGTTGAAGGTTATCAGCGATATACTCCCAATTTGGTAATGTGGCATGCTGAGTGTTGTTGTGTGTTGATCATTTATCGATCATTTGTGATCAAAGCATGGCTTTGTAAAAAGCGTAGCTTTGTGGACGAGACTGCATCAGGACCTCACAAACCGAAAATGGTCGAAACAGGAAAGATGCGGCAAGGTTATGAGGGTCGCGCCCTTTAGGGTATGTCATTTCCTTCTGGAAAAAGGTGGTATCATGGCATGGAGCCCAGATACTTACTCATGTAGACACACTATATTTATTACTGTGTGATGTTGGTTATCGAGGTACCTCGGATACAGGTCCCAAAGGACCGGGGGGTGGCATATTCGTGTAGTAGTAACCTAGTTACAGAGGTAACCCGGCCTTGTGTTGGCAGAGAGCTAGTTAGTTCTCGGGACGTCCCGCCAGAGGCGTTTCCATGTGGCATAGGAAGTTCCTTAGCCTGACCATTTGTTGGAAATCCAATCAAACAATACGAGCCTTGTACGGTTTTAGTTGTAGAACCTGCCATTCAACATGGTAGCTATAGTAGGCATAATATAATGATACCTATGCTGGCTAAGATTAATATTATACTTTCGAAATGTTTTCTGCATTATGCACTAGTAATAATATCAAAAGAATTTTTCTTGCGTAGTAAGCATGTTTGACTATCATAAGAAGAAATCTCCTCCAATTCTGCGATTGCATTGTGTGTGTGGCGGGAGGTCTTAGGGTAGTTTCATTTTTCCAAAAGCATTGCGGATTTCAATGTTTAAAATTCTTTTGTTGTTGTTTAAAGATAAACTGTTCTTGTTGCTCACACCAGTCCCATGACTGACCTGGAGTTTATTGTTCCTTTCCTAAACTCTGGGTGCCCACAATTTTCCACACGGGCAGTTCAAAGTTGGGTTTTTCAGATAGTCAGATAATAGGAGTAGATTTGATATCTTTGAAGCCTTTGGATCTTGGCGATCACATTAGCTTCATTCTGGAGTTATCTTGTTTTCTTATAGCAACTTGATGGTTGTTCGAGCTAGTTCTGGATTAGAGATGGATTATTTGGAGTTTGGCATTGAAGACATTATCTTTCCGCTGCTATTTCTTGTATCTCTGATAGTGTTGATGTTCAGTTGTATCATTGTTGTGTATCATTCTGGATATTATATTCATCAGATGTTGTGTATATGATATTATTTCTTTTTCTTCCGCTGTGTTGTTTACTTAATTGTGTTATAAGCTCCGGCATGATTCAAATTTCAACGGTTGAATCTGCGGCATTCAGGTACAATTGGAGTACGGATGTCGATTTTCGAACGCTGAAATTTGGAACGTGACAATACTTAACTCTCTATAGTCCTCATAATGTTGGAGGGAACCATCCGCCTTAGTGGCGAAGTCGACTAGCGCTCTCCACTCCGATATGCTTCTTCTTACGAATCCCTTCTCCAAAAGCTCACAGATCGGCTTGCTCAATTCTTTCCTCTCCCTAGGTGCCATGTGCCTCACAAGTAACAATACTGGCTTAGCATTCTCGGTCAAATAAATCATGAAGTCAATCTCTCTCTTAGGGGTAGTCCCCTAACCTCCTCAAAGACATCTGCAAAATCTCTGACGACGGGAACCGAATGCAACTATGATGAAGATGAATCGAGGGAATAGAGAAAACTCAACATGACTGACCCTTGCGGGTCGCAAGATATCTCGAGAGTCCCACCATTGCAAGTCTCTAATCTAACGACTCTCCTTTCACAGTCTAATATAGCTCCATATGTGGATAGCCAATCCATTCCCAAAATCATCCCATACCCCGAAAATCCAATATATAGGCGTCGCAGTCAAATTCTACGCCTAGGATAAAAAATTTCAAACCTCTACAAACCATAGTCAAGTGTGCCGATCCTCCTATGGGGTTTGAAACAACAATGGGGTCTACTAAAGAAATGTCTAAGTGCAAACAATCTACTAAAGAACTAGAGATGAAAATGGTGTGATGCTCTAGAATCGAATAGAGCCCGAATAGGAAAAAAAATTAGAAATAGAAATCAAACTTTCCTACCTTGATTTGGTCTACTGTTGGAAGGTGCTGTATACAAAGTCTGAATCTGTGCTGCAGGTGCGCTTGCTGCTTGCCCCACTTTCTGAGGACATACTTTACTAAAGTGACCAAGCTGTCCATAATTGAAACACCTTCCCTCCATTCCTGCCTTCTTATGGTCTTTTGCGTAATGACCATTCATTCTATAGCGCTTACACTTCCCATTTTTCATGATTCGCTTCTGAGGTCCCCTTTCTTTGCTCTTATCCTTCTTGACCTTCCACCACTGTTTCTTAGAGCTTGTAGGAACCTCCTTAAATTCTCCGTTCAGCTTCCAATAAGTAGGTTGAATTCGCTGTTGGTCCTCCAAGCCTAACCGCCTAAACTTTCGTTCCATATCTTCCAACCTAGCTTGTGTCTCCTTGAAATCCTTCATGCTAGAAAATGTTCCGCCCCCTATGCTAGTGAAGTCCTTGCATAGCTTAGAAAAATCGGCTAGTGTAGGTGGATTAAAGGGATTTCCACCTACCGGTGTTGTATTTGGCGTTTGCCCTTGCACCTCTGGTACCGTAGCTCTATGGAACCAGTCAGGCATACTATGCAAAGAAAAGGAAACTTAGGCTCGAAAGAATCGAAAGAAGGTTGAACTGGACTTTGAAGGGATTTTTATAAAAACTCTTTTATACTTAAAATCTATTTCTAAGAGTTCTTTCTGAAAAATACTTTTAAAACAAGTTATTTTGGAAAATAATTTACTTTTAAAATAAATTTTAGGAATCATGTAACCTTAGGCTCTGATACCAAGTGAAACACCCCACACCCCTTAATATACCCAAAAGGGCACATTAAAAGGCGTGGTGCATTGTAGGTATAACTAAAGCTAACATAGACTAAGATTCACAAGACAAAAATAGATAAAAAAACAGCGGGAACTTAAAATAATAACTTAATTAAAACAAAACTTCATAATTGCTTCATAAATAAGTCAAATACAAAATACCACATACATGTCTAAAATTCCAATATGTCTCATGAAACAAAAACTCATGGTCTCAAAAATCAAAGTACATAATATCCCTCATAATAAGCTAGTACATAGAAAGAACAAAAGCTAAAAGAAAAGAAATACATGGTAGCAAACTCCTCCAAGAAATCTCTAAGCAACATCAATCTACTGTCCTCTCCCTTGATTGCCTAAGGGAGGAAAGGGGAAAATAGAGGAGTGGGTCAGAGTAAAAGTCTGGTGAATGATAGTAATTACTAGAGTCTTTAAACAAAGTAAAACTAATAGACTCTACAACAGTTCTAGTATATAAAGAGGAAACAAAGGAAATAAGAAAGAGATAAATTGGAAATAAATACGATTAACTATAAGATAGGTTAACTTTGATTGTTTGCACTTGTTCTTAATAGCTACTTTGATTAGGCTGAATTCCTAATCCTATAATTAGGCTAAATTCCTAATTCTACCCTTCGATCGGATTCCTACTCCATAGACCTTACTGCGGACCAGAGACTAGGAAACTCCCCAAACAGCCGCCAATGGTATCTACGAAAGATGCACAAAGCAACCACTGTGGATCCAGACGATACATAGCTCCCTACACAAAAGGCAAAGATGTCTACGAAAGATACACATACTAAGCGCTTAGAACTCATAGCGATTACTGAGCAGCAGAATGGAAGTCGCACGCATAACTGCCACCATGCCCATGCAACCTTTTGCTCCAACTATTGGGTCATATTATTACCTCAAACTCCAGCATAAGCGTCCCCCTCATCTCACTTCAGACTAATGTGAGACCACCGTGTGTCCATAGAAAATAGGGGAAATGGTTTTGGTACTGGCCTATCATCCAAACAATATTTAGTTGCGCCCCTTATCCAAATCCCTCGTGATTTGGACTTCTAATTGACCAATTACTACCATTTTTAGCATAAGCGTGCCCTCGTCTCACTTCAGGCTAATGTGAGACCACTGTTTTGTCTAATAGGGAATGCTATTTGGTACAGGTCCTACTTTCATCTTTTCTTATTAACTTAGATAAATTATTTAAATAAGCCTTTATACTTTTCTCTACTATCCGTGCTTATTAATTTATCCTAAGTCTTAAAATAAGCCTTATTCTGTTCTTTTTCTTATTATAACCTACGTTATAATCATGCTTATTACTTAACCCAAGGTCTAAGTGTGAAAATAAGCCTTTTTCATCTTTTACTCTTTTTAGTTATAATTCTAAGTTATAACTAGGCCAATCCTTTTAATTCAGTCCAATTAATGTCATAATTAGGCATAATTTCAGTCTAATTAGGCATAATTTCATTTCTATTCCATTTATATTACAGTCTTTGTAATTTACATCTTAAATTCCATTATTTTAGTTTTCATACAATTTAATCCATATTTGCATTAATCTTATTCTAATCCGTAGGTAATGAAGAAGGAGGAATAAAAGAAAACTGAAAATAGAAGAAAATCCAAAGCATAGAAAGAAGATGTAAATAACGTATAAATAACAGTAAATAAACTAAAATACTATAAATAAACTATAAATAAATGGAAAAGTTATAATTAAAAGAAATAAACTTAATTTGCTCAAAGGAAATAGACTGAAAATAATTCTAAAAACAGTAAATAAACTACTGAAAAGGCTATTCCAAAAAATTGTAGTAAAACTACAACTATTGGAAACCCTATTATTTTAAATTACTTAAAGAAATCTAAAATAATTATAATCACTCACCTTCAGTCCTAAGCTCTTCCTTTGGTCTTTCTGAATCCACTTGGAGTTGTAAAATAATTTAATTTATAATCATTTTCTCCTTGAAAAAAATATTTCGTTTAGGGTCCTTCCTAGAAAGATGACCCCAATTGGAGAAAACCTCGAATGAGAAAAAGTGTTAGATCTAGGGGTCTTTTTATAGGGGTAGAAGTGGATCTCAGACCGTTAGATTTGGGGATTGAATAGGATTCAACCTCGTCATAGGCTGAATAGCAGCCATCATATGCAAGAATGGAGGGACCAGATTGGTTTGAAGAATGCAAAACACGTCAAAGTTGGTAAAAAAAATCATGCCATCATTCGAACGAACGAACGATTGTTCTTTCGCCCCCAAAACAGCAAGTGAGTCGACCAGGCGGTCGACCACCTGGTGCTCAGGTCGACCGGCCGGTCGACCTGCCATATATATATATATATATATTTCTGATTATTTTGTTTAATTCCTATCTTGTTCATATTAACTCGGTTTCTGATGTTCTATATATGGAAATTGACCAGAAAATTACCACGGACACAATGGAGAAACTCACATGGCTCAATTCTGATAATTTCACAAAGTTATTTTATTATTTAATTAATTAATGAATTAATTATTATGGGTTACATTTGGGTTGTTACATTCTTAGTTCCCTGCTCCATAGTGCGTGTAGTGGCACGGAACGCTGTTGGCTCCATTTCAATATCCACAAATTGATCATCCTCTACCACAATAGCTGTGTCGTGAGGGCATCTCCTCAAATGCGAAATGTGAAAAACGTTGTATACTCCTGCTAATCTATCGGGTAGCTCCAAGCTATAAGCCGTTCGTAGCTCGGTTGGTTTGGGAGCTGGGAGATGG
This sequence comes from Allium fistulosum, assembly GCA_030737815.1. Lineage (NCBI taxonomy): Eukaryota > Viridiplantae > Streptophyta > Magnoliopsida > Asparagales > Amaryllidaceae > Allium > Allium fistulosum. Next base: position 1,418,682,668 of record CM060901.1, on the reverse strand, counting down.
GAACCAAAGGACTGCGTCCGGGCAGGTTCGAATCCCAGCGCCAAACCATCAGTGGGAGTTTCAACGTTAAGCATCCGTGTGCGACGACTAAATAAAAGCGGGGTAGACACACGGCGTGGTTTACTTAAGTGAGTATCAATGAATACCATGATCTTAAGGTTTCCCTTGTACTCAAAAAAAAATCTTGGTGCCAACTTTTCTAATTTTTTGAAAAGAAGGGAGACTTTGATAAATACCATGTCTCCAGCTTCGAACTCCAATTCCTTCCTTCTCTAATCCGCATAGGATTTTTGGCAATCTTGCACTGCCTTCATTGGTTGCCTAATCAACTCTACCTTCATCGAAGTTTCGCGAATCAAATTTGGTCCGAGTAGAAATTTGTCACTGATTTCCCACCAATAATTTGGCGATTTGCATGGCCTCCCATAAAGAGCTTCAAAGGGTGCCATACCAATCATTAATTGGTAACTGTTGTTATAAGCGAATTTGACTAAAGGTAGGTGCTACTTCTAATGTCCTCTGAATTCCATGATGCAAGCTTTCAAAATGTCCTCCAAGATCCTATTTAATCTTTCCATTTGTCTATTTGTCTGCAGGTGGCCAACGATATTCAACGATGTTCTCAAAATTGTCTGCAAAATCCTCCAAAACTCGCTAGTAACTATGGGGTCCCTATCACTGACGATGCGAATCAGAATTCCATGAAGTCAAACAACTTTCTTAATATAATTTGTACTAGAGATGTTGCGGTCCTATTGCTCCTAACGAGAATAAAATGGGTGATTTTTGCGAGTCTATCCACTTTGACCCAAATTACTTCTTTGCCCCTTTGACTCTTAGGTAACCCATCAACAAAGTCCATGGGTATATATTCCCACTTACAAGTCAGAATTTCTAATAGCAATAACAATCCTTCGGGCTTCCCTAGTTCAGCTTTAACCCTTTGACACATTAAACACCTAGAAACAAATTCAGCTACTCTCTCCTTCATCTCTGGCCAATAGAAAATCCATTTCATATTCCTATAGGTCTTATCTCCTCCAGGGTAAAGAGTATTCCGAACGATGACATTCTGTAAGCACTTTCTGTAATGTACTATCAATCCTTGGGACGCAAAGGCATCCATCTCCCCTTTAACATCCCTTCTCGTCAAATTCATATCTACCGACATGGGGAAATTATCCTTCTCTCCTTAGTTTATCCAAGAGGTCAACTATATTTTCATCTTTCTTTTGTTCAAGTACAATATGGTCCATCAGCATCGGTATATCCTCCATTGCTGTCGAATATTTTTGAGCGGGTCCTATAAGCGGTTGGAAGTTGAAATTCAAGAAGAAATCCAACTGCCTCCACTCACATATAGGACCCAAGATAGCGTGCCTTCGGCTATGGGCGTCGGCAATGACATTCCCTTTTCCAAGGGTATAGTGTATGCCAAAGTCATTGGATGCTATAAGCTCCATCCACCTCTGCTGCCTAAGATTTAAATCGTTTTGGGAAAATAGATATTTGAGTGATTTATGGTCAGTAAACAACTCAAACCTTTCCCTCAAAAGATAGTTCCTCCACATCTTCAAGGTGAAAACAATGGCTACTAACTCCATGTCATGCACTGGGTATCTCTTCTTGTGGTCCTTCAGTTGCCTGTTAGCATAAGCTATCACTCCTCCTTCTTGCATAAGAACTGATCCCAATCATATGCCACATGCGTCTATATAAACCATAAAAGGCTTCGTTCCATCGGCAATGAAGATTACTAATGCACTTGTCAATAGTTCCTTTAGCTTCTCGAACGCTTCTGTGCATTTCTCATCCCAAGCGAAGACTAAATTATTTTTGGTCAAGCAAGTTAGGGGAACTGCTATGTTTGAAAAATCCTTTATGAATTTCCTATAATAACCCACTAACCCTAGACAACTTCAAGCTTCCATGGCATTCTTTGGAGTCTTACAATTTTGAATAGCTTTTAGTTTTGCGGGGTCCACTGCGAACCAAAGTTTTGAAACAGCATGCCTAATAAATTTCACTTCTTTCTTTACAAAAGTGTCACTTTGAGAATATGGCTTTAAGTTGGTGTCTTGTCAAAGTTCGTAATATCTCCCTTGAATGATTTTCATGTTCATTTTCATTTTGGGTAATACCAAGATGTCATCTATAAATACTACAACATATTTGTTTAACTGTCCCCTAAATACTCTACTAATCAAATCTATATAGTATACGGAGGAATTTGTCAACCCAAAAGGCATCACCTCCCATTCATAGAGCCCATCTGGTATGAAAAATGTAGTCTTTGGTTTACTATCCTCTACTATCATTAGTTGATGAAATCCAGTTGCCAAGTCTAACTGGGAAACATTAGCTCTCACAAGTTGATCAAACAAATCTTGTATCCTAGTTAAGTGATACCTATTAATGTTCGTCAACTTATTGAGTTTCCTTTAGTCGACACCAAGCCTCACCGAGCCATCTGCCGTAGTGGCAAAGACAAAGGGGGTTCCCATTCCAATGTACTCCGTCGGATGAATCCCTTCTGTAATAGTTTTAAGATTTGTTTATCTAATTCTCGGCTTTCTTTTTGGGCCATATGTCTTAAGGGTAGAGCGAGTGGTCTTGCATCTTTCTCCATATCAATCCTAAACTCGATCTTTCTTTGGGGCGGATGCCCCAAGACTTTACCAAAGATGTCGGAGAATTCTCGAACTAGGAGTATAGATGAAATTTCATTTTACGATATATTCATCAAGTATAGGTAACTTAACTAGACTGAATTCTGGGGTATAGGACGAACGTCTAGGTCTCGTCCTTTACAACACTTAACCTACTACCCTCTTATCGCAGTCTAAGACTACCCTGTAGTGCGAAAACCAATCCATATCCAAAATAAGTCCATGTCCCTCGAAATTTAGAACGTACGCATCACATATGAAATCAACGTCACATATGTCTGACACTTAGTTCTTTGAAAATTGAGAAAAGATGTGTCGTGCCTCCAATGGCATCTGAAACTACAATTGAATTGTTGACAGTTTGGGTTTAAAGATTTAAGCAGTTAATCACATTCCTAGCTATGAATGAATGTCCTTCTCCGAAGTCAAATAGTGTATGAATTTTATTCCCAAAAATAAAAGTTATACCTTCCACAGCTGCCTTTCCTTGGTCTCTAGAGGGTGGTCTACTTGAAATATGAGGAGCCTCAATAGCGTCGGCTTGCCCATACTACCCTTCCTTCACCATCTTCAGACACTGATTCTTGTAATGCACTTCCTCATAGCAGCGGTAACACTTTCCCTTAACGCCTTCCTCCAACAAATTCACTCTACAATCCTTTGTGAGTTGTCCTTTATTTGGCATCTATTACACACTTTACCTTCGTTCTTAAACTTCCCTTTTGACTTCTTATTCGCCCAAAAATTTCCTTTCTTGGCCCTCCCTTGATTCTGTATGGGTCCTACCTTCTCCTTCTTCTTCTCCTCCTTAACATTAGACTTCTACAGTAAATCCATCCCAACAAAAATCTCGTAGGTAGCGCCGGTGGTTATTTGGGTCAACAACCATTCCCTAAGCGGGGAATTTAACCCCTTGACAAACTTTGTGGCCTTCCTCATCGGTGTATCTATCAAACTCATTCCGAACTCGGCTAATTCTATAAATTTACTAATGTATTCCTTTAGAGTGGGGTCTCCCTGCCTAAGCTATATAAATTTCTCTAATTGCCAGCTCATGTTTGCTCTTGATATAAACCTAGTCTCAAATCAGTTCTTGTTCTCGAAATCATCCCAAGTGACAATCCTACCAACGTCCTCCTTAGCCAACATATTCCACCAATCTATGGCTTCTCCCTTAAGTGCCAAGCTGCCATCCTCTGCTTCAATTGATTCTCCCAACCAAGCTCCTGAAATATCCTTTCGTAGTCATTATTCACGCGTTAGTCTCTATGAAGCTTTCCTTTCCAGAATATACTCTTCCTCCTATATTCATAAAATTCTTACACATTTTAGGAAAATCGAAGGGACGGAGTGGTGCTGTCGGTGCAATTTGTTGGGGAACGGGGACTTGTCCTACGTGTTAGAGGTACTGCTTGAACCATACGGGTATCCTTTGAATAGTAGGCATTCCTCGGACGGGATTCCGAGTCTCCGCAGAAGAAGGATTTTTAGCCATAATCTATTATCTATAGGTCAAACTTTTAGTCATAATTTCCTAAGATAGCATTACATGCTGAAAGAAAGATTTGCCTAGTGTATATGTATATGTTCATAGTAATATGTATATATATATATAATAGGGGTTTTGTAACGACCCTGAAATTCCGACCCAATTTTAAAAATTTTAGAACCATTATTTTAATATAAAATGTGAAACTTCCATACGATTTCAATCAACATCCTAACTTTGTTTCTAGACTGCGCCTTGATGATTGTAGATATGGGTAAAGTTTCGTCGGAAAATACCACAGTAAATTTCGTGCGCGTTTTACTGCACATCAGTTCATATTAAAACGTGAAAAATTTTATCTTCCGAACCTAAATATTTTTACATAGAAAAATTCTAAATCATTTTCTGACAAAGGCGTCATTTTTCGTTTTTCAAAATTCGGACATCTTTAGCTCCGTCGATCTTATTCTTCGGTGTTTTGCTACATTGTCCGTAATAGGAATTTCAAATATTCACAAACAATTTCCGTTGCCGTTCAAACTTCACATTTGGGATGCGTCTAGATAGACATAGGCGTACGCCAAATTTCGTCGAAAAATATTGTATTAAATTTCGCTCGTCAAATTTACATATTAGTTTTAATTTTATGTGTAAATTTTCTATCGTCCGAACTCAAATATTTTTCGCAATGTTGCATAAGAAAAATATTCTGATCATGACGGCGCATTTCGTTTCGTCAAATTCCGCTTTTAATTGCTCGTTAAATTGTCGCTCGAGAAAGTGGTTCCATAAGATTTACCACTTCACAAACAATGCAAACCACAAATATCTTTATACCGTTGTGTCCGTCTCGTCATGCTGATCAAAACGGTATATTTGTTTGTGTCAATCGAAGTTCGGCGTTGCAAGCTATTAATTGGTTGACAGAGTACAAACTGGTCCGTTAAGCCACACAAACCGGTACCCTACTTTTCCCGCTCAGAATTCAAATGGCCCTTGTCCATTCAGAAACCCAATAGCCACTGTGACAAATCATCATTTCATTTGCACGGGGACTCTAAGTTTCTCTGTATAAATCTGCTACCCTCTCCCTTCATTATTCCTCCGCTGTCATTAATTACTCAGTTCATTTTACACTAAAGATTTCTGGTACGTACTGCTCTGCTTCCTTTCTTCTTCCCCCTTCACTTTTCTTTTACTGTATATTTCCTTTTCTCTATTTTCACTTTTCTTTGAACTTCTCCTCTGAAAGCAAACTCCCCCTAACCACTCTCCACTGCAAACACATGCAACTCGGCCACCATCTTCCTGGCAACTCCGCCACTCGCCTCAGCCTCCTCCGCCCCGTCTCCGCCCCATGCAGCCGCGTCCCCGCGCCCAACCACCCCGCTCCGCCTAGACCCGCCCCTCCACAACCCAGCCCGCCTGCCCACGACAACCCAGCCCTTCGCTACACCCTCCAGCCCGCTTCACCCCGTGCAACCAACCCGACCCTGCTCCGCCCTCCTGCCGCTCCGCCCAGCGCACTCCGTGCGCCCACGTCCCCAGCCTCTCCTTCGCTCCACCCACTACCCTCCGCCAGCGTCCCAGCACCCGCCAGCCCTCCGCCCTCCATCTCCCTCCGCCCCATGCCACCCGCCACCATCCACCGTCCCAGCCTCCGCCTGCACGCACCACCCACCCAGCCCCGCCACCACCCACGTCCCAGCCTCCGCCTGCACACACCACACACCCAGCCTCCGCCGCAACCCACCAAGCTCTCCTCTGCCCATGCAGCTCGCCACCACCCACTCGCCCGCCCCACACCAGCCTACTCCCCACTGTCCGACCAGCCAACCCCGTCCCTCTCCCCTCCGCCACAGCCCCTCCGCGTCTGCCACCCACGTCCCCGCCTGCCCCGCCGCCCCATCCCCTGCCCACAGCCCCTCCGCCTCTGCCCGTGCCAGCCCGCCTGCCCCGTACCCACCCAGCCCGCCAGTCCCCTCCAGCCCTCCAGCACCAGCCCCACCACAACCCACTGCCCCGTCCCAGCCCACTGCCTCCGCCCCAGCAGCCCGTCCCAGCCCACTGCCCCGTCCCCACAGTCCCATGCCAGCCCCGCCACCACCCACTCGCCTCCGCCATGACCAGCCAACCCGTCCCCACCCTCCGCTCTGCCACAGCCCCGCTCTGCCTCCAGCCGCTCCGCCAGCCATTCGCCGACCACCGCCTACTGTTCGCCGCTACCAACCCCTGCATCACGTCCCGACCACCCTGCTCTGCGCATCAGTTCTATATATATCAGTAGATATATATATAACTTTTATATTATATAACAGTATATATATTTTGAAATGTTGGGTTGCTCACATATTGTTGCTATGTTGTTTCAGCTCCTGCTATTGATCCGGAAGTATAAGTATTTCCATCCCGCTTGTCGAATCTATCTTGCTCGTCGATTGGTATGATTTTATATATATTCAATAGATATATATTGCAATAAACAAATTATTGATTAATTATTTGTCGATTGCAGTTGTGTTCATTTTGCGTCGTGCCTATTAGGGTCTATTTTATCTATTCATCTTCGTGCCGCGCCATCTTCTCTAACCACGAAAGGTGAATATTTTATTCACGACACAATCTATTATGCTATGATAATTAAGTGATAATGGTTGTTAATATTAAATTTGGATATTAAATTGTTGATTGTTAAAATTTGGTTGAAATAAACTGTTAAGTTCTAAAATTTGACGCTATGTATTGTTTAAGTTGATTAAACATGTTGAACTGTAATATGATGTTAATTAGGGTAAATAATAGTGACATTAAAATTGATATGTACGATTGATGTAGAAATTTGATAACGGACACCAAGTAAAAATCATAATGTAATAATCTTTAATCCGTAGGATTCTAGGAATAATTGTATTAATTTGCATAATAACAAATGTGAGTTAATATGATTATTTCAGGATTATTTGAATAACTTGTTAAATTGTTATGTATGGTTGCTATTGCTTGTTTATTTACTTTGACACCATCCCAGTTATCACACTGCAAGTTCCCTTTGCTATGCTTTATATTGAATGATATCGGGTTGAAATGATAAATACCCACTTAAACAAGTTGGCCTAGGATAGATAATTAAAAATAAGAAACCCGATTGGTCAACAAAACTATTTTGAAATTGAAATCTATTTGAAATTAAGGAATGAACTTAATAATTTGTTTTGAAATCAAGTAACGACTTAATGGATTTAATTGAAATAAATTAATGGATTTAATTGAAATAAATTAATGGATTAATTGGAATAAATTAATGGATTTAATTGAAACGGATTAATAAATCTTTTTAATTGAAGAAAAATGAATTGGCGAATTTGATTGAAATAAGATTTAAAACAAGTGAGTTTTAAAATTTAATAATTTAATTTATTAGATTGGTAGATTTAGATTTAAACTGAGTTTTAAATTAAATAGATTTGAACTTGTCATAAATAATAATTTAGATTTATGAAATTTTGACTTAAAATGGAATACGAAACTGACTAAAGTTTTATGGATTTAATTTAGCGATAATTTAAATGTAAAATGATTTTAAATTTAAGGAAATTGATTTAATCAAATTTATGATTATATTTAATGTAACGATGAATGTAAATATGAATTAAGATAAATAGGATTTGATTTAACGATTCGAACTTAATTGATCGGTAAAATTCGAATTAATTGATTTTGAACTAAATTTAATAAGTGAGTTATTAAATTTAACTTGAATACTTAATTATATTGTTAATTCAAATGTTTGAACTACAGATTTCATTTGGAAATATGATTTTAAATATCCGAAATAAATTGAATCGTGAAATGTCAAAAATTTGGAAGTCAAATTTGCACCTTGACTTTTGGACTTTGATTTGTTTAAACGTTAAGTTAACCGACCATTGGGTAATAAATACGTAGTTATTAAAGAGACCGGGATCAAATATGGACATACTCTCTGTCGATACCGAAAACAACTTTAATAACTATTACACGCGAAGTGTTGATCCAGAATGAAGTGGATGGTTTGGTGAACGCGTTGACTGAAGAAAGAGAACGATATTGGACGACCCCTGACATGACTAAAACAGGAGCCGCGTCGGGCAATTGAGGTTCGCCACCTCTAGCGGACGCACTTCTTCGATACAATATCTATTACTTTTGTGATTCGATTTGGGTGCACCCCTTGATTTGGGAGTGTTGTTTCGCGGTGTTGAGATAGTAGCTGCTATGCTCAACATCAGTCCGGATCAGGCAACTACTAGTATCCTAGTTGGTATCGCCTCATGTACCTTGTCATACTGATTATCCTATTCGCGACCACTACGTTTTGTTTTGTACCTTTAGTATATGGATTGCCCTCTGGTGACTTCCGGTTTTGGGGAAACTACGGTCTTGTATATGCTCTTGGGAATTAAAATGTGTTAAGGGTGGTATGGGCCATGACTTAACACTATTTTAATATCGTACTTTACTGATTAGACATTATCTACCTATCGTATTCTATTGTATATATAGATGGTTTATCGGATCCTTAGAGATGTTATTTTATCCATCTTTAAGTTATGAACTATTCCCTTGCACTTGATTTAATTGTATAAGATTTTGAGTCCTGACTCGAGTGTTTCTTTTGTATATGCTCGGGTCAGTCTGAAGCTATCCAGTTTGCTGATCAAGGTTGGTTGAAGATGCTGAAGGCTTAGCATTTATCTTTATCAGTCTATTTCTATTCCCGTATTGATGTCCTAGTCTGTTGGATATTTTTGTATTAGTCACTTGATGTTAAGACATTGTTGTATATTATGTAGTGGCTTCATGAACTGCTATTATGACGATGTATTTTCCACTGCATTATTCTGTGACTGTTCTGTGTCTGTGATGTTGTATTGATTCTCATTTACATTTATGTATTTATAATCCCATAATGATTCGTGTTTTGTATTATTTAAGTTGACATGTGTGGATTATTGTCAATTTAAATGGTCCAAATATACGGGTTGTTACAATTGGTATTAGAGCTTCGGTTTCCCTAAAACCTTAGTTTGGGATTATATATAAACTCATTAGAGATAGGGTAGCAATACCCTAGAATGAGGAGAATCGGTTCAATATCCAAATCCTTTCATTTCAAACTTCTTTGATTAGACTTTCCTTAAAATTCTATGATTTTCTATCCTTTGGCTTTAACAATCTCTTTGGTATTTCAGGATGGGTACCAGAGGAAACCATAGGGGAGGAAGGGGCCATGGTCCTGCTCAGGCTGCACCTGTCGCTCCAGCTCCTGTCAAATTCACCATTCTTAGTAAGGAGTATACACAGTTGGGAGGTATTAAGTTTTCTGGATCCGAGAACATTATAGAGGCTCAGCAATGGCTTAAAGGCTTAGAGAAGATATTTTCTGGTCTAGAGATCACTGATGCTCAGAAGCGTCAGCTTGCTGCCTGGCAACTTCAGGATGCCGCGCAAGATTGGTGGGAATCAGTTACTTCTCGTATCGAGGAGAACACCATCACTTGGGCCCAGTTTAGGTATAAAATTATTTGGATTTCATAGTCTAAATTCTTCTTTTAATATTTAGAATGTTATTCATCTTGTCTATCTTTTGATTAGGGATACTTTCTCGGCACAATGGATGCCCGCTACTGGGAAAACCCAACTTTATAGAGCTTTCATGGACCTTAAGCAAGGCAGTATGACCTTTTCAGAGTACGAGAGGAAATTCAACGAACTCTCCAAGTTCGGCCCGGGATTGATTGATACACCGCTTCTAAAGAACGAGAAGTTCATTTTGGGAGCTAGACCAGAGTATTATGACTTGCTTACTGGCCACACTCATTGCACCTTCACAGAGCTTGTTGACTATGCTCTTAGATATGAGGCAAAGCCTAGGGGGCCTACTGCCAAGGCTTCTCCTACTCAGCCCTCCTCTAGCCAGCTCAGGAAGAGGAAGATGAACTTTGATCAACAAAAGAAAGCTTGGCAGAAGACTACAGGATTGGGATATGCTCAGAAAAGCCCAATCGACCTTGCTAATATCACTTGCTTCAAATGCGATAAGAAGGGCCATTATGCTAATAGTTGTCCATCTACCGGGGCTGCTGTCCCACCACCTTCTTCGACTAGGAAAGATTTATGCTATGTCTGCCTCCAGCCGGGTCATTTCAAGAAAGACTGCCCACTGTATAAGCGTGGCACACCGTTTGGAGTATTTGCTATCACCACACCTGCACCCTCTGCACCACCCACTCAGGATGACCAAGGTACCTTATGAAGTATTTTTCATTTACATACTACACCTATTAGGGTATTATTCGATACAGGTGCTTCACATAGCTTTATATCAGTTGACCTTTGTGACAAACTCAAATTAGAACCTACTCTCGCTACTACCTCCTTATGTGTCTCAAATCCTATCGGAGGACCCGCTAACCTCCGAAGTGTTTGCAAGGGAGTTGCACTTATGTATGATTTTTCTCGATTCACTTGGGATTTCTATGTACTTGGATTCCAAGCATTCGACTTTCTTTTAGGAGCTGATTGGTTAAGCAAATTCGATGTTGTTATTTCCTGCAAAACTCGTTCAGTTTCTTTGGTAAGCGACATGGATCAGCCACTTGTCATTGAATGCAAATCACCTTAGAAATATGCCGGAAGCTTCATATTTTCTCTTGATGTTCATCCGGATGATCTTAATACTACCCCTATTGTTCAGAAATTTCCCCATGTATTTGGAGAGGTCAACTCTCTACCAGCTAAACGGGAAATCGATTTCCATATTGATCTTATTCCAGGAGCTACTCCCGTAGTTCTCCCTCACAGAAGGATGGCTCCTAAAGAAAAAGCTGAACTTAAAACTCAAATTGATGATCTATTTGCTAGAGGTTTGATTAGGAGAAGTTGTTCTGAATGGGGCGCCGTAGTTGTATTTGTCACCAAATCGGATGGGTCTCTTCGCATGTGTGTTGATTACAGGGAGCTGAACAAACGCACTCTCAAGAACCATTATCCGATGCCTCGCATCAATGATTTATTCGATCAGCTCCATGGAGCTAAAGTTTTCTCCCAACTTGATCTTGCCACTGGGTTCCACCAACTCAGAGTAGCAGAAGATAGTATTCATAAGACAACCTTCCGTACCGAGAACGGATTCTATGAATGGTTGGTTATGCCATTCGGTTTGACCAACGCACCTGCTTATTTCGTCGACTTGATGAATCGAGTCTTCCGTGATGTGCTTAACAAGTTTGTTCTTATTCTAATTGATGATATTCTCGTTTTCTCCAAAGACGAGAAGGAGCACGAGACACACCTTGCTTATGTTCTGGAAACTCTCCGAAATCATCAACTTAAGGCCAAATTCTCTAAATGCCACTTCTGGCGAGACGAAGTGATATTCCTGGGCCACATAGTTTCTGAAAATGGGATTTCGGTCGATCCAGCTAAAATCGCCGTAATCAATGTAAGTTCTATCCTATTCGCTATTTTCAATTCCTCTTATCCCAAAACTCCTACTGATATCCGCAGCTTCTTGGGCTTGGCCGGCTATTATCGTAGATTTAATGAGCACTTTGCTCGGATTTCTGCCCCGCTCACAACTTTAACCCGAAAGGATGTCAAGTTTATTTGGAGTGAGAAGTGCGAGTCAGCTTTTAATAAGTTGAAATGTAAGTTGACTTCAGCCCCAGTTCTTGCGGTAATCGATGGAAGTGAAGGATTAACTGTCTATACAGATGCTTGCCGAGAAGCTTTAGGCGCTGTTCTTATGCAAAACGGAAAGGTTATTGCTTATGCTGGCCGCCAGTTGAAGATCCATAAAGTAAACTACGCAACTCATGATCTAGAGCTTCTTGCAGTAGTATTTGCTTTGAAACTGTGGAGGCATCATCTTTTGGGAATTAAATTTGAATTATTCACCGATCATAAGTCCTTGAGATATATCTTTTCTCAGAAGGATTTGAACCAGAGACAAGTTCGATGGCTTGAATTCTTAGCTGCATATGATCTCGATATCAATTATACTCCTGGGAAAGCAAATGTTGTAGCTGATGCTTTGAGCCGTAGCAAAGCATTGTCATGTTGTAATCTTGTAGAAGGCATGCTATTTCAGCTTGTTATCTCCCCATCTCTTGTGGATCGCATCAAAGCTAAGCAATATGAGGACACCTTGCTCTATCGCATGAAGGAGTTAGTTCTTGGTAGAGTTGGAAATACCGACAGTAAAGTGGGAGCACAGATAGATAGTAATGGAGTTCTGAGGATTGACAATCGTATTTGCGTTCCAAATGTCGATGGATTGAGACAAGAAGTGCTTAAAGAAAACCATCGGTCATCATTTTCATTTCATCCTGGTGTCACTAAGATGTACCGAAATATGAAGCGTTTATATTGGTGGAGTGGGATGAAGAGGGATATTTCTATATATGTCAGTAGATGCACCACTTGCCAACAAGTTAAGGCCGATCACCAGAAGACTGTAGGATTACTTCAACCCCTAGAGATTCCGTGTTGGAAATGGGATCAGATTTCTATGGACTTCATTGATGGATTACCGAGGACCAGAAAAGGTAACGAGATTATATGGGTGATTGTTGATAGGTTGACAAAATCTGCTCACTTTATTCCTGTTAAGACCACTCGTACTACTTTGAGTTTGGCCGAGATATATATGAGAGAGATTGTTAGACTTCATGGAGTTCCATCTAGTATTATGTGCGATAGAGATCCTTTATTCACTAGTAAATTCTGGAAGGCATTTCAGGACGTCTTGGGCACTAAACTGAATCTGAGCACAGCTTATCATCCTCAAACAGATGGCCAAACTGAAAGGGTGAATCAGATTTTAGAGGATCTGCTCCGAGCCTGCATTATTGACTTCGGTGGATCTTGGGAAGACCATCTCCATTTGGTTGAATTCACTTATAATAATAGTTATCAGGTAAATCAAAATTTCAATTTGAATAAGTAAATTTGAATTGAAATTTAACCACCTTTATATTCAGGCAAGTATCGATATGGCACCGTTCGAAGCTTTATATAGACGGCCATGAAAATTGCCAGCTTGTTGGATTGAGCCTGGTGATCGATTAATTCTTGGCCCGGATATGATTATAGAAGCATCCGAGAAGGTTAATGAAATCAGAAGGAAGATGAAGACCGCACAGGATAGGCAGAAGAGCTATGCTGATAGGCGTAGAAGAGATTTAGAATTCCTGATTGGGGATAAGGTATTCCTTAAGGTATCACCCTTAAAGAATGTTGTTCGATTTGGGCGTAGAGGGAAGCTCGCTCCTAGATTTGTTGGACCATTCACTATCACTGAGAGAATTGGTACACTAGCTTACAGAGTTGCACTACCGGAGAAGTTTGAGGGCGTGCACAACGTCTTCCATGTTTCACATCTTCGGAAAGTTGTACACGATCCATCCATGACCATCCCTATTGCTCAGTTAGATGAGGTTGATATTGAGCCAGATTTGACTATAGAGAGGAGACCACTTCGTATTGTTGATAAGGATACAAAGCAACTTAGAAGGAAGTCGGTTAACCTAGTCAAAGTTCAATGGAGTCCCGATGATCGTGATTGCACTTGGGAAACCGAGGAGAGTATCCGGGATTCTAATCCAGAATTGTTTGTTGAAGGTAAATTCCATTCTATACTCTTTACTATATTCAATAATCTATTCTAAATCCATTGTATCTCTGTTATCTGTTCTTCCACTCTTTACTTTGTTCCTTTTCGAGGATGAAAAGTCTTGAGTAGAGGAGAATGTAACGACCCTGAAATTCCGACCCAATTTTAAAAATTTTAGAACCATTATTTTAATATAAAATGTGAAACTTCCATACGATTTCAATCAACGTCCAAACTTTGTTTCTAGATTGCGCCTTGATGATTGTAGATATGGGTAAAGTTTCGTCGGAAAATACCATAGTAAATTTCGTGCGCGTTTTACTGCACATCAGTTCATATTAAAAAGTGAAAATTTTTATCTTCCGAACCTAAATATTTTTACATAGAAAAATTCAAAATCATTTTCTAACAAAGGCGTCATTTTTTGTTTTTCAAAATTCGGACATCTTTAGCTCCGTCGATCTTATTCTTCGGTGTTTTGCTGCATTCTCCGTAATAGGAATTTCAAATATTCACAAACAATTTTCGTTGTCGTTCAAACTTCACATTTGGGATGCGTCTAGATAGACATAGGCGTACGCCAAATTTCGTCGAAAAATATTGTAGTAAATTTCGCTCGTCAAATTTACATATTAGTTTTAATTTTATGTGTAAATTTTCTACCGTCCGAACTCAAATATTTTTCGCAATGTTGCATAAGAAAAATATTCTGATCATGACGGCGCATTTCGTTTCGTCAAATTCCGCTTTTAATTGCTCGTTAAATTGTCGCTCGAGAAAATGGTTCAATAAGATTTACCACTTCGCAAACAATGTCAAACCACAAATATCTTTATACCGTTGTGTCCGTCTCGTCGTGCTGATCAAAACGGTATATTTGTTTGTGTCAATCGAAGTTCGGCGTTGCAAGCTATTAATTGGTTGACAGAGTACAAACTGGTCCGTTACGCCACACAAACCGGTACCCTACTTTTCCCGCTCAGAATTCAAATGGCCCTTGTCCATTCAGAAACCCAATAGCCACTGTGACAAATCATCATTTCATTTGCACGGGGACTCTAAGTTTCTCTGTATAAATCTGCTACCCTCTCCCTTCATTATTCCTCTGCTGTCATTAATTACTCAGTTCATTTTACACTAAAGATTTCTGGTACGTACTGCTCTGCTTCCTTTCTTCTTCCCCCTTCACTTTTCTTTTACTGTATATTTCCTTTTCTCTATTTTCACTTTTCTTTGAACTTCTCCTCTGAAAGCAAACTCCCCCTAACCCCTCTCCACTGCAAACACATGCAACTCGGCCACCATCTTCCCGGCAACTCCGCCACTCACCTCAGCCTCCTCCGCCCTGTCTCCGCCCCATGCAGCCGCGTCCCCACGCCCAACCACCCAGCTCCGCCTAGACCCGCCCCTCCACAACCTAGCCCGCCTGCCCACGACAACCCAGCCCTTCGCTACACCCTTCAGCCCGCTTCACCCCATGCAACCAACACGACCTTGCTCCGCCCTCCTGCCGCTCCGCCCAGCGCACTCCACGCGCCCACGTCCCCAGCCTCTCCTCCGCTCCACCCTCTGCCAGCGTCCCAGCACCCGCCAGCCCTCCACCCTCCAGCTCCCTCCGCCCCATGCCACCCGACACCATCCACCGTCCCAGCCTCCGCCTGCACGCACCACCCACCCAGTCCCGCCACCACCCACGTCCCAGCCTTCACCTGCACACACCACACACCCAGCCTCCGCCGCAACCCACCCAGCTCGCCTCTGCCCATGCAGCCCGCCACCACCCACTCGCCCACCCCACACCAGCCCACTCCCCACTATCCGACCAGCCAACCCCGTCCCTCTCCCCTCCGCCACAGCTCCTCCGCGTCCGCCACCCACGTCCCCGCCTGCCCCGCCGCCCCATCCCCTGCCCACAGCCCCTCCGCCTCCGCCCGTGCCAGCCCGCCTGCCCCGTACCCACCCAGCCCGCCAGTCCCCTCCAGCCCTCCAGCACCAGCCCCACCGCAACCCACTGCCCCGTCCCATCCCACTGCCTCCGCCCCAGTAGCCCGTCCCAGCCCACTGCCCCATCCCCACAGTCCCATGCCAGCCTCACCACCACCCACTCGCCTCCGCCACGACCAGCCAACCCGTCCCCACCCTCCGCTCTGCCACAGCCCCGCTCTGCCTCCATCCGCTCCACCAGCCATTCGCCGACCACCGCCTACTGTTCGCCGCTACCAACCCCTGCATCACGTCCCGACCACCCTGCTCTGCGCATCAGTTCTATATATATCAGTAGATATATATAACTGTTATATTATATAACAGTATATATATTTTGAAATGTTGGGTTGCTCACATAATGTTGCTGTAACGACCCCGAATTTTATAAATATTTAAAAATGATAATTTATTAATTTTTTGAATTAATAATTGTGAAATAAAACGATAAATGGATTGCGAGTTTCCCCGATATCCAAGTATATTTGTATAAATTGTTTAAAAATTTAAATTATTGTATATATGAGAATATATATATATATGTATTTGAGCAGATCTGACTAAATTTGAAATAATATAATATATGTTTGATTTGTGTTTAAATTGTAAATAAATGGGTTAAAGATAAATTATCTTTGTATTATTAGAAGTGATGGTTTATGCTAGAAATAAAAATAAATATATATATATATATACATAGTTTTATTTAATATAAAGTAAATCTATAAATTTTGATAAATCAATACAAAATAATTAGACAAAGCAAATATGTATTCAAGTATGGAGTAACAACATAAATAAGAAATGTATTTCTTCCCTAACTCAAACAAACCATATCTCATCAGAAAAACATATGAAGACATAAAGGACTTGAGCAATGAATGCATGAATCCTTAGTACACGACATAGATTTATACAAGCCACCTTTAAACTATTTCATTTTCTATTGTACAGCCGAAAGATAATAATAAGATGAGTGTATTGTACAATGCCAATTAATGCAAGCACACTAAAAATTCACATCAGCAACCTAAAGAAGAAATATCTCTGAAATGATGGTACAAAACAATATTAACTTGTACAAATAATAACATCAACCTGTAACTTACTTTAATTTATACCTCCTCTTCATTTCATTTTCGTTCCCTTCAAGCTAAGACCTGTAGTAAGTAATATCCTCTAAAACTTAAACAAACTTCAGTTTATAACATCAAAACAAAGAAGAAAAATTTAAATCTGGAAACCTGGGAGAAACAGGTTTCTCTAGAAGAAACAAAAGAAAAAAAAAAGAAAATGAAGATTCAACTTGAAAGCAGATGTAGATTGAAGTCTGCAGCCTGTTTGAAGCTTTAAACAAATTCAAAACTGTCAAAGAAAATAAAAGTTTCCAGGTCTCTGCTTCATCAACCAATGTGAGCAATCTCCTCCCTGAATCTGTTTATTTTTGTTTGTGAGTAAACAAAGTTTTTGATCTGATTTAAAATCTTGTTACGTGCAGTAATCTTGAAGTAAATTGGTGTTAAGTGATTGCATGATGGTTTTATATGATTACATATGTGTATATATATAAGTATGAATACTGTGAGCATGTCTGAAACATGTCTCTGTTTAAGTTTACAACAGCCAAACATACTTCTAAATTCAATATCTCTTCATATACACTAAGTTGGATTAAAGTGATTAAAGCAAAACTGTTTGTATTAACCAAATCTTGTTTTTAAAAATATTTATGAAGAAAATTAGAAAGCAATTAACTGTAAATGGGAATATACAGTGAAAAAAAAAATCATTTCTAGATAAAATTCAAGTATGTTA
The DNA here is from genome assembly GCA_030737815.1 of Allium fistulosum. Taxonomy (NCBI): domain Eukaryota; kingdom Viridiplantae; phylum Streptophyta; class Magnoliopsida; order Asparagales; family Amaryllidaceae; genus Allium; species Allium fistulosum. The sequence continues at coordinate 1,418,665,057 of CM060901.1, read as the reverse complement.
ATTTCAAGTTTGGATTACATGTTTGGATTCGAACTCGAAAAATAGGATTTTTGATGAAGATTTCATAATTTTTAACGTTGGGGTTGTCGAGATTTCTAGTGATGAACGGAAAACATGGTATCGTCAATTTCCGATGGACGACAAAGTTTGGGAAGTCGTGCCTGACATTGAGGGTAGCTAGGAGGTTGTAGATCACGGGAAAAATATAGTTGTATTTTTCTGATCGTCGTTGTCAACGTTACGGCAAGATGTAGGGTTTAAGGACAGTGGAATGAGCATCTGGGATTTGGGCTCGTGCACATTCCTCAGTGCACCGAGTGCAACCGGTCGTTGGTGGTTGGAAGTGGGGTGTCAGATGAGGCCGTGGCCGGAATTTCGTGGCCACCGGTGGTCGAGGCGATGTGGTTGGAGCGATGACAGGTTTGGGTTGATGTGGTCTCGCTATTTCCAGGTTTCGACTTTGACTCGATTTTGAATTCGAGAAGATAGAGGAGTTTAGATGATCAGGGAGTGGCTTGTAGTCGATCGTCGACTAGACTCGATGATCTGGAGTCGACCAGAGGTCACGGCGGCGCTGTACATGTGCACGGTGGTGAGTCTGGTATCAGTTCGTATGAATGGGGAAGAAGAAGGAGTTCGTCGAAGCGAATCTCGTGGAAACTGGGTTATGGCTCGAGTGAATATCGGGTTCGTATGCAAGTAAAACATTTCCAGATTTTAAGCAAAGCAAGTTTTAAAAAAGGAAAAGAGAAGGGAGAAAGAACAGGGAAGTGACGCGAGTTTCCCGGGTGATGTCGTGATTTACTCGAAGCAACGTGAGGTTTTACTCGGGGAAAATGAGGATGGTCTCGAGTCATATGTTCCAGCTAAAAACAGTGACTGTTTTACAGTTTTTAAGCACTAAGTTAAATTTTGTGATTAATGTAAAACTGAGTTTAGTTCATGTATTTAAATCCAGATTTTAGAAATAAAAGAAAAGTTTAAACATTTAATTTTGTGATCATCATCTATAAATTAATTCTTAAAGTATAATGTGATTAAAAAGTTAATTAAAATGGAATGTTGTTTTAATTAATCTTAACTTTGGAACTAACTTATGTGTTAATTATGATTAATTATGAAGCTTATAAATCTAAGGTTTTAATGATAATCGAGTGATTTAATTAAGATAAATTATTTATCCTTTAAAGTATTTACGTGATTAAAGAATGACTTAAAGTTAATTAAATCTTTGATTAAAGCTTAATTAAATTAGTAATTGATGGTTAATAAATCGGTAGAAGTAATTAAGGGATGATTTTTAATTAAGGATTAATTAATTAAGATAATTAATTAAGGAATTATAAGTTAATGAAGGTGATTAAGGAAAGATAATAAATCAAGGGCTAATTAATCAAAGTGATTAATTAAGGATAATTAATTTAAGGATAATTTATTAATGGTTAGTTAATAAATGATTTAAAGGATAGTTAACCAAAATGATTTGTAATTAATTAATATTAATTAACCAAGATTTGTAGTTTATTCATAAGTAATTAATCTGGTATAAATTAATTTTAATCAGATATTAATTGATCTTACTTATGGACGTTTGGATTCTATTGGATGATTTGATTGTTTGATATCCTTGATATATGATGCTTTGTGATACATCCTGATTTCTGTTGTGATCTATAGTTTACTTATATGTGACCTTTATATATCTATGATCTGTGAATGAACGATAAGCGTTGTTCTTATACCGCTTATCGAATTATATTTCTGTATTCTGATATGTGATGATTCATTGTGTTGCACTATTGTGTGTGAAACCCCTGGACTACACTGTTACACACACAAATATGGATTTCACGTGGAAATCGGTTAAGTCACAGATAATGTAAATCTGACGTTTTTGAAATTGAAATTTTAGTTTCAATTGATTTTGAAATTAGAAATTTGGGTTTAAAGTGAAAAGCAATTGAAATAGAATTTCAAAGATAAAAGTTATTTTGAATAACTTAATTGAGTTTTGAAAATTTAAATAATTTGATTTAAATTTGAATTCAAGTTTGAAATTGAATCCTATGATTTGAAACTAGGGATTGAAAATGTTATAAATGTGTTTATCTGAATTTAAACCATTTAAAAAAAATGTAATTTTGAGAATTTGAACTTAACCCAAGGATTTCCACTCGTATGAATAAATCAGATTTTCTGAAATGAAACTGTTTGTTTTCAAAAGAATAAAAGCTTTCAGATAAGCAATGAAATTCCAGTTTAATTAAAGGAATTTCAATATTGAATTGAAAAATGGTTTTCCAAGTTATGAATAAATTGTTTTGAAAAGCTATGATTTGAATCTGTTATCTTTAACAGATTTAAAATGATGATTTGTTTAAACTATTTGAAATGGGATTGTTTTGAAAGCCATAAGTTAAATCTTGTTTTAAAGATTTAACGAGTTAATCGAATTGAAATGGAGATTAATTGGGAAAATCTGTGAATGAATCTTTTGTTTAAAAGATTAAAGTGTGGAAACTGTTTAAACCGTAAAGGTTGAATCTTTTTGTTTAAAGATTTGAAAATGGTAATCGATTGAAACCATTTAAAAAGAAAGATTTTGGGTTTAAGTTGTGACTTAATTGAAATCCCATATCCATATGTTTTTAAATATTACGCTCACTATTCGGTTTAGCCGGGAGAGGACCTTTGGGTCGTATAACCCATTCCGAATATGTGATACGTCGTATATGGATAGCATTTGAAGACCGGTGTTGAAGACCGGATATTTTTGAAAACGGAAGGATTACCGTCGAGTTACTCTGCATCGGCTGATCCCCGATATAGAGGTTTTATCACCCTTAGTGACGGGAAGTCTGGACGTGATTGAAAATTATCCGGATTTGCAAGGGCTTCGTGAGAAGTGCCTTCGGTTCTGTTCGAACCCGGAACAGACTTGTATGGATACATGTCTGACATTACACTTTGAGATATAAAACCGATTTCTTTCAAATACATCTCTGTTGGTGGCGGAGAATTTATTCTCTTAGCTTAACACCCTTCTCTGAGACGTACGAGCTCAGAGGTTATGTAGTTGAAATTTATCAGCGATATATCCCAATTTGGTAATGTGGCATGCTTAGTGCTGCTGTGAAATGATCAGTGTTTGATCATTTGCGATATGATCATTTGTTTGATCTTATATCTTTGTGATCATAGGTTGATCATTTGTTTGACCCGAAGCATGGCTTTGTGACAAAGCGTAGCTTTGTGGACGAGACTTCGTCAGGACCTCACAACCCGGAAATGGTCGAAACAGGAATGTTGCGGCAAGGTTATGAGGGTCGTGCCCTTTAGGGTATGTCATTTCCTTCTGGAAAAGGGTGGTGTCATGGTATGGAGCCCAGATACTTACTCATGTGGACACACTTTATTTATGACGTGTGATGTTGGATTAGAGGTACCTCGGATAAAGGTCCCAAAGGACCGGGGGGTGGCATATTCGTGAGTTACCTGTTACAGGGGTAACCCGGCCTTGTTTTGCAGAGAGCAGTTTGTCTCTCGGGGCGTCCCGCCAGAGGCGTTCCCATGCGGCGGAAGGAAGTTCCTTAGCCTGACCATTTGTTGGAAATCCATTTCTCCAATACGGAACTTGTACGGTTTTAGTTGTAGAACCTGCCATTCACTTATGGTGGCGCCCCACTGTTTGGATGGTAGCTATAGTAGGCATAGTTCGAAATGTCTATGTTGGCTAAGATTAATATTATACTTTCGAAAATGTTTTCTGCACTATGCACTAATAATAATAATCCAATGATTTGCGTAGTAAGCATGTTCGACTATCATAAGAAGAAATCTCCTCCAAGTCTGCGTTTGCATTGTGTGTGTGGTGGGAGGTCTTATGGTAGTTTCATTTTCCAAAAGTATTGCGGATTTCAATGTTTAAAACCCTTTTGTGTTTGTTTAAAGATAAACTGTTTTTGTTGCTCACACCAGTCCCATGACTGATCCGGAGTTTATTGTTCCCTTCCTAAACTCTGGGTGCCCACCATTTTCCACACGGGCAGTCTAGAGTTGGTTTTTTCAGATATTCAGATTTAGTAGATTATCTGGAGCTAGTTCATTCATCGGAGTTGCTTATCTTGGAGTTGTGGATTCATTCTTGTCTGAAGATCATTTTGGAGTTATCACTTCTATTGATATTGTTCCGCTGCTGATGTTATCGTTTTCTTTTCCGCTGCTATTTGTTGTATCATATCTCTGATGTATATAGATATTCATTGTATCATCATTGTATCTGGATATTGTATCAGATATTGTATATCTATATTCTTTTATTTCCACTGTGTTGTTTACTTAATTGTGTTATAGCTCCGGGAAGCCAGATTCGGCGTTTGAATCTACGACATTTTGAGTACAGTTGTAGTACGGGTGTCGATTTTCGAAGGCCGAGTTTTTGGACTCTTACATTTGGTATCAGAGCTAAGGTTGTACTTTAGCTCAGGAGTGTAACACGTTAAGTAGCTCATTTGAGATAGGGTGAAGTATATCCTAGAATGAGTAATTCTCAGATATCCGTCCGTACGCCTCAGTAAATTCTCTTACTATCCACTGATGGTGAGTATGAGTGCAAGAAGAGGATGAGATAGGGGACAGGGAAATACGGCTATAAATGGTCAATATCCTGTAACAACGAGGAAGCCATCTGTTCTCTATTAATCTCTTTTGTTCAGAATCTTTCCTCAATTCTTCGATGATTTCTGGTAGATCCAGGAAGAAATTCAAAATATTAAAATGGGACGTAAACTCCAGATAGGCCAGACTTGTTTGTATGGATGAATTGATTGCATTGGTTGCTTTGTTTGCTATGGTTGGTAGATATAATTTAGTTTCTAAACTAAAATTTGAAATTTTATCCATATATCTATCTATTCTTTGGGATTCCGATTTATTCTACGAATGGTTAGTTATCACTTCGAACTGACCGATGCCACTCCATATTTCGTAGATCTGGATAACCCGAGTATCTTGTGAAGTGTTAAACAGATTCGATCTTGTATCTATTTCTGATATTCTGATTTGGTAAGCCAAATGCAGAATAGATATTCAGTTTGAGTTGATGAAATATTCTTCATCTATCTTTTTGTCTCCTTGGTAATTTCGAGGACGAAATTCTTTTAAGGGGGGAAGTCTGTAACGACCCCGAATTTTATAAATATTTAAAAATGATAATTTATTAATTTTTTGAATTAATAATTGTGAAATAAAACGATAAATGGATTGCGAGTTTCCCCGATATCCAAGTATATTTGTATAAATTGTTTAAAAATTTAAATTATTGTATATATGAGAATATATATATATATATGTATTTGAGCAGATCTGACTAAATTTGAAATAATATAATATATGTTTGATTTGTGTTTAAATTGTAAATAAATGGGTTAAAGATAAATTATCTTTGTATTATTAGAAGTGATGGTTTATGCTAGAAATAAAAATAAATATATATATATACATAGTTTTATTTAATATAAAGTAAATCTATAAATTTTGATAAATCAATACAAAATAATTAGACAAAGCAAATATGTATTCAAGTATGGAGTAACAACATAAATAAGAAATGTATTTCTTCCCTAACTCAAACAAACCATATCTCATCAGAAAAACATATGAAGACATAAAGGACTTGAGCAATGAATGCATGAATCCTTAGTACACGACATAGATTTATACAAGCCACCTTTAAACTATTTCATTTTCTATTGTACAGCCGAAAGATAATAATAAGATGAGTGTATTGTACAATGCCAATTAATGCAAGCACACTAAAAATTCACATCAGCAACCTAAAGAAGAAATATCTCTGAAATGATGGTACAAAACAATATTAACTTGTACAAATAATAACATCAACCTGTAACTTACTTTATTTTATACCTCCTCTTCATTTCATTTTCGTTCCCTTCAAGCTAAGACCTGTAGTAAGTAATATCCTCTAAAACTTAAACAAATTTCAGTTTAAAACATCAAAACAAAAAAGAAAAATTTAAATCTGGAAACCTGGGAGAAACAGGTTTCTCTAGAAGAAACAAAAGAAAAAAAAAAGAAAATGAAGATTCAACTTGAAAGCAGATGTAGATTGAAGTCTGCAGCCTGTTTGAAGCTTTAAACAAATTCAAAACTGTCAAAGAAAATAAAAGTTTCCAGGTCTCTGCTTCATCAACCAATGTGAGCAATCTCCTCCCTGAATCTGTTTATTTTTGTTTGTGAGTAAACAAAGTTTTTGATCTGATTTAAAATCTTGTTACGTGCAGTAATCTTGAAGTAAATTGGTGTTAAGTGATTGCATGATGGTTTTATATGATTACATATGTGTATATATATAAGTATGAATACTGTGAGCATGTCTGAAACATGTCTCTGTTTAAGTTTACAACAGCCAAACATACTTCTAAATTCAATATCTCTTCATATACACTAAGTTGGATTAAAGTGATTAAAGCAAAACTGTTTGTATTAACCAAATCTTGTTTTTAAAAATATTTATGAAGAAAATTAGAAAGCAATTAACTGTAAATGGGAATATACAGTGAAAAAAAAAATCATTTCTAGATAAAATTCAAGTATGTTAATTTCAAGTTTGGATTACATGTTTGGATTCGAACTCGAAAAATAGGATTTTTGATGAAGATTTCATAATTTTTAACGTTGGGGTTGTCGAGATTTCTAGTGATGAACGGAAAACATGGTATCGTCAATTTCCGATGGACGACAAAGTTTGGGAAGTCGTGCCTGACATTGAGGGTAGCTAGGAGGTTGTAGATCACGGGAAAAATATAGTTGTATTTTTCTGATCGTCGTTGTCAACGTTACGGCAAGATGTAGGGTTTAAGGACAGTGGAATGAGCATCTGGGATTTGGGCTCGTGCACATTCCTCAGTGCACCGAGTGCAACCGGTCGTTGGTGGTTGGAAGTGGGGTGTCAGATGAGGCCGTGGCCGGAATTTCGTGGCCACCGGTGGTCGAGGCGATGTGGTTGGAGCGATGACAGGTTTGGGTTGATGTGGTCTCGCTATTTCCAGGTTTCGACTTTGACTCGATTTTGAATTCGAGAAGATAGAGGAGTTTAGATGATCAGGGAGTGGCTTGTAGTCGATCGTCGACTAGACTCGATGATCTGGAGTCGACCAGAGGTCACGGCGGCGCTGTACATGTGCACGGTGGTGAGTCTGGTATCAGTTCGTATGAATGGGGAAGAAGAAGGAGTTCGTCGAAGCGAATCTCGTGGAAACTGGGTTATGGCTCGAGTGAATATCGGGTTCGTATGCAAGTAAAACATTTCCAGATTTTAAGCAAAGCAAGTTTTAAAAAAGGAAAAGAGAAGGGAGAAAGAACAGGGAAGTGACGCGAGTTTCCCGGGTGATGTCGTGATTTACTCGAAGCAACGTGAGGTTTTACTCGGGGAAAATGAGGATGGTCTCGAGTCATATGTTCCAGCTAAAAACAGTGACTGTTTTACAGTTTTTAAGCACTAAGTTAAATTTTTTGATTAATGTAAAACTGAGTTTAGTTCATGTATTTAAATCCAGATTTTAGAAATAAAAGAAAAGTTTAAAAATTTAATTTTGTGATCATCATCTATAAATTAATTCTTAAAGTATAATGTGATTAAAAAGTTAATTAAAATGGAATGTTGTTTTAATTAATCTTAACTTTGGAACTAACTTATGTGTTAATTATGATTAATTATGAAGCTTATAAATCTAAGGTTTTAATGATAATCGAGTGATTTAATTAAGATAAATTATTTATCCTTTAAAGTATTTACGTGATTAAAGAATGACTTAAAGTTAATTAAATCTTTGATTAAAGCTTAATTAAATTAGTAATTGATGGTTAATAAATCGGTAGAAGTAATTAAGGGATGATTTTTAATTAAGGATTAATTAATTAAGATAATTAATTAAGGAATTATAAGTTAATGAAGGTGATTAAGGAAAGATAATAAATCAAGGGCTAATTAATCAAAGTGATTAATTAAGGATAATTAATTTAAGGATAATTTATTAATGGTTAGTTAATAAATGATTTAAAGGATAGTTAACCAAAATGATTTGTAATTAATTAATATTAATTAACCAAGATTTGTAGTTTATTCATAAGTAATTAATCTGGTATAAATTAATTTTAATCAGATATTAATTGATCTTACTTATGGACGTTTGGATTCTATTGGATGATTTGATTGTTTGATATCCTTGATATATGATGCTTTGTGATACATCCTGATTTCTCTTGTGATCTATAGTTTACTTATCTGTGACCTTTATATATCTATGATCTGTGAATGAACGATAAGCGTTGTTCTTATACCGCTTATCGAATTATATTTCTGTATTCTGATATGTGATGATTCATTGTGTTGCACTATTGTGTGTGAAACCCCTGGACTACACTGTTACACACACAAATATGGATTTCACGTGGAAATCGGTTAAGTCACAGATAATGTAAATCTGACGTTTTTGAAATTGAAATTTTAGTTTCAATTGATTTTGAAATTAGAAATTTGGGTTTAAAGTGAAAAGCAATTGAAATAGAATTTCAAAGATAAAAGTTATTTTGAATAACTTAATTGAGTTTTGAAAATTTAAATAATTTGATTTAAATTTGAATTCAAGTTTGAAATTGAATCCTATGATTTGAAACTAGGGATTGAAAATGTTATAAATGTGTTTATCTGAATTTAAACCATTTAAAAAAAAATGTAATTTTGAGAATTTGAACTTAACCCAAGGATTTCCACTCGTATGAATAAATCAGATTTTCTGAAATGAAACTGTTTGTTTTCAAAAGAATAAAAGCTTTCAGATAAGCAATGAAATTCCAGTTTAATTAAAGGAATTTCAATATTGAATTGAAAAATGGTTTTCCAAGTTATGAATAAATTGTTTTGAAAAGCTATGATTTGAATCTGTTATCTTTAACAGATTTAAAATGATGATTTGTTTAAACTATTTGAAATGGGATTGTTTTGAAAGCCATAAGTTAAATCTTGTTTTAAAGATTTAACGAGTTAATCGAATTGAAATGGAGATTAATTGGGAAAATCTGTGAATGAATCTTTTGTTTAAAAGATTAAAGTGTGGAAACTGTTTAAACCGTAAAGGTTGAATCTTTTTGTTTAAAGATTTGAAAATGGTAATCGATTGAAACCATTTAAAAAGAAAGATTTTGGGTTTAAGTTGTGACTTAATTGAAATCCCATATCCATATGTTTTTAAATATTACGCTCACTATTCGGTTTAGCCGGGAGAGGACCTTTGGGTCGTATAACCCATTCCGAATATGTGATACGTCGTATATGGATAGCATTTGAAGACCGGTGTTGAAGACCGGATATTTTTGAAAACGGAAGGATTACCGTCGAGTTACTCTGCATCGGCTGATCCCCGATATAGAGGTTTTATCACCCTTAGTGACGGGAAGTCCGGACGTGATTGAAAATTATCCGGATTTGCAAGGGCTTCGTGAGAAGTGCCTTCGGTTCTGTTCGAACCCGGAACAGACTTGTATGGATACATGTCTGACATTACACTTTGAGATATAAAGCCGATTTCTTTCAAATACATCTCTGTTGGTGGCGGAGAATTTATTCTCTTAGCTTAACACCCTTCTCTGAAACGTACGAGCTCAGAGGTTATGTAGTTGAAATTTATCAGCGATATATCCCAATTTGGTAATGTGGCATGCTGAGTGCTGCTGTGAAATGATCAGTGTTTGATCATTTGCGATATGATCATTTGTTTGATCTTATATCTTTGTGATCATAGGTTGATCATTTGTTTGACCCGAAGCATGGCTTTGTGACAAAGCGTAGCTTTGTGGACGAGACTTCGTCAGGACCTCACAACCCGGAAATGGTCGAAACAGGAATGTTGCGGCAAGGTTATGAGGGTCGCGCCCTTTAGGGTATGTCATTTCCTTCTGGAAAAGGGTGGTGTCATGGTATGGAGCCCAGATACTTACTCATGTGGACACACTTTATTTATGACGTGTGATGTTGGATTAGAGGTACCTCGGATAAAGGTCCCAAAGGACCGGGGGGTGGCATATTCGTGAGTTACCTGTTACAGGGGTAACCCGGCCTTGTTTTGCAGAGAGCAGTTTGTCTCTCGGGGCGTCCCGCCAGAGGCGTTCCCATGCGGCGGAAGGAAGTTCCTTAGCCTGACCATTTGTTGGAAATCCATTTCTCCAATACGGAACTTGTACGGTTTTAGTTGTAGAACCTGCCATTCACTTATGGTGGCGCCCCACTGTTTGGATGGTAGCTATAGTAGGCATAGTTCGAAATGTCTATGTTGGCTAAGATTAATATTATACTTTCGAAAATGTTTTCTGCACTATGCACTAATAATAATAATCCAATGATTTGCGTAGTAAGCATGTTCGACTATCATAAGAAGAAATCTCCTCCAAGTCTGCGTTTGCATTGTGTGTGTGGTGGGAGGTCTTATGGTAGTTTCATTTTCCAAAAGTATTGCGGATTTCAATGTTTAAAACCCTTTTGTGTTTGTTTAAAGATAAACTGTTTTTGTTGCTCACACCAGTCCCATGACTGATCCGGAGTTTATTGTTCCCTTCCTAAACTCTGGGTGCCCACCATTTTCCACACGGGCAGTCTAGAGTTGGTTTTTTCAGATATTCAGATTTAGTAGATTATCTGGAGCTAGTTCATTCATCGGAGTTGCTTATCTTAGAGTTGTGGATTCATTCTTGTCTGAAGATCATTTTGGAGTTATCACTTCTATTGATATTGTTCCGCTGCTGATGTTATCGTTTTCTTTTCCGCTGCTATTTGTTGTATCATATCTCTGATGTATATAGATATTCATTGTATCATCATTGTATCTGGATATTGTATCAGATATTGTATATCTATATTCTTTTATTTCCACTGTGTTGTTTACTTAATTGTGTTATAGCTCCGGGAAGCCAGATTCGGCGTTTGAATCTACGACATTTTGAGTACAGTTGTAGTACGGGTGTCAATTTTCGAAGGCCGAGTTTTTGGACTCTTACAGTTGCTATGTTGTTTCAGCTCCTGCTATTGATCCGGAAGTATAAGTATTTCCATCCTGCTTGTCGAATCTATCTTGCTCGTCGATTGGTATGATTTTATATATATTCAATAGATATATATTGCAATAAACAAATTATTGATTAATTATTTGTCGATTGCAGTTGTGTTCATTTTGCGTCGTGCCTATTAGGGTCTATTTTATCTATTCATCTTCGTGCCGCGCCATCTTCTCTAACCACGAAAGGTGAATATTTTATTCACGACTCAATCTATTATGCTATGATAATTAAGTGATAATGGTTGTTAATATTAAATTTGGATATTAAATTGTTGATTGTTAAAATTTGGTTGAAATAAACTGTTAAGTTCTAAAATTTGACGCTATGTATTGTTTAAGTTGATTAAACATGCTGAACTGTAATATGATGTTAATTAGGGTAAATAATAGTGACATTAAAATTGATATGTACGATTGATGTAGAAATTTGATAACGGACACCAAGTAAAAATCATAATGTAATAATCTTTAATCCGTAGGATTCTAGGAATAATTGTATTAATTTGCATAATAACAAATGTGAGTTAATATGATTATTTCGGGATTATTTGAATAACTTGTTAAATTGTTATGTATGGTTGCTATTGCTTGTTTATTTACTTTGACACCATCCCACTTATCACACTGCAAGTTCCCTTTGCTATGCTTTATATTGAATGATATCGGGTTGAAATGATAAATACCCACTTAAACAACTTGGCCTAGGATAGACAATTAAAAATAAGAAACCCGATTGGTCAATAAAATTATTTTGAAATTGAAATCTATTTGAAATTAAGGAATGAACTTAATAATTTGTTTGGAAATCAAGTAACGACTTAAAGGATTTAATTGAAATAAATTAATGGATTTAATTGAAATAAATTAATGGATTAATTGGAATAAATTAATGGATTTAATTGAAACGGATTAATAAATCTTTTTAATTGAAGAAAAATGAATTGGCGAATTTGATTGAAATAAGATTTAAAACAAGTGAGTTTTAAAATTTAATAATTTAATTTATTAGATTGGTAGATTTAGATTTAAACTGAGTTTTAAATTAAATAGATTTGAACTTGTCATAAATAATAATTTAGATTTAGGAAATTTTGACTTAAAATGGAATACGAAACTGACTAAAGTTTTATGGATTTAATTTAGCGATAATTTAAATGTAAAATGATTTTAAATTTAAGGAAATTGATTTAATCAAATTTATGATTATATTTAATGTAACGATGAATGTAAATATGAATTAAGATAAATAGAATTTGATTTAACGATTCGAACTTAATTGACCGGTAAAATTCGAATTAATTGATTTTGAACTAAATTTAATAAGTGAGTTATTAAATTTAACTTGAATACTTAATTATATTGTTAATTCAAATGTTTGAACTACAGATTTCATTTGGAAATATGATTTTAAATATCCGAAATAAATTGAATCGTGAAATGTCAAAAATTTGGAAGTCAAATTTGCACCTTGACTTTTGGACTTTGATTTGTTTAAACGTTAAGTTAACCGACCATTGGGTAATAAATACGTAGTTATTAAAGAGACCGGGATCGGATATGGACATACTCTCTGTCGATACCGAAAACAACTTTAATAACTATTACACGCGAAGTGTTGATCCAGAATGAAGTGGATGGTTTGGTGAACGCGTTGACTGAAGAAAGAGAACGATATTGGACGACCCCTGACATGACTAAAACAGGAGCCGCGTCGGGCAATTGAGGTTCGCCACCTCTAGCGGACGCACTTCTTCGATACAATATCTATTACTTTTGTGATTCGATTTGGGTGCACCCCTTGATTTGGGAGTGTTGTTTCGCGGTGTTGAGATAGTAGCTGCTATGCTCAACATCAGTCCGGATCAGGCAACTACTAGTATCCTAGTTGGTATCGCCTCATGTACCTTGTCATACTGATTATCCTATTCGCGACCACTACGTTTTGTTTTGTACCTTTAGTATATGGATTGCCCTCTGGTGACTTCCGGTTTTGGGGAAACTACGGTCTTGTATATGCTCTTGGGAATTAAAATGTGTTAAGGGTGGTATGGGCCATGACTTAACACTATTTTAATATCGTACTTTACTGATTAGACATTATCTACCTATCGTATTCTATTGTATATATAGATGGTTTATCGGATCCTTAGAGATGTTATTTTATCCATCTTTAAGTTATGAACTATTCCCTTGCACTTGATTTAATTGTATAAGATTTTGAGTCCTGACTCGAGTGTTTCTTTTGTATATGCTCGGGTCAGTCTGAAGCTATCCAGTTTGCTGATCAAGGTTGGTTGAAGATGCTGAAGGCTTAGCATTTATCTTTATCAGTCTATTTCTATTCCTGTATTGATGTCCTAGTCTGTTGGACATTTTTGTATTAGTCACTTGATGTTAAGACATTGTTGTATATTATGTAGTGGCTTCATGAACTGCTATTATGACGATGTATTTTCCGCTGCATTATTCTGTGACTGTTCTGTGTCTGTGATGTTGTATTGATTCTCATTTACATTTATGTATTTATAATCCCATAATGATTCGTGTTTTGTATTATTTAAGTTGACATGTGTGGATTATTGTCCATTTAAATGGTCCAAATATACGGGTTGTTACAGGTTTTTAGAAAAATCTTTTCAAAAATAACAAGTACGTCTCTCATATGTACCTAAACTCTGATACCAAATGTAACAACCCTCCTTGAAATGGACCTAAATTCCGACCTATAAAAGGCTAATTGTAACATCCCACTATTTTGGACCATTCAAATCGACAATAAATCCACACATGTCGGACTTGAATACTTCAAAATAGTGGATTGTCAAGAAAATTTGGAGCAAATAAAATCATTCACAGAATCACATACGCAGAAATATCAGAACAACTCGCAGCGGAAATAAAATACCATAATAGTTCATGAAGCTACTATGTACAACTCTCAAAACATATACAAAAATATCATAATCAAAATAAATATAATATAAGTCAGGATACATAAGACAATATTACAGAGACAATACTGAATAGGAAATAACTGGAATAGAAGTCGATGAACCGATAGGCAAATAAGCTCCAACAGATCTCTAGCTCCAGAAGGTGAATCCAAAGCTGTGATTCTCAGGCTGACCCGAGCGTAAAGTAAAACACAAAACACTCGAGTCAGGACATACATACTTATACAATGTAAACCAACTCAAGTGAACTGTAAAAGCAATGCAGAATAACTTAAAGAATGCTTGGGATCGCCCATCCTTTAAGGATCAGTCAAACCATAAACTGAGCAGTAATAAACACTATCATAGAAATATCCATATTAAAGTAAGTCAATGCAAATAACAGTGTTAATGTGACTAGGGTAGCGCAGAGCTACAGTAATCGCTCACCTCTAGCCACACTCTCAAATTGAAGGTGTGCATCCAAATTAAATCACAAGGAAATAACATAACATAAAGAGAAGTGTACCCGTGGTTATAAATTTCAATACGGTTTAAAATTCTGAATTAAAATCATTCATTTAAACCATTTAAAAGTAGAGTCATTATACCTTTAAATCAAATATTCAATTCTCAAGAATTTAGCCTTTTCTGAGTTCATTTATTCACTTAAATACATTAAAACATAAAAATTCCAGCTTTCACAGTATTTAGAAAGTGCTGCAGTAAATTATATTTGAAATCAATTCAATTCAGCAAAGACATCATTTCTAAAATGCTGTAATAGTTCAGTTTTAGTGGAAAAATAGTTCAATTCAGAAAAGACAGCATTTACAAAACTGTTGTAATAGTTCTGAGTTCAATTTAAAGATTTTAGTTCAATTCAGAAAAGACAGCACTTGCAAAGTGCTGTGATAGCCCTTAGTTAGATTTTAGCTTTTTAGTTCACTTCTGCAACTACAGCACCTACAAAGTGCTGCAGATTCTATAAGTTCAGTTTTTAGTTCATTTTCAGAAATGATAGCATTTCTGAAGTGTTACTAAAAGAATTTCCAGATTTTAAATAGAATTCCAACCATAAATAAACTTCAATTTAAACCATTTTAATTGTATAAGAATCGTATTTTTCCACTTTAAAATGGTCATTTAAATACCCTTTAACTTATGATTTTTATAAAGTAAATTCCACAAATAAATATCAAATTTTCATTACCTCACTTATTAAATTCAAGTGTACAATTTTCCTATTCTTTACATTCACTTAACACTTTAATTTAATTTATCATTTCACAAATAAAACTTAATTTCCATTTTATTTTCTTTTACTTAAACTTCCATTTTTTTAAAACCAAATCTCACAATTCCAAGTCAAGTTAAAATTCCAAATTACCATTTTAAGCATCCATTTGTTTAACATTTTATATTCATAGAAAAATCAATAACACTTTAATAAATCATTTTAAATTCAAATTTAATCAAAATGTCATAATTTACATTTTTGAAATACTTATAAATATCCAGAGAAATATATAAAATAACCACGGGTCTGTATATTATTTTCTAACCTAAGACAAGTGATACGGATAATATATCATTTCAATCCGTAATTTACAAAACAAAAATCCGGGTTTTATCATCTCAAACCCGCAATCCCAAGTTAATAACAATAAATAAAAATCAGCCAGGCCTATCATTTCAGCCCATAACGATTTTTCCTATTCTAAAGTCCGTTCGGGTATGTATCATTTCAACCCATAGTGATTCTATTCTACAGGGAACTTGTAGTGTGATTAACAGAAATAAATAAACAGTATAATAAAATAAAATATAACAGATGATGTGACAAGTTAATAGCTGGGTTTAACATCATATAAATGATATCACAGGCATGTATAAAATAATATAAAAGTTTCTACACATTCACTTGGTGTCACTTCACAATTATATAGGCATATATGTCATGTGTGAATTACTCACCTTTTTGCGCTGGAGTTTGCAAATAAAACACACAAATGAAAATTCCAAAAGAACGATAGCATGACTAGATTTGAATGGAGAGAGAGCCAAGATGTAATCTTGTATTCATAAATAAACAAAGCAAAATATAAACATAAATACAATACCAAAGTTTTTGGAACAAAATGGAATTAGAATTAGACAAAAGGCATAACCAATATTTAAACAATTTTTGCTTGATCTCCACTCAACTTTGCTTGACCACAAGGCTGTATTAGTTCAGCCACAACATGTATTCAGATGGAAAAGGTCAGGTTTGTATCAATAAGGCATGGTTACAAAGTGGAATACAAAGGGGTAGGAGTTACAAATGGAAGAAGGTCAAAAGGCAAAGGCTAACAAGTGGTTTGGATGCATCTAGGCTCGACTAAAGGTCATGTTTGGCTCGGCCATGGTTCATTTCAGATCTGGACAGAGGTTAGGGCGATGGCCGGAGGTGGTAAACAAGCTGGTGGTGGTGGCTATAGGGGTGGCCGAAGTCAAATATGAAGGTGGAAGTGAAGATAGGCTCGGCTATGACAATATAGGAAGGGTTTTGCATTGTTTTTGTGAAGTTTTGTGCAAGGGATGATCATAGCACTTTCAAGTCAGAGGAGGGGGATGGTTTGGACATGGATTAGGTGGGAAATAAGTGGTGGTGGTCGAAGGAGGAGATGGTGAGGTCTAGGGTCATGCAACATATGATGAAGTCAAGGTAAAACAAGGCAAAATTCAATGGAAAATGAAGAGAAAAAGTAGAAAGGAAAGAGGAAGCCATTACCAATGTTTTTCTCAGAGATGATAGCCGAAAATTGTGATGAAATGAGATACTTTTCACGTGAAATTGCAATAAGAAACTCACGGCTATCAATTAGAAAGGAACGGCCAAAGAAATGAGGGGTCAAGCAAGTGAAAAGTCATTGTTTTAAAGCTTAAATCTCTTCAAATTTCCACTATCTTTTATATACAAAATAAATAAAATAAAAACTAAGTAAATAACATAAAACAAACTGAAATAAAGTGAAAAAGATAAATAAAAAATTTGTTTTAGGAAAAATAGGAAAATAAATAAAGAAAATAGCTTATTATATTGAAACTGGCTTTAAAAATTGCAAACAAAATACAATTAACTTAGGAAAATTATAACTCAACAAATTCACGTAATTAAATTCAAAGTCCAAAACAAAATAAAGTAGAAATGAAAATAAATAAATAGTCTTAGGGAAAATAGAAAATAAATAAAGAAAATACTTTATTTAATTGAAACTAGAATTAAAAATTATAAATAAAATACAACTAACCAAAAGACTCTTGTTTTTTCCAAGGCTACACTTATAAAATGTTTTAAAATAAAATATATATCCATAACATGTCATGTTACACATGTAAACATAAATTATAACATGACATGACAAATAAAATATTATTTATATAAATTAAAATAAACACTTTTGTTAAATAAAACAATTTACATACAATAGTGTAAAAAGCATAACTTTCACAATATTAATCAGATTTCAACGAAACGAAAAGCAGTATACTTGAAATTTTATTTACTTTCATAATAAAAGATAAAATTCAAAAATTCAAACTTTTAAAATTTTAAATTAAAAGTCAAAGTTTGACCACATTGACAAAAATTCACATTTCTGGAAAATACTCTATTTATTCATGTTTGGAATTATAATTCACATAAAAATCAAATCTTATATTTAAAATAACAAAATTTATCCATTTTAATAAGATAAAATAAAGTTTTTAAATCAAGAAATTCAATTTAAAATAATTACAAAATACAGGGTTGTTACACCAATCAGAACTTAAACCTATCTCAAAGCTAGCTGTTGTTTAGTGAAAAGGACAATACTGAGCTATATATCTATACATCCATAATCTCACACTGGAAGGATAAAATATAATAATAACAAAAGTACCCATTTTATTCAAACATTAAAATGTCATTAAAAACCATAACAAATACGTAATCATCGTTACATATCCGTGGTACAATATTCCAAAATTACAGCATCATTTTTATTTCATGGGTACATTAAAAACTATAGAAAATAACAAGTAAACAAATAGACTATTTCCACAAGTCTCATCAACTTCTCCGCCTTTAGCATCGTCCTTCCTAACTTGTTTTGTAATGATAAGGGAGTCAGAACAACATATGTCTGGTGGGTAAAATTCCCAAGCCTTACTATACTAGTACTTGGGCAGTATAATTTAAATATGAATATTCCTCACATATTCTACCTACATCATAAGTATTTTCAAATATAAGACCAAAGGATTTTCTCATAAATAAAAAGTCTTTCCAAATATAAGCTCATAGCCAACTTGCTATCAACCTAATAACAAATATTTATCGTTCAGAATGTCCTATCAATGTAAGAGATGGTACTTAAGTCACTTAATACCTTTTAATGGGAATTAGACAGACTCCGACCATTTAATACCTTATTTACTACCTATCACAAGGCGGACTCCTCATTAGTAACTACCTAGCTGACATTGCACAGAATCTCTTCAACTATTTAATACTTCCTATTGAAGCGGGCCCTTTCCTGAGATATCCTCTACCATGCCTAACCCATAAACCCGACCATTTACTACTTCCTAGATAGAGAAGAGGTGGGCCCTCACAC
This sequence comes from Allium fistulosum, assembly GCA_030737815.1. NCBI lineage: Eukaryota > Viridiplantae > Streptophyta > Magnoliopsida > Asparagales > Amaryllidaceae > Allium > Allium fistulosum. Next base: position 1,418,646,349 of record CM060901.1, on the reverse strand, counting down.
AACCACTTAATATCTTCAATCTCTGAAGAAGGTCCTTTGTATTATGACCCGTATCCCACGGTGACGTCTCATATTTATCCGACTATTCGTAGGTCTTGGTAGCTACATTAGCTGGGCAAATTTATCCGGTAGAATTTGGGACTAAACTCCCGCCATTGTAATTAGTTATTGTAGACAATGTCTCACATCAGTCCAAGGTCACACTGTTGGTAGCCAGATTAGCTAAGCAGACTTACATATGCTTTTGACTGACCTCGCATCCCTATAACTTAGTCATAATCTATATCACATCTACATATATTTTACACATCTCACCGTTTCTTTAATTTAGGCCTGATAAGAAATCTTCTTTATTTCACCTTTAACATTAATTACTTTCTTAAGAGGGATTTAATAAAATTAATGTAACGACCCGACTTTCCAGACCCGGAAAATCGAACCATTTTAGTTAAGAAGAAGAGGTAGAAGAAGAAAAATAGAAAAAACAACATCAGAATCTAACTATCGCAGCGGAATAAAATATAATATATATTAACAGATCTTTACACAAATCAAAACTATATCTGTTTTATACAATATATCATCAGAGTATACATCAGAGTACATCAACAGCCATAACATACAACTGAATACACAGCGGAAAAATAATAGCAAGTACGGAAGTACGTATCGTCATCCAGCTCGTCTCCTGAGCTCCACAGCATCATATCATGAACCTGTTTATCTCGGTCTGACCCGAGCATCATATAAAACAATACCCGAGTCAGTCTGGAATACCAGCATGAGAAAATCACACTCAAATTGATTATTAAAGTTTCAAAATCTTTTGAAAACAAAAGCATCTCGTAAGACCACGCCACAAATAAACATGTCGGGTTTTTACCTTACGATAGCTAAAACACTTTATATCAAAATCCTCTGATATTATAATAGTGTCTACAGAAAGTAAAATAGAATCTAGCTGAAATGCTTGCATCTCACATTTCAACAATAGTTGGGCACAATCAAAACCGTACAGGCACGTAGGGAGAATGGATTTCCAACGAATGACTAGGCACTGGGGTACCACCTGTCACAGTACGTGGCCTAGATCACAGTACCGAGGAGTACGCCCGCTCCCCTGCAACACAAGGCCGGAATCATCCCTTACTGGATAATTCCAAGTAAAATCACCCCACGGTTGTGATCAGCAACCGCACCACTAAGCCGAAATAAAAGGGACATCTAGACATGGATGACCTTACTCTCATGTAATATCCCGGAAATTTTAACAATATCAATTTAATAATCTGTTAAATAATTAAATTGATATTGATGATCTTTGATATTAATATTTGAATTTAATTTAATAATCTGATTAAATTAGTATTAATTGGTGATTTTATCTTTTAAAAGTTAATAAGATATTTTCTATTTGAATATATATATTTATTTATATATATATATTGTAAATAGAAGCTTTGGGTAAATTGGGAATTTAGATTTAATTTAATATGACTTTTCAAAGTTATTTAAATTAGTAAATTTATAGTTTTAAAATACTTTAATTGCTTAAGATATTTTTACTTAAGTTTAAAATTATATAAGAGTTAACAAAAAGGCTTGTTTTGTTTCTTTTTAAAATATCACTTGATAATATAATCTCTTATATAAATTATTTAAATATCAAATATGTTAATTTCAAATAATAAGTATAATGTATTATTTTTAATATGTATGAATTTTAAAAGACTATGGAATTGTTATTTTTAAATTGAATAAATAATTGTATATATATAACTTAACTTTTTAAATTGAATCTTAGGATTTAATTTAATTGAATTTGAATTTAAGCTTTGAAATTCAAAAGAATAAATATTTAAATTTGTTTTGGATTTTAGAATATTTGTATAAACTTTTATTTATAAATATAATTAGTTTTCTTTCTTTAAAAAGTAATTTGTATATATATAGATAAGTATTTTATAAATAAGAAAAGCCATTTTATATACTTCTAAAATAAATAAATATGTAAAAATTACTTAAGAGACATGTGTTATTTTCTAAAGTCATTGTTTTAACATGTGTAATTTAAGCAACAAATGTTTATGACAAGTGTCTTCATTTATTTTATTTTCTTTTATTTTTATTTATTTATCATAAATTCTCCTATATACACATATGCATTTCTTTACTTCATCTTTTCTATTTCCTTCTCAAAAACAAGATAAACTCAAATCTTTCCTCTAGAACAAATCTGATCAGTAACCATTTCTCAAACAAAATGTGATCATGTTCAAATCTGATTTTCAAATACTCAAACTCCTCACAAAACCACAATTTCAAAGCCTGCATGTTTAATCTGAACATCTGCAACTCAGTTTTAAATTTCAAAAAGCATACAAATCATTTATTTTCTTCAATCTATGAAGTATCCTCAAAATCAAAAGCCTGTAAATCTTCCTCAAACCAGAAATTCAAGAAAAATCAAACCCTGTGATACATTTCAAAATCAAAAGTCTTCTGTCTGCATTTTTCAAAAACCTGGAAACATCTCAGAGCTACCTGCATTCAATTGCAATCTGGAAGCCAGCAATGCAAGTTTATATTCAAAAGTAAAAAGGAGTCTGGATTTGTTCAAGTCTGCATGCAAGTCTAAAACAACAATATCACAAGTTTTATCAAAAGCAAAGAAGATTTGGCATTTTATTTGCAAGTCTTCAAAACAGTTTTCAAAATCAAGGCTCTGTCCTCATTTGTTTCAAGTGAGTAACTTTTAAAACTTAAAGTAAAATATGGTTGCTTGCTAATATAGATGAAATGAATAAGTATTGCAAGTATAAATGAGTTTCTGATGTGAATGTTTATAGTGTGTTTGCTATAACAATTAGATGCTCTGCTCTGCCTTTTCAAATCTGTGAGTAACTTTTAAACTTGAAATAAAATTATAACTTGTTGCTTGTGAAAATCCTTATAAATTGTTGATGCTTGTATGTTAACAATTTTGTGACATTCAGTTTAAAATTTGAATTATATGATGTGATATAAGTATGCATGTCATAACAGGATGTTCTTCTCTGTTTGGATACAGGAGTTTAAAATTTAAAACTAAATCTGAATTCTTTTTACCTGATCCTTATTTAACTTGGACATCAAATAAAATTAGTTAGGCTTGAACTTAATCTAAGACTTAAAAATAGATGCAAATATTCTAAGTTTAAAAATATGCTGTTATCTGGAAATTCAGTAGCAAGCTATAATAATTTGATAAAACCAAATACTGAATTGAATTGATTCAAGTTGATATCTTGAATCTTCTCTGGAAATTAGGATTTTTAAAACAGAGATCAAGATTTTAAGCTTTAGAATGATTGTGTAATTTGAGTTTGTCTGAATTTGGATGTTTGAGCAACTGGGAATGGCCAGAAGGACTAGGGTGGTCGGAGCTTTGCCTGGAGGTGAAGGAGGGTGTAGTGGTGCCAGGAAAAATGTGAAGAAGGGTGTCTGATCGACGTGGCGATTGCGGCGAGGTGTTTTGGGTTTCAAGACCTAATTTTGTCAGGTCTGGTAACTAGGGCAGCGTGGAATCTAGAGTTGATCGAGTTGGTCGGGGATTTGGCAGATGGAAACTTGGTCGTAGATGAGAGCATGGCCGGAGTTGCAAAGTTTTTGGTGGTCGGAGGATCGTGGTCGTGGCGTTGCCAGGTGGGATAGGAAGCTCCTGTTGTTCCAGTTTTTGGGTGAGGATACTCGAATTTGATTTTGAGTATAGATCGAAGATTGAATGATCGAAATTAGGTTGGGAGATGATCGCCGACTTGCGTATGTAGTCGTGGATGATCGGAGACGTCGCTGGAGGCCGTGCACGTGCACGCGGTCGTGAATGTCTGGGTGAAGTCTGGAATGGTAGCAGTGTAGAGGTCTGGGTTTTCTCGAGTTCGTACTCGAGTTATTTCGTGAGATGCTCGGGTTTTTAGAGGGTACGACTCGAAGTAAAATTAGTGGTCTCGAGTATGTTAGTGTTGACAGGTTTAAAACCTGTATGTTTAAAAAGTTTAAACTAAAATTTAATTTGTAAAGAAATATTTAAACATGTTTTAAATTTAGGTTTAAAACTGATTTAAGTTAAATTTGAATCTCAGTTCAAAAATATATAAAATTTGAAAATATTTAAAATATATTAGCAACTTTAAAATGAGGAGGTAGTTGAATTTAAAAAGATGAAGTTTTAAATTTATAGGTAAGTTTTAATCTAAGTTTTAATCTGAAATTAGTATTAAATCTGTATTTTAGTTTTGGAAATAAAAGAAGATTTTTAAATTAAAATTGTTTAATAACTTTAAATTGTTAAATTAGAATTTAAGGAAAATTTGAAAATTTAATGTTTCAAATATGTTTGAATGATAAATATCATTAATAAGGAAATGTTTTCTTAAGACTTAATGATTTGTGAGGAATTAAATTAATAAGAAATTTAATGGATAATTTATTTATTTGATTAATTAATCATTTGGATTAATTAATAGATAATTAAAGGTTTAAACAAATTAATTAATGATTAAGATTAATTAATTAGGATGATAATTTATAATTGAGGATTATAAATTAGAGTATTAATTAAATGATTAAGAATTAATTAATAGAGTAATTAAATATTAATTAAGTTATAGTTAACACTTAATTAAATTAGTAATTAGAGTTTAATTAATTGGTTATTAAGATTTATTAATTTGGAATTAATAATAATTAATCCAAGTTAATTACTTAAGAAAGTAATTAAAGAATTATTAATAGTTAATGAAGTCATTAACTATGGATTATTAAATAATAAATTAATGGGATTAATTTTAATAATTAATTAAATTAATTAATTTAAGATAATCAAATTATAGAATTTGTTTTAAATGGAATTACTTATAGAAGTAATTAAGAATTAATTACTTATTGTAATTAATTGAAGTTAAATTGATTTAGTTTAAGTTAATTAATTAAGTTTAATTAATTTAGAATAATCAAGAGATGATTTGATGATAATTACTTAATGTAATTATTAAGGTATGATTATTTAGGAAGTAAATAATAGGATAATTACTGGAAGAAATTAATTGATGGTTATGTATTAAGGAGAGTAATTTGAGTTAATTACTTATAATTAATCAAGGGATTAATTAAGAAATTAATTAAGGAGAATTAATTTAGTAAATGAAAGTAATTAAGGGTAGTTAATTACTAATTGAAGATTAATCAAGGTGATTAATAAATATTGTTTAATTTAAAGATAATTACTTAATGTAATTAATTTAATTAAGTAATTAATAATTAAGTTGTAATTAAGGATCATTAATTAATAAAATAAATGATGTAATTAAGATTGATTAATTAAGTATAATTAATAAATGAAGTGATTAATTAATGTAATTAATTAAGGATTAATGTAATTAATTATAGTTGATTAATTTAATTAATTTTAGTTAATTAATTAATGAAGTAATTAAAGGTTAATTACTATAAGTGGTTAAGGTTAATTAATTTGAGTAATTAATTAAAGATAAATTACTTGAAGGTAATTAAAAGATAATTAATCAAAGATGATTAATGGAAAAGGTAATTAGAGAATAATTATTTAATTTATAATTAATTAATATATAAGTAAGCAGGATTTATAAATAAAGTAATTAATTTGATTAACTTTAAATTAATTAGAGATGATATAAATCATTACTTATAGATGGATGATAATACTGAATGCTTTGCATTGATTGATATCTCTTATGAGATATATGCTGTGTGATATGGATGGTTAGTTGAATTGTGATAATATGGATTATCTGATGATATTGATAATGTTGATTATCTATTGTGAATTATCTTTCTATGTGTATAAAGATAAATGAATTGAATTGTTTTAACCTTTAAAACAACTTGGCCTTAAAAGATACGTCTTTGGATTTCGATGAGACCGGGATCGGGTTTCCGTATACCGGATTTCCAGGTCTGGAGACCCGAATACCACATCGATCCAAATTAACGATAGGTCGTGAATCTCAAGTGAAGATAAAGATTCAGAGTGCAAGGGTTATTGTCGTTAACTCTGAGGGTGATTCCAAAACGAGTGTAACGAGATAATGCCTTCGGTTTCGTTCGAACCCGGAACGAACTTGTATGGATTGAATGCTTTCAGAACATCGTCAGGTGGACGATGAGCATTCTAAGTGATGTGTTCTTTTCTAAGGTAATCGTGACCTCAAGCCTCACAAACCGGGAATGGCTAAAACAGGGGAGGTGCAGCAAGGTTAGTGGGTAGCACCCAAGTAGGACAAGGTTACCTCTGTCTAGATGTCCCTTTCTATTTTCGACTTAGTGTGTGCGGTTGAATCATGACAACCGTGGGGTATCTTGTGCGGGAATTATCCAGTAAGGGATGTTCCGACCTTGTGTTGCAGGGGATTGGGAGTGATCCTCGGTACGGTGATCTAGGCCACGTACTGTGACGGGCGGTACCCCGGTAGCCCTGCCATTGATGGAATCCAAACTCCAATAAGTGCCGTACGTATTAGTTGTGCCCAACTATGTTGGAACGTGAGATGTAAGCATTCCAGCTATTTCTGTATTTTACTTGAAAACCCTAGACCCTATTATAATACAATCGAATTTCCTATCAAATGTTTTGGTTAGCGTAAGGTAAAAACTTACCCATGTTTATTTGTGGGAAGTCTTACGTGATACCTTTTCTTTCAAAAGGTTTTGAAGTTAAACAAGTTTAACCTGTTACTCACACCAGACCCATGTCTGACCCAAGTTGTTTATTTCTATTTTATAAACTCTTGGGTACTCAAATTTTTACGAGTAGCCAAGGGATTCAGGTTTAGCTTTGACGAGTAATCTGGAGGAGCAATGGAGCAGGAGGCTTCGGCGTTGTAGATATAGATAGTAGTTTTCCGCTGTGTTGATCTTTGTATTGATCTGTATTGTGTTGAGATGTAATAACTAGACAGATGTTTATAAATGTCTAGTATGTGATGTGTAATCTGTGTAACTCTGATAGATGATGTATATGATACTATGTAATATTTATGTGATATATTATATTTCGTTTCGTTTCCGCTGTGAGTATCTGTTGTTGTTTTCTTTTCTCTTCTTCTCTTTTCTATTTCTCACCCCTTTCTTTCTTACTGTCGATGCGATTTTCCGGGAGTGGAAAGTCGGGTCGTCACACGTGGTATCAGAGCTTAGGTTGAGCGAATGCCTAAGCTTTTGGTTAAGTGAATATCAGAGCTATTGGTTGAGTGAATACCTAGCTCTAGAGTGGTGTCTATCTTGAGAGAGCGTATTTGTAATTTTTATATAACTATATATATATTCTACCTATATTGTTGGGTTACCCGTACAGGTTATCCAATATAAGATATAAAGGTAGATAGGGTAGTAGTGTATGAAACACGACTACCAATGGTTGGAATTAAGGTTGGAAGTGTATTTATCGAGACTGTAGACCCAATACTGTCTCGAGTAAGTTTTGCTGTGATGAAGGATTTCATCGAATCTCTGAAGGAAACCTGTTAAGGTTCGGAGTTTATCTGTAAAATTGGATGAGTAGAGTTTGGATCTATCGGTTGAACAGAAGCAAGTGATGGTATCTTGATACCTCAAGTAATAGTAGCTGTGTGATGAGATGCAGTGACGATGGATGTTCCCGAAGATGTTTTCTTTGGAACAAGTTTAAGGAAGTGTGTCTGTTTCGGTGATTGAGGCTGAGTTCAGCACGGTGTTTCTGTTTGGTTTGGAGTTCGAGTTTCTCGAAGATCTTTGGATAGGAAGTCCTTGGCATCAGTGTCAGCAGTGCAACTCGGAGTGTTCTGTGTTGGCAAGAAGTTTTCTGGCTGAGTAGTTTTTCTGAAGGTGAAGTTCAGAAGCAGCAAAGAGGATCCATTTCTTCGATAGATTGGATAGTTAAGTATGGGCTGTTCTGATTTGTTAAGAGAGAACAATTTTCCTTGAAAATAGGTTGGGTTGATCGCAAAAGTGACTTGCGATAGTTTGAGGGTTCTCTTGGGTTATCAGAGTTTTTCTGAGTGTCTTCAGAGAAGTCAGGAGTTTGTCCGCATCTGAAGGTTGAGTTTTCTTATCGACTGGATTCCAGGAGTAGTACCGGTAGTTCAGTCTAGTTGAAGGATGTTTCCTAGAGATGGAGTTGGAGCAGCAACTCAAGTTTTGATGAAGTATCTGAGTTTTATTTATGGATCAGTGAACCTTATTTCTGGAATGAGTTGTCCAGTCTGTGCTTGTGTTCTACCTCAGATCAGAATTGAGCAGCGAAAGCAGTTTGGAATATATATCTGGATAGAAGAAGTAAGTTTGGAATCTACTGATGTTGCGAAGTAAAGTTATGTTTGGATCTCTTCTGTGTTCTGATTTGGATAAGTATTGGGTTTTCAGGATTGAATTGTCAGTTTGGACAATTGGAATTCATTGAGTTTTACGTATCTCTGAGGGAGTACGTGTTTGATCTATTTCTGGTTTTAGAATCAGCAGTTCTGTAGGTTTGGAAGTTGAGTCAGACTCGTCTGTAGTCTGATATTCTGTTTAGTTCTGTAGATCTGGTTGAGTAGGAGATCTATAGCTTAGTAGTATTGATTGTTTAGATTGTTTGTAGAGCGAGTATCCCGGTATATATATATACTTGGGGAAACTCGAGGAATTCTATCTAGAATTTTGTCTGGATAGTTAGATTTGATTGATTGGATGAATTGGTTGCTATGGTTGCTAGCATATGGATGATAGTATATGCTTGTGTTTTAAAATTAAAATCTTTAATAAGATTATTAAATTACCTTTGTTTAAATTTCGGGGACGAAATTATTTTAAGGGGGAAGGAATGTAATATCCCGGAAATTTTAACAATATCAATTTAATAATCTGTTAAATAATTAAATTGATATTGATGATCTTTGATATTAATATTTGAATTTAATTTAATAATCTGATTAAATTAGTATTAATTGGTGATTTTATCTTTTAAAAGTTAATAAGATATTTTCTATTTGAATATATATATTTATTTATATATATATATTGTAAATAGAAGCTTTGGGTAAATTGGGAATTTAGATTTAATTTAATATGACTTTTCAAAGTTATTTAAATTAGTAAATTTATAGTTTTAAAATACTTTAATTGCTTAAGATATTTTTACTTAAGTTTAAAATTATATAAGAGTTAACAAAAAGGCTTGTTTTGTTTCTTTTTAAAATATCACTTGATAATATAATCTCTTATATAAATTATTTAAATATCAAATATGTTAATTTCAAATAATAAGTATAATGTATTATTTTTAATATGTATGAATTTTAAAAGACTATGGAATTGTTATTTTTAAATTGAATAAATAATTGTATATATATAACTTAACTTTTTAAATTGAATCTTAGGATTTAATTTAATTGAATTTGAATTTAAGCTTTGAAATTCAAAAGAATAAATATTTAAATTTGTTTTGGATTTTAGAATATTTGTATAAACTTTTATTTATAAATATAATTAGTTTTCTTTCTTTAAAAAGTAATTTGTATATATATAGATAAGTATTTTATAAATAAGAAAAGCCATTTTATATACTTCTAAAATAAATAAATATGTAAAAATTACTTAAGAGACATGTGTTATTTTCTAAAGTCATTGTTTTAACATGTGTAATTTAAGCAACAAATGTTTATGACAAGTGTCTTCATTTATTTTATTTTCTTTTATTTTTATTTATTTATCATAAATTCTCCTATATACACATATGCATTTCTTTACTTCATCTTTTCTATTTCCTTCTCAAAAACAAGATAAACTCAAATCTTTCCTCTAGAACAAATCTGATCAGTAACCATTTCTCAAACAAAATGTGATCATGTTCAAATCTGATTTTCAAATACTCAAACTCCTCACAAAACCACAATTTCAAAGCCTGCATGTTTAATCTGAACATCTGCAACTCAGTTTTAAATTTCAAAAAGCATACAAATCATTTATTTTCTTCAATCTATGAAGTATCCTCAAAATCAAAAGCCTGTAAATCTTCCTCAAACCAGAAATTCAAGAAAAATCAAACCCTGTGATACATTTCAAAATCAAAAGTCTTCTGTCTGCATTTTTCAAAAACCTGGAAACATCTCAGAGCTACCTGCATTCAATTGCAATCTGGAAGCCAGCAATGCAAGTTTATATTCAAAAGTAAAAAGGAGTCTGGATTTGTTCAAGTCTGCATGCAAGTCTAAAACAACAATATCACAAGTTTTATCAAAAGCAAAGAAGATTTGGCATTTTATTTGCAAGTCTTCAAAACAGTTTTCAAAATCAAGGCTCTGTCCTCATTTGTTTCAAGTGAGTAACTTTTAAAACTTAAAGTAAAATATGGTTGCTTGCTAATATAGATGAAATGAATAAGTATTGCAAGTATAAATGAGTTTCTGATGTGAATGTTTATAGTGTGTTTGCTATAACAATTAGATGCTCTGCTCTGCCTTTTCAAATCTGTGAGTAACTTTTAAACTTGAAATAAAATTATAACTTGTTGCTTGTGAAAATCCTTATAAATTGTTGATGCTTGTATGTTAACAATTTTGTGACATTCAGTTTAAAATTTGAATTATATGATGTGATATAAGTATGCATGTCATAACAGGATGTTCTTCTCTGTTTGGATACAGGAGTTTAAAATTTAAAACTAAATCTGAATTCTTTTTACCTGATCCTTATTTAACTTGGACATCAAATAAAATTAGTTAGGCTTGAACTTAATCTAAGACTTAAAAATAGATGCAAATATTCTAAGTTTAAAAATATGCTGTTATCTGGAAATTCAGTAGCAAGCTATAATAATTTGATAAAACCAAATACTGAATTGAATTGATTCAAGTTGATATCTTGAATCTTCTCTGGAAATTAGGATTTTTAAAACAGAGATCAAGATTTTAAGCTTTAGAATGATTGTGTAATTTGAGTTTGTCTGAATTTGGATGTTTGAGCAACTGGGAATGGCCAGAAGGACTAGGGTGGTCGGAGCTTTGCCTGGAGGTGAAGGAGGGTGTAGTGGTGCCAGGAAAAATGTGAAGAAGGGTGTCTGATCGACGTGGCGATTGCGGCGAGGTGTTTTGGGTTTCAAGACCTAATTTTGTCAGGTCTGGTAACTAGGGCAGCGTGGAATCTAGAGTTGATCGAGTTGGTCGGGGATTTGGCAGATGGAAACTTGGTCGTAGATGAGAGCATGGCCGGAGTTGCAAAGTTTTTGGTGGTCGGAGGATCGTGGTCGTGGCGTTGCCAGGTGGGATAGGAAGCTCCTGTTGTTCCAGTTTTTGGGTGAGGATACTCGAATTTGATTTTGAGTATAGATCGAAGATTGAATGATCGAAATTAGGTTGGGAGATGATCGCCGACTTGCGTATGTAGTCGTGGATGATCGGAGACGTCGCTGGAGGCCGTGCACGTGCACGCGGTCGTGAATGTCTGGGTGAAGTCTGGAATGGTAGCAGTGTAGAGGTCTGGGTTTTCTCGAGTTCGTACTCGAGTTATTTCGTGAGATGCTCGGGTTTTTAGAGGGTACGACTCGAAGTAAAATTAGTGGTCTCGAGTATGTTAGTGTTGACAGGTTTAAAACCTGTATGTTTAAAAAGTTTAAACTAAAATTTAATTTGTAAAGAAATATTTAAACATGTTTTAAATTTAGGTTTAAAACTGATTTAAGTTAAATTTGAATCTCAGTTCAAAAATATATAAAATTTGAAAATATTTAAAATATATTAGCAACTTTAAAATGAGGAGGTAGTTGAATTTAAAAAGATGAAGTTTTAAATTTATAGGTAAGTTTTAATCTAAGTTTTAATCTGAAATTAGTATTAAATCTGTATTTTAGTTTTGGAAATAAAAGAAGATTTTTAAATTAAAATTGTTTAATAACTTTAAATTGTTAAATTAGAATTTAAGGAAAATTTGAAAATTTAATGTTTCAAATATGTTTGAATGATAAATATCATTAATAAGGAAATGTTTTCTTAAGACTTAATGATTTGTGAGGAATTAAATTAATAAGAAATTTAATGGATAATTTATTTATTTGATTAATTAATCATTTGGATTAATTAATAGATAATTAAAGGTTTAAACAAATTAATTAATGATTAAGATTAATTAATTAGGATGATAATTTATAATTGAGGATTATAAATTAGAGTATTAATTAAATGATTAAGAATTAATTAATAGAGTAATTAAATATTAATTAAGTTATAGTTAACACTTAATTAAATTAGTAATTAGAGTTTAATTAATTGGTTATTAAGATTTATTAATTTGGAATTAATAATAATTAATCCAAGTTAATTACTTAAGAAAGTAATTAAAGAATTATTAATAGTTAATGAAGTCATTAACTATGGATTATTAAATAATAAATTAATGGGATTAATTTTAATAATTAATTAAATTAATTAATTTAAGATAATCAAATTATAGAATTTGTTTTAAATGGAATTACTTATAGAAGTAATTAAGAATTAATTACTTATTGTAATTAATTGAAGTTAAATTGATTTAGTTTAAGTTAATTAATTAAGTTTAATTAATTTAGAATAATCAAGAGATGATTTGATGATAATTACTTAATGTAATTATTAAGGTATGATTATTTAGGAAGTAAATAATAGGATAATTACTGGAAGAAATTAATTGATGGTTATGTATTAAGGAGAGTAATTTGAGTTAATTACTTATAATTAATCAAGGGATTAATTAAGAAATTAATTAAGGAGAATTAATTTAGTAAATGAAAGTAATTAAGGGTAGTTAATTACTAATTGAAGATTAATCAAGGTGATTAATAAATATTGTTTAATTTAAAGATAATTACTTAATGTAATTAATTTAATTAAGTAATTAATAATTAAGTTGTAATTAAGGATCATTAATTAATAAAATAAATGATGTAATTAAGATTGATTAATTAAGTATAATTAATAAATGAAGTGATTAATTAATGTAATTAATTAAGGATTAATGTAATTAATTATAGTTGATTAATTTAATTAATTTTAGTTAATTAATTAATGAAGTAATTAAAGGTTAATTACTATAAGTGGTTAAGGTTAATTAATTTGAGTAATTAATTAAAGATAAATTACTTGAAGGTAATTAAAAGATAATTAATCAAAGATGATTAATTGAAAAGGTAATTAGAGAATAATTATTTAATTTATAATTAATTAATATATAAGTAAGCAGGATTTATAAATAAAGTAATTAATTTGATTAACTTTAAATTAATTAGAGATGATATAAATCATTACTTATAGATGGATGATAATACTGAATGCTTTGCATTGATTGATATCTCTTATGAGATATATGCTGTGTGATATGGATGGTTAGTTGAATTGTGATAATATGGATTATCTGATGATATTGATAATGTTGATTATCTATTGTGAATTATCTTTCTATGTGTATAAAGATAAATGAATTGAATTGTTTTAACCTTTAAAACAACTTGGCCTTAAAAGATACGTCTTTGGATTTCGATGAGACCGGGATCGGGTTTCCGTATACCGGATTTCCAGGTCTGGAGACCCGAATACCACATCGATCCAAATTAACGATAGGTCGTGAATCTCAAGTGAAGATAAAGATTCAGAGTGCAAGGGTTATTGTCGTTAACTCTGAGGGTGATTCCAAAACGAGTGTAACGAGATAATGCCTTCGGTTTCGTTCGAACCCGGAACGAACTTGTATGGATTGAATGCTTTCAGAACATCGTCAGGTGGACGATGAGCATTCTAAGTGATGTGTTCTTTTCTAAGGTAATCGTGACCTCAAGCCTCACAAACCGGGAATGGCTAAAACAGGGGAGGTGCAGCAAGGTTAGTGGGTAGCACCCAAGTAGGACAAGGTTACCTCTGTCTAGATGTCCCTTTCTATTTTCGACTTAGTGTGTGCGGTTGAATCATGACAACCGTGGGGTATCTTGTGCGGGAATTATCCAGTAAGGGATGTTCCGACCTTGTGTTGCAGGGGATTGGGAGTGATCCTCGGTACGGTGATCTAGGCCACGTACTGTGACGGGCGGTACCCCGGTAGCCCTGCCATTGATGGAATCCAAACTCCAATAAGTGCCGTACGTATTAGTTGTGCCCAACTATGTTGGAACGTGAGATGTAAGCATTCCAGCTATTTCTGTATTTTACTTGAAAACCCTAGACCCTATTATAATACAATCGAATTTCCTATCAAATGTTTTGGTTAGCGTAAGGTAAAAACTTACCCATGTTTATTTGTGGGAAGTCTTACGTGATACCTTTTCTTTCAAAAGGTTTTGAAGTTAAACAAGTTTAACCTGTTACTCACACCAGACCCATGTCTGACCCAAGTTGTTTATTTCTGTTTTATAAACTCTTGGGTACTCAAATTTTTACGAGTAGCCAAGGGATTCAGGTTTAGCTTTGACGAGTAATCTGGAGGAGCAATGGAGCAGGAGGCTTCGGCGTTGTAGATATAGATAGTAGTTTTCCGCTGTGTTGATCTTTGTATTGATCTGTATTGTGTTGAGATGTAATAACTAGACAGATGTTTATAAATGTCTAGTATGTGATGTGTAATCTGTGTAACTCTGATAGATGATGTATATGATACTATGTAATATTTATGTGATATATTATATTTCGTTTCGTTTCCGCTGTGAGTATCTGTTGTTGTTTTCTTTTCTCTTCTTCTCTTTTCTATTTCTCACCCCTTTCTTTCTTACTGTCGATGCGATTTTCCGGGAGTGGAAAGTCGGGTCGTCACATCTCAAGTGGGGGCTACCCACGAAGCCTTGCTGCATAACCCCTGATTTTCAGTCATTCCCGGTTGATGAGGCTTGAGGCTAAACGATACCTTTCAGAACATATCCCTTAGAATGCCCATCGTCCACCTGACGATGTTTCGCAAGCATTCGTCCATACGAGTCCGTCCCAGGTCCGAACGGAACCGAAGGCACTATTCCTACTACATCCATTTTGGAAATATCCTCAGGATTAGTAGCGACTAGCCCTTGCACTTCACTGCTCCATCTTCGACTCCGAACACGTTACACGAAACGTACAAACCGGATCGAAGTGGTATTCGAGTCTCCAGACCTAGAATCCCGGTATACGGAAACTCGATCCCGGTCTCTTCGAAACGATCAGCGCATTTGGCCAATTTTGATAGTCGGTTATTTAACTATCAATTAACATCCACAAGCAACCATCACACAATAAATAATTTCCCACATTATTTATTTGCCCAAATATCTTTCCAAGATATATTTCTATTTTCAAACTCCTTTTGAAAACAATTTCAAACAGTTTCCGCTTACGGAATACATTTCCCAAATAATTATTTCTCTGAAACACCAAGTACAAAAATACTTTAGATTTAAAAATAATTTAAAAACACTTTATTTTAAATATATCTTATAACATTGAAATTGAACTACTTTAATACTTTATTAAAAATATATACTTTAAAATGAACCACTTTATAAATATAAACTAAATTTCTCCCTTTAAAACATAATAACAAAACACTTTTATATAATTACTACAATATTATATTTTTGAAAATACTTACTTAGGAAATTAACATTTAAAAAGACAAATTTCCTAAAACATGCTTTTTAAAACATACTTAAACCTTTAACTTATATTTCAAATTGCTTTGAAAACGTACTTGGCTATCCAGAGAAATACACTTCTCATTCCCATCTTTTAAAAATAAATCAACATTTATTTTTAAACCAAATCCATATCCTTTTATAAATTCCCACCTTGAATTTATATTTCCAATTATCCCCTGATAGTTTATTTTACTTTATAAACCCAGTTTATAAATTCCAAAATCTCACTTCTCTTTTAAATTCCAATTTTAAACAACCAAATCAATTTCCCATTGATTTTCCCATTTACTTTACTTCGAAATAAATTTCTTATTTACTTCATTTATTTCAAATTACATTTACTCTCAGATTTTATTTCTTAATTTTGAGTTAAACCCTTTTAACTTAAAATACCAATTTAAAACTTCCAAAATTCCTTCTTTATCCCTTTATTAAATTTAATCCTTACATTCAAAAATAATTTCTTTATTCTCTCCAATAATATCACTTTAGTTTAACATTCATTATCCTCATGTTAATTCAAAATCCCCTTTAATCATATTTGTTCGAATTTAGAAATTTCTTTATTTCTTTTCCAATTCATTATTTAAGTTATTCAAATTCACTAGAATTATTTGACTTAAAAATTTACTCTTTTATTTCTTTCAAAATTTCTATTCTAGAGATTTTGATAACTCAGCATTATCCAAATCGGTCCAACCAAACCATAACATCCCATTATCCATATAATTCATCACAGGATATCAAAAATCATATCACAGAATATTTAACAAAATTAAATATTTTGAGGAATCCAGTTGGATCCCTCCAACCTGTTTCCCTGCATCCACAGATGTTAGCACAATACAAATTTCACTTCAAAGTGGAATATCGCGGTATATGGGTTTTTATATAAAATCATCCGCTATTATGCGGCGCATAGGGTCTCATCCGCTATATAATGTGGGAATATCAACAACTCCAATATATACATATGCCAATATATATATATATATATTGGTATATACTACTGCATACCATATCAATCAAATCAATCAATTCAATCATCCATCAATATTTAAATTTAACCAATTAAATTTAAATTATAAATTAACTGAGTGAGATTAACTCACCTTTTGCCCCCTTTTAAATTTGCAATCTGATCCAATATTGCCTTGGATTTTCTGATATGAATTTCATCCTAGAATAAATTCATTTAATTACTTAAACAACTTCGAAAAAATCAACTTATCACTTTATAATTGAATTTACTTAATTCCAATGATCGTTACTAACTTAGTTAATGTTTTCTGCCCATTTAAAATTCAAAGATATGTTATATATATAAATTTAAGCAGACAGGGGAATTACCTCAAAGCTAACAACACCCCGGCCTCATCACTGATCGCGAACAGCAAAGCAATGCTCCTAGTAAACTCCCTCACGAGCTAGATAGCGAACGTCATTCCGACAAACGACGACGAAAGTAAGCACACACCCAGACCTCGCTGCCTCCTCCATTTTCGAGAAAGGAATACTTCGCGATTCACCGTAGTAGGCCACAGTACTCCCAGAAACCACCACAACTGCTCCTCCTCGCTCGCGATAGTCCCCAGTAGTCGAAAAGCCTCACTCGACTCGACATGTAAACCCCCAACAGTCGTGTGCTTCATCGCGAGACAACCCCAAATCGCGATTCTCGTTGGCTGCTCTGCCCTTGGCTACTCGATGTCGAACCACCATCGCCTAAAGACACGTCGGTCTCGCGAGCTCCTTTTTCGTCGCAGCGTCTCCAGCCTGAATTCGAGTAGAACTGAAGACAAGGAAGCACAACCTCCTTTCGATCGAAGCCCTCCCTTGCTACTTCGTCGAACTCGAGTCGATGAACGAGAATTTGTGTTCGTTTTGTTTGTTTAATTCAATTTGCTAAACAGAGGGAGCAGCCATTTTGAATTTCTGATTTCGAACGAAAAAAATGATTTCGTTCCCTTGATTTTTATTTTTATTTTTAAACGGTAATCAATTTAAAGATTTTTGAGGATTTCGTTCGAAAAAGAGGAATTTTATTTGAAGATCGAACGAAAGAGGGGAGAAGATAAGGGAAATGTTGGCGTGTTGAAGAAGAGAAACTACAGTACTTCTGAGATAAGGTGAGAAGGTTCTGGTACAAAAATATCTGGCCAATCAAAAATATAGATAATTATCATTTGAATTTATACGTCTCGATATAAATTTCAGTGCGTTTTACAATCGTACGCTTACACAACAACTCCAATCACTACGGAAATTGAAATCCGACAATAATACAATATTACGGATCCAATGGAACTGGTTTCGTCGAATTCCGAGACTGTGCCCTGGAACGCATTTTTTTTATATCGATTTAAACGATAAAATTTCAAAACTGAACAAAACGCTTTGAAATTCAATTTTAAAAGTTTCATCACCTTCAATATTAACAATATAAATTTTCTAAACCTTTAAATTATTTTTAACAAGCTCGAAACTCCGGATTCTCTATTTTACCCTATATTCAATCATTTAATTCAATAATCTATCACCAAATAAATACTGTATATTTGAAAATAAAGTTAAAATTTAACCTTCGAATATTTAAAATAAATTAAATATTCTCATTTCAAATATACAAAAATTCTGGGTCGTCACATTCCTCCCCCCTTAAAAGAATTTCGTCCCCGAAATTACCAGTCAGAGGAATGTTCCAATTCCCGTTAACTATTTCCCCCATTCAAACAGTTTTAACAATACCCAAACAATCTTTTATTAATGATACACTAATCATCTTTTAACTTTCCAAACTTATTCATAAGTTCAACCCATACCACCTACTTATCCATTCAAATTTAAATTTGAATTCAAATTTTGAATTATCAAAATTTTCCAAAATTTTTCTAACTCCCTAAATTTTCGAAAAATTTCGCCAGCGTCTCCTTTGCGCGGCTAGCTCGGTACTACTACAAAATGGCTCTACGGCCTCCCAATCTCAAAAAGAAAACAAAAAGCCAAGTGGCTGGATCAAAAACCCAATCAAATTTCATATAGAAATTCAAATACATACCTTTTTTCGGGCCATTAAATTTTATCTTCAAAAATCAAAATCCCAATTTATCCATTGCTTTTATACACCTGTATATCCTACTAAGCAATAGTATTCAATTACAGTTTCAAAACCATCTTACACATATCTGTACACATTTTCAATATTGGTTTTACTTAAGCTCGTACGATGCACATATATCATCCGTACGCAATATCACATTCGATCGCTCACTCGATCACACAATCTCACTTCCGAACTAGTATCGTCCACCCGACTTCCTAGTGCGGACTCAGATCTGGTTTCTTGATCGGAAACCGTCATTCTCCTTGCATAGTCATAACTACGATAGAGAATTACCAGAATCAACCAACAATCCATATCCAGGTTCGCCGTCGAAAATCGAGTGAAAAATCCTAATTCGGATCGATAAAACTATCTCGAAATTATGTGTTCGAATCTGGATCAAATAGCTATGCGATCAAATAATATACGTACACCTTACGTATAAATTCCAATTGATTACCAATTATATCAATTCTCTTTTATTCACATTCAGTTTGATCACATTCACTTATTCACAATTATCCCATTTCACAACTTCCAATTTTACATCTTTATTTAATTATTCACTTAGAATAATTTTCCCTCATTACCAAATTACTTAAGAATCTCACCATATTTCTTAAGTTCAAAATAAATATTTTACATACTGTTTATACTTATTTTCACTTCATTATCGTAGTTCATATCCATTTCTATTTACTTTTGTCTTTACAATTCCATTTGATTTCAATTTGGCTTCCACTCGAATATTTAATTAGTTGCACTTACTAATTAATTTAAATTTCAATTAACAGTTTATTCGCAAACTTCACTTCTTTAGTTCCTTCGATTTCACTTCACTTTACATTCACATTTGAATTAGATTTCAATATCCAGTTTCAATTTTATTTGCTTAGCAAATTTAAATCATTTATCGTTAATGAAAATTTTCAAAAATTTCAAAAATTTTCTAACTCCCAAAATTTACGAAATTTTTTGGCAGAGTCTCCCTTGTACGGAGGGACTTCTGCGATATCGCAGGATGCACAAAAATGTATATACATCGGCCTCAGGCCGGAAAACAAAGAAAAACAATTCATATTTCCTATTTAAATTTTTGCGTAGGCGTACCTTATTTTTAGCATTTTTAAAGCAAGCGGCTTACTATATAGCATATTTCGCAAGCAAATACAGCCTAGCGGCTTCCAAACACCTGTACTTACTCCATTTAAACTGATAAGTGACAATATAAGAAAATTCTATTAACATCCCATTAAATTCCAATAGCAAATCAATAGTTTTCATAAGCAATGCACTTAAAATAATTTCCATAAACAATTTATATGGTTTTAATACAATTTTAATCGCTTACAACCAATTCACATACCATTTCTATTCAATTTAATGGTTTACAATTCATTTTATTCCATTCTATTCATTTTTAGCGAAATGAATCCATATCCATTTCAATTGATTCAATTCAATTTAATTTGCATTTCACTTCCAAACTCAAGTTATGGTTTCCTTGTCATTTGATCGAATCTATTACCTTTACTAACCCATTCAATTTGTCCATTCACTTATTCATTCTAAATTTCAATTTCCGTATTCAATTCACCGTGAATTTATTTAATCTTTAACAAGGAAATTTCCAATTTATTTTTAACTCCATACCATTTTAAAATTTAGCTGGTATATTTACTGAATCCAATATTAATTCCAACTCATATCCAATAATTTATCTCTAACTTGAATTTGATAGATATCAATCCATTTCACATCATTCCTACTTACTTGAATCTTATTTACAATTCAAATTATCACTCATATACTCCAATTCCAATGATCATTCACACTTTCAGCTTTTATTATCAAATCCAAATTCCATTAACATACTTAATTTACTAATTTATTCCAAATTAGTGTTCTCCCATTTTAACCAGTACAATGTTTGATTTTTATCCACAAAATCACTTCAGTTAATCTCCTCGGGTTTATAACTCAAGTCCTGGATTTCATTCAATTTTCAATTTCTAAACAAATTTATCTACTTAGCTATAACTTCCCATTTGAGTCTCAATTAATTAAATTTTCCAATAAATTTAATTTATTTACCCTTATCCAAGCTAAATTTATCTTAACTCGGATTTCTATTCCAAACTTCACATCTCTTATTCAACACACAATTCACTTTTCATTTTACCAATTCAACTTGACTCAATTAAAATCTCATTCTATTTTTATTACAAACAATTCTATTTGGTTTATTTATTTTACTTCAAATTTTATAAGTCACCTTCTTTTATATTCACACTTCCTTCTATTAAAAATAAATTTTATTCACAATTTACCTCTTAACTCCGTTTATACATTTTTATTTAGTTAAGTATATATTTTATTCTAATACTGTTTCAATTTTATTATAAACTGTCAAAACTTACTTATTCCAATTCAATACTTATCTTGTTACATTTATTTGGTCCAGTATATTTTATTATCCCATAGCCTTTAATTCAGATTCCAGGTTTTTAAACAATTTCCCAACATTTCAAAATCACCCGGTTTTTAATTTCAAATCATTTTGGAGTCTCCAACATCTCCAAATCACATTTCTCAAAATTTTAAACCAATCCTGATTTTTAATTCCAACAAATTTCCTTTGGAAATTTCAAAAACAACTAGCTTTTCTGAATAATCAATTTGGCAGCAATTCGTCACTCAGGAGTTCGAAAATAAATTCTGAAGATGCGGCCGTCATCCTCCGAATTATTTCCAGCAACTGAAATGAATTTATTGCTATATCCCTTTCAAAAATTTATTTGAAACAATTTCCCTTCCAGAAATACTTTCCAAAATAATAATGCTAGTGTTTATCTTCAAAACACTTTGAAAACACTTCCAAATATCCAGGGTTTAAATTTACCATTTTGATTAAATCAAATTTTAACTATAATTCATTTGTACAATTCATATTTATACAAATATCCATTGGTTAAGTAAATCATTCTGATTTTACAATCTTACCATATTTTTTTCAATTTTAATTTGTTAGAATATTTTCATCCAAACATCCAAATATATAATAATTTAAAGAAATATTTCTTTTATATCAAGATACATTTTTTGGGTAAAATTATTTCATCTACCCGTTTCAAAACAATATTGTGTCGAATTATTCTATTCGAGTGTTTAGAAACCCCTTCGATACAGTTGCGCAGACTGTGCCGACGAAGGTTCATATACCACTCAATAAATCAACCAACACAATATAAAACCATGTTATATTCACTAACAAGTACGCGCTCATATCTATTAATACACTCAAAATTTCCACCAGAGCCAAGGTTATCGCCAACCTTTGCTCTGATACCACTGTAACGACCCGACTTTCCAGACCCGGAAAATCGAACCATTTTAGTTAAGAAGAAGAGGTAGAAGAAGAAAAATAGAAAAAACAACATCAGAATCTAACCATCGCAGCGGAATAAAATATAATATATATTAACAGATCTTTACACAAATCAAAACTATATCTGTTTTATACAATATATCATCAGAGTATACATCAGAGTACATCAACAGCCATAACATACAACTGAATACACAGCGGAAAAATAATAGCAAGTACGGAAGTACGTATCGTCATCCAGCTCGTCTCCTGAGCTCCACAGCATCATATCATGAACCTGTTTATCTCGGTCTGACCCGAGCATCATATAAAACAATACCCGAGTCAGTCTGGAATACCAGCGTGAGAAAATCACACTCAAATTGATTATTAAAGTTTCAAAATCTTTTGAAAACAAAAGCATCTCGTAAGACCACGCCACAAATAAACATGTCGGGTTTTTACCTTACGATAGCTAAAACACTTTATATCAAAATCCTCTGATATTATAATAGTGTCTACAGAAAGTAAAATAGAATCTAGCTGAAATGCTTGCATCTCACATTTCAACAATAGTTGGGCACAATCAAAACCGTACAGGCACGTAGGGAGAATGGATTTCCAACGAATGACTAGGCATTGGGGTACCACCTGTCACAGTACGTGGCCTAGATCACAGTACCGAGGAGTACGCCCGCTCCCCTGCAACACAAGGCCGGAATCATCCCTTACTGGATAATTCCAAGTAAAATCACCCCACGGTTGTGATCAGCAACCGCACCACTAAGCCGAAATAAAAGGGACATCTAGACAGGGATGACCTTACTCTTAAGTGGGGGCTACCCACGAAGCCTTGCTGCATAACCCCTGATTTTCAGTCATTCCCGGTTGATGAGGCTTGAGGCTAAACGATACCTTTCAGAACATATCCCTTAGAATGCCCATCGTCCACCTGACAATGTTTCGCAAGCATTCGTCCATACGAGTCCGTCCCAGGTCCGAACGGAACCGAAGGCACTATTCCTACTACATCCATTTTGGAAATATCCTCAGGATTAGTAGCGACTAGCCCTTGCACTTCACTGCTCCATCTTCGACTCTGAACACGTTACACGAAACGTACAAACCGGATCGAAGTGGTATTCGAGTCTCCAGACCTAGAATCCCGGTATACGGAAACTCGATCCCGGTCTCTTCGAAACGATCAGCGCATTTGGCCAATTTTGATAGTCGGTTATTTAACTATCAATTAACATCCACAAGCAACCATCACACAATAAATAATTTCCCACATTATTTATTTGCCCAAATATCTTTCCAAGATATATTTCTATTTTCAAACTCCTTTTGAAAACAATTTCAAACAGTTTCCGCTTACGGAATACATTTCCCAAATAATTATTTCTCTGAAACACCAAGTACAAAAATACTTTAGATTTAAAAATAATTTAAAAACACTTTATTTTAAATATATCTTATAACATTGAAATTGAACTACTTTAATACTTTATTAAAAATATATACTTTAAAATGAACCACTTTATAAATATAAACTAAATTTCTCCCTTTAAAACATAATAACAAATCACTTTTATATAATTACTACAATATTATATTTTTGAAAATACTTACTTAGGAAATTAACATTTAAAAAGACAAATTTCCTAAAACATGCTTTTTAAAACATACTTAAACCTTTAACTTATATTTCAAATTGCTTTGAAAACGTACTTGGCTATCCAGAGAAATACACTTCTCATTCCCATCTTTTAAAAATAAATCAACATTTATTTTTAAACCAAATCCATATCCTTTTATAAATTCCCACCTTGAATTTATATTTCCAAATATCCCCTGATAGTTTATTTTACTTTATAAACCCAGTTTATAAATTCCAAAATCTCACTTCTCTTTTAAATTCCAATTTTAAACAACCAAATCAATTTCCCATTGATTTTCCCATTTACTTTACTTCGAAATAAATTTCTTATTTACTTCATTTATTTCAAATTACATTTACTCTCAGATTTTATTTCTTAATTTTGAGTTAAACCCTTTTAACTTAAAATACCAATTTAAAACTTCCAAAATTCCTTCTTTATCCCTTTATTAAATTTAATCCTTACATTCAAAAATAATTTCTTTATTCTCTCCAATAATATCACTTTAGTTTAACATTCATTATCCTCATGTTAATTCAAAATCCCCTTTAATCATATTTGTTCGAATTTAGAAATTTCTTTATTTCTTTTCCAATTCATTATTTAAGTTATTCAAATTCACTAGAATTATTTGACTTAAAAATTTACTCTTTTATTTCTTTCAAAATTTCTATTCTAGAGATTTTGATAACTCAGCATTATCCAAATCGGTCCAACCAAACCATAACATCCCATTATCCATATAATTCATCACAGGATATCAAAAATCATATCACAGAATATTTAACAAAATTAAATATTTTGAGGAATCCAGTTGGATCCCTCCAACCTGTTTCCCTGCATCCACAGATGTTAGCACAATACAAATTTCACTTCAAAGTGGAATATCGCGGTATATGGGTTTTTATATAAAATCATCCGCTATTATGCGGCGCATAGGGTCTCATCCGCTATATAATGTGGGAATATCAACAACTCCAATATATACATATGCCAATATATATATATATATATATATATATATATATATATATATATATATATTGGCATATACTACTGCATACCATATCAATCAAATCAATCAATTCAATCATCCATCAATATTTAAATTTAACCAATTAAATTTAAATTATAAATTAACTGAGTGAGATTAACTCACCTTTTGCCCCCTTTTAAATTTGCAATCTGATCCAATATTGCCTTGGATTTTCTGATATGAATTTCATCCTAGAATAAATTCATTTAATTACTTAAACAACTTCGAAAAAATCAACTTATCACTTTATAATTAAATTTACTTAATTCCAATGATCGTTACTAACTTAGTTAATGTTTTCTGCCCATTTAAAATTCAAAGATATGTTATATATATAAATTTAAGCAGACAGGGGAATTACCTCAAAGCTAACAACACCCCGGCCTCACCACTGATCGCGAACAGCAAAGCCATGCTCCTAGTAAACTCCCTCACGAGCTAGATAGCGAACGTCATTCAGACGAACGACGACGAAAGTAAGCACACACCCAGACCTCGCTGCCTCCTCCATTTTCGAGAAAGGAATACTTCGCGATTCACCGTAGTAGGCCACAGTACTCCCAGAAACCACCACAACTGCTCCTCCTCGCTCGCGACAGTCCCTAATAGTCGAAAAGCCTCACTCGACTCGACATGTAAACCCCCAACAGTCGTGTGCTTCATCGCGAGACAACCCCAAATCGCGATTCTCGTTGGCTGCTCTGCCCTTGGCTACTCGATGTCGAACCACCATCGCCTAAAGACACGTCGGTCTCGCGAGCTCCTTTTTCGTCGCAGCGTCTCCGGCCTGAATTCGAGTAGAACTGAAGACAAGGAAGCACAACCCCCTTTCGATCGAAGCCCTCCCTTGCTACTTCGTCGAACTCGAGTCGATGAACGAGAATTTGTGTTCGTTTTGTTTGTTTAATTCGATTTGCTAAACAGAGGGAGCAGCCATTTTGAATTTCTGATTTCGAACGAAAAAAATGATTTCGTTCCCTTGATTTTTATTTTTATTTTTAAACGGTAATCGATTTAAAGATTTTTGAGGATTTCGTTCGAAAAAGAGGAATTTTATTTGAAGATCGAACGAAAGAGGGGAGAAGATAAGGGAAATGTTGGCGTGTTGAAGAAGAGAAACTACAGTACTTCTGAGATAAGGTGAGAAGGTTCTGGTACAAAAATATCTGGCCAATCAAAAATATAGATAATTATCATTTGAATTTATACGTCTCGATATAAATTTCAGTGCGTTTTACAATCGTACGCTTACACAACAACTCCAATCACTACGGAAATTGAAATCCGACAATAATACAATATTACGGATCCAATGGAACTGGTTTCGTCGAATTCCGAGACTGTGCCCCGGAACGCATTTTTTTTTTATATCGATTTAAACGATAAAATTTCAAAACTGAACAAAACGCTTTGAAATTCAATTTTAAAAGTTTCATCACCTTCAATATTAACAATATAAATTTTCTAAACCTTTAAATTATTTTTAACAAGCTCGAAACTCCGGATTCTCTATTTTACCCTATATTCAATCATTTAATTCAATAATCTATCACCAAATAAATACTGTATATTTGAAAATAAAGTTAAAATTTAACCTTCGAATATTTAAAATAAATTAAATATTCTCATTTCAAATATACAAAAATTCTGGGTCGTCACAATTAATAACATATTTAACTACATCATTATACGTACCTAGCAATTGTTAAGCATATAGAATTTATGCCCTAATCTAGTTTTTTAATGTCAACTCTTTCAACAATTATACAAGTCTCATTCCATATTATCAACAAGGCCAAAATTCCAATATTCATATCCAAAAATTCCAATCAATAGGTTTGTATACCACTAAAATTTAAAATCAACTTATTACATCAAAATAATGTAATATATTGATAATAGAATCTTACAATTTAAATTTTCTCTATTCAACTCCTTTTTCGAATAAATAAGAGAATTTCTATTTAATTTAAGGAAATAAGTGGTGCAAACTACGAAAAATTCAATCTTACACGCTATTCTCAAATCAAACCCTTTAATAAAATTCAAAGAGAAAGAATAAGTCATGGAATAGAAGGTAAAATTATCAAAACTGCAAATCTAAATGATTCCCATTATTTTGACATAAACACTAGAGATTTTAACTTAGAATTGACATTTTGCATTGGAGGAGTTTTGAGGGTTTATTTTATGATGTTTCCGCAAACCAAAACTCTCCAAAGCATACTCAAACCCAAACTATACTAACCAATTACTAGAATAGAAAAGCTAAGATTTTCATTCATATTATATCCTAAGCTTTGCGTCCTTTGGATTCGACACATCTTTAACAATCTTAACCATAGCTCTTCTTTTTGATACATACAGCAAGTGATTTGTATATATATGTTAGATTCAACAAATTGGAAAAGAATTGGTTGGGAATATAAATAGAAAACGAAATAGATATATAGGATTTCTTACTTGAAACCCAAATGGAGTTTTCTAAATCTATGAAGTGAGGGGCTAGGCTCCTATTTCCAACCTATATAGGAGTGGGGCTTCGCTCCTATTTCCAAACTAGGCTCCTATTTCCAACCTAAATCTATGAAGTGAGGGGCTTCGCTAGAGTCCCAAAATATTTTGTGAATAAAAGTGAGGGGCTAGGCTCCTAGTTATACTGGTTGAAATGCACCAGAATTATCAAATTTAAGTTGGTTTAATATTATATAATCCAGTACGTTCACTGTGCAAAAACCCAAGCCACCATCGTTCTCAACTGATCGACCGCTAGAGGTCGACCGACTAAAGGGGAGCGGTCGACCAGTACGTGCTATTTTGGAAATGCCGTTGATTTTTAATTATTTTATTCCTTAATTACTTTTTAATGTTAACGTTGATTTTAACGTTTACTTAACCCCTAGTCTAATTATTGTTAACTTTTGAATTTCAAATTTTAAAATTAATTATTCATTTGAATTTAAATTTTTTTAAATTATTTTAGACCCAAAAATTTCAAACACCCATAACTTCTTCGTTTGAGCTACATTTTCAATAAATTATATTTGGAAATTGATCAGAGTTTCTCCACAAATGAAATGGCATAAATTTCGTGATCAAATTATGACTTTTACTAAATTTCCATTTTAATCCTTATCTTATTTAATTTAATTTATCCAATTATTTATTTATTGTTGATTTTACGGGGTGTTATAGTAATAAGCATAAGTATATCAAAGTGTGATCAATATAAACCCATAGCGGAATAGAAAACTATAATATAACATACGTATTGACTAAGGTTACTACCTCAGAATATCATTCCTTGGATATTTAATTATCCTATCAAGTTCAAGCATTAATAAGAAGACCTCACCTTCTGCAGTTCCCGTCTTGTTCCAGTCTCCAGTCCTTCTAACTTTAACCCATGGGTTGTTATGAGGATGGGAGTTAGAATAACATTCTGGTGATTGGAAAAACACATACTTTACCCATCTCATCAGTTTATGCCGATTGATTTCTATTTGAGTGTTATGTCTATTATTTATGGCTAATCCATTAAATCCTATATGCACGTACGATATGCCTATACGAACCTTCTCTAAGGTATCACTATGTATATATACCTATATTCATTTACATCCAAATATTACACTACTCAAAACCTTGGCCACTTAAAGCTTCTTAAATAGGGAGGAGGCAAACCCAACAACATTTAATAGCTCAAGTCCCCAAAGCCGGCCCTCCACAATATAACTGCTAGTCAATCAATCCTAATTTAAGAGACCGATGAAACTTAGATAAGGCTTTATAATATAATTTTTGCATTACTTACGCATTCCAACTTGACAACATACCCTCAACTGTAGGTCTAAGCCCTTCCCAGTCCCACGTAACTACCATTAGTCATGTCCTAACAATATAAGAGATAGTACCCAAACCACTTAATACCTTTTTAACAGGAACTAAACAGACTCTGACCATTTAATACCTACATTTTAGGCAGGTCCCCATCATTTAATACCAATCCCATGGTGGACTCCTCTCCGATATTATCTAGCTGACGTCGCACAGAATCTCATCATGCCACTTAATACTTCTTTATGGGAGAGGCAGACCCTATAATAATTACTTATTACCTCCATCCCAAAGCAGGTCTTACGTCCTTCACATATCCCCTTCCCATGGATCCTATGTTTGAAGTTGTCTCACATCAGTAATAAGTATACACAATTGCTTGTAGCCTCTAGGTGAATGGAAGATTTCTATTGTGTAACTTTACTAACCTCGCATCCCAACCCACTAAACCACACCAATCACCAAAACCCAAAGTGCTGGGCTAAGCCCACTAATTCATGCTTGTCCAAAATGTATAATTGAAGCTGTATATTTCCTACTATGAAAGTTATATTGCTTTCTACATATATTTAATAGTATTACTACTTACTTGTTTGCTGTGTAATTATTCCTACTTTATACGTTTTGGCTTTGGTTTCCTTCTTATGTCTAGTAAATGTCCATTGCCCGTAATTATTGATCGTTAATGTGAAAATTGGACATTCTTTAATGTTATTTATCTCCCCATTTCAAAATCTACCTATTATGGCTATTCATTTTCTCATAATTGCCATATTAAATTCTCTAATGGCATTTATTTACAAGTTTCAAAATCTACCTATTATGCCTATTCGTTTTCTATAAATGGCATATTAAATTCCCTAACTAGTCCCCATTTAATTCCTATAACTCTCTATTAACTACAAATTTATTGCCCATTAAATTTGTAGTTAATGTCCATAAATTTTGGAATTCCTATTCCTTCCTTTTTAGTCCTATAATTTAATATGCTATAGTAACTAATATGAATATTATAATAAATTATGCTATATATATTTTTTAATTTTTAATCGATATAAGCAGTTTTACATACATATATATATATATATATATTCTTATTTTCTAATTATCAATTTCTAACTAAAACATTTCTTTCCACGTTTTATTTATCAGAGTTATCCTTTCAAAATGGATTACCATTATAACTTTCATTAAATTTCCCAAAATCAATATTTTTGCTCCATTTGAATTACAAGGAATTATCTCCTTTTGTTATTGAAATAGACAGTGCAACCTGCGGAGAGGAATATCCATATTGTACACGTTTATTTCCTTTTTAGTATATTCCATGTTAATACAAACGATGCATTTTTATGCATATTTTGGAAATTAGATAATTTGTGGAAGTTATACAGAAATAGGTATAATTAAATTGTACTTCACTCCAAATACATTAAAATATAGAAATTCGCATTCCAAGTCAACTAGGGCAACCTAATTTATAACTCAATTATGAATCAAGAATAAACAAACATCTACAATAATAAATATTTGGGATTGAATTAAAATTTCCAAACTTGGTTGTATATATTATTCCTATTCTAATAATCTATTTTATAGAATATGTAGGCGATATTCCTATACATTTATTTTAAGCCTACAATTCATTAGACCTTATTTAGGCATAACAATTAAATAAAATCCAGCGATATAAATTTAAATGTTATAAACAAGTTATATAATTTCCCACTTACCTTTTTAAGCTTTCCAAATCACCAAATCTGAATCCATTCGTTTACTTGCCTCCCTTTTCAATTATAATCCAGAAGAATATGTATAATAGGGTGTGTGTTTATATGCTATTAGAATTACAGATCTAAGAAAAGATTTGAGGTTAAGGGGAATATAAATTTATAATTATAAAATCTTACCTTTTCTTTTGACACGTTTATTCGCTTCTTCTCCTATTCTCGTTTATTTTCCACCCTTCTCCAATTTTTTTGTGTGTATGTATAATATTTTATAATTTTTAGAAATAGGGGAGAAGGAAAAATGGTAGAACTTTGCTGCTTGAATTAGAAAATATAAGAAGAGAAGTGAGCGGTTAGGCTTGTATTTATAGGTTGTCGAATCAATCGTAATCGTTAGATCAAAATAATTAAATCTGGGCTGTTAGCCCAGGTACAAACCCTAATCGCCACCATCCGATCGGTCAACTGCTCCCTTATAGGTGGGCGAACGCTAGTGGTTGATCGACCCATAGAGGGGGGGGTGTAACGATTGCGATTTTTCATCACTCGAAAATCGACATTAATACATTTACTGTATCAACTGCCGAGCAATCGAATGCCGGAAAACCGAATTGTTATGGAGAAAAAGAAGAGGTAGAAGAAAATAGAAGAAAAAGAAAGAAGAAACAACAGAAATAGAGACAATATCAGAATCTCACATTCGCAGCGGAACAACATATAATAGATAAATGAATAATCTTTTAAATCAAAGAACTATGTCATTTTATACATTACATCATCATCAGAGTTTACAACAACAATATACAACACAACTGGACAGTTATATAAACTTGTCCATATACAGAATACATAGCGGAATAATACTATCATATACAAGTGGTACGTCTCGCCATCCAGCTCGCCACTGAGCTCCAAAGCACTCCAAAATCCAGAATAATCTGATAACCTAACTCTAGACTGCCCGTGTGGAAAATGGTGGGCACCCAGAGTTTAGGAAGGAAACAATAAACTCCAGGTCAGTCATGGTGACTGGTGTGAGAACTAAAACAGTTATTTATCTTTAAAACAACAACAACAAAGCAAGTAGAAAATATCCGCAATGCTTTTGGAAAATGAAACTACCATAAGACCTCCCGCCACACACACAATGCAAATGCAGAATTGGAGGAGATTTCTTCTTATGATAATCAAACATGCTTACTACGCAAAATCATTTGATTTTGTTATTATTAGTGCATAGTGAAGAAAACATTTCGAAAGTATAATATTAATCTTAGCCAGCATAGGCATTCCGCACTTATGCCTACTATAGCTACTATGTTAAATAGCAGGTTACCGCCACATTCTATAGCAGGTAATACAACTAAAACCGTACAAGGTTCGTATTGTTTCTTTGGATTTTCCAACAAATGGTCAGGCTAAGGAACTTCCTTTCCTACTGCCGAATGGGATCGCCTCTGGATGGACGTCCCGAGAGACAAACTGCTCTCTGCCAATAAGGCCGGGTTACCCCTGTAACTAGGTAACTCACGAATATGCCATCCCCCGGTCCTTTGGGACCTTTATCCGAGCGCTCGGTAACAACATCACACATAATAAATAAAGTGTGTCCACATGAGTAAGTATCTGGGCTCCATACCATGATACCACCCCTTTCCAGAAGGAAATGACATACCCTAAATGGCGCGACCCTCATAACCTTGCCGCAACATTCCTGTTTTGACCATTTCCGGGT
Organism: Allium fistulosum; assembly: GCA_030737815.1. NCBI lineage: Eukaryota > Viridiplantae > Streptophyta > Magnoliopsida > Asparagales > Amaryllidaceae > Allium > Allium fistulosum. Next base: position 1,418,614,228 of record CM060901.1, on the reverse strand, counting down.
TGTTGAAGCCCTGACGAAGTCTCGTCCACAAAGCTACCCTTTATACAAAAGCTATGCTTTGGGTCAAACAAATGATCAAAGTAATGATCACAAAGATAAATGATCAAACAAATGATCATATCACAAATGATCAAACAATGATCATTTCATAGCAACACTCAGCATGCCACATTACCAAATTGGGAATATATCGCTGATAAATTTCAACTACATAACCTCTGAGCTCGTACGTCTCAGAGAAGGGTGTTAAGCTAAGAGAATAAATTCTCCGCCACCAACAGAAATGTATTTGAAAGAAATCAGCTTTATATCTCAAAACGTAATGTAAGACATGTAACCATACAAGTCTGTTTCGGGTTCGAACAGAACCGAAGGCACTTCCAAAGAAGACCTTGCAATCCGGATATTCACAATCCCGATAAAACTTCCCATCACAAAGGAAATCTCAATACCGTAGCTAACGGTGCAGAGACAATCGATAGGTCATCCTATCGTTTTCATAAACACCCGGTCTTCACCACCGGTCTTCAATACGATCCATATCGTCGTATCACAAATTCGGAATGGGTTATACGACACAAAGGTCCTTTCCCGGCTAACCCGAATAGTGAGCGCTTATTCAAAAATAAGTGTGGCATTCAAATTCAAGCAAATCACAACAAATACCTATTCAAGGTAATTATTGATAGTCGGTTATTTAACTATCAATAGGTCTGCACAACATCATCAGATTCCAAATAATTTTCCAAATTATTTATCTTCCAAAAATATCTTTACAAGATATATAATTTCCACACTTCAACTATTTGAAAACAATTTCAAATCAATTTCCACATTTCAATTTATCTTTGAAGATAAAATCTCAAAACATTTCACTTCATATTGGAAAAACATTTCCATACCTATTTAATAATAGGTAATTCACAAATCCATTTATTTTCAACATTTGAAAATATTCAATATACTTAAATCAAAATTAAGTATATATTTCATTCTTTAAGGAAATCATTTTCTTAAACACATCTATTTGAGTCAAAACGAATGTTACGTAAAACATCGTTACGACGACCCAAAATCACCAGTATAGGGATTCGAAATTTAGATAGATATATATAAATCCCAATACTATATAGAACATTTCCTTTCGGAAACCATTTACTATAACAACAGTGTTATAGTCCACCATTTCCTTATTCCTCGAAATGTCTATTTCAACAATAAATGTTGAAATCTATGTTTTCGATACTTAACACATTTTAAAACATCTTTTTTAAAACAATTACTTCATTTCATAATATCACTTCTCCAAAACATATCCATTTTATCTAATAATATATTCACTGTCCAAAATCGTTAATATACTTTATTTACCCAATTCAATGTTTCTACACATTTATTAAAAGATTATCCATCGTCTAAAATCGTGGATATAATTCCTTTAATTAACTTCTAAAATTCACTTATCAAAATAAGTGATTTCGGATTTATAAACAACGTTTATAAATCCCATTTATATTTTATAACAATTTCAACTTGTAAAAATCATTTTATTCGCAAATTCTATTTACATCCCCTTTAAGTGCCAAAATCTAATTTATAAGTAAATTACTTATAAATCTTTTATTTTACAACATCTATTCATTTTATAACTTCACATTATAAATCTATTAATTTCATTTACTTATAAAATCCATTTATACTTCCTTTTTACACTTATAAAAACTCATTTTATAATTCCAATATTTTAATTTATAAATATCAATTTTATAAATCTTTTATATAAACCGTTTATAATTATTCCAAAAACTCAATTTAAATAAACCAATTCTATAAAACTTATACTTTCAAAAAACACTTTAAAAATCCCTTTAAAATCAAAATCGTTATCTTAAACTTCAAAAATGGATCCGATGATGCAACAGCACCAATCATCAATCACGACAATCAAACATCATATATCATCATATGATAATCAACAAATATCACAATATCTGTAATCAAATAAATATTGGTGTGGAATCCAGTTGGATCCCTCCAACCTGCTTCCCTGCACCCACAGATGTTAGCACAATACCAATTCCGCTCCAGTACGGAATATCGTGGTATATGGGATTTATAAATATTATCCGCTATTATGCGGCGCAATAGGGTCTCAACCGCTATACAACGCGGGAAATCAACTCCAATATATACATATTCCAATATATATATATTGCTATATACATAAATAATACCAATTCCACTTCAATGTGAAATTATCGCGGTATATGTTTTTAATAAATAACCTCCGCTTAATATACGACGTATAATGTCTATTTAACACAATAAATAGCAATCATCATTCAATCCACACAATCAAGCAATTTTAAATCTAACTATTTAAAATTTAAATCGAAACAAAACATTCGATTGAGTGAGGAGTTCTCACCTTTGCTTTTAATTCCGTTCCGGCGTTTTATTTCGAATAAAATTAAACGTGCGTTTAATTTTACCCGAAATTTTCACTGACTCCAATTGCTTACAATCCAGCTCCATTGCGTAGTGCTCGACAATACGATTCCCACGCAACTGGTTTCGTGCGTTTTCGACCTCGTAGCAAAAGGTTATGCAGTTTTAAAGTTATACGAATTTTTAAAACGATTAAATTTACAATTCCTTTTTATAATTTCAACCTAATTTCCAATCAAAACCGTTCATTTCCAGCAAGGTAATCTCGGCCATGACTTAGTGCTTCTTCTCCCAGGTGATTCAGGTTAAAACCGAACCCAATATTGCCATCCAAACCCTAAATTATCGAGCCATCTAGGAGCAACTCCAGGTCGATCAAAACACACCACGACGAAGGCCTTCAAGCAAGCCACCATCGGCCAGGAAATGGTGGAGCTCGGCCTCCCCTAAGCGACTAGAATTTCATGCGAACGGCAGTACTTTGAGAGGGATTCGCCGTTGATTTGTTGCATAGTTTTCGATCTTAACCGTTGAGATCGAAGGTCTCACGTAGCTCTACAACTTTGTAGTTGATAGTTTCTCTTAATTATTCACGGATCGAGAGATAATTGAGGAAGAAGATGGAGATTTTCTGGCCATTGATAATTGGAGGTGGCGGCTGAAGCTAATAGACTAGGGTTTGGGCAAACGTATATATATATATATATACGTATTAAATTAATATTAAATTCATTTTAAAACGACTTTTTCAAACGATCTCCAAATTACACGTGTCGCCTGGCATTTGTAAGGTTTACCCTGCGTTCCGAACACAATGGAACGTGTTTCGGGAGCTAATTCTATTATATGTGAGAGTTACAGAAATAAACAGTCAAATTTAAATCAAATCGATTTAAACCGATTTCGATGCGTTTCGGCTTGCCCCGGACAAACGGTAAATCCAATTGACACGAAATTTGAAACCATACAATAATATCACATAACAGATCCGATGAAACTGGTTTCGTCGAAATCCGAGACTGTTTGAAAAATGACTATTTTAACTCGCCAAATTAATATTAAAACAATTTCGATACGTTTCAAGCTGCCACGGTCAAACAACAACTCCGATTGCTACAAAAATTGAAATCCGATAATAAAAAACTTTTACGGATCCAATGGAACTAGTTTCGTCCAATTTTGAGACTATCCTAAAAATGGCTAATTTCACTAGTCGATTAAATATTAAAATATTCTATTTTCACAGATTAACCCTAAATTCAAATTTAAAAGTTCTATAACATCACCATAACTTCAATATGATTTAATATAACTTTATAAATCATTTTCAATCACATTTAATTCAAATTTCAATTAAATCTAGAATTTCAACTATTAATTTATCGATTTAATTACCCAATTAAATCCAGTTATTCGAAAAATAAATTATTCGACTTATTTAATTTCACTTATTAATATTCAAAATCAATTAAATATTCGAATTTCAAATATCAGAAATTCTGGGTTGTTACAAACTTCCCCCCTTAAAAGAATTTCGTCCACGAAATTACCAAGTAAGAAAAATTCACAAAATCCATTAACTTTTCAAAAATCCACTTAGTGAAAATTTTATATTCACCTTTTTCAAAACCTTTTACTTCAACCAAGACAATGGTTTCCATTTTCTAGTTCAATTCGTATATTTTCATTACAATTTAGAAAATTGACTTTTCATTAACAAAAATTTCCAAAATTTCCCGAAAATTTTCTAACGCCTTAAATTTCCAGAAAAATTCACCAGCGTCTCCTTTGCGCGGTTCGATCGTAGTAGGATCACAATAGACATAAATATGTATACATCGACCCACCCGGTCGGAAAAGCAGAAAAACAGTTCATATTTCCTATTTTTTATTGCGTAGACGTACCTTTTTAGCATTTTTAAGCAAAGCAGTTATTAATTTAGCATTTTAGCGCAACCTAATCAACCGAATGGTAGCGACCGCACCTGTACTTACTCAATTTAAACACGTAAGTAACATATATAAAAAATCTATTCACATTTCACTTGTTTTCAATAATAACAAGTAGTTTTCATAAGCAATACATGTGATATTCATTCATAAGCACATATTCAAGGTTTTGACACTAGTTTCATTTGTTTGCAACCAAATTACATACCATTCCATTCAATCCGAAGAGTTTCAACTTAATTTCTTACATTCAATTCATTTTCAGTTAGTTTACATTCACTAATTTAAATTCAAGTTGGTTCACTTTCAATTCAAATCCAATTTCTATTTAATTTTACTTCACTTTCAATTTGGATTCAATTATTATAGCTTTCAATTTCTTTTATCAATTCAATTTCATTAACACTTAATGAATTATACTACATACAATCAACCAACAATCAAATAACAACCAATGTATATTCAATACAACCAAATAAATTCAATTTATTTTACTTACATTCAATTTGGTTCAATACTTTTCATTCAATTGGTCGATATTAAATTGACTTACATTCAATTATTCAACTTTCAATAACATTTAGTTTTTAATGAATTAACACTTACATCCATTGTTTCATCTCAATTCATTTACAATAGATTGATTAACATTCAATCCATTCATTCATTAATTCAATTGCTAATTCATTTTACAAATAAAGTTGAATTTCATTTATATAGCTCAAGTTCACATTCATTTAATTCACTTGATTAATTTACTTTGATATCAAAATCAAACTCATTCAACATTACTTAAGTTATTTTCCATTTCAACATCATTTGTTCAAATTAACTTAAGTTACCACTCATAAATCCAATTCAGATTCAAATTTTATTTAACTTTTACCAAAGTCAAATTTATTATCTCATATTATAAGTTCAAAACTTGATTACTTATATTCAACAATTACAGCTTGGATTTTTATTGATTCACTTATACTTACTTTAATTTAACTCCATCCTTTAAGTTAAATTTATTCTATCAAAAATTGAAATTATATAAGTATCAACTCATTTATTATTCCCATAAATATTTTAAATAGGATTCCAAAGTCTTTTCAACCTTTCAAAACCAATTTTTGAAATCAATTCAAATTATCTTTTGAATTTCCAAAACCAAATCCAAATTTTCCAAACATATTTCATTTAAAATAATCTGGCAACAATTCCTCTTTTGGAAACCCGAAAATGAATACCAATGATGTCGCGATCATCATCGGAATTATTTTCCAGCGACCTAAAAAGAGTTTAGAGCTTTCATCTCTCCAAATTTTTTTTCCAAAATATCAAATCCTTTCAAAAACATTTCTCTGGAATTTTATTTTAGATTATAAATCACATTTACAAATCTTTCACTTATAAAATTTCACTTCTTATATATAAGATTATTTTACCATTGTGAATCATTTTAATTATAATTCCATACTTATAACTCATTTGCTTATACACTTTATTCTTTTACAATTGTTGTTTTCATTTAACTTATTCAAACAACTTTTATCAACTTATATATTTCTATTTTCAACATCCAAACAATCAATCATATACACTTTAATAATTTCAGAAAAATTATTTCTTTATATACAAAATATAATCGAGGTAAAATTATTTCATTTACCCAATTTAAAACAATATCATGCCGAATTGTTCTATATAAGTGTTTAGAGATCCCTATCGATAGAGTTGTACGGACTATACCGACCAGAATCCATATACCACTCACCAAATCAATCATCACAATAAAAAAAAAATTATATTCACTAACAAATACGCGCTCATATCTATTATTACTCTCAACTCATTCTAGAGTACTACTGACTCTATCTCAAATAAGTAACACCCAACAGAGCCATGGTTGTCGCTTAACCGGATGCTCTGATACCAAATGTAACGATTGCGATTTTTCGTCACTCGAAAATCGACATTAATACATTCACTGTATCAACTGTCGAGCAATCGAATGCCGAAAAACCGAATTGTTATGGAGAAAAAGAATAGGTAGTGTAACGACCCGATATTTTGGACCATTCGCATCCATTATAAGTGTATAGGTAGACACTCATGCCGGAATTGAATTGCTCAAGATACCGCGTTGTTAATTTAAATTTGGCAAAACTGAACATATACAGTAAATAAATAATCACAAATCACAGACACAGAGTAATAAATGCAGCGGAAATAAAAGAGGTAGTAGTTCATGAAGCTACTATATGAATATATAAAATACATCAGAGTTAAACCAGATACAACGGAAGAGTAATATGATACATCAGATACAAATCAGAATACATCACTGGAATCATCGAATACTGAAAGCAGAATAGATGGCTGGATCTTCAAGCAAAGCTCCAACTTCAAAGGTGAGTCTCGAATACTGGTACACTCAGTCTGACCCGAGCGTAAAGAAAAAACACAAGACACTCGAGTCAGGATTAACATTCTTATATTAATAAATCCAACTCAAGTGAAATAGCAATTTGAAATACAAGTAACTCAAAGGATGTTTGGAATAACCATCCTTTAAGGATCCGTTAAACTATCTACTATGTAGTAGTGTACGATAAGTAGATAATGTCTATCAGTAATATAAAAAGATATCAAAATAGCGTAAGTCATGGCCCATTCCACCCTTAACACATTTTTATTCCCAAAAGCATATACAAGACCGTAGTTTCCCCAAAACTGGAAGTCACCAGAGGGCAATCCATATACTAAAGGTACAAATCAAAATCGTAGTGGTCGCGTATAAATGGAATACAAGTATGACAAGGCACATGAGGCAATACCCAAGGTAGTGATACTACCGTTCGCCTGATCCGGACTGGTGAGAACGCAACGCCGCAGTGCCCGCAACACCGTGAAACAACACTCCCAAAATCAAGGGTGCACCAATCGACAACAAGTATAAGTAGTTCGAAGAAGTGTGTCCACTTGAGGTAGCTAATCCTCCATTGGCCCGGCACAGCTCCTGTTTTAGTCATTTCCAATTTGACACAAGTGTTAAGGCTATCCATTATCGTTCTCTTTCTTCATTCATCACGTACATCATTCCAACCACTTCATTCTGGATCATCACTCCGCGTATAGTTATTAAAGTGGTTTTCGGTTTAGACAGAGAGTATGTCCATAACCTATTCCGGTCTCTTTAATAACTTCCGTAATTATTTCACCGATTGATCGTTTATATATTTCAAAACCAAATCAAATTCAATTTCAATTGGAATTCGTAAATCGACAATTCGTTAGTCTTTCCAAATCAATTTCCAAAATTTACGTTTCAAACTTCCAAATTACCATTTCAAAACCTTATAATTCAATTTCAATTTCTACTTAAAACAATTCAATATTGATTCAAGTTCGCAAATAAGTTTTCTTCCAAATCATTTGAATTAATATACTTTAACATTCAAATCAATTTCAAATTCATTTATCGATTCCATTTATCATTCAAAACAATTCTATTTAATTTCCCATTTTATTAAATCAATTTCCTAAGTTCAACTTCATTAGATCAAAACTTACAATTTTGAATTAAATTCAATTCGTCAAATCAATTCTTTCAATTACAAATCTTACATTAATTCCAAAAATATCACATTTTCATTTCTTGTTAAAGAAATTCAATTTCCCTTATTTACTTACTTAAATAATTTTTCAAAAGCTTACTTAATCAAGAAAACTCAATTTCAATTATTTACGAAGTAAAATTCACTTATTCCAAAGTTCAAATTTACTTATTAAAGAGTTCAATTCAATTTAATCATTAAATAATCCAATCTTATTTAATTATTAAATAATTCAAAACTAAATTATTAAATAATTTCAAAGTTTAATAATTTCAAACTTAATTATAATTTCAAACTTAATTCAATAATTTCTCAAAATAAACAACATTCTTTCATCAATTCCATTTTTAATATTTTGTTTCAGATTATTAAACATTAACATTTTCCTTTCATTAAAATTCAAATTTCAACTTCATTTCAAAACCATATTATTTATTCAAATAAAATCTTCATTTTATTTTAAATCAAATTATTGACCAATCAGGTTTTATTTAATTTCCTATCCTAGGTCAAAGTTCAATTTGGGTATTTATCATTTAAACCCGATTCCAATTCAATTCAAAATCAAAGCATAACAAATGGAACTTGCAGTGTGATAACTGGGATGGTGTCAAAGTAAATAAACAAGCAATAACAACAATCAATATCAATCCAATAATCAATTCAAATAATCTCGAAATAATCGTATTAATTCACATTGTTATTTGTGTAAATTAATATAATTATTTCTAGAATCCACACTATCATTTCATGTAGATTAAAGATTATTACATTACGGTTCTCACTTGTCATCTATTACAATTTCATCCATCATCAATTTAACAACATACATTCAGTGGTTCAAGATGTAATTAAACAAATCCTACGTGTCAGTAAATTCAACAGTTAAAGGGGTCATATTATACAAATGTCAGTTAATCAAATTTAACATTTAATTATCCTAAATCAAGTTCAATTTCATAATATTTATCATTTTAACATTAACAATTTAACGTCCAATATAAACATCAACAATCAATCAATTTCAGCCAAACTGTATTATCATTGCATAAATAATTAACAGATAAAGGTGTCAGATGTCACAGGTGAACTGATACAGGCAATAGCATATATAACAATGTAATTAACTAACAACAACATATTTCAATTGTCGTTTCAATTGAAATCAAATTTAACAAATAAAAGAACGTTAATCGTGAGTGAGTGTTCACATTTCGAGGCTAGAGAGGTATTCGACGATAGAGTGAGTTACGATTCCAAACACGGATTTCGAAGCAAAGGATAATGGACTCTAGTTCGACGACAAGCTGATAAAGGAAGATCGAAGAGAACTAAACAGGATCAGTTTTGATATAAACCGATAATACCTATTTCCTAATAAAACAATATATTGTTATATTATAAATTTTATAGTAATCAACAGTTTAATTTAAATCATAAATAACGAAAGAACTAATCTATGTACAGTACTCAACTAATACGACTACAATTGCATGGATAAACAAACAAAAGCCAAGCAGCAAAGACAAGAAAAGTAATATAAATTTAAAGATAGTATAATTCTTTTACAAAACTATATATAAGTTATATATATAATTAACAAGTGGTAAACTAAAATAACTCATACGTGAAAAATCCTTATACTCTAGCATATAACCCTCAAAGCTATGCATATATATGCAAACTTCTTTTATCAAACAACAACCATATCATATGTATCTAAACTAACTCATATAACAGTTCATATAGCAGATTTTTTATAAAAATAACATAATATAGCTTATCTGTATAAGTGTATCATATACAGATTACACATACAACTAACATATAAATAAACTACACTTTAAACAAAAACAAGTATATTTATGAACTGTTGTTAAATTATATATTAATTATTTAAAACATATCAGTTTATATGCATGAACTACATATTTAATAACCTATATAGATATATATAACTATATATAAATAACCAGATCATATTAGCTATATAACTTACATATATTAGGTTAAGGTTACAAATATGTAAATCAAGATTTATTAAAAGCAAAAATTTAAAGTTATATACACTGACTACACAAACAACATGTTGTCAACAAAAAAAATATAATACAACAACTTATATAACTTGTACAACCTGAAACAAATTTTACTCATATATAATACCTATACATCCGTAAACGAACACTGACCTACCCATATACAAAACATCATATTACAACTCACGTACATATATTTACTATGAAGGAAACTTTAAACCAAAACTTATATAAATATAGGCATCACACATATAAATACTCGGCATATAATTATATATATACTGTAAACAACTATTATATATCCTTGTTTAAAAATCTGTAACCCAATATTATACCATCTATATATAAACTTTCATAGCACAGACATACCTTAAACACAAATGAATATATACGTGTGTTAACCTACACTTATTCTATATATATACTAACAGTAAAACAATTATAAACTTCATGCTTTATACTTATATAACGTATCATAATATAATATAATACTTAGAAAAATGAGAGTGCCGCATACCAAATTTCAAGGCTTAGACTGTTCGCTATTAAGGGAAGAGGCGGGAAAAAAAAGTTTGTAGTGGGTGTGCTCGGCTGGGTCAGCAAGCAAGGGGAGATGTGGAGATTTGCGGTGGTACGGGGAGCTCGTGAGGTGAGGTGGGTTGCGGAGAGAGGGTGCCGAGGTGAAGACGTGGGTGAGGTCTCGGCTGGCCATGGTGGAGGGTTTGTCACGGCCGGAGGAGATGTGGTCGAGGTTCGCTTGGTGGTGTGGGGTAGGCAAGCTGCACGTGGGCTGGAGTTAGGGCGGTGGTAGAAAAATGGTGGAGGAAAGATATCGGCGTGAGAGAGTGTGATATCCCGGAATTTTTGGGCAATAATAATGTAATAATCTTCTTTATAAATTATTTAAAATAATCTAATTATTTAATTTGTCTAATTTATTTTTGTCAAACAAATAAAATGTGTATTTGTTTATATATATATATATATATATATATATATATATATAAGTAGATTTTAAAAAGAGAATTTGGATTTGAAATTCAAATATATAACATCTTGGAGAATAAATTGGATGTAATAATATATCTATATATGATTATATTTGGTATATAATCAGTTTTATATCATTTTCTTTAAAGTTTTATATAGATAAATATAAGAGAAGTTTAAATATTTAAAACACTTAAGACATTTTTAAATATAAAACTAAATTGGAAATATTATGAAAAAATATAAATATATATATTAAAACATATTTATGCATGAAAATACAAATGTAAGCCAAAGATTTTATCTAAATACAAGTGTAAATTAATTATAGCATGTTAGTGACACTTGTAAGCCAATTGAACAAGTATAATTTGTTTTCTTTTTATTTTAAAATAAATTAATCTAAGTTGTATAAACATATCTCTACCCCTCTATTTCAATTTTCTCTTATCTTCATTATCAAAACAAAGAAAACCAGAAATCTGTACACTAAAAACCAGAGAAATAAAAGAGAAAATTCAAAACAATATCCCCACAAATTCAAGTTAAGAGCAAGCTAAGCAAATTCAAGCTAGGATTCAACAACTCAGATCAAAGAAATCTCTTTCACGAATTCAATCTGAAGCTAAGCAAAGGATCATCTCAACTAAATTCTAGTTTCAAGTTGCAGTTCAAAAAAAAAAATCAGTTCCAGATCTAAGAAAATAAGCTCTGCCCTCTGTTTTTAATACAGGTGAGTAAATCTTTTCTCTTTAAAAACAGATCTAAATCTATGAGTAATACTTAGATGCTGTGATGGATTAAGTAGTAGTATGGTTTGCATATATTTATACATGTAAATGCATGTTGTATAAATGAAATGCCTGTACAAAAATCTATGTGTATGAATATATGTGATCTCTGTTCTTATGCCAGGTTTCATTTTCATTAGAAAAATTCATATCTTCACATACAATAGATTTTAGGCTAGGATTTTGTAAAGGGAAAATGTCTCTAACAGTGTATTATTAATTATGAAAATGAATTCAAGAGTTTATATTGAGAAATTATTTCTAAAATAAGATTTTACAGTAGAAATAAATTATCTGCCAAAAATCAATGGTTATAATTCTAGGATTTGATCATATAAATAGAATCGTAGTATAATATGATGAATTTTAGGAATTGAATCATGATTTTTAATTTGGTATATGTTGAGATTTGCTGAGTTGACCAGATTCGATGTTTTCATCGATTGCCGATGATCGGCGGCGAGATTTTCTTTGGGGTTTGGTCTGGAGATGGCCGCGATATAGTTGATCTCAGGAAAAATGGTTCGAGATTTTTATGATGTTCATGGCGACTGGGATGAGGGATTTTGGAATCTTAACCTAGTTTTGTTCAAGCTGAAGAAATAAATCACGGAGTTATCTCTGGTGATTCGAGTTGCATAAGCCTATGGGAAATGGAGGCGTGGGGGGGTCGGCAAGCTATGGCCGGAGTTGTAGCAATGTTCGTCGTCGGAATCGAAGGTTTGGATGGATTTACTGATGATGGTTTTGGGTTTTGGTACGTCTGGTTTGCTCGATTTTGAATCGAGGTTGGAGATGATGTTTGGATGTTCATTGTTGCTTGTAGGGACGTTGGGTGACTTGACGATGATGTTGTCGTTGGTCGGAGGTGACCAACGGCGGCGTGCATGTGCACATGATGGAGGGTGTGTGTCAGAGGGGTTTGGCTGTGAAGACTCGAAGTCGAGTTCGAGTATTAGCAAGGGAAACTCGGGTTTGTTCTCGAGTATGTTGGGTTGGGGTAGCCTGCTGTTTTGAATACTTTAATTTAATCGAAGTAAAAAAAAATGGGAAGAAGGGGAAACTCGGGATTGACTCGAGTGAGCTACGGGTTTAACCCGAAGCAGCATAAATGAACAGTAAATAAGAATTTAAAAAGGTTTTAAAACTTGTGTTTTGATAACTTTAATTTACCAAGTTAAATGATTGTTTTATTTTAAAACTTAATTTATAATTTTAAAGGTAAATGATGTAAATATGTTAAGAATAATTAAGAATTGATTAATTGCTAATTAAGGATGGGTTAACAGTGAATTAAGGATTAATCAAATGATTAATTAACTGGTGATTAAAGAATAATTTAAAATGTAATTAAGTTGTTAATTAATAGTTAGGTTTATTAGTTAGTAATTAAGAAATAATTAATTAGTTAATTGATGATTAATTAATTGATTATAAAAGTAATTATGGATTAATTGATTGTATTAAGAGATATTGATTAATAATTAAGGTTATAAATCGATAGTTGATGAATAATTAATCAATTAATTAAAGGTTAATTAATGGATTATGAAAGTAATTAAGAATTAATTACTTTGTATTAAAGGAGATTAAGTAATATTAATTGATAAATAAAATATAATTAATATGCATTTAGGAATTGATTAATTGAGTTAATTAAGGATGTGATAAATTAATTTAAGTTAGTAATTAGTTAATGATTGTATAAGCAAGATTAAGTAATTAAATAAATTATGATATGAATTGATAATGCTTGCTTATTGAATGTCTGAATTGGATGATATCCATTGGATTGATATCTATTGATGAATAATCAAGAATTGATTAATGAATATAATTAAGTTAAAGGTTAGTTATTATATGATTTAATAATAAGTTACTAATAAAAGTAATTAGAGGATTATTGAATTTATGAAATTAATGAGGGTGATCAATCTTGCTTATTAATGATTGAATTATGATGAGTACTTTGAATTGGTGGATATCTCTATTTTGAATTGATTGTGATATGATATGTTGGGTGGGCAATGATAATGTGATTATAAATCAATTAGGAATTGATGTGTAAATTGTATCTGATAATTAAGGTGAGTTGTATTTAATTGGATAACTTGGTTTTAAATGACAATGGATTCGAAGAGACTGGAGTCGGGTATCGTAAATACCCGAAACCACTTCGATTCCTTATAGATTGTTATGTGGAATAAATATGCTGATAGGGAATGATTTAAGTAGGTTGGGCCATTTAATCTAAGTTTGACACTTAGAAATTGACGTGTGAAATAAGTATTGTCTATAACGGTTGTGAAGTTGTAAATTGATAAGTTACCCGGGTTTATATAAGTTGCATGTTTTTGTATTATGTTAGATGGGTTTACTCACGCTGGTTTCCAGCCTGACCCGGGTGTTACTTTGATGTAATGCTCGGGTCAGACCGAGTATTACAGATTTTCAGGTAAGGACGTTCTGGAGTTCAGGAGACAAGCTGGATGGCAGGAACGTATGGAGTGATATCCGTTGTATATATTATTGTTGATTATCTGAGACATGTTTTCAAATTGTCCTGTGTTGTGTAATAGTGCAACTCTGATATATAAATGTATAAGTGTATTGCTACAGTTCTTTTGTAATATTGTTATTTATGGGATATTATATTTTGATCCGCTGCGAATGTGAGGTTTCTGTGTTTTGGTATTTCTGTTTTCTTCTTCTATCTCTTTTCTTTTTCTTCTAACTATTTGGAAATTTCGGGTTCGAAATTTCCGGGTCGTCACATTTGGTATCAGAGCTAAAGGTTAAGCGAGAACCTTGGCTCTGTTGGGGTTACTCGTTAAGAATAGGGTCAATGGTACCCTAGAACGAGTTGAGTGTATATATATATATATATGAGAGCGTAATTGTTATTTTCTTATATAAGGATTTTAAATGATTTTATATAAGAATATATTTTGATATATAAAATGATATTTCTTTCTAATAAATATTAAGGTAATTGGTTGTTAAAATATTGGAATTAAATTAAGTGGTAATAGAAATAAAGCCAAATTAAAATTGAATGAAGATAAGTTTGAAATGAATTCAAACTGAAATTAAAATCTTGAATTTGTAAAAATGTTATCAAGAATAAAGATAATAATGAATTGGTTTCCAGATATGATAATCTTGGTTATTATCATAAATAATTGTTGTGTTTAACAATGAAATGTTTTAACTAGGGATATAAACTTTTAGGTGAATATGACTTATAAATTGGAATTGTAGATAATTAAAAATTGTGAAATTTTAAATCTAAATCCAGAAAACTTGAAATTGTTTAAAAAGAAGTTTGTTTTGAATTAAAACCAAGGGTGGTTTAAAAATTTAAAGTATAACTTGGTGTGTAAAGAAAATGTATATATGAGGAATATACATAATACCAATGATGATTTGAAATAAACACTTAGTGTTGAGTTTTAAATTGGAATGTGATGTAAAACCCAAAGTAAAGTAAGTTTTTAAACTTAAAAGGGGAAAGACTGTTAATCTGAAGTTTAAAATTTGAATGGGAATTCAAATTGTGAAAAGTTGACCGGATTAAGTAAATTTAACTTGAAGGAAGTTAAATAAGTTGAATAAATAACTTGAATTGGAAATTTCAAGATGAAATTTAAATTTAACTTGGAAAGTTAAATGGTTAATTTAAATGGGAGTTATGAGTGATCTCAAAATGGGTTTGAGATTTGGAAATTGAAAATGGATAATAAATTTTAATCTGAAATTTAATTGTTTTTAAATTCTTATTTGAACATTATAATAAGTTAAGTAAAGATAATCTTATAATGGAATTTTGGAATTTGGATCCAGAATTAAATGGTTTAAAGATTTAAGTTGTCAAATTAAAAATAAAAGTTGATTTAAAAGTAAGGATTAATTTGACTTAAGAGATTAAATCAACATTAAAAAAAAATTTAACTCGAATTTATATAATTCGAGATAGTTTAAAATTGAGATTTAAATTGAATTAGTTCAAACTGAAATTGATTTGAATTAATTAGAATGGTGATTGAAAATATATAAGTTTTAAAATTCAAATGGTAAATTAGAATTGAAATGATCTGAAATTGAAGTGGATTCAATTTGAATTTAGTCTAAATTAATTTGAATAATTTGAAATAGTAATTAAAGTTGAATAAGATTAAAAATCAAATGGAATTTGATTTAAATTTAGAAAGGAATTAAGGTTAATTCAACTTGAATTGGGATTAAATCAATTTCAATAGAAATTGAAGTATTGAGTCAATTTAAATGAAATTGGAATTTAAATTGAATTGATGGGAAATTAATTGGAACTGGAAATTGAGAAATTAAACAGTTTGGCTTTGGATTATTTTCAAAATAAATTGTTTTAATACAAATATATTTTTCCAAACTATTTACTATACAATCTTTCTTCTTAAACCCCAAACTATCCTATACTTATTTTACAATTATTTTAGAACTATTTAACTATTTTGAAATTGTCTTATAAACTAATTACTATTTTTCAGTTATTTATATCTAATCACTATTTTAAAAAAACTATTTTGCAATCATCTAACTATTTTATACCTACTTAACTATTTTACAGCTATTTTACAAACTAATAACTATTTTTCAACTACTTATCTATTTAAAATTTTTTTTCAAGCTATTTTTAAATTTAAATTGGTCAGAGTTCAAACTGTTTGTAATTGAAGTAATAACTCAATGGTAAATGGAAGCAATTGAGAATAAGAGAATAGAATTAAAGGAAATGTGGATAGAAAGGAGAAATTGATTTAGCTAATAATCAATAAAGATAAATACGAAGGATGTACGTATATTATTCTATTCGCATAGTGATTTGATCCAGATTCGAACACAGAATTTCGAGATAGTATTATCGATCCGAGTTAGGATTTTTCGCTCGATTTTCGACGGCGAACCTGGATATGGATTTTTGATTGGTTCTGGATATTCTCTATCATAGCTACGACTATGCAAGGAGAATGGCGGATTCTGGTCAAGAAACCAGATCTGAGTCCGCACTAGGAAGTCGGGTGGACGATACTAGTTCGGAAGTGAAATTTTGTGATCGATTGAGCGATCAGACTGATATTGCGTAAGGATGATATGTGTACATCGTACGGGTTTGAATGAAATTGATATTGAAGTTGAGGATAAAGATTGTAAAATGATCTTTGAAATGAAAAGTATATTTGTGAAATATAATGGAATTGGATATTTCTTTGGTTGAAATTTACTTTATGGAGATAAGTAAATGGTAAATAACTTTATAAAGAAATCAAACTTGAATATTTGATTTGGCAATAAATAAAGTTGTATTTTGTAATATGATAAACTTCCCTTATTGAATCTAGCCAGAATAAAAAGGTTTTGAAATAATTGAAGTATAAAAGAGGTTTTATACAAGTTTGAAATGATCCAAAGATTTTCAAAGTTATATATATCTATATCTATATATATATAAAGAATTTTATGAGAATGATTTTGGAAAAGGTTTTGGGAACCTATATAATTTGGAAAAGGCTTTTGATTTTTGGAAAATCAATTTTGGATTTTGAAAAGCCTAGTTTGAGAATTATCGATTTTGGTAATCGATTTTGTGTAAAGGAGATTTTGATAAATCATAAAGGGTATGATTTGAAGATACTATAAGTATATAGTATAAAGTGTTTTGAGAATAGCTCTGGGGAAAAAGGCGCTTCCTTGAAATGAACTTCTCAGGAGTACCACTGGGTGGTACTGCCTTGAGCCCCAAGGGGGGTTTCTAAAGTTGATCCTGTGAGGAGTCCGGACAAAACTAGTTCCTGAGGATTATTTGTGTAGCGAAAGTCGAGGGGCTGGTGCCCACAGAGGCATTTGAGTTATGCTGTGACAACAATTTAACTCAATGTCACTGCGATCTACTGTAGACCATAGCGGAAGTCATGTGTGCCGCTGAGAGCCAACTGTCTACGTTTGATTTTATATCGGTAGACTATGACACTATGGTAACATAGCGAAAGTCGTTTGAGCCGCTGAGAGCCAACAGTCTGCGTTTGATTTTATATCGGTAGACTGCGACCTATGTGGAGGAGTTTCATTTTGACAGCGAAATCGTGTGTGCCGCTGAGAGCCAACAGTTACATGGACTTTTGCTGCGATGGCAACGTAACCCTGGAATGTAACTGCGATCTGTTGTGGGTTCCATGCTGTTATCAGTTACATGGACTTTTGCTGCGATGGCAACGTAACCCGTGATGTAACTGTGACCATGGATGGGGGTAATGATTTCCAGAGCATTCTCACCAAAGATATTTCCTCGATTTCAAATTTATTTTCGATATTTTCAATAAAATTATTTTCCAAGTATTTTCACTAGGTGTTGAAAACGGGTTTACCAAGTACTGATAGATTTTCAGTCTTACGCCTGGTCAACGTATGACCGAATTTCTGTGAGAACGAGGATGGACTGGTTGAGACATCGAGTTATAAAAAGTATTTTTATAAAAAAAACTATTTTGATAATATTATGTAGATTTTTAAAAATGTTTTGAAAAATTTAAATAAAAAGAGTTAAGAATTAAGATGTCTAAGGAATAATTTAACTGACAATCAACATTGTAATAAAATTATTGCTTTGTTCCTTTTCGAGGACGAAAAGATTTAAAGGGGGGAGGAATGTGATATCCCGGAATTTTTGGGCAATAATAATGTAATAATCTTCTTTATAAATTATTTAAAATAATCTAATTATTTTATTTGTCTAATTTATTTTTGTCAAACAAATAAAATGTGTATTTGTTTATATATATATATATAAGTAGATTTTAAAAAGAGAATTTGGATTTGAAATTCAAATATATAACATCTTGGAGAATAAATTGGATTTAATAATATATCTATATATGATTATATTTGGTATATAATCAGTTTTATATCATTTTCTTTAAAGTTTTATATAGATAAATATAAGAGAAGTTTAAATATTTAAAACACTTAAGACATTTTTAAATATAAAACTAAATTGGAAATATTATGAAAAAATATAAATATATATATTAAAACATATTTATGCATGAAAATACAAATGTAAGCCAAAGATTTTATCTAAATACAAGTGTAAATTAATTATAGCATGTTAGTGACACTTGTAAGCCAATTGAACAAGTATAATTTGTTTTCTTTTTATTTTAAAATAAATTAATCTAAGTTGTATAAACATATCTCTACCCCTCTATTTCAATTTTCTCTTATCTTCATTATCAAAACAAAGAAAACCAGAAATCTGTACACTAAAAACCAGAGAAATAAAAGAGAAAATTCAAAACAATATCCCCACAAATTCAAGTTAAGAGCAAGCTAAGCAAATTCAAGCTAGGATTCAACAACTCAGATCAAAGAAATCTCTTTCACGAATTCAATCTGAAGCTAAGCAAAGGATCATCTCAACTAAATTCTAGTTTCAAGTTGCAGTTCAAAAAAAAAATCAGTTCCAGATCTAAGAAAATAAGCTCTGCCCTCTGTTTTTAATACAGGTGAGTAAATCTTTTCTCTTTAAAAACAGATCTAAATCTATGAGTAATACTTAGATGCTGTGATGGATTATGTAGTAGTATGGTTTGCATATATTTATACATGTAAATGCATGTTGTATAAATGAAATGCCTGTACAAAAATCTATGTGTATGAATATATGTGATCTCTGTTCTTATGCTAGGTTTCATTTTCATTGGAAAAATTCATATCTTCACATACAATAGATTTTAGGCTAGGATTTTGTAAAGGGAAAATGTCTCTAACAGTGTATTATTAATTATGAAAATGAATTCAAGAGTTTATATTGAGAAATTATTTCTAAAATAAGATTTTACAGTAGAAATAAATTATCTGCCAAAAATCAATGGTTATAATTCTAGGATTTGATCATATAAATAGAATCGTAGTATAATATGATGAATTTTAGGAATCGAATCATGATTTTTAATTTGGTATATGTTGAGATTTGCTGAGTTGACCAGATTCGATGTTTTCATCGATTGCCGATGATCGGCGGCGAGATTTTCTTTGGGGTTTGGTCTGGAGATGGCCGCGATATAGTTGATCTCAGGAAAAATGGTTCGAGATTTTTATGATGTTCATGGCGACTGGGATGAGGGATTTTGGAATCTTAACCTAGTTTTGTTCAAGCTGAAGAAATAAATCACGGAGTTATCTCTGGTGATTCGAGTTGCATAAGCCTATGGGAAATGGAGGCGTGGGGGGGTCGGCAAGCTATGGCCGGAGTTGTAGCAATGTTCGTCGTCGGAATCGAAGGTTTGGATGGATTTACTGATGATGGTTTTGGGTTTTGGTACGTCTGGTTTGCTCGATTTTGAATCGAGGTTGGAGATGATGTTTGGATGTTCATTGTTGCTTGTAGGGACGTTGGGTGACTTGACGATGATGTTGTCGTTGGTCGGAGGCGACCAACGGCGGCGTGCATGTGCACATGATGGAGGGTGTGTGTCAGAGGGGTTTGGCTGTGAAGACTCGAAGTCGAGTTCGAGTATTAGCAAGGGAAACTCGGGTTTGTTCTCGAGTATGTTGGGTTGGGGTAGCCTGCTGTTTTGAATACTTTAATTTAATCGAAGTAAAAAAAAAATGGAAAGAAGGGGAAACTCGGGATTGACTCGAGTGAGCTACGGGTTTAACCCGAAGCAGCATAAATGAACAGTAAATAAGAATTTAAAAAGGTTTTAAAACTTGTGTTTTGATAACTTTAATTTACCAAGTTAAATGATTGTTTTATTTTAAAACTTAATTTATAATTTTAAAGGTAAATGATGTAAATATGTTAAGAATAATTAAGAATTGATTAATTGCTAATTAAGGATGGGTTAACAGTGAATTAAGGATTAATCAAATGATTAATTAACTGGTGATTAAAGAATAATTTAAAATGTAATTAAGTTGTTAATTAATAGTTAGGTTTATTAGTTAGTAATTAAGAAATAATTAATTAGTTAATTGATGATTAATTAATTGATTATAAAAGTAATTATGGATTAATTGATTGTATTAAGAGATATTGATTAATAATTAAGGTTATAAATCGATAGTTGATGAATAATTAATCAATTAATTAAAGGTTAATTAATGGATTATGAAAGTAATTAAGAATTAATTACTTTGTATTAAAGGAGATTAAGTAATATTAATTGATAAATAAAATATAATTAATATGGATTTAGGAATTGATTAATTGAGTTAATTAAGGATGTGATAAATTAATTTAAGTTAGTAATTAGTTAATGATTGTATAAGCAAGATTAAGTAATTAAATAAATTATGATATGAATTGATAATGCTTGCTTATTGAATGTCTGAATTGGATGATATCCATTGGATTGATATCTATTGATGAATAATCAAGAATTGATTAATGAATATAATTAAGTTAAAGGTTAGTTATTATATGATTTAATAATAAGTTACTAATAAAAGTAATTAGAGGATTATTGAATTTATGAAATTAATGAGGGTGATCAATCTTGCTTATTAATGATTGAATTATGATGAGTACTTTGAATTGGTGGATATCTCTATTTTGAATTGATTGTGATATGATATGTTGGGTGGGCAATGATAATGTGATTATAAATCAATTAGGAATTGATGTGTAAATTGTATCTGATAATTAAGGTGAGTTGTATTTAATTGGATAACTTGGTTTTAAATGACAATGGATTCGAAGAGACTGGAGTCGGGTATCGTAAATACCCGAAACCACTTCGATTCCTTATAGATTGTTATGTGGAATAAATATGCTGATAGGGAATGATTTAAGTAGGTTGGGCCATTTAATCTAAGTTTGACACTTAGAAATTGACGTGTGAAATAAGTATTGTCTATAACGGTTGTGAAGTTGTAAATTGATAAGTTACCCGGGTTTATATAAGTTGCATGTTTTTGTATTATGTTAGATGGGTTTACTCACACTGGTTTCCAGCCTGACCCGGGTGTTACTTTGATGTAATGCTCGGGTCAGACCGAGTATTACAGATTTTCAGGTAAGGACGTTCTGGAGTTCAGGAGACAAGCTGGATGGCAGGAACGTATGGAGTGATATCCGTTGTATATATTATTGTTGATTATCTGAGACATGTTTTCAAATTGTCCTGTGTTGTGTAATAGTGCAACTCTGATATATAAATGTATAAGTGTATTGCTACAGTTCTTTTGTAATATTGTTATTTATGGGATATTATATTTTGATCCGCTGCGAATGTGAGGTTTCTGTGTTTTGGTATTTCTGTTTTCTTCTTCTATCTCTTTTCTTTTTCTTCTAACTATTTGGAAATTTCGGGTTCGAAATTTCCGGGTCGTCACATTTGGTATCAGAGCTAAAGGTTAAGCGAGAACCTTGGCTCTGTT
The DNA here is from genome assembly GCA_030737815.1 of Allium fistulosum. Taxonomy (NCBI): domain Eukaryota; kingdom Viridiplantae; phylum Streptophyta; class Magnoliopsida; order Asparagales; family Amaryllidaceae; genus Allium; species Allium fistulosum. The sequence goes on along the minus strand of CM060901.1, from coordinate 1,418,591,989 downwards.
GGGGTTACTCGTTAAGAATAGGGTCAATGGTACCCTAGAACGAGTTGAGTGTATATATATATATATGAGAGCGTAATTGTTATTTTCTTATATAAGGATTTTAAATGATTTTATATAAGAATATATTTTGATATATAAAATGATATTTCTTTCTAATAAATATTAAGGTAATTGGTTGTTAAAATATTGGAATTAAATTAAGTGGTAATAGAAATAAAGCCAAATTAAAATTGAATGAAGATAAGTTTGAAATGAATTCAAACTGAAATTAAAATCTTGAATTTGTAGAAATGTTATCAAGAATAAAGATAATAATGAATTGGTTTCCAGATATGATAATCTTGGTTATTATCATAAATAATTGTTGTGTTTAACAATGAAATGTTTTAACTAGGGATATAAACTTTTAGGTGAATATGACTTATAAATTGGAATTGTAGATAATTAAAAATTGTGAAATTTTAAATCTAAATCCAGAAAACTTGAAATTGTTTAAAAAGAAGTTTGTTTTGAATTAAAACCAAGGGTGGTTTAAAAATTTAAAGTATAACTTGGTGTGTAAAGAAAATGTATATATGAGGAATATACATAATACCAATGATGATTTGAAATAAACACTTAGTGTTGAGTTTTAAATTGGAATGTGATGTAAAACCCAAAGTAAAGTAAGTTTTTAAACTTAAAAGGGGAAAGACTGTTAATCTGAAGTTTAAAATTTGAATGGGAATTCAAATTGTGAAAAGTTGACCGGATTAAGTAAATTTAACTTGAAGGAAGTTAAATAAGTTGAATAAATAACTTGAATTGGAAATTTCAAGATGAAATTTAAATTTAACTTGGAAAGTTAAATGGTTAATTTAAATGGGAGTTATGAGTGATCTCAAAATGGGTTTGAGATTTGGAAATTGAAAATGGATAATAAATTTTAATCTGAAATTTAATTGTTTTTAAATTCTTATTTGAACATTATAATAAGTTAAGTAAAGATAATCTTATAATGGAATTTTGGAATTTGGATCCAGAATTAAATGGTTTAAAGATTTAAGTTGTCAAATTAAAAATAAAAGTTGATTTAAAAGTAAGGATTAATTTGACTTAAGAGATTAAATCAACATTAAAAAAAAATTTAACTCGAATTTATATAATTCGAGATAGTTTAAAATTGAGATTTAAATTGAATTAGTTCAAACTGAAATTGATTTGAATTAATTAGAATGGTGATTGAAAATATATAAGTTTTAAAATTCAAATGGTAAATTAGAATTGAAATGATCTGAAATTGAAGTGGATTCAATTTGAATTTAGTCTAAATTAATTTGAATAATTTGAAATAGTAATTAAAGTTGAATAAGATTAAAAATCAAATGGAATTTGATTTAAATTTAGAAAGGAATTAAGGTTAATTCAACTTGAATTGGGATTAAATCAATTTCAATAGAAATTGAAGTATTGAGTCAATTTAAATGAAATTGGAATTTAAATTGAATTGATGGGAAATTAATTGGAACTGGAAATTGAGAAATTAAACAGTTTGGCTTTGGATTATTTTCAAAATAAATTGTTTTAATACAAATATATTTTTCCAAACTATTTACTATACAATCTTTCTTCTTAAACCCCAAACTATCCTATACTTATTTTACAATTATTTTAGAACTATTTAACTATTTTGAAATTGTCTTATAAACTAATTACTATTTTTCAGTTATTTATATCTAATCACTATTTTAAAAAAACTATTTTGCAATCATCTAACTATTTTATACCTACTTAACTATTTTACAGCTATTTTACAAACTAATAACTATTTTTCAACTACTTATCTATTTAAATTTTTTTTTCAAGCTATTTTTAAATTTAAATTGGTCAGAGTTCAAACTGTTTGTAATTGAAGTAATAACTCAATGGTAAATGGAAGCAATTGAGAATAAGAGAATAGAATTAAAGGAAATGTGGATAGAAAGGAGAAATTGATTTAGCTAATAATCAATAAAGATAAATACGAAGGATGTACGTATATTATTCTATTCGCATAGTGATTTGATCCAGATTCGAACACAGAATTTCGAGATAGTATTATCGATCCGAGTTAGGATTTTTCGCTCGATTTTCGACGGCGAACCTGGATATGGATTTTTGATTGGTTCTGGATATTCTCTATCATAGCTACGACTATGCAAGGAGAATGGCGGATTCTGGTCAAGAAACCAGATCTGAGTCCGCACTAGGAAGTCGGGTGGACGATACTAGTTCGGAAGTGAAATTTTGTGATCGATTGAGCGATCAGACTGATATTGCGTAAGGATGATATGTGTACATCGTACGGGTTTGAATGAAATTGATATTGAAGTTGAGGATAAAGATTGTAAAATGATCTTTGAAATGAAAAGTATATTTGTGAAATATAATGGAATTGGATATTTCTTTGGTTGAAATTTACTTTATGGAGATAAGTAAATGGTAAATAACTTTATAAAGAAATCAAACTTGAATATTTGATTTGGCAATAAATAAAGTTGTATTTTGTAATATGATAAACTTCCCTTATTGAATCTAGCCAGAATAAAAAGGTTTTGAAATAATTGAAGTATAAAAGAGGTTTTATACAAGTTTGAAATGATCCAAAGATTTTCAAAGTTATATATATCTATATCTATATATATATAAAGAATTTTATGAGAATGATTTTGGAAAAGGTTTTGGGAACCTATATAATTTGGAAAAGGCTTTTGATTTTTGGAAAATCAATTTTGGATTTTGAAAAGCCTAGTTTGAGAATTATCGATTTTGGTAATCGATTTTGTGTAAAGGAGATTTTGATAAATCATAAAGGGTATGATTTGAAGATACTATAAGTATATAGTATAAAGTGTTTTGAGAATAGCTCTGGGGAAAAAGGCGCTTCCTTGAAATGAACTTCTCAGGAGTACCACTGGGTGGTACTGCCTTGAGCCCCAAGGGGGGTTTCTAAAGTTGATCCTGTGAGGAGTCCGGACAAAACTAGTTCCTGAGGATTATTTGTGTAGCGAAAGTCGAGGGGCTGGTGCCCACAGAGGCATTTGAGTTATGCTGTGACAACAATTTAACTCAATGTCACTGCGATCTACTGTAGACCATAGCGGAAGTCATGTGTGCCGCTGAGAGCCAACTGTCTACGTTTGATTTTATATCGGTAGACTATGACACTATGGTAACATAGCGAAAGTCGTTTGAGCCGCTGAGAGCCAACAGTCTGCGTTTGATTTTATATCGGTAGACTGCGACCTATGTGGAGGAGTTTCATTTTGACAGCGAAATCGTGTGTGCCGCTGAGAGCCAACAGTTACATGGACTTTTGCTGCGATGGCAACGTAACCCTGGAATGTAACTGCGATCTGTTGTGGGTTCCATGCTGTTATCAGTTACATGGACTTTTGCTGCGATGGCAACGTAACCCGTGATGTAACTGTGACCATGGATGGGGGTAATGATTTCCAGAGCATTCTCACCAAAGATATTTCCTCGATTTCAAATTTATTTTCGATATTTTCAATAAAATTATTTTCCAAGTATTTTCACTAGGTGTTGAAAACGGGTTTACCAAGTACTGATAGATTTTCAGTCTTACGCCTGATCAACGTATGACCGAATTTCTGTGAGAACGAGGATGGACTGGTTGAGACATCGAGTTATAAAAAGTATTTTTATAAAAAAAAACTATTTTGATAATATTATGTAGATTTTTAAAAATGTTTTGAAAAATTTAAATAAAAAGAGTTAAGAATTAAGATGTCTAAGGAATAATTTAACTGACAATCAACATTGTAATAAAATTATTGCTTTGTTCCTTTTCGAGGACGAAAAGATTTAAAGGGGGGAGGAATGTGATATCCCGGAATTTTTGGGCAATAATAATGTAATAATCTTCTTTATAAATTATTTAAAATAATCTAATTATTTTATTTGTCTAATTTATTTTTGTCAAACAAATAAAATGTGTATTTGTTTATATATATATATAAGTAGATTTTAAAAAGAGAATTTGGATTTGAAATTCAAATATATAACATCTTGGAGAATAAATTGGATTTAATAATATATCTATATATGATTATATTTGGTATATAATCAGTTTTATATCATTTTCTTTAAAGTTTTATATAGATAAATATAAGAGAAGTTTAAATATTTAAAACACTTAAGACATTTTTAAATATAAAACTAAATTGGAAATATTATGAAAAAATATAAATATATATATTAAAACATATTTATGCATGAAAATACAAATGTAAGCCAAAGATTTTATCTAAATACAAGTGTAAATTAATTATAGCATGTTAGTGACACTTGTAAGCCAATTGAACAAGTATAATTTGTTTTCTTTTTATTTTAAAATAAATTAATCTAAGTTGTATAAACATATCTCTACCCCTCTATTTCAATTTTCTCTTATCTTCATTATCAAAACAAAGAAAACCAGAAATCTGTACACTAAAAACCAGAGAAATAAAAGAGAAAATTCAAAACAATATCCCCACAAATTCAAGTTAAGAGCAAGCTAAGCAAATTCAAGCTAGGATTCAACAACTCAGATCAAAGAAATCTCTTTCACGAATTCAATCTGAAGCTAAGCAAAGGATCATCTCAACTAAATTCTAGTTTCAAGTTGCAGTTCAAAAAAAAAATCAGTTCCAGATCTAAGAAAATAAGCTCTGCCCTCTGTTTTTAATACATGTGAGTAAATCTTTTCTCTTTAAAAACAGATCTAAATCTATGAGTAATACTTAGATGCTGTGATGGATTATGTAGTAGTATGGTTTGCATATATTTATACATGTAAATGCATGTTGTATAAATGAAATGCCTGTACAAAAATCTATGTGTATGAATATATGTGATCTCTGTTCTTATGCTAGGTTTCATTTTCATTGGAAAAATTCATATCTTCACATACAATAGATTTTAGGCTAGGATTTTGTAAAGGGAAAATGTCTCTAACAGTGTATTATTAATTATGAAAATGAATTCAAGAGTTTATATTGAGAAATTATTTCTAAAATAAGATTTTACAGTAGAAATAAATTATCTGCCAAAAATCAATGGTTATAATTCTAGGATTTGATCATATAAATAGAATCGTAGTATAATATGATGAATTTTATGAATCGAATCATGATTTTTAATTTGGTATATGTTGAGATTTGCTGAGTTGACCAGATTTGATGTTTTCATCGATTGCCGATGATCGGCGGTGAGATTTTCTTTGGGGTTTGGTCTGGAGATGGCCGTGATATAGTTGATCTCAGGAAAAATGGTTCGAGATTTTTATGATGTTCATGGCGACTGGGATGAGGGATTTTGGAATCTTAACCTAGTTTTGTTCAAGCTGAAGAAATAAATCACGGAGTTATCTCTGGTGATTCGAGTTGCATAAGCCTATGGGAAATGGAGGCGTGGGGGGGTCGGCAAGCTATGGCCGGAGTTGTAGCAATGTTCGTCGTCGGAATCGAAGGTTTGGATGGATTTACTGATGATGGTTTTGGGTTTTGGTACGTCTGGTTTGCTCGATTTTGAATCGAGGTTGGAGATGATGTTTGGATGTTCATTGTTGCTTGTAGGGACGTTGGGTGACTTGACGATGATGTTGTCGTTGGTCGGAGGCGACCAACGGCGGCGTGCATGTGCACATGATGGAGGGTGTGTGTCAGAGGGGTTTGGCTGTGAAGACTCGAAGTCGAGTTCGAGTATTAGCAAGGGAAACTCGGGTTTGTTCTCGAGTATGTTGGGTTGGGGTAGCCTGCTGTTTTGAATACTTTAATTTAATCGAAGTAAAAAAAAAATGGGAAGAAGGGGAAACTCGGGATTGACTCGAGTGAGCTACGGGTTTAACCCGAAGCAGCATAAATGAACAGTAAATAAGAATTTAAAAAGGTTTTAAAACTTGTGTTTTGATAACTTTAATTTACCAAGTTAAATGATTGTTTTATTTTAAAACTTAATTTATAATTTTAAAGGTAAATGATGTAAATATGTTAAGAATAATTAAGAATTGATTAATTGCTAATTAAGGATGGGTTAACAGTGAATTAAGGATTAATCAAATGATTAATTAACTGGTGATTAAAGAATAATTTAAAATGTAATTAAGTTGTTAATTAATAGTTAGGTTTATTAGTTAGTAATTAAGAAATAATTAATTAGTTAATTGATGATTAATTAATTGATTATAAAAGTAATTATGGATTAATTGATTGTATTAAGAGATATTGATTAATAATTAAGGTTATAAATCGATAGTTGATGAATAATTAATCAATTAATTAAAGGTTAATTAATGGATTATGAAAGTAATTAAGAATTAATTACTTTGTATTAAAGGAGATTAAGTAATATTAATTGATAAATAAAATATAATTAATATGGATTTAGGAATTGATTAATTGAGTTAATTAAGGATGTGATAAATTAATTTAAGTTAGTAATTAGTTAATGATTGTATAAGCAAGATTAAGTAATTAAATAAATTATGATATGAATTGATAATGCTTGCTTATTGAATGTCTGAATTGGATGATATCCATTGGATTGATATCTATTGATGAATAATCAAGAATTGATTAATGAATATAATTAAGTTAAAGGTTAGTTATTATATGATTTAATAATAAGTTACTAATAAAAGTAATTAGAGGATTATTGAATTTATGAAATTAATGAGGGTGATCAATCTTGCTTATTAATGATTGAATTATGATGAGTACTTTGAATTGGTGGATATCTCTATTTTGAATTGATTGTGATATGATATGTTGGGTGGGCAATGATAATGTGATTATAAATCAATTAGGAATTGATGTGTAAATTGTATCTGATAATTAAGGTGAGTTGTATTTAATTGGATAACTTGGTTTTAAATGACAATGGATTCGAAGAGACTGGAGTCGGGTATCGTAAATACCCGAAACCACTTAGATTCCTTATAGATTGTTATGTGGAATAAATATGCTGATAGGGAATGATTTAAGTAGGTTGGGCCATTTAATCTAAGTTTGACACTTAGAAATTGACGTGTGAAATAAGTATTGTCTATAACGGCTTATGAAGTTGTAAATTGATAAGTTACCCGGGTTTATATAAGTTGCATGTTTTTGTATTATGTTAGATGGGTTTACTCACGCTGGTTTCCAGCCTGACCCGGGTGTTACTTTGATGTAATGCTCGGGTCAGACCGATCATTACAGATTTTCAGGTAAGGACGTTCTGGAGTTCAGGAGACAAGCTGGATGGCAGGAACGTATGGAGTGATATCCGTTGTATATATTATTGTTGATTATCTAAGACATGTTTTCAAATTGTCCTGTGTTGTGTAATAGTGCAACTCTGATATATAAATGTATAAGTGTATTGCTACAGTTCTTTTGTAATATTGTTATTTATGGGATATTATATTTTGATCCGCTGCGAATGTGAGGTTTCTATGTTTTGGTATTTCTGTTTTCTTCTTCTATCTCTTTTCTTTTTCTTCTAACTATTTGGAAATTTCGGGTTCGAAGTTTCTGGGTCGTCACAGAGAGAGAGGAAGAAAGAAGGCGGGCGTGAACACGCAGAAGCCAAACAAATGGAAAGTAACAGAAAATATGAAGGAAGCGGTTGATATCTTTGAACAATAGGAATTTTTTGAAAGCCAAAACTGAAACTTTATGGCTATTAAATGTGAAGGAAACAAAATGGAACAAGTTATAAAGGCAAAATAAATAAAAGTGAACCATTGCATGGGGAACATATACAATAAATATGAAGTGATTGGAAAAGGAAGAGTCCCCCTCAGATTTAGCTGCCTTCCAGCCTGTGAGTTTCAAATTTCGAAAACGAAGGAAATTGTAAAGTCACAAATAAATGTACCGATACAACAGACATTTCATTGTTCCCGTCGTGAACTGGACCTCAAAATACAAAATAAATATATCATATAGATCAGCACGACGAGACGATCTAAACGGTATACAGATGTTAGCGGTTCGATCGAATTTTAAAAATTCGAATTTTTTCTACTGGCGGAAAATGCAAGAAAAACACAGAAGAATAAGATCGACGGAGCTAAAGATGTCCGAATTTGGAAAAATGACAAACTGATATCTTGCTCAGAAGATGGTTTAGAATTTTTCTATGTAAAAATATTTAGGTTTCGAAAACATTTTATTTTCATTGCTTTTAACTGATTAATTTGAAGTAAATTTACGTGCGAAATAAACTTTCATATTTTCGGACGAAAATTTACCAGTTGCTATGTTTAACTAGACGTATACCAAATATCAAATTTATATTTTAAAATTTTATCGTTTAAAATTTCGCAAAATTTCAACTAATTACGTTATTAAAACAGTTGAAATTTACGGGTCGTTACAGGTAGAAGAAAATAGAAGAAAAAGAAAGAAGAAACAACAGAAATAGAGACAATATCAGAATCTCACATTCGCAGCGGAACAACATATAATAGATAAATGAATAATCTTTTAAATCAAAGAACTATGTCATTTTATACATTACATCATCATCAGAGTTTACAACAACAATATACAACACAACTGGACAGTTATATAAACTTGTCCATATACAGAATACATAGCGGAATAATACTATCATATACAAGTGGTACGTCTCGCCATCCAGCTCGCCACTGAGCTCCAAAGCACTCCAAAATCCAGAATAATCTGATAACCTAACTCTAGACTGCCCGTGTGGAAAATGGTGGGCACCCAGAGTTTAGGAAGGAAACAATAAACTCCAGGTCAGTCATGGTGACTGGTGTGAGAACTAAAACAGTTATTTATCTTTAAAACAACAACAACAAAGCAAGTAGAAAATATCCGCAATGCTTTTGGAAAATGAAACTACCATAAGACCTCCCGCCACACACACAATGCAAATGCAGAATTGGAGGAGATTTCTTCTTATGATAATCAAACATGCTTACTACGCAAAATCATTTGATTTTATTATTATTAGTGCATAGTGAAGAAAACATTTCGAAAGTATAATATTAATCTTAGCCAGCATAGGCATTCCGCACTTATGCCTACTATAGCTACTATGTTCAATAGCAGGTTACCGCCACATTCCATAGCAGGTAATACAACTAAAACCGTACAAGGTTCGTATTGTTTCTTTGGACTTTCCAACAAATGGTCAGGCTAAGGAACTTCCTTTCCTACTACCGAATGGGATCGCCTTTGGCTGGACGTCCCGAGAGACAAACTACTCTCTGCCAACAAGGCCGGGTTACCCCTGTAACTAGGTAACTCACGAATATTCCATCCCCGGTCCTTTGGGACCTTTATCCGAGCGCTCGGTAACAACATCACACATAATAAATAAAGTGTGTCCACATGAGTAAGTATCTAGGCTCCATATCATGATACCACCCCTTTCCAGAAGGAAATGACATACCCTAAAGGGCGCGACCCTCATAACCTTGCCGCAACATTCCTGTTTCAACCATTTCCGGGTTGTTGAGGCCCTGACGAAGTCTCATCCACAAAGCTACGCTTTATACAAAAGCTATGCTTTGGGTCAAAAAAATGATCAAAGTAATGATCACAAAGATAAATGATCAAACAAATGATCATATCACAAATGATCAAACAATGATCATTTCACAGCAACACTCAGCATGCCACATTACTAAATTGGGAATATATCGCTGATAAATTTCAACTACATAACCTCTGAGCTTGTACGTCTCAGAGAAGGGTGTTAAGCTAAGAGAATAAATTCTCCGCCACCAACAGAAATGTATTTGAAAGAAATCAGCTTTATATCTCAAAACGTAATGTCAGACATGTAACCATACAAGTCTGTTCCGGGTTCGAACAGAACCGAAGGCACTTCCAAAGAAGCCCTTGCAATCCGGATATTCACAATCCCGATAAAACTTCCCATCACAAAGGAAATCTCAATACCGTAGCTAACGGTGCAGAGACAATCGATAGGTCATCCTATCGTTTTCATAAACACCCGGTCTTCACCACTGGTCTTCAATACGATCTGTATCGTCGTATCACAAATTCGGAATGGGTTATACGACACAAAGGTCCTTTCCCGGCTAACCCGAATAGTGAGCGCTTATTCAAAAATAAGTGTGGCATTCAAATTCAAGCAAATCACAGCAAATACCTATTCAAGGTAATTATTGATAGTCGGTTATTTAACTATCAATAGGTCTGCACAGCATCATCAGATTCCAAATAATTTTCCAAATTATTTATCTTCCAAAAATATCTTTACAAGATATATAATTTCCACACTTCAACTATTTGAAAACAATTTCAAATCAATTTCCACATTTCAATTTATCTTTGAAGATAAAATCTCAAAACATTTCACTTCATATTGGAAAAACATTTCCATACCTATTTAATAATAGGTAATTCACAAATCCATTTATTTTCAACATTTGAAAATATTCAATATACTTAAATCAAAATTAAGTATATATTTCATTCTTTAAGGAAATCATTTTCTTAAACACATCTATTTGAGTCAAAACGAATGTTACGTAAAACATCGTTACGACGACCCAAAATCACCAGTATAGGGATTCAAAATTTAGATAGATATATATAAATCCCAATACTATATAAAACATTTCCTTTCGGAAACCATTTACTATAACAACAGTGTTATAGTCCACCATTTCCTTATTCCTCGAAACGTCTATTTCAACAATAAATGTTGAAATCTATGTTTTCGATACTTAACACGTTTTAAAACATCTTTTTTAAAACAATTACTTCATTTCGTAATATCACTTCTCCAAAACATATCCATTTTATCTAATAATATATTCACTGTCCAAAATCGTGAATATACTTTATTTACCCAATTCAATGTTTCTACACATTTATTAAAAGATTATCCATCGTCTAAAATCGTGGATATAATTCCTTTAATTAACTTCTAAAATTCACTTATCAAAATAAGTGATTTCAGATTTATAAACAACGTTTATAAATCCCATTTATATTTTATAACAATTTCAACTTATAAAAATCATTTTATTCGCAAATTCTATTTACATCCCCTTTAAGTGCCAAAATCTAATTTATAAGTAAATTACTTATAAATCTTTTATTTTACAACATCTATTCATTTTATAACTTCACATTATAAATCTATTAATTTCATTTACTTATAAAATCCATTTATACTTCCTTTTTACACTTATAAAAACTCATTTTATAATTCCAATATTTTAATTTATAAATATCAATTTTATAAATCTTTTATATAAACCGTTTATAATTATTCCAAAAACTCAATTTAAATAAACCAATTCTATAAAACTTATACTTTCAAAAATCACTTTAAAAATCCCTTTAAAATCAAAATCGTTATCTTAAACTTCAAAAATGGATCCGATGATACAACAACACCAATCATCAATCACGACAATCAAACATCATATATCATCATATGATAATCAACAAATATCACAATATCTGTAATCAAATAAATATTGGTGAGGAATCCAGTTGGATCCCTCTAACCTGCTTTCCTGCATCCACAGATGTTAGCACAATACCAATTCCGCTCCAGTACGGAATATCGCGGTATATAGGATTTATAAATATTATCCGCTATTATGCGGCGCAATAGGGTCTCATCCGCTATACAACGCGGGAAATCAACTCCAATATATACATATTCCAATATATATATTGCTATATACATAAATAATACCAATTCCACTTCAATGTGAAATTATCGCGGTATATGTTTTTAATAAATAACCTCCGCTTAATATACGGCGTATAATGTCTATTTAACATAATAAATAGCAATCATCATTCAATCCACACAATCAAGCAATTTTAAATCTAACTATTTAAAATTTAAATCGAAACAAAACATTCGATTGAGTGAGGAGTTCTCACCTTTGCTTTTAATTTCGTTCAAGCGTTTTATTTTGAATAAAATTAAACGTGCATTTAATTTTACCCGAAATTTTCATTGACTCCAATTGCTTCCAATCCAGCTCCATTGCGTAGTGCTCGACAATACGATTCCAACGCAACTGGTTTCGTGCGTTTTCGACCTCGTAGCAAAAAGTTATGCAGTTTTAAAGTTATACGAATTTATAAAACAATTAAATTTACAATTCCTTTTTATAATTTCAACCTAATTTCCAATCAAAACCGTTCATTTCCAGCAAGGCAATCTCGGCTGTGACTTGGTGCTTCTTCTCCCAGGTGATTCATGTTAAAACCGAACCCAATATTGCCATCCAAACCCTAAATTTTCGAGCCATCTACGAGCAACTCCAGGTCGATCAATACACACCACGTCGAAGGCCTTCAAGCAAGCCACCATCGGCCAGGAAATGGTGGAGCTTGGCCTCCCCTAAGCCACTAGAATTTCATGCGAACGGCAGTACTTTGAGAGGGATTCGCCGTTGATTTGTTTCATAGTTTTCGATCTTAACCGTTGAGATCGAAGGTCTCACGTAGCTCTACAACTTTGTAGTTGATAGTTTCTCTTAATTGTTCACGGATCGAGAGATAATTGAGGAAGAAGATGGCGATTTTCTGGCCATTGATAATTGGAGGTGGCGGCTGAAGCTAATAGACTAGGGTTTGGGCAAACGTATATATATATATATACGTATTAAATTAATATTAAATTCATTTTAAAACGACTTTTTCAAACGATCTCCAAATCACATGTGCCGCCTGGAATTCGTAAGGTTTACCCCGCGTTCCGAACACAATGGAACATGTTTCAGGAGCTAATTCGATCGTATGTGAGAGTTACGGAAATAAACAGTCAAATTTAAATAAAATCGATTTAAACCGATTTCGATGCGTTTCGGCTTGCCCCGGACAAACGGTAAATCCAATTGACACGAAATTTGAAACCATACAATAATATCACATAACAGATCCGATGAAACTGGTTTCGTCGAAATCCGAGACTGATTGAAAAATGACTATTTTAACTTGCCAAATTAATATTAAAACAATTTCGATACGTTTCGAGCTGCCACGGTCAAACGACAACTCCGATTGCTACAAAAATTGAAATCCGATAATAAAAAACTATTACGAATCCAATGGAACTAGTTTCGTCCAATTCTGAGACTGTCCCAAAAATGGCTAATTTCACTAGTCGATTAAATATTAAAATATTCAATTTTCACAGATTAACCCTAAATTCAAATTTAAAAGTTCTATAAAATCACTATAACTTCAATATGATTTAATATAACTTTATAAATCATTTTCAATCACATTTAATTTAGATTTCAATTATTTCTGGAATTTCAACTATTAATTTATCGATTAAATTACCCAATTAAATCCAGTTATTCGAAAAATAAATTATTCGACTTATTTAATTTCACTTATTAATATTCAAAATCAATTAAATATTCGAATTTCAAATATCAGAAATTCTGGGACGTTACAGGGGGGTCAATTGGAGGGGTCCACATTTAATTATAATTTATTTTCTTATTTTGTTTTTAATTATTTTCGCTACCAAAACTTCAAACGCTAACAACTTTTTCGTTTGAGCTCAGACCGCGAAACACCAAATATGAAAGTTGCTCTAAAAATTGCCACGAACACAATTGTATAAGTTTCGTGAAAAAGTTCCATCGTTTGCTAAAATTCCATTTTTGGAGCTTTATCGATTATTTATTAATTAATGTAGATTTTATGGGGTGTTACAGTATACTTTCCCATCTTTTGCACATTAGTCCAAATGACTCGACTTCTCACCCTTCTCAAGGTGATTCAAAATCTCAAACAACTCTGCATCCTTACTTTGATTCATACCAACCCTATCCACTCTCGTTGGTCTGACCTCTAAGATTGCCAATAATCCAGCTGTAATATCTGTCGGTGATCGAAAATAAAATCTACAAATTTACTTAAGCTACATCATCTCTAACATCATAACACTTAACATCGCATGCTTCCTACTCAATGCATCCGCCATAACTTTACCTTTCCCGGGGGTATAAGCAATACCAAAATCATAAGATGATAATAATTCCATCCACCTTTATTGTCTCAAGTTTAAGTCTTTATGCGAAAATAATTACTTCAACGACTTATGGTCCTTATATAGTTCAAATATCTCTTCAAGTAAATAGTGTCTCTATGACTTCAAAGCAAATACAATTGCATCTAACTCCAAGTCATATGTAGGATAGTTCTTTTCGTGCATCTTCAACTGTCGACTTGCATATGCTAAAACACTACCTTCCTGCATCAAGACAACACCAAGACTAGTACCGCAAGCATCAATGTAGATGGTAAATAGTTGGGTACAATCAGGGATAACTAAAACAGGTGCGCTCGTCAACATTTGTTTCAACTAGACAAACACTTTTTCACACTCCGCACTCCAAACATAAACGAAATTCTTTTTCGTAGGCTTCATCAATAGTGCAGCTATCTTTGGAAAATCATTTATAAACTTTCAATAGAAACTAGCTAATCCAAAAAAAACTACACACATCTGAAGCATTCTTCGGAACTTTCAAATCTTTAACATCTACTATTTTTCCTGGGTCTACCACCAACCTATTTCCAGATACAACATGTCATAGAAATTGGACCTCACTTCTCCAAAAATGGCATTTCGAAAATTTAGCCTTTAACCGATTACTTCTTAGTACATCTAGTACTTCTCTCATATGCGACTCATGCTTCTTCTCATATCTAGAAAATATTAGGATACCATCAGCAAATATGACTATAAATTTATTCAACTGCTTCTAAAAGAATCTACTCATCAAATCAGCAAAATAAATTGGGCATTAATCCTCACAACCCACTCAAATAGTCTATCTGATGTACGAAAAGCAGTCTTCAAAGTTCTATCCTCTGCAACTCTCAACTGATGAGATCCTATAGCAAGGTCAAGCTATGAGAAGACTCTTGACCCAACAAGTTGATCGAAAAGGTCATTAATACGAGGCAACGGATAGCGGTTTTTCTTCGTCAACTTATTTAATTCTTAATAATCAACAGAAAGCCTTAAGAAACCATCTATCTCAATAGAAAAAAGGACAGGTGCTCACCATTCCAAAATACTTTGCTTAATGAATCCTTTCTGTAATAACTCTGGAACATGTTTGTCCAATTCTCTCCTTTCCTTTGGAGCCATATGTCTTAAAGGCATCAGCACCGGTCTAGGATCTTTCTCGAGGTCAATCCTAAACTCAATTTCTCTATGAGGTGGAAGTCTGAAAACCTTAGTGAATACATATGGAAAATCTTTAACTATGAAAATAGATGCTAACTCATCTTTTGATAGGTCTAACAAATATAAATATGAATTCATTATGGAAACGTTTGGCTTGCACAAAACTATCAGATCACACCCACTGCTACTCAAACGAACCATCCTCTTATTACAATTTAAAACTACTCTAAACCAAGTCACCCAATCCATTCCCAAGACCAATCTGTATCCCACAAAGCTAAGCACATATGCACCATAATTTAATTCTACACTATTTATAACCAACTTAAGATCATGGCAAATAGTAGACAAATGCACCGGTCCCCCAATAGGATTCGACAAAGTAGCAATTTCATGCACAATATTAGGGATTATTCCTAATCTTTCCACTAATGCATTGGATATGAATGAATATGATGCACCAATATCAAATAAAACTCTGGTAGGTAAATTGGATAAAATAACACACCTTCCATAACCGACTTCCCTCTCTCTTGGGCTGCTAGTGCAATACTAGCAGTGGGTACAGGTTCCAATGCATATGCCTTAACAATTTGACCTCCTTCTGTAATTGTGGGCAATCCTTCTTATAATGTCTGATTTGGTCAAAATTATATTACTTAACCTCCTTAAACCATTCCTGCTATCCCGACTGTCCTTGCTGTCCTGATGGTTTCAACCTACAGTCCTTTGCCAAATGTCCCATCTTTCCACAATGATGACACTTTGTTCCCTTCTAAAGGTTTACCCTACAAATCTTGGCTATATGCCCTATCTTATTACACTTCCCACATACAGTAAGTTGCTTCTTATTCTGCTCAGCTTGTGGTTCTTCATTCTTATGCTTGTTCTTATCTCCACCTAGTACTTGCTCCTCGTTCACACTTCCACTCATACCATTCCACAAAGCACCCTCAACTAATTTCTCAAAAGTGGCTCCCAAAGGTATTTGATTCAAAGCCAACTCCTTTTGTAGGGAATTCAATCCTTAGAAAAAATTTCAGCCTTCTTCTCCTAGGTATTAATTAATTCAAATCCATACTTCGCCAACTCATTAAATTTGTTCACATACTTCTTCATGGTCATGTCTCCTTGCTTAAGCTGAATACACTCCTCCAATAACATTCCCTTCTCAGCTTTAGAAAAGAATTTTGTCTCAAACTTCCTTTTGAAAGTCTCCTAAGTAATGATATTCTCCTCTATCTCGGCTATAACAATCTCCTACCAACTTGTTGCCTCTTCCTTTTAGTGCCACACTGCCAACCGCATCTTAGTCGCATCGCTTATTTCCAATAAATCGAATATCTTCTCATAGTTATTTACTCATGTATTAGTTGTTGCATATGATTCGGTCCCGATATACGGCTTACCACCTAAGTTGGCAAATTTTTTGCATAGTTTCGAGAAGCTATCATTCGATGGTGGAACAACAACTACAGTTGAGGTCACAATAATGGGTTTGGTGGAGTTGGTAGTGGTACTAGTCCAAGCAGTTGCTTGGAGCTACCGACGGAACTAAATGGGCATGTTCATGCCAGGAATCTTAGGGACATCCACTCGGGTACTAGCACCAGCTCCTAAATTAACTCCACCAACATTGGTCGTCATTTCAGTTTCCTTTGAATTATTCATGCTTCAGTTATCTGTAAATGAGATTCATTGGCAACTCTTCAATAGATAACAAGATATCAAAGACTGGAGTAGGATATGGTGTATTTACAAATATTAAATTTAGATCTTTTATATTATATATTTTATAAATATAAAAATACACTCTCTCAATATGTTTCTAATCCTATAACATATGCTCTTATATCAAATGTAACAACCTATCATTTCAAAACTACATGACTAAACAACGTAGTTCCAAAACTGGCGATTCATTGGAAGGTAATATATATGATATAAAAAGATAGTATAAGATTAAAACTAAACTAACTAATAACTTTTAGAGTCTCACGGCAAATAGTCAGACAATATATCATATTGCACAAATATATCTTATAATTAATTAATCTAGAACCATAACAATAAGTCTGCATAAGTCAATCCAAATCAAATCCACACACTATCACGTCTTGTCATTTTTTACAGATTATTTATACAACATTTATGTACAATATTTAAAATATATACTAATCACATCTCCAGGTCCTTTACATCTTCGAATAGCTTTAACTCGAACAATATAGGGAGAAAATATAATAGTGGGCCAAACATATGTTTGCACGAGTGAGGCAAATCTAATACATGTATACTACTATGACAGTGATATAACATGATTTAAGCCTAAGTATAATATCTTCTGGACCCACCTGCGTTACGCTACAGAACAATATTATACCGTCTAAATGATCTTAAAATGAAATCCAGTCTAGCCACTTGCGGTAAAGAATTACATGTCAATATGTATTCGGTCTCACCACGTGTGGTAAAGGATAGTCATACACTAGACTCGTGTCAGGTCCTACCATGTGTGCCACAGTTTAACTGTTGTCCACATCAATACTTTTGGACCAGCCTCGATGCTTTACAGGAGAATGCCATGTTAATACCATAAATCAAGGACCCGCTGCTTGCATAAGATTCAAGTATTTGTTTACCAATTGAAACTATATACATACATTATACCAACTATGAAATCCAAAATCATACACACCGCTCATTTTCCTAAATTTACATATACTACATTCATTCCTCACCATTAACTAGTTATATTCCCAAACATGCTTTGTATATTTGACAATCGCTCAAAACCAAAAGTTCTACAATGATACATCATACATAACATCGACCTATACATGCAAACAATAGCCAACCAAATCAAAAGAGTGTCTAGGTAACCCTTAAGGATCACTACTTAAAAATTCAAGTTGTTGCTCATCGAAATCAGGCATTTAAAAGCCCAAATCTCGAATCTGGGATGCTAATAGGTGGACCGTTGTGCACCCACCTGTGCATCGATGGACATCTCATATGCACAATTTTGCCTTTTTCATGTATTTTTAATTCCAGATTTCTGTTCTCTTTATTTGTGATTGTTTCTAATGTTTCTATATTATATATTTACATTACCTAACATGATTTTAGGGTCATACCATGTTCATATCATCAAATTTGGTTTCTACAAGGGTTTGAATTCAATTTGATGCCAAACTAGGTTTTTATAATATATCTGAAACAAAGTATGTTCTTTCAGCTTCCTTAATTTCTAATTTCATCATTTAGGTTAATATTCATTATAGTTAAATCCTAGACTAGTCCCAAACCATCCTATACCAAAGTACTATGCAAGATTAGAGAAACCACACTCACAAAATCAAGCCAAAAAAATCCAGTCCCCTTCGATGTCCAAATTTCCAAAAATTTCAACCTTTGAATTGGCCTTTGTTTCCAACTCTAGATGTTTGAAAGCCTTGCTACAATTCCACACAACTTGTTTCATTGAATTTTGTTGAGGATTGTGAATTTTATGTTGAAATAATTAAAGAGGAAGAAGAAGTTGTCTGATTTCAGAAATGAGAAAAAATGAGAAATGTAATTGTACGTATCTTTTTAAATAGGCTTTTAGGAGTGAAAACTGAACCGACATCTTAATTTGAATGTTAGTTATAGGCTTGACCCACTATCTGCGCACATACCAACCCACTTAAATAAAACACCGATATCCTACTCATAAGACATCTTATTCAAACAAGTGAATACTCCATTTTGACTAGAAAATTGAGACCTACAAAATGGACTCCCATCAACTAATTCAACTGTTTATAAAATACTATTTTTCCCTTCTAATGTAATTTACTAAATAACCCTCCTATTTAAATTCAAAATTTATTTATTATTAATTATAATCATTATTTAATTTATATCCAAAATTTCATGGTATTACACCTCGAATAAAGGATGAAGTGATTTCGATAACAAATTAGAAAAATGATTTGTGAAGAAATTCTTAAGAGCCAAGGTCCCCAATTGTTTTGAGACGACCTTGCCTTAAGGTTTAAAATTGATGCTAAATGCCGCTAAGCTACATTCATGTGTTAATATTAAATGCTTAAGATAGCGGGTCATCGGGTTAATAAATTAGAACAAAATTTAATTTCACAATGAAACACATGTAATTATTATATCAATTGTGCTTGGTTCATAATGCACGACCAAATAAACATTCTATAATTAACTTTCATATCTATTATATAAATGTTGTATAAATCTAAAATGTTAGTATTTAACTATTTCATTTATAACAACTAGTAAAATTAACTACAAAATGAAAATGTGCTAAGTGGGCGACCCTTAGAGCATAAGTTACCTTTCTCTTTCATTAAAATATTTCCTATAAGGGTTGATAATATATATGCAGATAAAAATGGAAATATAAGGTATGAGGAAAGAATGAAATAATTAAAGGGACTACGTCATTACCACTGTGACTGTCAATATACCCTTATGCATCAATTGTAAGATCAAGTCCACTCGGTTCTTTTTCCTAGATTAGTAAAGTCATACCCGGCCCTGATCCTGATGTTAGATTGAGAGTGAGTTAGACCTAAACATATTGAGCTCAACATTCCATGCTTCACTTCCATTCGAATTTGCAACACATAAAATTTTATGTTATTAATAACCAACATTCTATCATAACAGAAAATATTACATACTATCATGCTAATTACTATCATATATCTTCAGAAGTAGGGTAATAATAATATCTCTTCATAATAAATGATAAGTGTCACACTCCTTATTATACTCAAAGCCAACCCTAGCATCGAGTTAACCCTAAATCTCATATTCTAAGCATAACTATACTAACTCTAAGTGTTAGCTACACAATCATGACACATAAGTGTATTAGAAAGTGTGTAAGTTGTGGCTAGTTAACACTTAGGATCGTGTAATATGGAATATTATAATAGTGTGGGAATATAAACTAGATAATAAATAATAGAAATGAAATAAGCACACCGAGACTTTTTATACTGGTTTGAACTTCCCGTTCTACATCCAGTCTCAAACTACACTTTGGATTTAAACTCTATAACCCCTCTCTTAACCCGAAGGAATAGGTATACAACACTTGAGCAGCCGAACAGGATTTTTCCACCTCAAACAATCGAAGAGGACTTACCGTCTGAACAACCGAACAAGACTTCTATTGGTACAAGTAAATAGTTGACGCTTGTGTTCTGAATAACACGGATATGTCTTTAATAGTACACCCTTCCTATAACCAAATCCTCAAGTATATATTGTGTTTGTAAAGATAGGAAAGGAAGATATTGCTTAGAATCGAAGAATATATTAACTAATTCGAAGATTCAAGCAATATATATTGTGATTACTTTTAGATTGCAGAGATAGATAGTAGAGTATATAGCAAGAAATCAAAATAAAATTTTGTGTTTTGAGAAGTGATTCTAACGTGTTTATATAGTGAACAAATAGTTACAACTATTCACAAACAGTTTCAAACAAAAGATGCAGCCATATCTCTTCAATTTGAATCGAAACTCTTTGGAAATAGAAGTGTCTCTTCAGGAAAAATAGCCATTAGAGCCGGTCAGTCGACTGAGCAAAATTGACCAGTCAACTGAATATTCGAAAATAGAGTAAAATGGTGCATTTCTGTGCACTGAATAGGTTCAATCGACTGGTTGTTTTCGGTCAGTCGACTGACCTGGTCATTAGTGCACAGTTTGCACATATTTAAAAAATTTGAACATTAAAACAACTTTGAGTATGTGCAAACTACTTGAGGATAGATTTTAACAATTATAAACCATATCCAAGACTAAAACTTCAGTAAATAATCATACTATACATAGATTTGTAGTCTTATCTCCTTTGTAGTTTAATCAGCTTGCATATCTCATTCTCTTTTTGTCGCTTGATCGTATAGTCTCATCACTAATCGTTTTAGCTTTTTGTCATGAATCAAAACTCATGATTCAACATTCTCCCCCTTTTTGATTGATGACAACCTATTTTTGATGACGCTATATATTAAGAATTATATACCAGAAGATTTATATTTCTCCCCTGAATATGTGGCGATATATCTAATCCTGCAAAAAATGGTTAGTCATATAAATTTCTCCCCCT
This sequence comes from Allium fistulosum, assembly GCA_030737815.1. Taxonomy (NCBI): domain Eukaryota; kingdom Viridiplantae; phylum Streptophyta; class Magnoliopsida; order Asparagales; family Amaryllidaceae; genus Allium; species Allium fistulosum. Next base: position 1,418,570,650 of record CM060901.1, on the reverse strand, counting down.
TTGTCATCGACAAAAAGGACATAAATAAACATATAATATGTTATCACAGAAGCATTGTGAACTAACAGCATATTATATAACAATCACAAACAAACATATATATTTTTTAAATTCTACCGGGCTACTTATATAAGCTGTTAACCGGTTATTTGACCTGATAACGAGAGGCTCGGCACAGAGTTCCCATTCGGCATGCAAAGCCATCGTTCAGCATAGAGCCTCGATCGGCACAATTTCTCGCTCGCTATAGAGCCTCGACCGGCAAAGAGCCTCGCTCGGCACGGAACCTCGTTCGGCATGCAGGGATTCGTCTGTCTTCAGACCTTACTAGGCACAAGTCTCTCATTCAGCATACGATTGCCGCCCGGCCTATATTCATTGCTCGTCGTCAGGATATCGCACAAGTTCGAAGAAAAGGTTAACATTCAACCTTGAGTGAGGGCGTCACTCGTCATGCCTCACTCGGCAAACGTCATTCAGCCACGATAGTGCATAGTTCCTAGTTTGGCCAAATGTGGTCCGGCTTGTCTCATCCGGCATGTCTCGTTCGGCTTGCATGGAACGGTGCGTAGTAGTCATCTACTATGGGCCGAGGTACCTTGTTCCTAGGCCCGTGAGGGAAGTCCAACCCATCTTCTTCTATAAATAATGGGGCAGGGGCATGCTGAAAAAGGACCTTTTTTCGAGAACACTAGGGAGACTCTGCCACTTTCAAGACTTATTATTTTCAGTTCAAACTTGTATTCAAGTCATTAATATATGGATTATATCTGTATTCAACTACTTGTGAAAGCAATAAATATCAAAACTCAAAGTGGACGTAGGCAGTTACGCCGAACCACTATAAATCTGGTGTTCTCGTTTTTGTTGTTCTTTTGGCATTGAATTACACTATTTTTCAGTTCTAATTTATCTTCTTCATTAATCTCTCTACATAATCTTTCTCAATGAGGTTAGTGACCAATTTTGGTGCTAACACTTTGGTGCTTTCACTGAGAATTGAATTCTCAGCTTGATTGGATCTCACCGTCTACTAGTGGATTTCCATATTCGCGAGTTAAATCCAGTAGTTTACTAGGAAACTTCCTATTCTACTCAGATTTGAAAGAAATCTAAAGGAAGCTGATAGCCATAGTCAGAGAAACCATGTCTACGCAAGACCGCTCCAAAAAAGTCTATGCCGAGCGATATATGCCGAACAGCATCAAGGCCGTCCCACAAACCTATGCCGAACGACACAGTGTATGCCGTGCGGGACCATGCCGAACGACCCAGTGTATGCCGAGCGGGAGTATGCCGAACGACCCAGTGTATGCCGTATGCCGAACGACCCAGTGTATGCCGAGCGGGAGTATGCCGAACAACCCAGTGTATGCCGAGCGGGACCATCCGAACGACCCAGTGTATGCCGAGCGGGAGTATGCCGAACTACCCAGTATATGCCGAGCGGGACCATGCCGAGCGACCCAGTGTATGCCGAGTGGGACCATGCCGAACGACCCAGTGTATGCCGAGCGGGACCATCCGAACGACCCAATGTATGCCGAGCGGGAGTATGCCGAACGACCCAGTGTATGCCGAGCGGGACCATCCGAACGACCTAGTGTATGCCGAGCGGGAGTATGCCGAATGACCCAGTGTATGCCGAGCGGGACCATCCGAACGACCCAGTGTATGCCGAGCGGGACCATGCCAAGCAACCCAGTGTATGCCGAGCGGGATTATGCCGAACGACCCAGTGTATGCCGAGCGGGAGTATGTCGAACGACCCAGTGTATGCCGAGCGGGACCATGCCGAACGACCCAGTGTATGCCGAACGACCCAGTGTATGCCGATCCCTCTCTCAAAAAACAATCTGACCGGTCCCTATTCCAAAAAAAATATGGATCGGGTACGACCCTTATTTTAAAAAATATATGATTTCGGGTACGACCCAAATTTTCGAATAGTGAATTCAAAACTCAACTTAATAAAGGAACATTCTATCCACTTCCTTGACATCCCATGATCGACCAGGGAATAGAGGATCTAGCGGCAGCTTATGAACGAAATCAATGGAGACAGGCAACCGCTATTCAAATGGTACTCCCAAAGGTTGGAGAACATAGATGATATGACTCTAGCAAACGCCAAGATGACACCAAGCACCTTTCTTTGCTGACCCAGCACTTTGAATTTACTGACTCCAAGCAAACCAATGTTTGGCTCTAAGCAATTTATTCCAAATACTAACAAGGATATCATACTGATCACGTTTGAGGAGAGTCGAACTGCAGATATATTTTGGCTGCTAGTTAGCTGAAGAGCCTCCTACGACTATGGATCGTTTCTTTTACAAAATGAATCAAAACCAAAGTGAGGAGGAGTGGAGTAGACTAGGAAAAAATAACAATGCAGGCCCGTCGGCTAAGGACACTGATTCTAGTAGACAAAAGCAAGATCTCAAAATTCGACTCATATGCTCTTTGGTAGATTCAATCGATAGCCTCTACTTGGAAGCTCACGACTCAGAGTGGTACTGAAAACCAACCTCGAGAGAGTCCACCGAAGTCCAAAGAAAATCATGGGAATGTTGTATATTCAAAGATGCACACTGATCCTAACACTAGCGATTACAAACACCTCCGAGGTGTGATCGAAAAGTTTTTTTGGAAACGAAAGCTTCAATAGTACGTGCAACCCTTCTAGAAGGGCGAGCCAGGAACTGCGGATGCCCATCAATAAAGAACTCTAATTAATAATTGAACCGTTGGTAGTCGACATCCCGCTAGAAGGGGCTAGGGGCAAAGTTGAAAAGCACATAATGTTGCTCCACTTATCAACGAGATTTATACCAATCTTCTTCGGATTATTTCTATTTCAATTTCAATTGTGCTTTAAATTATGACCGACTTAAACTAAACTTCTTCCAAAACGATGCAGGTGACCAAGTACTAAGAGTTGGTCGCCAACCAATCCATGCAAACCTTAATCGGATTTGTGGAGTTTCATCAAGACGAGCATGATTCGATCGCTCATCATCAACCATGCGCCTTTGATTTAGGGCCAAGGACTAGAGATTGAAAAGCTCATCACGATCAGAGCCCAACACAAAGCCAATATGATCGACCATCCATTCATCGACCTCCACATTTTCCTTGGAGACCTAAACAAGGGTTGGAATGAATGTGGCCCGATCATCCAATCCTTGGGTCATAAAGTAACGTTCGATAAAATACATATGCCTCTCATGGAGCTCAGCGATGCTGGGATCTAACTAGAGCGGACAAGATTTGATCATCTACACATCAAATCCTACCTTGAACACAAAAGGTGGTTCGAAAGCCCGACTTGAAGTAGCTGTGATAAAATACCTACTCGTTAACCATCGCTCTCAATACATGGATGCGACTGCACCTTGAAACATATGCAACTTACTTTGTCTACCCAGTAATCCATCATCCTCGTTTTCTAGAAAGAGATACGAAGCAAATTGTGCGAGACTTGATTATCCAACCCCTGCATGGATATGATCCAACCATATGTCATATACCTCCTTCCTTGACTTGATTAGAAGAGCTATAATCACTAAGCGGACGAGAATCGACTGTCCATTTTTAAAGTTTCATCCTTGATGCTGGGGCAGAGTCCCATTCCATGAGCAAACGTGGTTTGATCATTCATTCGACACCATTAGCCTCGATACGGTAAATGAAATACAAATCAAACGGGTGGAAATACAATTGCTCTTAAGAAAAATCTCTAAGTCCCTGAAGCGGACTAGAGTACTCTGAGTCCCCATAGCGCGGACTAGAGTATAAACGACCTCAGAAAAATCTCTAAGTCCCTAAAGCGGACTAGAGTACTCTGAGTCCCCAGAGCACGGACTAGAGTATAAACGACTTTAGAAAAATCTCTAAGTCCCTGAAGAGGACTAGAGTACTCTGAGTCCCTAGAGTGCGGACTAGAGTATAAACGACTTGAGAAAAATCTCTATGTCCCTGAAACGGACTAGAGTACTCTGAGTCCCAGAGCGCGGACTAGAGTATAAACGACTTGAGAAAAATCTCTACGTCCCTGATGCGGACTAGAGTACTCTGAGTCCCCAGAGCGCGGACTAGAGTATAAACGACTTCAGAAAAATCTTTATGTCCCTGAAGCGGACTAGAGTACTCTGAGTCCCCAGAGTGCAGACTAGAGTATAAACGACTTTAGAAAAATCTTTATGTCCCTGAAGCGAACTAGAGTACTCTGAGTCTCCAGAGCGCGGACTAGAGTATAAACGACTTCAGAAAAATCTCTATGTCCCTGAAGCGGACTAGAGTACTATGAGTCCCCAGAGCGTAGACTAGAGTATAAACGACTTCAGAAAAATCTCTACGTCCCTGATGCGGACTAGAGTACTCTGAGTTCCCAGAGCGCGGACTAGAGTATAAAAGACTTCAGAAAAATCTCTATGTCCCTGAAGCGGACTAGAGTACTCTGAGTCCCCAGAGCGTGGACTAGAATATAAATGACTTCAGAAAAATCTCTAATTCCCTGAAGCGGACTAGAGTATAAACGGCTTGAGAAAAATCTCTAAGTTCCTGAAGAGGACTAGAGTACTCTGAGTCCCCGGAGCGTGGACTAGAGTATAAATGACTTGACAAAAACCTCTACGTCCCAAACTGTGGACTAGAGCATAAACCATTTGACAAATCTCTACGTCCCCGGAGCATGGACCGAAGCATGAACACAAATTGGGCACGAGCCGACCGGGGGAAGAATAACTCTAAGTCATTGGAATGCAGAGTGGCATATAAACTTTGATAAATAGATGAGTGGATTCCGACCGTTCTCTATTATGCAAACTTCGGCCTAAAATCGACGTGAGGAGTGTAAACTCGCTAGGGATGGAGTTCGACCATCCGACTTGTGGCCTGGCCAAATCAATGTATGAAGCAAGAGTACAAATCACTAAAAGCTGAATACAATAGCTCATTGTAGCTCTAGTTTGGCGTTCTTTACAACTTAGGGCAACAACTGCAAGGAAACCTCAATAAAAAGCCAATCGAAACGGCATCCAAAGCTACGAACGACCGACTATATCATACCTCAGATCGATGGTCAATATCGATCCACACCAAGCACATACGAATGTGATTCAAATGTCCCTTGAAAAACATTGACCACTGGAGTGTGGAAAGGAGAGTAAACCATGAAGACTTGGTCATTAATTCTCCAGCACCCTTCTTCGATCCATCAGGAGGAGTATGAAACTGGATGAGCATGACCCGACTGCTCTTGAGGCAACTTTACCCCAAGATCTGATTACAAAACATGAACCAAAGTGGACGTGGTTGACCGTCCAATATCCAGCTTACGCCCATAAACTGACGACGCATCGGAGTATTCCCCTTGGAATTAAAAACCACAATACAATCCAGGATAGGCGAGACTCAGCCTTTCATCAACTGACCTGATCCCACAATTCAAGGGGAAAGAGAGTAAAGCTAAAGAGGGCATGGTTGGCCTTCCTACTTATCGGTATATACCCCAGGCTTGGGGGCACGAGTGAGAAGTAGGATGAATGTGAACCGACTATCCACCGATCAACTCTATGTTTTTGGAGTTTAGGTGGGAATATAAACATAGCTAGGGCGAGACTCAACCGTCCATGCAGCACATTTTTCAACCCGAGACTGGGAGCAGAAGCATGATCATCCAAAGACTAGCTCCTATAGCTCAATATTGAACGTTATATACAGTGCTTACAGTTACCCAAGGCTACGGCCGAAAGAATTTCTAGCGATAGAATCATTGAATCGATGCCTAAGCTCGTTGGCAACTAATTATCACTCCAACCCGAAGGAAAGATAAAAGATCATGAATGCATTGAATGGAAAGTGCGTTGCTCGAATATACAAGCAACTCCAAACTCAAAATAATCGATCAGAGCATTCAGAGCCCTTCATTATTAGACTTAACAACTCATGACAAGACTCTAGGATTCGACTAGAGTAACCATCAACATTGACCATCCCAACCATATTTCACATTGAATGTTATGCAAAATAGTTACATCTAAACTCAAAGAATCCGGGATTGTGCCCACTAAGCTGACAGTCGACATTACAGCCAGCCATGGCGACCCTTTCCGGGTGCTGAATACCGGATTATAGCTCAGTGCAAGGATGATAAAAGAATTAATTGGATTTTTCTGAATAAACGATGATATATTCCCTTGGACCCATTCTGACATGCATGTGTGATTTCACCGGCTATCGCGAGCCATGCATTGGATACCGACCCGAAGCTACAAAAGCTAGCGCAATGTCTATTAATTTCATCATGAAAGCTCCACTCTTACTTTTAGGCTCACCCCATCAATGTCTATGCCTACCAGCCATTACAACAGGGCATATAATAACCTGAGACGTCTGAAAGACTACATAAATAGAATATCGAACTAAGCCAATTAGATATCACTTGTTTCCTTCGAAGGGCTATCCAAGGACGGAAATTAGGAGACCTCATACCCGAATTCACTGCATCAGATGACTACTCGACGAGTAGTAGAGAGCCAACCAACATATGAAAAATGTACGCGGATGGAGCATCCAATGATCAGTGTTATGGCGCAGAAGTCATGTTAATGACTTTTGAGGAACGATCGATCTGCTACATCCTGAAACTTGATTTCCCTGTAACAAACAACGATGCTTAGTATGAAGCCTCGACCGCCAGCCTCAAACTTGCTAGAGGACTTGGAGTGGAAATTTTATATATCTTTTGTGATTCCTGATTAGTAGTATGCAAAGTTAAGGAAGTTGATCTTGCTAGGGGGCATTGTCTTGCTCCTTATCTCGACTAGGTCCAAGAGCTACTAGCCGACTTCACGTATTACATCATTACACACATCCTCAGCAATCTAAATGAAAAGATTCAAGTCACTAGCCATGTTGGCCAGTTTCAGGGACGCGCAACGGACATACTTTGTTTCGATTGAAATACTTAATATTCAAGCATTGACGGATAGAGATCGGCTAGATCTTGGAGACAGAGCCAGAAAAAGGGTCATGGTTGACTCCTATCAAAGACTATCTACAATGAGAAATTCTTACTGAATGGAGGAATGGAAAACGACAGATCCTCCTCAAAGATTCATGCCAAATCATCCAAGAAGAAGTCATGTGTAGAAAGAAGTTTATCCATTCCCATGCTTTGGTATATCACCCATAATGATATCAAATGAGTCTTGAGCAAAGTATATGAAGAAGAATGCGGCGAGTACATCTGGGGGCAAACCCTGACAAAGAAAATACTCCGCTACGGGTATTACTGGCCAACTATCAATCAAGATGCGGTTGATCATGCTAGACAATGCGATGAGTGCAAGATGTTTGCAAAAAATCTGGAAACCCCGCCGATGGAAATTACTCAAATGGCTAGTCCGTAGCCGTTTGCCACTTGGAGGCATTGACATCATCGTCTTCTTTCCGATCCTAAAGGTGGCGTGGAATACGCCATCATAGCGGTTGATTATTTTACCAAATGGGCAGATAAAGAACTTTTAACCATGACCAAGATGAAGAAAATAATCAACTTCATTTCCTTAATGTCATCTGTCCTTATGACCTTCCATGATCCATTATAATTGGTTGAAGCTATGAAGAAAATCATCATAAAGTTTATTCTGAAGAGAGGTTTGGAAAAGGCTAGAGGCCGTAAATGGGTGTATGAACTCTCAACAGCATTATTGGCTTGTAGAACTACCCATGAGTTCGCGACTGGCCATACTCCATTCGCCCTTACTTATGGCTCCAAGGCTATCATCTATGTAGAACTTGAAGTCCTCTCTCATTGAGTGGCTGATGACAACTGATATTACAAAAAAAATATAAACAAGGAATTGCAATTGAATTGCAATTAAACTAGAAGGAATTGGTGATAACTCACGAAAATATAAAACACATCCAGGAGCCAATGGCAAGAACATGTACCTGAATGTGCACGTTTATAGTCATAAAATTCGACTTCGTGAAATCAATAGAATTTGGATTTTCACATAGGGTTATTAAGGAAAGACTGGATTAGATAGCTGAAGTTTACTAGCCCTAAAATACCAGATATAGATGGCCACTAATGAACTACAATCTTGAATTTATACTATTGGAAATCGACCAAACGTTGGAACGACCAAAGAAGGATACGGCACTTTAGGAGGATAAAATTGAAGAATAATGACTATTCATAAAATATGATGGATTTCTTTCTAGAGACTCTAACTTGCTTCGATTCAAAGCACGTCATGTATGCAACAAGACGTACTTTGGGGGGCAAGTGTTAGCCGGTTATTTGACCCGATAACGAGAGGCTCGGCACAGAGTTCCCATTCGGCATGCAAAGCCATCGTTTGGCATAGAGCCTCGATCGGCACAATTTCTTGCTCGCTATAGAGCCTCGACCGGCACAGAGCCTCGCTCGGCACGGAACCTCGTTCGGCATGTAGGGATTCGTCTGTCTTCAGACCTTACTAGGCACAAGTCTCTCATTCGGCATACGATTGCCGCCCGGCCTATATTCATCGCTCGTCGTCGGGATATCGCACAAGTTCGAAGAAAAGGTTAACATTCAACCTTGAGTGAGGGCGTCGCTTGGCATGCCTCGCTCGGCAAACGTCATTCAGCCACGACAACGCATAGTTCCTAGTTCGGCCAAATGTGGTCCGGCTTGTCTCGTCCGGCATGTCTCGTTCGTCTTGCATGGAACGATGCGTAGTAGTCATCTACTATGGGCCGAGGTACCTTGTTCCTAGGCCCGTGAGGGAATTCCAACCCATCTTCGTCTATAAATAGAGGTGCAGGGGCATGCTGAAAAAGGACCTTTTTTCGAGAACACTAGGGAGACTCTGCCACTTTCAAGACTTATTATTTTCAGTTCAAACTTGTATTCAAGTCATTAATATACGGATTGTATCTGTATTCAACTACTTGTGAAAGCAATAAAGATCAAAACTCAAAGTGGTCGTAGGCAGTTACGCCGAACCACTATAAATCTGGTGTTCTCGTTTTTGTTGTTCTTTTGGCATTGAATTACACTATTTTTCAGTTCTAATTTATCTTCTTCATTAATCTCTCTACATAATCTTTCTCAATGAGGTTAGTGACCAATTTTGGTGCTAACACAAGCCCTATCAACATCAAAGAAATTAAACGATACTAGAATGTTTTTCAATTAAAAACGGAAATAACTTACTACCACCATCATGAATTACAGTCAACACTCATCAGAGACTGAATCTGTTTCTTCTTCCTCTTCTCATGCTGGTTCTTTGCCTCATGAAGAGCTTCCCACAAATTGTCTGCCACCACCATTTCCATTAGTGTCAGAACTTGTATGTTCTTCGGATGTAGACCAAGTAAAATGAGGTGTCCGACGTTTCCCGGATCACAATGTGAAGGTTCTGCAGTGGTCAAGGAGGAATAAGAGATTGCATCCCATAGAATCTCGAAAAAGCTTTTCATCTTGTCAATCTTCTTGTTGAGATTCTTAATGCGAGGATCCAAAATTACTTGATTATGTGCAGTGAGATCAATGAACTCTCGGGTGCTTTGGGATGGGGTGGTAGTGTGTATTTTATCTCCTCGTTGTTGTGGAGTAGTATCTTGTTGGTGAGGCCTTGATTGCCAATCTTGGAATGACATGATAGTGAGCGGTCTTGGAGGCAATTTCATCAAACTAATTGTGCGGCTATTTAGTGTCTTAACTATAGAGGTGTCGGATTTTGGAACTGGAACTTGTAGATTCATTAGGAGCCACATAATATACTCGCCATAGTAAATGATATTCATCCGTCCTTGGTTGAATGCTAGGAATTCATCAAGTATAAGCTTGGGCCAATTAATTTGAACATCACCCCAAATTGCATATAAAGCTCTATAATTCTCTGGGTAGTCAAGCTCGTAAGACCCGGTACGAGGAAGGATTGTGCACACTAAGGCTCGATGCATAATTCGGGCTGTAGGACGTAAGGCAGTAGATTTTAATTCTGCCATGTCATCCTCCAAAAATCTATGACTCACTTCATCTCATTCTCCTAAACAACATTCAAATCTTCTAGTGGAATACCATTTGTCGGTGTTTGAAGGATGTGTCCAATTCTATCTAATGACATGAAGACTTGTTGACCACAAACTAAACTCCATACGCAGTTGTTATGGTTTCTTGGATTTTGATGACCCAAATTCAAGTTTGCATAAAAGAGTTTTACCATTGTATGATTTATCTTGAGTTTGTTCTGGTTGTAGTCAAGGAGATATTCTAGACGACTTCTTCTAGCAAGATCTTGAATTCTATATGCTGCGAAGTTAGGAAATACAACAAATGATCCTTCTAGAAAGCGAGCTTCCTTCATCTTGTTCTATCTTTGGATAGCGATGGCATCATAAAGCCATTGAGCTATTTGGGTGTCTATTGGTTTAGAGGTTGAGGATGAAGTATTTTTAGAGCATTTTGGTTGTCTTGGAACCATTAGAATGAATAATTGAGTAATGGAATTTGAAAATTTGGAGGGCTAGGGTTTTGAGTTTCTGATGGTAGAAGGTAAAAGTGAGGAGTAAAAGTGAAGAAGATAGATTATGTAGGTAAAAGGTAGGTGAAACAGAAGTTAATAGGCTTAGATAAGCCAGTCAGTCGACTGATCGAATTTGGTCAGTCGACTGATCAATTTTCCTAAAACTTTCTGTTTCCAGATTCAATCGACTGACCAAAATTCATCAGTCGACTGAATGCTCTTTTTCAGCATTATCAGTCTTTCTGCTTAAAACAAATTTCAATATATATATTAAACATAGAATGTATACAAATTTGATTGAAATAAGAGAAAAGATATATAAAAATTATTTAGATGAAGAAGAAGTGGATGAATGCGGAGTCTTGCAATCTTCCGGTTCAACTTTAGTTTTCTCTATGCATTGTTTCAATGGAGACCAGTGATTTTCACGTTCCCATGAATTTGGAGACACAGGAGGAGGTTGTGGTGTCTGATCCCATGGATACCGATAGGAAGATGTTGTGGGTTGGTGAACATCGGATGTAGATGTCCCGTAGAATTTTCATCCAAGTTGCTCCAGAAAGCTAAGTCGTTTTGAATTAGCCTTTTGTTCATAGTACATTTCTCATTGTATTTCTATTGATTCCCGTTGATAATGATGTATACCATCAATCTTTTGTTTTGTTGACGGAGAACCAAAGAATAAGAAACGACGTGCCTTCTTCTTATCTGGAGTATAACCAGTATGGTAGTTGGATGGTCTGGCAAGTTCATAACATGGAGTAGGTGTAGGTAAACTATAAGAATGAGAGGATGGTGTGGAAAAATCTAAAGAAGAGTAAGTAGAGTCATTCAGGGAGGAATTTTGGGAAGAGATTGTTGCAAGAAATAATCGATATTTGAATCAAATAAACAAGGTGGAGAGAAAGTAAACTAACAAACCTCAAATTTATATAAAATAGGTATTGTAAAAATAGAGTAAATGAATGGTTGAACAAGAGAAAACCTGTAAATAATGAAAGGAGTAGAATAAACAGAATTTTGCATGGTTAGAAAAAACTTTTAAACAAATGAAAATAATATAAGAATAAGTGTATTATAAAAATAGTTGTGAAATAACAAATAGAGAAATGGTAAAGATATAGGACTTCCAATCTAGAGGAACTGAGTTCCAAAAAAAAATTATTTTCACAAAATTTCAAATATTATAATTCTTTAAAAGAAATTATACCTAGTTCTCTTCTTAGTTTTAAAAAAATATTTTCATTGAGTGGTTTAGTGAAAATATCAGCATATTGATTTTCAGAATTTACAAATTCTAAATTTACTGTATCCTTTTCAATATTATCACGAAGAAAATGATGACGTATGTCAATATGTTTAGTTCCTGAGTGATTGACATGATTTTTAGATAAATTAATTGCACTTGTGTTATCACAGTATATTATAGATTTATTTAATTTTATATCAAAATCTTGTAGTGTTTGTTGCATGTAGATGACTTGAGCACATGCTAAAGCTGCAGTTATGTATTCTGCTTCACATGTCGATGGTGAAACGCAGTTTTGTTTCTTGCTAAACCAAGTTACTAAGGACCGTCCGATGAAATGACAAGTTCCACTTGTACTTTTTCTATCCATCCGACTTCCTCCAAAATCAGCATCGCTATAGGATACTAATTCAAAAGGACATTCTTTCGGATAAAATAGTCTGAAATCCTTGGTCTTGTTAAGATAACGAATTATACGTTTTACTGCTCGCATATGTGATTGTTTAGGATTTTCTTGAAATCGAGCACATAAACAAACACTCATCATTATATCAGGTCGACTAGCAGTTAAGTAAAGTAATGATCCAATCATACTATGATATAGTTTCTGGTCGACATTCCTACCATTTTCATCTCTATCGAGATGTATAGTTGTACTCATAGGAGTTGGTTTGGCAGAAGTGTTTTCCTTACCAAATCATTTAATTAGATTATTACAATATTTTTCTTGATTAATAAAAATACCACTTTGCAATTGTTTAATTTGTAATCCAAGAAAATATGATAGTTCTCCCATATGTGACATTTCAAATTCATTTGTCATGATAGTCGAAAATTCCTGACATAATTTTTCATTAGTTGAACCAAATATAATATCATCAACATATATTTGTATAATTAAAATATCTTGTTTATTTTTCTTAATAAATAAAGTTTGATCAACCTTCCCAATTTCAAAACCAGAGTCTATTAGATAGCTCTTAATTCGATCGTACCAAGCACGGGGTGCCTGTTTCAAACCGTATAAAGCTTTCTTAAGTTTATAAACATGGTTTGGAAATTTTTCATAAGCGAAAAGAGGAGGTTGTTCAACATAAACATTTTCTTTTATATATCCATTAAAAAAAGCACTTTTAACATCCATTTGATATAATTTGAAGTTATGAAAACATGCAAAGGCCAGTAGAATATGTATAGCTTCTAATCTTGCGACAGGAGCAATCATTTCTTCATAGTCTATTCCCTCTTCTTGATTATATCCTTGAGCTGCTAATCTAGCTTTATTTCAAGTTATATTACCTAGTTCATCATCTTTGTTTTTGAAAACCCATTTTATACCAATGACCGATTGATCACTTGGTCTAGGAACTAATTCCCAATCTTCGTTTCTTTCAAATTGGTTTAGCTCTTCTTGCATAGTTATAATCCAATAGTCATCAGTGGAGGCTTCCTTAATATTTTTTGGTTCTATATTAGAGAGAAAAGCTACATGGCCCATTTGATTTAATTGATGTCTTGTTCTAACATTTGAATTTACTTCTCCAATTATATTTTGAACAGGGTGATCTCTAAGAATTCTTGGAGGAGATCGTACAATATTTTCATTATGAACAATGTTTTCATCTTCTCTAGTATTATTAATGTTATTATCTTGAAAAATAATATCATCGTCTTCTGAAATATTTGTTATGATTATATTAGAATTATTTTCAAAGTTTGTAATATTAGAAGAAATTTGGAAATTTTCATCAAATGAAACATGAAGAGCTTCTTCGATTACTTTAGTTTTTTTATTAAAAACTCGATAAGCTTTGCTTCTCTCCGAATATCCTATGAATATTCCTTCATCGGATTTTGGATCGAATTTGCCAAGCTGATCTTTAGTGTTAAGTATAAAACATTTTGAACCAAATACTTTGAAATAAGATATATTAGGTTTTCTACCATTTAAAAGTTCATATGGGGTGTGTTTTGTTAATGGTCGAATAGAAACACGATTCAAAACATAACAAGCAGTTGCAATAGCTTCTGCCAAGAAATGTTTTGGTAGAGTGCTTCCATTTAATAAAGTTCTAGAACATTCTTGTAATGTTATGTTTTTCCTTTCTACAACTCCGTTTTGTTATGGTGTTCGAGGAAAAGAAAAATTATGATTGATTCCTTTCTTGTTACAAAAATGTTCAAAAACTTGATTTTCAAATTCACCTCCATGATCACTTCTAATATTTTTAACTTAAACTTTTTATATTTTGAATTCTTTGAACAAAAATTTTAAAATTTTCAAAAGTATCACTTTTATGTTTCATGAAGATAGTCCATGTATATCTTGTAAAATCATCTACAATAACAAACACATATCTATTGTGATTAATAGATTGAACTTGAGTAGGTCCAAAGAGGTCCATATGTAGTAGTTCAAGTGGTTGTGTTGTAGATATGATTTTCTTAGATTTAAAAGAAGATTTTGTTAATTTTCTTAACTGACATGCATCACAAATATTATCAATTTTGAATTTCATATTAGGTAGTCCTTTAACAAGTTTATTTTTAGCGATTTTATTAATAGTATTAATATTTATATGACAAAACCTTTTGTGCCATAGCCAAGAATCATTTTCTGTAGCTACTAAACACATGTTTGTGTTATGATTTACATTCATATTTAAAATATAAATATTCCTATCTTTTATACCTTCAAAAATTAAATTTTGATTTTTATCAGAAATATTGCATTTATTTTCTGAAAAAGATATATTAAAACCTTTATCACATAATTGACTTATGCTCAATAAATTATGTTTTAAGTTTTTAACTAATAAAACATCAGAACTGAGGGGTAAGTTAGAGATACCGTTATTGCTCACATCACCTTTACCGATGATATAACCTTTTGAATTATCTCCAAAAGTGACTGATCCTCCATTTAAGTAGACAATGTTAGTTAACATGTCGTTATTACCAGTCATGTGTTTTGAGCAACCGCTGTCAAAGATCCATTTTCCTTTCTTTTTAAGTGGTACCTGCAAAAATAAAGATTAAGATGGTACCCACTTTTCTTTTAGGGTCCTAAGAGTTAGGTCTTTGGAAACCAAACCCAAGCGGGTTCAGAATTCCCTTTATAAATATAATTCTTATTTTTATGAACAGTTTCCATAAATGTTTTGATATGTCTATTTCTATTTAAATTGTTATTTGTTTTAGGAATCCATATCTTAATATTTTTAATACCTTTAGAAACTATCTTCTTAATATCTTTCTTAATTTTGTTTTTAATCTTATTATTAAACATTTAGATTTCTTTCGATTTTCAATTTTCTTATATCCTAGTCCCATTTTGTTTGAAGTAGACTGAGAATTTTCTATTATTGTAGAAAGATTCTCTCGTCCTTTATTGAAGTTAGAAATAGTTTTATTCATATCTTCTAACTTTGTTTTGAGACTAGAATTTTCTAACTCTAATACTTTAGTGTTAGATTTTAAATCATTAATCTCAATTGATAAATCATCATTTTTATTTTTCTGAATTTCTAATTCCTGAGTTATCATAGAAAGTTGAGATGTTAAATTAGAATTAGATTCTTGAGTCATTTCAAGTTCTTCTTCTAGAATTTTCTTTTCATCTCTTAGCATACTAACTTCTAATTAAGAACTATTCAGTTTTCCTTGTAACTCTTTATTTTTCTTTTTAATTTGTTTTACTAAGTCTACTAGTTCTGAATTAATTTCAACCAGATTTGCAAAACTTAATTCACTTACATCATCACTTGTAGCCATGAAGCAAACATTTGCTTGCTCTATGTCACTGTCGTTGTCACTATCTGATGATGATGAAGAATCTGAATCATCCCATGTTACTGAAAATGCTTTCTTCTTGAATTTTTTTTTCTTTTTCTCTGGACAATCTTTCTTCATATGACCCTTTTTATGACATTCATAACATTCCATGACAGAGGATGATGGTTTGCTTCTATTATTGTTGTTGTTAGAGTTATTTTTGTAACTCCTGAATTTGTTATTCTTTTCGAATTTCAATAACTTTTTGAAATTCTTAGCAAGAAGTGCCATATCCTCTTCATCTGAATCTGAATCATCTTTTTCTGCTTGAAATGCTAGATTCTTCTTGTCTTGTGCTTGTAGTTTCTTTGTCTGCAAATTCACTTCATATGACATTAGATTTCCTATCAGTTCTTCTGGTTTCATGGTTGATAAATCATTAGCTTCTTCAATTACTAAGACTTTTCGTTCCCAATCGTCCGTTAAAGAATTGAGGATTTTTGTAACAATGTCAAAATCAGAAACTTTTTGATCTAGTGCTAATAGTGATTGATATATATCTTGAAATCTAGAGTACAAGTCATTTATAGTTTCGTTTGATTTCATTTTGAAATTCTGGAACTAATTTTTCAACATAGAGATTTTGGTTTGTTTGACTTTGTTAGTTCATTCATGAGTTACTTTTAGAGTTCTCCATATATCATAAGCAGTTGTACACATACTGACCATATTAAAACTCATATTTATCTAATGCAAAGAATAACATGTTCAAGCCTTAGCATTTGAAGTAGCATCAGTTTTTTGTGCAACAGTCCAAGTTGAAAATTCTTCTGTTGGCATGGTATATTCTTTTTGGGTAATATTCTGTAATGACCCAAGATTTTAGGAATTTATTCTGAAAAATATAAATAAATTCAAAATAATTCTTAAATAAATTTTGAAAGGGAATTGATATAGCTTGATAGTGTATCAGTATGTGTGTGCATGTGTGCACAGGAAATGCACATGAACTAAAGCTAAAATCCCTGAACTCTAAGAATAAATACATATTGATATGTATGGGAATATATATATATATATATTAAATCCTTAAAAGCTGTATGCATAAGTAAATATACATATATGGATGCTACTGAATATTTTTGAGTGTACATGTGCATGTGTGTGTCAATACAGAATGATGTATAAATATATATATGGGTGTACTAATTATTTCAGTAAGACTTATATATATATATATATATATGTTAATAAAATACTAGAGTTCAAATTAGTAAAATAAAATATACAGACATATTTTAGTATATAGGCAGAAAGAAAAAAAAATGAGGATATAAAAAGGAGTAGTTCTCTTGTAAATAAATAAAGGAAGTACATACCATTTACATGAAAGCTAAAAATAGGAAAAATAAGACAAAATAGGGAAATGCTTGGTATAGGCAGAATTAGGAAGAGTATTTGATAAATAACAAATCAAGTCACATTTTTAGCATGATTGTAGACAAAGGAAAAAGTATTTTCTGAAAAGCAAATTTCTGAAATTAACCAAAAAGAATATAACCACTTTTCTCTTCACCTAAATTAATCCGGGAAGGGTAGAATTTTGGGTTCAAATAAAATGCAGATAACATAATTTTTCTGGTGG
Source organism: Allium fistulosum (assembly GCA_030737815.1). Classification (NCBI taxonomy): domain Eukaryota; kingdom Viridiplantae; phylum Streptophyta; class Magnoliopsida; order Asparagales; family Amaryllidaceae; genus Allium; species Allium fistulosum. The sequence continues at coordinate 1,418,553,447 of CM060901.1, read as the reverse complement.
GCAAAAATGGCTTTAGCCAATACCCAAAACCCTAAGGAGGACCCTGTATATATATATATATATATATATATATATATATGTACATGCAACAGCCTCCTCTCCTTCTCAGAAAAGAACTTTGAAAAAAAAGAAGAAGAAATAACACCATAGAAATCATAAGGCAAGGGAAGGAAAAGAGCTTAAGGCTAAAGTTAGAAGTTCATCAATTAATTAAGGAAGCAAAGAAGAGAGCTAGGTGAGAAAACTCACTCAACAACTTAAGGCACTAAGTCCTAATGAAGGCAGCCAGTTATAAATGAATTTTTATTAAAAGTATATGTGATTGTTCTTCAGAAGTTAAGGATGCTTTAATGCTAAATGGTTGTTCTGGTTGTTTTATTTTGTGAATATTCTAAATATGATCTGCATGCATACATAAGTATCTTTATAACCCAGATCTCTTTTTAATATGATACTGGTTAGAAACAAATAAATACCCAGAAAAATAAAATGTTGGATATAAGCAAGTAGTGTTGGTTTTGGCTCAACCCAGAAGAATTGATAAGCTTGTGTGCTGCAATATACATATGTATATGTGCTGAGGCTTAAAATGAAAAGGAATTAGGAGTGCAATAGGCTTGCCTATGTGCTGATACTCCTGATTCAAAGAAAATATACAATATCCACCCAGCAAATAGATTTTGTGATTTAGGAAGCTTGGTCAACCTGAGTTAACTAAAGCACAGATGTTTGCAATAAAATCTTCCCATAAAGCCATAAACCAATGTTAGTTGTCTATATCTCTTTAAAATTGCAAGAACATGTTTTAATAAGTACCAATACTAAAATTGCTTGGTTGTCTCTGTTTGTTTATGAGAATGATAAGGAATGCTATGAGGTGAATGCTTGGTTTTGTAAAATAACTCACTGATTGGGTTTGCTCTGAAAAATTTAAAAAGAGAAAGTACCTAAGAATTTGATTAGGAAATGGGGTCAAGATTACTGCAGGAATGACTTGTGTTCTTGAGTAATGCAAGTTGACACATGGCTTGTTCAAGTCCTGAGATCTTTGTGTAATGGAGTGAATTAGTTCATTACAGTGTGTCCATTGATTCATAAAATTGCAGATGAGACCAGGATAGATAAATATACCAAGGGAAAAATATTTGATATGATGAGGAAACTAGAGTTTTTCCCAGAATTGAAATATGAGGATGGAATAAATGATTTAACTCATATTGGTTATTTTCCTGTTTGGTGTGAATGATTGTTTGACTATGACTGAATTGTATGCTTGAATGTATGTACCATATTTATATATGTAGTCTTTGGAAAGAAAGATTAAAATATGAACATGCACAATGACATAGAGCATGCACACAAGTATTACCTGTTTCCAAAGGGCAGAACTTTATGTATATGTACTTAACTTGATTTTAACCTAATTAATTAATTGCTTTTGTGAATTTTCTCATACCAGACATGTGTCTGACCCTAGTGTGCTAATGGCATCTGGGGTGTCTCATTTGAAATGAGGCAGCTTCAAATGCTTTTTCAGGGACAGCAGCCTCTAGATAGGAGTAGAAGCAAAGCATTGAGAAGAAGATTATAGCATGCTAGAATTAGATAGATAAGAGCTTACAAGATGAAATTTGCATGTATGATATTTAAAAAAAAATTCCATTGTACTTAGTACAGAGTGATGTTGGATATTTGGTTAAGTATTTTGAGAATTTGACTTGAAACTAGTATTTAAAATATCTGAGTTTTATTATCTAGAATGTTGGAAAGTTTTAGCTATAATTTTGTAAGTTAGATCACCAGTAGGGATTTTATAAGATAGTGATGTTAGATCCATATTAGTAAATTATTTACATGTTCAGATATGATTTGCTCAGACACTGTCACACCAGTACCTTAGTAATTTTAACATAAAATCTAAATCCCTCTTTACTAAAGCTTTGGGCAAAATGCATTTTAAGACCTTATGAAATATGTCTGAGTAGAGAGTTTGTTTAATCCATATTTTATTTGCCAAGTATCCATGTGTGAGGAAACTCACCCCGGACTGCATTTCATTTAGTCTAGTACCTTGGTATCAAGGAATCAAGCTTCTGGAATATGATGATTCACTTAAGAATATCCCAGACATGAGTTTGCATATAAGGTAGATATTATAAGAAAGCAAACATAGGAAATGATATAAGCTTATATCATTTTCAAAGCACAGACACTATACAATTGATTTTACAGATAATCATAACATAATTATCTGGGTTCTATGAATCATATTTCATGGAGAATCCAGCAAGCTATCAAAGAATAAAAACCATACTATTACCTATATGAATAAGATTTTCATTACTTAAATAATAAAATGAAATTAAGCTATGTGGGGATTGATTAAATTTAAATCAATCACTGTAACCTCTTGTTTGCCATAACCTGATTAAACCAGAGGGGCACATGCATCTTCATATGTGTGTGCATATTTTTGTGGTTGCACTGATATATCTATATTGGTAAAAATTTTGATCCTGGATAACATTTGTTTATTGGAAAAAAAAAATGGCCCTGGAAAAATATATTTGTTAATGAATGATATATACATATATCATCTCTAAAAAAAATCCTTACAAAATGAAGGTAGAGAAGAGAGGGTCATTTCATTTGGTATCAGAGCTATGTTATTCAACATAGTAGAAGTAAAGATCAAGTTCTTAGATAGAAATAAAATTTAAAGGAACTAAATATATATCAATGTTTTCAGTGTGAATAAAAACCACTGAAATAATAAAAATACCAATCGAACTAACCAGCTATGTAAATTATTATTAGCAAACCATGGTAGGGAGACCACCAAATCAGGGAGCAGGATCTTCCCATGCACCACCAATGGTCAATCTGCAAGACTTGGTGAGAGCATTTAGGGATGGGGTAGGACAAAGGCAAGAAAATCCCTATGAAGAACTCTTAAAATTACTTAAGACATATACTCATTTAGGAGGCAAAAGCTTTGAAGGGACAGAGGGTATCATGGAAATTCAAACATGGTTGAGAACATTGGAAAGAATTTTCAATGACATGCAACTTGATGATCAAAGAAAGAGGCAAGTGGCTTCAAGACAGCTAAAAGGAGTAGCTTTAAGCTGGTGGGAAGTAATCATTGCAGGGAGAGGTGAGAATGAAATCACTTGGAATCAATTCAAAGAGATGTTGGAAGCAAGGTTTGTACCAGCATCAGCTAAGACTACCTTGCTAGAAGAATTTATTAGACTTAGACAAGGAACCATGACTGTCACAGAGTACACTCAAAAGTTTGAGGGGCTTTCCACATATGGAGCAATGCTTGTGGCAGATGAGGCATCCAAAAATGATAGGTACATAAAAGGTTTGAACCCAGGACTTAGCAGAACCATGTTACCCTATGCTGACAGGACTTTTGACCATGTGATAGACTTAGCTTTGAGGTTGGAGCAGCATGACAAGGAAAGGGAGAAGTTCAGAAATTTTAAGAACAATAACACCAAGAAAGGTAAGGGGAGGTATCACCCTTATGATAAGAAGAAGGAAGAGGCCAGTAACAAAGGCACTGGAGATGTAAAAGCTAAGGAAACCAAGAAGATTGTGTGCCATCAGTGTGGAAAAGAAGGACATATCAAACCAAGATGTCCAGAATTGAAAGGAGGAGCTTTCAAGTTTATTTATGTGGGAAAGAAGGGCACATGAAAAGAAATTGTCCTGAAAATAGGCAGCAAGGAAAATTAGCAAACTTGGAAGAAAAAGGCAAAACAGTGGAGATCAATGCTGAGAAGCACAGTCAAGTGGAAGGTACACTATTTATTTGTAATCTACCCATAGCAGTAGTATATGATACAGGAGCAACTCATTCTTTAATTTCCTATGAATTAGTTAAAATGCTGAAATTAAGTTGCATATTGGTTGAAACCCCTTTACATATACAAAGTCCACTGGGAAGTTCTAGTGTTTTAAACATGATCTGTGTGGATGTGGGATTAAACATAGGAGGAGATACTTTTATTTCCAATTTATATGTTTTAAATTACCTAAATATAGGTGTTATTTTGGGAGTAGACTGGTTAAGGCAATTCAAGGCCATAATTAACTTAGACTCATCCACCATATCATTGCAAAACCATGGAAGCCAGAGGATCACAATTTTGTGTGAAGTGTCCAAGGGAAGAAAATTGTGTCATTTGATTGATTTGGGTAAAGATTCCAATAAACATATTATTGAGGAAATCCCCATAGTCAATGAATACTTGGATGTTTTTGAGGAGGTTAATGGTGTTCCAAACCATAGGCCAGTGGAATTCCAAATTCATTTAGTTCCAGGAGCAAGCCCAGTGATTAAAAAGCCAACAAGAATGGGGCCAAATGAACTAAAAGAATTAAAGAGACAATTAGAGGAATTAGAACATAAGGGTTTTATAAGACCCAGTAATTCTTGCTGGGGGGCACCAGTGGTGTTTGTTAAGAAACAAGATGGTACTTTGAGACTCTGCATAGATTATAGGGAATTAAACAAGGTAACCATTAAAAATAAATACCCACTGCCAAGAATAGATGATCTTTTTGATCAATTGGCTAGAGCAAGAGTATTCTCTAGGCTAGATTTAGCATCTGGTTTTCATCAAATGAAGGTGGAAGAATCAAACATCAAGTACACTGCCTTTAACACTAGATATGGATTGTATGAATTTTTGGTTATGCCATTTGGCTTGACCAATGCACCATCATACTTTGTAGATTTAATGAACAGAACCTTTAGAGATTATTTAGACAAGTTTGTGCTTATTTTTATAGATGACATTTTAATTTATTCCAAAACAATGGAAGAGCATGAAAGCCATCTGCACATGGTTTTGTCTAGACTAAGGGAAAAAGACTTAAAGGCAAAATACTCAAAATGTGAATTTTGGAAAGCGGAAGTGCATTTTCTTGTCCATGTTATATCTGCCCAAGGAATTTCAGTGAACCCCAATAAAGTAGTGGCTATTCAAGCATGGAAGAGGCCAAGAACTGTGAGTAAAGTAAGGTCATTTATGGGGATGGCAGGGTATTATAGGAGATTTATAAAAGATTTTTCAAAAATTTCTACACCACTCACTAACCTAACCAGGAAGAACCAAGCTTTTATTTGGTCGGAAAAATGTGAAAAGTCTTTTGAACAGTTGAAGGAGGCATTGGTGAATGCTCCAATTTTAAAGGTACCTCATGGAAATGAAGAATTAGTTGTATACACTGATGCTAGTGGATTTGGCTTGGGTGCAGTGTTGATGCAACAAGGCCAAGTCATTGCATATGCATCTAGACAACTTAAACCCCATGAAGTAAGGTATGCCACACATGACCTTGAATTAGCAGCTGTGATCTATGCTTTGAAACTTTGGAGACATTATTTGTTAGGCACTAAGTTTGAACTTAACACTGACCACAAGTCTCTAAAATATTTATTTTCACAAAAAGATTTGAACATGAGGCAACATAGATGGGTGGAATTCTTAGCTGCCTATGACTTTGACATACTCTATACACCAGGCAAAGCAAACAAAGTTGCAGATGCTCTAAGTAGACAGCATGCTAAATTGGCTATGATGATGATAGAAGAATTTAAGGACTTGTCTTTGCTAACTGAGTTAGAAATTGGGGAGAATGGTTGTGTGCACATTGATGAGCAGATGCATGGTGCACAAAAAGATAAAGGGAAGTTAAGCTTAGTGACACTTCAACCAGATTTAATTCTGAAGGTAGGAAAAATGCAAGAACAGGATGCCAACTTATTAGAGAAGAAAATGCTCCTCTCAAAAGGGGAGGAAGTGATGAATCACCATATTGATAAAAATGGTTATATGAGATACCAAAATAGGATGTGTGTACCAGAGGACACAGAATTGAAGAAAGAGATATTGAATGAATATCACAGAAGTAAATACTCCATACACGCAGGCAACAAAAAAATGTACCAAAATTTGAAAAGAGACTTCTGGTGGAAGGGGATGAAATCTGATGTAGCTAAATACATTGCCAAATGTATGACTTGCCAACAAGTCAAGGCTGAAACCCAAAGGCCATCAGGGTTGATGCAGCCTCTTAGTGTACCACAGTGGAAGTGGGAAGACATATCTATGGACTTCATAGATGGACTGCCTAGATCTAAGAGAGGCAATACAAGCACATGGGTGAGAGTTGATAGACTAACCAAGGTAGCACACTTCATCCCAGTCAAGTCAGAAAGGGCAGCACCAAAATTAGCTCAAATTTTTATAAAGGAAGTGGTAAAGTTACATGGCATTCCCAAAACCATTGTGAGTGATAGGGATACCATCTTCACCTCAAAATTTTGGAGAAGCTTTCAAGAAGCAATGGGAAGTGAACTATGCCTAAGTACTGCCTACCATCCTCAATCAGATGGGCAGACCAAGGTAGTAAACAAGGTTTTGGAGGACATGTTGAGAGCTTGTGTACTGGACTTTGGGGGCAACTGGGAGGATTATCTTCATCTAGTTGAATTTACATACAACAACAGCTATCAAAGCACCATAGGAATGGCTCCATTTGAAGCCTTATATGGTAAACCCTGTTTGTCACCTGTTTGTTGGGTAGAAGCAGGAGAAAGGTCTATTTTAGGACCTGAGTACATACAAGAAACTAAGGAGAAAATTGAGTTGATAAGAAGAAGAATGGCAGCAGCACAAGAAAGGCAGAAGAAATTTGCAGACATGAAAAGGAGGCAGGTGGAATATGAAGTGGGAAATTTTGTTTTCATCAAAATCTCACCTATGAAAAATGTGCTGAGGTTTGGGAAACAAGGCAAGTTAACCCCAAGATATATTGGACCATACAAAATTCTGGAAAGAATTGGTCCCTTGGCATATAAGTTGGAATTACCAGAAAACATGCAAGGTATACATGATGTTTTTCATGTATCACAATTGAGAAGATGGGTCCATGACAAGGCAAAAATTCTTGAGACCCCAATCCAAGTGCAGATAAATCCTAATTTGATTTATGAAAAGGATCCAGTGGGAATTTTGGCAAAAGATGTGAAGAAGTTGAGGAATAAATCTCTGAAACTTGTAAAGGTACAGTGGAGTCTTGATCCTAGTGATTGCACATGGGAATTAGAAGACAAAGTTAGGATGAATTATCCTAAGCTATTTTCAGATTAAAGGTAATTCTGATTTTTGATTGTTTTAGATGCATATATTTTTAGTTACTATAGAACTAAAAATCTATTTGGTTGAAAATGTACTTGTTCTCTGAATTAAGTTTAAAATTCATTTTAAGCTTAGGAAAATTGTGGGACACAATTTCTAAAAGGAGGGGTGTATGTAATGACCCAAGATTTTAGGAATTTATACTAAAAAATATAAATAAATTCAAAATAATTCTTAAATAAATTTTGAAAGGGAATTGATATAGCTTGATAGTGTATCAGTATGTGTGTGCATGTATGCACAGGAAATGCACATGAACTAAAGCTAAAATCCCTGAACTCTAAGAATAAATACATATTGATATGTATGGGAATATATATATATATATATATATAGATTAAATCCTTAAAAGCTGTATGCATAAGTAAATATACATATATGGATGCTACAGAATATTTTTGAGTGTACATGTGCATGTGTGTGTCAATACAGAATGATGTATAAATATATATGGGTGTACTAATTATTTCAGTAAGACTTATATATATATGTTAATAAAATACTAGAGTTCAAATTAGTAAAATAAAATATACAGACATATTTTAGTATATAGGCAAAAAGAAAAAAAATGAGGATATAAAAAGGAGTAGTCCTCTTGTAAATAAATAAAGGAAGTACATACCATTTACATGAAAGCTAAAAATAGGAAAAATAAGACAAAACAGGGAAATGCTTGGTATAGGCAGAATTAGGAAGAGTATTTGATAAATAACAAATCAAGTCACATTTTTAGCATGATTGTAGACAAAGGAAAAAGTATTTTCTGAAAAGAAAATTTCTGAAATTAACCAAAAAGAATATAACCACTTTTCTCTTCACCTAAATTAAGCCGGGAAGGGTAGAATTTTGGGTTCAAATAAAATGCAGATAACATAATTTTTCTGGTGGGCAAAAATGGCTTTAGCCAATACCCAAAACCCTAAGGAGGACCCTGTATATATATATGTACATGCAGCAGCCTCCTCTCCTTCTCAGAAAAGAACTTTGAAAAAAAAAGAAACAACACCATAGAAATAATAAGGCAAGGGAAGGAAAAGAGCTTAAGGCTAAAGGCAGAAGTTCATCAATTAATTAAGGAAGCAAAGAAGAGAGATAGGTGAGAAAACTCACTCAACAACTTAAGGCACTAAGTCCTAATGAAGGCAGCCAGTTATAAATGAATTTTTATTAAAGTATATGTGATTGTTCTTCAGAAGTTAAGGATGCTTTAATGCTTAATGGTTGTTCTGGTTGTTTTATTTTGTGAATATTCTAAATATGATCTGCATGCATACATAAGTATCTTTGAAACCCAGATCTCTTTTTAATATGATACTGGTTAGAAACAAATAAATACCCAGAAAAATAAAATGTTGGATATAAGCAAGTAGTGTTGGTTTTGGCTCAACCCAGAAGAATTGATAAGCTTGTGGGCTGCAATATACATATGTATATGTGCTGAGGCTTAAAATGAAAAGGAATTAGGAGTGCAATAGGCTTGCCTATGTGCTGATACTCCTGATTCAAAGAAAATATACAATATCCACCCAGCAAATAGATTTTGTGATTTAGGAAGCTTGGTCAACCTGAGTTAACTAAAGCACAGATGTTTGCAATAAAATCTTCCCATAAAGCCATAAACCAATGTTAGTTGTCTATATCTCTTTAAAATTGCAAGAACATGTTTTAATAAGTACCAATACTAAAATTGCTTGGTTGTCTCTGTTTGTTTATGAGAATGATAAGGAATGCTATGAGGTGAATGCTTGTTTTTGTAAAATAACTCACTGATTGGGTTTGCTCTGAAAAATTTAAAAAGAGAAAGTACCTAAGAATTTGATTAGGAAATGGGGTCAAGATTACTGCAGGAATGACTTGTGTTCTTGAGTAATGCAAGTTGACACATGGCTTGTTCAAGTCCTGAGATCTTTGTGTAATGGAGTGAATTAGTTCATTACAGTGTGTCCATTGATTCATAAAATTGCAGATGAGACCAGGATAGATAAATATACCAAGGGAAAAATATTTGATATGATGAGGAAACTAGAGTTTTTCCCAAAATTGAAATATGAGGATGGAATAAATGATTTAACTCATATTGGTTATTTTCCTGTTTGGTGTGAATGATTGTTTGACTATGACTGAATTGTATGCTTGAATGTATGTACCATATTTATATATGTAGTCTTTGGAAAGAAAGATTAAAATATGCACATGCACAATGACACAGAGCATGCACACAAGTATTACCTGTTTCCAAAGGGCAGAACTTTATGTATATGTACTTAACTTGATTTTAACCTAATTAATTAATTGCTTTTGTGAATTTTCTCATACCAGACATGTGTCTGACCCTAGTGTGCTAATGGCATCTGGGGTGTCTCATTTGAAATGAGGCAGCTTCAAATGCTTTTTCAGGGACAGCAGCCTCTAGATAGGAGTAGAAGCAAAGCATTGAGAAGAAGATTATTGCATGCTAGAATTAGATAGATAAGAGCTTACAAGATGAAATTTGCATGTATGATATTTAAAAAAAAATTCCATTGTACTTAGTACAGAGTGATGTTGGATATTTGGTTAAGTATTTTGAGAATTTGACTTGAAACTGGTATTTAAAATATCTGAGTTTTATTATCTGGAATGTTGGAAAGTTTTAGCTATAATTTTGTAAGTTAGATCACCAGTAGGGATTTTATAAGATAGTGATGTTAGATCCATATTAGTAAATTATTTACATGTTCAGATATGATTTGCTCAGACACTGTCACACCAGTACCTTAGTAATTTTAACATAAAATCTGAATCCCTCTTTACTAAAGCTTTGGGCAAAATGCATTTTAAGACCTTCTGAAATATGTCTGAGTAGAGAGTTTGTTTAATCCATATTTTATTTGCCAAGTATCCATGTGTGAGGAAACTCACCCCGGACTGCATTTCATTTAGTCCAGTACCTTGGTATCAAGGAATCAAGCTTCTGGAATATGATAATTCACTTAAGAATATCCCAAACATGAGTTTGCATATAAGGTAGATATTATAAGAAAGCAAACATAGGAAATGATATAAGCTTATATCATTTTCAAAGCACAGACACTATACAATTGATTTTACAGATAATCATAACATAATTATCTGGGTTCTATGAATCATATTTCATGGAGAATCCAGCAAGCTATCAAAGAATAAAAGCCATACTATTACCTATATGAATAAGATTTTCATTACTTAAATAATAAAATGAAATTAAGCTATGTGGGGATTGATTAAATTTAAATCAATCACTGTAACCTCTTATTTGCCATAACCTGATTAAACCAGAGGGGCACATGCATCTTCATATGTGTGTGCATATTTTTGTGGTTGCACTAATATATCTATATTGGTAAAATTTTTGATCCTGGATAAAGTTTGTTTATTGGAAAAAAAATGGCCCTGGAAAAATATATTTGTTAATGAATGATATATACATATATCATCTCTAAAAAAAAATCCTTACAAAATGAAGGTAGAGAAGAGAGGGTCATTTCATATTCCAGGTTTCAAAACCATTAAAGCATCTCCAACAGGTTGCAAATTCTTGAATCCGCACCCGAAATCAACCCCAACAGAGTGCGAGAATTTGTAATAGTGCAGAAAGTAGGGCCTTCGGGCTGAGAAATTAGGATAGAGTGAGGTGCCTGTTTAACAGGCGCCTGTAGGCCAGGCGCCTGTTGAACAGGCGCCCCATCTTCAGGCGCCTGTTCAACAGGCGCCTGGCAACAGGGGCCCTGTTGAAACAGGCGCCTGTTAAACACGGGCGCCTGTTGAACAGGCGCCTGATGCCCAGGCGCCTGTTCAACAGGCGCCTGCCCTCATTTTTGTTGTAGAAATGAGGGCTCCAACATTTTGGAGTGCGAAAAATCGAATTTCCTCACTCCAAACTGTTGGAGATGCTCTTAGCTTGCATATATATCCTCAGTAATTATAATTAAGATGATTAAATAGTGATGGTCGTGCAGTTGACTGTCCTTCAGTGAAACTAGTGTTAATGTTAATGCTAGAGTTGGTGTTACTGTCCATATTACTAAATATACCAAATAACTGTGTTACGGTTATAGGATGTCCTTGCTCTGATACCAAATGAAAGTGTGTAAGCTATGGCTAGTTAACACTTAGGATCGTGTAATATGGAATATTATAATAGTGCGGAAATATAAACTAGATAATAGAAATGAAATAAGCATACCAGGACTTTTTATACTGGTTCGAACTTCCCATTCTACGTCCAGTCCTAGACTACACTCTGGATTTAAACTATATAACCCCTCTCTTAACCCGAAGGAATAGGTATACAACACCTGAGCACCCGAATATGATTTTTCGGCCTCAAACAGCCGAAGAGGACTTTTACCGCTTGAACAACCGAACAGGACTTCTACTGGTACAAGTAAATAGTTGACGCTTGTGTTTTGAATAACACGGATATGTCTTTAATAGTGCATCCTTCCTATAATCAAATCCTCAAGTATATATTGTGTGTGTGAAGATATGAAAGGAAGATATTGCTTAGAATCAAAGAATATATTAACTAATTCGGAGATTCAAGCAATATATATATATTGTGATTGCTTTTAGATTGCAGAGATAGATAGTAGAGTATATAGCAAGAAATCAAAATAAAATTTTGTGTTTTGAGAAGTGATTCTAACGTGTTTATATAGTGAACAAATAGTTACAACTATTCACAAAAAGTTTCAATCAAAAGATGTAGCCATATCTCTTCAATTTGAATCGAAACTCTTCGCAAATAGAAGTGTCTCTTCAGGAAAAATAGCCGTTAGAGCCAGTCATTAGACTGAGAAAAATCAACCAGTCAACTGAATTTTTGAAAACAGAGTAAAATGGTGCATTTCTGTGCACTGAACAGGTTCAGTCGACTGGTTGTTTTCGGTCAATCGACTGACCTGGTCGTCAGTGCACAATTTGCACATATTTAAAAAATTTGAACTTTAAAACAACTTTGAGTATGTGCAAACTACTTGAGGATAGATTTTAACAATTATAAACCATATCTAAGACTAAAACTTCAGTAAATAATCATACTATACTTAGATTTGTAGTCTTATCTCCTTTGTAGTTTAATCAGCTTGCATATCTCATTCTCTTTTTGTCGCTTGATCCTATAGTCTCATCACTAATCGTTTAAAATTTTTGTCATGAATCAAAACTCATGATTCAACGGTATTAACCTAACTACACTCCAAACAACAACATATCTGTAATAACTTACACTAGTTTGACAATCAATTACATAAGTCTATAGTAATTATATTAGCTACATAGCATCTATGTACCGATAACAACATTATTTACTCAAACATTATTAAACATAAATAAATACAATATATATTAAGTGCAAGTCAATTAACATTGACTGTTCATACTTACATTCAATATTCTTAATATAGTAAATACCAATCGAAAAGGGAAATACCAATAACTATCTCAACATGAACATAACCATTATTTAATCTCTTAAATCATTTTATTATTATTTAACTCAAAAGTAATAATAATTCACTTTTGGATATCCCAAAACCGTAATGTTATTATTTATCCCAAAAATAATAAAATTCTACTTTAAATGCCTCAAACTGTATTTTTTAATAAAAGGGTCTACCTTGCAAAAACCTCCTTTTTTCCAGAGTGGAACCAAAAGGGGACTGAGATATTACTATATATATAACTACAAATGGGAGGAAAAAGCCTTCCTATGGTGGCATACATAAGAATAAAAAATAATTAAGAAATAAGCTCACTCGAACATATAAAGGATGAGCATGAATATACAATAAACCCATAGAAATAGGAATGAAGTACAGACTCTGGCTCACAATATGTAGTGAAAGCAAGGTGCCATCGAAAGTATGATCAAAAGTTTGGGTGATGCATATAGAAAAATGGGTCAGCTGAATTCTATACCAAAAGGAATCATCATAACTAATAGTATAGCAAGAAGTATAAATCCAAGGATGAGAGAAATCAAAGTGAGCGAATTCCGTATAATTAATCGTAATAACTAGTCATGATTAGTGATCCCATATACAAATATAAAGCATAAATATACACAATAGACCAAAAGCGATAATAACGATAGTCGAGACTTATAATAAAGGCATGCCATAAAGTCAACACATCACATGGCTAAACTCAAAAATCCGAGTGATGCACATAAGAAAGTAAGCCACCCAGCGAGAGCTGAAGCTCGACCATCAAAGCTAATAATAAAGCAATCAATATAAGTCATAAGGAAAAAAGTACCAAAGTATGCAAGGAACCTATCAAAAGCCCAACTAGCTATTCTCCACTAGTAGTCTATTGAACCTCCTGAATAACAAGCACAAGAGCAATGCCTATGGGGTGCGTGATGAACTATCTTGATAATGTATGGAATGGACCTTAAGGCTAATGGAACACTAGAAGAGGGAGTGTAAATAATGTTTTTAAATTTATTATCTATAAAAAGATAGTACAAAGTGTCACTCTTAGATACATAGCATTTCAGAGTTATAATCCTAAGTACTATCGTCGGCCTGGATAGTTATAACAGTCTATCCTCACAAATGCTAGTATATACATAATAATAGTGTAACATAAATAAAATTCAACTATAGGCGAATGGAAGCTTCCATCTCGTCTCCTATAGCTTCAAAGAAATATCAACAAAAACTTACCTTTCTCAAATTGCTTGAAAGAGCACTCGAATAATTAAGGGAAAGATAAAACCACTAGTCAAACATAAGTATGGTGTGAGAAACTCATGAGATACTTGATCAATATAAAACAATAATTTTGAGACCACCTGAATCACCATAATGGTTTTCCCATCGAAAGAACTAAACCCATCTAATAATACATATGGAGATATAATAGATAGTGTTTAGGGTGTAGAATATAAATTAGAAAATAGTTGTGCTGCTTGCATTTCATAACACAACAATATTATAAGTATAACTAAAATAGCCAAGGTACGTTTGCATATGGATTTCCATGGAGGTCTCCTCAGCACATCACGGCCGGCCTCATGATAAGTGTTAGAAAGTACCTTCTGAAGAGACGTATATCTCTAGAAAAAATATACCATAAAAGTAAACACAATTTGACCACACCCGACCACGTGATGTCGAATACATCAACTCCCGCTAGCAACATCGTTAAGAATATCCAGATATGGAGTTGATATGCCCTTGGGTTAGCTAAACCCATTAGTAGTGCATCCTACTTTGTTTTTTGTCATTTTCCGATGGTGAAGTCACGTTCAGCATCTTTCACACGCGTCCTCATCACTTGAACAGATTACGAATCTCTCTATGGATTCCAGCATCTCGAATAATTCACAAATCTCCTTATGAATTCTAGCACAAGTCGTCCGAGGAATGCTAACGTTGACCTCTTCCTTGGACTTAACCTCGTGATAGATAGTTCAACTCTATAACATCCACATACATAATAGCACAAAACATAGAATTTGTATGTTAGTTTTGAAGTGGTTTTCAGTAAGTAATACACTTATCCGATCCCGGACTCTTTAAAACTAAATCGATGAATTTTCGGTTAACTCAGTCCCGGTTCTTTTAGAAGTAAGCGAACATATGAAGGAGTACTCCACGAGAGATTTCATATATATACATTCTTAGAGTGAGAGATGTTTCATACCATGAGTCCTCCTCGGAGGATCTCAAACCGTATGAAGTCACGGAGCTTTTATATACTTCCTAAGTTAATTTTTGTCAAGTTCAATAGTCGACTAATCGACTATCAAGTACAAAATGAAAACGATCTCATGTGGAAACCAAGTCTCGTATACTTATCATGCTTCCAAGCTTCTAAACTTAC
This sequence comes from Allium fistulosum, assembly GCA_030737815.1. NCBI lineage: Eukaryota > Viridiplantae > Streptophyta > Magnoliopsida > Asparagales > Amaryllidaceae > Allium > Allium fistulosum. The sequence goes on along the minus strand of CM060901.1, from coordinate 1,418,538,373 downwards.
ACTATCCCTCGGTCAAAAGTGAAGTCGGTATACTAAAGCACTGTATGCTTCTAAGCCATACTCGCACATCATTCTTGACTCTCATAAATAGAATAAATCTACTTTATCGGCTATCAGTGCTAAGTATACGATTAAATACTTTCCATAAACAAGTAAATAGATAAAGCACAATTAAGTCACATAAGGGAATTTTAATCCCCTTTTTATTTAATTAATTCTTTTATTAATTAAAAATCATTTGTAAATACTTGTATATAGATTTAAAATAACGTTACAAAAGATATATACATGTATACTACTGTTTCACTATTCATTTCTAATATTTTCAATACTTAGAAATGTATACACATTTTTATCCCAAATGGTATAAGAATATCCATAAATCTTAAATAATATTTTCCACTTTAAAATATATTCTAAGACTTTAAAAAAATGTTAATAAAACATTGTTACTATAAACCCCTTATCTCTTTTATAAGTAAAACATTTTCCTTTTCTAAACTTTTTCCAAAAAGATTCCATACTCATAATTATCTTTAAAATACTCAACTTTTTCCAAGATTCCATACTTATAATTATCTTTAAAATAATATTTTTAAAGAACAAGTATATTTAAATTTTAAAGCAAATGCTACTAAAACACTATTTACTATAAACCCAAAACATTGCACACTCATAATTATCTTTAAATCTTTAAGTCATTCTTTTTAAAGATCAAATTACATTCCAAAGTGTAGTTAAAACCATACTTATAATTATCTTAAAATAATCTTTCTAAAGAACAAGTATATTTAAAGTTTAGAAAAATGTTACTAAAACAATGTTTACTATAAACCCAAAACATTTCACACTCAGCGCTATCTTTAAGTCATTCTTTTTAAAGATCAAATTACATTCCAAAGTATAGTTAAAAGGTTAAAAACAAATGTTGCAGAAAATTGTCTACTATAAACCCAAAGCAATTATATACTTAACATTATCTTTAAAACATTCCTTTTAAAGATCTAAGTGTACATACACTTGTTTAAAAAGGTAATGCACTTTTTAATAACTTTTCAAAACCATTCGTCATAACTAATTGTTATAACCAAACCACTAGTATCCTTTTACGAATTACTTAACTTACTTTTGCAAGCTAACACACACACATGCAATTTAAAAATACTTATAAATAGTTTTTAAATATCTATGTAAAATATTACTTAAAAATAACTAAATTGGAATTTAACATAAATCATAAAAAAGGCATGTCTTATATTTAAAACCCTTTACTTTAATAACTCATAAATAATAAAAAGAAAAATATTTAAACTTGAAACCACTTTTCAAATACTCTAATATATTATATTAAACACTCCTAAAAAGAATGTAGAAAAATACCTTAATTAAATGTCATTTTAAATTTTTTCAATAGCAAATAATAGCATTTTCAAAAATGCTATCAAAGGTTTTTGAATCTCCCAGAAAGTGTTTTAGATCAAAGTGTTGCAGATTCAAGTATTTGCCACAAAATCAATTTTAACCCTTTACTTTTCAATTAATTTTCAACTAGATACTATCCAAAGTCCATTTTTTTACAGTAAGTAATTTACCTATAGTAACTAATAACCATGCAAAGAAACTTCTAAAGATGTTTTACAAAATCCTATAAAATTTCCCAAAACTACCTATTTCAAAGTGCGTTTATAGCTACTATTTAGATCTTATACTTTTTAACTTCATTCAACTAGTAATGAAATCATTTAAACTTTGATATTTTTATAGTAAGAGGTAAATATAAACAGCAAAGAAACCCCTAAGGATGTCTTTCAAAATCATATAAAAATCATCGAACACAAGGCGATTTCAAAGTGCATCCATATCGACCTTTTTACTACTAACTTTTACAACTTTATCCAATCATTTCTATAATTTTCCAAACCACTTCCTCACTATCCTATGCACTATTATAAGTGTAAATAACAACCAAAATAAATTCTTTTACAAAATATTCACATATAATCATTTAACACAAGTTAAAACAACAAGGGATTCAAAGTGCACTTATGGCGACTATTTTCGCTTCAAACACTTTCAACACACTTCAATGGCACACACAACCAAGCCAAACACGTAAACACAAAGTCAAAGCCATGTTACATGTTGTAGTGGGTAATAGAAGTGTGATAACCTGGATTTTTAGACGTCTGTTAATTTGAAATTAACTTGGAAAGTCATTTGAAATACTGATTTACAAGTCGAACAAATAAATACCGATAATTAAAAAAATATATGGATATATAAATGGATTTGAAACTATAATAAATGTTGAAAATTTTAAGTGTATACATATACAAGTATATAAATGTGTATATATATATATGTATTGTGATTATGAAGAATTGATTTGAATTCAATACAATAATTTTCAAAAGACATTTAAAGTTAAAATCTATATTTTTAAAACACTAAGTATATATATAGTTATTAATTAATGTATAAATGGGTTTTATATTATTTATTTAAAAAGTTATATAACTATAAGTAAAAAAAAGAAAAAAAATGTATAATGTAAAATATAATATAAAAATATATTTAAACATTTGTACATGTAAATAAAGATAAGTGTAATCATCTTATCATTAAATATGTGTAAGCATAGTATTACTTGAGAATACAAGTGTAAGAATCATAATATCATGTAATAACAAGTGGCAAATTCTTTTTCTTTTAATTTGAAAATTTATAAACAATGTAGTATTAGAGAAGAAAGCTGGCTATTCATTTTCAGATCAAAGCTAAAACTTTCTCTTCATCTTCATATTCCTTTCATTCATTTCAAACCTGAAAATTCAAAACAAAGAAAAGGAATAAAGGAAAATCAAAACCTATTCAAACAATAAATCAAAAGCAATTCAAAGCTTCAGTTTTTAACTTGGAAATGCAATGCAAAGATTAGGCTTTAATTAAAATCTCGGATCAGTTTCCAATTCAAGTTGCATCACAAATCAAGTTACAAATCTAAATCAAACAGCAGTTCAATGATCAACATTCAAGTCCCAGTCCTATTTTTCTGTTCTAACTATATAAAGGTGAGTAAACTTTTCTTTTTAAAGCTTAAATCTGTTTTATCCTGATGCATGTGATGATTCTTGAATGTATGATATGAGATATGTTTTGCATGGTCGTGTAAATGAAATTTCATGTATATATGTAGGCTGATACTTGTGTGCATGTCTGTATATCTGTATATATGCTCTGTTCTCCATTTACAGACTTCAAAACCTATTCAAAAATCAATTCCTTCTTTCCTGGTCTTCTTTAGGTTATGATGAATAAACAAAGTCTGTTGTAATATCAATATATTTGATTTAAAAATATTTCCAAGAAAGATTCAAAGGTAGTTTTCATAAAAAGGAAGAAGTACAGTGAAATTCAAATCATATCAAATTTTCGACTTAAACAATTTCTGGTTTCATGTATATAATCATCTTTGTTTTCGAAAACTAGGATTTTTAAAAATGAAATCATGATTTTTAAGCTTTTAATTTAAGAAAAATCGCGAGTTGAACGTGATTTGGGTTTTGGGCATTTTCTGATGATCGGTGAGGTTAGCGTGGTCGAGATTGTTGTTATAGGTGGTTTGGAGGATGGTGGTCTTGGCAAAAATGGTAGGTTAATTTTTAGTTCACCATGGCAATGGCGAATCGTCGAAGTAGGGTTTAAACCCTGGGTTTGGTCGAGGTTGGAAATTGGGTTGCTATGTCGTCACCAGAGCGCCGGAGTTCATCGGAGGTGGGGGAAAAGATGAGTGGTTGGTGGGCGAAGCTGTGGACGGAGTCTTAGGGATTCTGGTGGTCGGAGACGTCAGGACGAGGTGGTTCTTGGTCGATAGGTTTCGTTCCAGTTGGTGATCGTGTAGCTCGTTTTTTATTTTCAGTCGAGTTCGTCGAACTGGATAGTGGGGAAGCTCGTGAGGGTCGTCGTCGACGTGTTGAAGACGGCGAGGTTGGTCAGAGCGTCGTCATTTGGAGGTACACGTGCACGTGTGCATGATTTTATCTGTCGTTGCTGAATGTTTTGATACTTTGGGGAAGGTAGAGTGTTGCTTTGAGTTCGAGTTTTTCATGAGGAAGAGAAGCTCGGGGTTTGGCTCGGGAAAATGATGGTTGGACTCGGGTTTTTGAAATGATATCAAGTTTGAATTAAAGGAAAATATGATGCAAGTTTGTAAAAGCAATAGTAAATTATTAACAAGTTTTTAAAAGCTAAAGTATTTTATTTGTGACCATTATTTACATAAGTTTAACTAATGTAATTAAATAGTTAATTAAAGATGGTGAAATGATTTTTTTTATTATTAAGAAACTTAAAGAATCTTAAGTTAATTCTTATGTTAATGATAATTAATTTCAAAGGTTTATTAAATAAGATTTAAATAATAATTAAGTAATTAATTAATATAATGGTTTATCTTAGATTAATTAAGGAATTAAGTAATTAAGGGTTAATTAATTTATTTACTTAAGTGATTAAAGGTTAATTACTTAATGTAAGTAATTAAAAGATAATTAGTAATTAAAGGTTAATTAATTTATGATTAAAGGATAATTAATTAAGGGTTAATTAATTAATGTAATTAATTAAAGGTTAATTAATAATGTGATTATTTACTTGTTAAGGTAATTAATTAAAAGAGTAATTAATTAATGAAGTAATTGGAAGATCATTAATTAATTAATGAAAGTAATTTAGTTAATTATTGAGAATGGTTGAGGATAATTAATCTATAATTAAGGTTTAATTACTTAATGTAATTTAAAGTAATTAATCAAGAATGATTAATAAAAAGGGATAATTAAAGAATAATTACTTATTGTAATTAAGGGATAATTAATCAAGGATGATTAATTAAGATAAATATTTAAGAAATGATTAATTAATTTGTAATTAATTAATGTTAAGTAAGATGGATTAGGGTAATCCAGTGATTAAAGGTTAGTAATTAATTTAATTAGAGATTAATTAAATTAATTAAGAATGAATAAACTTGTTATGGATGGTTGAATGATATTGGATGACTTGGATTGATTTTATCTCTGAGGGGCGATTGAGATATGCTGTGATATGAATGGGTTAAGCTGTGATAATGTAGGTTACCTATCTGAGTTGAATTGTTGTATGATATCCTAGATATGAATTGTATTGTTTAAAACTTAACAACTTGGATTAGAGATAACATTGAATTCGAAGAGACCGGAGTCGGGTATCAGTAAATACCCGAAACCACTCCGATTCTTTATAAATGTGAGTTTGAAAGCAAATAGGCTGGAATGAAATAAGTTAAGTATCATGGATATTTAAAACTGGATAATGATTCTTGGATATTGTTTTGAGATAAATGATTGACTTAAATAAGATTAGAACTCGTAGAAAAGTACGAGTTTCCCTGGTAATTCAATTAAGTTATAGCTTGGTATTTCATATTATGGGTTTACTCACACTGGTTTCCAGCCTGACCCGGGTGTTACTTTGATGTAATGCTCGGGTCAGACCGAGTATTACAGATTTTCAGGTTAGGACGTTCTGGAACTCAGGTGACGAGCTGGATGGCAGGAATGTATGAAGTATTCCGCTGTGTATTTGAGAGTTGTTGTGATATTAGTCTGAGACAGGTTGATATAACTGTCCAGTCATGTGTATATGGTTGTAACTCTGATGTATTGAATGTAAAGTAACAATTACAGCTTTTCTTTGTATAAATGCTATTATTTGATATTATATTTGATCCGCTGCGAAATGTGAGATTCTGAGTTTTGTTTTCTATTCTTCTTCTACCTCTTTCTTCTTCTTTCCTTTAACAATCCGGGATTTTTAGAGTTGAAAATTTTGGGTCGTTACATTTGGTATCAGAGCTGAAGGTTAAGCGAGAACCTTGGCTCTGGTGGGATTACTCATTAAGGATAGGGTCGATGGTACCCTAAAATGAGTTGAGAATATTATATATGAGAGCGTACTTGTTATTTTCTTATATAAAGATTTTAAAATGGTTTTAAAAATAAATTATTTTTATATAAGTTTATCTTTTGATATATATAAAGAAATAATTTTTCCTAATTATTAAATATATTAAAGAAATTGGTTGTTAATCATTTGAATTAAATAAAATAATGAGAATTAAGTGGTAATAGTAATACAACCAAATTGAAATTGAATGAAGATAAGTTTGAAATGGATCCAAACTGAAATTAAAATCTTGAATTTGTAGAAGTGTTATCAGAATAAAGATAATAATAAATTGGTTTCCAGATATGATAATCTGGGTTATTATCATAAATAGTTGTTGTGTTTAATAATGAAATGTTTTAGGTAAGTAAACTTTTAGGTGAGTATGACTTATAAATTGGAATTGAAAATAATTTAAAATTGTGAAATTTTAAATCTAAATCTAGAAAACTTGAAATTGTTTTAAAGAAATCTGTTTTGAATTAAAACCAAAGGTGGATTAAAAATTTAAGGTATAACTTGGTGTGTAAAGGAAATAAATATGTATAAATGAGGATATACATAATATCAAAGATGATTTGAAATAAACTCTAAGTGTTGAATTTTAAATTTTTCCTTGGAATGTGATATGAAAACCCAAAGTGATAAGTTTTTGAACTTATAAGTGGGAAGATTATTAATATAAAGTTTAAAATTTGAAATGGGAATTCAAATTGGGTAATGTTGACTGAATTAAATTGAATTTAACTTAAGGAAAGTTAAATGAGTATAGAATGAACAACTTGAATTGGAAATTTCAAGATGAAATTGAAATTTAACTTGGGAAGTTAAATGGTTGATTTTAAAAGGGAGTTATGAGTGATCTCAAAATGGGTTTGAGATCTGGAAATTGAAGATGGATAAGCATAAGTTTAAATGGAAAATTTGAATTGAAATAATTTGAAATAAAATTGAAGTTGAATGAGTTCAAATTCAAATGGGAATTGGGATTAATTCAAACTGGAATTGAAATGAATTAAAATTGGTTCATGTGAATTAATTGAAATTGTGATTAAAGTTGAATAGGTTTAAAATTCAAATGGAATTTGATTTGAATTTGGAAAGAAATTGAGGATTAATTCAACTTGAATTGGGGTTAAATCAATTTCAAATGGAAATTGAAGTTATTTAAATTAGAATTGAGTCAATTTAAATGGAGGTGGAAATTTAAATTGAATTAATGGGAATTGAACAGCTTGACTCTAGAGTCTAGACTATTTTCAAAATAATTTGGTTTAATATAAACCTATTTTTCCAAGCTACTTACTATACAATCTTTCTTTTAAAGCCAAAATATTTAATACTTATTTTACAATTATTTTTGGAACAAATTACTATTTTCAACTATTTTATAATTAATTCATATTTTACAACTATTTTACAATTACCTAAATATTCTATAACTATTTAACTATTTTCCAACTATTTTACAATTACTTAACTATTTTACAGCTATTTTACAAACTAAATTTTTTTCTTCAACTACTTATATATTTTTAATTTTTCCATCTATTTTCTAAATTTAAGCTGGAAAGAGTTCAAACTGTCTATAATTGAATACCAATTGAGATAAGAATTGAAGTATTAACCCAAATGGAAATTGGGAGCAATTGTGAATAAGTGAATAGAAATCTAATGAATGTGAAGTAAAAGAGAACTGATTTAGCTAATAATCAATAATTATAAATACGTATGATGTACGTATATTATTCTATTCGCATAGTGATTTGATCCAGATTCGAGCACAGAATTTCGAGATAGTATTATCGATCCGAGTTGGGATTTTTCGTTCGATTTTCGATGGCGAACCTGGATATTGATTTTTAATTGGTTCTGGAGATTCTCTATCATAGTTATGGCTATGCAAGGAGAATGACGGTTTCTAATCAAGAAACCAGATCTGAGTCCGCACTAAGAAGTCGGGTGGACGATACTAGTTCGGAAGTGAAATTGTGTGATCGAGTGAGCGATCAAATTGATATAGCGTACGGATGATATGTGTACATCGTACGGGTTTGAATGAAATTGATATTGAAAATTTGTGAATAAAAAATGTAAAATGATTTTGAAATGGAAGGGTACATTTTGAGAAATAAATGATGAAATAAAATGGGAGTTGAATATTTCTATGATTAGAACTCATTTTATAGAAAAGTGATATGGTTAATAACTTTATAAAAGAGTAATCAAATTTGAATATTTGATTTGGAATAAACAAAGTTATATCTTTGTTATATAAGATACATCTTCCCTTATTGAATCTAGCCAGAATAAAAAGGGTTTTTGAAAGTATTTGAAGTATAAAAAAGGAATTTATACAAGTATGAAGTGATCCAAAGATTTTTAAAGTTTTATATATCTATATATATATAAAGGATCTTGTGAGAATGATTTTGAAAAAGGTTTTGGGAACCTATGAATTTGGAAAAGGCTTTTGATTTTTGGGAAAATCAATTTTTGGAATTTGGAAAGCCAAGTTTGGAACTATCGATTTGGATATAGATTTTGTGTAAAGGAGATTTGATATAAATCATAAAGGGTATGATTTGAAGATACTATAAGAGTATAGTATAAAGAGTTTTGAGAATGGCTTTGGGAAAAAAGGCGCTCCCTTGAAATGAACTTCTCAGGAGTGCCACAGGGTGGTACTTCCTTGAGCCCTAAGGGGGGTTTCTAAAGTTGATCCTGTGAGGAGTCCGGACAAAACTAGTTCCTGAGGATTATTTGTGTAGCGAAAGTCGAGGGGCTGGTGCCCACAGAGGCATTTGGGTTATGCTGTGACGACGGTGTAACTCGATGTCACTGCGATCTACTGCAGACCATAGCGAAAGTCGTGGGAGCCGCTGAGAGCCAACAGTCTATGTTTGATTTTATATCGGTAGACTGCGAGACTATGGTAACATAGCGAAAGTCATGTGTGCCGCTGAGAGCCAATAGTCTGCGTTTGATTTTATATCGATAAACTGTGACCTATGTAGGAGTGGAGAAGTTTCATTTTGACAGCGAAAATCGTGTGTGCCGCTGAGAGCCAACAGTTACATGGACTTTTGCTGCAACGGCAACGTAACCCTGGAATGTAACTGCGATCTGTTGTGGGTTCAATGGTGTAATCAGTTACATGGACTTTTGCTGCGATGGCAACGTAACCCAGGATGTAACTGCGACCATGGATGGGGGTGATGATTTCCAGAGCATTCTCACCAAAAATGTTTCCTCTATTTTAAAAAATGTTTTCTATATTTTCAATAAATTATTTTCCAAGTATTTTCACTAGGTGTTGAAAACGGGTTGCTAAGTACTTATAGATTTTCAGTCTTACGTCTGATCAACGTATGACCGAATTTCTGTGAGAACAAGGATGGACTTGTTGAAACATCGAGTTATAAAAGTATTTTTACAAAAACTATTTGATAATATTATATGGATTTTAAAAAGTGTTTTAAAAATGATCAAAGAATAATTTATCTGATCTTAAGTATTGAATAAATTAAGGTTTCGTTTCTTTTCGAGGACGAAAAGATTCTAAGGGGGGAGGAATGTGATAATCCGGATTTTTAGACGTCTGTTAATTTGAAATTAACTGGGAAAGTAATTTGAAATACTGATTTACAAGTGGAACAAATAAATTCTGATAATTAAAAAATATATGGATATATAAATGGATTTGAAACTATAATAAATGTTGAAAATTTTAAGTGTATACATATATAAGTATATAAATGTGTATATATATATATGTATTGTGATTATGAAGAATTGATTTGAATTCAATACAATAATTTTCAAAAGACATTTAAAGCTAAAACCTATATTTTTAAAACACTAAGTATATATATAGTTATTAATTAATGTATAAATGGGTTTTATATTATTTATTTAAAAAGTTATATAACTATAAGTAAAAAAAAGAAAAAGAAAATGTATAATGTAAAATATAATATAAAAATATATTTTAACATTTGTACATGTAAATAAAGACAAGTGTAATCATCTTATCATTAAATATGTGTAAGCATAGTATTACTTGAGAATACAAGTGTAAGAATCATAATATCATGTAATAACAAGTGGCAAATTCTTTTTCTTTTAATTTGAAAATTTATAAACAATGTAGTATTAGAGAAGAAAGCTGGCTATTCATTTTCAGATCAAAGCTAAAACTTTCTCTTCATCTTCATATTACTTTCATTCATTTCAAACCTGAAAATTCAAAACAAAGAAAAGGAATAAAGGAAAACCAAAACATGTTCAAACAATAAATCAAAAGCAATTCAAAGCTTCAGTTTTTAACTTGGAAATGCAATGCAAAGATCAGGCTTTAATTAAAATCTCGGATCAGTTTCCAATTCAAGTTGCATCACAAATCAAGTTACAAATCTAAATCAAACAGCAGTTCAATGATCAACATTCAAGTCCCAGTCCTATTTTTCTGTTCTAACTATATAAAGGTGAGTAAACTTTTCTTTTTAAAGCTTAAATCTGTTTTATCCTAATGCATGTGATGATTCTTGAATGTATGATATGAGATATGTTTTGCATGGTCGTGTAAATGAAATTTCATGTATATATGTAGGCTGATACTTGTGTGCATGTCTGTATATCTGTATATCTGCTCTGTTCTCCATTTACAAGCTTCAAAACCTATTCAAAAATCAATTCCTTCTTTCCTAATCTTCTTTAGGTTAGGATGAATAAACAAAGTCTGTTGTAATATCAAGATATTTGATTTAAAAATATTTACAAGAAAGATTAAAAGGTAGTTTTCATAAAAAGGAAGAAGTACAGTGAAATTCAAATCATATCAAATTTTCGACTTAAACGATTTTTGGTTTCATGTATATAATCATCTTTGTTTTCGAAAACTAGGATTTTTAAAAATGAAATCATGATTTTTAAGCTTTTAATTTAAGAAAATCGCGAGTTAAGCGTGATTTGGGTTTTGGGCATTTTCTGATGATCGGTGAGGTTAGCGTGGTCGAGATTGTTGTTATAGGTGGTTTGGAGGACGGTGGTCTCGGCAAAAATGGTAGGTGAATTTTTAGTTCACCATGGCAATGGAAAATCGTCGAAGTAGGGTTTAAACCCTGGGTTTCGTCGAGGTTGGAAATTGGGTTGCTGTGTCGTCACCAGAGCGCCGAAGTTCATCAGAGGTGGGGGAAAAGATGAGTGGTTGGTGGGTGAAGCTATGGAAAGAGTCTCAGGGATTCTGGTGGTCGGAGACGTCAGGACGAGGTGGTTCTTTGTCGATAGGTTTCGTTCCAGTAGGTGACCGTGTAGCTCGTTTTTGATTTTCAGTCGAGTTCGTCGAACTGGATAGTGAGGAAGCTCGTGAGGGTCGTCGTCGACGTGTTGAAGACGGCGAGGTTGGTCAGAGCATCATCGTTTGGAGGTACACGTGCACGTGTGCACGATTTTATCTGTCGTCGCTGAATGTTTTGATACTTCGGGGAAGGTAGGGTGTTGCTTTGAGTTCGAGCTCGAGTTTTTGAAATGAGGAAGAGAAGCTCGGGGTTTGGCTCGAGAAAATGATGGTTGGGCTCGTGTTTTTGAAATGATATCAAGTTTGAATTAAAGGAAAATATGATGCAAGTTTGTAAAAGCAATAGTAAATTATTAACAAGTTTTTAAAAGGTAAAGTATTTTATTTATGACCATTATTTACATAAGTTTAAATAATGTAATTAAATAGTTAATTAAAGAAGGTGAAATGATTTTTTTTTTATTAAGAAAATTAAAGAATCTTAAGTTAATTCTTATGTTAATGATAATTAATTTCAAAGGTTTATTAAATAAGATTTAAATAATAATTAAGTAATTAATTAATATAATGGTTTATCTTAGATTAATTAAGGAATTAAGTAATTAAGGGTTATTTAATTTATTTACTTAAGTGATTAAAGCTTAATTACTTAATGTAAGTAATTAAAAGATAATTAGTAATTAAAGGTTAACTAATTTATGATTAAAGGATAATTAATTAAGGGTTAATTAATTAATGTAATTAATTAAAGGTTAATTAATAATGTGATTATTTACTTGTTAAGGTAATTAATTAAAAGAGTAATTAATTAATGAAGTAATTTGAAGATCATTAATTAATTAATGAAAGTAATTTAGTTAATTATTGAGAATGGTTGAGGATAATTAATCTATAATTAAGGTTTAATTACTTAATGTAATTTAAAGTAATTAATCAAGAATGATTAATAAAAAGGGATAATTAAAGAATAATTACTTATTGTAATTAAGGGATAATTAATCAAGGAAGATTAATTAAGATAAATATTTAAGAAATGATTAATTAATTTGTAATTAATTAATGTTAAGTAAGATGGATTAGGGTAATCCAGTGATTAAAGGTTAGTAATTAATTTAATTAGAGATTAATTAAATTAATTAAGAATGAATCAACTTGTTATGGATGGTTGAATGATATTAGACGACTTGGATTGATTTTATCTCTGAGGGGCGATTGAGATATGCTGTGATATGAATGGGTTAAGCTGTGATAATGTAGGTTACCTATCTGAGTTGAATTATTGTATGATATCCTGGATATGTATTGTATTGTTTAAAACTTAACAACTTGGATCAGAGATAACATTGAATTCGAAGAGACAGTAGTCGGGTATCAGTAAATACCCGAAACCACATCGATTCTTTATAAATGTGAGTTTGAAAGCAAACAGGCTGGAATGAAATAAGTTAAGTATCATGGATATTTAAAACTGGATAACGATTCTTGGATATTGTTTTGAGATAAATGATTGACTTAAATAAGATTAGAACTCGTAGAAAAGTACGAGTTACCTTGGTAATTCACTTAAGTTATAGCTTGGTATTTCATATTATGGGTTTACTCACGCTGGTTTCCAGCCTGACCCGGGTGTTACTTTGATGTAATGCTCGGGTCAGACCGAGTATTACAGATTTTCAGGTTAGGACGTTCTGGAACTCAGGTGACGAGCTGGATGGCAGGAACGTATGAAGTATTCTGTTGTGTATTTGAGAGTTGTTGTGATATTAGTCTGAGACAGGTTGATATAACTGTCCAGTCATGTGTATATGGTTGTAACTCTGATGTATTGAATGTAAAGTAACAATTACAGCTTTTCTTTGTATAAATGCTATTATTTGATATTATATTTGATCCGCTGCGAAATGTGAGATTCTGAGTTTTGTTTTTTATTCTTCTTCTACCTCTTTCTTCTTCTTTCCTTTAACAATCCGGGATTTTCAGAGTCGAAAATTTTGGGTCGTTACAAGAAGTGTTGATATACAATATAGAGTTCTCATTTTATTTCAAAAGCAAATATGGTCCAAAGTTATAACTTCATTAGTTCATTAAGTTACTTTATATTCAAGCACAACAAATATATCACAATATATATTATCAAATGGTGAATTAACTCACTTTATAGCCAAGTTAATACAAGCATAAGCTCTAGAAACATAAGAACACTTCTACCATTACCAAACACCTAAAGGATCTAACCTTTGCTTCCATTTTGCACTAGGTCACCTCCATTGATCACTATTGATAACGGCCTATTATTTCTATGGGTGATGTGATCATTTTATTCAAGCTTCATGTTGTTGTTCCATGTTGTTATGATGTTTTAGGCCTATAGCTTGAGTTTGGATAAGTTTGGTGTTGATTTGTTTTGATTAAAGATTGATTAATGGAGATAGAAATGGATTAAGGCTAAGTGTTTCTATGTTTGAAAATTAACAAAAGAGTTAATATAATCCTCTGAAAAGCTTTATGTAGTAGTGGAAAATAAGTAACAACTCACGTTGTAACGACCCGATATTGTCAACCATTCGCATCCGCACATGTCGGACTTGAATTGCTCAAAATACCGCGTTGTAAATAAATTTTGGCAAATCTCAGAATATACAGTAAATAAATAATCACAGATCACAGACACAGAGTAAAATAATGCAGCGGAAGTAAAAGAAATAGTAGTTCATGAAGCTACTATATAAATATATCAGAGTTACATAAGATACAACAGAAGAAATAGAGTACAACAGAAGTCTAAATACAATAACCAAGTACAAGCTGAGGAGGACAACGGAACTGAAGTAGATAGGACAAGACAAGCAGATAATCTCCAGCGATTCAAATCTCCAAGAGAGTGGAAATCCAAATCTGTGAATAACTCGGGCTGACCCGAGCGTAAAGCAAAACACAAAACACTCGAGTCAGGACAATATATACTTATATAATGTAAACCAACTCAAGTGAACTGTAATAAAGGTACAAGTAACTTAAAGAATGCTTGGGATCGTCCATTCTTTAAGGATCCGTTAAACTATTTACTATGTAGTAATATACGCTATATACAGTAGTGTCTAATTAGTAAAGTATAATCATATAGAAAATAGCGTTAAGGGGATGGTGAACCTTAACGCGGTCGGATCTTTAAACCAAAATCGTAGTGGGCTTGATATGGTAGGTGACACGGCACACAAGGCAATGCCAGGGTAGATATACAATTACGCACACAGACTGATGGAAACGCATAGCAGCCAATACCGCTCCACCTCGAACAACACTCCCAAATCAAGGGTGTGCACCAAATAAATCACAAGTAATAGAATGGTATCAAAGAAGTGTGTCCGATAAGAGGTGCTACCTCACTGGTCCGAGATCGCTCCTGTTTTAGCCACCTTATGCTAACTCACGGGAGTTGGGTCCACGTATATACCTTAGGATCGTCATCACCATCCTACTTCATTCTGGAAACTCCACCGCGTACACAGTTGTCAAAGTGGTTTTCGGTATCGACAGAGAGTATGTCCATATCCAATCTCGGTCTCTTTAACAACCAATCGTTATTATAACCCGTGGTTATAATTTAAAAACAATTTATACTTCAAAATAGAATATCATTTCAAATCCAAGTCTTTATCAAAATAAAGATTAAATCAATTCCAAACCATTTCAATATATTTAAAATATCATATCATTTCAAAACTTCATTTCAAATCATTTCAATATATCAAAATATCATTTCAAAACATCATCTATTATATTTAAATACCATTTAATCATATTTCAAAATGGTTGTATTTCCAAAATCAACTATTCCATTTAAATCATTTAAAGTCAATTCATTATATTTAATAATTAAATATTAAATTTCCAAACTTTTATCTTTTTCCAAAGATCATTTATTCATTTGAATTTATTAAACAAAGAAAATTCAACTTTCGCAGCACTTAGAAAAAAGGCTACGAAATGTTATGTTTAAAAACAGTTCATTAACAAAAGACGGCATTTAAATGCTGTAATTTCTTAATTTAGTTTCAATTAAAATTTTAGTTAAATTTAACAATTATTGCACTAACAAAGTGCTATAATAACCCTTAGTTCAAATTTGCTATTTGGTTCATTTAAAACAACCACAGCATTTTCCAATGCTGTAATATCTTTATATTATATTTCAAAAATGCTGTCAAATTAAATTCAGAGTTTTATTTACAATTTCACACATAATTAACTTTTAATAAAAATCATTTTAACTTATAAAATCATATATTTCCATATTTAAAAACAATCATTTAAATACCTTTATTCCTATGATTTTTATAAAGTCAAATTTCAATACAAAAATCAAATTAAATAACAATTAAATTTTCATTTCTTTAAATAAATTCATAACTTGACAACTGAGTTTAAATTTCCAAAATATGACTTTTTTCATTTATTTTACTTAATTAAAATTTCACTTTTAACAAAATTCACAATTTCTCAATTTAAGTTATATTTCAAAAATTTCAACTTAAAATTCATTTATTCCATATTTTAATTTATACAAAATCATCAACACCTTTAAAACATTATTATTACTTAATAAAAATCATTAAATTCATCTTTAAATCAAATTTGTCATATATTCTTATTTTACATAAATTCCATTTATACATAAAATGTAACGACCCGTATTTTTAACACTTTAAAAATACGAATTAAAATAAAAATTTTGGATAAAAATCCGAAGGAAATAAAATTTTGTGTCGTTAAATGTGAATTACAAGTTAAAATACAAAACTGAATTCTGAAATAACTTATTTATAAATTAAATATGGATGTTAACTTGTAGTGAATGTAAATAATGAATTGAATTTGATTGTAAACAACGAAATAAATAAAATGTTACATTTAATATTGAAGTTATAATATGAAATCAACGTAAATGAATGTAATTTAATATTACTGTGAATTTAAATAAGATGATAGCTGAAGAAAATGAAAGTAAATGAATTATAAACTATTGATAATAATGTATAAGTAAATGGTTGATTCAATAATGAAAGTGTAAATCGAAATAAAAGAATTCAATTGGAATTAAATAACTTGAATTTGAATTTCAATATAATTGAACGCTGAATCTAATGTAATCTTTTATACTGGATTTATAATGGAAAACCGCATTGTAAAAGATTGTTAATTACTGTGAAATTAAAAATGAAATTTGTGAACAATTGTAATTTGATTTAAAAGTTAATAATTTAAAATTGGGAATTTTATATTGAAATTAAACAGTCGAATAATTTATTTTTCGAATATTGGATTTAATTAGACAATTAAATCGATAATTTAATAAGTTAAATTTCAGAAATAATTGAAAATCGAGTTGAATATGATTGAAAATGATTTGTAAAATTTTATCTTATCATATTGGAGTTATAGTAATGTTATAGAACTTTTAAAATTGAATTTAAAGTTAATTTGTGAAAATTGAATATTTTAATATTTAATTATCGACTGAAAAATAGCCATTTTTCAAACAGTCTCAGAATTGAACGAAACTTCTTTCATTGGATCCATAATAGTTTGTTATTATCGGATTTCAATTTTCGTACCAATCGGAGTTATCGTTTGACCGTGGCAGCTCGAAACGCATCGAATTATTTTTAATATTAATTCGGCGAGAGAAAATAGTCATTTTTCAAAAAGTCTCGGATTTCGATGAAACCAGTTTCATCGGATCCGTAATGTCATATTATTGTAGGGTTTCAAATTTTGTGTCAATCGGATTTATCGTTTGTCCGGGGCGAGCCCAAACGCACAGAAATTTGATTAACCGATTTAATTTAAATCGATCGTTTATTGCCGTAACTCACACAGATGATCGAATTAGCTTCCGAAACCTATTCCATTGTGTTCGGAACGCGGGATAAACCCTAGAAACGACAGCCGGCACGCTTCGTTTGGAGTTCGGAAAATCCGGGATGAATAGTGTCGCATATTTTTCTATAAAAGCCCCTCACTTTCTCTATTTTCCAAAAACCCTAGGGTTTCAGCCCTTAGCCGCCACTTTTAATTCAATGGCCAGAAAATTTCAAAACTTCTTCCTCATTTTCCTCTCAATCCATCAAAATTAGCAAAAGTCGTCAACTACAAAGTTGTAGAGGACGACGAGAGCTTCAAATCCATACGGAGATGATCGAAAACGGAGCAATGAATCAACGGGAATTTGCATTCAAAGTTGTGCGTTTTTCCTCGATTTGCGTGCAGCTGAGATGGCCGAGCTCCACCCTACTCTGACCGATGGTAGCTTCCTTGAAGGCCTTCGACGTGGTATTCCCTGATCGTTCTGGAAGTCGTCGTGGAGGTCGTGAAAATTGATGGAAGAAACGATGGCTATGGGTTTGATATTCACGGGTTTGAACGATGGTAAGGAAGAAGAAAGGGGGTGGTCAGATCTGAAGCAAGAGAAAATGGAGGGCCGAGATTGAAAGTAGGGTTTGAAATTTAAATTAAAAGCTGAAATTGTTTATTTAAATTCGTGTAAACTTTAAAATAGCATAACCTTTTCATACGAGGTCCGATTGGAACGAAACTTTTTGCGTTGCGATCGTAATGACGAGAGCTTCGATATGAAACTAGTTTGGATGGATTTGGAGACGGTGGAAATTTGGGCTAAAGTTGGGCGTCGTCCAGTTTCAGTTCCAAACCGGAACGTCTCGGCGACAACAGAAAATCAAAGTGAGTGTTTATACGCTCACAATTGACTAAAATAATTTTGTTAGTTAAATTTATATTCTGAAGTGATATGAAATTTATTGGCTGTTGTTTGGTAGGTTTAATTATCATCTGTCTTGATATGTGAATTAATTGATAGAATTTAAATTGACCGTTAAAATAAATTTAAATTTAAATTGGCAGTATATTATTCGATATTGATAATTATAATTATAAAATTGTTGTGAATGTTGTTGGCTTTATGGTTGATTGGTTGTGATGGATGCTATTGGTCGATATTGGTTGTTTATTTATTTTGATATATCATGCTATCATCATGTATATTGTTTATTGCATATAAAACTGTAAACTGAATCATTTCGAATAAATTAAGAAATAGGTTGAAATGATATACCTATGACATCTATTTGGATTGAAATGATATATCCATCCTTGAAATTAAAATTGAAATAATTATCCACTTGGCCATAGGTTAGAAAATTATATACGGACATCGGGTTGGTTAAATTAAATGATTTTAAAAGCTGTTTTGAAATAATTTAAATGAATTGATTTTAAGAATAAAATCCAATTTATGGAAATTGAATTATTTTGAATTGAAGCTCGAGATGTTGGAATTTAAACTTGGTAGATGAAATTGTTTAATTATTCGAAGTTTAGATTTTTAAGAAAAGTTGAAATACGGCGTGAATTTTCGAAAGTTGATTTGTTTTAAAAGATTGGACTTTTAATCGAACTCTGAATATTTCTAAGAGAATTTATATGAAATGATATTTCAAGTTTGAGTTTGGAATTGAAAATTAATTTGAAATTGAGATTTAATTAATTTGGAATTTAATTGAAATTCAAAGAAATTTGTGAATTGGACTAAATCGAAACTATTGAATTAAATTTGAAGATATAATTGATTTGAATAGGATTTGAACTGAAATTGATTTGGAATGTAATACTTAAATGAATTCTTGAAATCCGAATGTTAATCTAAGTTATTGAATTGGAATTGTTCCAGAAATTAAGTAAACTACTTAATACAGATGTTTAATTTGAAGTATATTCTAATTTGAATACGAAATGGTTTTAAAGCGAATCTTATATTCTTATATAAATATATGAGCTGTTTTGAAATGTGAAATATTTAAAGTTTCAAAATATATTGAAAGTGAAATTATTTATTTTGTGGTTCAAATATGTATTTGAAATTGATAATTTGAAATGGTTTATTGAGAAGCTGAATCGAGTTGAAATTGATGATTTGAAATTGGATCAAATTTTAAATTTTGGAATTCGAGTTTATGTGAATCGTTTTGTGGAAATTGAGGCGAAAAATGATTTTGAAATCGAAATGAGATATTGAGGCGAAAAATGATTTTGAAATCGAAATGAGATATTGAGGCGAAAAATGATTTTGAAATCGAAATGAGATATTGAGGCGAAAAATGATTTTGAAATCGAAATGAGATTTGAGGCGAAATGATTTTTGAAATCGAAATGAGATATTGAGGCGAAAATGATTTTGAAACGGAATCTTACATCTTGAATAGATATGATGATATTTGAAATGGATTTGATTTTGAAGCGAATATGATATTTTGATATCAATTATGAATCGATTTGAAATGTAAAAGAGCCACGGTGTAATAATACGTAGTTATTAAAGAGACCGGGATCGGATATGGACATACTCTCTGTCGATACCGAAAACCACTTTAATAACTAGTATACGCGGAGTGTTGATCCAGAACGAAGTGGATGGTTTGGTGAACGCATTGACTGAAGAAAGAGAACGATTTTGGATGACCCCTGACATGACTAAAACAGGAGCCCTGCCGGGCCATTGAGGTTCGCCACCTCTAGCGGACACACTTCTTCGTTACCATATCTATTACTTTTGTGATTCGATTTGGGTGCACCCCTCGATTATGGGAGTGTTGTTTCGCGGTGTTGGGGTAGTAGCTGCTATGCCCAACATCAGTCCGGATGACGCAACTACTAGTATCCTAGTTGGTATCGCCTCATGTACCTTGTCATACTGATTATCCTATTCGCGACCACTACGTTTTGGTTTGTACCTTTAGTATATGGATTGCCCTCTGGTGACTTCCGATTTTGGGGAAACTACGGTCTTGTATATGCTCTTGGGAATAAAAATGTGTTAAGGGTGGAATGGGCCATGGCTTAACGCTATTTTAATACTTTTACTTTAATGTAGACATATTATAATAGCGTATTGTACTATATAGTAGATAGTTTAACGGATCCTTGAGAGATGGAAAATCCCGTAACATCTCTTAAGTTATTGCACTCACGTTGACACTGGATAGGAGATGTCAAACCCCGTAAACATCTCTGACGCCGTCACACTCATATTTCTTATTCGATTTGACTTACATGACATATTTTAGTCCTGACTCGAGTGTTTTGTCTTTTCTTTACGCTCGGATCAGCCTGAGCATTTCAGATTAGGTTGAAGGTATATTATGAAGGACGAAGACGGAGTTTGGTATTACATCATTTGTATTCTACTACTGTATTATTTTTCCGCTGCATTGTTGTTTTATCTCTGATATGTATGTAACTCTGATTTATGATGTATAATAATAATCAGAAATATTTATTTAACAGCTTCATGAACTGTTATTTTATTATTATATCTTGTCCCTTCCGCTGCAAGATTCTGTGTTTGTTTTTGTTCTTTCCTTTCTTTTCTTATTTAACCCCAATAACTATCTGTATTTTGGATTGTTTGAGCCGACATGTGTGGATTTATTGTCGACTTGAACGGTCGAAAATGCGGGTTGTTACAGTTGGTATTAGAGCTTTGGTTTAGCGATAAACCTTGGCTCTAGTGGGGAATAACTCATTGAAATAGAGGTAAACTATATGAATGAGTTGAGTGTATATGAGAGAGCGTATTTGTAATTTTGATATAAAAATGATTTTATATTGTGTTAATTTGTTCTGTTGAGTATTTATGAATTCTGGTTGGTACTTGGGACGCCAAGGCATCGATAGGAATTTCTAAACACTCGAATTGGACAGATTGACATAATATTGTTTTGGATTATATTCTATATATAAAAGACTTATCTTGAAAATTTATAAATTTTGATTGTATTGGTTGTTAGGAGATGATAATATTAGATTATCATCGTTTATTGTTGATTAGTCAATATTTCTAACTATTGACTATTGGATGATTTTAAGAAATGAAACTTGTAAATATGATTGACAATGAATATAAATGGTAAATAAAATGAAATAAAAATGAATTTAAATTAAGATGGAGAATTTAAATTCCGGTGTTTTGAAAATTTATTAACAAAAATTTGAAATGTATAATATAAGTATTATATGATAGTATATTCGATTAGAAATTGTTTTCAAAGGATTTCAAATGAAGTAAGTGTTATACTCCCCTCTTGACACTAGAGAATGATTTCGGTGATGAGTGCACGCATCATCGACGTTTATTTTCGAGAGTCTAAGTGGGGGAGATCACTTAATAGCTTTTTCAAAACCCTGTTTTGATTAAAATTGAATTTTATTTTTTATTCTCTATAGTATGACTTGATACACATTAATATAAGTATATATTATTTCAAACTTGATTTGAAATGAAACCGGAGATGAAATTCTTAAGTTCTTTAATATTTAATGACTTTAAACTATTGAGATAAACAAATACTTGAATCATTACGGAACTTCTGAATTGTGAAATGAGAAATGAACCTAAGAGCTAAGTGAAAATATCAATTGAAGTAGAAATCCTTAGAATTAGGAAATTATGAATTTAAAATAAAATTGAAACTGTAAAACTCGCATAGTATTAAAATTTCATTCTATAGCATAAATATAACTTACCAAAATATTTAAGAAGTTCAAAAATGTTATATGAATTGTTAATTGGATAATATACAAGTTTAGGTTTGAATAATGAAATATACATTTAATTAATGGTTTGCAAATATAAATAAAATGGTTAGTAAATAATTGGAATTTAAATTAACATTTAAAGGTGATTCACCATTATGTTAATATAAAATGGAAATACTATATGTGAATGTAAATGTGAAATTAAATTATAGTGAAATTTAAGTAATGACTTAAGAATTAATTAATTGAAAATTCAACTTTGAATGAAAAGAGGTTGTATGTTGTTTAACTACATTCTATTTGCATAACAAAAACTTACCAAAAACTTAAAAAGTTTAAAATGCTAATAAGGGTAAGTAGAGGAATAATATACCAGTGTGAGAGTGAATAATAAAATGTGAAGATCTATTGATAGTTGTAAATATAAAGGAAATTTAAGTTGTAAAATGAATTAAATTTAAAATTAATTAAATATATAATTAGTAAATGGAAACTAATTAAATTTGAATAAAACTAAATGTCAATAAACTTGGAAGTGTATGAAATTAAAATTTTGACATGGAAATGTATAATTGATTTATTATAGATTTGGATGGATGTTAATGTTTGATATGCATTGGTTGTTAGATGGATGATAATTGATTAAATAGAATTCATTAGTGTTAATGGAATTGAATAAACGGAATAAAAATTTAAAATAATTAAATTCAAATTTGAAGCATAGGGAAATTAAATATAATTGAATTCAAATTAAATTGAAGCAAATTGACTTGAATTTAAATTATGAATGAAACAAACTTGAATAAATCGGAAACAAATCGAATGTAAACTTATTTCCTGGATATATAAGAAAATAAACGACTTTGTGTTTATGATTGTTTCTTTAGAAAATTTGAAGTTTGATGGTTTGTGCTTTGAAATAATAAAAGAAAATTTGGGAAGAAAAAAAAAATTCCAAAATTGTCCAATATATGCTGGAACGAAAACAGCCATAACTTTTAAATGTTTGAACGGAATTCGACGATTTTAGACTTTTCGAAAAGCCTAGAAACTTTGCTACATCTTTTGTTTAGAATGTTTTGATAAATACCTTCATCCACTAGGCTTAAAACACCAATATTAGTCGCTGGCCTGTGCGGAGTAGAAATATGAAGCACCTTAGTATTCTCGCCATAACTTTTTACTGGTGTATCGGATTTTGATGATCTAGCACTTTCTGGAAAGCTTAGAACTTAAGCTAAAACTTTTGTTTAAAGCATTTGGTGTTTTTCTGTCATTTAGAAGGTCAAAAACGTGACCAAACGTCGCTGACCTGCGCAATTCATTGCCAGGCTGAGGCGTATCTATTTAGTAAAACGGTCGTAACTTTTGAACGGAAGGTCCGAATTCAATGATTTTGGACATTCCGGAAAGCCTGAAACGAATGCAACAACTTTTGTTTAGATTCCATTGTCAAATTTTGTCGTTTAGGTGACCAAAAACTGAGATTTGTTTGCTGTCCTGGAATTGGAATTTCAGTTTTGAAGCTAAACATGTTATATGTGTGTTGTTTATGATAAGTATATCGATCTATCTTTATATGCATGGTTCTATCTTGGTTATTGAGCATTTTAGTAGGTAGCAAAGGGGCTGCGCTTCGCTTGTGGAGCTCGCTTCTGCGCTTAATGCAAAATGTAAGTTAAAATGCTAATAAACGCTAAATAAAAGGTATATTCTCGGATTACAGTTTATGTTATGGTATATTATTGTGTTCCCCATGTTTTGGGATGCCTCATTCTTGTAATGAGATGTATATCATGCAATTATTACTACTGTGAAATTTTTCGGTCCTAGCCGCGCTAAGGAGGTGCTGCCGAAATTTTTCAAAAATCCGGGAGTTAGAAAATTTTGTGAAAAAAAAACCTATAACTAAATTTTGCAAATAAGTCGAATATTTTGAATGAATTATATCTAAATGATGGTTTCTTCTTCTCCGTTCCTTTTCGAGGACGAAAAGTTTTAAGTGGGGGAGAATGTAACGACCCGTATTTTTAACACTTTAAAAATACGAATTAAAATAAAAATTTTGGATAAAAATCCGAAGGAAATAAAATTTTGTGTCGTTAAATGTGAATTACAAGTTAAAATACAAAACTGAATTCTGAAATAACTTATTTATAAATTAAATATGGATGTTAACTTGTAGTAAATGTAAATAATGAATTGAATTTGATTGTAAACAACGAAATAAATAAAATGTTACATTTAATATTGAAGTTATAATATGAAATCAACGTAAATGAATGTAATTTAATATTACCGTGAATTTAAATAAGATGATAGCTGAAGAAAATGAAAGTAAATGAATTATAAACTATTGATAATAATGTATAAGTAAATGGTTGATTCAATAATGAAAGTGTAAATCGAAATAAAAGAATTCAATTGGAATTAAATAACTTGAATTTGAATTTCAATATAATTGAACGCTGAATCTAATGTAATCTTTTATACTGTATTTATAATGGAAAACCGCATTGTAAAAGATTGTTAATTACTGTGAAATTAAAAATGAAATTTGTGAACAATTGAAATTTGATTTAAAAGTTAATAATTTAAAATTGAGAATTTTATATTGAAATTAAACAGTCGAATAATTTATTTTTCGAATATTGGATTTAATTAGACAATTAAATCGATAATTTAATAAGTTAAATTTCAGAAATAATTGAAAATCGAGTTGAATATGATTGAAAATGATTTGTAAAATTTTATCTTATCATATTGGAGTTATAGTAATGTTATAGAACTTTTAAAATTGAATTTAAAGTTAATTTGTGAAAATTGAATATTTTAATATTTAATTATCGACTGAAAAATAGCCATTTTTCGAACAGTCTCAGAATTGAACAAAACTTGTTCCATTGGATCCGTAATAGTTTGTTATTATCGGATTTCAATTTTCGTACCAATCGGAGTTATCGTTTGACCGTGGCAGCTCGAAACGCATCGAATTGTTTTTAATATTAATTCGGCGAGAGAAAATAGTCATTTTTCAAAAAGTCTCGGATTTCGACGAAACCAGTTTCATCGGATCCGTAATGTCATATTATTGTAGGGTTTCAAATTTCGTGTCAATCGGATTTACCGTTTGTCCGGGGCGAGCCCAAACGCACAGAAATTTGATTAACCGATTTAATTTTAAATCAATCGTTTATTGCCGTAACTCGCACAGATGATCGAAATAGCTTCCGAAACCTGTTCCGTTGTGTTCGGAACGCGGGATAAACCCTAGAAACGCCAGCCGGCATGCTTCGTTTGGAGTTCGGAAAATCCGGGATGAATAGTGTCGCGTATTTTTCTATAAAAGCCCCTCACTTTTTCTATTTTCCAAAAACCCTAGGGTTTCAGCCCTTAGCCGCCACTTTTAATTCAATGGCCAGAAAATTTCGAAACTTCTTCCTCATTTTTCTCTCAATCCATCAACAATTAGCAAAAGTCGTCAACTACAAAGTTGTAGAGGACGACGAGAGCTTCAAATCCATACGGAGATGATCGAAAACGGAGCAACGAATCAACGTGAATTTGCATTCAAAGTTGTGCGTTTTTCCTCGATTTGTGTGCAGCTGAGATGGCCGAGCTCCACCCTACTCTGACCGATGGTAGCTTCCTTGAAGGCCTTCGACGTGGTATTCCCTGATCGTTTTGGAAGTCGTCGTGGAGGTCGTGAAAATTGATGGAAGAAACGACGGCTATGGGTTTGATATTCACGGGTTTGAACGATGGTAAGGAAGAAGAAAGGGGGTGGCCAGATCTGAAGCAAGAGAAAATGGAGGGCCGAGATTGAAAGTAGGGTTTGAAATTTAAATTAAAAGCTGAAATTGTTTATTTAAATTCGTGTAAACTTTAAAATAGCATAACTTTTTCATACGAGGTCCGATTGAAACGAAACTTTTTGCGTTGCGATCGTAATGACGAGAGCTTCGAAATGAAACTTGTTTGGATGGATTTGGAGATGGTGGAAATTTGGGCTAAAGTTGGGCGTCGTCCAGTTTCAGTTCCAAACCGGAACGTCTCGGCAACAGAAAATCAAAGTGAGTGTTTATACGCTCACAATTGACTAAAATAATTTTTGTTAGTTAAATTTATATTCTGAAGTGATATGAAATTTATTGGCTGTTGTTTGGTAGGTTTAATTATCATCTGTCTTGATATGTGAATTAATTGATAGAATTTAAATTGACCGTTAAAATAAATTTAAATTTAAATTGGCAGTATATTATTCGATATTGATAATTATAATTATAAAATTGTTGTGAATGTTGTTGGCTTTATGGTTGATTGGTTGTGATGGATGCTATTGGTCGATATTGGTTGTTTATTTATTTTGATATATCATGCTATCATCATGTATATTGTTTATTGCATATAAAACTGTAAACTGAATCATTTCGAATAAATTAAGAAATAGGTTGAAATGATATACCTATGACATCTATTTGGATTGAAATGATATATCCATCCTTGAAATTAAAATTGAAATAATTATCCACTTGGCCATAGGTTAGAAAATTATATACGGACACCGGGTTGGTTAAATTAAATGATTTTAAAAGTTGTTTTGAAATTATTTAGATGAACTGATTTTAAGAATAAAATCCAATTTATGAAAATTGAATTATTTTGAATTGAAGCTCGAGATGTTGGAATTTAAACTTGGTAGATGAAATTGTTTAATTATTCGAAGTTTAGATTTTTAAGAAAAGTTGAAATACGACGTGAATTTTCGAAAGTTGATTTGTTTTAAAAGATTGGACTTTTAATCGAACTCTGAATATTTCTAAGAGAATTTATATGAAATGATATTTCAAGTTTGAGTTTGGAATTGAAAATTAATTTGAACTTGAGATTTAATTAATTTGGAATTTAATTGAAATTCAAAGAAATTTGTGAATTGGACTAAATCGAAACTATTGAATTAAATTTGAAGATAAAATTGATTTGAATAGGATTTGAACTGAAATTGATTTGGAATGTAATACTTAAATGAATTCTTGAAATCCGAATGTTAATCTAAGTTATTGAATTGGAATTGTTCCAGAAATTAAGTAAACTACTTAATTCAGATGTTTAATTTGAAGTATATTCTAATTTGAATACGAAATGGTTTTAAAGCGAATCTTATATTCTTATATAAATATATGAGCTGTTTTGAAATGTGAAATATTTAAAGTTTCGAAATATATTGAAAGTGAAATTGTTTATTTTGTGGTTCAAATATGTATTTGAAATTGATAATTTGAAATGGTTTATTGAGAAGCTGAATCGAGTTGAAATTGATGATTTGAAATTGGATTAAATTTTAAATTTTGGAATTCGAGTTTATGTGAATCGTTTTGTGGAAATTGAGGCGAAAAATGATTTTGAAATCGAAATGAGATATTGAGGCGAAAAATGATTTTGAAATCGAAATGAGATTTGAGGCGAAATGATTTTTGAAATCGAAATGAGATATTGAGGCGAAAATGATTTTGAAACGGAATCTTACATCTTGAATAGATATGATGATATTTGAAATGGATTTGATTTTGAAGTGAATATGATATTTTGATATCAATTATGAATCGATTTGAAATGTAAAAGAGCCACCGGTGTAATAATACGTAGTTATTAAAGAGACCGGGATCAGATATGGACATACTCTCTGTCGATACCGAAAACCACTTTAATAACTAGTATACGCGGAGTGTTGATCCAGAACGAAGTGGATGGTTTGGTGAACGCATTGACTGAAGAAAGAGAACGATTTTGGATGACCCCTGACATGACTAAAACAGGAGCCCTGCCGGGCCATTGAGGTTCGCCACCTCTAGCGGACACACTTCTTCGTTACCATATCTATTACTTTTGTGATTCGATTTGGGTGCACCCCTCGATTATGGGAGTGTTGTTTCGCGGTGTTGGGGTAGTAGCTGCTATGCCCAACATCAGTCCGGATGACGCAACTACTAGTATCCTAGTTGGTATCGCCTCATGTACCTTGTCATACTGATTATCCTATTCGCGACCACTACGTTTTGGTTTGTACCTTTAGTATATGGATTGCCCTCTGGTGACTTCCGGTTTTGGGGAAACTACGGTCTTGTATATGCTCTTGGGAATAAAAATGTGTTAAGGGTGGAATGGGCCATGGCTTAACGCCATTTTAATACTTTTACTTTAATGTAGACATATTATAATAGCGTATTGTACTACATAGTAGATAGTTTAACGGATCCTTGAGAGATGGAAAATCCCGTAATATCTCTTAAGTTATTGCACTCACGTTGACACTGGATAGGAGATGTCAAACCCCGTAAACATCTCTGACGCCGTCACACTCATATTTCTTATTCGATTTGACTTACATGACATATTTTAGTCCTGACTCGAGTGTTTTGTCTTTTCATTACGCTCGGGTCAGCCTGAGCATTTCAGATTAGGTTGAAGGTATATTATGAAGGACGAAGATGGAGTTTGGTATTACATCATTTGTATTCTACTACTGTATTATTTTTCCGCTGCATTGTTGTTTTATCTCTGATATGTATGTAACTCTGATTTATGATGTATAATAATAATCAGAAATATTTATTTAACAGCTTCATGAACTGTTATTTTATTATTATATCTTGTCCCTTCCGCTGCAAGATTCTGTGTTTGTTTCTGTTCTTTCCTTTCTTTTCTTATTTAACCCCAATAACTATCTGTATTTTGGATTGTTTGAGCTGACATGTGTGGATTTATTGTCGACTTGAACGGTCGAAAATGCGGGTTGTTACGTAAAATCATAAATTCCAAAATTTACTTATATTTCAAATTCTACTTCACCATCTACTTAATTCCCTTATTTAATTTGTAGAAAATCACTAATATTTATAGAAATCATTTTAATAAAATTTAAATCAAAATATCATAATATTTACATTTTTAAATATTTTAAAATTTCAGAAAAATATATAAACCACGGGTCTGTATATAATTTTCTAGCCTAGGTCAAGTGATACAGATATGTATCATTTCAATCCGCAGTTTACAAAGAAAAACCGGGTTCTATCATTTCAACCCGCAATCCCAAGTTAAATAAAATAAATAAAAAGTCGCTCAGGCTTATCATTTCAGCCCATAACGATCTTTCCCTATTCTAAAGTCTGTTCGGGTATGTATCATTTCAACCCATAATGAACCTAATCTACAGGGAACTTGCAGTGTGATAAACTGATAAAATGAATATAATAACATCATATAACAGTAATAGATGATATAGCATATGTAATAACAAGAGTAAACAATATATGATCATAATATAACAGTTATAACAGAATGATATAATTTTACAGATTCAAATGGTGTCAGTTTACTAGTTATATAAGTACACATTGTATGGTGAGAATTACTCACCTTTCGCTGTCGAAGATTCAAATCAAACAACGATATCTACCCCGAAAGAGAAGAACAGAGGGCACGATCAAAAATTGGAAGAGGAGACAAACTGGTCTCGATCTTTAAACAAGATAAATAAATCAAACTTAGTACTCGAATTGAATCACAAATCAAAGCGAAATTTTAAATAAAAAGTTGAACGAGCTAATTTGACACATCTAAATTATATGCATGTACGTGATTCCTAGTGGGAAATTCAGGCAGTGATTTTAAAAAGGCAAGAATAGTGCACGCAACCTTTATTTTTCTTTAAACATGTAAAAGGTGACACAAATTTAGGTTCAAGTGTTGACAACTCATTTCCATGCTTGGCCCATATGTGCATGCAGGTAAATCATGGCAGTGACACAAATTTTCCTTTTTTTTCCCGTATAATAGAGGGATGGAACTACAGAAACAAAGCAAAATGAAAAGGAAACAAGAGGAGGAAGAGGCCATACCTACTGGCACACGCAAGGAAGAAGAGAACAAAAGAAGTGGAAAATTGCTTGACGCGATGCTTCTTTTTTTTCAAAGGGGATGCGTGAGTTTAGTACTGGAGGAGATGGAGGCCAAAAGAGATGAAATGGAAATGGTACGAGGCTTTAATTTATAGGAAAAATATTGGTTGCTTTGCACGCAAGGAAATAGGGATATGCGTAATCAAGGCATGAGAGTTTTATGGCCAGAAAGGAAAGAGTTTTATGGGCAACATTTATTGCATTGTCACGTACGGGATTTTTCGACTTTCGAAAATTCGACATCGATACTCACTTTATCGACTATCGAACAATCGAGTGCCGGAAACTCCAGTAGTGAGGGTTTTAGAAAGAAGAAAAAGGTAGAAGAAGAAGAAGATAGAAGAAAAAGAGAAGAAGAAGAACAAAACAACAACAGATACAGAACAGAGACAATATCAGAATCTCACATATCGCAGCGGAACAATATATAATAGATAAATGAATATCATTTAAAAACAAAAGAATTATATCTGTTATTACATTACATCACATCACATCATCAGAGTCAATAAACAACAATGGACAGTTATATAAACTTGTCCTCATACAGAATACACAGCGGAATAAATACTATCAGATACAAATACTACGTCTCGCCATCCAGCTTATCTCCAAAGCTCCAGAATATCCAGAATATCCTGATAATATAACTCTAGGCTGCCCGTGTGGAAATTGGTGGGCACCCAGAGTTTAGAAGGGAACAATAAACTCCGAGTCAGTCATGGTGGCTGGTGTGAGATCGTAAAACAGTTATTCTTTAAAATAAACAACAGGAAAACTTTAATGTAAATCCGCAATGCTTTTGGAAAATGAAACTACCATAAGACCTCCCACCACACACACAATGCAAACGCATACTTGGAGGAGATTTCTTCTTATGATAGTCAAAGATGCTTACTACGCAAAAATCAAATTCTTTTTGATATTATTATTAGTGCATAGTGGAAAACATTTCGAAAGTAGAATATAAATCTTAGCCAGCATAGGTACCATTATATTATGCCTGCTATAGCTGTCTCCTGAGGAGACAGGTTATACAATTGAAACCGTAAAGGCTTGTATTGTTTCTTTGGATTTCCAACAAATGGTCAGGCTAAGGAACTTCCTTTTCCACGATGGGTACGTCCCTGGAATAGACGACCCGAGAACCTAACCGGATCTCTGCCAACACAAGGCCGGGTTACCTCTGCAAAAATAGGTAACTACTGACACGCGTATGCCATCCCCCGATCGTCACCGATCTTCCCGAGGATCCCCGATTCGCAAAAACCACAAAGAAATAAATTTTGCAGCAACCACAGAGGTTAAGTATCTGGGCTCCATACCATGATACCACCTTTATCCAGAAGGAATGACATACACTAAGGGGCGCTACTCCCTAGAACCTTGCCGCATCCTTCCTGTTTCGACCATTTCCGGGGTGTGAGGCTCGACGAAGTCTCGTCCACAAAGCTACGCTTTCTCAAAAAGCCCTGCTTCGGGTCAAACAAAATGATCAACCTATGATCACAAAGATATAAGATCAAACAAATGATCATATCACAAATGATCAAACACTGACCATTTCACAGCAACACTCAGTATGCCACGTTACCAAATTGGGATATATCGCTGATAAATTTCAACTACATAACCTCTGAGCTCGTACGTCTCAGAGAAGGGTGTTAAGCTAAGAGAATAAATTCTCCACCACCAACAGAAATGTATTTGAAAGAAATCAGTTTTATATCTCAAATTGTAACGTCAGACACACAATCCATACAAGTCTGTTCCGGGATCGAACAGAACCGAAGGCACTTCTCACGAAGCCCTTGCATTTCCGGATAATTTTCAATCACGTCAGGACTTCCCGTCACTAAGGGTGATAAAACCTCTAAACCGGAGATCAGCCGATGTAGAGTAACTCGACGGTAATCCTTCCGTTTTCAAAAATATCCGGTCTTCAACACCGGTCTTCAAATGCAATTCATAACGACGTATCACATATTCGGAATGGGTTATACGACCCCATGGTCCTTTCCCGGCTAACCCGAATAGTGAGCGATTATTTAAAAACAAGTGTGGCATTCAAATTCATCCAATTCACAACAAATACCTACTCAAGGTAATTATTGATAGTCGGTTATTTAACTATCAATAAAGATGCGTAACATCATCAGATTCCAAATAATTTCTCAAATTATTTCATTTTCAAAAATATCTTCATTAGATATAAAATTCCCACACTTCAAAAATAAATCAACATTTATTTTTCTAAACAATTCCCATTTCCTTTATAAATTCCATATGAATTTATATCTTCCAAAATATCTACTGATATACGATTTCCAAATCGATTTCAATTTTCAATTTCATTTTATCTTTAAGAAGATAAAATCTCAAAACGTTTCATTTCATTTTGGAAAAGCATTTCCATACTTATTTAATAATAAGTGGTTCACAAATCTATTTATTTTCAACATTTGAAAATATTCAATATACTTAAATCAAAATTAAGTATACATTCATTCTTTAAGGAAATCATAAATTTTAACATCTATTTGAGTCAAAAACGAATGTTGCGTAAAACATCGTTACGACGACTCGAAATCACTAGTATGGGGATTCGGATTTTAAGATAGGTATATATATAAATCCCAATACTACATAAAACATTTTCTTTCGAAAATCATTTACTATAACAACAGTGTTATAGTCCATCATTTCCTTATTTTTTTCGAAAACGCCTATTTCAACAATGAACGTTGAAATCTATGCTTTCGATTCATAATACATTTTTAAAACATCTTTAAAATGTTTAACTTCATTTTTAATATCACTTCTCCAAAACATATCCATTTTACTCAATAATATATTCACTGTCCAAAATCGTGAATATAATTCACTTATCCCAATTTCAATCATTTCTACACATTTTTATCTCAATAAAAATTCGCTATCCAAAATCGCGAATATATCTTCTTTAAAAATCTTCTATACTTAATTTCTCAAATTCAACTGATTTTGAATTTATAAACACGTTTATAAATTCTATTTCTATTTTAATAACAACTTCGACTTATAAATTTTCTTTTATTTACTTCTATAATTTACTTATCAAAATAAGTGATTTCGGATTTATAAACAACGTTTATAAATCGCATTTATACTTTATAACAATTTCAACTTATAAAATCATTTCATTTAGCAATTTCTATTCATATCTCATCTAAGTGTAAAAGTCAAATTTGTAAGTAAATTCTTATAAATCCTTTATTCTACGGTATCTATTCACTTTATAACTTCACGTTATAAATCTATTTATTTCATTCACTTATACTTGTTTTTAACACTTATAAAAAAATTTGTTTTATAAGTCCAATATTTTGATTTATAAATTATCAAATTTATAAACCTTTCTATACAAATCATTTATAGTTATTCAAAAATCCCATTTAAACCATTTTATCAATAAATCAACTATATATTTCAAAAATCACACTTTGGTTAAATTTCACCAAAAATCTTAACTTTTATAACTTTAAAATTTTAGACGTTTATTTATTTGAAATAAATCAATTCAAAAATTCAATAAAACATCTACTTTCAAAAATCACTTAAAAATCCTTTTAAAGTAAAAGTCGTTATTTTTAAACTTCAAAAGCTGAATCCGATGATGCAACGCATCAATTAGTCCATCACAACATCAAACATCATATATCATCATATGATAACAGAATATACATCAATATCTGTAAATAAATAACTACTGGTGAGGAATCCAGTTGGATCCCTCCAACCTGTTTTCCTGCATCCAAAGACGTTAGCACAATACCCATTCCACTTCAAGGTGGAATATCGCGGTATATGGGTTTTATAAAAATAATCTGCTTACTAACGGCGCAATAGGGTCTCATCCGCTATACGAGGCGGGAAATCATCAATCCAATATATACATATGCCAATATGTATATATTGCTATATATAGATATATATCCTACTATATCTAATATCACATCCAATAGCAATCAAATCAATCAATAAATAACTGAAAATTCCACTTTCATTTGAGTGAGAAGATCTCACCGTGATTTTAATTCTGATTTCAGCGTTTATTTTCGAATAAAATTAAACGGCGTTTAATTTTACCCGAAATTCAAACTAACTCCAAACGACTCCAATCCAATTGTATTGCGTAGCATTCGACGATACGATTCCAACGCATTTTGTTTCGTCAAATTCTGATCACGCATCAAAAAGATATCACGTTACAAAGTTTTCACGGATTTTATATAAATTAATTTACAATTTACTTTATTATTATCAACCTAAATCTCGGCCATTGTTTTTAGAAATAGGATCCAGGCCACACGTTATTATCTTCCCTCCCTCTCCAGTATTCACGCGAACGAACCCATCCCGTTCGTGATTTTCAAACTGCCGCAACCCCCTCTTATCGACGAAACCTCATCAAACCCCCTTCATTCGAACCGCCTCAACCCCCAACACCACCGCCCAGAATGCGCACGCACGCGGTGGCTCCCCCTGCGCGCAAAACGATGACGAACGTGCGGTCTTCAAATGCCGATTGTCGTTGATCTGCTAACCCAAACGCGATCATGACCGTTGGATAGCAAGATCGCAGCGCCCTCTACAACTTTCATGTAGAAAGTTTCTTGAATTAAACAACGGATTGAAAGAAAATGAGGAAGAAGTGAGATCAAATTATGGCCTTTGAATTTGAAAATGGCGGCCGGCTGTGAAGAAACCCTAGGGTTGATATTCTTTTGCAAAAGTGAGGAATAAGGGGCTTTTATAGAAAATATTCCAAAACACTATTCATCCCGGAATTTCCGAACTCCAAATCGAGCGTGCCGGCTGACGTTTCTAAGGTTTACCCCGCGTTCCGGACGCAATGGAACAGGTTTCGGAAGCTAATTCGATCGTATGTGTGAGATATGACAATAAACGATCAATTTAAATTAAACCGATTTAAATCGATTTCGAGGCGTTTTAATTTGTACCGGACAAACGGTAACTCCAAAAATTACGAAATTTGAAATCTTACAATAATATCACATTACGGATCCGATGAAACTGGTTTCGTCGAAATCCGAGACCTTTTGAAAAATGACTATTTTAACTCGACGATTTAAAATTAAAACGATATCGATGCGTTTCGAGCTGCCACGGTCAAACGACAACTCTGATGGATACGAAAATTGAAATCCGATAATAACTAACTATTACGGATCCAATGAAACTGGTCTCGTTCAATTCTGAGACTGTTTGAAAATTGGCTATTTTTACAGTCGATAATTAAATATTAAAATATTCAATTTTCACAATTTAACTCCAAATTCAATTTTAAAAGTTCTATAACCTTTCTATAACTCCAGTATGATTAAATAAAATTTTACAAATCATTTTCAATCATATTTAATCCAGATTTAAATTATTTCTGGAATTTCACTATTAAATTATTGATTTAACTATCCAATTAAACTCAATATTCGAATTTTAAATTATCCGATTTATTAATTCCACTTATTAATATTTAAAATCAATTAAATATTCGAATTTTAATTATCAAAAATTCTGGGTCGTTACAGACTTCCCCCCTTAAAAGAATTTCGTCCTCGAAATTACAAGTTAGGAAGAAAGGTCCTTAACTCGTCTACTATTTTTCACAATCCAATAGTTTTATCAAATTTTCCAAACCAAATCTTTCTACTAAAGATTTGCTATTAATTCAACTAAATTTTCAACTTCAATTACAGATTTCAAACAACATTGTTTGACTTCTCAATTCAAACTTAAATTTAAATTCAAATTTTAAACTTTCAAAATTTTATCAAAATTTTCTAACACTCGAAATTTTCGAAAAATTTCGCCAGCGTCTCCTTTGCGCGGCTAATACGGCACGACTACAAAACGTCCCTACGGACTCTCAGATTTCAAAAAGAAAAGAAAAAGCCAAGCGGCTAGACAAGAAATCATCAAATTTCATATTCAAATTTAAATACATAACTTTTTCGAGCAATTCAAATTATCTTCGAAATCAAAATTCCAATTCCTTTTATAACACCTGTATATCCTACTAGCCATTATATCTAGTTACAACATTCACACTATTTTGCAAATTCGATTACAAAATTTCAATATGTACTTCTTATATCATTTTTACTTCACTGTTGAAGTTACACCTATTCATTTTCCTTCAATTTTACAGTTCACATTCATTTGAATTCAATTCACAATTTCAATTCAATTTGAATTCTATTCATCTTCAATTCTGAAATATTGAATTTCATCGATTAACTTTCATTTACAACTGCTTATTTTAAATTAGTTTCAATTACTAATTCATTACAAATTCTAATCTACTTATTCAAATTTGTTTTCAATATTCAGTTTAAATTCCAGTTTTATTCACTTTTGTTCGCTCCAAAAATTTATTTACAATTCACTATTTTGGTTTATAACCACTTATATTAAACTGGGTTTCCAACAACATATGAATTTTAATCCATCTTTCAATTTACATTATTCAATTCAATTCATTTCTTACAAATTCGAAATGAATTTCAACTTTCAATTTCACTTTCATTTAATTGATTCACCTATACTTGCTTTAATTTTAACTTCATTCTTTAAGTTAAATTTATTCTATCAAAATTCAAACTGTATAAGTTATCAACTTATTTCTTATTTCATAAGTATTTTTATATAGTATTCCAGAGTCTTTTCAATCTTTTTCAAAACCATTTTTGAAAACAATTCAAATCATCCTTTGAATTTCCAAAACCAAAACCCAAATTTTCCAAACACTTCCATTTAAAACAATTTGGTAGCAATTCCTCTTTTGGAAACCCGAAAATGAACACCGGTGATGTCGCGATCATTATCGGAATTATTTTCCAGCGACCGAAAAGAGTTTAGAGCTTTTATCTCTCCAAAATACTTTTCAAAACATTTGAAATTCATTTTCAAATCAAAAAGAAATTTAAATTTCCAAATCACCACAATTTTCAAATTCTTTTCAAAACATTTCCAAAACTTCTCTGGAATTCCGTTTTAAATTACAAATCACTTTTATAATTTACATCCTCACATTTCATTTATATGTGAATTCATTTCTTAACTTTGGAGTTATAATTCCAATTTCTTATTCAATTTCATTGATAATAATTTAATGTTATTACTTCTAACAACCATGCAACCATATACTATAGTACTTTATAGAAAAACATTTCTTTTCTATACAAAAATAGTTTTGGGCAAAATTATCTCATTCACCCTATTTAAACAATATTGTGCCGAATTGTTCTATTCGAGTGTTTAGAGATTCCTATCGATATAGTTGTACGGACAATACCGACCAGAATCCATATACCACTCAACAAACCAATCATCACAATATAAAACAATTTTATATTCACTAACAAATACGCACTCGTATCTATTATTACACTCAACTCATTCTAGAGTACTGCTGACTCTATCTCTAATGAGTAACACCCAACAGAGCAGGGTTGTCGCTTAACCATATGCTCTGATACCACGCTGTCACGTACGGGATTTTTCGACTTTCGAAAATTCGACATCGATACTCACTTTATCGACTGTCGAACAATCGAGTGCCGGAAACTCCAGTAGTGAGGGTTTTAGAAAGAAGAAAAAGGTAGAAGAAGAAGAAGATAGAAGAAAAAGAGAAGAAGAAGAAGAACAAAACAACAACAGATACAGAACAGAGACAATATCAGAATCTCACATATCGCAGCGGAACAATATATAATAGATAAATGAATATCATTTAAAAACAAAAGAATTATATCTGTTATTACATTACATCACATCACATCATCAGAGTCAATAAACAACAATGGACAGTTATATAAACTTGTCCTCATACAGAATACACAGCGGAATAAATACTATCAGATACAAATACTACGTCTCGCCATCCAGCTTATCTCCAAAGCTCCAGAATATCCAGAATATCCTGATAATATAACTCTAGGCTGCCCGTGTGGAAATTGGTGGGCACCCAGAGTTTAGAAGGGAACAATAAACTCCGAGTCAGTCATGGTGACTGGTGTGAGATCGTAAAACAGTTATTCTTTAAAATAAACAACAGGAAAACTTTAATGTAAATCCGCAATGCTTTTGGAAAATGAAACTACCATAAGACCTCCCACCACACACACAATGCAAACGCAGACTTGGAGGAGATTTCTTCTTATGATAGTCAAAGATGCTTACTACGCAAAAATCAAATTCTTTTTGATATTATTATTAGTGCATAGTGGAAAACATTTCGAAAGTAGAATATAAATCTTAGCCAGCATAGGTACCATTATATTATGCCTGCTATAGCTGCCTCCTGAGGAGACAGGTTATACAATTGAAATCGTAAAGGCTCGTATTGCTTCTTTGGATTTCCAACAAATGGTCAGGCTAAGGAACTTCCTTTTCCACGATGGGTACGTCCCTGGAATAGACGACCCGAGAACCTAACCGGATCTCTGCCAACACAAGGCCGGGTTACCTCTGCAAAAATAGGTAACTACTGACACGCGTATGCCATCCCCCGATCGTCACCGATCTTCCCGAGGATCCCCGATTCGCAACAACCACAAAGAAATAAATTTTGCAGCAACCACAGAGGTTAAGTATCTGGGCTCCATACCATGATACCACCTTTATCCAGAAGGAATGACATACACTAAGGGGCGTTACTCCCTAGAACCTTGCCGCATCCTTCCTGTTTCGACCATTTCCGGGGTGTGAGGCTCGACGAAGTCTCGTCCACAAAGCTACGCTTTCTCAAAAAGCCCTGCTTCGGGTCAAACAAAATGATCAACCTATGATCACAAAGATATAAGATCAAACAAATGATCATATCACAAATGATCAAACACTGACCATTTCACAGCAACACTCAGTATGCCACGTTACCAAATTGGGATATATCGCTGATAAATTTCAACTACATAACCTCTGAGCTCGTACGTCTCAGAGAAGGGTGTTAAGCTAAGAGAATAAATTCTCCGCCACCAACAGAAATGTATTTGAAAGAAATCAGCTTTATATCTCAAATTGTAACGTCAGACACACAATCCATACAAGTCTGTTCCGGGATCGAACAGAACCGAAGGCACTTCTCACGAAGCCCTTGCATTTCCGGATAATTTTCAATCACGTCAGGACTTCCCGTCACTAAGGGTGATAAAACCTCTAAACCGGAGATCAGCCGATGTAGAGTAACTCGACGGTAATCCTTCCGTTTTCAAAAATATCCGGTCTTCAACACCGGTCTTCAAATGCAATTCATAACGACGTATCACATATTCGGAATGGGTTATACGACCCCATGGTCCTTTCCCGGCTAACCCGAATAGTGAGCGATTATTTAAAAACAAGTGTGGCATTCAAATTCATCCAATTCACAACAAATACCTACTCAAGGTAATTATTGATAGTCGGTTATTTAACTATCAATAAAGATGCGTAACATCATCAGATTCCAAATAATTTCTCAAATTATTTCATTTTCAAAAATATCTTCATTAGATATAAAATTCCCACACTTCAAAAATAAATCAACATTTATTTTTCTAAACAATTCCCATTTCCTTTATAAATTCCATATGAATTTATATCTTCCAAAATATCTACTGATATACGATTTCCAAATCGATTTCAATTTTCAATTTCATTTTATCTTTAAGAAGATAAAATCTCAAAACGTTTCATTTCATTTTGGAAAAGCATTTCCATACTTATTTAATAATAAGTGGTTCACAAATCTATTTATTTTCAACATTTGAAAATATTCAATATACTTAAATCAAAATTAAGTATACATTCATTCTTTAAGGAAATCATAAATTTTAACATCTATTTGAGTCAAAAACGAATGTTGCGTAAAACATCGTTACGACGACTCGAAATCACTAGTATGGGGATTCGGATTTTAAGATAGGTATATATATAAATCCCAATACTACATAAAACATTTTCTTTCGAAAATCATTTACTATAACAATAGTGTTATAGTCCATCATTTCCTTATTTTTTTCGAAAACGCTTATTTCAACAATGAACGTTGAAATCTATGCTTTCGATTCATAATACATTTTTAAAACATCTTTAAAATGTTTAACTTCATTTTTAATATCACTTCTCCAAAACATATCCATTTTACTCAATAATATATTCACTGTCCAAAATCGTGAATATAATTCACTTATCCCAATTTCAATCATTTCTACACATTTTTATCTCAATAAAAATTCGCTATCCAAAATCGCGAATATATCTTCTTTAAAAATCTTCTATACTTAATTTCTCAAATTCAACTGATTTTGAATTTATAAACACGTTTATAAATTCTATTTCTATTTTAATAACAACTTCGACTTATAAATTTTCTTTTATTTACTTCTATAATTTACTTATCAAAATAAGTGATTTCGGATTTATAAACAACGTTTATAAATCGCATTTATACTTTATAACAATTTCAACTTATAAAATCATTTCATTTAGCAATTTCTATTCATATCTCATCTAAGTGTAAAAGTCAAATTTGTAAGTAAATTCTTATAAATCCTTTATTCTACGGTATCTATTCACTTTATAACTTCACGTTATAAATCTATTTATTTCATTCACTTATACTTGTTTTTAACACTTATAAAAAAATTCGTTTTATAAGTCCAATATTTTGATTTATAAATTATCAAATTTATAAACCTTTCTATACAAATCATTTATAGTTATTCAAAAATCCCATTTAAACCATTTTATCAATAAATCAACTATTTATTTCAAAAATCACACTTTGGTTAAATTTCACCAAAAATCTTAACTTTTATAACTTTAAAATTTTAGACGTTTATTTATTTGAAATAAATCAATTCAAAAATTCAATAAAACGTCTACTTTCAAAAATCACTTAAAAATCCTTTTAAAGTAAAAGTCGTTATTTTTAAACTTCAAAAGCTGAATCCGATGATGCAATGCATCAATTAGTCCATCACAACATCAAACATCATATATCATCATATGATAACAGAATATACATCAATATCTGTAAATAAATAACTACTGGTGAGGAATCTAGTTGGATCCCTCCAACCTGTTTTCCTGCATCCAAAGACGTTAGCACAATACCAATTCCACTTCAAGGTGGAATATCGCGGTATATGGGTTTTATAAAAATAATCCGCTTACTAACGGCGCAATAGGGTCTCATCCGCTATACGAGGCGGGAAATCATCAATCCAA
This sequence comes from Allium fistulosum, assembly GCA_030737815.1. Lineage (NCBI taxonomy): Eukaryota > Viridiplantae > Streptophyta > Magnoliopsida > Asparagales > Amaryllidaceae > Allium > Allium fistulosum. The sequence continues at coordinate 1,418,497,243 of CM060901.1, read as the reverse complement.
TATATACATATGCCAATATGTATATATTGCTATATATAGATATATATCCTACTATATCTAATATCACATCCAATAGCAATCAAATCAATCAATAAGTAACTGAAAATTCCACTTTCATTTGAGTGAGAAGATCTCACCGTGATTTTAATTCTGATTTCAGCGTTTATTTTCGAATAAAATTAAACGGCGTTTAATTTTACCCGAAATTCAAACTAACTCCAAACGACTCCAATCCAATTGTATTGCGTAGCATTCGACGATACGATTCCAACGCATTTTGTTTCGTCAAATTCTGATCACGCATCAAAAAGATATCACGTTACAAAGTTTTCACGGATTTTATATAAATTAATTTACAATTTACTTTATTATTATCAACCTAAATCTCGGCCATTGTTTTTAGAAATAGGATCCAGGCCAAACGTTATTATCTTCCCTCCCTCTCCAGTATTCATGCGAACGAACCCATCCCGTTCGTGATTTTCAAACTGTCGCAACCCCCTCTTATCGACGAAACCTCATCAAACCCCCTTCATTCGAACCTCCTCAACCCCCAACACCACCGCCCAGAACGCGCACGCACGCGGTGGCTCCCCCTGCGCGCAAAACGATGACGAACGTGCGGTCTTCAAATGCCGATTGTCGTTGATCTGCTAACCCAAACGCGATCATGACCGTTGGATAGCAAGATCGCAGCGCCCTCTACAACTTTCATGTAGAAAGTTTCTTGAATTAAACAACGGATTGAAAGAAAATGAGGAAGAAGTGAGATCAAATTCTGGCCTTTGAATTTGAAAATGGCGGCCGGCTGTGAAGAAACCCTAGGGTTGATATTCTTTTGCAAAAGTGAGGAATAAGGGGCTTTTATAGAAAATATTCCAAAACACTATTCATCCCGGAATTTCCGAACTCCAAATCGAGCGTGCCGGCTGACGTTTCTAAGGTTTACCCCGCGTTCCGGACGCAATGGAACAGGTTTCAGAAGCTAATTCGATCGTATGTGTGAGATATGACAATAAACGATCAATTTAAATTAAACCGATTTAAATCGATTTCGAGGCGTTTTAATTTGTACCGGACAAACGGTAACTCCAAAAATTACGAAATTTGAAATCTTACAATAATATCACATTACGGATCCGATGAAACTGGTTTCGTCGAAATCCGAGACCTTTTGAAAAATGACTATTTTAACTCGATGATTTAAAATTAAAACGATATCGATGCGTTTCGAGCTGCCACGGTCAAACGACAACTCTGATGGATACGAAAATTGAAATCCGATAATAACTAACTATTATGGATCCAATGAAACTGGTCTCGTTCAATTCTAAGACTGTTCGAAAATTGGCTATTTTTACAGTCGATAATTAAATATTAAAATATTCAATTTTCACAATTTAACTCCAAATTCAATTTTAAAAGTTCTATAACCTTTCTATAACTCCAGTATGATTAAATAAAATTTTACAAATCATTTTCAATCATATTTAATCCAGATTTAAATTATTTCTGGAATTTCACTATTAAATTATTGATTTAACTATCCAATTAAACTCAATATTCGAATTTTAAATTATCCGACTTATTAATTCCACTTATTAATATTTAAAATCAATTAAATATTCGAATTTTAATTATCAAAAATTCTGGGTCGTTACATGCATTGATTGATAAAAACAGCAAGAATTATTTGCTAACAATTTTTTATTCGTTTAGAAATTCTTAGGAATAGGATGCGTTGATTGGTGAAAGATAGGCAAGAAATAATTTGCACTGGTCAGCGAAATTGGCATGAATAAAGGGTAGAGAAATGACAAGTAATCAATTAGCTTTAAACGGAAATGGAAAATCTGGTGCGAATGTGTTTAAATGTTGATTAAGGTGAAGGACAGAAATATATTTATTATTTTTAAACGTCTATGAATTAAAAATTGGCAATTATTCACAAAAAGGAAAGTGGAAACCCCCGATGATTTTAATCTAGTTTTAAAAAATATTAACAGCTCTTTGGAAGAGTCAAAAGATTATATACATTTATAACAAATGGAAGAAATGGCAAGGCACGGTGAATTTCCTCCTTTAAACGTGCACGACAATTGATTTAGGAACAAAGACCATAATTAGAATGTGAATGGTTTTAATTTTTGCGGGTAACGCTTCTATTAAATCAGAAGGAAAGTAAAATATTTAAAAGTGCGTACAACAGACGCAATAGTTTATGCCCAAAATATAACAAAACAACGGTTTTAAATTTTATACGTTTTCCTATTTATATGTTATTTATTCCATCAAATAACGCGCCTTTTTAAACACGTAATTAACAGTTTAATTATACATAAATTTTGCAATCTATTACTTAATAAAACATGATTTGTTTACATTGGGTTTTTATTCATTTACCATGTACTAAGAATCTATTACTAAACGTAACTAAGAAAAATATAAATGATTAAATTTAAAAGTATATAATCCATTTTTAAAGAACAAAAGTGAAATAAAATTTTGTTATGAATATATTCAATTAAACTAACAAATTTGAAAACTAGAAAAAGATTTAGATTCCGATGAACGTAAATTTATAACCAAAATATGCATTTTAGAGTTTTCTTATAAATAAAAAAACTTGGGCGAGCTAAATTTAGAAAAGGACAAAAAAAAGAAAAAAGGAAAAACAAGAAGAAGGGAAGCGATGAAAAATTAGAGCTTGTAATACTTTTCTCTCTCTTAGGAAATGAGAAAATAAAGAAGATGAGAAAATGAGAAACTTGTACGTGAATTGCAAGGCAAAGTATACGGCTAAACTAAAGGAATGAATGCCTAAAAAAGGAATAAATGTTAGGAAAACAAAAAGGTAAGAATTAAGGCAACCTTTCTTTTCTTTCCCTAAAAACAGGTAATTAATTTAGAGCTTAATTATGTATATGGAGAGAAACCTTTCATTCTTTCTCTAATCAAATTGATTGATAAATTAAATGTCATTAACAAGCTATTTATTCATGGCATGGAAAGTAACTATGTCCAAATGTATTCTATAGTAAATTATGTAAGTGCAATATACTAGATTGTGTACAAAGATGATGTTTCCTTCATATATATCTTTATTGGTCATAGTATTATTATTAAAAACATATACGTATATATATATATATATATATATACTAGACTTATACATATAAATGTGTTAAAATTAAGTTTCACTATTTATGAGCCTAAAATTTAAAGACAACAATTTTGAACCTAATCTCCAGATTAAAAGGGTTTAAGATTAAAAACTTATAACTTTGCATACAAGTCCATCTTATAAATCTTAAGTCAAATTAACGCACACAAATATGTATATACAAATCACTGTAAATAATGTCTTAAACTTAATACAACATTTTTTTTGTTAAAATTTATAACTTAGTAAATTCTTTAATATTAAGCAACAAATTAAGGTCTAACGTTAATTTAAAAGGAAATAAAAGGAATCGTGATATTTTGCAATAAATTCAAGTTATTTTTATAAAGAAGCCCCAATATTTTGCAATAAATTCAAGTTATTTCAAAACCGACAGATCATTGCCATTTCAAAACCATATCAATACGATATCACTTTCACTTTAAATAAAACCATTTCCAAAATCATATCACTTTCCAAAGTTATAACGCTTTCGAAATCATAGTCTTTTAAAAATCAAAAAACTTTGGAAATCACTGGTTTGAAATCATAGCATTTTGGAAATCATAACACTTTAAAATTATAGCATTTTGGAAATCATAACACTTTTCTTTTAAACAGTTTAGATATTAAAATTAGTATATATAATAAAATAGTTTATAAATAAAATAATTTATATTAAAAATGGTTTATATTAAAATAGTTTATATTAAAATAATTTATAAGTAAAATATCAATAGTTTAAATATAATTTAAAATTACTTTATAAAATAAAATAGTTTCCTCAAATTTCACAAATCGATTCAAATTAACTCGAATTCCAAAATTTTAATTTAATCAAATCTCAAATCATCAATTTCAATTCGATTCAGTTTCTAAATAACCATTTCAATCTATCGATTTCAAATACATCTTTAAACCATAATATAAGCCGTTTCAATTTCAATATATTTCAAAGCTTTAAATATTCACATTTCAAAACTAAAATTGATAATTCCATTTATATCTCAATTTAATTTCATTACATTTTGTTTCTGAGATATTTCTTTAACCATTTCAATACAATTAAATACGACTTCAATTTAGAAATTTAAATAAACAAAATATCCCATTTAAATTTATATAAGTTTGAAATATTCATTCAAGTCACTTTTAATCAAATTCAAGTTATAAAACATATTGTAACGACCCGATATTTTCAACCATTCGCATCCATTATAAGTGTATAGGTAGACACTCATGCCAGAGTTGAATTGCTCAAAATACCGTGTTGTAATTAAAATTTGGCAAATCTCAGAATATACAGTAAATAAATATAATCACAGATCACAGACACAGAGTAAAATAATGCAGCGGAAGTAAAAGAAATAGTAGTTCATGAAGCTACTATGTAAATATATCAGAGTTACATAAGATACAACAGAAGAAATAGAGTACAACAGAAGTATCAATAAGATAACCAAGTACAAGCTGAACAGAGCAACATAACTGAAGTAGATAGAAGAAGACTAGCAGATAATCTCCAGCGATTCAAATCTCCAGAAGGTGGAAATCCAAATCTGTGAATAACTCAGGCTGACCCGAGCGTAAAGCAAAACACAAAACACTCGAGTCAGGACAAAATATACTTATATAATGTAAACCAACTCAAGTGAACTGTAATAAAGGTACAAGTAACTTAGAAGATGCTTGGGACCGCCCATCCTCTAAGGATCCGTTAAAATATCTACTATGTAGCGCTATTATAATAGTGTCTAAATAAGTAAAGTATAATCATATCGGAAAATAGCGTTAAGGGGATGGAGAACCTTAACGCGGTCGGATCTTAAAATCATAATCGTAGTAAAGCTCGATATGGTAGGTGGCACGGCACAACTAGGCAATGCCACGGTAGATATACCAATTACGCACACGGACTGATTGATACGCATAGCAGCCACTACCGTTCCACCTCGAACAACACTCCTAAATCGGAGGATGGCCATCTAATCAATCACAAGAGTATAATAACGAAGAAATGTGTTCGAGAAGAGGTGCTACCTCACTGGTCCGAGATCGCTCCTGTTTTAGCCACCTTATGCCAACTCACGGGAGTTGGGTCCACGTAACATACCTTAAGAACGTCGCCACCATCCTACTTCATTCTGGAATCTCCACCGCGTACACGGTTGCCAAAGTGGTTTTCGGTAAGACAGAGAGTATGTCCATATCCGATCCCGGTCTCTTTAACAACACAACGTTATTATAACCCGTGGTTATAAGTTTAAAAACAGTTTATACTTCAAAATAGAATATCATTTCAAATCCAAATCTTTATCAAAATAAAGATTAAATCAATTCCAAACCATTTCCATATTTTTAAAATATCATATCATTTCAAAACTTCATTTCAAATCATTTTAATATTCCAAATATCATTTGAGTTCAAATCTAAATATTCAACTTTAAATACCTTTTAAATTTAAAGGTATACTTCATTTATTATCATTTCAAATCACCTTTTAAATAGTTTATATTCCAATCAAATAATTCATTTAAACCTTTTAAAAGTGTAATTATTATATTTTCAAATCAAGTATTCAATTTCCAAAGTTTCAAACCATTCTGAGTTCGTTTACTAAGTCAAAAACCCTAATTATTAAAATTTCAGCATTTCACAGCATTTAAAAACAACTGCTATAGGTTATATTTGAAAACATTTTTAATTCAGCAAAGACAACACTTAAAACTGCTATTAAAACTCAGTTTTAGTTGAAATATAGTTCAAAACAGAAAAGACAGCATATCAGAAGTGCTGCGGTAGTTTAGATTTCAAAACAAGGGTTAAATTTGGTTTCAGCAAAGACTGCAGACCATTATAGCATTTCCAGAGAATGCTATAATAGACCTGAGTTCAATATTAGCCTATAAGTTCAATTACAGCAACTACAACATTTCAGAAATGCTGTAATAGCTCTTTTTACACAATTTTAGTTCAAAACAGAATCTATAGCATTTCTGAATGCTATTAAAAGTAAATTTCAGGTGTTAGTGTATTTCCAGCAATTAAATAACTTTAATTTAAAACACATAAACATTTTAAAAATCATATTTTAACATTTAAAATGTTCATTTACATATCATTTAACATATATCTTTTTCACAATAAATTTCTTATAATTAAATCCAATTTTCAACAATTTACTTAATAAGTTTAAGTGTAAAAGTTCCAATTCTTCACATTTCAACAAATAGACTTAACACTTCAAATTTAAATTACCATTTCACAATTTAACAAAATTTACAATTTTATTTAATTAACTTAAACCTTTAATTAAAACCAAATTTCACATTTCCTAGTCAAGTTATATTTTAAAAGATCACTTTTAAACATTGATTTATTTAACCACTTAAATTTATAGAAAAATCAATAATACTTTAATAAATCACTTAAATTCAAATTTAATCAAATTATCATATTTACCATTTCCAAATAAAATTTAATATCCATTTTATTTATATAACTTAAATATCATTTTTAACCAAATTTCCAACTTAAGTTATATTTCAAAAATCCAGTTAAACCTTTATTAATTACATTTTTAACATATAGAAAAATCATAATTTCTTTATTTTAAAACATTTCAAAATCTATCTAAATCAAATTTCATAAATTTATAATTTTTAAATTACTTAAAAATATCCAAAGCACTTTATAAAATAACCACGGGCCCGTATATAATTTTCTAACCTAGGTCAAGTGATACGGATATGTATCATTTCAATCCGCAGTTAAAAAAAAGAAAAATCCGGGTTCTATCATTTCAAACCCGCAATCCCAAGTTAAAATAAATTAAATAAAAATCGTTCAGGCCTATCATTTCAGCCCATAACGATTTTTCCCTATTCTAAAGTCCGTTCGGGTATGTATCATTTCAACCCATAGTGATTCTAATCTACAGGGAACTTGCAATGGTGATAACAGATATAAATAACAGAATAACATTAAATAATAGTAACATATGATATAATAAGTGTAATAACTGGTGTGAACATCATATGATAATAATATAAACATATATAACATGATGATATACATTACAGATTCAAATGGTGTCGGTTTATCAGTTATATAGGTACATATTGTCTGGTGAGAATAACTCACCTTTTTAAGTTGAAGTTTGCAAATCAAATGACACAACGAATTCCAGAAAGCACGATATGGCACGACCTTTGATTTGAGTGGAGAGAACCAAGATATAAATCTTGTATACAACAACAAAACAAAGTCATATATAAATAAAATTTCAATACCAAAGTTAGATTGAAACAAATAGAAACTAGTCTAGACAAGTACATCACCTAGCTTTTAAACAATTTGCTTGACTTTGCCTCAACTTGTGCTCAACCATACATGTATATGGCTCAGTCACAACATGTTTTCATGTGGAAATAGATCAGGTTTGGAACTGAAAATACATGGCTAGGCTTGAGAAGAGGAAGGGTTTTGGGGTTACAAAGTGAGGAATACAAATGAACAAGGCACAAAGTGGAGTTTTGGACAACATAGGCTCAACCTATGTCATTTTTGGGTTCGGCCATACATGTTTCAGATCAGGACAGAGGTAAGGCTGAGGGTAAATGGTCATATCATGGTGGTGGTGGAGCATGGGGAGGTGGCCAAGGCAAGATATGAAGGTGGTGGTGAAGTTTAGGTCGGCTATGCATAGTTTGCAAGGTTTTTGAGATGTTTTTGTGGTGTTTTCTCCATGGGATGGTCATGGCCTGTTATGGACAGAGGAGAGGGATGGTTGTAGGCTGTGGATAATGAGGAGGAGATGATGGTGGTGGTTGGTGGAGATGGTGGTGGTTGTGGCCAAGCAAAACTAGAGAGAAGCAAGGCAAAATCAAAGAGAAAATGAAGAAGAAAAGGAAGGAGAGGTAGCCATTGCTATTTTTTCTTTCTTGGCCGTGAGTTTTGAGATGTGAGAAAGTTTCTCACGTGAAAAATGAAGGGGAATACATGGCTATGCAAAAAAAATGAACGGCCAAAAGCAATGAGGTGAAAAGGCAAAGAAAATGAAAAGACAAGTAGATGAAAAGTCTCCAGAAAATGAAAAGGTTTTTGACTCTTTGTATTTCTATTTCTTTATATCAAAATAAAGCAAATAAATTTCAGTAAATAAAAATAAAATGCTGAACAAAATAAAATGAAAAATAAAATAAATAAACAATTTAAGTAAAGATAGAAAATAAAATGAGAAAATAGCTAATATATTGAAACAAGCATTTAAAATATAAACAAGATACACTTAACTTTGGAAAGTTGTAACTTCACTTTTAAAACTTTTAAAATGTTATAAAATAAAATATTGAAATGAAATGAAATTAAAATAAAGTGAAAAAGAAAAAGTAAATAAGTAAATAATTTAAAAAAAATAGAAAATAATTAAGAAAATAGCTAATATATTGGAACTAGCATTTAAAATATAAACAATGTACAATAAACATTTAAAAATTATAACAATACTTTTAAACAAATAAAAGTCAAGTAAATAAAATTAATGTTGAACAAAATGAAGTGGAAATGAAAATAAAATAAGATTTGAAGAAAATAGAAAATAAATAAAGAATTTCTTTTATTAAATGAAACTGGAAATTAGAAATTATAAACAGAATACAACTGACATTGGAAAATGTCAATTACACTTTTAAAAATGTTTTAAAACTAAAATATATGTGTAACATGTTATTTTACCCATATTATGTAACGACCCAATATTTTCAACCATTTGCATCCATTTCTAGCATTGTTTATTGAGTTTTTGGGTTGAAATCTTATGTTGTTTGTAATTGTTTGGTTTGAATGTGACAAGGCAATTAGCTGCTCTCCCACACTCAAATAATTATCGTGCTCTCGTGCCTCTGGAAATCTTTGTTGTGCGTTTGTGGTTGTCATCTCCAGCTTGAACAAGTGAGTAATTCTCACCAGACAATGTGTACTTATATAACTAGTAAACTGACACCATTTGAATCTGTAAAATTATATCATCCTGTTGTAACTATTATATTATGATCATATAATGTTTACCCCTATTATTACATATGTTATATCATCTATTACTGTTATCTCAGGCTATTCTGTTTATTTATATCAGTTTATCACACTGCAAGTTCCCTGTAGATTAGAATCACTATGGGTTGAAATGATACATACCCGAACGGACTTTAGAATAAGGAAAAATCGTTATGGGCTGAAATGATAGGCCTGAACGGTTTTTATTTATTTATTTATATTACTTGGGATTGCGGGTTTGAAATGATAAAACCCGGTTTTTCTTTGTAAACTGCGGATTGAAATGATACATATCCGTATCACTTGACCTAGGCTAGAAAATTATATACAGACCCGTGGTTTATATATTTTTCTGAAAATTTTAAAATACTTTTTTTAATGTAAATATTATGGTATTTTGATTTAAATTTCATTAAAATGATTTCTATAAAGTATTTGTGATTTTCTACAAATTAAATAAGTGAATTAAGTAAACGGTGAAGTAGAATTTGAAATATAAGTTAATTTTGGAATTTATGATTTTGTTTATAAATGAAATTTTTGTAAAGTAAGAAAATATGACAAATTTGATTTAAAGATGAATTTAATGATTTTTATTAAGTAATAATAATGTTTTAAAGGTGTTAATGATTTTGTATAAATTAAAATATGGAATAAATGAACATTTAAGCTGAATTTGGAAATATAACTTAAATTGAATTTTGTGAAATTTGTTTAAAAGTGAAATTTTAATTAAGTAAAATAAATGGAAATAAGCTATATTTTTGGAAATTTAAACTTAGTTGTTAAGTTAATAATTTAATTAAAGAAATGAAAATTTAATTGTTATTAAATTTGATTTTTGTATGGAAATTTGACTTTATAAAATCATAGAAATAAAGGTATTTAAATGATTGTGTTAAATGTGAAATATATGATTTTATAAGTTAAAATGATTTATATTAAAAGTTAATTATTTGTGGAATTGTAAATAAAACTCTGAATATGATTTAACAGCATTTTGAAATGTAATGTAAAGGATATTACAACATTTTGTAAATGTTGTAGTGTTTTAAATGAACTAAAAGGTTAATTTGAAATAAAGGCTATTATAGCACTTTGTAAGTGCTATAGTGGTTAAACTTAACATGTAAGTTAATTGAAACTTAAAAGAAATCTATTACAGCATTTAACGCTGTCTTTTGTTAATTAACTGTTTTAAACTATAACTTTACGTAGCATTTTATAAGTGCTACGGAAACTATATTTTGTTGTTTTAAATTAATTTTAATGAAAAATAATCTCTGGAAAATGATATAATTTTGGGAAATTAAATGTTAAATTTCTAAAGATAATGAAGAGATATTTAAGTGGAAGAATTTGATTTCTAATGTGAGTTTAAAATGGTATTTAAATTTAATAAAATGAATGGATTTAAATGGTATTTAAATGAATAAAAATGAATGGTGTTTTGAATAATATTTTGATATTGTGAAATGAGTTTGAAATGATACTTGATTTCTGACTTATTTAATTTATTTGATAAATGAATATTTGAAGTATATATTAATTGAGTTTATTTAAATGATATTGGATTTATGAAATGTGGGAGATTTAAAGTTTTGAAATATACTAAAGATTGAATATTGTATTTTGTGGATTTAATCTATATTGGGAATTGATAAGATTTGAAACGGTTTGTTGGTAAACTGTAATTGAATTGAAATTTGATGGTTTGAATTTAATAAGTTTGTAAATGTATAGAATTAAAAGATGATTTTAAATATATGATTTCGAAATGCTGTGATTTTCAAAGTATAATGATTTCAAATGTTTTGTTTCAAAAGAGTTATAACTTTGAAAGTATAGACTATTTGGAAGGTGAATATATGTTTGAAATGGAAATGATGTTGTTTTGAAATGAACATAGTTTTGAAATAAAATGATTTTGGTTTCGAAGTATAACTATCAAAGGTATGATATTTTGATATATAAAAATGATTTGAAATAAAGTTTGAAAAGATATAATATTTTGATGTATTAAAATGATTTGAAAAGAAGTTTGAAAGGATACGATATTTTAGAATATTGAAATGATTTGGAAATGATAAATCTTTATTTTGATAAAGACATCATTTTGAAATGATATCTTATTTTGAAGTAAAGTATTGTTTTTAAAAGTTATAACCACGGGTTATAATAACGATTGGTTGGCAAAGAGACCGGGATCGGATATGGACATACTCTCTGTCGATACCGAAAACCACTTTGACAACCGTGTACGCGGTGGAGATTCCAGAATGAAGTAGGATGGTGGCGACGTTCTTAAGGTATGTTACGTGGACCCAACTCCCGTGAGTTGGCATAAGGTGGCTAAAACAGGAGCGATTGACAGACCAAGGAGGTAGCACCTCTTATCGGACACACTTCTTCGATACCATTCTATTACTTGTGATTGATTTGGTGGCCACCCTTGATTGGGAGTGTTGTTCGAGGTGGGCGGTAGTGGCTGCTATGCGTCACCACTAGTCCGGATGCGTAATTGGTATATCTACCCTGGCATTGCCTAGTTGTGCCGTGTCACCTACCATATCGAGCTTTACTACGATTATGATTTTAAGATCCGACCGCGTTAAGGTTCTCCATCCCCTTAACGCTATTTTCTATATGATTATACTTTACTGATTAGACATTATTATAATAGCGAATATTACTACATAGTAGATAGTTTAACGGATCCTTAAAGAATGGGCGGTCCCAAGCATTCTTTAAGTTACTTGTACCTTATTACAGTTCACTTGAGTTGGTTTACATTATATAAGTATATATTGTCCTGACTCGAGTGTTTTGTGTTTTGCTTTACGCTCGGGTCAGCCTGAGTTATTCACAGATTTGGATTTCCACCTTCTGGAGATTTGAATCGCTGGAGATTATCTGCTAGTCTTCTTCTATCTACTTCAGTTATGTTGCTCTGTTCAGCTTGTACTTGGTTATCTTATTGATACTTCTGTTGTACTCTATTTCTTCTGTTGTATCTTATGTAACTCTGATATATTTACATAGTAGCTTCATGAACTACTATTTCTTTTACTTCCGCTGCATTATTTTACTCTGTGTCTGTGATCTGTGATCTGTGATTATATTTATTTACTGTATATTATGAGATTTGCCAAATTTTAATTACAACGCGGTATTTTGAGCAATTCAACTCCGGCATGAGTGTCTACCTATACACTTATAATGGATGCGAATGGTTGAAAATATTGGGTCGTTACATATTATAACATTACATGACCAAATAAAAGATTATTTATATAATTTAAAATAAACAATTTTGTTAAATACAGCAAATTACACACAATATTCAAAAGGGCGTAACTTTCACATTATAAATCAGATTTCAACGAAACGAAAAGCAGTATTCTTGAAATTATATTTACTTTCATAATAAAAGATAAATTTTAAGATTTTATATAATTTAAATTTTAAATTTAAAAGCCAAAGATTGAACTGTTTGAACAGAAATTCACTTTTCAGTAAACTAACCAATTTATACTAGTTTGAACTATAAATCACTTAATAATCAACATTTATATTTAAAATGAAATGTTTGAAATAGAACAAGTTTAAAATAATTTAAAATAAAAATAAAGTCAAAATTAAAGTATATGCAAAGTCTAGGGTTGTTACACTCTCCTCCACTCAAAACTTTTCGTCCCCGAAAAGGAACGAGGTACGGGAAAACACAGAAAAAGATAGAATGAATAGAATTAAGACAAGATGATAAGAAAATTGGAATTACACCTGATAACTATTGTTATAGGTAAGTTTAACAAGATGGAGGTGATCAAATCAAGAATATAAGCACGAAAAAAAATCCTCTAGAGTCAGAATCTCCCTTTCACTTGACCGACGGTCTATGAATGGAAAACAGTGTTCAGATCCGGATGAGTAACAAAGATTATCAAAGATTACATAAAGATTTCTAAACAGAAAGATTATAGAAAGATGCTTATACCAGCCTGTAGCAAGATGAGGGAAAATAAGGACAACCAAAAGATGGTTTGAAAAACAAAATAAGATAATAATTTGAAACCATAATGCTTTGAAATCATAACAATTTAGGGATGTTTATCATTTGGAAATCACACTACTAAAATCATAACACTTGGAAATGTTATTCTAAAAAAAACATAATACTTAGAAAATCATAACTCCTTTTAAAAAAATAATCTTCATTTAAACCATTTTAATTCAAGGTCAAATAATATTCATTTTAAAGTTGTAACATTTCTAAGTTCATCCAATTATAAAAATTTCCAAAACATTGTCTTTTCAAAATAGTAGCACTTATAAAATGCTACAGTAGATATATTAGTATTTCAAATCAGTTTTATTCTAGAAATATTCATTTGGATATCATTTAACTTATGACTTATTAAAAAAAACTTTTATGAATGAAATATCCAAATTAAACTATACTTCATTTATTAAGTTAAAAGTTCACTATTTTAGTTAGCTCTTAATTTAACACATAACCTAACACTTTATTTAAAATACCCATTTCACAAATAGATATTCCTTTAATAAGTTACACTTAAAATTCCATTTGAAAACCAAATTCTCAATTATCAAGTTTTAGTGATGTTAAAATACATTTTAACTATTTAAATCATAATTATTCATTTTTTAAAACATATCTATTTCATAAATAAAATATTTATCATAGCAAATATAACAATCAAATTTCTTTACACATTTATTCATTTAGACATCAATTAAACTATGATTTCAAGTTAAATAAACTTTATTACAAAATGTCCAATTCAAATGTATTTTATTTTATCTATTCAAAGATACTTATTATACAACATATTCATTTCAGGAAATAACCTTTATTAAAATTCCTAGGTTAGACTTAAGGTTCCATATAAAATCAAATTTGATTATTAAGTTATTTAAATAAAATCACTTTAAATTCCTTTTTCACTATTTTCCTCTGTTAATCTTTTATAAATAAAATTTAAGTGTATAAAATTTATTATAACCACTCAAAATTTATTTATAAAATCCTTTTTATATTGTATATTATCCAATTACATTGTTAACTTCTAAAAAAATTTAAGGTAAGTTATATTTGAATGCAATTGTATTATACAAATAAAACTTTCCAATTCAATTATCTCAAGTTTGAATCATTATCCAAATTTTTGATTTTTTTCTTTTTTATAATTGAAATTATTCTTTAAGAAAAAAATGTAAGAATTAAATTTCCGATTTCCTTCAAACCGGTTAGAGATAAATAAATATATGTACATAATATGTCAAATCAATTTTAAATCATATACCTATATATAATATAAATCAAATCATATTTTAGAAATTCAAACCAATTAAATTCTCAAAGCAACACTGTAGCAAGCCTACAGAGCGGTCTCTTCACTTCGAAACTCTAAAATGAACGTCGATGATGCTGTAGTCATCACCGAAATTATTTTCCAGCGACAAAGAGAAGAGCACTAAATTTTTAAACTTAAAACTCTTTTAGAAACAAATTTCTACTTGGAAATACTTTAAATAATATATCCTTTTAAAACTTTTAACATAAGGTTTGAATCCATCGGAAATTAAATTCTTAAATTTCTTGTTTTAAATTCATTTCAGTTCCCAAATAAATTTATAAACAACTATTTATAAATTCATTTGTAGAACAATAAATGATAAATCAAGTATTATCACTTCAAATTATAAATTTAAATCAATTTATTAAGTTCCATAAATTATATATCAAAATTTATTTCATTAACCAAATTTTTTTTTATAATATTGTGTCAGTTTGTTCTGTCAAAGTGTTTTAGAAATCTTATCGATAGCGTTGATCAGACGAATCGATCGGAAACCCAAATCAACATCAACAACTCAAACAACACCATATATAAAACAAAACATAGATTTACAAGTACAATTCAAAATGTTTGGAGATAGTTTAGAAACACAAGACAAGATGGTTAAACAGAGTAGAGAGATGGGTAAGCTTAGGTAAATCGCGGACAACCTTAACCGGGTCAACCGTGACTTAAAGAATAAGATCGATGTGGATTTTTCTGGGATAAATCTACGTTCGATCTCAAGAGATAGAGTTTGGAATAATAAAAGATATTAGCATCTAAACCAAGGATAGATAAAATCTCTGGTGAATCGATGCTGACTGTAAAGGATTTTCACCCCTTTACAAGAAAATTAGAATATTGGCGAGATCGCCAATTCACTATAAAGATCATTCGAAGTGGAGTTATGTGATACTCCAAAATCAAAAGAAGATGAATAGTGAGGGACAAGAATGAATTTTGGAACCGCAGGAAACGTTCCAAAATTCAAAGGAAATCGAATCAAAAGGAAGAGATTCAAACTCGAACGAAAGTGATTCTGTAAATAAATTTACCATACATTCTAAGTTTTGCCTCAAAGCCAAAGCTCTGATACCAACTGTAACGACCCGATATTTTCAACCATTCGCATCCATTATAAGTGTATAGGTAGACACTCATGCCAGAGTTGAATTGCTCAAAATACCGCGTTGTAATTAAAATTTGGCAAATCTCAGAATATACAGTAAATAAATATAATCACTGATCACAGACACAGAGTAAAATAATGCAGCGGAAGTAAAAGAAATAGTAGTTCATGAAGCTACTATGTAAATATATCAGAGTTACATAAGATACAACAGAAGAAATAGAGTACAACAGAAGTATCAATAAGATAACCAAGTACAAGCTGAACAGAGCAACATAACTGAAGTAGATAGAAGAAGACTAGCAGATAATCTCCAGCGATTCAAATCTCCAGAAGGTGGAAATCCAAATCTGTGAATAACTCAGGCTGACCCGAGCGTAAAGCAAAACACAAAACACTCGAGTCAGGACAATATATACTTATATAATGTAAACCAACTCAAGTGAACTGTAATAAAGGTACAAGTAACTTAGAAGATGCTTGGGACCGCCCATCCTCTAAGGATCCGTTAAAATATCTACTATGTAGTAATATTCGCTATTATAATAGTCTCTAAATAAGTAAAGTATAATCATATCGGAAAATAGCGTTAAGGGGATGGAGAACCTTAACGCGGTCGGATCTTAAAATCATAATCGTAGTAAAGCTCGATATGGTAGGTGACACGGCACAACTAGGCAATGCCAGGGTAGATATACCAATTACGCACACGGACTGATGGATACGCATAGCAGCCACTACCGTTCCACCTCGAACAACACTCCCAAATCGGAGGATGGCCATCTAATCAATCACAAGAGTATAATATCGAAGAAATGTGTCCGAGAAGAGGTGCTACCTCACTGGTCCGAGATCGCTCCTGTTTTAGCCACCTTATGCCAACTCACATGAGTTGGGTCCACATAACATACCTTAAGAACATCGCCACCATCCTACTTCATTCTGGAATCTCCACCGCGTACACGGTTGCCAAAGTGGTTTTCGGTAAGACAGAGAGTATGTCCATATCCGATCCCGGTCTCTTTAACAACCCAACGTTATTATAACCCGTGGTTATAAGTTTAAAAACAGTTTATACTTCAAAATAGAATATCATTTCAAATCCAAATCTTTATCAAAATAAAGATTAAATCAATTCCAAACCATTTCCATATTTTTAAAATATCATATCATTTCAAAACTTCATTTCAAATCATTTTAATATTCCAAATATCATTTGAGTTCAAATCTAAATATTCAACTTTAAATACCTTTTAAATTTAAAGGTATACTTCATTTATTATCATTTCAAATCACCTTTTAAATAGTTTATATTCCAATCAAATAATTCATTTAAACCTTTTAAAAGTGTAATTATTATATTTTCAAATCAAGTATTCAATTTCCAAAGTTTCAAACCATTCTGAGTTCGTTTACTAAGTCAAAAACCCTAATTATTAAAATTTCAGCATTTCACAGCATTTAAAAACAACTGCTATAGGTTATATTTGAAAACATTTTTAATTCAGCAAAGACAGCACTTAAAACTGCTATTAAAACTCAGTTTTAGTTGAATTATAGTTAAGACAGCATATCAGAAGTGCTGCGGTAGTTTAGATTTCAAAACAAGGGTTAAATTTGGTTTCAGCAAAGACTACAGACCATTATAGCATTTCCAGAGAATGATATAATAGACCTGAGTTCAATATTAGCCTATAAGTTCAATTACAGCAACTACAGCATTTCAGAAATGCTGTAATAGCTCTTTTTACACAATTTTAGTTCAAAACAGAATCTATAGCATTTCTGAATGCTATTAAAAGTAAATTTCAGGTGTTAGTTTATTTCCAGCAATTAAATAACTTTAATTTAAAACACATAAACATTTTAAAAATCATATTTTAACATTTAAAATGTTCATTTACATATCATTTAACATATATCTTTTTCACAATAAATTTCTTATAATTAAATCCAATTTTCAACAATTTACTTAATAAGTTTAAGTGTAAAAGTTCCAATTCTTCACATTTCAACAAATAGACTTAACACTTCAAATTTAAATTACCATTTCACAATTTAACAAAATTTACAATTTTATTTAATTAACTTAAACCTTTAATTAAAACCAAATTTCACATTTCCTAGTCAAGTTATATTTTAAAAGATCACTTTTAAACATTGATTTATTTAACCACTTAAATTTATAGAAAAATCAATAATACTTTAATAAATCACTTAAATTCAAATTTAATCAAATTATCATATTTACCATTTCCAAATAAAATTTAATATCCATTTTATTTATATAACTTAAATATCATTTTTAACCAAATTTCCAACTTAAGTTATATTTCAAAAATCCAGTTAAACCTTCATTAATTACATTTTTAACATATAGAAAAATCATAATTTCTTTATTTTAAAACATTTCAAAATCTATCTAAATCAAATTTCATAAATTTATAATTTTTAAATTACTTAAAAATATCCAAAGCACTTTATAAAATAACCACGGGCCTGTATATAATTTTCTAACCTAGGTCAAGTGATACGGATATGTATCATTTCAATCCGCAGTTAAAAAAAAGAAAAATCCGGGTTCTATCATTTCAAACCCGCAATCCCAAGTTAAAATAAATTAAATAAAAATCGTTCAGGCCTATCATTTCAGCCCATAACGATTTTTCCCTATTCTAAAGTCCGTTCGGGTATGTATCATTTCAACCCATAGTGATTCTAATCTACAGGGAACTTGCAATGGTGATAACAGATATAAATAACAGAATAACATTAAATAATAGTAACATATGATATAATAAGTGTAATAACAGGTGTGAACATCATATGATAATAATATAAACATATATAACATGATGATATACATTACAGATTCAAATGGTGTCGGTTTATCAGTTATATAGGTACATATTGTCTGGTGAGAATAACTCACCTTTTTAAGTTGAAGTTTGCAAATCAAATGACACAACGAATTCCAGAAAGCACGATATGGCACGACCTTTTATTTGAGTGGAGAGAACCAAGATATAAATCTTGTATACAACAACAAAATAAAGTCATATATAAATAAAATTTTAATACCAAAGTTAGATTGAAACAAATAGAAACTAGGCTAGACAAGTACATCACCTAGCTTTTAAACAATTTGCTTGACTTTGCCTCAACTTGTGCTCAACCATACATGTATATGGCTCAGTCACAACATGTTTTCATGTGGAAATAGATCAGGTTTGGAACTGAAAATACATGGCTAGGCTTGAGAAGAGGAAGGGTTTTGGGGTTACAAAGTGAGGAATACAAATGAACAAGGCACAAAGTGGAGTTTTGGTCAACATAGGCTCAACCTATGTCATTTTTGGGTTCGGCCATACATGTTTCAGATCAGGACAGAGGTAAGGCTGAGGGTAAATGGTCATATCATGGTGGTGGTGGAGCATGGGGAGGTGGCCAAGGCAAGATATGAAGGTGGTGGTGAAGTTTAGGTCGGCTATGCATAGTTTGCAAGGTTTTTGAGATGTTTTTGTGGTGTTTTCTCCATGGGATGGTCATGGCCTGTTATGGACAGATGTAAAGACCCACAAATCTGTCTTCTGAAAACCCGACACTGCTATGTCCACTGTAGCAATTGTCGAACAATCGGATGGCGGAAACGCGAACTTTAATGTTTAAAAGAAGAGGCAGAAGAAAAGACAGAAGAAAAAGAAAGAAGAAAAGAGAAGAAGAAAAGAGCAGAAGAAGAAAGGAGAACAACAGAAAGAAAAAGAACAACAGAACAACAACAGAGAACAGAAACAGAACAATATCAAAATCTCACATTCGCAGCGGAACAATATATAATAGATAAATGAATAATCTTTAAAACAAAGAACTATATCATTTTATACATACATCAATCATCAGAGTCAATATACAACAATGGACAGTTATATAAACTTGTCCTCATTCAGAATACACAGCGGAATAAAATAATATCAGATACAAATCCTACGTCTCGTCATCCAGCTTATCTCCAAAGCTCCAGAATATCCAGAATATCCTGATAACCTAACTCTAGACTACCCGTGTGGAAATTAGTGGGCACCCAGAGTTTAGAAGGGAAACAATAAACTCCGAGTCAGTCATGGTGACTGGTGTGAGATCGTAAAACAGTTATTTTTCACAAAGAAAATAAAACAAATTCGCAATGCTTTTGGAAAATGAAACTACCATAAGACCTCCCGCCACACACACAATGCAAACGCAGAATTGGAGGAGATTTCTTCTTATGATAGTCAAAGATGCTTACTACGCAAAATCAAACTTTTTTTTGATATTATTATTAGTGCATAGTGTAGAAAACATTTCGAAAGTATAATATTAATCTTAGCCAGCATAGGCATTCCGCACTTATGCCTACTATAGCTACCATCCAAACAGTGGTGACCACCATAAGTGAATGATAGGTTCTACAACTAAAACCGTACAAGGCTCGTATTGTTTCTTTGGATTTCCAACAAATGGTCAGGCCAAGGAACTTCCTTCTCCACGATGGGTACGTCCCTGGAATAGACGACCCGAGAACCTAACCGGATCTCTGCCAACACAAGGCCGGGTTACCTCTGCAAAAATAGGTAACTACTGACACGCGTATGTCATCCCCCGATCGTAACCGATCTTCCCGAGGATCCCCGATTTCCAACAAACCACATAGTAAAAATGCAGCAACCACATAGGTTAAGTATCTGGGCTCCATACCATGATACCACCTCTATCCAGAAGGAATGACATACACTAAGGGGCGCTACTCCCTAGAACCTTGCTGCATCCTTCCTGTTTCGACCATTTCCGGGGTGTGAGGCTCGATGAAGTCTCGTCCACAAAGCTACGCTTTCTACAAAGCCATGCTTCGGGTCAAACAAAATGATCAACCTATGATCACAAAGATATAAGATCAAACAAATGATCATATCGCAAATGATCAAACACTGATCATTTCACAGCAACACTCAGTATGCCACGTTACCAAATTGGGAGTATATCGTTGATAAATTTCAACTACATAACCTCTGAGCTCGTACGTCTCAGAGAAGGGTGTTAAGCTAAGAGAATAAATTCTCCGCCACCAACAGAAATGTATTTGAAAGAAATCAGCTTTATATCTCAATTTGTAACGTCAGACACACAATCCATACAAGTCTGTTCCGGGATCGAACAGAACCGAAGGCACTTCTCACGAAGCCCTTGCATATCCGGATAAATTTCTAATCACGTCCGGACTTCCCGTCACTAAGGGTGATAAAACCTCTAAATCGGAGATCAGCCGATGTAGAGTAACTCGACGGTAATCCTTCCGTTTTCAAAAATATCCGGTCTTCAACACCGGTCTTCGAATGCAATTCATAACGACGTATCACATATTCGGAATGGGTTATACGACCCCATGGTCCTTTCCCGGCTAACCCGAATAGTGAGCGATTATTCAAAAATAAGTGTGGCATCCAAATTCATCCAATTCACAACAAATACCTATTTAAGGTAATTATTGATAGTCGGTTATTTAACTATCAATAAAGATGCGCAACATCATCAGATTCCAAAAATTTTTCCAAATTATTGTATCTTTCAAAATATCTTTACCAGATATAAAATTTTCACTTCAAAAATAAATCAACGTTTATTTTTTAAACAACTTCCCTTTCTTTTATAAATTCCATAGTGAATTTATATTTCAAAATATCTACTGATATACGATTTTCAAATCGATTTCAATATTCAATTTCAATTTATCTTTAAGAAGATAAATTCTCAAAACGTTCATTTCATATTGGAAAAGTATTTCCTTACTTATTTAATAATAAGTAATTCACAATCTATTTATTCTCAACATTTGAAAATATTCGATATACTTAAATCAAATTAAGTATATATTCATTCTTTAAGGAAAACATTCTTTTAACACCTTTATTTGAGTCAAAACGAATGCTACGTAAAACATCGTTACGACGACTCAAAATCACTAGTATAGGGATTCGAAATTAAAATAGATATATATATCCCAATA
The DNA here is from genome assembly GCA_030737815.1 of Allium fistulosum. NCBI lineage: Eukaryota > Viridiplantae > Streptophyta > Magnoliopsida > Asparagales > Amaryllidaceae > Allium > Allium fistulosum. Next base: position 1,418,475,490 of record CM060901.1, on the reverse strand, counting down.
CTATATAAAAATATTTCCTTTAGGAAATCATTTACTATAACAACAGTGTTATAGTCCATCATTTCCTTAAATTTCTCGAAAAACATTTATTTCAATAACAAGTGTTGAAATCTATGCTTTCGATTCATAGTACATTTTAAAACATCTTTAAAATGTTTAACTTCATTTTTTTTATATCACTTCTTCAAAAATAAATCCATTTTACTTAACAATATATTCACTGTCCAAAATCGTGAATATAATTCACTTAACCCAATTTCAATCATTTCTACACATTTTAATTTCAATAGGGATTCGCTATCCAAAATCGCGAATATATCTTCTTTGAGAATCTTCTATATTTAATTTCTCCAATTCAATCTATTTCGAATTTACAAACACGTTCATAAATTCTATTTCTCTTTTATAACTACTTTGACTTATAAATCTTCTTTATTAACCATTCGATCAATATTCCACTTAAAGGCAAAAATCAAATTTACAAGTAAATTTCTTATAAGTCTTTATTCTACAATTTCATTCATTTTATAACTTCATACTTTATAAATCTATAAACTTCAAATCTTCAAAATTTATAATTCTATAAATTTCTTATCTTTACAACTTATAATTCTATAAATTTTCTATCTTCACAATTTATAAAAACTCGTTTTAAATTCCAAAAATTTTAAAAATTTTAATTGATAAATATCAATTTTGTACATCTTTTATATACATCGTTTTTAATAATTCGAAAATCCAAATTTAAACTATTTTATAAATTACTTAACTGTTTATTTCAAAAATCACCTCTCGGTTATATTTCACCAAAATCTTAACCTTTATAACTTTAATAATTTTAATGTTTGTAAATTTATTCAAAAATTTAATAACGTATATTTACAAATAATCACTTTAAAAATCTCTTTTAAAGTTAAAATCGTTATTTTAAAACTTCAAAAATTGAATCCAATGATGCAACGCATCAATTAGTCCATCAACATCAATCATCATATATCATCATATGATAACAGAATATATATCAACATCTGTGAATAAATAAATACAGTTGAGGAATCCAGTTGGATCCCTCCAACCTGTTTCCCTGCATCCAAAGACGTTAGCACAATACCAATTCCACTTCGAGGTGGAATATCGCGGTATATGGGTTTTATAAAAATAATCCGCTTACTAACGGCGCAATAGGGTCTCATCCGCTATACGAGGCGGGAAATCATCAATCCAATATATACATATTCCAATATGTATATATTGCTATATATATATAGATATATCCTACTATATCTAATATCACATCCAATAGCAACAATCAGTCAATAAATAACTGTCATACAAAATTTGTTTTGAGTGAGAAAATAATCTCACCTTAGCTTTTTAATTTGCCATCCATCTCCAATCTCGACCCAATTATCTTGATTTATACCTTGTATAAATATTTACACAGTTTATTAATATTCAAACCAATCAAATAATAAATTTTCATTCTTGATTGTTTAATTAATTAATAGTTTCATTTAAACCAATTTTCCCTTTAATAAATTTATTTTCAACTAATTATCTTACTTTAATTTAATATCTTTAAACCACTTGATTTTATTTTAAAATAACACTTTTAATTTTTAAACAGACTTCTATTTGATAATTTAAATTAACAAAAAATTATATTTTTAACTGATTTTCCTTTTATATAAACAGCTGCTTATATAACCTAATGTTCTAATTTCTTGAAATAAAATATCAACTAAAAATTAACTTTCAAATTTTTTTTGTTTTACTGTATAAATTCCAGAATTTAAATTCTCAGGTTTTATTTATTCATAAATTCAAAATTTAAAAAAGAACAGAAAGAAAACTCATACCCAAAATTTCCTTCGACCTCAACCTGGAACCCTTACCTCTTCATCGCACTGGCCTCGCGAGCTCCCTCAGTGCCGACGCACTCGATCTCTCCGATGCCACCCTCGAGAGCAACTGTCGAACTCCTCCATTGCCATCGACTCGACGTTCGCCGCCCCAAATCGAGTCGCCTCGACCTCGCCTGACGTCGCGAACAACCCCTCACCAAAACCCCAGGCTCTGCCCTGCCTTCGAGTGTACGAGCGTGCGCCTCCAATGCGATGTCGCCAAGTCGCGATTCGATTTCAATGATCGGAGATGCTTGGCCCTAGCTCGCGTACGCCTGCGATGCCATTCCACTCGACCCTGAACTCGCGAACGCGACCTCGACTCGTGAATTTTTACATTGAAGGAGGCGGCCATTAATTTTATTTTTTCTTTCGTTTGATTTCTTTTGAACTGAGGAGGGATAGAGGTATTTTAAAATCGAAGACGGCATGTTTTCACACGATTTTTGTTCGTGATTCCTGCAGTGTTTCTCGGCGTGAGTTAAGGGAGACAACGTGGCGTTTTGTTGACCAATTCAAGATTTAAGAATTTAAATTTAAAAATTTAAATTAAACTCGATTGAATTTCAATGCGTTTACTCACCGTACGGTCACATATCAATTCCGATAGATACGAAATTTGAAATCCGACAATAATTCAATATTACGGACCCAATGGAACTGGTTTCGTCGAATTCCGAGACTGTTTGAAAAATGACTAATTTTAAATATCGGTTGAACGATATAAATTTCAAAACTGAACAGAACAGTTTAAAATTAAATTCTGAAAGTTCTATTACCTTCAGTATCATCAATATAAATTTTGAAAGCTTTCGAAATATTTTTCTTCAGCTTAAAATTGAAGATTCAATTTTTTATCCAGTTTCAATAGATTAAATTCTATAATTTAATCGCCAAATTCAGAATTATATCGGGGATTCAAATTAAATCATCGTTCAAATATTTAAAATTAATTAAATATTCTCAATTTAATTTGTTCAAAATCCTGGGTCGTTACAAACTTCCCTCCTTAAAAGAATTTCGTCCCGAAATTACAAGTTAGGAAAAAAAGTCCTTAATTCGTCTACTATTTTTCACAGTCCAACAGTTTTATCAATTTGTCAAAACAAATCTTTCTACTAAAGATTCGTTATCATTTAACTCGTTTCCAACTTCAATTATAAGTTCCAAACAACATTGTTTACTTCAAAATTCAAATTCGAGTTTAAATTCAAATTTTGGACTTTCAAAATTTCTCAAAAATTTTCTAACGTCCTAAATTCCCGAAAAATTTCACCAGCGTCTCCTTTGCGCGGCTAATACGGTACGACTACAAAACGTCCCTACGGACTCTCAGATTTCAAAAAGAAAAAGAAAAAGCCAAGCGGCTAGAGAAGAAATTAGCAAAAACTCATATTATAATTCAAATACTTACCTTTTGTCGAGCAATTCAAATTATCTTTGAAATCAAATCCAATTTCCTCATAACACCTGTATATCCTACTAGCCATAATATCTAGTTACATATCCAAACCATTTTGCAAATTCCATTACGAATTTTTCAATATGAACTGCTTATACATTTTTACTTCACTATTGAAGTTATATCCATTATCATTCAATTTTGCATTTCAATTTTCATTTGAATTCAATTCACAATTACAATTCAATTTGAATTCTATTTAACTTCTGAATATTGAATTTATCAATTATCTTTCATTCATAACTGCTCTTTTTAGATTAGTTTTAGTTACTAATTCATTACAAATTACAATTCACTTATAAATTCAAATTCGTTTTCAACATTCAGTTTCAATTCCAATTTTATCTTCATTTATAATTATTCAATTCAATTTATTGCCTACAAATTCGAAATGAATTTTAACATTCAATTTTATTTTCTCGCATTTGCCATTGCAAATTTATTTATTTGTTCACAAATTCTTTTATTTCAATTTGAACTTTCATTTCAATCAGATTTCAAATATTCTATAAGTTATCAACTTATTTTCATTCTCATAAATATTTTTATATATATAGTATTCCAGAGTCTTTTCAACCTTTCAAAGCCATTTTGAAAACAATTCAATTTATCCTTTGAATTTCCAAAACAAAAACACAAAATTTTCAAACAACTTTCATTTAAAACAATTTGGCAGCAATTCCTCTTTTGGAAACCCGAAAATGAACTCTAATGATGCCGCGGTCATCATCGAAGTTATTTTCCAGCGACCGAAAAGAGTTTAGAGCTTTTCATTCCTTCAAAACATTTTTTTCAAAACCTTTGAAATTCATTTTCAAATCAAAAAGAAATTAAACTTTCCAAATTTCCAAAATTTTCAAATTCCTTTCAAAACATTTCCAAAAACTTCTCTGGAATCCCGTTTTAAATTACAATTCACATTTATAATTTACATTTTCAAATTTCATTTGCATGTGAATTTATTTCTTAACTTTGGAGTTATGATTTCAATTTCTTATTATAATGATAACATTTCAATATTATCACTTTCTAACAACCAAACATCCATATACTATAATAATTCATAGAAAATTATTTCTTTTCTATACAAAAATAGTTTTGGGCAAAATTATTTCATTCACCCTATTTTAAAACAATACTATGTCGTCTTGCCTCGTTTAAGTGTTTAGAAATCTCTATCGATAATATGGCGTCCCACATACCGACCAAAATTCACAAACATCTCAACGGATAAGCAAACACAATATAAAACATTTTTATATTCACTAACAAATACGCGCTCGTATCTATTATTACACTCAACTCATTCTAAATTCTAGAGTACTACTGACTCTATCTCTAATGAGTAACACCCAACAGAGCAGGGTTGTCGCTTAACCATAGGCTCTGATACCACCTGTAAAGACCCGCAAATCCGTCTTCCGAAAACCCGACACTGCTATGTCCACTGTAGCAATTGTCGAACAATCGGATGGCGGAAACGCGAACTTTAATGTTTAAAAGAAGAGGCAGAAGAAAAGACAGAAGAAAAAGAAAGAAGAAAAGAGAAGAAGAAAAGAGCAGAAGAAGAAAGGAGAACAACAGAAAGAAAAAGAACAACAGAACAACAACAGAGAACAGAAACAGAACAATATCAGAATCTCACATTCGCAGTGGAACAATATATAATAGATAAATGAATAATCTTTAAAAAAAAGAACTATATCATTTTATACATACATCAATCATCAGAGTCAATATACAACAATGGACAGTTATGTAAACTTGTCCTCATTCAGAATACACAGCGGAATAAAATAATATCAGATACAAATCCTACGTCTCGTCATCCAGCTTATCTCCAAAGCTCCAGAATATCCAGAATTTCCTGATAACCTAACTCTAGACTACCCGTGTGGAAATTAGTGGGCACCCAGAGTTTAGAAGGGAAACAATAAACTCCGAGTCAGTCATGGTGACTGGTGTGAGATCGTAAAACAGTTATTTTTCACAAAGAAAATAAAACAAATTCGCAATGCTTTTGGAAAATGAAACTACCATAAGACCTCCCGCCACACACACAATGCAAACGCAGAATTGGAGGAGATTTCTTCTTATGATAGTCAAAGATGCTTACTACGCAAAATCAAACTTTTTTTTGATATTATTATTAGTGCATAGTGTAGAAAACATTTCGAAAGTATAATATTAATCTTAGCCAGCATAGGCATTCCGCACTTATGCCTACTATAGCTACCATCCAAACAGTGGTGACCACCATAAGTGAATGATAGGTTCTACAACTAAAACCGTACAAGGCTCGTATTGTTTCTTTGGATTTCCAACAAATGGTCAGGCCAAGGAACTTCCTTCTCCACGATGGGTACGTCCCTGGAATAGACGACCCGAGAACCTAACCGGATCTCTGCCAACACAAGGCCGGGTTACCTCTGCAAAAATAGGTAACTACTGACACGCGTATGTCATCCCCCGATCGTAACCGATCTTCCCGAGGATCCCCGATTTCCAACAAACCACATAGTAAAAATGCAACAACCACATAAGTTAAGTATCTGGGCTCCATACCATGATACCACCTCTATCCAGAAGGAATGACATACACTAAGGGGCGCTACTCCCTAGAACCTTGCTGCATCCTTCCTGTTTCGACCATTTCCCGGGTGTGAGGCTCGATGAAGTCTCGTCCACAAAGCTACGCTTTCTACAAAGCCATGCTTCGGGTCAAACAAAATGATCAACCTATGATCACAAAGATATAAGATCAAACAAATGATCATATCGCAAATGATCAAACACTGATCATTTCACAGCAACACTCAGTATGCCACGTTACCAAATTGGGAGTATATCGCTGATAAATTTCAACTACATAACCTCTGAGCTCGTACGTCTCAGAGAAGGGTGTTAAGCTAAGAGAATAAATTCTCCACCACCAACAGAAATGTATTTGAAAGAAATCAGCTTTATATCTCAATTTGTAACGTCAGACACACAATCCATACAAGTCTGTTCCGGGATCGAACAGAACCGAAGGCACTTCTCACGAAGCCCTTGCATATCCGGATAAATTTCTAATCACGTCCGGACTTCCCGTCACTAAGGGTGATAAAACCTCTAAATCGGAGATCAGCCGATGTAGAGTAACTCGACGGTAATCCTTCCGTTTTCAAAAATATCTGGTCTTCAACACCGGTCTTCGAATGCAATTCATAACGACGTATCACATATTCGGAATGGGTTATACGACCCCATGGTCCTTTCCCGGCTAACCCGAATAGTGAGCGATTATTCAAAAATAAGTGTGGCATCCAAATTCATCCAATTCACAACAAATACCTATTTAAGGTAATTATTGAAAGTCGGTTATTTAACTATCAATAAAGATGCGCAACATCATCAGATTCCAAAATTTTTTCCAAATTATTGTATCTTTCAAAATATCTTTACCAGATATAAAATTTTCACTTCAAAAATAAATCAACGTTTATTTTTTAAACAACTTCCCTTTCTTTTATAAATTCCATAGTGAATTTATATTTCAAAATATCTACTGATATACGATTTTCAAATCGATTTCAATATTCAATTTCAATTTATCTTTAAGAAGATAAATTCTCAAAACGTTCATTTCATATTGGAAAAGTATTTCCTTACTTATTTAATAATAAGTAATTCACAATCTATTTATTCTCAACATTTGAAAATATTCGATATACTTAAATCAAATTAAGTATATATTCATTCTTTAAGGAAAACATTCTTTTAACACCTTTATTTGAGTCAAAACGAATGTTACGTAAAACATCGTTACGACGACTCAAAATCACTAGTATAGGGATTCGAAATTAAAATAGATATATATATCCCAATACTATATAAAAATATTTCCTTTCGGAAATCATTTACTATAACAACAGTGTTATAGTCCACCATTTCCTTAAATTTCTCGAAAAACATTTATTTCAATAACAAGTGTTGAAATCTATGCTTTCGATTCATAGTACATTTTAAAACATCTTTAAAATGTTTAACTTCATTTTTTTTATATCACATCTTCAAAAATAAATCCATTTTACTTAATAATATATTCACTGTCCAAAATCGTGAATATAATTCACTTAACCCAATTTCAATCATTTCTACACATTTTAATTTCAATAGGGATTCGCTATCCAAAATCGCGAATATATCTTCTTTGAGAATCTTCTATATTTAATTTCTCCAATTCAATCTATTTCGAATTTACAAACACGTTCATAAATTCTATTTCTCTTTTATAACTACTTTGACTTATAAATCTTCTTTATTAACAATTCGATCAATATTCCACTTAAAGGCAAAAATCAAATTTACAAGTAAATTTCTTATAAGTCTTTATTCTACAATTTCATTCATTTTATAACTTCATACTTTATAAATCTATAAACTTCAAATCTTCAAAATTTATAATTCTATATATTTCTTATCTTTACAACTTATAATTCTATAAATTTTCTATCTTCACAATTTATAAAAACTCGTTTTAAATTCCAAATATTTTAAAAATTTTAATTGATAAATATCAATTTTGTACATCTTTTATATACATCGTTTTTAATAATTCAAAAATCCAAATTTAAACTAGTTTATAAATTACTTAACTGTTTATTTCAAAAATCACCTCTCGGTTATATTTCACCAAAATCTTAACCTTTATAACTTTAATAATTTTAACGTTTGTAAATTTATTCAAAAATTTAATAACGTATATTTACAAATAATCACTTTAAAAATCTCTTTTAAAGTTAAAATCGTTATTTTAAAACTTCAAAAATTGAATCCAATGATGCAACGCATCAATTAGTCCATCAACATCAATCATCATATATCATCATATGATAACAGAATATATATCAACATCTGTAAATAAATAAATACAGTTGAGGAATCCAGTTGGATCCCTCCAACCTGTTTCCCTGCATCCAAAGACGTTAGCACAATACCAATTCCACTTCGAGGTGGAATATCGCGGTATATGGGTTTTATAAAAATAATCCGCTTACTAACGGCGCAATAGGGTCTCATCCGCTATACGAGGCGGGAAATCATCAATCCAATATATACATATGCCAATATGTATATATTGCTATATATATATATAGATATATCCTACTATATCTAATATCACATCCAATAGCAACAATCAGCCAATAAATAACTGTCATACAAAATTTGTTTTGAGTGAGAAAATAATCTCACCTTAGCTTTTTAATTTGCCATCCATCTCCAATCTCGACCCAATTATCTTGATTTATACCTTGTATAAATATTTACACAGTTTATTAATATTCGAACCAATCAAATAATAAATTTTCATTCTTGATTGTTTAATTAATTAATAGTTTCATTTAAACCAATTTTCCCTTTAATAAATTTATTTTCAACTAATTATCTTACTTTAATTTAATATCTTTAAACCACTTGATTTTATTTTAAAATAACACTTTTAATTTTTTAAACAGACTTCTATTTGATAATTTAAATTAACAAAAAATTATATTTTTAACTGATTTTCCTTTTATATAAACAGCTGCTTATATAACCTAATGTTCTAATTTCTTGAAATAAAATATCAACTAAAAATTAACTTTCAAATTTTTTCTGTTTTACTGTATAAATTCCAGAATTTAAATTCTCAGGTTTTATTTATTCATAAATTCAAAATTTAAAAAAGAACAGAAAGAAAACTCATACCCAAAATTTCCTTCGACCTCAACCTGGAACCCTTGCCTCTTCATCGCACTGGCCTCGCGAGCTCCCTCAGTGCCGACGCACTCGATCTCTCCGATGCCACCCTCGAGAGCAACTGTCGAACTCCTCCATTGCCATCGACTCGACGTTCGCCGCCCCAAATCGAGTCGCCTCGACCTCGCCTGACGTCGCGAACAACCCGTCACCAAAACCCCAGGCTCTGCCCTGCCTTCGAGTGTACGAGCGTGCGCCTCCAATGCGATGTCGCCAAGTCGCGATTCGATTTCAATGATCGGAGATGCTTGGCCCTAGCTCGCGTACGCCTGCGATGCCATTCCACTCGACCCTGAACTCGCGAACGCGACCTCGACTCGTGAATTTTTACATTGAAGGAGGCGGCCATTAAATTTTTTTTTTCTTTCGTTTGATTTCTTTTGAACTGAGGAGGGATAGAGGTATTTTAAAATCGAAGACGGCATGTTTTCACACGATTTTTGTTCGTGATTCCTGTAGTGTTTCTCGGCGTGAGTTAAGGGAGACAACGTGGCGTTTTGTTGACCAATTCAAGATTTAAGAATTTAAATTTAAAAATTTAAATTAAACTCGATTGAATTTCAATGCGTTTACTCACCGTACGGTCACATATCAATTCCGATAGATACGAAATTTGAAATCCGACAATAATTCAATATTACGGACCCAATCGAACTGGTTTCGTCGAATTCCGAGACTGTTTGAAAAATGACTAATTTTAAATATCGGTTGAACGATATAAATTTCAAAACTGAACAGAACAGTTTAAAATTAAATTCTGAAAGTTCTATTACCTTCAGTATCATCAATATAAATTTTGAAAGCTTTCGAAATATTTTTCTTCAGCTTAAAATTGAAGATTCAATTTTTTATCTAGTTTCAATAAATTAAATTCTATAATTTAATCGCTAAATTCAGAGTTATATCGGGGATTCAAATTAAATCATCGTTCAAATATTTAAAATTAATTAAATATTCTCAATTTAATTTGTTCAAAATCCTGGGTCGTTACAACAGAGGAGAGGGATGGTTGTAGGCTGTGGATAATGAGGAGGAGATGATGGTGGTGGTTGGTGGAGATGGTGGTGGTTGTGGCCAAGCAAAACTAGAGAGAAGCAAGGCAAAATCAAAGAGAAAATGAAGAAGAAAAGGAAGGAGAGGTAGCCATTGCTATTTTTCTTTCTTGGCCATGAGTTTTGAGATGTGAGAAAGTTTCTCACGTGAAAAATGAAGGGGAATACATGGCTATGCAAAAAAAATGAACGGCCAAAAGCAATGAGGTGAAAAGGCAAAGAAAATGAAAAGACAAGTAGATGAAAAGTCTCCAGAAAATGAAAAGGTTTTTGACTCTTTGTATTTCTATTTCTTTATATCAAAATAAAGCAAATAAATTTCAGTAAATAAAAATAAAATGCTGAACAAAATAAAATGAAAAAGAAAATAAATAAACAATTTAAGTAAAAATAGAAAATAAAATGAGAAAATAGCTAATATATTGAAACGAGCATTTAAAATATAACAAGATACACTTAACTTTGGAAAGTTGTAACTTCACTTTTAAAACTTTTAAAATGTTATAAAATAAAATATTGAAATGAAATTAAATTAAAATAAAGTGAAAAAGAAAAAGGAAATATGTAAATAATTTAAAAAAAATAGAAAATAATTAAGAAAATAGCTAATATATTGGAACTAGCATTTAAAATATAAACAATGTACAATAAACATTTAAAAATTATAACAATACTTTTAAACAAATAAAAGTCAAGTAAATAAAATTAATGTTGAACAAAATGAAGTGGAAATGAAAATAAAATAAGATTTGAAGAAAATAGAAAATAAATAAAGAATTTCTTTTATTAAATGAAACTGGAAATTAGAAATTATAAACAGAATACAACTGACATTGGAAAATGTCAATTACACTTTTAAAAATGTTTTAAAACTAAAATATATGCGTAACATGTTATTTTACCCATATTATAACATTACATGACCAAATAAAAGATTATTTATATAATTTAAAATAAACAATTTTGTTAAATACAGCAAATTACACACAATATTCAAAAGGGCATAACTTTCACATTATAAATCAGATTTCAACGAAACGAAAAGCAGTATTCTTGAAATTATATTTACTTTCATAATAAAAGATAAATTTTAAGATTTCATATAATTTAAATTTTAAATTTAAAAGCCAAAGATTGAACTGTTTGAACAGAAATTCACTTTTCAGTAAACTAACCAATTTATACTAGTTTGAACTTTAAATCACTTAATAATCAACATTTATATTTAAAATGAAATGTTTGAAATAGAACAAGTTTAAAATAATTTAAAATAAAAAATAAAGTCAAAATTAAAGTATATGCAAAGTCTAGGGTTGTTACACATATCTTTCAATTTTCAAATTTAATAAATTTCAAATCAACCTTATTTAAGTAAAATTCTTAAGTAAATATAATTTCAAATCAATTTCAATTTATCTTTCCAACCTAAATCATTATAAACTCTATATTTGAAAATATAAATTTACATAAATACTTAAACATTATTTTATATTGATTAAATCGACTTTATTAAATCAACTTTACTAAATCTTTAAAATCAATATTTATTACAACCATATATTTCCTTCAAAACCATAGAAATCATTTTTCAAATATTTATATATAGACCAACGGTGTCTGTATATAATTTTCTACCCTATGGTCAAGTGATACGGATATTTATCATTTCAATCCGTAATTTAAATATATATACGGGTATATATCTTTTCAACCCGTAACCCCAAATTCAATTCAAATGAAAATCGCTTGGGTTTATCATTTCAATTCATAACGATTTTCTCCTATTCTACTGATCGTTCGAGTATGTATCATTTCAACCCATAGTGAATTCTATATTAACAGGGAACTTGCAGAGTGATAACAGATATGATAAAAATATAACAACACTGACAGATATATATCATCAGTGATAAATAACAGATAATGGTGTCGGTGTCACAGGTGAACAGATATAGAAATGGCATATATAGCAATGTAAATAACTAACAGCAGCATGTTTCAATTGACGTTTCCATTGAAATCAAATTTAATAAATATAAGAACATTAATCGTGAGTGATTGCTCACCTTTCGAGGCTAGAGAAGTTTGACAACAGAACAAGCTACGAATTCCAAAGTAAAGCGGGATTGGCACGAATTGACGAACAAAACCGATAAATAGAAATGGACGAAATTAAATCAGGACTGGATCGATGAATAAAATGGATATAAGTGGACTTACATATAACTACATACATAAAATCATATTTTATATTTAAGCATATACAGAATAATATATATATATATACACACGTTTCAAAATCAACTAAAATACATATTCAAAACATATATATATCCATATACGTATCTCAAAATCGTTGTTTTTATTAAAATACATATAAAACAACATAGACAAAATATATCTTAGATATATATATATATATATATATATATATATATATGCAACTGACGTGAATATAAAACTTGCATAACTCATATATATGTAGACTTACTAAAATTACATGAATGTATGTTATATATATAACTCTTTTTTTTGGGATCAAGGCTTATATAATCCAGATCAATATAACTTTATATACTTTAATAGATGTAACAGTAAAGCTTTAAAATATGCTACAGGTGAATAAGGTTTTACATATATAAAATATATGTGTATCTTTTGGAAGCCAATATACTCGTATGTATATAAACAAAATCGATAACATACATATACAAGCATATATACTACTAGGTAACCTAGGCGATAAAAGTATAATAATCGGCAACATATAACACGTAATGACCAAGCAGGCTTAGTCAAAACACAAAGTAGAGTGATAGGTATTTAGGTTATAGAATGAATATAAACCATATATACATTATATTTTAAAACAGTATTTATATCACAAAAGTAAATGTCACATACTATATTATAACATATAACTTCCAATATAACAAATAATTGTATAATATTATATACGTAACAAATGTAAACTATGCATCACACATAACAAATAAAATATGCTAACAGACTGTATATAACCAACTATATAGACGATTTATTATAAAATTTATAGACTTACAGAACTGAAAGGTTTTGAATTATATTATATAACTTGAAACAACATGTATTTTATATTCGAAACAATATATATATCAAAAGAACTCAAGTACTAATATATATATATAACAGCCTATATACAGCAATAGATGTATCACACTATTTTAAAACCCAATGCAAAACATATATATAAACAGAGTATGTGAGATTCAATATATATATACTTTATAATTTATGTTGTACATTCAAACTACAAATATATATATATATATATCTTATATGTAGATCCTAATATCACTATATAATAATGAACTACCAAAAATCAGTTCAATGTCACAGAACGGATTGTATATGATATTATTATTATTATATAAAATCAATACAACAATATTAAAATAAGATATATATTAGTACTTTATATGTAAGCTTTACATAACTAAATTTTATATAAAAGTATGTATATACCTACTCTAACAAAATATGCAGACTAACAAAACAGACCACACACGCAAGCTAGTGTAAATAGTTCGAATATATATACACCTTAATATACTATATGCGGACATGCATCACACCTTAATATATATAAAAGAAGATGTATTATAAAACTTAAATAAGAACAACAGACCAAACTTTAAAATAAAATATATGTATTTAAAAATACTCTTTCAAAAGTTTATATACTATGTAGCCAGATAAATAAGTGGATTTATATAATAAAATCATATATTGTATTAACGAACAGATTTACTTAACTCATATAAACTAAGAACATATACAAGCTCACCTTCATGAAAGGTCACGTGGAAATGAAGCACGACTCAGAGACGTGCGTGAGCCGAGGAGAAATGGAGGATGGACGGCGGAGGTTGGAGGTTGGTCGCAAGCTCGGTAGTGGAGATGGATGCGTACGTGAGAGGGTGATGGGGTTTTAATGGCTGGTGTCTACTTGCATGGGAAGGTGGAGAAGGTGGAACGGTGATAGGGGAAAACAAAAAAAATGAAGATGAAAGAAGGTTGTGGCTTTGCAAACAAAATGGGCGAACTGATTTTATTAAAATTTACATCTTCTGATTTTTATGAACAGATACAAAAGATGAAAGGCCAAACAACTTTATAACCAAAAAAAGTGGAAAAGTGTAAAGCCATGAATTTAATTCAGGAGTTATCACAAACAATAACTGAAGATTCCAGCCAGTAGATGAGTGAAAGGTCACGAAAATTCAAAAGCCAAAATTTCGGCACCGATACGGTTGACCGTTTCATCGATTCGCCGCGTACCAGACTCTGAAACACATAATTTAATATACCGCAGAGCTCAGCATGACGAGACGATCAAAACGGTATACAGATAATAGTAGTACGATTTAATTATAAAATGTCGAATTTTCTACTAGCGGAAAATGCAGCAAAAACGTAGAAATAAGATCGACGGAGCTAAAGAAGTCCGAATTTGGAAAAACGAAAAATGACGCCTTAGTCAGAAGAAGAATTAGAATTTTTCTATGTAAAAATATTCAGATTTGGAAAACATTTTATTATCATCAATTTTAACTGATATAAATTGGAATAAAATTACACTAGAAAATAAACTTCCAAATTATCTGATGAAAATTTACCAGTTGCTATGATTAATTAGACGCATTCCAAATATCAAATTTTTATTTCAAAATTTTATCATTTAAAATTTCAAAAAATTTCAACTAATTACGTTATTAAAATAGTTAAAATTTACGGGTCGTTACACTCTCCCCCACTCAAAACTTTTCGTCCCTGAAAAGGAAGGAGGTAGGAGAATAGAAATAAGCAGAAAGAAAATAGATTGGAATACAAGTAAAACAATTAATTTAAACCATATAAATTTCAATTTAAATTAATTAATATTTAACAATTAGGTTAAATCCCTTTAAGTTCACTTAAGTTAAATCAATCTATCTTTTTTTAAATTCATTATCTTATTATCTAGTCATCTTCAATTAACAATTTCTAAATCATCAATTTGTATAATCATTTATTATACTCATATTTTATTCAACAAATTTAATTCTTTTATTCCAAATTATTATTAAATTTGTTCCACGTAATATATTTTATCACATATATTTAAACCATATAAATTAATTTAAACTATATAAATTTCAGTTTAAATTAATTTATATTCATTAATTGATTTTAAATTCAAGGTATTTCCATAAGTTAATCAAATTTCAATTTATTAATTCCTTCAAAACAAATTTATTTGTCTCATCTATTATTCAATTAACTTATTATTCTATTTCTCTCTATAACATCTTTATAATAAAATTTAAGTGTATAACATTTACTATAACACTCAAATCTTTCCTTATAAAGTCGTTTATATTGTATACTATCTAATTACATTTTTTTTACTTCTGAATAATTTAGGTAAGTTATATTGAAATGTAATTTAGTACTATACAAATAAAATTTTCAAATTCAATTATTTCAAGTTTAAATATTTATCCAAAATTTTTGATTTCAGTTTATTATTGAAATCATCTTTAAATCATGAACTTAAGAATTTAAATCTCCGATTTACCTCAAACAATTTTGAGATAAATATATATAGTATATATCGGATCAAAATTAAATCTTTATATATATAATAAATCAGGTCATACCACAGAAATTCAAATCAAATTAAATTTCCGAACAAAGTGTAGCAAAGCTACTGAATGGTCTCTTCACTTCGAAACTCGAAAATGAATGTCGATGATACGGCCGCCATCACCGAAATTATTTTCCAGCGACAAAAGAGAAGAGTACTGATTTAAATAGTTAAAAATTCTTCGAAAACAATTTCTATTCAAAATTACTTTAAATTGTATACATTTTAAAACTTTAAAACCAAAGTTTGAAATCATCGGAAATTGAATTCTGAAATTCCCGATTTAAATTCATTTCAATTCCTAATTAAAATCTTACACCATGTTCTATAATTTCATTTATTTATCATATTGGAAAAATCAATGGTTTACAAAACAATAAATAAAATCAAATATTACCATTTTGTTGACCTATTCATTTAACAATTTAGAAAATTTATTTATATATAATATAATCACACAAAATTTATTTTATTTACCAAATTTGAAAACAATATTGTGTCAGATTGCTTTGCTCAAGTGTTTTGGAAATCCTATCGATAGCGTTGATCAGACGAATCGATCGAAAACCCAAATCAACATCAACAACTCAAAAAACACAATATAAAACATTTTTGATATTAATTCACAAATACACTTCCTCGCTCGATGATACAAGAACGGATTTCAAAGCAATGATGAGATTGAAAGTAGAGGAACTTTAATCAAATAGAATTCAATTAAAAGATAGACTCGATAGGGAGATAAGATGATTGAATTTCAAATTGGAAGATGGATAAATTTATACAAAATCGCGGGTAACCTTAACTGGGTCAACCATGACTTTAAGAATACGATCGATGTGAAATTCTGAATCAAATCGATATCAGATCAGAAGAGATAGAATTCGGGATAATAAGAGATAGTAGCATCTAATCCGAGGATTCAGAAATCTCGGCAAATCAATGATGTTGTAAAGGAGTTTCAACCCCTTTACAAAGCATTCTAGGATTGGCGAGACCGCCGATTTATTATAGAGACCATTCGAAGTGGAGTTATTAGATACTCCAGAATCAAAAGACACGAATAGGGGAGACACAAAAGGACTTTGGAACCGAAGGGAACGTTCCAAAATTCAAAGAAAACCGAGTCAAAGAGGAAGAGATTCAAGCTCGAACGAAAGTGATTCTGTAATTAAATCTACTCTATATGCCGAGTTTTGCCTAAAACCAGAGCTCTGATACCAACTATAACGACCCAGTATTTTGTACCATTCAAGTCGACAATAAATCCACACATGCCTGACTTGAATAATTCAAAACAATGGATTGTTAATTTAAATTGGCAAAACTCAGCATATACAGTAAATAAAATAATCACAGATCACAGACACAGAGTAATATAACAGTAATGCAACGGAAACAAAAGAATAGTAGTTCATGAAGCTACTATATACATAAACAGAGTTAAATAGGATACAACAGAAGTCTCGAATACAATAGTCAAATACAATATCAGAATACATCACTGGAATAAACTGAATATCTGAAAGCTGGATAGATAGCTGGATCTCCAAGCGAATCTCCAACTCCAAAGGTGAGTCTCGAATAGTGGTACACTCAGTCTGACCCGAGCGTAAAGAAAAACACAGAACACTCGAGTCAGGATTAACATTCTTATATCAATAAATCTACCTCAAGTGAAATAATGACTGAAATATGAGTAACTCAAAGGATGTTTGGGATAACCATCCTCTAAGGATCCGTTAAACTATCTACTATGTAATAGTGTACGCTAAGTAGATATTGCCTATCAGTAAAGTACGATATCAGAATAGCGTTAAGGCGTTACCATAATCCCCCTTAACACATTTTTATAATGTCATAGTCTATACAGCACCGTAAGCCCCACCGTAAACTAGTGGTTATCATAGGGTACCCCATAGGTATAACACAAAACAAATCGTAGCGGTCGTGAATAGGATAATCAGTATGACAAGGTACATGAGGCGATACCAACTAGGACCCTAGTAGTTGCCTGATCCGGACTGATGTTGGGCATAGCAGCTACTACCCCAACACCGCGAAACAACACTCCCAAATCAAGGGGTGCACCCAAATCGAATCACATAAGTAATAGATAAGGTATCGAAGAAGTGTGTCCGCTAGAGATGGTGATCCTCAATGGCCCGGCGCGGCTCCTGTTTTAGTCATGTCAGGGATCATACAAAATCGTTCTCTTTCTTCAGTCAATGCATTCACCAAACCATCCACTTCATTCTGGATCAACACTCCGCGTATATTAGTTATTAAAGTGGTTTCGGTATCGACAGAGATTATGTCCGTATCCGATCTCGGTCTCTTTAATAACTACATATTATTACACCGATGGTCATTTAATAAAATTTCAAAATAGTTATATTTCAAAACCGACAGATCATTGCCATTTCAAAACCATATCAATACGATATCACTTTCACTTTAAATAAAACCATTTCCAAAATCATATCACTTTCCAAAGTTATAACGCTTTCGAAATCATAGTCTTTTAAAAATTTAAACACTTTGGAAATCACAGGTTTGAAATCATAGCATTTTGGAAATCATAACACTTTGAAATTATAGCATTTTGGAAATCATAACACTTTTCTTTTAAACAGTTTAGATATTAAAATTAGAATATATAATAAAATAGTTTATAAATAAAATAATTTATATTAAAAATGATTTCTATTAAAATAGTTTATATTAAAATAATTTATAAGTAAAATATCAATAGTTTAAATATAATTTAAAATTACTTTATAAAATAAAATAGTTTCCTCAAATTTCACAAATCGATTCAAATTAACTCGAATTCCAAAATTTTAATTTAATCAAATCTCAAATCATCAATTTCAATTCGATTTAGTTTCTAAATAACCATTTCAATATATCGATTTCAAATACATCTTTAAACCATAAAATAAGCCATTTCAATTTCAATATATTTCAAAGCTTTAAATATTCACATTTCAAAACTAAATTTGATAATTCCATTTATATCTCAATTTAATTTCATTACATTTTGTTTCTGAGATATTTCTTTAATCATTTCAATACAACTAAATACGACTTCAATTTAGAAATTTAAATAAACAAAATATCCCATTTAAATTTATATAAGTTTGAAATATTCATTCAAGTCACTTTTAATCAAATTCAAGTTATAAAACATATCTTTCAATTTTCAAATTTAATAAATTTCAAATCAACCTTATTTAAGTAAAATTCTTAAGTAAATATAATTTCAAATCAATTTCAATTTATCTTTCCAACCTAAATCATTATAAACTCTATATTTGAAAATATAAATTTACATAAATACTTAAACATTATTTTATATTGATTAAATCGACTTTATTAAATCAACTTTACTAAATCTTTAAAATCAATATTTATTACAACCATATATTTCCTTCAAAACCATAGAAATCATTTTTCAAATATTTATATATAGACCAACGGTGTCTGTATATAATTTTCTACCCTATGGTCAAGTGATACGGATATTTATCATTTCAATCCGTAATTTAAATATATATACGGGTATATATCTTTTCAACCCGTAACCCCAAATTCAATTCAAATGAAAATCGCTTGGGTTTATCATTTCA
Source organism: Allium fistulosum (assembly GCA_030737815.1). NCBI lineage: Eukaryota > Viridiplantae > Streptophyta > Magnoliopsida > Asparagales > Amaryllidaceae > Allium > Allium fistulosum. The sequence goes on along the minus strand of CM060901.1, from coordinate 1,418,455,988 downwards.
ATTCATAACGATTTTCTCCTATTCTACTGATCGTTCGGGTATGTATCATTTCAACCCATAGTGAATTCTATATTAACAGGGAACTTGCAGAGTGATAACAGATATGATAAAAATATAACAACACTGACAGGCATATATCATCAGTGATAAATAACAGATAATGGTGTCGGTGTCACAGGTGAACAGATATAGAAATGGCATATATAGCAATGTAAATAACTAACAGCAGCATGTTTCAATTGACGTTTCCATTGAAATCAAATTTAATAAATATAAGAACATTAATCGTGAGTGATTGCTCACCTTTCGAGGCTAGAGAAGTTTGACAACAGAACAAGCTACGAATTCCAAAGTAAAGCGGGATTGGCACGAATTGACGAACAAAACCGATAAATAGAAATGGACGAAATTAAATCAGGACTGGATCGATGAATAAAATGGATATAAGTGGACATACATATAACTATATACATAAAATCATATTTTATATTTAAGCATATACAGAATAAAATATATATATATATATATACGTTTCAAAATCAACTAAAATACATATTCAAAATATATATATATATCCATATATGTATCTCAAAATCGCTGTTTTTATTAAAATACATATAAAACAACATAGACAAAATATAACTTAGATATATATATATATATATATATATATATATGCAACTGACGTGAATATAAAACTTGCATAACTCATATATATGTAGACTTACTAAAATTACATGAATGTATGTTATATATATAACTCTCTTTTTTTGGGATCAAGGCTTATATAATCCAGATCAATATAACTTTATATACTTTAATAGATGTAACAGTAAAGCTTTAAAATATGCTACAGGTGAATAAGGTTTTACATATATAAAATATATGTGTATCTTTTGGAAGCCAATATACTCGTATGTGTATAAACAAAATCGATAACATACATATACAAGCATATATACTACTAGGCAACCTAGGCGATAAAAGTATAATAATCGGCAACATATAACACGTAATGACCAAGCAGGCTTAGTCAAAACACAAAGTAGAGTGATAGGTATTTAGGTTACAGAATGAATATAAACCATATATACATTATATTTTAAACCAATATTTATATCACAAAAGTAAATGTCACATACTATATTATAACGTATAAATTCCAATATAACAAATAATTGTATAATATTATATACGTAACAAATGTAAACTATGCATCACACATAACAAATAAAATATGCTAACAGACTGTATATAACCAACTATATAGACGATTTATTATAAAATTTATAGACTTACAGAACTGAAAGGTTTTGAATTATATTATATAACTTGAAACGACATGTATTTTATATTCGAAACAATATATATCAAAAGAACTCAAGTACTAATATATATATATAACAGCCTATATACAGCAATAGATGTATCACACTATTTTAAAACCCAATGCAAAACATATATATAAACAGAGTATGTGAGATTCAATATATATATACTTTATAATTTATGTTGTACATTCAAACTACAAATATATATATATATATATATATCTTATATGTAGATCCTAATATCACTATATAATAATGAACTACCAAAAATCAGTTCAATGTCATAGAACGGATTGTATATGATATTATTATTATTATATAAAATCAATACAACAATATTAAAATAAGATATATATTAGTACTTTATATGTAAGCTTTACCCAACCAAATTTTATATAAAAGTATGTATATACCTACTCTAACAAAATATGCAGACTAACAAAACAGAGCACACACGCAAGCTAGGGTAAATAGTTCGAATATATATACACCTTAATATACTATATGCGGACATGCATCACACCTTAATATATATAAAAGAAGATGTATTATAAAACTTAAATAAGAACAACATAGCAAACTTTAAAATAAAATATATGTATATAAAAATACTCTTTCAAAAGATTATATGCTATGTAGCCAGATAAATACGTGGATTTATATAATAAAATCATATATTATATTAACGAACAGATTTACTTAACTCATATAAACTAAGAACATATACAAGCTCACCTTCATGAAAGGTCACGTGGAAATGAAGCACGGCTCAGAGACGTGCGTGAGCCGAGGAGAGATGGAGGATGGACGGTGGAGGTTGGAGGTTGGTCACAAGCTCGGTAGTGGAGATGGATGCGTACGTGAGAGGATGATGGGGTTTTAATGGCTGGTGTCTGCTTGCATGGGAAGGTGGAGAAGGTGGAACGGTGATAGGGGAAAACAAAAAAAAATGAAGATGAAAGAAGGTTGTGGCTTTGCAAACAAAAGGGGCGAACTGATTTTATTAAAATTTACATCTTCTGATTTTTTTGAACAGATACAAAAGATGAAAGGCCAAACAACTTTGTAACCAAAACAAGTGGAAAAGTGTAAAGCCACGAATTTAATTCAGTAGTTATCACAAACAATGACTGAAGATTCCAGCCAGTAGATGAGTGAATGGTCATGAAAATTCAAAAGCCAAAATTTTGGCATTGATACGGTTGACCGTTTCATCGATTCGCCGCGTACCAGACTCTGAAACACAGAATTTAATATACCGTAGAGCTCAACACGATGAGACGATCGAAACGGTATACAGATATTAGTAGTACGATTTAATTATAAAAATTCGAATTTTCTACTAGCGGAAAATGCAGCAAAAACGCAGAAAATAAGATCGACGTAGCTAAAGAAGTCCGAATTTGGAAAAACGAAAAATGACGCCTTAGTTAGAAGATGAATTAGAATTTTTCTATGTAAAAATATTTAGGTTTGGAAAACAGTTTATTATCATCAATTTTAACTGATATAAATTGGAATAAAATTACACTAGAAAATAAACTTCCAAATTATCTGATGAAAATTTACCAGTTGCTATGATTAATTAGACGCATTCCAAATATCAAATTTTTATTTCAAAATTTTATCGTTTAAAATTTCACAAAATTTCAACTAATTACGTTATTAAAACAGTTAAAATTTACGGGTCGTTACACGTTTCCTCTCATCAAGATAGAGGCAGACAAAAGAAGGACTTTTGTTGTTTGTGGGTCACTCGAATAAACGCAGCAGCTCGTGAGAGTATGGTATTCTATAGTTATAGTAAATTCATACATAATCTGTACAAGAAGAAATTGCTTCTTAATCGTAAAACACATGCACAAATAGCTATATCAAATCAGAATTGTCTTTACATGATTTCCAATAAGATTAGCAAATAAAAGAGATTCAAAAGTAATATATATGACATGTGAATAGAAAAACACAATAGAATTCCCCGGAGAATGGACTCCGGGAAGATATTTTCAAAATGCATTTTTGAAATTCAAAAGAAATTAAGATAAGTAGTGGCGAACATCTTTCAAAAGATTTCACTACACACTCGAATTATGCTTTAATATCGTTAATGGGACATAGTGCTCTTGTTACTATGGAGGCAACCAAAGGCCAATGTTTATACTCATCGAGCACGGTCTATGAGAGCATGATCGCAAGAAGTGGCACGGTCATAGAGGTGACACGAGTCCAACGAGTGGACTGTAAGGAGTGGGAGAGAAGAATTATGTTAGGATGCGAGCTACCCCTTTAGTCTAGTCTTTTGACTAGCCTTCATGCAAGCACCTTAGCAACAAGGGTACTCCGCTTACTCTTGGACCCTACCTTCCTTTGCTATCCAGACAGGCATCTTCAACGAGATACGCGAGGGGGAAAGGGTTTATGAGCACTATCAAAGGTGACCAACCGGAGTTGTTCTGCATAAAACTAGGTTTAGGGGGACGAGACCAATGTGACCAGTTCGCAAGGGGCCAGATTGCACATTTCAGGACCGCGGTACTAAATGAACCACACGCTAGGCTGTTAGCTTACTTTCTTTGCCTTTGGGAGTAGTGTTTTAGAGCGGTTCCTATTATTCCTCTGCCGGGGTGGGATCGTGCCTAGTAGACGATAAAGAGAGGAATTAGATGATAACGCTTTGTAGTAATATATCCCCTTGTTCCCCACTCCTTCGTCAACCGCTACGTGTCCCTTGGTTATTCTTTCATTGACACCAGGACTTTGGTAGAAAGGTAAGACGACTTGGTGTAGCCAGGAATCGAGTTGGACTACTTGCTTCTGTCTCAAACCAACTCAAAGAACCTAATCCAAATCTCAAAACAAAAAGTGTGAGCCATGATTTCTTTTGCTCCGTGTAACCAATGACTGGTCTACCGACTATTACGTTCCTCACTCCACTATCAAGCATTCACTTTGAGTCAAGCCAAAGAGCAGAACTACATGGGAAACTTGGAAGAAGAAAAAATGACAGGAAGATGGTTAGCTGCAAGGTGACCGACAGAAAGCAAGTTTGTTCTCAACGAAGGAGCAGAGCGAATTTATCATGAAGAATCTAGGATGAAGACATAGACCCACAAAGGTAAGAGAGTGACATCTGCAATGTTAATAGAATCTTGAGGAGAATGATAGGCCCAGTATATTAATTAGGCGAACTCATTTGACATGTGACCGGTAGCTCCGGAATCAACGAATCCAATCACTAGGAATGGAAGAAGAAGCAGCAGATCCAGATAACTGATTTGCCATGTTTACAGATTGAGAAGGCCTGAGATCTTCAATGTTCTGAGTGATAGCAGACATCAATTGCTTAAGAATCTCCAGACTAATGTGACCTAACTTAGAAAGAACAGCAAAATAGAAAGAAGCACAGCACCTTGTAACTCTTTTGTATATCAAATTATACTTTCGGGATTAAATCAAAATCATTTTAGAGCCGTATCAAATAATTCGTAAATTTACTAAGTATCATAATCTCAATTTATAACCTAATTTCCAACATATATACTTTAAACTCCATAATATATATATATATATATATATATCGAGTAACAAAAAATTATACCATGGAAATGGGTCCTACCAAATCATACCATATATTCCCTTACTAAGAAGGGTAATGCTCACGAGAAGTGCTTACTAACACAACACATCTCTTGGCCAATTTTAGTCACTTTTGAGCCAATCGAACTAAAAAACATAAAAATACTTTGTTCTTAAGCTACTTTCAAAATTTTAGCATTCATAGATACTTTCAAGTAATACTACTATTATTTAATCCAAAATGTTAGAAAACATTTTCAAAGACACCGGAATTTAAGTTCTAAAAATATCAGTTTAAATCCTTTTCATTTATAAATCATATTTTACAAACCATAGTTATAAAATTTACCTTAAACTTCGTTAATTAGAGTTAACTGCTAACCCAACATTATCACCGAACGCCTTATAGTCGAAATGTGAAACTCAATTTACAAGGTGTTTGTTTCAATGCATCCACAATTACAGTCTACCCAACCCATGTTGTAAAAAGGTAAATTGCTCATAAATCAGTCAAGCAAAATCAGCAATCTATAAACAATAATAAATGCTCATAAACTAGCCGAACATAACTAATCAATCAACAAACGATAACAATGCTCATAAACTGGTTGGGTATAACTAATCAATCAACAAATGGTAACAATGCTCTTAAATTGGCTCAGCAAGTCTAATCAATCTAATAAAGGTTAACAATGGTCATAAACTGGCCGATCATGACTAAACTAATCAATGCAGGACAAAGAATGAACTTCATTAATCCTTATATTAATTAAACTACATTTTAATAATTCAAACTTGTATAAGTTACCATATATAATACCTTTTAATTTTTGTAATTGGAATACTTTTAAGGCATACGTTTATAAGAACTACAAATACGCTCTCATATGTATAATACACTCAACTCATTCTAGGGCATTTCTTACCCTATCCCTAGTGAGTTATTCCCAACTAAAGCCAAGGTTCGCACTTGACCTCCAGCCTGATACCAAGTGTAACGATCCATCTTTTTGACCCTCAAATGTCGACAATAATCTGGAAAGACAACTATTAGGGTAAATACAAAATATAAAAAAAACAAGGAAGAAAGAACATAACATCAGAATCTCACAATAGAACGATAACATATAATATAAAAAACAGTACAAAGTGTCACTCTAAGATACATAGCATTTCAGAGTTGCAATCCTAAGTACTAACATCAACCAAAACAATTATAACAACTTGCTGATGTATACATAATAATAGTGCAGTGAAGATAAAATACAAATGTAGGCAAATGGAAGCATCTAGCTCATCTCTTGAAGCTCCAAAGAATACCAACAAAAACCTACCTTTCTCAAACCGCTCGAAAGAGCACTCGATGAATTAATGAAAAGATAAAACCATGAGTCAGACATAAGTCTGGTATGAGAAATTCAAGGAACATGTGACCAGCATATAACAGTACTTTCGAGACCACCTGAATCACTGAAATTTTCCATCAAAAGGACCAAGCCATCTAACAAGTACAATGGCGATATAATACATATTAACTAGGGTGTAGAATATAAATCAAAAAATAGCTGTGCTGCTTTCACCTCACAACACAACAATATCAGAAGTACAACTAAAACCACTAAGGTACTTTCGCATATGGATTTCCATGGAGGTCTCCTCAGTACCTCGAAGTCAGCCTCCTGATAAGGGTTATAAAGTACCTTCTGAGGTGATGTATATCTCTAGATAAAATAAATCACAAATGTTAACCCAAATGGACCATACCCGAATACGTGATTCCAAATATCATCACTCCCGCTAGCAACATCGATAAGCATATCTAGATATGGAGTTGATATAACCTTAGATTAGCTAAACCCATTGGCTATGCACCCTACCCTGTTTTCTTTCATTTTCCAATGGTAAAGTCACATTCAACATCTCCTACACAAATCTAAATCGCTCGAATAGATCACGAACCTCTCCATGAATTTCCTCATGGGTTCCAGCATAAGTTGTTCTATGAATGCTAACGCTGACCCATCCCTTGTAATTAACCTAAGGATAAATAGTTAAACTATATAGCATCCCACTCCATAATAGGTTCCAAAACATAGGACCCGTATATCAGTTTTGAAGTGGTTTTTGGTAAGTAATACACTTATCTGATCCCGGACTCTTTAAAATACCAAGTTAATTTTAGGCTGAAGGACAAATGCTGGTTATAATTAGCATTATATTCAACTTTTACAGTATACAAAATGCTAGTTATATCTAGCATTATATTCAGTTTTACACTATACAAAATGCTAGTTATAACTAGCATTGTCCTTCAGCCTAAAAAATAACTTGGTGTCCTTCAGCCTAAATTTTTTTCTAAGTTTGTCCCTGTGCCTGAGTTGAATTTCTGGTTAACTCAATTTCAGTTCTTTTAGAAGTAAGCGAACGATATAAAAGAGCCCTCTCCGAGGGTTTTCATATATAAACATTTTTAAAGCAAGAGACGTCTCATACTAATGAGTCCTTCCTAGGGGATCTCAAACCATATAAAGTCGCGTAGCTTTTATATACTTCCTAAGTTAATTTTGATCATGTTCGATAGTCGACTAATTGACTATCAAGTACAAAATGAAAACGTTCGAATATGGAAACCAAGTCTCTATACATATCATGTTTCTGACCTTCTCAACTTATACTACTCTTGGTTAAAAGTGAAGCCAATAGGTTAGAGCACCGTTTTCTTCTAAGCCCTACACAAACATCATTCTTAACTCTCATAAAAAGAGTAAATCTAATTTATCGACTTTTAGTGCTAAGTATAGGATCAAATACTTTCCATAAACAAGTCAACACACAAGGCACGATTAAGTCACATAAGCAACGTCTAATTCCTTTTTTATTTAATCAATTCTTTTATTAATTAAAACTTGTAAATACTTGTATGTAAATATATATTTAAAATAACTTTACGGAAGATATATACGTGTATACTACTATTTCACTATTCATTTTACTTTTTTAATACTTAGAAATGTATTCATATTCTTATATTAAATGGTATAATAATATTCACAAATCTTAAACAAGATTTTCTTTTTTAAAATGTAATCAAAGAGGTTAAAAACAAATGTTAGTAAAACATTGTTACTATAAACCCTTTCTCTCTTCTATAAATTAGTCCTTTTATTTTCCTAACCTTTTTCCAAAAAGATTCTATACTTATAATTATCTTTATAAGAACAAGTTAATTAAGGCTTAACAACAAATTTACTAAAACATTGTTTACTAGAAACCCAAAACATTTCACACTTAGCGTTATCTTTAAAACATTTTTTATAAAGATCTATTTATATTCCTATGTATAGTTAAAAGGGTTAGAATCAAATGTTGCTAAAACATTGTTTACTATAAACCCAAAGCCATTTTATACTTAACATTATCTTTAAAACATTCATTTTAAAGATCTAAGTGTATCTACACTTGTTTAACAAAGTAAAGTACTTTTTAGTAACGTTTCAAAAGCATTTGTTATAATAAGCGTTATAACCAAACCAATTTAATTCTCTTATGAACTACTTAACTTACTTCTGCAAACATGTGTGTGCATATAATACATATATGTATATGTATATATATATAAATACTTTAAAATACTTGTAACTAGTTTTTAGATATGTATGTAAAATATTACTTAAAAATAACTATGACGACCGCCCTACACCACCGATGTTCATATAACCAAATTGTAACGACCCAGAATTTCTGTCATTTGAAATTCGTATATTTAATTGTTTTTAAATATTAATAAGTAAGAATTTTAAGTTGAATGAATTTAAATTCGAATATAGTGATTTAATTGGATAATTAAATTATTAATTTAAATTTGAAATTCCAGAAATAATTGATAATTGGATCAATTGCATATGAAAATGATTTATAAAGTCATATTAAATCATATTGGAGTTAGAACAATGTTTGTAAACTTTAAAAATTTATTTAAAAGTTAATTTTTGAAAATTGAATATTTTAATATTTAAATTGATGAGTGAAAATAGTCATTTTTCAAACAGTCTCGGATTTCGACGAAACAAGTTTCATCGGATCCGTAATGTTAAATTATTGTATGGTTTCAAATTTCGTGTCAATCGGATGTACGGTTTGTCCGGGGCAAGCCAAAACGCATCGAAATTGTTTTTAAATCGGTTTGATTTAAATTTGATCGTTTAATTCCGTAACTCGCACATACGATCGAATTAGCTCCCGAAACACGTTCCATTTTGTTCGGGACGCGGGGTAAACCTTAGAAACGCCAGTCGGCACGCTCGATTTGGAGTTCGGAAAATTTTCGATGAATAGTGTTTTGAGAAATTTTCTATAAAAGGACCTAACTTTTTCACATTTTGCAAAACATTAGGGTTTCAACCCTAGCCGCCACTTATACTATCAATGGCCGATACTTTCCAATCTTTTCCCCTTAATCTCTCTCAATCCATGCAATATTTCAACAAACCTCCAACGCGAAAGATGTAGAGCACGTCGTGAGCTTCCAATTCATACGGCTTTGATCATCAATGGAGCGACGTGGTGGTAGAATTTTTGTCGTGAAGTTGGGCCGTTCGAACACATTTTTCTACGCGCAGGCGCAGCCGAGCTTCACGTCGTTCTCGACGAGGGTGCGCGCTGGGACGAGCTTCGAAATGCCGGTCTCCGATCTGGCTCCGATCATCGGTGGTGGCCACGTATATTGGTAAACAAGTGGCGGCGTTGGGTTTCTTCACGCGAATTTGAATGGGGAAGGAGTGGTAAATCCCCCGGCTAGGATCTGGAGATCGAAAATGCACGGCCGAGATTGAATCTGGGGTTTGTAAAATAAAAATTGAAATTAAATTTTATATTTAATTCGTGCAATGTTTAAAAATGTATATCTTGTTCATACGAGGTCGAAAAGTTATGAAACAAATTGCGTTGGAATCGTTTCGACGAGCTCTTCGCAATGGAACTAGTTTGGAGTCGATTGGAGACAGTGAAAATTTTGGGTAAAATTAAACGTGCGTTTAATTTTATTCGAAATAAAATACTACAACCGTTATTGAAAGCAAGGTGAGAACTTTTCATTCAATCGAATATTGTGTTTCAATTTAAATTTTAAATAGTTAGATTTTAAATTGCTTGATTGTGTGAATTGGATGATGATTGTTATCTATTGTGTTGAATAGACCCTATACACCGTATATTAAGCGGAGGTTATTTATTAAAAACATATACCGCGATAATTTCACCGTGAAGTGGAATTGGTATTATATATGTATTTGGAGTTGATTTCCCGCATTATATAGCGGATGAGACCCTATTGCACCGCATAATAGCGGATAATATTTATAAATCCCATATACCACGATATTCCACTTTGAAGTGGAATTGGTATTGTGCTATAAAGTCACATGTAACATCTCGGATTTTCGACGCTCGAAAATCGACATTAATACATCCACTATATCAACTGCCGAGCAATCGAATGCCGGAAAACCGAATTGTTATGGTTAAAAAGAAGAGGTAGAAGAAGACAGAAGAAAAAGAGAATAGGAAAACACAGAAACAGAAACAATATCAGAATCTCACATTCGCAGCGGAACAACATATAATAGATAAATGAATAATCTTTTAAATCAAAGAACTATATCATTTTATACATTACATCACATCATCAGAGTCAATATACAACACAATACATCAATGGACGGTTATATAAACTTGTCCTCATACAGAATACACAGCGGAATAAATAATATCATATACGAGTGCCAGATATTTTACCAACGTTGATGCTGCAAATTTATTATACTTTGTGGTTGTTGCTTTGTGGTTGAGGATCCTCGGATAAAGGTCGGTAACGACCGGGGGATGGCATAGCTCGTGTGTTAGCTACCTAGTTACAGCTGTACAGCGTGAGTTAGCGTCGGCCTTGTGTTTGCAGAGAGCAGGTTGACTCTCGGTGCGCCTTTCCAGAGGCGTTTCCATTTCGGTGTAAGGAAGTTCCTTAGCCTGACCATTTGTTGGAAATCCAAAGAAACAATACGAACCTTGTACGGTTTTAGTTGTAAAACCTGCCATTTACTTATGGTGGTCACCACTGTTTAGATGGTAGCTATAGTAGGCATACAATAATGGTTGTATGTCGGCTAAGATTGATATTATACTTTCGAAATGTTTTCTGCACTATGCACTAATAATAATATCAAATCAATGATTTTGCGTAGTAAGCATGTTTGACTATCATAAGAAGAAATCTCCTATAATTCTGCGTTTGCATTGTGTGTGTGGCGGGAGGTCTTATGGTAGTTTCATTTTCCAAAAGCATTGCGAATGTCTTTTACTTCCTTTGTTGTCGTTTTAAAGATAATAACTGTTTTAGTTCTCACACCAGTCACCATGACTGACCTGGAGTTTATTGTTTCCTTCCTAAACTCTGGGTGCCCACCAATTTCCACACGGGCAGTCTAGAGTCAGGTTATCAGGTCATTCTGGATTCAGGAGATGTTGTGGAGCTCAGTGGCGAGCTGGATGACGAGACGTATCACTTGTATATGATATTATTTATTCCGCTGTGTATTCTGTATGAGGACAAGTTTATATAACTGTCCAGTGTTGTATTGTTGTTGTAAACTCTGATGATGATGTAATGTAAAAAATGATATAGTTCTTTGATTTAAAGATTATTCATTTATCTATTATATATTGTTCCACTGCGATATGTGAGATTCTGATATTGTTCTATGTTTTCTGTTGTTTCTTCTTTCTTTTTCTTCTGTCTTCTTCTACCTCTTCTTTTTCTCCATAACAATTCGGTTTTCCGGCATTCGATTGCTCGGAAGTTGATACAGTGGACGAATTAATGTCGATTTTCGAGCGTCGAAAAATCGCGTTCTTTACATTTGGTATCAGAGCATATGGTTAAGCGATAACCTTGGTTCTGTTGGGTGTTACTCATTAGAGATAGAGTCAGTAGTACTCTAGAATGAGTGTGAGTGTAATAATAGATACGAGTGCGTATTTGTTAGTGAATATGAAATTGTTTTATATTGTGTTTGCTTATCCATTGAGCTGTTTATGAATTCTGGTCGGTATGTGGGACGCCATATTATCGATAGGGGTTTCTAAACACTTAAACAAGGCAAGTCGACATAGTATCATTTTAAATTGGGTAAATGAAATAATTTTACCTCGATTATATTTTTTATATAAAAGAAGTAATTTTCCAAGAAATTATTAAAGTATATATAAATTAATTGTTTGGTTGTTGAAAATGTAAGAATATATAAGTTAATGAAAGTGGTTTGAATAAATTATATAAGCAAATGAATTATTAAGTATGGAATTATAATTAATATGATTTGCAGTTGTGAAATAATCTTGTATAAGTAAAGTAAAATAGTGAAATTATATGAGAAAAAGATTTATAAATGTGATTTATGAATAAAAGGAAATTTTGAAAGAATATTAAGCACTGAATTCACTACTGTTACTGGGAAATAATAAGGGTGATGAATGTAGCATCATCAGTATCATTTTCGAGTTTTTGTGTGATGGATTTGCTACCATAATAAATTGAAATTAAAGTTTTGTTGTGATAAACAAATTTGAAATTAAAATCCAAATTGGGATTGATAATTATAAGTGAAATGAGTTTTATACTTATAATATGATTTGGGAAATTAAATAAATAAGTTGTGTAACTTATTAAATGAGAAGATGTAAGTGAAACCAAATAATAAAATGGTTAAACGAATTTTTGTTAAGCAAAATGAGATATGAATTTGAATAATTGATGAAATTTGACTTTGGTAAAAGTTATAAGTGGAAAATTAAGTGAAGTTAAACAAATGATGTTTGAAATGGAATATAACTTAGGTGATGTTAAATGAATTTGATTTTGATATCAAAGTAAATAAATAAAGTGAATTAATGAAATGAAGTGATGAACATGAACTTGAGTTATGTAATGAAATTCAACTTTATTGGTAAAATGAATTAGCAATTGAATTAATAAATGGATGGAATATTAATCAATCGAATGTGAATAAATTGATATGGAATAATGGATGTAAGTATTAATTCATTAAAGTTAATGAATTGGAATTTGAATGAATTGAATGGAAGCCAATTTAATATTAAACCAATTGGAAAATTAAAAATGTTGAACCAAATTGAATGTGAAGTAAAGTAAATTGAATAAATTTGGTTGTGTTGAATGACATTGGTTGTTATATGATTGTTGGTTGATTGTATATAGTATTATTCATTAAGTATTAATGAAATTGAATTGATAAAAATTGAAAGCTATGTAATTGAATTTGAATTGAAAGTGAATTAATGTGAATTGGTAATAAGCAATTAAAATTTGTATCGAAACCTTATAAATTGCTTATGGGAATTATTTGATTGCATTGCTTATGGAAACTTTGTATTTGTTATTGAAAATTAATGAAATGTAAATGAATTTCCTATATATGTCACTTACATGTTTAAATTGAGTAAGTACAGGTGTCGTGGCTTCCATTCGGCTGGTTTGGTCGCGCTAAAATGCTAAATAAATAACTGCTTTGCATAAAAATGCTAAAAAGGTACGCCTACGCAATAAAAATAGGAAATATGAACTGTTTTTCTGCTTTTCCGACCGTATGGGTCGATGTATATATATTTATGTCTATTGTGATCCTACTACGATCGAACCGCGCAAAGGAGACTATGGCAAATTTTTCTGAAAATTTAAGGCGTTAGAAAATTTTCGGGAAATTTTGAAAAATTTGTGAAAACTAAATTTTGGATTTGGAGTTAAAAGTTATACAATATAGTTTGTTTTGAAAAGTATAACTAAGTATAGATTTGAAAAACTTAGTAAAGTTTTTGAAAGAGTTTAACTATTGGATTTTAGGAAAGTTAAACACTTAAGAGATTTTGAAATCTAATTTGAAAGAATTGTTTTGAAAAGTTAATGAATTTTGGGGCATTTTTCTTACTTTGCAATTTCGAGGACGAAGTTCTTTTAAGGGGGGAAGATTGTAACGACCCAGAATTTCTGTCATTTGAAATTCATATATTTAATTGTTTTTAAATATTAATAAGTAAGAATTTTAAGTCGAATGAATTTAAATTCGAATATAGTGATTTAATTGGATAATTAAATTATTAATTTAATTTGAAATTCCAGAAATAATTGATAATTGGATCAATTGCGTATGAAAATGATTTATAAAGTCATATTAAATCATATTGGAGTTAGAACAATGTTTGTAAACTTTAAAAATTGATTTAAAAGTTAATTTGTGAAAATTGAATATTTTAATATTTAAATTGATGAGTGAAAATAGTCATTTTTCAAACAGTCTTGGATTTCGACGAAACCTGTTTCATCGGATCCGTAATATTAAATTATTGTATGGTTTCAAATTTCGTGTCAATCGGATGTACGGTTTGTCCGGGACAAGCCAAAACGCATCGAAATCGTTTTTAAATCGGTTTGGTTTAAATTTGATCGTTTAATTTCGTAACTCGCACATACGATTGAATTAGCTCCCGAAACACATTCCATTGTGTTCGGAACATGGGGTAAACCTTAGAAACGCCAGCCGGCACGCTCGATTTGGAGTTCGGAAAATTTTCGATGAATAGTGTTTTGAGAAATTTTCTATAAAAGGACCTAACTTTTTCACATTTTGCAAAACATTAGGGTTTCAGCCCTAGCCGCCACATATACTATCAATGGCCGATACTTTCCAATCTTTTTCCCTTAATCTCTCTCAATCCATGCAATATTTCAACAAACCTCCAACGCGAAAGATGTAGAGCACGTCGTGTGCTTCCAATCCATTCGGCTTTGATCATCAATGGAGCGACGTGGTGGTAGAATTTTTATCGTGAAGTCGGGCCGTTCGAACACATTTTTCTACACGCAGTCGCAGCCGAGCTTCATGTCATTCTCGACGAGGGTGCGCCTGGGACGAGCTTCGAAATGCCGATCTCCGATCTTGCTCCGATCATCGGTGGTGGCCACGTATATTGGTAAACAAGTGGCGGCGTTGGGTTTCTTCACGCGAATTTGAACGGGGAAGGAGTAGTAAATCGCGCGGCCGGGATCTGGAGATCGAAAATGCACGGCCGAGATTGAATCTGGGGTTTCTAAAATAAAAATTGAAATTAAATTTTAAATTAAATTCGTGCAATGTTTAAAAATGTATATCTTGTTCATACGAGGTCGAAAAATTACGAAACAAATTGTGTTGGAATCGTTTCGACGAGCTCTTCGCAATGGAACTGGTTTGGAGTTGATTGGAGACAGTGAAAATTTTGGGTAAAATTAAACGTGCGTTTAATTTTATTCGAAATGAAATACTGCAACCGTTATTGAAAGCAAGGTGAGAACTTCTCACTCAATCGAATATTGTGTTTCGATTTAAATTTTAAATAGGTAGATTTAAAATTGCTTGATTGTGTGAATTGGGTGATAATTGCTATCTATTGTGTTGAATAGACCCTATACACCGTATATTAAGCGGAGGTTATTTATTAAAAACATATACCGCGATAATTTCACCATGAAGTGGAATTGGCATTATATATGTATTTGGAGTTGATTTCCCGCATTATATAGCGGATGAGACCCTATTGCGCCGCATAATAGCGGATAATATTTATAAATCCCATATACCGCGATATTCCACTTCGAAGTGGAATTGGTATTGTGCTAACATCTGTGGATGCAGGGAAACAGGTTGGAGGGATCCAATAGGATTCCTCAAACATATGAATTTGATTCATATGTTGTGTGTTGATTATTTATAATCTGTGTGTGACTATATTGTGATCGAAATCATTGAAGGCTATAATTTAGCCGAATATATTTTTGGTATCATTGGATACCGGAAATAAATAAAATTGGATTTTTGAAATTCAAGTTGAAAATTTATCGAAAAATTTATTTTTGAGAATTGGATAAATTTAAAAGGAGTTTTAAAAAGATAAAAGTCTTATTTTTGGACTATATTGAATTAAATTTCAATTTTGGAAAAAAAGGCTTAATAAATGGATTTCGAAAATATTATTTATAAGTTGAGAATTTATTTAAAATTTGGATTTGTGAATAGTTTGGAAAATAAAGGAATTTATCTTCTTAAAATGGAATTTATTTTGAAAAGGATATAAAATTAGAAATCCATTTGGTAATTGATTTTTGGTGATTGAAAATAAATCTTTTGGAAATGTTTGGAAATTTATTTGATTTAAATTAATCAGATGATTAAATTGATCCTATCTATGGATGTTTGGATTTTATTGGATGTTGAATTGTTTGACATCTCTGATATGCAATGCTTTGTGATATATCCTGATTTGTGTGTGATCTGTAATTTGTTTATCTGTGATATATATATATATATATATATATATATGTGATCTGTGAATGATAGATAAGCGTTATAGTTTATACCGCTTATAAATTATATTGTTATAGTTGATCTGTGATGGTTGAATGTTGTTGCACTATTGTGTTAAACCGTGGACTACACAATACACACACAAATGTGGATTTCACGTGGAAATCGGTTAAGTCGCAGATTTTTATCAATTTTGAAAATTGAATTCTTGAATCCAAAATAGTTTTGGAATTGGAATTGGAAGCTTTTGAAAATGAGATTCAAAAATAAGAGTTATTTTAAATAACTTAATAAAATGGAAATTTAAATCATTTAATTTAAAATTTGAATTCTATATTTTGAAATTGAATTCAATGAATTGGGAATTATGGTCTAAAAGATTGTATAAATTATAAAAGGTGTTTATATGGGTTTTTAACCATTTAAAATATGGTTTTGGAAATTTAAATTTATGTTCAAGTTTTATACTTGGATAGTTTTGACCTGTGTAATTGTAACCAGTTTTTCCCAAAACGAAAACTATCTGTTTTTAAATAATAATAGCTTTCATAAAGTGAAAAGATTTCAAATTTGTATCGAAACATTTCAAGTTGAGATGAAATTGTAAATAGTTTGGAAAATTGTGAATTAACCTTTATGACGATGATTAAACTTTATTTTGAAATAAAAGAGTATTTCAAATGGTGTATCTTTTATATTATAAAAAACTTGAATTGTGAATAGTTTTGAAAGCTATAAGTTAAATCTTAATTTAAAGATTTAATGGGTTAATTCAATTGAGATGGAAATTGATTTTGAAAACTGTGAATGAATCTTTGTGAAACTGGGTAAACTTTGTGAAGTAAATCTTTTTGTTTAAAGATTTAAAATGGTAATTTGTTTAAACCATTTAAAGGAAAGGATTTGGGTAATAAGTTGTGACTTAATTGAAATCCCAATATCCATTTGTTTTTAAATATTGTGCTCACTATTCGGGTTAGCCGGGAAAAGACCTTTGTGTCATATAACCCATTCTGAATTAGTGATACGTCGTGAATGGATAATATTTGAAGACCGGTGTGAAGACCGGATATTTTCGAAAATGAAAGGACAACCTGTCGAATGTCTCTGCACCGAGTTGCTCCAGTATAGAGATTTATATCACTCTTCTTGTGATGGGAAGTCCGGACGTGATTAGTGAATATGCGGATTGCAAGGGCTTCTTTAGAAGTGCCTTCGGTTCTGTTCGATCCCGGAACGGACTTGTATGGATGTGTGTCTGACGTTACACTTTGAGATGTAAAGCTGGTTTCTATCAAATACATTTCTGTTGGTGGCGGAGAATTTATTCTCTTAGCTTAACACCCTTCTTTAAGACATATGAGCTCAGAGGTTATGTAGTTGATGGTTACTAGTGATACATTCCCAATTTGGTAATGTGGCATACGAAGTGCTGTTGATCATTTGTTGATCAAAGCGTGGATTTGTGAAAAAGCGTGGCTTTGTGAAAAAGCGTAGCTTTGTGGACAAGACTTCGTCGAGCCTCACAACCCGATAATGGTTGAAACAGGAATGTTACGGCAAGCTGTTTAGGGGTCGCGCCCCTAGGGTATGTCATTTCCTTCTGGATAAAAGGTGATATCCTGGTATGGAGCCCAGATATTCTACCTATGTTGATGCCGGAAATTTATTATACTTTGTGGTTGTTGCTTTGTGGTTGAGGATCTTCGGATAAAGGTCGGTAACGACCGGGGGATGGCATAACTCGTGTGTTAGCTACCTAGTTACAGTTGTACAGCGTGAGGTAGCGTCGGCCTTGTGTTTGCAGAGAGCAGGTTGACTCTCGGGGCGCCTTTCCATAGGCTTTCCATTTCGGTGTAAGGAAGTTCCTTAGCCTGACCATTTGTTGGAAATCCAAAGAAACAATACGAACCTTGTACGGTTTTTGTTGTAAAACCTTCCATTTACTTATGGTGGTCACCACTGTTTAGATGGTAGCTATAGTAGGCATACAATAATGGTTGTATGTCGGCTAAGATTGATATTATACTTTCGAAATGTTTTCTGCACTATGCACTAATAATAATATCAAATCAACTGATTTTGCGTAGTAAGCATGTTTGACTATCATAAGAAGAAATCTCCTCCAATTCTGCGTTTGCATTGTGTGTGTGGCGGGAGGTCTTATGGTAGTTTCATTTTCCAAAAGCATTGCGAATGTCTTTTACTTCCTTTGTTGTCGTTTTAAAGATAATAATTGTTTTAGTTCTCACACCAGTCACCATGACTGACCTGGAATTTATTGTTTCCTTCCTAAACTCTGGGTGCCCACCAATTTCCACACGGGCAGTCTAGAGTCAGGTTATCAGATCATTCTGGATTCAGGAGATGCTGTGGAGCTCAGTGGCGAGCTGGATGACGAGACGTATCACTTGTATATGATATTATTTATTCCGCTGTGTATTCTGTATGAGGGCAAGTTTATATAACTGTCCAGTGTTGTATTGTTGTTGTAAACTCTGATGATGATGTAATGTATAAAATGTATAGTTCTTTGATTTAAAGATTATTCATTTATCTATTATATATTGTTCCACTGCGATATGTGAGATTCTGATATTGTTCTGTGTTTTCTGTTGTTTCTTCTTTCTTTTTCTTCTGTCTTCTTCTACCTCTTCTTTTTCTCCATAACAATTTGATTTTCCAGCATTCGATTGCTCGGCAGTTGATACAGTGGACGTATTAATGTCGATTTTTGAGCGTCAAAAAATCGCATTCGTTACACAAATGGTGTGCTGTTGGAGCATCCAATCGATGTAGGATGATTGTCAAGGTAAATAAGAAGAAATAAGGATGAAGAATAGAAAAGAAGAGAAGAAAATAGAAGAAAGGAGAAGGAAATATAACATCATACAATCACATAACCTGTCATATATCTCACACTACATCGGATAAAATATAATAGTCATTATAGATATAAAACAGGCGAGATAGTAATAACTATATAAACCATAGAATCAGAGTACACAAGCTCATATAGTTATACAGAGCAGTAATAGAGTTTATACAACTGATAAATAAACTCAACTTATAATTGTCTCTAATAATAGTAAGTTAACACTGTCAAGGCTCCATAGTGTCACATAGCGAAATAAACAATAACAACTCAAAATATAAATATGGGAAAGCGTCACCATCTACTAGTCCATCTGCACAGCTCCAAGTGCTATTTACACCAGCTATCTAGTCTACTCATTTAACAGCACCCGAGATAATAAGAAGCAAAGCATAAAATCTCGAGGCATATAACAGTCTGGTGTGATCGATAAATAATCTCAAAACACTATAAAAGTCAGTATAGTACATGGAATAGAGGGTATTGAGAATCATGCCTGACCTGTCCCTGCATCCACAGAGTTAGCACATAACATCTAATATATGGTACTCTATGATAGTCATCGTGGGTGTACTATACATCAACGTACTAAGGATGTCTAGATATCGACATCGGTAATATCCACATCGTGTGACATCCCTAAGGTGATAGAACAATCAAGCAAAGAAAAGATAGCATCCATCAACCATCCTCATTTCACTCACTCAGTGCGTTGGATATATGATACTCATGTGACCCCATCAACTGGTCAAGGACTACTCAACGTCCTAGTTTCTCAATACTCGAATCCATGTCACTTAATAGGCCTGGAACTAGACTAACATAAACATAGTCCAAGGTACATTGGATCCAAATATCATGCGATCCAAGGGCCATTAACACCCAAGTGAGTGCCCTCACATATCCCTGCCTTACGAGTACACTTCAAAATCTACGAATATCAAAGATCCCTTTGCACATGTCATCCATAACAGATCTCATCTTGGAACTATCCATACAACTCTCATTTGAAGCCGACATGGTTGGTAACTACTCTAGACAACCATCATAAGTCATAGGGTGTTATCGTGCGTCCTGTAACCTTCCTCCGACGGTTCCATTAATTTGACTCATTGTCACCTACTTCGCATCCCGAAATATAGCTATCAATCATCGAAGCCATCACTTCCCATTACGAAATCATCATCGTTGAATCATGGAATCATCACGTCGAACCATCACATTTTCGCTTCGTCGCTAAACCACTCATTGAAGAGCCATATCATCAAAATGGAACGTCTACTGGATGAACAAACCATCACATCATGCTCCTCAAAGCGTCTCCATCGTCAATGTATAATTGGTCAAATCGGCCATCATCAATACTGGTAGATATCGACCACTGCTAACAACTACTTTGGTCATGTACTTAACCGAAAATGGTCACACCAAATGAAAATGTCCGGAATCTTCCCTGAAGTCGAAAGCGCATTTCCAAATCCATCTTCCATCTTTATATCAATCAGCATGTACGATACTTTATGCATGAAATCCTATCCTATGTGATATTTTCTAATCCTATGTCGCCTTCGAACGGCGTTTTCAACCAACAAACAAACAGACATGCAACCAACAAGCATAGAAAAATGTCTATAATAACCTACATATATCTAAAATAACATAATACAATCCATCCAAAGCAAAAAAAGTGGGATAAATATCAGTAGTAGCCAAAATCTATCAATATCAGAAAAATAGTGCATAAATGGGAAAAGTATGATATTTAATTTAAAACTATTTTAAAACACTTTTAATTCTTTTTATAAAATAAGATATAGGTTTAACTATTTTAGAAATCCCATTTTAAAGTTAGAAAACATTTCAAACTGTCGTTTTAATACTATAATAACAATCATAGTATGGTGAGAGACAATATTAGTCACCTCAACCAAATTTGGCCAAACCATTACTAAGTCATAAAGCTCTTCAACATGAGCGCAAATCAAAAAACGATGTCGAAAAAGGACCTCATATGCAAAAGATACACAATATATAAGATATCATATGATATAAGTAATTAAATAACCAAATCTTAATTATAATTAAGTTAATTACCTATGCTAATCCATATTCCCCAAGGAATTTGCACCTGTACGTGCACGGATGCAAGAACCCACTTCATTCACAGTCTTCCTGTTTGCACCAAAAATGGGTACAAACACCAATAGCGAGTTAGTAGAGAAGTATATGAAGAATATAAAATAGAAACAGAGGAATCTAACAATTAAATAAAAAAATATAAACAATAACAAGAAGACAATGATTTATAGTGGTTCGGCTTGAAAGCTTACGTCCACTTTTCAGAAATAAATTTATTAAAAACATGAATTGCTGAGTGCAGAAAGATGGATCAGAGTAAAACCATTAGTTACAAAGAAGTGCAAAGTAACAAGCAATATAAAGATCCTACAAATGAACAACCAATCTTATATTTATAGCAAAAGACGGTGAAATATCTTCCTGATATTTCGGCAACGGAGTCTCCAGATCCAGAAGAGGTCATGATATCGATTGCAGGTCCCAAATCCTTGAGAATAAAGATTGGTGCCAATCGTTATATTGGCTTACTTTGGCATGCGATCGATATGGTAGGCTCCACTCTTCTATATATTACTGCTCCAAAAGTTTCATCTGTATTTGACTTGTAGATTTTGAGATATCGACCGTTTTCCATTGCGTTGAACTATAATATCGATTCAGTATGATCCATAATATGCGAATATGAATCATAACCGATCCATTTTTAGCACACAGTGTATTTTCATACTTTTATCATTCTATTGAATCTGTCTTCTGCTTTCACTTCGCCACTGCTTCATATTATCATCTATGCCCGATCTTTGGGCTTTGTTATTGTTAATTTACTTGTTGACCCCGATAACAGTCGATTTTAACTTGCCTAATTAGTTCGAACATAGCTGGGCCAAAATGCTAGATAACCCTTGCCCCCTAAAGTACATCTTGTTTCAACATGACGTGCTTTTAATCAATGCAAATTAGAGTCGTCGAAAGGGAATTCATTCAGCTTTATGAATAGTTATCAACCCTTCGATGAATTGCTTTCCTTGAAGAGTCGTATCTCTTTTTTCTTAACATGATGATTGAATGATTTCCAATAGTGTAAATTCTGAATTTTTATTTGCTAGTTAATAGATGTGCTCAGTTCTATTGAGCTGGTGGGTCTCGGTCATCTAATCCAGTTCTTTCTCCGGTAACTCTAGGTGAGAATTCAATTTCTATCGATTTCAAGAAATCAAATTTTAGGATGCACATGTGCATGTTCATGTACGTTCTTGTCGTTGGCTCCCGGACGCATTCTTACGTTCACAGGTTATTGCCAATTTGTTGGAATTTAACACATTCATTTGCATTTTTTCTCTTTTTTGATGAAATGGATCAGCATGAATCCATCAAGTAAATGGATCGTAATCGATCCATTTCTAGTATGGATCAGGCCAAATCCTTTTGAGATTGATTCGGGTCCAAATAGTTTTCCCCCTATCTTTTTCTTTTTTTTATTTGGTGATGGATCGGCATGATTCCATCACAGAACGATCTCGTCCGATTATTTCATGGTTTGGCCATCTAAACGAACTATAGGTTTTAAAGAATGGATCGGTTTAAGGCCATCACAAAACGATCGTACTTGATCGTTCATCAGTTGGGTTTCCGTTGAACTGCAAACTTCAATGGTTCATATTGCATCCTTCATATATATACTCATGTACTTAAACCAATCTCTTTACTTCACTTTATTTTTTAATCGTCCCTACCCGAACCAAAAAAGAAAAGAAAGATCCTTTTATCTTCTTCTTCAACATCGATCCACTGAGCTTTCCAATCCAACCCAAACTCATTTTGCAACCATCTCTATAGGTCAACCTGACCCCTCGCTACTCCAACCATCATCGCTGCCATCTCCTACTGATTTTGCTTCACACTCGAATCCAAATCGCCATAGCTTTACCACTTTGTTACATAGGTATGTTCGATTTTCCTCTCACTTGTTAGGATATAGTGGCGAGATGATGGGATCTCATTTTAACATGCATAATCCAAGTCATGGAATTTCGATTAGGTGGAGCAAAGATGGGAGATTGTTTTCAGCCAATCATTTCTAATGAGGTGGATGTTGCGAACTTGTTGGCATATGAGAATGAAATGGAATTTGATCAATCATTATGAGGGATTGGTATTTGGAAATATAAAGAGAATTTGGACCGGTCGTTATTTGTTAGGGTTGTTGGCCGATAGATTTTGGATCGATGCTTCGAGTTTCGAATTGGAGTGAAGTGTGGACCAGAGTCAAAGGTTAGAGAACAATTTGTTGTAGAACGATCGGCATTAAACAGTTGCGCAAAAAGTATCAATCGTGGGCATTGGTATGATCGGTCGAACATTTTGGATCGGTTGTTGGTTTAACTTGGATAAACATACTTAAAATCCTGAAATATCAATCTATAGTTCATGATGAGCTTCGGCCTTGAATACTTGAATGGCCATACATGACTTGCATATGAAATGAGCTACATATTAAATGTATATGATAATCAAACCGTGGAACGAACATGACTAATACCCTGCATATTTACATTTGTTACCAATGCCTTGGATAAATTTTTGAAGCTCATCCACTTTTAAACATACAACTCGAACTTCAACGTGCCAACAACTGATCACGATGACTAGATTGAAGCCCTTACCATTAATGTAGAAAATCGGTTGAGATGGTCAGCAGTGACAGTCACTCCGATTCGAACCCCGGAGTCTCGTCATAATAATAGCCTTTAATTTTGAACTGTTTTTATTACATTGCACGACACTGCACCACTATATACTAGCGCACACTTTTTATAATGATGATTATCTACTGAGTTTAGTAGTCAAGGGTTCCAGATGCTCGGGGCATTTAGCTACCATGTCTTTTGAACAGATTTCGCAGCACAATAGTACAAGTGAGAAATCAAGCTCCATAACTGCTTCTGATGAATTTCCCTCAGTTATTAAGCAGAATAACCAAAAAGTTCTTGTCCATTATTCGACTCTTCTCTGTCATTCCCGTTCTTCCAACAGAAGTGATAGACCTCACTCCTAACACTCTAGAAGATGCTATACTTTTGGAAGATCCGGAGGATTCCGTGGCTTGAAGATTAATGAAGCCTCTCTTCGCAGAATCTGTGCCAGACAAGTGATTCCATTTAATGATGTGAGAGTCCTGACTCGAGATGATATTGCTTATATCCCCCCTGAAGGGTTTACTGCATGCAACAAGTTCATGTGTTAGGCAGGATGCGTCCCACCCTTTAACTCATTCATCTGAGAAATGTTACATAATATGAGGCTAGCACCGACACAACTGCATCCAAACGGCTATGCCTTGCTTAGCTGTACCTATATGGCATTTATGGAGTTTTTATTGCGCCCTCCAACTCTTGAAGACATTCGATTTCTTTTAACCTTCAAGCATCGAAAGGGAAGCCTTTCGTTCACATTCCTCGAATCAGCCAAAAAGTGCCAGATCCTAACTGGTACTTGGAACAAGATGAGTGCCTTCAAAAGCGAGTGGTTTTATATTTGCTGCACGACCGGCTTGCCAGACGATGGTTAGAAGGACGTAAGTATTATTCCTTTCTTGATTTCTTAAGTGCTTGTATCCAGGTCGTATCCCTAACTAAGCAATTTCTTTGGTTTATGCAGGTTCTTATCCAGGCCTGATGGGAAAAAATATTCAGATGCGATCTTGGCACTAAAAAGGGTTCCATCAGAAGATAGAGACATAAAGAATCTCCTTACTGATGAACTTCTCATTACCTACGACCTGATGGAAAAGGGTCATAGCATAGGGCTGCTGGTCACCGCTAGAGTTATAGTGGCTTAGTAGCGGGAAGTGAATGGTGATGAAGGCCATCAAGCCAATTCTGCCATGCCCCCGGTTAAGGGAGATCAGGAAGCTACTAATTGAGACACAGCAGGAGATAAGGGTAATAACCTCGGCGACGACGACGTGGGTTTAA
This sequence comes from Allium fistulosum, assembly GCA_030737815.1. NCBI lineage: Eukaryota > Viridiplantae > Streptophyta > Magnoliopsida > Asparagales > Amaryllidaceae > Allium > Allium fistulosum. Next base: position 1,418,430,745 of record CM060901.1, on the reverse strand, counting down.
TATTTGGGGCTATGGTTGGATCTTCGCAAACTTCACAGCCCGCCGCTCTCGAAAAGAAGAAGAAAGAAGAAGCTTGTATGAAGTTTCCCCAAAATCCACCTTTTTAAACAGCCCAAGTTATACATCAACCATCAGGCTATTCCAGATCAGTTTGCCTCTTGACCTTCAAAACACTTGAACAACCTATTTGAGGTATTATCTGATCTTCCGATACCGGACGACATTGATGCCTTTCATTTTACTGACATGAGCATCGGTGGATCAGAATCTCCTTCCAGAGCTAGTGCTGGAATACCTCCTACCACTAGTGGAGAGGTTACTCCTGCTAATAAAGCTTCAATAACTGGTCCGTTGGAGGATAAAAGGACACGCACGCACTTTACAATATTGCATTGCACCTATTCCAAGTCCTTCAATACTTAGAGCAGATTCATTCTTTGTCTTTCTTTGCAGAAACAATAATGAGGAAGAAGCACATGTTTTAGACTCTACCGGAAAGATCACGCCAGAATTCTAGTTCTCGCTGGGGCCCATATCGCCAAGGTAGTGGTCGTGAATATGACCCTAGCTATCGCTCCAGTCAGGATCGTGATTATCATAATAAAGGCGACAGAGATAAGTCCTCCCCTGACAAATATCGGTCCAGATCTTCATCTCCTCCCCCTAAGGATTTTGAAAGGCAATAAGACCGTCGTGACAACATTCCTCTTATTAACACCTCTCGTGGTTCCCCCTCCACTTCAGTCCCTTCACAGTCCATTGTTCCATCGCATCCTCAATGACCCTGTGATTATCGGTGTCATGATCTTCACCAACAGAGGTCGGGCAAAGAAAGCGCTGACACCCAAGTTGTCACCAAAGCTCAACAAGCCAATGTCGCTGCTCGCATGGCCCAACTTAAGTCAGATTTCCCAAATGTGTGTCTTGACGGATTTTTCGTTGTACCTAATCTTAAGAAAGTTCCTGAAAAAGTCCAGCAAACGACTTTTGATTATGTGACTGATATCCACAAGTAGTACAATTAGTTGACGAGAGCGGCGGAGAGGATTTCCAAAGTGTCTTGGGAGAGACGGTAGAGATTGAGAAACTAAAACACCAAGAGGCCTAAGAAAAGCGGATCATTGAAACTCTAATCAATGAGTTAGAATCTTTAAGGTACTCATAGGCAAAAGCCATGAGAAAAGTAGAAACAGCCATCAAGGCACTTGAAGATGAGAAAGTCAGGCACTTGGCCAAAGTTGAAGCGCTTCATCATCGGAATCATAAACTGGTGCTAGAAAGGGACGCGGCCCAAAGAAGCGTAGCTGAGTATAAAACTAAATTCGAGCACGAATCCAAAGAAAAGAAGAAGTGCAGAAAATCAATCAGGATGCCTATGAGGAATTGGTTACCGTTAGGCTTGAAAGGGATGAGGCTGTTGAAAAGTATAAAGACATTGATGCCTCGTTAAACGAGAAGTGGAAGTCGCGAAAGAAAAGGTCAGGGAGGAGGTTATGGAGGAATTGGAACCACTGCTCATTCTTTATAATGCCAGTGTCTTGAAGTAACGAAACTTAGAGTGGTTCTGGGGTGACTACCCTTATTATCTTGCACGCGCTTGGGAGCATCTTGTTTAGGAGGAGGAGAAGGCTCTCGGCACTGAACAAATCGATTTGATGAGGCTGGAAGGCAAAACTCTATTGGGTGATAAACCCAAAGTTCTTCATGAAACCCAGCTTATACTCCAAAAAGAGCATGCCACGACTTCTCAACATGAAGCCGGTGAAGGTTCTGGGTCCATATCACATAGTGTCGAAGATGATTAGAATCCGGTGACCCAAGCTATTCCTAGCACCACTGTGGATCCTTTTATTTTGCCTGGTTACAATCCTAAGAAGCTGCATATTGCTACATCTAGTGGGCTCTCCAAGATTATAGAAGAAGTTTCCGGTGGCACTCCAGCTCACTTGGGAGATTATCTTGAGAAGGTTTTCCATAAACTCACTTATCCTCCAAAAAGCCGGAGAATCCCGTTCATTATATCTAATCTCTTTAGTTATGTTTCATCAGCTTTAGATCCGCTGGCAACAATTCCACCTCTTCTTGAAGAATCTTAACTATGACCTGAGATTCCAACGACCAAGTTCATTACCATCATGGATTTGACAGCAATCCAAAATGTCTTAAAAGAGGAAACTTATATGATCGATGAGCATCTAGTGGATGCTTTATCGAGGGAAGAAAGTGATCCACATCAAGAGATTCCTATTGATGACAACATTGTGATTATTGGAGCTTCCCAATCCTTATCAGGCCCCGCTACGCAAGGAATGGTATAGAAACTTGAAGCGAACATTGTCCTTGAGGTGAAAGTCAAGCAGGAGAAAATGGAGAAACTATGGAGGCCTCTGTTCCTTAGCTGGAATCTACTCAAGACGCACCTACTAGGTCAACCCAATCTACTCCTTTTAAAGGCCAGAGAAGCGGGAAGAGAGGGGAGAAAAGCAGTGGAGAAAGCCCAATCGAAATCTCTCCTGATTCCAAGAAGAAGAAAAGGAAGCCGATGAGGAAGTAATTCTTTGCATGCATTCATGCTCCCGAGTCTTTTGGGTTTTTATTGGCTAAATTTTTACGAGATCGGCCCCCATTTTTTGATTCATTTACTGTGAATACTTGTACTTGACTTTCCAAGCTTACATTTATAAAGTTCTTTTACTTTTTTTGAACTCTTGTGTGAATTTTGTTTAAGTAGTTGAGCTATTACTTGTCCATTTGATATACTAGTAATTCATTGCTCATTAATTCGGACAATCATTCATTAAAAATTTTACTCGAGGCTTCCATGTGGTCGTAGCCTTAAGTTGTACGAAACACTGAGCTCGAGCTCTAGTGTTACGCCGCCGGATTTAGTGGTTCTAGTGATTATACTCCTACCCCTAGTCTCGGGTTAGCAGAGTTAGACAATGGATGGTCGAACTCCATCCTTAATGATTTTATACTCCCTCTATCAGCTTCAGATCGGAGTTTATGGAGTGGTGAGTGGTCGAACCGCACTCATCTATTTGTTTATACTCAGATCCACACTCTGGGGATAAGAGTTAGTTGGCAGGCGATCGGGTTATACCCAATTCATGTTTATACTCATGTCCACACTCTGGGACTTAGAGTTATTTTGAAAAATAGTTGGACCGTACTTTCCTTAATTGATTGATTTTACCCTAAGTCTGGGGTTTAACTTGGGGAGCGATTGGTCGTCGTGTTAGGATCACTTTTGACTCATGTCTATCTCATCGCTCGGTAGGATTAACTGGGTTACCGGATGGTCGAGTCATATCCATTCCTCATTAAGTATTCTGTCCATCGGGTTGTGAGCAAGAATAATTAAATGAACGGTCGGGCCATCCTTATTTTGTTTAATTCAATCGTGAACTTATGTAATTGGCAAGCTCCAAACTCTGGGAGCCCTCTCGGACATGTCAATATTAGTTAGCCGGGTATCGTAACTAATATGTAATGCTACGGCAATCACAGATATGAAGGAAATTTCAAACTTTATTTGCGAAATAGAAAGAAATGACATAATTTGTCTTCTTACATATCTAGAAAATCAAATGATAAAGAAAATTCGGAAACCGAATACAACTGAATGAAAACGAAAAAATTAAGTTAAATAGCGTCGTAAATGCTCACTATTCCACTCCCTTGGGAGTGTGACGTCATCTGCAGTCGCTAGCTTGAAAGTTCCTTTCCATGCATCTGTTCAATGACATATGGTCCTTCCTAAGTAGGATTCATGTGTGATGGAGCAGGAAAAACCCATCTCAAGATGAGATCGTCGATTACAAAGGTTCTAGGTTGGACTTTAGTGTTGTATTAGCGGGCGACTCGATGCCGATATGTAGCTGCCATCAAATCAACCTCCTCGCGCTTCTCATCTACAAAGTCTAGAGATTATAAACGAAGATGTCTATTCGTTCTGGGATCATAGTAGGTTACTTGATGTGTAGGGACTTCGAGTTCAACAGTAATAACGGCTTTAGAGCCGTAAGCAAGGGCGAATGGAGTACGGCCAGTCGCGGACTTTGTGGGTGGTTCTGTAAGCCCATAATGCTGTTAGGATTTCATCCACCCACTTGCCTCTAGCCTTTTCCAAATGCTTCTTTAGAATGGACTTTATGATTTTGTTCACATCTTTAACTTGTCCACTTGCTTGAGGGTGAGCAACTGTAGCAAATCTCTTCTCAATATGATGTCAATGGTTCAGCGTTGTCGAATTGGGTTTCATTATCAGTCACAATGGCTCATGGAAGGCCAAAATGACAGATGATGTTTCAGACAATGAAGTTGATTACTTTCTTTGTTGTGATCGTGGTTAATGTTTCTGCTTCGGACCATTTGATGAAGTAATCAGCCGCAACGATGGCATACTTCGCACCACCTTTAGAGATCGGTAAGGAACCAATAATATTTATGCCCTATATGGCAAACAGACATGGACTGACCATTTGTGTGATTTCTGTCGGCGGAGCTCTCGGAACTTTTGCACACATCTGGCACTTGTCACATTGCCTAGCGTAATCAACAACATCTCGGTTGATAATCGGCCAATAATACCCATAACGGAGTACTTTCTTTGCTAGGGTTTGCCCTCCAGTGTGATCGCCACATTCCCCTTTATGAACTTCCGTTGAGATTCCTTTTACTTCATCATGGGTGATACACCGGAGCAGGGGAATAGAAAAACACTTTCTATACATGACTCCTTCCTGAATGATATACCACGAAGCTTTGTGAAGGACTTATCGCCTTTCATTCCTCGACTCCCTGTAGCAAATAGTATATAATTAGGGTCATCCACGAATCTTTCTCAGGCCCGTCTCTTGTACCCTATCTATTTATATCTGATCTGTGCTCGGAGCATCTAGTAGTTCAACTGGAACTAAGCCCACTTATTGTGCATCCCCGGTACTAGCGAACTTTTCCAATGAGTCAGCCTCTTTATTTTAATCCCAAGGAATGTGCGTAATGTCATAGTACTCAAAGCCAGTCAATATTTCTTGGACTCGGATAAGGTATAGAACGAGTCGTTATCCCTTAGCTTGGTAATGTCCCCTGACTTGGTACACCACCAGCTGGGAATCGCAAAAAAATTCAAGAGATTTTATCCCCAGTTCTCTGGAAAGTTTGAGTCCAGTAAACATAGCTTCATACTCAGCATCATTTTTCGTTGCAGGGATTTCAAAGCATAGCAAATTGATTTATCCTCTGGAGTTACTAGTATGACTCCAACTCCAGAACAACGATCATGGGATGCTCCATCCATATACATTTTCCACGGAATGGTATAGGCTCCACTACTCTCTGGGAGATCATCCTGTGTAGTGAATTCTGCTATAAAGTCCACTAGTTCCTATCCCTGCATAGCTCTTCGAGGGAGATAAGTGATGTCGAATTGGCTCAGTTCGATGTTTCATTTGAGTAACCTTCCAAACGTCTCAGGTCGTTGTAGGACCTATCGTAACGGCTGATCAGTGCAAATGTTGATGAGCCTAAAAATGTAGGTGGAGCTTTCGCGAAGCAATCAACAAGCAGTACGCAATTTTTTTATCTTTATGTAGTTCCTTTCAGCTCCTGTCAATCGCTAGCTAACATAATAGACCGGTCTCTGGATCCGGTTCTCCTCGGGAAGTAGTGCGGCACTTATAGCATCTATCGACACGGCCAAGTAGATATACAAGTCTTCATGATCAACCGGCTTTGACAAGATGGGAGGCTTCTCTAAGTGATTCACCAAATATCGGAATGCGTCTTCACAATCAAGTGTCCATTCAATGTTCTTTTCTCCTCTCTTATCAAATCAATGAAAGGAATGCATTTATCGATGGCTCTGGAAATAAACCGACTTAGGGCCGCAACCTTCCCATTTACACTATGTACTTGCTTGATGGTCTTTGGGACCTTAAATGTTGCAAATTGCTTGAATCTTCTCCGGATTAGCTTCGATTCTGCGAGCATTGATGATGAAACCCAAGAACTTTCCTGATGCAACGCCAAAAGAACACTTCAGAGGATTGATCTTCATTTTGTAAAATCGAAGGATATCGAACATTTCTACTAAGTCTCTAATATGGTTGCTTAATCATTGTGACTTCATGATCATATCACCCATGTATACCTCATTCATTTTTCCAATCTGATCTTTAAACATTCTATTGACTGGGCATTGATAGGTCGCTCCAGCATTCTTCAATCCAAATGGCACTACCACATAGCAATACAATCCAATGTTGGTAATGAAGCTGGTGTGCTCCTGATCGAGAATAGGCATCAGGATTTGATTATATCCTGAGTATGCATCCATGAAAGATCGCAACTCGTGTCCTGTGGTTGAGTCCACCAGCTGATCAATCCTCGAAAGGGGAAAACTATCTTTTAGACATGCCTTATTTAAGTTCGAATAGTCAACGCACATCCACCACTTTCCATTTTCCTTTCTCATAAGTACAGGATTAGATACCCATTTAGGGTGGAGGGCGTCGTGAATAAACTCATTATTTTTTAGCCCATCCATCTTTTCTTTAAGGGCAGCAGATCTCTCTAGATCCATGCCATGCCTTTTCAATTTCACCAGGATATGCCTTTGGTCGATATTTAATGCGTTGCTCGCAATGGTAGGCGAGATCCTATACATGTCAAAATGAGTCCAAGCGAAAACATTAATAATCGCTAGGAGAAAAATAGAAAGTACTTTCACTCTTTGGGGGGCTGAGCTGTGATCCGATCTTTAGAACCCATGACGGGTCATCGTGGCTGACCGTGATGTCAATCGTCAGCTCAGCCGGTGCAGCCTTGGTCTCTTTGCGTGCCTCCTCATCATCCCTCGGATCTATGTCTTTAAAGAACCGACTTTGGCGCCCAAGCCATAGTCCAGGCGCTGGTTGTAATTCTTTAGTGGTTTGAATGCGAAGAGACTTGTCCATACCCTTACCTTTCTCCTTCCATTGAGTGTCTCTCGATTCAGCTACATAGCAGGCACGTCCAGTCGCCTGATCACCATACAAACCTCCAACACTGTTATCAGTTCAGAACTTCAAAGTCAAACACCATAGGCCAAGAGCTGCCCAGAATTCAGCTAGGACTGGTCGGCCTAGAAAAGAATTGTATGGAGAGTCAACATCCAAGACAACAAATGGCAACATCCGCACTCTCCTGCGGTCACCTTCTTTGAACTCTACGGGTAATTCGACATTTTCGATAGCTTCGGTCGCAACACTGTTAAAGCCATGAATGCGGGCTTTAGATGGTTTCAAGTTCTTGGCTTCCATCCTCATCTGATCTTAAGCCTTTTTGAAAATTATACTTACGGAACTTGCACAATCAACCAAAATCCTCGTCGTTAAGGCGGGCCGATCATGGCCGAAATGACCATTGGGTCAATCGTCAGTGCCTCCATCTTGTCTGCATCTCTGTTTCTGAACACATTGTCGTCTGCTATTGTATGTTTCTATTTTGCCGGAGCTCTATCTTCCGTACTTGAATAACATTCAAAATTCATATGCTTGATCGCACTAGCATAGCTCATGCCAACTCTTATCAGCTGGATGCGATCCTTCGACTATTATATTCATAACTAACCTTCCACTAGTCCATGCAGGCTCCTCAGCCCTTTGCGACACTTGTCCTCGGTTGGGGTTGGATGTCCCGTCCCCGCCATCCTGCGGGGCTTTAACAAATTGCTAGAACTTTCTTTTCGAAATTAGTTTCTCGATAACATCCTGGAGATGCCTACACTTATTTGTGTTGTGACTATAGCATTCATGGAACCAGCAATTTTTTCCAGTCTGCTTTTGATTCTCCATCGATTCCTTCGGTGGTAGCCTCCTATATTGAAAGCCATTGCATGTAGACAAATAGACATTTTCTAGAGACGTATTCAGTAGTGTGCAGGTGTCATACATTGGAATCCTTGGCTTTCCTCTTCTAGAATCCCTCTTTCGCTCACGGTTCCTATCACCACTTTTCTTTTGCTGATTTGATTTATTTTGGACATTTAGTTGTACCTTTCTGGAACTCTCCCCAGACTGTTTCACTGCAATGTTGCTTTGCACTCCCTTTCCACTTGATCTAACAACATTCTTCTTCCTAGAGCATCTAGCTTCCACTTTCCTCAAATACTGAGATGCTTTGGCATAGAAATGCTCCAATGTCGTGGGTGGTTTGCCAACTAACCAATCGCCAAAGTCAAATTCTAGATCAATCCATCTTTTTACCGCCATTAGTATGGAATGGTCATTCAGATTACTGACTTCTATGACAGGTGTATGAAATCACTTCAAGTAATCTTTCAGCGATTCTCCCAGAGCCTGGATTACACTTGATAAGGACATTAAATCTTTGGGGCGAGTTGCATGCATACGAAACTGCTCCACAAACTTTGTTGCAAAATAGTCAAATCTAGAGGTTGATGGTGGGGATAATCTCGTAAACCACATCGTCGCTATGCCAAATATAGTGATGGAAAAATACCTGCATTTTGTGGCATCATTAGCTCATGCTGAATCCATCAGCCGTTCATATCTCATGATATGCTGCTTGGGCTCGGTTTTTCCCTCGTAAGCAGGCATCTACGACATGCTAAATCTCCTTGGATACTCCACATGTAAAATATTTTCTATGAACGGGGAATGCTTCTTGAGATCCCCCAATCATCATTGGTCAAACCTTGGTTCTCCCTTACTAGCTATTTGATCATAGCTAACAAGTCCAACGTTTGGATAGTTGGAGCCAAGCGGTAGTCGTGCTCCACCTCATGTGAATTTTCCGGTCGTTGCCTATGAGCTATCCCACACCTTCTTGGCTCAACATCCTCTCAATATATGTTGCGTGAATTCACATTATCATCATTTCGAAGAGGTGACTGATCTGCATTTACTTTAATTCCAACATACAGATCGATCGCAGCATCATCAATATGTGTTATTTCTGTCATCTAATGTGAGCCACCTCCAAGAATAGGATAGGCATCGACTTTTCCAGATGGATCGGTATCGATCATTATCGGTCTGTTTTTATCGGTCGAGTGATGGCGGTTCGATGTTTCAGCGTGGTATCCGTTGGTTCTACGACGCCTTTGTCTATGATAGTCATCTGATGAAGTTGAGCTCTCCGATGCACAATAGGGAGTTGGCTCTCTCCTAGCTTTTCCGTGTTGTTGATCTCTGAGTTGATTCATTAAATCAATATTTGCTAGAATTTGCTGGTTCAACTGTCGACGGCTATCCATGAGCTCTCTCATCACATTCTGGAAATCATCCTTCGTGAGGGAATCAGCTGGATTCTGGACTTCAACTGGATAGGTAGCATTGGCATCTACTGGTGAATTTCTCTGGCCTCCTTGTTGGATGTTAGCGTTCTCGTTTCCTCCTGCGTTTTGAGAGGTAGATCTAGTGTTCCTAACCATTGTTGATAGTTTTCCTTAGACTTTTTGCAAATATGAATAGAACGAGTAAGTTTCTTGAAGACAATTCCGGATCTCTTCAGGGGATTTATGAAATCCAGTAGCAACTAAGGGTTCCAAACAGGGCTGAGAATCAGTTTATCAGTGAAAGCACCAAAATGTTTGCACCAAAAATTGGTATAAACACCCAATAGAGAATTTGTAGAGAAGTAAATGAAGAATATAAAATGGAAATAGAGGAATCTAACAATTAAATAAAAGATATAATTTGTAGTGGTTCGACATTGAAAGCCTACGTCCACTTTTCAGAAATAACTTTATTAAACACTTGCATTGCTGAGTACAGAAAGATGGATCGGAGTAAAACCCTTAGTTAAAAAGAAGTGTAAAGTAACAAGCAGCGTAAAGATCCCTTTAATGAACAATCAATCCTATATTTATAGGGAAAGACGGTGAAATATCTTCTTGAAATTTGGGCAACGGAGTCTCCAGATCCAGAAGAGGTCATGATATAGATTGCAGGTCCCAAATCCTTGAGAATAACAATCGATGCCGATTATTATATTAGCTTACTTTGGTATGCGATCGATATGGTGTGCTACACTCTTCAATATATTGATGCTTCCAAAGTTTCATTTATATTAGACTTGTACATTTCGAGATATCGATCGGTTTCCATTGTGTTAAACTATAATATCGATTCGATACGATCCATAATAGGCGAATATGGATCGTACCCATTCCATTTTTGGCACACGGTGTATATTCATACTTTTATCATTCTACTGAATCCTTCTTCTGCTTTCACTCCGCCACTGCTTCATATTATCATCTATGCTTGATCTTTGGGCTTGGTATTGTTAATCTGACTTGTTGACCCTGGTGACAGTCGATTCTAACTTGCCTAATTAGTTTGAACATATCTGGGCTAAAAGGCTGTATAACACTTCCATCTCTGGTTTCTCGCTCATCTCTCGATGGAACGCCATGCCGTCTTCGCCAACGTGCTCCATTTTGTGTGCTCTCCATGCAGGACTTGAAAAAGCAAAGCCTGGCTACCTCTATGAAATTGTGACCATAGGGTTACATCATGACATAGAATACATCGCACCTTTTATATGTCAACCGCACGTCACCGTCTCCTCTCCACTTTCTCCCCTTCGCGTGAGAAACACGTTACCACACCCGCATTTGCTTATCGTCGCCTAAATCGCCCATGAACCAAAACCCTAGCTCGACCATTGCTAACAGCCATCACCTACATCAGTGCCGCACCCTTCAATATATATATATATATGTGTGTGTGTTTGTGTGTGTGTGTGTGCGCGCGCGAAGTGTTCTTCGATACGAGTTCAATGAGCTTGGTTTCGTAATTTTTCATAGAGTAAATACGAAGATTTTAATTTTTGAAATCCAAATGGGGGAGGCGACCATGATATTTTGGAGAGGATAATGAAACAATATGCGGCTAATAGGAGAGAGGGGTTTAGGGTATTATTTAAATGATATAATAATTCTTTTATTTGCTTCCTCAAATAAACGGTGCGTGTTTTGAGCTTGTACGATCAAACGACGTGTCTGATCGCCACGAAACTCGTCTGCTTGTATCACCTTATTTTTTCAGTCCTGGTAGTATAAATTACCTCGTTATCTGAGACTACACTCCGGGATGTTATTTTGCGCTTTTCGAGACCGTTTTGATCATCAGATCGTCCGATCTCTAAATATTGCAATCCTTATTCTCATTTTGTTTCAAAATGTCGGTACGAACTCAATGGAAGTAGTCTCGAGTTCTGATTCAATCATATGTGAAAAACTATATTTTAGGGCCGTTAATTAATTAATGATTCACGTTTAAATCAATTATTTAGATATATTATCGTTAAAAATACGGGTCGTTACAGTAACTAAATTGGAATTTAACAAAAATAATAAAAAAAAGCATGTTTTATATTTTAAATCCTTTACTTTAAAAATTCATAAATAATTACCAAAAATGTATTTACACTTGAATCCACTTTTAAAATATTCTTATATATGTTATTAAACACTCCTAAAAAGATTGTAGAAACATACCTTAATTAAATTTCATTTTAAACCATTTAAAGTTTCAAACAATAGATGATAACATATATAGAAATGCAATCAAAAGTTTTTGAAACACCAAAAAAGTGTTTCAGATCAAAGTGTTGCAGATTCAAGTATTTGCGACAAAACCAGTTTTAAACCCTTTACTTTTCGACTAGTTTTCAACTAGCTACTAACCGATTCAATGTCCAATTTTTTTTACAGCAAGTAGTACTTAATAACCATGCAAAGAAACCTCTAAGGATCTCTTTACAAAACCCTATGAAATCATCATAAACTAGCTATTTCAATGTCTATAAAGACTATTTCGCCCCTATTTTTTCAACTTCGTTCAACCTATTATGAAATCACTTAAACTTTGATATTTTTTTAGCAAATCTAGCAAGGTTAAATGGGCCTCTACCAGATTTATTGCACCATAATAAGTAAAAAAAACTCGGGCCAAAACAGGCTTTGAAGCTAAGAAAAGGAAAAATAGAAAAACTAAACAGCATAAAAGACACTCAAAGAGAACTAACACACATACAAGAAAACAAAGAAAAGGAAAAACCAGAGAAACACAACACTAATCAGAAGAATCATCATGAAGTTATTAGAGAGGTATTAAACTCAAAAATAGATTCCTTCATCCCTATTTCTACTCCATGCATAATATCATGCCATAAAACCACTTGACTTCTTCTTTTATTGTTAAAAACAATTAAGTTCCTTTCATCCCAAATTGTATGTAAAAATTTCTTCGGTTAAGCAACAATAAGAATGACTCTAAGTTTCTCAACCTAGTAGCCATAAATATTAGAGGACACTCAACCATGTTATCCTTTACCATGTCATGTTTTCCTATTTTAGCCATCAAGCGGCTCCAAATCTAGAATATTTCAGTGTAGTTGAAAAAAAGTCCATGACAACTCTTATTCTCAACATTACAAAAAACACACAGAAGAACTATATTCATTCCTATCTCAGTCATCTTATCTCTAGTGAGGATAGATTCATTCAAAACCTTCCAAAGCAGCAGATTTTCCTTTGGAGGAGAATGCATAAGCTATGTTCTCCTGGACCATTTAAACCTTGGCAAAGCATCAATACCAGATAACTCTTTATAGACTAGACTAATTAAGTGAACCTTGCTTTTGACATACCACACAACATGGTCCTACAAGACATTAAGGTAGTGATTATTTTCAAGTAAATTCCGTAATGCTCTAATTTCTTGGTTGCTAGAACACGGATGGGAGAGAACACCATCATGAATGAATTCCTTAGCCAAAGCATTTTTACTAATACCAGTTTGCTGGATTTGCTAATGGTTGAACCTTTTAGACATGATGAGACCATTTTGTGCCCCGGGATCATCCCAAAAACTAGAATAACCACCCTCAGACATGTTTAGCTCGGTAAGGTGGAGAACATCTATTTTAAGCTTCAGAATGTTTTTCCAAGTCCAACTGCAATTATGCGGCACATTCATCACATATAAATTATTCCTCTTTAAATTATGAACCATTGTCCATTGAACATAAAGGTTGTCATCCTTGTTCAACAAGGCAACAATATGCTTACTAAAAGCAGCTATATTCCACTTGTCCTTGTTTACAATTCCAAGACCACCTTTTTGCAAAGGAGATTCAAGTTTACTGAAAGCATAATGGATAATATTTTTAGTACGAACACTCCTATTCCAAAGAACTCTTAGCATGGCATTTCTAACCATCTTAAGCAACATTTTGGGTAGAACAAAAGTTTTAGCCCAATGCACAATCATACAAAAGGTCTATAACATCCTCTACTTTAAGGCGCGAAGCTAAGCGCTACAGATGCTGCAATCACCTATAGTATTAACTTCCGGTGACAAAATACGGTAATGTTAACGGTATCCATAATATCAGAAGCACGTGAATATGAAATAAAATCGACACTGATTTAAAAAACAGATTTTATGATTACATTTCAGTTCAGTATTTCATATTCAATTACATAATCCCAAAATGATTCCTAGGTTTTGATCAAATGTAATTATTACAAATTATGCCAAGTGCTACATATAAAGATGCCCCCTGGACGATCAGAGTACTATATAGACATATCCATCATAAATACATCATAGCGGAAATAATACTAAATAGCTCCCACATAGCTAGCTTTGCCTCCAGTACATCTTTGGAGGCTTATTCGTTCAACTACTAAATATGAAAAGTCTTAACTCTCAATCTACTCAAATTTAATTTTGAGCACCGGAGAGTTTAAGGGGAAACATGAACTTCGAGTCATACATAAAGCCTAGTGTGAATAATTCTATTACATCTCGGTTTTCTGATATTAAGTGAGACCACGCCGCTTAGCAGAACGGATTTCCCCTCATTAATATCCTTATAAAATCATATCTTTTGCAAATCAAAAACCTACAATCAAACTGGTTTTAACAATAATAGCAATAACATATATGCATATAAATCATGTAATCAATGGACTATTTGACCACACTATAGTTTTATCTGGCTAACTATTAACCACAGGCTGACTTTGACCTACCAGACATAATAAACATTCCAACTTCTATTAGACACTATACTGAGCTATCTGTCCTTAACTATCTTCTTCTAGGGTCAACTGATCCAAATGGTTTTTTGGGCTCACCAATAACCTATCTTTACTTTGAATATTCCCTTCTGTGTGTAAGATTATTTTAGTACCTTCTATGACAAAGCCCTACACACTGGAATTTCAGACTTATATTAGATAGGGGCTATTAGCTAAAGTATAGGGTGTGACCACATACCAGTCCCATCTGCTCTTCTAATATATGAGTCGTAAACATAGGGTTAACTTCCCTATTCAAATTTCATTTCCTTGTAAACAATATTTACAAATGATTTACCCTTGAAATCATATCTTTATAAAATAAGGAAATCATACTCTTTGCTTACTCAAAACACTTTTGCTATGATATATGCTTTACAAAAAACAATGTTGATGAAATCTAATCTGTGGGATTATCAACCCATTTAAAATAAGTTAAGCCGCTTTTTATCTTAGAAAACTTTAGGCTATAAGGCCAAAAAAATACATTCGAAACATTTGTTTAAAGCCTTAAAAAATCCATTTCAAAATAATTGAAAGCGTCCCTTTCGAAACCATTATATAAAACCTTAAACATCCCCTTTCGAAACCATTTAAACATGTCTTGTGAAAGCATTGGAAACCTTCCTTTCAAAACACTTAAAACAAACCTTTTGGAACACTTAAAATACACATTTGGAACGCATTGGGGACTTCCCCTTCGAAATACTTATCACATATCTTTCGAAAGCATTGGGTTCAAGTAAGGGTTTGTGGAAAAATTGCTTCAAAACCATTTAAAATTATTCTTTTCGAAACCATTGGGTTTAACCTTTAATATAACTAAAGGGTCATAAAGAACAGAAGCGAAGGAATTACTTTCGAAAGCATTAATCCTAAGTAAAAGAAAGAGGATAGTTTCGAAACCCACCCTTTAGAAACCATTGCCCCCGAACCCATTAGAAAGCAGCTACATGACCCTTTCGAAACCATTGAGAAGGTGGATGCTAAGTTAAAAGGCGAAAGCTCCCCTTTTAAATACATTGTAATTCAAAAGGTATGAATGCGGCAGCAATGGTATTGAATATATTCAAAAGCGGCTATCCTTTTGAAAGCCTCTTAAAATAAAATTAAGTGGCAACTCTTTCGAAAGCTCCTTTCTAAAAACAAAGGCAAGTGACAACTTGTTCGAAAGCCTCTTTTTAAACAAGATAAGTTGATTAATTAAAAAGCTAATTAGAGTGGCTTAAACCCCTTAGGAAGCTTGCCTTCGACGCCATCATTCCTTCCGCCTTTCTCCAATATACTACATACCAATTGCTTGATATCATGTGAATTGGTTTCGAATAGGTGCGAAAGGTCTAATTGGGCATGGTGACGGAAGCAAGCAAAGGAAGTGACAAAGTTGTAATTTTTAACAAAACTGATTTTATGCCTTTCAAAGTAATTCCTATTTACCTAACTTGTAACATCCCGCCTTTTTGTATGCTTTAAGAAGACACACATGCAGGCTCAAACCATACAGAAGGGCGGATTGTTATTGGGGTGGATAAGAAAAAGCAGAGAAAGGAAAAAAAACAAAACAGAATCTCGCAGCGGAATGACAAAATATAATAATCAAATAACAGTTCATGAAACTGTATACAAAACATTTGATTATACTTATACAATACAAAATCAGACTTACACATATCAGAGATAAATAAATGATAATGCAGCAGAACAGTACGATGTAGTGGAATAAATATAGTAAATAATAGTAGTACAAATCTTCGTCTTCGTCCTCCAGAAATAAGGTCTTCAAATTCTGAAATGCTCAGGCTGACCAATGCGAATTGAAAAGACAAAACACTTGAGTCAGAACTAAAAGATCTTATGTGAGTTAAATCAACGGTAAATAACTATGAGTGTAAACGGCATCGGAGATGTTTATGGGTTTTGACATCTCCTATCCAGTGTCTAACATGAGTGTAGTAACTTAAGAGATGTTCGGGATTCACATCTATTAAGGATCCGTTAAACTATCTACTATGTAGTACAATCAAGGTTTTAAATCTCCTATATATCGCCCGAGATCTCCTCCGAGATCTCATTGTCACACTTAAACGAGACGAGACATCAAATCTCATCCATATCTCCCTCGACACTCATATCATCCGAGATATTCAAATCTCATCCGAAATATGCATCAAAATCGTAATCCGAGATCTCACCCGAAATTATACATTTTTCTTATTTTACATAATATTTTTTATTTTCATATTGATTCAAAAGAAACTACTCAATCCAATTATAATTTACCAACTTCTTGAACATATTATTTACTTTTTATCTTAATCTTAATGAGTCATAGCGAAAGGTTTCACGCTTCTTTATTATGTTCAAATAAAAGGATATTATACAATCATTACCAAATCAATTAAGCTAATCAAGCTACTACTCTTCTAAAAATATTCCTTTTTTCATGTAAATTAAGTATGTTACCATTTTTATTTTTACTAAGAAAGTTATAACCGTTAAATAAATTTTTGACACATCAATTTTAGACACATAAGT
Organism: Allium fistulosum; assembly: GCA_030737815.1. NCBI lineage: Eukaryota > Viridiplantae > Streptophyta > Magnoliopsida > Asparagales > Amaryllidaceae > Allium > Allium fistulosum. Next base: position 1,418,414,106 of record CM060901.1, on the reverse strand, counting down.
ACATCCGAGATATTCCCGAGATGCATTATAAGACCCGAGATGTCAATCCGAGATGTACACCCGATATGTACTCATCTCGTCCGAGATCTCCCCCGATACGAGATAACTTGTGTAAAAATTCCGAGACGAAACGTGAACGAAATCCGATATTTAAAACCTTGAGTACAATACGCTATTATAATATGTCTACAGTAAAGTATACTATTTAAAAATAGCGTTAAGGCCACCTTAACACATTTTTAGGCATGCCAATAGTCTATACAGTATCGTAACTCCCCGTAAACTGGAGCCTCCAGAGGATACCACTTAGGTACGACATAAAACAAACTCGTAGAAGGCGCGCTAGGGTAGGTGACACGGCACAACTAGGCAATGCCAGGGTAGATATACCAATTACACTTCCGGACTATTGGTAACGCATAGCCGCAACTAACGCCAACTCGAAACACACTCCCGAGTAAAATCGAAGGGTGGCCACCGAATAAATCACAAAGTCAGAATATAGACCGATGGAGTGTGTTCGATCAGAGGAGCTACCTCATTGGCCCGTCGATTGCTCCTATTTTAGCCACCATATGCCAACTCACGGGAGTCGGGTCCACGTATATACCTCATATAGGATCGTCGCCACCATCCTACTTAATTCTGGAATCTCCACCGCGTACACAGTTGTCAAAGTGGTTTTTGGTATCGACAGAGAGTATGCCCATATCCGATCCCGGTCTCTTTAACAACCAATCGCTTATTACACACCGGATGGTTCTTTTACATTTCCAAAATCATTTCATAATTGATATCAAAATATAATATTCGATTCAAACCATACTACTTTCGAAATCATTACTTACTTTCGAAATCATATTCACTTTTGAAATCATATCACATTTGAAATCATATCACATTTGAAATCATAATTCGATAATTATATTTCCTTTCAAAGTCAAATTCACAATTTATATCAAAAATCATGTTCTCAAAAACCATTTCGCTTCCAAATCATATCGTTTCCAAAATCATAATTCCTTTCAAAATCATAGTTCCAAAACAGGTTAAATTCTTATTTCAAAATTATCATATTAAACCAAATATGTTATTTAATTTCCAACTTAGGTTATAATGCCGCTTAACCACATTCACTTTAAAAATCGAGAATTTGAATATAAACCCATCCATTTTACTTAGTTTGGAAGTTGGAAGAAAGTAGTTTAAATAGTTATAAATAGTTAAAATACTCCAAAATAGTTTAATTCTAGGTAAAGTACCTTTAAATTGATTTAAGATAGTTCAATAGATTTAATTTAGATTAAATAAAATTAAAATAGATTAAATAGCTTAAAATAGATTAATTAGATTTAAAATAAATTACAATGGTTTAATTAGTTTAAATTAAATTAAATTGGTTTAAAATATTCAAATAATTTATATAGTTAATATTAGTTAAATAGTTTAATAAATTTGAAAATCTTAATAATTATAAATATATTTTAAAACAGTTTATATTAAAATATGAGTTTGGAATTCATATCAGTTTAAACTACTCATTTCATTTCAACATATTTGGACCATTTCAAATTTCCAAATCGACAAACCAAATTTCAATAAACTATCGAATTTCATATCGTTTAAATCCATGTTCAAAATATCAATACAGATTAGTCCAACTTCAACATATTTCAAAGTTATTTTCAAACAAATTTAATCACTCAATTTCGATAGAATTTCATTTATACATAAAATTTAAACTTTAAACTTTCGATTTGCTTTCTTAAAGAAATTCCTTTTTAAACCAATTCGCATTTCAACACAAACTTGATTTTTCAATAATACTTCAATTTACATAAATCGAATTTTATTTCAAAACATCAATTGATTAAATTCAAAAATTTAAGGATTTTAAAATCATTTAATTTAACCAATCCGGTGTCCGTATATAATTTTCTACCCTAGGGTCAAGTGATACCGATATTTATCACTTCAATCCGCAATTTAAACATTTTACGGTTGTATATCATTTCAAACTGCAATCCCGAATAAATAAAAATCCCTAACGAACTTGCAGTTTATAACAGTATAAAATACAACATCCATTCAACCAACATCAACAATCAACATCCATCACAATCATCATCCAAATCAATCAATAAATATCAATATAGAACTGAAAATCAATAACGGGTATTAAACTGGCAATTTATATTCAATAATAAATTAAATAATGATTTTATTCAAATAAATGCAAATTAACTGGGATAATAATTCAAAATATACCAAACAGTCATAAATAAATTCCTAATCACATCATAAATTAAATTTAACAAACATAAGAAATTTAGAAGTTGCGAGTGGGTTGAAACACTCACCTTTTGAATTAAAATTCAAATTAATCCCAAAATTTGAACGGTCTCAGAATTCATCCAAACCAGCATCAAAATGTCCGGACCTCCGATACAATCCCAACGTAACAAACGGCGCGTGAATCCGAGCTCGTATGAAAAAGTTATGATAATTAGAATATTGAAAAATTCTGGTCCTGGGTTGACTTCGGGTTCAACTTCGGTCCGCCGCCTCAAATCCCCGGTGCTTGCTCTGAGTTTTTGCCAAAACGACCCGAGACCCGAGTCATTTTTGTAACGACCCGCAAAATTTAATGGTTTTAAAAGTATATTTAACTGGAAATTTATGAAATTTTAAACAATAAAATTTGAAATTAAAAATTTATTATTTGGAATACATCTATTTTAATATAGCAACTGGTAAATTTTCATCTGATAATATTGAAGTTTATTTTTTCCTGTGAAATTTCATTTCAAATCAAACCGGTTAATAACAGTGAATTTAAAAGTTTTCCGAAACCAAAATATGTCAACAGGAGAAAATTTATTCTGATCATTTTGAATCAGACTGTGGAATTCGTTTTTCCAAATTTGGACTTCTACTGGTCCGTTTATCTTAATTCTGACAAAATAGCAGCATTTCTGGTACCGATTATCGACTTTTGACCGGATAATCGTACCACTGATGTCTGTATACCATTTTGATCGTCTCGTCGTACTGATCTCTGCAGTATATTTATTTCTGTGTTTGAAGTCCGGTACACAACGGAACCCACGAAAACGGTAACCGTATTGGTACCGGATCCTTGACCTTTTGTTCTCTTTTGAATTTCAAACGTTAGACGTGTCATCCAAACAACGATTTATTGTTTTATTTATTTAGCCAAATTTGAGGGTACCGTTACCATACTTTTTGTTTTATTATTTATTGATTGATCTATCTATCACTATTCACACTGTTCCAACATTCACTTTATATTATGTTCTATTTCTATTTATTGCTATCGGTTAAATAGCCTTCCTTTAATTTGTCCCTTTTTCTTCACCTTCACTTACGTTATTCCATTCAGAGAAATGAAGTAACGTCTATGGTTTTATTTGTATCTAGCAAATTGAGATCTGCCCACTGATGTTTCCTACTTCCAAATCTCACCCTCTCTTTCTCTCCTCTGCAAAATTTTCTTCCTTTACAAATATTGTTGCAGCGCTTCTTCAAGGCCAAACCGCATACCCACACCACATCTCCCCTCTCTTCTAGCATCTCTAGCCCACGCTTCCACCTTTCCACCGTCCCATCCACCCACATGACCTCCGAAACCCCACTCCCCTCACATCCTTCCTCCACCAAGCAGCCCACCTCCGACCTACCCTTCTTCAAAACCACTGATGCCACAGCCCCAACCTCCTCACCCAAGCCATCACCACCTTTATTCCGAGCCTCCCTGACAAGTGCAGCCAACCAAACGTAGCAGCGACCGGCCTTTGCCCACCTCAAGCGCCTAACCGCCTACGCCTCCGCCCGTATCTCCGCACTTCCTCTCTCTCCTCTTCGCCCAACACTCCATCAACCAACGCTTCATCTCTCCACCAGCCGTGTGCGACCCAACTCCGACCCCACGTCCAGCAAACCCACCATGCAGCTCCACCACAGCCGAAGCTGCTGTATCGGCTCCCTCGCCTCACTCGAGCTCTTCATTTTTCCTATCATCTTCCCATACCTGCTCACGTATATGAACATGATATTTTGAAGGTAAAAAATTTTGTTATTAAATTTGTCCTATATTGTATATATATATATTAAAATATATATACTTCCTATTCATATGGTTTGTAAATGAAGACTGCATAGATTCGGGTTGTAACTCCTCCGGTTTGCACATATTCGTTCATATGTCTATAGCTTATATATTGTGTTGCATACGTGTAGTTGTATATAGACTGCGTACATTCGTGTGTGTGTGTGTGTATATATGGTTTTGAGTTGCTACATATGTTGTTTACATATATAATATAGTCTGTGTGTAGGTTAGTTTATAAAGATGTCTAAGGTAATTTTATTTTGTTAGTTATATTGGTTTTTATTTAAATATATAAGTTATATTTTATTACAGTATAGTAATTGTATAAAATGATAGCAAATAGATCTCACGTTTGTTGCATATTTTATAAAGTATGTTTGCTGCATATGTAAATTGCATATGTTAGTATATTACAAGTTAAGTCAGCATATGTTAATTGTATATGTTAGTATATTACAAGTCAAGTCTGCATATGTTAGTGTATTACAAGTCAAATTTGGATATGCTAGTATATTTCAAGTTAAGTCTGCATAACCTCGGTTTTGCCTGATACTTTATGGTATATTATATAATTATATATATATATATATATATATATTATATATCTTAGTTTATACTCTTGTTGATTGTTTTAGTATACAAGTGTCTATAGTAACATATCTTAATGTATGGTTGCATGTAATGTTCAATTAATAAAGCTTATTTAGTGCTGCATGTATATAAATTTCAATATTTAGTTTATGTTATTGAAGTATAGATTTAAAGGTATGTTAAACAATATTAAATTTTAAGTTTGAACACATGTATAAGTTCGTGTGTATGTGTGAACTTGGCTTTCAAAACTTTGGGATATAGTACATTTTGGGATTTAACTATTAATTCGGAATATATATATATATATAGATCTTGAAAGTCATTTATTGATTTTAAATTTATATATAGATTTAAAATAAGTTGATGTTTCAAATTTTATATTGATTTAAAGTAATATATACTGTATATGTTTCGTTTAGTCTATATCAAGCCAAATTGATTTTTCTCATCAATTCTTATTTATTAGATTTGATTGTCGAACTCATGTCCATCGTGCTTTGTTCCGAAATTCGTGCTTGGATTTGTAACTCATCTGATTCTCGTCTATCTCTAGCCTCGAAAGGTGAGCAATCACTCACGATTAACATTCTTGTATTTATTAAATTTGATTTCAATTGAAACGACAATTGAAATATGATGCTGTAGTTATTTAAATTGTTATATATGCTATTATCTGTATATGTTCACCTGTGACATCTGACACCAGTATCTAGTATTTATATGCCTGTTATTACTATTATCTGTATATGTTCACCTATGACATCTGACACCAGTATCTGTTATTTATATTGATGATATATGCCTGTTGTTATATTTATATTATCTGTTATCACTCTGCAAGTTCCTTGTTAGTATAGAATTCACTATGGGTTGAAATGATACATACCCGAACGGACTTTAGAATAGGAGAAAATCGTTATGGGTTGAAATGATAAACCCAAGCGATTTTCATTTGAATTGAAATTGGGATTACGGGTCGAAATGATATCTACCCGTATATATTTAAATTTCGGATTGAAATGATAAATATCCGTATCTCTTAACCATATGATAAATATATATACAAACACCGTTGGTCCATATATTATAAATATTTTGAAATTGAATTCTATGGTTTTGGAAAGAAATATATGGTTTTAACAAATGTTGATTTTTAAAATTTTATATATAAATGGTAAGGATATATATAGATTTAATAATGATATTTAATTTAATTAAGGTGAGTTTAATACATATAATATGTTAAGTATGAAAATTACTTTCAAAATAGATTTTGGTAAAAATTTGGATAAGTTAAGGTTGGGAAGATAATTTGAATTTAGTAGAGAATTTTATTTAATTAAACCAATTTAAAGCTTATTGGAATTGGGATTTAAGATATGATTTATAACTTGAGTTTGATTTAAATAATTTAATGAATACTTCTTGTTTAAATAAATTTAAGGAAATATTTAGTAAAAACGAAATTTAAGGCTAGTTAAATGATATTGAATTTATTAAGTGAATATTCCCTGATTAAATAATAATAAAGTTAAATCAAGAGCTATATGAAACTGTAAAATTTAACTTTGAAAATGTTGAATATTAAAGCTTTGAAATACATTAAAAATTTAAATGGTATATTTAGAATTGAATTGAATTAATGAATTGAGCTTTGAATAAATTTGAATTTGGAATTTGAGTTAATTTGAATCGATTTGTGAGACTTGAGGAAATTGTAAATACTTTACTTTATAAATTATTTAACCTATATATACACTATTTGTAAAATACATATATTTGAAATGAAATGATATTTGGGTTTTGAAGTATAAATTTTATTGAAATGACCACGGTGTTATAGTGTATATTTCTACCTTGTAGATAGTTCCACGGATCCTTAGAGGAGGGTTATCCCAAACATCCTTTAAGTTACTTGTATTTCAGTTGATATTTCACTTGAGTTGGATTTATTGATATAAGAATGTTAATCCTGACTCGAGTGTTTTGTGTTTTACTTTACGCTCGGGTCAGACCGAGTGATACAACATTTGAGACTCACCCTTGGAGTTTGGAGCTTCCTTTAGAGATCCAACTATCGTCTCAGCTTTCATCTCTTCTAGTTGATTTGTTCAGAGAAGTCATCTGTTGTACTGGAGACTTCACTGCATTTGAGATATTCTGTTGTATTTTATTTCTAACTCTGATGTTTATATAGTAGCTTCATGAACTACTATTTTATCTATTCCGCTGCGTATTATTGTATTACTCTGTGTCTGTGATTCTGTGATGGATTTATTTACTATAAATGATGAGTCTTGCCAAATTTAAATAACAATCTGATATTTTGAATTATTCAAGTCCGACATGTGTGGATTTATTGTCGATTTGAATGGTCCAAAATAGCGGGTCGTTACAGTTGGTATCAGAGCTTTGGCTCTAGGCAAAACTTAGCATATATTGTAAATTTATTTATAGAATCACTTTCGTTCGAGTTTAATCTCTTCCTTTTGACTCGAAATTCTTTTGAACTTTGGAACGTTCCTTGCGGCTCCAAATTTTCATTCTTTCCTCTCCCTATTTGTATTCTTTTGATTCTGGAATATCCCATAACTCCACTTCGAATGATCTCCATAAGAATATGCGATCCCGCCGATCTTTGAATGATTTGTAAAGGGGTGGAACTCCTTTACAATTGGCATTGATTCACCGGAGATTTATACAACCCTCGGTTTTGATGTTGCTATCTCTTGTTGTGCCGAATTCTATTTCTGGCGATCGAATGACGATTTGCCTTAGATTTTCGCATCGATTATATTCTTGAAGTCACGGTTGACCCGGTTAAGGTCGCCCGCGATTTATATAAGTGTATCCGTCTACTGTTTTGTAATTAATTATCTCATTTTCGTTCGAACTTATCTTCGAATCAGAATCCTATTTGATTAGAGTCCCTCTAATTTGAATTTCTATCCTTGTTTTGAAATCCATTCTTGAACCATCCTTTGAAAAATCAGGCTTGTTTATATTTTAGAAATTGTTTTATATATCGAAATTATTATATTCTATATATAAAAGTGTAATGTTTTCGATAAAGATTATAAACCCTTTTAAAATAAGAATTTGAATTTTTGAAAGGATTTGAAAATTTGAAGTTATATAAGAAATTGATTTATATAAAAAAATGATTTATAACTAAAGGATTTTAAATTTGAAATTCGAGAATTGAACTCCGGTATTCTGAAATTGGTTTTAAGATTTTGAAATATATGATAATAATATGATTTAAAAGTATTTTTTTCGAATAAGAAATGTTTCAAATGATTTTAATAAGTTTCGAATGATTTCAAAGAAATTTCAAAAGAAGTTTGAGAAAATAGGAGTCCAGAACTTACTTATGTCGCTGGAAAATAATTTCGGTGATGAGTGCACGCATCATCGACATTGATTTTCGAGTTTCAGAGTGAGGGATAGGCCACTTCAGTAGCTTTGCTATGCGAGTGATTTTGTGAAACCATTTTTGATGTCAAATTCCGAAGTAAGATTTGATATTCGAAAGATATATGTATATATATATTTGAAATGATTTGAAGTAAGCCGGTGTTCATTCCTCGAGTTTCGGATTTGATATAACCCAATCTATTAAAATTGATTTACTGATTTGTTGCTGATTTCCAACACTTGAATTTGAAAATGATTTCTTCAACTATTTTAAAGGTTCGAGCACTTCCAAATCAAGGTTAACTCTTCAAAGCTAAGAAATTTTGAAAAGTATTTTGATAAAGTATATAAGTTTGTTTTGAACATTTAAGTATGAAGTAATATGATTTAAATAAGTTGAAACTGTTTTGTTAAGTAAATGAATAAGGCTATTTTGAATTTTTCTAAATATGGAATTTAGATTTGAAATGTTTTGAAAGAATTTGGGCTTCAATATATTTTGAATAAAATTTAGTTAAATGTTTTAACTTAGTAACATCTTTATGAAACTATATATTTAACAAGTTGGAATAAATATATAAGTTGTGCGTATGCTGTTTTATTCGCATAATTAATTTGATCTAGGGTTGAATACACAAGTTCGAGGTGAATTACACCATTTCGTGTTAGGATTTTTCATTCGATTCTTGATGGCGAATATTTGATATGGATTTTGGGCGTGATTCTAGAATTCTCTATTGTAGTATATGGCTATGCAAGGAGACTGATGGCTTCTAGTCGAGAAACCATATCGAAATCCGCATTACGGAAGTCGAATGGACAATACTAGTTCAAAAGCGAACTTGTGTGATCGAACGAGCGATCAAATGTGATTTTGCGAAATGATGACGTATGTACATCTTATATTCTAATATCATTGATATATTTTGACGCTGAAATTGAAAGCTGTCATGTTAGAATAACTTTGCTTACTAAAAGAAAATTTCCAATTTAAATTACAAAGATATATAACCCATAAAAGCAAAGATATTCAATCCCATATGGCTCTTCATACAGCGAAATTCATTTTGGAAATTTGATCCTTATATAAGATAGACCTTACGTAAGTATAAGATGATTTTGAAAACATTTGATTTTGGTAATGAATTGGTTGACTTAAATTATAATGATTTGGAAATTTGGATTTATTTTCTAAAGCTATTATTTTGGAAACTTTGAAACTAAAGATATTTAATTTGAGAAGAAATAATTTGGTGAAATTGTATATGATTTTGAAATTGAACTGATATTGAAACAAATTGAAATTTGAGAACCTTATGTTACTAAACACTTGATTTGGGAGTTGTCGAACTTATATAAAATTGATTTGTATGAGTATGAAACTGATTTGAAAACTATGGATTTGAAAAGGGTACTCAATTTGAAAAGTGAAATCTTATATAATTAAAGTCTATATAAGTGTGATTTGATACACTTTTGATTTTGGAAAAGTATTTGATTTGAAAATTAAATCTTATATATAATGGATTTTATATAAGTACGATATTTGAAAGTGATTTGAAAAGGTACTATATGATACATATTTTCGAAGTAAAGATATAGAAAGTGCCTTCTACTTGATATCCGATTTGTGGCCACATCTTGGATTCATTCTATCGATATTATTCTCTCTGATTTTTGGTTTTCCGGATATGATACTCGAGTGTCCTTCGAATTCCATGGCGTTACCCATGGTCTTACGAACTCGACTACATAGCGTAATTCGTAAGGTAGTGATTGCTTAAAAGGTACGGATGTTTCCTGGGGGATCCAGGCGTAACCATTGTGTATCTGCGATCTATGGTCGTGTTAGTGGCGTAATCCGCAAGGCAGAGATTGCTTAAGGGGTATGGATGTTTCCTGGGGGATCCAGGCGTAACCATTTTTATGTATCCTGCGGTCCACCATTTTGTTGCATGGCAAAATTCACAAGGCAGTGAATGCTTAAAAGGTACGGATGTTTCCTGGGGGACCCAGGCGTAACCATTGTGTATCTGCGATCCATGATTTGATTCGTTTTTGTTTGGATTGTACTTTCCATATCTGTTTTAAAGTTTTTCCAGTATTTTCACTGGGTGTTGAAACAAGTCTACTAAGTACTTGGAGAATTCTAGCTTTGCGCCTGATCAACGCACTGCCAGAGTCTACAGGAACAAGATAAACTTGTTGAAACATCGAGTTATAAAAGTATTTTCGAAATGAAATTTGTTTCGTTATAAAAAAATATTTCATTATAAAAGTATTTCCAACAAAGAAATTTTGTATTAATAATTCGAAATTGAAATTCTAATGGTTTGAATTTATTATTCATGCCCGATACTATTCTTTTGAATCTACCTTATCTACTCAGCTTTATTTATTCACCTATATTCTATTTCCAAATCCTCCTTCTTTTCCTTGTTGACTATATTCTTTTAAGTATTGTTTAATTATAGACTGCATGGTTTAATAGAAATTTTAGTGTTATAAATATGTTGAGGTTATTAATTAGATAAAACATATTTAAAGTAAATAATTATTGATTATTAATAATATTTGAAAAGTATCTTGAGATAAAAAAAAAATTAATAAATTATGAATTATGGATTTAATGTTTTCAAATAGCTTCTTTGTAAATATAAGTAATAATGTAAATAATTGTTTTCAAATAGTTTTCATATATTTATAAAGTTGTTATTTAAGCATATAAATGGTAACTGTAAGGAAGTAAGAAATTTTGCAAATGGGCCTTGAAAAAGTTTTAAAGTATATAAGACAATTGAATTGCAAATGAAGTTTTCAAATTTAAGTAAAATTTATCTAGTTCAAATTAATTGTTTAATATTGACTTTCAATCTACTTTTATTTCTGGTTGTTTTATTCTCCTAGCTCCTTCCTTTTCGGGGACGAAAAGTTTTGAGTGGGGGAGAGTGTAACGACCCGCAAAATTTAATGGTTTTAAAAGTATATTTAACTGGAAATTTGTGAAATTTTAAACAATAAAATTTGAAATTAAAAATTTATTATTTGGAATACGTCTATTTTAATATAGCAACTGGTAAATTTTCATCTGATAATATTGAAGTTTATTTTTTCCTGTGAAATTTCATTTCAAATCAAACCGGTTAATAACAGTGAATTTAAAAGTTTTCCGAAACCAAAATATGTCAACAGGAGAAAATTTATTCTGATCATTTTGAATCAGACTGCGGAATTCGTTTTTCCAAATTTGGACTTCTACTGCTCCGTTTATCTTAATTCTGACAAAATAGCAGCATTTCTGGTACCGATTATCGACTTTTGACCGGATAATCGTACCACTGATGTCTGTATACCATTTTGATCGTCTCGTCGTACTGATCTCTGCAGTATATTTATTTCTGTGTTTGAAGTCCGGTACACAACGGAACCCACGAAAACGGTAACCGTATTGGTACCGGATCCTTGACCTTTTGTTCTCTTTTGAATTTCAAACGTTAGACGTGTCATCCAAACAACGATTTATTGTTTTATTTATTTAGCCAAATTTGAGGGTACCGTTACCATACTTTTTGTTTTATTATTTATTGATTGATCTATCTATCACTATTCACACTGTTCCAACGTTCACTTTATATTCTGTTCTATTTCTATTTATTGCTACCGATTAAATAGCTTTCCTTTAATTTGTCCCTTTTTCTTCGCCTTCACTTACGTTATTCCATTCAGAGAAACGAAGTAACGTCTATGGTTTTATTTGTATCTAGCAAATTGAGATCTGCCCACTGATGTTTCCTACTTCCAAATCTCACCCTCTCTTTCTCTCCTCTGCAAAATTTTCTTCCTTTACAAATATTGTTGCAGCGCCTCTTCAAGGCCAAACCGCATACCCACACCACATCTCCCCTCTCTTCTAGCATCTCTATCCCACGCTTCCACCTTTCCACCGTCCCATCCACCCACATGACCTCCGAAACCCCACTCCCCTCACATCCTTCCTCCACCAAGCAGCCCACCTCCGACCTACCCTACTTCAAAACCACCGATGCCACAGCCCCAACCTCCTCACCCAAGCCATCACCACCTTTATTCCGAGCCTCCCTGACAAGTGCAGCCAACCAAACGTAGCAGCGACCGGCCTTTGCCCACCTCAAGCGCCTAACTGCCTACGCCTCCGCCCGTATCTCCGCACTTCCTCTCTCTCCTCTTCGCCCAACACTCCATCAACCAACGCTTCATCTCTCCACCAGCCGTGTGCGACCCAACTCCGACCCCACGTCCAGCAAACCCACCACGCAGCTCCACCACAGCCGAAGCTGCTGTATCGGCTCCCTCGCCTCACTCGAGCTCTTCATTTTGCCTATCATCTTCCCATACCTGCTCACGTATATGAACATGATATTTTGAAGGTAAAAAATTTTGTTATTAAATTTGTCCTATATTGTATATATATATTAAAATATATATACTTCCTATTCATATGGTTTGTAAATGAAGACTGCATAGATTCGGGTTGTAACTCCTCCGGTTTGCACATATTCGTTCATATGTCTATAGCTTATATTGTGTTGCATACGTGTAGTTGTATATAGACTGCATACATTCGTGTGTGTGTGTGTATGGTTTTGAGTTGCTACATATGTTGTTTACATATATAATATAGTCTGTGTGTAGGTTAGTTTATAAAGATGTCTAAGGTAATTTTATTTTGTTAGTTATATTGGTTTTTATTTAAATATATAAGTTATATTTTATTACAGTATAGTAATTGTATAAAATGATAGCACATAGATCTCACGTTTGTTGCATATTTTATAAAGTATGTTTGCTGCATATGTAAATTGCATATGTTAGTATATTACAAGTCAAGTCTCCATATGTTAATTATATATGTTAGTATATTACAAGTCAAGTCTGCATATGTTAGTGTATTACAAGTCAAATTTGGATATGCTAGTATATTTCAAGTTAAGTCTGCATAACCTCGGTTTTGCCTGATACTTTATGGTATATTATATAATTATATATATATATATATATATTATATATCTTAGTTTATACTCTTGTTGATTGTATTAGTATACAAGTGTCTATAGTAACATATCTTAATGTATGGTTGCATGTAATGTTCAATTAATAAAGCTTATTTAGTGCTGCATGTATATAAATTTCAATATTTAGTTTATGTTATTGAAGTATAGTTTTAAACGTATGTTAAACAATATTAAATTTTAAGTTTGAACACATGTATAAGTTCGTGTGTATGTGTGAACTTGGCTTTCAAAACTTTGGGATATAGTACATTTTGGGATTTAACTATTAATTCGGAATAAATATATACATATATATATATAGATCTTGAAAGTCATTTATTGATTTTAAATTTATATACAGATTTAAAATAAGTTGATGTTTCAAATTTTATATTGATTTAAAGTAATATATACTGTATATGTTTCGTTCAGTCTATATCAAGCCAAATTGATTTTTCTCATCATTTTTATTTATCAGATTTGATTGTCGAACTCATGTCCATCGTGCTTTGTTCCGAAATTCATGCTTGGATTTGTAACTCATCTGATTCTCGTCTATCTCTAGACTCGAAAGGTGAGCAATCACTCACGATTAACATTCTTGTATTTACTAAATTTGATTTCAATTGAAACGACAATTGAAATATGATGCTGTAGTTATTTAAATTGTTATATATGCTATTATCTGTATATGTTCACCTGTGACATCTGACACCAGTATCTAGTATTTATATGCCTGTTATTACTATTATCTGTATATGTTCACCTATGACATCTGACACCAGTATCTGTTATTTATATTGATGATATATGCCTGTTGTTATATTTATATTATCTGTTATCACTCTGCAAGTTCCATGTTAGTATAGAATTCACTATGGGTTGAAATGATATATACCCGAACGGACTTTAGAATAGGAGAAAATCGTTATGGGTTGAAATGATAAACCCAAGCGATTTTCATTTGAATTGAAATTGGGATTACGGGTCGAAATGATATCTACCCGTATATATTTAAATTTCGGATTGAAATGATAAATATCCGTATCACTTAACCATATGATAAATATATATACAAACACCGTTGGTCCATATATTATAAATATTTTGAAATTGAATTCTATGGTTTTGGAAAGAAATATATGGTTTTAACAAATGTTGATTTTTAAAATTTTATATATAAATGGTAAGGATATATATAGATTTAATAATGATATTTAATTTAATTAAGGTGAGTTTATTACATATAATATGTTAAGTATGAAAATTTATCTTTCAAAATAGATTTTGGTAAAAATTTGGATAAGTTAAGGTTGGGAAGATAATTTGAATTTAGTAAAGAATTTGATTTAATTAAACCAATTTAAAGCTTATTGGAATTGGGATTTAAGATATGATTTATAACTTGAGTTTGATTTAAATAATTTAATGAATACTTCTTGTTTAAATAAATTTAAGGAAATATTTAGTAAAAACGAAATTTAAGGCTAGTTAAATGATATTGAATTTATTAAGTGAATATTCCCTGATTAAATAATAATAAAGTTAAATCAAGAGCTATATGAAACTGTAAAATTTAACTTTGAAAATGTTGAATATTAAAGCTTTGAAATACATTAAAAATTTAAATGGTATATTTAGAATTGAATTGAATTAATGAATTGAGCTTTGAATAAATTTGAATTTGGAATTTGAGTTAATTTGAATCGATTTGTGAGACTTGAGGAAATTGTAAATACTTTACTTTATAAATTATTTAACCTATATATACACTATTTGTAAAATACATATATTTGAAATGAAATAATATTTGGGTTTTGAAGTATAAATTTAATTGAAATGACCACGGTGTTATAGTGTATATTTCTACCTTGTAGATAGTTCCACGGATCCTTAGAGGAGGGTTATCCCAAACATCCTTTAAGTTACTTGTATTTCAGTTGATATTTCACTTGAGTTGGATTTATTGATATAAGAATGTTAATCCTGACTCGAGTGTTTTGTGTTTTACTTTACGCTCGGGTCAGACCGAGTGATACAGCATTTGAGACTCACCCTTGGAGTTTGGAGCTTCCTTTGGAGATCCAACTATCGTCTCAGCTTTCAGCTCTTCTAGTTGATTTGTTCAGAGAAGTCATCTGTTGTACTGGAGACTTCACTGCATTTGAGATATTCTATTGTATTTTATTTCTAACTCTGATGTTTATATAGTAGCTTCATGAACTACTATTTTATCTATTCCGCTGCGTATTATTGTATTACTCTGTGTCTGTGATTCTGTGATTGATTTATTTACTGTAAATGATGAGTCTTGCCAAATTTAAATAACAATCTGATATTTTGAATTATTCAAGTCCGACATGTGTGGATTTATTGTCGATTTGAATGGTCCGAAATAGCGGGTCGTTACAATTTTCTTCATGACCCGAAGTTGCTGCAAGGTTTTTGCCTCCGAAACCCGAAGTTACTACAGATCCGCATTTTTTCTCTTTTTTTTTGAATTTGAAATTAGGTTTTGGAATTTGGGAATTAGGTTTGATGAAGGGGAAAGAAGATGAATGTACAGAAATAATGATATGTGAAACAACTAGGGTTTATAACAGCCGATATATAGGCAGGGTTGGATCGAAACGTCTACGCGACCCAAAAAGCTCGTTCTGACCCCAAAACGAAAATAGGTCATCCCATATATCAAAATAGATGTTTTCGATGGTTTTAAACTCAATGGAATAGCTTTCAGGTCCTAATTCCATCGAATGAAGAAGTTAGCTTAAAATCAGCTTATTTCAAATTAATTTCAATTAAATTATTTCTAGGCGTTTTGAGCCCGTACGATCAAACGACAAGTCCGATCGCTACGAAACTTGAAATCCTACAAAAATTTACCGTTACGGATCCGATAAAACTGGTTTCATCGAAATCCGAGACAGTTGCCAAAATGGCTATTTTTACATTAATTAAATAAATTAATATTAAATTAATTTATCACCTTTTAATTCAATATTTATAAACTAGCAGATATTTATCATTTTTTATCCCTTAGATATTTATGATAACTAAAAGAAAATTCACATATCAATTTAGTGTTAATTATTTCAATAAATACAGTGTTCAAATGTCAACTGCAATTAATCCAATTAATTACAAATTAATTCCAATAAATTTGATTTGATTTGATTCCAAATTTAATATTCAATCAATTATTACTCAACTAACATAGTTAACATTGTTTTATATTTCATTACATGAATATCTTCCAATTTTCATCTTTTATTTGTATTAATTACTATATTTCAATTATATTGGAATTTTGTCAATTTTACACATTAATTAAAATTTAAAAATGTTAATTAATTATTTCCTCTTGGTTTCATTCTTTTTATTACATCAATTATCATATTATGAATAGAATTTACATTGGTTACATCTTATTGAAGCAACATTCTTCACTTACCAATTTAATCCACATTAACTGCAATAATTAAGTGAATTAATTGCATTTGATTCCAAATTAAACTTAACAAAGTAATAAAATAGGTAACGTACAATAATTGTTTCCATTAACTCTTAATAACACTTTTATAAGTTTACTATTTACACACCAATATTATAATTACTTACATAACACTGGTTTTACTCAATTACCATTTATTACAAATTATTTCAATAATTTATTCAATATTTATATAAGTTCTCTTATATTCAATTTATAACCAAGTGTAACATTTAAGTTATTTCAATTAATTGGGTTTTCATGAAAGTCGTTAATAATTAACTTAAATTAATATGGTTACAATTTCATTCCAATTATTATTTTCCTTAATAAATCACAAATTTAATTTCTTCCAACATTAACTTACAATATCTTATTAAGTTAACTATTTTTAATTGTCGAAATTTATGGGTCTTTACACTCTCCCCCACTCAAAACATTTCATCCCCGAAAAGGAAAAAGAAGGGAAAAGAAGGAATTAAGATAATCAACATCTTATTCAAAATGTTTATACTTATAAACAAATAAATTTTATAAAATTAAATAATTTAAATAAAATTTATCAATTTATAAGCAATTAAATCCTTTTGTACTCAAACTAATAAAATTTGGAAAACATTTCTCAAAATTTCCTAAGTCCAAAATTTTCGAAAATATTTTGGCAGAGTCTCCTTTGTATGGAGAGGTCTGGGAGAAATAATAATATAAATAAAACAGTATATATCATAAAATTTTCAAAATAATATATCCCAACAGCGGGAAAAACAATATAATATCGCTATAAACCCGTAATCCGAGAACGTACCTATTTGTCGGGCAAACAACGCTTAATTTATGAAACCAAAAGCAGTAGCAATTGCTTCCATAACCTGTATTTCACTTACATAATCCGACAAGGTTAATAATTATATAAAATGAAATATTTATGTTGTTTTAATTATTAACAAACAATCAATATAACATAACAACAATCACTTACAACAAGCATACAATCATCACAAGGAATCAAAGTAATCAACCATTCACCCATAGCAAGTAAAACAAATGGTTTGTTCGGGTCTAGACACTTCAATCGTACAGAATGATAAATAACTACTAAGTATACCATACACTCAACAGTCTTAGATAAAACTCAATAGATTATCCATACGTCCAAACAATTAAAAGTACCTTTACCCAAACAACCCATAAACCAAACAAACATCAAATTCCAAACATTATTCAGGTTTTATTCTTATTAGTTTCTTTTCACAAGATTTGTTGTTCATTTTTCTTCATTAAATGATTACTTCCTTAAATTTTGCATTTACTTCTTACAAAATTTTATTCCTATTTATTCATTCAGCACTTAATTCCATTTATTTGTATTCATTTACTCACATATGTTATTTACCTTTTTCTTACATATGTGACTCATATATAGTTATTTAACATGTGTAAATCAGTTCTTAAAGTACTATATAGATTTCCCTATAATTACATTCACATTCATTCATTCAGTATTTATTTCATTTTTTTTCTATTCATTACTTCCAAAAATTAAATTTTCATTTCCATATAGTGCAAATTTTCCTTTTTCATTTTGTTACATTCATTTCTTACATAAGTTATGTCCATTCAGTTGTTAAAAAAAAGATCAATGAATTCATTATTCAAGTATTTTCATACATTTTATTACAGTTTAGCTCACATTAATTTATATACCTGATTTGAATTAGATATTAATATTCATTAGTGCATAAATTCATTCTCAAGTTTATTACCCTTAAATTTACATTCATTATTCTTATATAATGTCATTGAATATTAAATTTGTTTTCCGAATCCTTTTTAACAATTTCTGAAGTTCTAGCCATTAAATTTTAATATAGTATTCTTTTTAATTATTCACTTTAATTATCAATAGCTTCAAACATTAGCTTAAGTTTATAATCTTTTACTTATAGTACTCACTTTTCCATTACATTTGATTTAGTAGCAGTTCAATTATAACTCAAGTTTATAATAATTATAATATCCAAAATTCTTATTTATAAAAGAAATTACATTGAACACTTTCACTACTTAAGTTTTTCTTGTATAATATTCCATTACATGTTCTTGTTAACAGTACAACTTTTAATATTTGGTAAGTTATACATATATTTTTTTAAGAATGCAATTGAATGTTACACAAGTTTATCTTATTTATTTTAATTAGCAAAATGTTCAATAGTTTCGCTTCTCATTTTCATATCCATTTTATTTACAAGTTACAAGTTCCAAATTTCTTACATATGTAACGACCTGAAATTTTCAGCCATTTGTATCCACATATGTCGGAAATTGAATTGCTCAAAATATTAGTTTGTTAATTTAAATTTGGCAAAACTCAGCATATACAGTAAATAAAATAATCACATATCACAGACACAGAGTAATATAACAATAATGCAGCAGAAACAAAAGAATAGTAGTTCATGAAGCTCCTATATATATATATAACAAAGTTAAACAAGATACAACAGAAGTCACGAATACATAGATGTCTCGATAAAATAGTCAAATACAAGATCTGAATACATCATTGGAATCAACTGAATAACTGAAAGCATGATAGATAGCTGGATCTCCAAGCGAAGCTCCAACTCCAAAGGTGAGTCTCGAACACTGGTACACTCAGTCTGACCCGAGCGTCAAGCAAAACACAAAACACTCGAGTCAGGATTAACATTCTTATATAAATAAATCCAACTCAAGTGAAATATAAACTGAAATACAAGTAACTCAAAGGATGTTTGGGATAACCATCCTCAAAAGATCCGTTAAACTATCTACTATGTAGTAATACGCTATTATAATAATGTCTAATAATAAAATAAACTTACTTTTTAATAGCGTCAAGGGGTTACCCATATAGCCCTTAACACGTAATAGTCCCAGTAGTCTATCTAGTATTAGCATACTCCTAGATCGGGGGCTACCCTCAATACTCCATAGGCTACGGGAGAAATCCAAACTCGTAGTAAAGCTCGATATGGTAGGTGACACGGCACAACAAGACAATGCCAGGGTAGATATACCAATTACGCATTCGGGCTGGTGGAAACGCATAGCAGCCACTACCGCCCACCTCAGAACACACTCCCAATCAAAATCGAAGGGTGGTCACCAAATAAATCACAAAGTAATAGAATGGTATCGAAGAAATGCGTCCGATCAGAGGTGCTACGTCATTGTCCCGAGAATCGCTCCTGTTTTAGCCACCTTATGCCAACTCACGGGAGTTGGGTCCACGTATATACCTTTAGGATCGTCGCCACTATCCTACTTCATTCTGGAATCTCCACCGCGTACACAGTTGTTAAAGTGGTTTTCGGTATCGACAGAGAGTATGCCCATATCTGATCCCGGTCTCTTTAACAACCAAACGTTATTATAAAACCGTGGTCATTCAAAATTGTTTATACTTCAAAACCAAAATATCATTTCCATTTCAAAAACCAAATCAATACGATATCATTTCCATTTCAAATATATCCATTTCCAAAAATCATATCACTTCCCAAAGTTATAACGCTTTCAAAATCATAGTCTTTTAAAAATCAAAACACTTTGGAAATCACAGCTTTGAAATCATAGCATTTTGGAAATCATAACACTTTGAAATTATAGAATTTTGGAAATCATAACACTTTGAAATTATAGCATTTTCCCTTAAACCGTTTAGATATCAATAATAGTATGTATAATAAAATAGTTTATAAAATAAAATAATTTATATAAAATAGTTTATAAAATAATATAAAATAGTTTAAATATAATTTAGAATACTTTATATAATAAAATAGTTTCCTCAAATTTCACAAATCGATTCAAATCAATTCGAATTCCAAATTCAAATTTAATCAAATCTAAACCATCAATTTCAATTCAATTAAACATTTCAAATTATATCGATTTCAAATACCGATTTGAACCACAAATAAACCATTTCAATTTCAATATATTTCAAAGCTTCAAATATTCCACATTTCAAAACTAAATTCGATAATTATATATATATATATATATATATATATATATATATTAATTCACTTTTCTATTATTTAGTTTTGAAATATTTACTTAATTATTTCAATATCATTTGAATACAACTTCAATTTACAAAATATCCCTTTTAAATTTATATAAGTTTGAAATATCCATTTAAGTCACCTTTAATCAAATTTCAAGTTGTAAAACACTTCTTTAAAATTTCAAATTCAATAAATTTCAAATCAAACTTATTTAAGTATAATTCTTAAATAAATAAAATTTCAAATCAATTTCAAATCATTATAAACTCTATATTTAAAATATAGATATTAAATAAATAATTAAACGTATTATTTATCAACTTTATTAAATCAACTTTAATAAATCTTTAAAATCAATATTTATTAAAACCATATATTTCTTTTCAAAACCATAGAAATCATTTTCAATATATATATATATATATATATAGACCAACGGTGTCTGTATATAAATTTCTACCCTATGGTCAAGTGATACGGACATTTATCATTTTAATCCGTAATTTAAATATATACGGGTATATATCTTTTCAAACAGCAATCCCAAATTCAATTAAATGAAAATCGCTTGGGTTTATCATTTCAACCCATAACGATTTTCTCCTATTCTACAAGATCGTTCGGGTATGTATCATTTCAACCCATAGTGAATTCTATACTAACAGGAAACTTGCAGAGTGATAACAGATATGATAATAATATAACAACAGTAACAAGCATATATCATCAGTATAAATAACAGATAATGGTGTGAGATGTCACAGGTGAACAGATACAGATAATGGCATATATATAGCAATGTGAATAACTAACAACAACATATTTCAATTGTCGTTTCAATTGAAATCAAATTTAATAAATATAAGAACATTAATCGTGAGTGATTGCTCACCTTTCGAGGCTGGAGCGATTTGACAAATGAAACGAGTTACGAATCCAAGCATGAATTCCAAAGCAAACTAGATTGGCACGATTCGACGAAGAAGACAAGCATGACGGACAAAGCTGATAGATGGGAAATCGATGAGGACAAATCAGAATCAGTTTTGATATAACGGAGAATATATACAATATTATACATATATATATATATATATATAAATCCAGTATTTTAGTTTAAGACAAATATATAAAAATAATATAAAGATTTTAACACCGTTATTTTTTTAAACTCAGATATCGAAAATCAAAGATATATATATTTTAAAACCCATATATTAAAATACATATATTATAAATTCATTCAAAATGTCAACGTAAAATATCATACAAATAGATTAGGCATGGATACATGTCACTTACAACTGTGTATATAATGCTTTTCAAATACTAACATAAATGTTCATATAACACATTACATAAATATAAACATATCAAAACAATTGTTATATAAATATACACAATAGACATCTAACACAGAACATTCTTTTCGGCTAAGACCCAAAATAACATATATATATATAAACTGATATTATATCATACGCATTAACATATGTATATATTATATTTAAGTCAATATAAATTATAAAACAGCTCACACTTCTTATATAAACAACACATACCTTCTTATAAATATATATAAACATACAGTGTATATATATATAATTGAAAAATCAAATTCATCTATATATATAAAACTAACGCGCATATACATGCACACAACTTACATTAAATAATATATGCAGGCTTCAAACAAAATAGTAAAAATGTAAATACGTATAGCTTATAAACTTTATATATATATATTTTATAATATATAAACATCTTCTATATATATATAGAGACTTACATAACACAATATATATACTGGCATAGTAATATATACAAACAACTAAATAATAACATGCAAAAAATATAGTATTCTAAGCATATTACATGCATAGTCTCTAAGTATCGACACATATAAAATATTTATTACAACATATATAGAGTATAAGAATATGAAACTTATATATAGACTCAACCAATAATCTTAACCACTGTAGGTAAACTATATATACATTAAACATAGACTGAAGACTTCATATATACTAATATATGTATAAACTACGTATAACCTGACTAAGTAAACTAATATAACTAGTATATATCTCTCAAACGTGTAACATATATAAGCAGATCAATAGTATATGGTATATATATACTGAACTAACTTTAATTAAGATTCAAACATTCATACTCAAAGTCTGGAAAATGAATGTATTTAACAGTGTATAAAAATATAATTCTTCACTATTTAACAATATATACTACATGTTAAAATAGAAAATACTAACTTGGCAAACAAATGTACAGGCAAAACTATATATAGTATTCAGACAACAGATGACTACCTGCATTGCTAACTATATATATTACATATAGAATATATATGTACAAGAAATTTTATTAACATATATATAATAGAAAGTAATAACAACTTTAAATATAACCCATAATATATACTAATACGCGATAAAATATATACTACCTACTTAAATAAAAGAGAAGAGCATGAGTTGAAAACTGATGGGGATGCAAGATTTGATCGAGGGTGTGCATCAGCAGTCAATACAATAAATTAGGATGCTACATGCGATGGCACTGACCAAGTGAGCTCGAAAAATGAAGAGGAGCTGGGGAGGTCGGCCAGAGGTGGTGTTTGCGGACATGGCAGGGTTGGATGACTCGGGGAGAAGGGCGTGGCGTAGGCATGGGAAGAGGATGAGTAGATTCAGCAAAAGCGAGAAGATGAAACTTGGGTGGGTGGATCTGCAGTAGGGAGGATAATTTGAAAAGGAAAGAAGAGTGACAGCAAAAAATAAAGTTTGCATTCTAAAAGAACGAAATTTTAAAGAAAGTTGAACCGTTCACATTATTAATACAAAACGTATATGAGTGTTTATACGTTCAGATTTCGAACGAGATGGGATGGCAACAGTCGAAATTTTGTAAATGATGAAATAAATGTTAAAAATGAAAGCTAGTGGCTGTTTTATTCCGGCAGTTTGAAATTTGAATGGACACAACTATCAAAAGTGTAAAAGTGGTATCGGTACAGTTTACCGTTTTCACGGGTTTCACCGCGTATTGGACTTCAAAACACAGAATTAAATATACCGCAGGGATCATCATGACGAGACGACCAAAACGGTATACAAATATCGATGGTACGATCATCCGTTCAAAAGTTGATACGGACATTGATACACGTTGTATCTCGTACAGAAAAATCCAAACGGAGCTAGAAACGTCCAAATTTCACGAAACGGATTACGCAATCTTATTCAGAGTGTTCTAAATAAATTCTCTCATGTTGACATATTTAGGTTTCGGAACACTTTTATTATCATCAATTTTAACTGATATAAATTGGAAAAAAAAATACTAGAAAATAAACTTTCAAATTATCTATTGACAATTTACCAGTTGATATGCTAAAACAGACGCATTTCAAATATCAAATTTAAATTTTAAAATTTTATTGTTTAAAGTTTCACAAAATTTCAATTAAATATATAAATAAACAAATAAAATTATCTAAAAGTTACGGGTCGTTACACTCTCCCCCACTCAAAACTTTTCGTCCCCGAAAAGGAAGAAGGTAGGAGAATAAAACTACCAGAAAGAAAGAATAGATTTGAAATTTTAAATAAACAATAAATTCATTATCTTATTATCTAGTCATCCCCAATTAACAATTTCTAAATCATCAATTGGTATAATCATATATTATACTCATATTTCATTCAACAAATTTAATTCTTTTATTTCACTTAATATATCTTATCACATATATTTAAACCATATAAATTAATTTAAACCATATAAATTTCAATTCAAATTAATTTATGTTCAATAATTGATTTAAATTCAAGGTATTTCCATAAGTTAATCTAATTTCAATTAATTAATTCCTTCAAAACAAATTTATTTGTCTCATCTATTATTCAATTAACTTATTATTTTATTTATCTCTATTAACATCTTTATAATAAATTTTAAGTGTATAACATTTATTATAACACTTAAATCTTTCCTTATAAAGTCATTTTATATTGTATATTATCCGATTACATATTCAACTTCTGAATGATTTAGGTAAGTTGTATTAGAATGCAGTTGAATAATATTCAAACAAAATTTTCCCAATTCAATTATTCAAGTTTAAATATTTATTCCAAATTTTGGTTTCATTTATAATTGAAATCATCTTTTAACCAAATTTTAAGATTAAATTTCCGTTTAATTTCAAACCCTTTTGAGATAATTATGTATATACTATATATATTAAATCAAATTAAATTTAAAATAATTTACCCATATATATATATATATATATATATAAATCAAGTCATACTTAAGAAATTCAGATCAAAATATTTTTCCAAAACAAAACCGTAGCTGTTTCTTCACTTCGAAACTCGAAAATGAATGTCGATGATGTGGCCGCCATCACCGAAATTATTTTCTAGCGACAAAGAGAAGAGCACTGATTTCAACATTTTAAAATTCTTTGAAAATGGTTTCTATTCGAAAATACCTTTAGTAATATATATTTAAAAATTTAAAAACCAAAGCTTGAAATCACTGGAAATTAAATTGTTAAATTCCTGATTTTTAAAATTCATTTCAATTCCAAATCAATTTATAAACCTTGTTTATAAATTCATTACAGAAACAATAAATGATAATCAAATATTATCATTTTAAACAACCAATTTAATTAACTTATTAAATTCCATAAAATTTTACTTATATATAATATAATCATACAAATTTACTTCATTTACCAAATTTGAAAATAATATTGTGTTAGTTTGCTCTGTTCAAGTGTTTTGGAAATCCTATCGATAACGTTGATCAGACGAATCGATCGAAAACCCAAATCAACATCAACAACACAATATATAAACATTTTAATATTAATTACAAATACACTCCCTCACTCGATAATTCAAGAATGGATTTCAAAGCAAAGATGGGATTCAAAGTAGAGGAACTCTAATCAAATAGAATTCAACTAAAAGATAGACTTGATAGGGAGATAAGATGATTGAATTTCAAATTGGAAGATGGATAAATTTCTATAAATCGCGGGTAACCTTAACCGGGTCAATCGTGACTTTAAGAATACGATCGATGCGGAATTCTGCATCAAGTCGACATCAGATCACAAGAGATAGAACTCGGGTAAAGCAAAAGATAGCAGCATCTAAACCGAGGATGCAGAAATCTCCGGTGAATCAATGCCTGTTGTAAAGGAGTTTCACCCCTTTACAAATCATTCAAAGATTGGCGAGACCAACGATTTATTATAGAGATTATTCGAAGTGGAGTTATGGGATACTCCAGAATCAAGAAGACACGAATAGAGGAGACAAGAGTGGACTTTGGAATCGAAGTGAACCTTCCAAAATTCAAAGGAAACCGAGTCAAAGAAGAAGGAATTCAAGCTCGAACAAAAGTGGTTCCGTAATTAAATTTACTACATATGCTGATTTTTGCCTAAAACCAGAGCTCTGATACCACATGTAACGACCTGAAATTTTCAGCCATTCGTATCCATATATGTCGAAAATTGAATTGCTCAAAATATCAGATTGTTAATTTAAATTTGGCAAAACTCAGCATATATAGTAAATAAAATAATCACAGATCACGGACACAGAGTAATATAACAATAATGCAGCGGAAACAAAAGAATAGTAGTTCATGAACCTACTATATATATATAACAGAGTTAAACAAGATACAACAGAAGTCACGAATACATAGATGTCTCAATAAAATAGTCAAATACAAGATCTGAATACATCAC
Source organism: Allium fistulosum (assembly GCA_030737815.1). Classification (NCBI taxonomy): domain Eukaryota; kingdom Viridiplantae; phylum Streptophyta; class Magnoliopsida; order Asparagales; family Amaryllidaceae; genus Allium; species Allium fistulosum. The sequence goes on along the minus strand of CM060901.1, from coordinate 1,418,387,582 downwards.
TGGAATCAACTGAATAACTGAAAGTAGGATAGATAGTTGGATCTCCAAGCGAAGCTCCAACTCCGAAGGTGAGTCTCGAACACTGGTACACTCAGTCCGACCCGAGCGTCAAGCAAAACACAAAACACTCGAGTCAGGATTAACATTCTTATATAAATAAATCCAACTCAAGTGAAATATCAACTAAAATACAAGTAACTCAAAGGATGTTTGGGATAACCATCCTCTAAGGATCTGTTAAACTATCTACTATGTAGTAACATACGCTATTATAATAATGTCTAATAATAAAATAAACTTACTTTTTAATAGCGTCAAGGGGTTACCCATATAGCCCTTAACACGTAATAGTCCCAGTAGTCTATCCAGTATTAGCATACTCCTAGATCGAGGGCTACCCTCAATACTCCATAGGCTACGGGAGAAATCCAAACTCGTAGTAAAGCTCGATATGGTAGGTGACACGGCACAACAAGGCAATGCCAGGGTAGATATACCAATTACGCATTCGGGCTGGTGGAAACGCATAGCAGCCACTACCGCCCACCTCGGAACACACTCCCAATCAAAATCGAAGGGTGGCCACCAAATCAATCATAAAGTAATAGAATGGTATCGAAGAAATGCATCCGATCAGAGGTGCTACCTCATTGGCCCGAGAATCGCTCTTGTTTTAGCCACCTTATGCCAACTCACGGGAGTTGGGTCCACGTATATACCTTTAGGATCGTCGCCACCATCCTACTTCATTATGGAATCTCCACCGCGTACACAGTTGTTAAAGTGGTTTTCCGTATCGATAGAGAGTATGTGACGACCCAACTTTCTATCACCAGAAAGTCGCATCATCTTTAAGAAAGAAAGGGATAGAAAAGAGAAAAGATAAAGAAGAAAGAAGAAACAACATCAGAATCTCAACAGCGGAACGAATAAATTATATTAATCACATAAATATTACATAATATACAACATCAATCAGAGTTACATAGATAATACATCACATACTAAACAGTTATAAACACCTGTCTAGTTATTACAACTCAATACAATACAGAGATACAACACAGAGAAACTACACAGAGATACCAACACAGCGGAACACTATACATATCTATAACGCTGAAGCCTCCTGCTCCATTGCTCCTCCACAATTCGTCAAAGCCAACCTGAATCCCTTGGCTACTCGTAAAAATTTGAGTACCCGAGAGTTTAAGAAAAAAACAGAATAAACTCCGGGTCAGACATGGGTCTGGTATGAGTAACAGGTTAAAGTTTCTTAACTTTGAAAATCTATGAAAACAAAGGTATCACGTAAGACTTCCCACACATAAACATTGAAAAGTTTTTACCTTACGCTAACCAAACATTTAATAGGAAATCCAGTGATATTATAATAGGTCTAGGGTTTTCAAAATAAAATACAGAAATAGCTGGAATGCTTACATCTCACGTTCCAACATAGTTGGGCACAACTAATACGTATGACACTTATTGGAGATTAAATTCCATACAATGGCAGGGCTACTGGGTATAGCCCGTCACAGTACCTGGCCTAGATCAGCGTACCGAGGAGTATGCCCACTCCCCTGCAACACAAGGCTGGAACCATCCCTTACTGGATAATTCCGAATAAAATTACCCCACGGTTGTGATCAGCAACCGCACCACTAAGCCGAAATAAAAAGGGACATCTAGACAGGGATGACCTTACTCTCAAGTGGGGACTACCCACGAAGCCTTGCTGCACCTCCCCTGTTTTAGCCATTCCCGGTTGATGAGGCTTGAGGCTACGATTACCTCATCAAAACACATCACTTAGAATGCTCATCGTCCACCTGACGATGTTCCAAAAGCATTCAATCCATACAAGTTCGTTCCGGGTTCGAACGAAACCGAAGACATTATCTCGTTACACTCATTTTGGAATCTCCCTCAGAGTTAATGACAATAACCCTTGCACTGTGAATCTTCATCTTCACTTGAGATTCATGACCTATCGTTAATTTGGATCGATGTGGTTTTCGGATATCCAAATCTGGAAGCCCGATCCCGGTCTCATCGAAATCCAAAACGTATCTTTTAAGGCCAAGTTGTTTTAAAGTTAAAACAATTCATTTCATTATCCATACACACACAGATAGATAATTCAAATATCACAGATAGATAATCTACATTATTATTATAGATAGATAATTCATATTATCATTACACTTTAACCAAGCATCCATATCACATAGCATTACTTATCTCATATCTGAGATTTCAAACCACTCAAGGAAATCAATGTCATCCATCATACATAAACAAGGATTAATAATCACACCATTTATAATTAAATTAAAATGAATTAAATTAATTATCTTATCTCTAATTAATTTAAAGTAAATTAAATTAATTAGTTCATCCTATAAATCTTGCTTACATAACCATTAATTAATTACAAATCAATTAATTAATCATTCTCTAATTTCCATCTTAATTAATCACCCTTGATTAATTACCCTTTAATTACATTCAGATAATTATCCTTTAATTAATTTCATAAATTAATTATCATTAACGAAATACAGTAATTAACCTTTAATTACTCTATTAATTAATTAACTATAATTAATTACATTAATCCTTAATTAATTACATTAATTAATTACTCAAAATCACTTATTATTGATTTATTAATCTTAATTAATCAACCCTTAATTATATCGTTAATTATATTAATTAATGATCCCTAATTACATTTTTAATTAATTATTCTATTTAAATTAATTACATTAAGTAATTAATCTTTAATTAAACCATAATTATTAATCACTCTTGATTAATCCCATCCAGTAATTAACTACCCTTAATTACTTCATTTAATAAATTAATTACTCCATAATTAATTATCTTAATTAATCCCTTGATTAATTAACCTTAAGTTAATGACCTTCATTAACTATTTACACTTCTTAATTTCTTTCCTTAAGAAATTAAACTTGGATTTATCATTATCAATTATAAATTAATTAATCCTTAATAACCAATTAATTAACCTCTATTTATTTAATTAATTAAGTTTTAACTGTAACTTAATTAATCTTAAATTACTTGAATAATTAACATTTAATCATAAATTTAAAATCTAATCTTATCAAATTAATGATCCTTAACTCCAAATTAATTATTCCTTAAATAATTAGTCTTAGACTTAAATTAATTAATTTAGAACTCTTAATTACTTAATTAATCATCCATATCATTAATTAAATTAATTAATTAATTATCCATTTTTAATTATCTTAATAAATTTATTGAATCTCAAATCCTAATAAATTCTAAGATAAAACTTTATTCTTACTTATGATTGAATTATCATTAACAAAGTATTCAAAATAATTTACCTTTAAATTTACTTTTTGAATTTCATTTTAAATTTAAGATTTAAAATGAATACCATTTTAACTTAACAAAGTTTAAAACACAATTTAAAAACCTTTAAAATCTTATGTTAAAGAATACTTATATCTTATAAAAGAAATGTTAAAAGTGTTTAAACCAAATTCCTTTAAATTCAAATCATTAAAATTTTACTTTAACATTCAAAGTTGTTAAACATTTAAATTTTATAAAACTTTATTTTATTTCAACCAAGGATTCAAATTTGATTTGAATCTATTCTTAAACTTGATCTAAAACTTTGTTTAAAATCTGCTTTCAAATTTTTAAATTCATTTTAAAGTTTAAAACCACTGACAGGTTTTAAAACCTATAACATCAGAAGTGCCCCGAGAGCAAACGCTTCGAGTCAAACACCTCCTGACTTGGAGCCAAACTCAGAAAAACTCGGGTAAATCATCACAACACTTCGAGTCAAACTCAATTAACTCGAGCACCATCCAAACCCAATTCGCCTTCACTAGAACAATAGTGCACCATTCACATGCACGGTGCCGTGGATCATCTCAGATCATCAACGATGATCTTCCCACACTAATCAATGTCCAAACACCCTAATACGATCATCGGATCGTACCTCAAACCTCGAAGTCGAATTCGAGAGTTCAACCCAGACCTGGAACGAAACCAGGAACACCACAACCAAAACCTGTCATCGCCTCGTCCACGATCCTCCAACCACCATCACCTCTGAAACTCCGGCCAAGTCTTCGTCTATGCCATAGCTACCTTTCCCCAGAGTTCTGTTGAACTCGATCATCCCTAGGAGTCGTGCCGATCAAAATACCTAACCTAGTAAAAACTAGGGTTACAAACTTCAAAAATCAACCACCACCTACACCGTGCTTCGATTAACTCCTTGACATTTTTGCCAAAACCTCTGACCACTCCACTACAACCAGAAGAAACCCCGACCCCTCAAACCATCGGAATCAGCAGAGGCCACCCAAAACATCCAAACTGAAAAAACAAGAACCGCTCCTTCAACTCAATGCTAAAATTTGTGATTTTTCTTTTAAAAATCAAGTTTTTGAATAAGTTTTCAGATTACATGCCTGAAACATTGAATTAGTATGTTTGAAACTTGACAAAACAAATGTTACACTGCTCCTTTGGTTTTCCAGAGACATTTCAAGTTTTATTTTAACTTAATTAAATTTTTAAAACTTTAGTTTATGATAAACAAACTATTTTTGTTTGAAGCTTCAACACTAACAAAGATTGGTTCAAGAGAATTTGAATTTTGTTTAAAAAAAATCTTAGTTTGAAAACTAAGAACAGAGGGATCTCAGAAAACAGACATGCACACATATCCATACATTCATATATATATTTATAGAAATGCACTTATATATATATACACACACACAAGCATATTTATTTTCAGATATTAACAAGCAACCAGATTCATTCTTAAACTTTTAAAAATAAATGTTACTCACCGATTTGAGAAGGCAGAACAGAGCACATTTATGAAATAGCTTGAAAACTGCTAGCAAAAATCTCTTTTTATTTTGATCTTCATATTTTGTTGAGTTGAATTGTTGTAAAGCTTCAGTTGTAATAAAATTTTACTTTCCTGGAATGCTAAGTCTCTTTGTAAATGAAAATGAGATAAGGAAGATATAGAAAAGAGTTTACAGGATTGTTTATTTTATTTGGTACATAATGTTCAGAGATTTTTCTCATATGGGGGCTGAAATGATCTTATTGCTTGCTAGAGATGTTAGCATTAAATGCCATTGTCTCTTCATGTCTACATACTATCCCTTATCTTATTTCGTATGGTACTTATATGATAGTTTTCTTTATTCTCTGTACAACATGAATATATTTTTTTCCTTGTCTTACAGCCTTGCTTACATGTATTTCTATAGTTTATTTATCTCTAAAATTATCTAATGTATTTTACTTTATATTTTACATAACCCTATATTTTACCTTAAATATATATTTATTTCTATACTTATGAATTACTTTTTAGAGAAAATAAAACAAAACTATTTATATATATACAAATAACAACTTATACAAATATCTTTAAAATCCAACTTTAACATCAAGTTATATATATACATATATAACAACATATTTAATTTGAAAATAACACTTCTATTTTAAAATCTATTTATATTTATATATAAAACAATACATTAATAATGTTATTTGAAAATAACAATTTGTCAAATTTAAATAATTTATAAAAGATATTATACATTCCTATTATTATTAAATGAATTAATATATCATATTTATTAAACAATATTTTAAAACAAACCTTTTAACTAATCTTAAACTTAAGCTAAGATATAAATTTAATCAACTAAACATTTATCTTAAATATTTTAAAACCATATATTTTAAATTAAATCAAAATTTCCAAATTACCAAAATATATTAGAATTTGAAACAAGATTTATTTATTTATTAAATTCAAACCAAAGATTTCTATTTACAATATATACAAATATATACACATTATAAATAGAAAATAATTTATTAGCTTTTAAAAGATAAATTATCAGTTAAATATTTATTTAAAAGAAGATTATTAAATCAATTCAAATTTATCAACAAAAATTATCAAATCAATTTAATTTTTGATACAAATTATTAAATTGATATTGTCAAAAATTCCGGGATATCACAGAGTATGCCCATATCCGATCCCGGTCTCTTTAACAACCAAACGTTATTATAACATCGTGGTCATTTCAAAATTGTTTATACTTCAAAACCAAAATATCATTTCCATTTCAAAAACAAAATCAATACGATATCATTTCCATTTCAAATATATCCATTTCCAAAAATCATATCACTTCCTAAAGTTATAACGCTTTCGAAATCATAGTCTTTTAAAAATCAAAACACTTTGGAAATCACAGCTTTGAAATCATAGCATTTAGGAAATCATAACACTTTGAAATTATAGCATTTTGGAAATCATAACACTTTGAAATTATAGCATTTTCCCTTAAACCGTTTAGATATCAATAATAGTATGTATAATAAAATAGTTTATAAAATAAAATAATTTATATAAAATAGTTTATAAAATAATATAAAATAGTTTAAATATAATTTAGAATACTTTATATAATAAAATAGTTTCCTCAAATTTCACAAATCGATTCAAATCAATTTGAATTCCAAATTCAAATTTAATCAAATCTAAACCATGAATTTCAATTTCAATTCAATTAAACATTTCAAATTATATCGATTTCAAATACCGATTTGAACCACAAATAAACCATTTCAATTTCAATATATTTCAAAGCTTCAAATATTCCACATTTCAAAACTAAATTCAATAATTATATATATATATATATATATATCAATTCACTTTTATATTATTCCGTTTTGAAATATTTACTTAATTATTTCAATATCATTTGAATACAACTTCAATTTACAAAATATCCCTTTTAAATTTATATAAGTTTGAAATATCCATTTAAGTCACTTTTAATCAAATTTCAAGTTGTAAAACACTTCTTTAAAATTTCAAATTCAATAAATTTCATATCAAACTTATTTAAGTATAATTCTTAAATAAATAAAATTTCAAATCAATTTCAAATCATTATAAACTCTATAATTAAAATATAGATATTAAATAAATACTTAAACGTATTATTTATCAACTTTATTAAATCAACTTTAATAAATCTTTAAAATCAATATTTATTAAAACCATATATTTCTTTTCAAAACCATAGAAATCATTTTCAATATATATATATATATATATAGACCAACGGTGTCTGTATATAAATTTCTACCCTATGGTCAAGTGATACAGACATTTATCATTTCAATCCGTAATTTAAATATATACGGGTATATATCTTTTCAACCCGCAATCCCAAATTCAATTAAATGAAAATCGCTTGGGTTTATCATTTCAACCCATAATGATTTTCTCCTATTCAACAAGATCGTTCGGGTATGTATCATTTCAACCCATAGTGAATTCTATACTAATAGGTAACTTGCAGAGTGATAACAGATATGATAATAATATAACAACAGTAACAAGCATATATCATCAACATAAATAACAGATAATGGTGTCAGATGTCACAGGTGAACAGATACAGATAATGGCATATATATAGCAATGTGAATAACTAACAACAGCATATTTCAATTGTCGTTTCAATTGAAATCAAATTTAATAAATATAAGAACATTAATCTTGAGTGATTGCTCACCTTTCAAGGCTGGAGCGATTCGACAAATGAAACGAGTTACGAATCCAAGCACGAATTCCAAAGCAAAGCTAGATTGGCACGATTCGACGAAGAAGACAAGCACGGCGGACAAAGCTAATAGATGGGAAATCGATGAGGACAAATCAGAATCAGTTTTGATATAACGGAGAATATATACAATATTATACATATATATATATCCAGTATTTTAGTTTAAGACAAATATATAAAAATAATATAAAGATTTTAACACCATTATTTTTTTTAAACTCGGATATCGAAAATCAAAGATATATATATTTTAAAACCTATATATTAAAATACATATATTATAAATTCATTCAAAATGTCAACGTAAGATATCATACAAATAGATTAGGCATGGATACATGTCACTTATAACTGTGTATATAATGCTTTTCAAATACTAACATAAATGTTCATATAACACATTACATAAATATAAACATATCAAAACAATTGTTATATAAATATACACAATAGACATCTAACACATAACATTCTTTTAGGCTAAGACCCAAAATAACATATATATATATAAACTGATATTATATCATACGCATCAACATATGTATATATTATATTTAAGTCAATATAAATTATAAAACAACTCACACTTCTTATATAAACAACACATACCTTCTTATAAATATATATAAACATACAGTATATATATATATAATTGAAAAATCAAATTCATCTATATATATAAAACTAACGCGCATATACATGCACACAACTTACATTAAATAATATATGCAGGCTTCAAACAAAATAGTAAAAATGTAAATATGTATAGCTTATAAACTTTATATATATATATTTTATAATATATAAACATCTTCTATATATATATAGAGACTTACATAACACAATATATATACTGGCATAGTAATATATACAAACAACTAAATAATAACATGCAAAAAATATAGTATTCTAAGCATATTACATGCATAGTCTCTAAGTATCGACACATATAAAATATTTATTACAACATATATAGAGTATAAGAATATGAAACTTATATATAGACTCAACCAATAATCTTAACCACTGTAGGTAAACTATATATACATTAAACATAGACTGAAGACTTCATATATACTAATATATGTATAAACTACATATAACCTGACTAAGTAAACTAATATAACTAGTATATATCTCTCAAACGTGTAACATATATAAGCAGATCAATAGTATATGGTATATATATACTGAACTAACTTTAATTAAAAATACATTCATACTCAAAGTCTGGAAAACGAATGTATTTAAGAGTGTATAAAAATATAATTCTTCACTATTTAACAATATATACTACATGTAAAAACGGAACATACTAACTTGGCAAACAAATGTATAGGCAAAACTATATATAGTATTCAGACAACAGATGACTACCTGCATTTCTAACTATATATATTATCTATAGAATATATATGTACAAGAAATTTTATTAACATATATATAATAGAAAGTTATAACAACTTTAAATATAACCCACAATATATACTAATACGCGATAAAATATATACTACCTGCTTAAATAAAAGAGAAGAGCATGAGTTGAAAACTAACAGGGATGCAAGATTTGATCGACAGTGTGCATCAGCAGTCAATACAATAAATTAGGATGCTGCATGCGATGGCACTGACCAGGCGAGCTCGGAAAATGAAGAGGAGGTGGGGAGGTCGGCCAGAGGTGGTGTTTGCGGACATGGCAGGGTTGGATGACTCGGGGAGAGGGGCGTGGCGTAGGCATGGGAAGAGGATGAGTAGATTCAGCAAAAGCGAGAAGATGAAACTTGGGTGGGTGGATCTGAAGTGGGGAGGAGAAGTTGAAAAGGAAAGAAGAGTGACAGCAAAAAATAAGGGCCTGTTTGGTATCGTTTTTAGTTTTGCATTTTTTGTTTTCAACATTCAATACAAAATACAAGAAAATAAGGGAAATTTTTTTATAATTCTTAGTGATTACGACGATCAACGGGAAATGGAGGGGACGAATTGTTTTTCGTTCTTTTGTTATGCCTCAAAATACGAAAAATCAAATAAACTTGTTTTCTGTTTTCTATGTTAATTTCATTTTCCAAAATTGCGTGTTTTCCAACAATGTATAAGAAGTGCGCATTTTTGTTTAGATGAAAACACAAAACTAAAAACAACAAACCAAACGGGGCCTAAAGTTTGCATTATAAAAGAATGAAATTTTAAAGAAAGATGAACCGTTCACTTTATTAATACAAAACGTATATGAGTGTTTATACGTTCAGATTTCGAATGAGATGGGATGGCAACGGTCGAAATTTTGTAAATGATGAAATAAATGTTAAAAATGAAAGCTAGTGGCTGTTTTATTCCGGCAGTTTGAAATTTGAATGGACACAACTATCAAAAGTGTAAAAGTGGTACCGGTACAGTTTACCGTTTTCACGGGTTTCACCGCGTATCGGACTTCAAAACACAGAATTAAATATACCACAGGGATCAGCATGACGAGATGACCAAAACGGTATACAGATATCGATGGTACGATCATCCGTTCAAAAGTCGATACAGAAACTGATATACGTTGCTATCCCGTACAGAAAAATCCAAACGGAGCTAGAATCGTCCGAATTTCGCGAAACAGATTACGCAGTCTTATTCAGAGTATTCTAAATAAATTCTCTCATGTTGACATATTTAGGTTTCGGAACACTTTTATTATCATCAATTTTAACTGATATAAATTGGAAAAAAATTATACTAGAAAATAAACTTTCAAATTATCTAATGACAATTTACCAGTTGATATGCTAAAACAGACGCATTTCAAATATCAAATTTAAATTTCAAAATTTTATTGTTTAAAGTTTCACAAAATTTCAATTAAATATATAAATAAACAAATAAAATTACCTAAAAGTTACGGGTCGTTACAACATATTTCATATATAACTTAGCATTTACTTTCTTATTTTCATTTAGAAGTTCCAATTATTAAATAGTTAAAATTCCATTTCATAACAATAATTGAAATCTCTAATTTATAGAAATTTAAGAACTAAATGCCGGGTTCCATTTCAAATCATTTGAAATAATATATATGTGTATATATACTCATAACTCCCATATTCAATCATATTTAAACTTTGAAATTTATATTTATTTATCAAAATAAATCTGCAGTAAAACTATAACAATGGCCTTCCCAGTTTGAAACTCGAAAATGAATGTCAATGATGCGTGCACTCATCACCGAAATCATTTTTCAGCAACAGAGAGGGGAGTACAGAACTTATTTCCTTCCAAAATTCTCCTTTAAACACTTCTTTCAAATTATATTGAAATATTTATATCAGAAAATACTTCCAAATAATACTAATATATTCCAAAATCCTTTGAAAGAAATTTTCAGAATCCCGGAACTTTAAGTTCTAAAATTTCCAATTTATATTTATTTTATTTACAAATCTTATTTCTCAACCAATATATTTATAAATCTCACTACCTAACAACAAATGTATTACAACCAAATATATCATTTATAAAATTTATTATTTTATATATAAAAATATATAATAGGTAAAATTATTTCATTTACCTATATTTCAAAACAAATATTGTGTCGGTCTGTCCTATTAAGTGTTTAGAAATCCATATCGATGTCATAGCGTCCAATGCACCAACCAGAATTTATAAATACAAAACGGAACAAACTAACGCAATACAAAAACCTTTTGATAGCACTAACAAATACGCTCTCTTATATATATATATGTGTATATATATATATATATATATACACTCAGTGACTCATCATAGGGTATTACTACCCTATTAATAAAGAGTCAGACCCCACAAAGCCAAGGTTTATCGCTAAACCTGGCTCTGATACCAACTGTAACATCCCGCCTTTTTGTACGCTTTAAGAAGACACACATGCCAACTCAAACCATACAGAAGGGCAGATTGTTATTGGGGTGAATAAGAAAAGGCAGAGAAAGGAAAAAAAACAAAATCTCACAGCGGAATGACAAAATATAATAATCAAATAACAGTTCATGAAGCTGTATGCAATACATTTGATTATACTTATACAATACAAAATTAGAGTTACACATATCAGAGATAAATAAATGATAATGCAGCGGAACAGTATGTTGTAGTGGAATAAATATAGTAAATAATAGTAGTACAAATCTTCGTCTTCGTCCTCTAGAAATAAGGTCTTCAAATCCTGAAATGCTCAGGCTGACCCGAGAGAATTGAAAAGACAAAACACTCGAGTCAGAACTAAAAGATCTTATGTGAGTTAAATCAACGGTAAATAACTATGAGTGTAAACGGCGTCGGAGATATTTATGGGTTTTGACATCTCCTATCCAGTGTCTAACGTGAGTGCAGTAACATAAGTGATGTTCGGGATTCACATCTCCTAAGGGTCCGTTAAACTATCTACTATGTAGTACAATACGCTATTATAATATGTCTACAGTAAAGTATACTATTTAAAAATAGCGTTAAGGCTTTACATTTTCCACCTTAACACATTTTTAGGTATGCCAATAGTCTATACAGTACCGTAACTCCCCGTAAACTGGAGCCACCAGAGGATACCACATAGGTACGACATAAAACAAACTCGTAGAAGGCGCGCTACGGTAGGTGACACGGCACAACTAGGCAATGCCAGGGTAGATATACCAATTACACTTCCGGACTGTTGGTAACGCATAGCCACAACTATCGCCCAACTCGAAACACACTCCCGAGTAAAATCGAAGGGTGGCTACCGAATAAATCACAAAGTCAGAATATAGATCGATGGAGTGTGTCCGATCAGAGGAGCTACCTCATTGGCCCGTCGATTGCTCCTGTTTTAGCCACCTTATGCCAACTCACGGGAGTCGGGTCCACGTATATACCTCATATAGGATCGTCGCCACCATCCTACTTCATTCTAGAATCTCCACCGCGTACACAATTGTCAAAGTGGTTTTCGATATCGACAGAAAGTATTCCCATATCTGATCCCGGTCTCTTTAACAACCAATTGCTTATTACACACCGGATGGTTCTTTTACATTTCCAAAATCATTTCATAATTGATATCAGAATATCATATTCGATTCAAACCATACTACTTTCGAAATCATTACTTACTTTCGAAATCATATTCACTTTTGAAATCATATCACATTTGAAATCATAATTCGATAATTATATTTCCTTTCAAAGTCAAATTCACAATTTATATCAAAATATCGTGTTCTCAAAAACCATATCGCTTCCAAATCATATCATTTCCAAAATCATAATTTCTTTCAAAATCATAGTTCCAAAACAGGTTAAATTCTTATTTCAAAATTATCATATTAAACCAAATATGTTATTTAATTCCCAACTTAGGTAATAATGCCGCTTAACCACATTCACTTTAAAAATCGAGAATTTGAATATAAACCCATCCATTTTACTTAGTTTGGAATTTGGAAGAAAGTAGTTTAAATAGTTATAAATAGTTAAAATACTCCAAAATTGAAATGACCCACCTTCTGTTTCTAAAGTTTTTTTTACATATGTATATGCAGTGGTCATTTAATCAAGAAAATATTACACTCTAATTTTCTTCTATCTAGGATCTTTATGCCAATATAAAAATATTGGTTTGCTCAAAATATCTTAAACTTACATATGTGAAGATATATAAGTTACTTTCTACTTGAATTAGAGTACAAGGGTTTGGAAGTAGAAAACAGTTTGGGAATCATTAAAAGAAATAATTCCAACATAGCAATAGTGTTTCTAAAAACCAGGTTTTCCAAGCATACTTAGATTATTGAATAACTATTGGTTTCATGTCTCAAGACTTAGCATTTTGCATGTATTTCCATAATTTTATTACTGTATGAATTGTGCTCTTGCATGTGCATGTGTGTGCATGTTCCTGTGCATGTGTGTGTCAGTGGAAGATTTAAGTGCCTAATTTTTTTTCTTCTTCTTGTTAGCAAAAATGACTGAGTCTCCCATACATTTGGGTTGTAAAACTTTACTGAAAATTGAGCTTAAACTCTTTAGTGTTGGCTTAGCCCAGGCTCAATAAAATGGTCATGTTAGCCATATTCAACTTGCTCTTATTCTTAAGCAAAATACATGTCATTTTGTTTTCTTTTCAAAGCAACTCAAACCCTTTATTCTGCCAGATCTTATATCACTTAAACATGGATTTTCCTATGTCAAACACTTGATTGTATATTCAATCCATAAATCCTTTCAATCTCAGATTTTCTACCATTATAAACTAACTGTTCTTAAAGCTTAAAAATTCTATTTCTTAGCAAAACATTTGCAAAACAAGGCACATAAGTTTCAGCTGATACACATATGGGTTCAACACTTGCAAAACAGAAGTTCTAACAATACATTAGTTTTCTAAGCAAATTTAAACAAAATAGCTTAACATAGTTCAGCATAAACATCTAATTTAACTTCAGCAAATCTTTAAATATAGCATCTAATTCCTTAAGCAGCTAAACATTCAATGCCTGATCAAAGGAATTCCTACTTTCCTGCAAAATCACCATGAACTGCCCCATATAAACATGAGACACCCAATGGTGCACAAAACACAAAAGGGTCAGACTAAAGTCTGGTATGAGTAATCTAACTGAAAACATGATTTATATGACAATTATTCATATTCAAATAACTTTAAAATGGATAAAGGAACTCAATACCACTTTTGTGCATTTTTCTATGATACATGTGTATATACAGTAGTGCACAACAAATTATACATGATTCAATGGTTTAGTTCAGTGATAACAATTATGGGATCCATCCATAAAACATTATAAACCACTCCAATCATCAAGCCTTTTCTACCAGATTACTGGCCATCAGGGATTTTACCCAAGCCCTCTTATGAACCTATTTCTATTGTTCACTATCAAGTATATTATGGCCTTTAGCTACTTTCTCTTGTTAAACCACACACTGCCTGGGACATATCACTGTTAACCCAGCACACTCAGGCCCATGGGTATAAGCATACCATGTGTGAGCCTGCAATGTTCACCTTGCCAAGCCATATTTTTGTAGCCCTAAGATCCAAAAGTCCTTAGTTAAATTACTAAGTGTTACTTTCCCTTTCTTATTCCTATGCTAATCCTTTCTGCATATCATATTTCAATCAGAGAAATAAACATTCAGCCAACATGTATTCATCTAGAGATTGGTAAGTCATGTTCTCATAAGCAAGCATTTAATCATGCAAACAGATGTGATTTCTAAGCATATTATTTTGTCTATGGGTTTCAATGGATCAAGTTACAAACATATGGTCATAGGTAGTTTTCTGGTTGCCTCCTTTTACCTCTGGTTCAATCAGACCCTTGTTAATCTTTAAGATCTGGCTAAACCACAAGTATATGCTTTGATTTGGGGAGTTCATAAACCATAGAAGCTCAGCACATGTATATCATTGCACCTCTACATTTATCTTTATTTTAGTTGATGTGAGACATAAGCAACAACACAATGTTGCAGCCCCACATTTCCTTTCATTTTTAGACCATATATCTACAACATCAATCCTGGGTTTTTAAGTAAATAAATGTATAAAGAAACCCATAAAATCTACTTCATCTGAAAGTTAAACCACAACACAGATAACCATATTCAAACATGAAATCCATGACTCTTTTATACTGGATAATGTCACTATAAAGGGTTTTACACTTGAGCAGATCATTGGCAAGCCAAAGTTATCAAATCATAAAATGAACATAGCTTGCAAAAGTGAAATATAAGTTTAATTAGGCTGCCTCAATATTCAGGACTTATTGCCAAAGTTTCCAGTGAGGTTACTCACCTTAATCCTTCTTTTTCCTAAGCTTTTTGAACCCTTTTAGTCTTCTTCCTTCTTCTAATTCTAATGGTCGGTGCTCCTTATTTTTCTCTGGCTTATGAAATGATGAAGAGTAAATGTGAAAGGTCTCACTACACCAAGCCTCCTTATACAAAACCCTGACTGCTACTAGGGTTTAACAAAATTACCCAATGTCATTTTTACCCTATACAAAACATGGTCTGCCTCTCATTTGATTCAAGAGAAAAAAGGGTATGTGGTCCTTGTTTTTATTTTCAGAAATAAGCCTTATCCCTTTAATCGTACCCCGGTCATGTTATATGCATGATTCCTATTTTCCAAAGCAAAAAGGATTGCTGGAAATGGATAAAGTGCTTGCTTAAGGGTTCATGCCATTTCCATGCAATTTTTGTTTTCTTCCAGCAAGTGTTTGCTTGTGCACATATATAATATATGTATGCCTATTTTTCCTAAGTCCTTATTTTCCTTCTTTAAATAATTTTTAAGTACTAAACATTTTTCTTGCATATATTTATTCCTGCCTAATCATTTATTTTATTTGTGCCAGACTTAATAAAGACATAATCATATCTTCATACATATGTATTTCTAAATTATTTATTCTAATTTATATATTGATTTCTGCCTATTTCATTATGCAGAAAAATGTGTGCATGTGTGTGCACTATCTTGTGCACATGTACATGTTTAAGCCATACATTTGCAATCAGTTTCCATTCCTATCTTTCTCAATGCAATTTTTAAACAAACATAAACTAATTTAAATCAGGAAATTGCTCACAAAAATCAGGGTTATCACATATACCCCTCCTTTTAGGAATCGTGTCCCACAATTCTCTCATACTTAACTTAAGTATCATCAATCCAGAAAATCAACTTTTCTGATCTCAAACCATTCTCAAGCCAATCATTTGATTAAACTCTATGCATATTAAAACAAAAATCACAATGCATATTCAATCAAAACATTCATTAGTATATATAAATTTACCTTTCATTCAATCAAACAGTTGTGGATAATCATTTCTGATTTTATCCTCCACTTCCCATGTGCAATCATTTGGGTCAAGACTCCATTGCACTTTTACTAATTTAATTTCTTTGTTTCTCAATTTCTTGATCTCTCTAGCAACTATGCCCACTGGCTCCTTTTCATAAATCATCCTGGGGTCAATCTGCACATCCTTAGGGGATTCTAGGATTGCCTCCTTATCATGAACCCACCTTCTTAGTTGAGACACATGAAAAACATCATGCATTGCTCTCATTTCTTCTGGCAATTCCAGCTTATAGGCTATAGTTCCTATTCTCTCTAGAATTTTATATGGCCCTATGTACCAAGGAATCAACTTTCCTTGTTTCCCAAACCTTAGAACCTTCTTCATGGTTGATATTTTGATAAATACATAATCCCCAACACCATATTGTACTGCCTTCCTTCTTTGATCTGCATATTTCTTTTTCCTATCCTGGGCAGAAGCAATTCTTTTTCTGATCAAAGCTATTTTCTCTGAAGTTTCCTTCACACTCTCTGGCCCTAAGACCACTTTTTCCCCAGATTCAAGCCAACTTGAGGGTGATAAACATGGTCTCTCATAGAGAGCTTCAAAGGGTGCCATGCCTATGCTACTATGATGGCTAGTGTTGCATGCAAATTCAGCTAAAAAGATATGATCCTCCCAACTTCCTCCCCAATCCAATACACAAGCTCTCAACGTGTCTTCAAGCAATTTGTTCACAATTTCTGTTTGACCATCAGATTGAGGATGATATGCTGTGCTTAAGCATAAATTAGCCCCCATTGCCTTGTGAAAACTCTGCCAAAATTTTGAAGTGAAGATGGTATCTCTATCACTTACTATGGTCTTTGGTATACCATGTAGTCTAACCACTTCCTTGATAAACAACTGGGCTAGTGTACATGCATTTCTCTCTGACTTTACTGGTATAAAGTAGGCTGACTTGGTTAACCTATCAACCACTACCCAAATGATATCATTTCCCCTCCTAGTTCTAGGCAAACCATCAATGAAATCCATTGATATATCCTCCCATTTCCACTGTGGTATTTGCAAAGGTTGAAGCATCCCTAAGGGTTTTTGATACTCAGCCTTCACTTGTTGGCAAACCATACATTTAGATACATAGGTTGCCACTGCACTCTTCATACCACTCCACTAATAATCCCTCTTGAGGTTGTGATACATCCTTGTGCTTCCTGGGTGTATAGTGTATTTGCTTTTGTGGTAAGCAACCAAGATTTCTTGTTTCAACTCATCAATTGCTGGAACACATATTCTTTTTCCTTTCTTCAAATGGCCTTGATCATTCAACTGAAAACCTTCCACTGCTTCACCATTTAATATCTGAGTTTTCTTTTCAAATAAAAATGGATCTTGGTCTTGTAACTTTACAACTTTGTTTTTCAATTCTGATTCCAGAGTGATAAAGCTTAACTTTCCCATTTCTACATGTTCACTGCATAGGCTCATGTTTTCTGCATTATCACTTTCTATCTCTAAATCAGTTAACAATGATAAAGTGTTAAACTCTTCTATCATTAATCGAGCCACTTTAGCATGTTGTCTACTTAGGGCATCTGCTACTTTATTAGCCTTACCAGCGGTATATAATATTTCAAAGTCATATGAGGCTAGGAGTTCAATCCACCTTTGTTGCCTCATATTCAATTCTCTTTGTGAAAATAAATATTTAAGTGACTTATGGTCTGTGTAAACTTCAAACCTTGCCCCTAACAAGTAGTGTCTCCATAGCTTAAGAGCATACACTATAGCAGCTAATTAAAGGTCATGAGTAGCATATCTTAGCTCACTTGGTTTCAATTGCCTAGAAGCATATGCTATCACTTGTTGTTGTTGCATCAATACTGCCCCCAAGCCCTTGTCCACTTGCATCAGTATACACCACCAAGTTTTCATTCCCTTCAGGTACTTTGAGGATTGGAGCTTGCACTAGTGCTTCCTTTAATTTCCCAAAGGCTTTCTCACACTCTTCAGTCCAAGTAAACACTTGATTTTTCCTAGTCAATCTGGTTAATGGGATTGAAATTTTTGCAAAATCTTTTATAAACCTTCTATAGTAACCAGCCATTCCCATGAATGATCTGACCTCAGTGACATTGGTAGGCCTTTTCCAAGCTTGCACTGCAATGACCTTATTGGGATCCACAGATATTCCATTTTCTGATATAAAGTGGCCTAGAAAATTCACTTCATTTTGCCAAAAAGTGCATTTTGAAAACTTTGCTTTCAAGTCTTCCTACCTCAATTTCTCAAATACCATATGCAAATGATTTTCATGCTCTCTAATTGACATAGAATAAATTAGTATGTCATCAATAAACATCAATACAAATTTATCTAAGTATTCTCTAAAAATCCTATTCATCAAATCAACAAAATAGGAAGGAGCATTTGTCAAGCCAAATGGCATTACTAAAAATTCATAAAGTCCATATCTTGTGTTAAAGGCTGTATACTTAATGCTCTCCTCTTCTACTTTCATCTGATGAAAGCCTGAAGCTAAATCAAGCCTAGAAAATATTTTTGCACCACTCAATTGATCAAATAGATCATCAATTCTTGGTAAAGGATATTTATTTTTAATTGTGACTTTATTTAATTCACTATAGTCAATACATAACCTAAGGGATCCATCTTGTTTCTTAACAAAGACTACTGGTGCTCCCCATGATGAGCTACTGGGTCTAATAAAGCCTCTTTCTTCTAATTCAACCAATTGCTTTTTCAATTCTATCAACTCCTTAGGCCCCATTCTGGTTGGTCTTTTAACCACTGGGCTAGCTCCTGGAATTATTTTGATTGAAAACTCAACTGGTCTGTGGTTTGGTACTCCCCTAACTTCACCAAACACATTAGTATATTGATTCACTATGGGCATTTCTTCTAATGTAGGCATGGGTGTTTCACTAGACAATGCAAAAAGGTTGGCTGCATTTCTATTCTTGTCTGCCTCACAAAGAACAACTATACTTTGTCCATCAGAAATTTTCAATGATATGGTGGATGTCTCCATATTTATGATAGCCTTATATTTACTCAACCAATCAACTCCTAGAATAACCCTTATGCCCGGATATTGCAACACATATAGGTCTGAGTTAAACACATGTCCCCCTATATCTAACCCCAGTTGCATACACATCATGCCCAGAACACATGAGCTACCTATAGGGCTTCTAATAAACAGTGGCTTATCAACAATCATACAATTCAATTTTAATTGTTGTGCAATATCATGGGAGATCAATGAGTGTGTAGCCCCAGTATCATACACTACTGCAAAAGGTATTGAGTAAATAAACAAAGTACCTTCAACTTGGCCATGATTCTCAATATTTGATCCCTTAGTTGCCTTGCCTTTTCCTTCCAAAGCCCCTAATTTTCCTTGCTTAAAATGTGGACAATTTCTCTTTATGTGACCTTCCTTCCCACAATGGTGACATTTGAAGGATGCTGGCCAAACATTTGTGCACCTATTCTTCATATGCCCCTCTTGGCCACAGTTATAACAAGTAATCTTCTTCTTAATTTCAGCAGCACTGGCTTCTTCTGGTTTCTAGGTGGAAGCTGTGTCTACTTTCTTCTTATCATAAGGGTGAAATTTTCCCTTTCCTTTCTTGTTTTGGCTATTCTTGAATGCCCTGAAATTCTCTCTAGCCTTATCATGTTGTTCAATGCTCAAAGTCAAGTCCAAAATTTGATCAAAAGTCATGTCCTTATATGGTAGCATGGCTCTACTAAGGCTAGGGTTTAGCCCTTGAATATATCTGCCATTCTTAGCCTCCTCAGTGGTGATGAGTACTGCACCATACTTTGCCAATGATTCAAACCTCTGAGTGTACTCAGTGACATACATGGTCCCTTGCCTTAATTTGATGACTTCCTCTAGCAAAGACTCCTTGGCTGATGCAGGGACAAACCTACCTTCCAGCATTGCTTTAAATTGATCCCATGTCACTTCTCCTTCAGGTCTTCCAGCTATGATATCCTCCCACCAATCCAAAGCTGCTCCTCTCAATTGCCTGGATGCAATTTGCCTCTTCCTTTGGTCTTCAACTTGCATGTCTGCAAAGATTCTTTCCAAAATCCTGAGCCAATTTTGAACTCCCATAGCTCCTTTTGTGCCATCAAAAGTTTTGCCTCCAAGGTTGGTAAAAGTGTTGAGTAGTTTGGAAAGCTCCTCATGTGGATTTTCCTGCCTATTTCCTACTCCATCCCTTATGGCTCTCATGAATTCTTGCACATTCACCATGGGTGGTCCACTTGTTCCTACAATTTGATGTCTGGGTCCTACCATAGCTCTATGGATATGACACTTAGGTTAGTCCATTTTGCCTGATACTCTATAGATTAATTCATTTCAATCTATCCCTATTAAGTTATAATAGATATTAGTAGTATAAGCACTAACAAAACAAAGCATCCAAGACAGTCAACACCTCCATACATCCAATGCAAACAAGTTCATACAAAATTTTGCTATGTTATTTAACAACATAGCCCTGATACCAAATGAAATGACCCACCTTCTATTTCTAAAGTTATTTTTTACATATGTATATGCAGTGGTCATTTAATAAAGAAAATATTACACTCTAATTTTCTTCTATCCAGGATCTTTATGCCAATATAAAAATATTGGTTTGCTCAAATTATCTTAAACTTACATATGTGAAGATATATAAGTTACTTTCTACTTGAATCAGAGTACAAGAGTTTGGAAGTAGAAAACTGTTTGGGAATCATTAAAAGAAATAATTCCAACATAGCAATAGTGTTTCTAAAAACCAGGTTTTCCAAGCATACTTAGATTATTGCATAACTATTGGTTTCATGTCTCAAGACTTAGCATTTTACATGTATTTCCATAATTTTATTACTGTATGAACTGTGCTCTTGCATGTGCATGTGTGTGCATGTTCCTGTGCATGTGTGTGTCAGTGGAAGATTTAAGTGCCTATTTTTTTTTTCTTCTTGTTAGCAAAAATGACGGAGTCTCCAATACATTTGGGTTGTAAAACTTTACTGAAAATTAAGCTTAAACTCTTTAGTGCTGGCTTAGCCCAGGCTCAATAAAATGGTCATGTTAGCCATATTCAACTTGCTCTTATTCTTAAGCAAAATACATGTCATTTTGTTTTCTTTTTAAAGCAATTCAAACCCTTTATCCTGCCAGATCATATATCACTTAAACATGGATTTTCCAATGTCAAACACTTGATTGTATATTCAATCCATAAATCCTTTCAATCTCAGATTTTCTACCATTATAAACTAACTGTTCTTAAAGCTTAAAAATTCTATTTCTTAGCAAAACATTTGAAAAACAAGGCACATAAGTTTCAGCTGATACACATATGGGTTCAACACTTGCAAAACAGAAGTTCTAACAATACATTAGTTTTCTAAGAAAATTTAAACAAAATAGCTTAACATAGTTCAGCATAAACATCTAATTTAACTTCAGCAAATCTTTAAATATAGCATCCAATTCCTTAAGCAGCTAAACATTCAATGCCTGATCAAAGGAATTCCTACTTTCCTGCAAAATCACCATGAACTGCCCCATATAAACATGAGACACCCAATGGTGCACAAAACACACAAGGGTCAGACTAAAGTCTGGTATGAGTAATCTAATTGAAAACATGATTTATATGACACTTATTCATATTCAAATAACTTCAAAATGGATAAAGGAACTCAATACCACTTTTGTGCACGTTTCTGTGATACATGTGTATATACATTAGTGCACAACAAATTATACATGATTCAATAGCTTAGTTCAGTGATAAAAATCGTGGGATCCATCCATAAAACATTATAAACCACTCAAAACATTCATCAATTCAATCATCAAGCCTTTTCTACCAGATTACTGGCCATCAGGGATTTTACCCAAGCCCTCTTATGAACCTATTTCTATTGTTCACTATCAAGTATATTATGGCCTTTAGCTACTTTCTCTTGTTAAACCACACACTGCCTGGGACATATCACTGTTAAACCAGCACACTCAGGCCCATGGGTATAAGCATACCATGTGCGAGCCTGCAATGTTCACCTTGCCAAGCCATATTTTTGTAGCCCTAAGATCCAAAAGTCCTTAGTTAAATTACTAAGTGTTACTTTCCCTTTCTTATTCCTATGCTAATCCTTTCTGCATATCATATTTCAATCAGAGAAATAAACATTCAGCCAACATGTATTCATCTAGAGATTGGTAAGTCATGTTCTCATAAGCAAGCATTTAATCATGCAAACAGATGTGATTTCTAAGCATATTATTTTGTCTATGGGTTTCAATGGATCAAGTTACAAACATATGGTCATAGGTAGTTTTCTGGTTGCCTCCTTTTACCTCTGGTTCAATCAGACCCTTGTTAATCTTTATGATCTGGCTAAACCACAAGTATATGCTTTGATTTGGAAAGTTCATAAACCATAGAAGCTCAGCACATGTATAACATTGCACCTCTACATTTATCTTTATTTTAGTTGATGTGAGACATAAGCAACAACACAATGTTGCAGCCCCACATTTCCTTTCATTTTTAGACCATATATCTACAACATCAATCCTGGGTTTTTAAGTAAATAAATGTATAAAGAAACCCATAAAATCTACTTCATCTGAAAGTTAAACCACAACACAGATAACCATATTCAAACATGAAATCCATGACTCTTTTATACTGGATAATGTCACTATAAAGGGTTTTACACTTGAGCAGATCATTGACAAGCCAAAGTTATCAAATCATAAAATGAACATAGCCTGCAAAAGTGAAATATAAGTTTAATTAGGCTGCCTCAATATTCAGGACTTATTGCCAAAGTTTCCAATGAGGTTACTCACCTTAATCCTTCTTTTTCCTAAGCTTTTTGAACCCTTTTAGTCTTCTTCCTTCTTCTAATTCTAATGGCCGGTGCTCCTTATTTTTCTCTGGCTTATGAAATGATGAAGAGTAAATGTGAAAGGTCTCACTACACCAAGCCTCCTTATACAAAACCCTGGCTGCTACTAGGGTTTAACAAAATTACCCAATGTCATTTTTACCCTATACAAAACATGGTCTGCCTCTCATTTGATTCAAGAGAAAAAAGGGTATGTGGTCCTTGTTTTTATTTTTAGAAATAAGCCTTATCCCTTTAATCTTACCCTGGTCATGTTATATGCATGATTCCTATTTTCCAAAGCAAAAAAGGATTGTTGGAAATGGATAAAGTGCTTGCTTAAGGGTTCATGCCATTTCCATGCAAGTTTTGTTTTCTTCCAACAAGTGTTTGCTTGTGCACATATATAATATATGTATGCCTATTTTTCCTAAGTCCTTATTTTCCTTCTTTAAATAATTTTTAAGTACTAAACATTTTTATTGCATATATTTATTCCTGCCTAATCATTTATTTTCTTTGTGCCAGACTTAATAAAGACATAATCATATCTTCATACATATGTATTTCTAAATTATTTATTCTAATTTTTATATTGATTTCTGCCTATTTCATTATGCAGAAAAATGTGTGTATGTGTGTGCACTATCTTGTGCACATGTACATGTTTAAACCATACATTTGCAATCAGTTTCCATTCCTATCTTTCTCAATGCAATTTTTAAACAAACATAAACTAATTTAAATCAGGAAATTGCTCACAAAAATCAGGGTTATCAAAAAAATAGTTTAATTCTAGGTAAAGTACCTTTAAATTGATTTAAGATAGTTAAATAGATTTAATTTAGATTAAATAAAATTAAAATAGATTAAGTAGCTTAAAATAGATTAGTTAGATTTAAAATAAATTATAATGGTTTAATTAATTTAAAATAAATTAAATTGGTTTAAAATAGTCAAATAATTTATATAGTTAATATTAGTTAAATAGTTTAATAAATTTTAAAATCTTAATAATAATAAATATATTTTAAAATAGTTTATATTAAAATATGAGTTTGGAATTTATATCAGTTTAAACTACTCATTTCATTTCAACATATTTGGACCATTTCAAATTTCCAAATCGAGAAACCAAATTTCAATAAACTATCGAATTTCATATCGTTTAAATCCATGTTCAAAATATCAATACGGATTACTCCAACTTCAACATATTTCAAAGTTATTTTAAAACAAATTCAATCAGTCAATTTCGGTAGAATTTCATTTATACATAAAAGTTTAACTTTAAACTTCTGATTTGCTTTCTTAAAGAAATTCCTTTTTAAACCAATTCGCATTTCAACACAAACTTGATTTTTCAATAATACTTCAATTTACATAAATCAAATTTTATTTCAAAACATCAATTGATTAAATTCAAAAATTTAAGGATTTTAAAATCATTTAATTTAACCAATCCGGTGTCCGTATATAATTTTCTACCCTAGGGTCAAGTGATACGGATATTTATCATTTCAATCCGCAATTTAAACATTTTACGGTTGTATATCATTTCAAACCGCAATCCCGAAATAAATAAAAATCCATAACGAACTTGCAGTTTATAACAGTATAAAATACGACATCCATTCAACCAGCATCAACAATCAACATCCATCACAATCATCATCCAAATCAATCAATAAATATCAATATAGAATTAAAAATCAATAATGGGTATTAAACTGACAGTTTATATTCAATAATAAATTAAATAACGATTTTATTCAAATAAATTCAAATTAACTGGGATGATAATTCAAAATATACCAAACAGTCATAAATAAATTCCTAATCACATCATAAATTAAATTTAACAAACATAAGAAATTTTAGAAGTTGTGAGTGAGTTGAAACACTCACTGTAACGACCCACAAATTTCAGTTGTTTTATTTATTTAATTAATTAAATTTTGTGAAATTTTAAACGATAAAATTTTGAAATATAAATTTGATATTTGGAATGCGTCTAATTAAAGATAGCAACTGGTAAATTTTCGTCCGAAAATATGAAAATTAATTTCGTGCGTAAATTTACTTCAATTTAATCAGTTAAAAATTGGTGATAATAAAATGTTTTCCAAACCTGAATATTTTTACATAGAAATTTGTAAATCATCTTCTGAGTGAGACGTCACCTTTCGTTTCGTCAATTTTGGACTTCTATTGCTCCGTTTATCTTAATTCTGGCTGAATAGCAGCATTTTCGGTACCGATTATCGACTTTTGATCAGATGATCGTACCACCAATATTTGTATACCGTTTTGATCGTCTCGTCGTGCTGATCTCAGCGGTATATTTATTCCTGTATTTTGAGGTCCGGTATGCACCGAAAACTATAAAACGTTCGTTGTATCGTTATCATAAATCGTGACTTTACTATTTCTTTGGTTTCAAAATCTGATGGCGTGCTGTCCAAGCATCACAATTAATTGCTTTAAAAACTTTTGCTAAATCAATGGATAGCTGTACGTCCCTTTGGCTTTTGAATTTTAAATCTAAAATTTCGGTGGAACGTTTCTTCTTCCACTTTATCTCCTTCGTTTCTATTTAATATCTTTTTGAACGGTTCATTTCTTTCCTCTCTTGGTTGCTATTCTTTTATAAAGACTGTTCATTTCCTCTATAAAAAAAAGGAATCTTCTGTTCGTTCAAATCATCACCCAAAACATGTTTTCTTCCTAGCAGCAAAGTCTTCTCCCCTGTTGTATTCGAAACTCTTTGCTTGCCCTTAATTACATACGCGACCCAATCACCTCCCCATGCCTGCCTCCTTCGGCATCAATCTCTTCCCCACCACGTCACAAATCAAACTCCTTCGATATCTTCTGTAACGACCCAGAATTTTGGACCATTCGCATCCATTATAAGTGTGTAGGTAGACACTCATGCCGGAGTTGAATTGCTCAAAATACCGCGTTGTTAATTTAAATTTGGCAAAACTGAACATATACAGTAAATAAATAATCACAGATCACAGACGTAGAGTAATAAGTGCAGCGGAAATAAAAGAGATAGTAGTTCATGAAGCTACTATATAAATATATAAGTTACATCAGAGTTAAACCAGATACAACGGAAGAGTAATATGATACATCAGATACAAAGTAGAATACATCACTGGAATCATCGAATACTGAAAGCAGAATAGATGGCTGGATCTTCAAGCAAAGCTCCAACTTCAAAGGTGAGTCTCGAAAGGTGAATCACTCAGTCTGACCCGAGCGTAAAGCAAAACACAAGACACTCGAGTCAGGATTAACATTCTTATATTAATAAATCCAACTCAAGTGAAATAGCAATTGAAATACAAGTAACTCAAAGGATGTTTGGAATGTAACGACCCGTAAATTTTAACCGTTTTAATAACGTAATTAATTGAAATTTTACGAAATTTTAAACAATAAAATTTTGAAATATAAATTTGATATTTGAAATTCGTCTAGTTAGACATAGCAACTGGTAAATTTTCGTCCGAAAATATGAAAGTTTATTTCGCGCGTAAATTCACTTCAATTCAATCAGTTAAAAAGTAATGAAAATAAAATATTTTCAAAACCTAAATATTTTTACATAGAAAAATTCTAAACCATCTTCTGAGCAAGATGTCAGTTTGTCGTTTTTTCAAATTCGGACATCTTTGGCTCCGTCGATCTTATTTTTCAGCGTTTTTCTTGCATTTTCCGCTAGTAGAAAATTCGAATTTTTATAATTCAATCGTACCACCAATATTGTATACCGTTTTGATCGTCTCGCCGCGCTGATCTCAACGGTATATTTATTTCTGTATTTTGAGATCCGTTACGCGACGGAAACACTAAATTATTCGTTGTATCGGTACCGTGAAATTGCGACTTTACTTTTCTTGGATTTCAAAATTTAAAAACGTGTTGTGCAATCAAGATATCATTTGCTTTAATAATTTATTCTGCGGGATTCAAGGGACAGCGGTTAACATTTCCATTATTTCTATTTATTTGCAAACGTTCCATCTTTCATTTTTCTTTTCTAGGAACCATGCTCATGTCCCATTATTTCTTCCCCTCTCTGTCCACTTTATTTTCTATTATAAATGATGACAGCTGTTCATTTCCCTTCCAAACCTTTCCCCTCCTTTCGTTTCCAGAAAGAAAATTTTTATTTGTTGCTTCTTCCCATTCTCTTTTTCCAATGTTTGTCTAGCCTTCACCCTTCACTACCTCCTGCCCACCGAATCCGCCTCCACCCGTGCTAGCAAACCGCAGCCGCTTTTCACTACCGCGTCTCCGTCTTCCCACCACACAGCAGCTCGCCCACGCCAGCCCTCCCGAGTTCATGCTCGCCACATCCCCTACTCCCTGCCGCCACGTCATCTCGTTGCTCCTCCGCCCTGTCACTGCCAAGTGCAGCCGTCCTCTTACAAATCATCTCTCGCCCTGACCGTATGCTATATATAGGTATATGTTATTTGTTTATTTGTTTATAAATCTAGTTTACATATGTATAGTATTATCTGCTGACAATTTAGTTTTGCTGTTTATGATGGATCCATGCGTTTAAATTGATTAGTCTAAGTTTGTAGCTTAATGGGACTGTAAATTTTATTTTGAAATTTGATTTTAGAAGGAAAATATGAGTTTGCTATTGCTATGAAGTATATTAAGCTGTTAAGTATGTACATATACAGTTATAAGATTTTAACCTTTTTGTTAAATATTGGTTACAAAGCTTTTATACTTATAGTTACTTTTCTCTTTTTTGATCCCTATTGGATTACGTGTATTGTATTATGCTATGGTTTATACAAGTGGTGTCGGGCATATATATTTACACAGAGATTAATGATATATGTATATACTTGTTTTAAAATGTGGAGTATTTTTCATTTATATGTATTTATTCCAAATTATAATGTATGTATATGTAATTGTAAAAATATATAGGGTGCATACATGCTCTTTCCAACCTTGCTTCTTCTTTGAAAATTTCAGCGGCTCAGATTTTTGATAAAAACATTTATACATATAGGTTCCAGCTTATTATATATATTTAACAATATGTATTCATATACGTTATATATTATATAGGTGTATATATATTATATAAAATGTTTCTAATCTATATGTATTATTTTATGGGTGTTGCGTTCGTATATGTATTGGTATAGGTGTGTTGTTTTATTAAAATATTAGTTAAAAAGGTTGCAGTAGAAAATATATATATATATATATATAATAAGTGTAAGCTTTATATACTAGCCTTTATATTGTTAAATGTTATATATACAATACGTCTAATCTATAGTCAGTTTTATATCAGTTTATCCATTTAGTTTATAAATATTGATTAAGCCTACTTTCATATTGTTGTTCTTCTCTGTTTGGGAAGTGTTTATTTTTTTTGTTTATGTATATGCGTGTGTATTGGGTTTGTATGCTAGTTGATTTAAATATAAATATTGTATATGTACGTTATTTTAAAATATGTGTTTTAAGTTAAGCGATGGTTTTGTAAGATATTAGATATATACAGATTCTATGTTATATATATTGTAGATAAGTTGTTGTGATATATGTGTTTTACAGTTTACAGCAATACGTAAAAGTAAAAAAAAAAGTAATAATAATAATAATAATTTATACACTAGTGGATAAAGTCAAGTCGTATATGGTTATATAAGTCCACTGATACCAATTATCCCCATCGACCCAAATTCTGATTTGATTTCATCGACTTTTTATCTATCAGCTTTGTTCGTCGAATCGTGTCCATCTAGCGTTGCTTTGGAACTCGTTCCATTGTCAAACTCCTCTAACCTCGAAAGGTGAGCACTCACTCACGATTAACGTTCTTTTATTTATTAAATTTGATTTCAATTGAAACGGCAATTGAAATATGCTACTGTTATTTATGCTATTAACTGTATCAGTTCACCTGTGACATCTGACACCATTATCTGTTATATATGAAATGATAATCCAGTTTGATTGTTAATTGATTGATTGTCGATGTTTATATTGGACGTTAAATTGTTAATGTTAAAATGATAAATAGTGTGAAATTGAACTTGATATAGGATAATTAAATGTTAAATTTGATTAACTGACATTTGTATAATATGACCCTTTTAACTGTTGAATTTATTGACACGTAGGATTTGTTTAATTACATCTTGAACCACTGAATGTATGTTGTTAAATTGATGATGTATGAAAATTGTAAATAGATGACAAGTGAAAAACCGTAATGTAATAATCTTTAATCTACATGAAATGATAGTGTAGATTCTAGAAATAATTATATTAATTCGTACAAACAACAATGCGAATTAATACGGTTATTTCGGGATTATTTGAATTGATTATTGGATGGATATTGATTGTTGTTATTGCTTGTTTATTTACTTTGACACCATCCCTGTTATCACACTGCAAGTTCCCTTTGCTATGTTCTGATTTTGAATTGAATTGGAATCGGGTTGAAATGATAAATACCCAAATTAAACTTTGACCTAGGATAGAAAATTAAATAAAAACCCGATTGGTCAATAAATTGATGTAAAAATAAACGAAGATTTTATTTGAACAAATAATATGGTTTTGAAATGAAGCTGAAATTTGAATTTTAATAAAGAAAAATGTTAATATATAATAATCTGAAACAAAATATTAACAATGTAATTGATGAAAGAACGATGTTTAATTTGAGAAATGATTGAATTAAGTTTGAAATTATTAAACTTTGAAATGATTTAATAATTAAGTTTGAAATTATAATTAAGTTTGAAATTATTAAACCTTGAAATTATTTAATAATTAAGTTTTGAATTATTTAATACTTAAATAAGATTAAATTATTTAATGATTAAATTGAATTGAAATTCTTTAATAAGAAAAATTGAACTTTTGAATAAGTGAATTTTACTTCGTAAATAATTGAAATTGAGTTTCTTTATTAATTAAGTTTTGGAAAATTATTTAAGTAAGTAAATAAGTGAAATTGAATTTCTTTAATAAGAAATAAAATGTGATTTATTGGAATTAATGTAAGACTTGCAATTGAAAGAATTTGGTTTGATGAATATAATTTAATTAAATTTGTAAGTTTTGATATAATGAAGTTGAATTTAAATAACGGATTAAATGAATTGGAAATTTAATAGAATTTTTTTTTGAATGGCAAATTTACTTAATGAATATTGAATGAAATCGATAAATGAATTTGGAATTGATTTGAATGTTAAATTAAATTAATTTAAATGATTTTGGAATGAAGTTTATATATGAACTTGAATCAATATTTGAATTGTTTTGAATAAAATTTGAAACTGAATTATAAGATTTTGAAATGGGAATTCGGAAATTTTGAAACGTAAATTATGGAAATTGATGTAGAAAGATAAATGAAATGTTGATTTAAAAATTCTAATTGAAATTGAAATTGATTTGGTTTTAAATATATAAACGACCAATCGGTGTAATAATCACGAAAGTTATTAAAGAGACCGGAATCGGTTAGGGACATACTCACTGTCTAAACCGAAACCACTTTAATAACTATACGCGGAGTGTTGATCCAGAATGAAGTGGATGGTTTGGTGAACGCGTTGACTGAAGAAAGAGAACGATTTTGGATGACCCCTGACATGACTAAAACAGGAGCCGCGCCGGGCCATTGAGGATCGCCATCTCTAGCGGACATACTTCTTCGATACCTTATCTATTACTTATGTGATTCGATTTGGGTGCACCCCTCGATTATGGGAGTGTTGTTTCGCGGTGTTGGGGTAGTAGCTGCTATGCCCAACATCAGTCCGGATCAGGCAACTACTAGTATCCTAGTTGGTATCGCCTCATGTACCTTGTCATACTGATTATCCTATGCGCGACCACTACGATTTTGATTTGTACCTTTAGTATATGGATTGCCCTCTGGTGACTTCCGGTTTTGGGGAAACTACGGTCTTGTATATGCTTTTGGGAATAAAAATGTGTTAAGGGTGGAATGGGCCATGACTTAACGCTATTTTGATATCTTCTTATATTACTGATAGACATTATCTACTTATCGTACACTACTACATAGTAGATAGTTTAAGGGATCCTTAAAGGATGGTTATTCCAAACATCCTTTAAGTTACTTGTATTTCAATTGCTATTTCACTTGAGTTGGATTTATTAATATAAGAATGTTAATCCTGACTCGTGTAACGACCCGTATTTTCACGGATCGAAAAGTTCGTCAAATCTGGAGTTTTAGCATTTTTAGCCATTTCAGATTTTAGGAAATTTTTGGCTAAGTCCTAAGTCGTTCACGACTTAGCATAAGTCGTAAGTCGTATACGACTTAGGAGGTGGGAGTGTTGACTCAGGGTTTGGAGTTAGGTCGTTAGACGACTTAAGGAAGACTAGTTGTTGGCTTTGGTTAGGTCGTAGGCGACCTAAGGGGTTAAGTCGTGACCGACTTAAGAGGTTCAGGCGACCTAAGAAAATGTGTGAGCGACCTAAGTGTTTGGGTGAGTCAAGTGTTAGGTCGGCAGTTCGAGTTAGCGACCTAGTAGAGTTAACGACTTAGGGAATAAGCAGTTTGCGACCTATAAGAGTTAGCGACCTATGGGATTGACCGACCTAAGTGTTAGCGTAGTTAGGTCGTTAGATCTGTGTTGAGTTAGGTCGTAGGCGACCTAAGATGGTTAGGTCGCGTGTGTGTTAGGTCGCGAGTTTGCTGAGTCGTAGGTCGCGTGAGTTGTTAGGTCGCTAGAATAGTTTAAGTATTAGGTCGCGTGGATCTAACTGTTAGGTCGTATGTTGTTTTAGGTCGACATGTGTTAGGTCGCGTAGGAGCCTAAGTTGTTAGGTCGCAACCCAACTGAGTCGTAGGTTGTTAAGTCGCTTAGATAGTTTAAGTGTTGGGTCGTAGCCTATGCTTTAAGTCGAAAGCGACCTAGAAGTTAAGTGTTAGGTCGTAACATCGTTAGGTCGTAAGATGGGGAGGCCTGTTAGGTCGCTAAGCGCGTAAGAGGTTAGGTCGCGCGTGCGATGAGTCGCTGGGTCTGGCTAAGTCGTTAGGTCGAAGACTGTTATGTCGCGTGCATCTATTAGGTCGGAGAGGCTTAGGTCGGAAACGACCTAGGGAGATAGCCAGATTTCGACTTAAGGACAGATTTCAGCTATAAATAGGAGGGGTTGTTCTCACTTTTTGGGATCCGGATTTTTGAAGCGACGAAGTGCTGCCATTTTGAGAGCTCGACTTCTACACTTCTTCACTTCTTTTCTCCACTTTAATCTAGTGCTTCCATCCATCCAAATCGAAGATCAAGATTGAAGATTCAAGAGCTTAGATTGAAGATCTTCGTCTTTTCAAGAGAGATTTCTTCGTTTGAAGTGAGATCTTGTCGGATCTAGCTTAGCTCTTCGCTGTCCAGATCTGAAGTTGATATCTTTTGAGGTTGTTTAGGTGATTTGGTGAGTGGTGATTATCTCTCACACGGATCCAAAGGAGTATATCGGATTGTTGGCTTGATTTGGTGTTAAAATAGTGATTTCCATGCATTTTCTTCATCCTATGTATAGATCCATGTAGATCCATTGTTCAAGATGATGTTGCATCCATTTTATCATATGTTAACCTATGCAAGTTCGTTCATCAAGTTTGTAGAGATTTAATCCATGTTTTCATGCTTATTGGACTTTCAACTCTTTAATTACGAAAATGCCATTATTGTTATAATTGTCTACTTAGATCATATTTGAATGCTTGATTGCTTGGATTGATGTTTGATTTGATTGATTATTATGAACTAGATGATTGATGATTAGATTTAGACCAAAGATGATTCAAAAGCTAAGGGAAAGGCTCTTGAATTGGGAAAGCTGCTCGTGGCATATGTAGCGGGATGATGAAGCTCTTATGCATAGATTTGATGATGTGATGATGAGATGAGGTTTTGCAAGGATGTAATGAAGCAAGGCAATCATGTGATGAAGACTTGGTCTAATCCAGACGGGATCATTCCAAGCATGTTGATAACTCGGTGATATGATTCGAGTTGAAGATAATGAATGGATATGAGAATAGTCGTCGAGGAGGATGACTAGGAGGCTTGGATAGCATCGTTGTTGAAGGTTCTAGCATGCTCTAAGCAAGGGTACGTTTGGGCAGATTCGATAGTCCCAACGGCCAACTGTTGATGGTCGAGTACTCTGGGCAGATTCGATAGTCCTAGGCACGGGCTGCGACGACGTGCGGGAGTTATGTCTAGAACCGGGGTTTTCATTAGCCCTTGACGGACGGCTGAAAGAATGTGCCGGTCATTCAATTAACGGTGATATCGAAGCAATGATAACAGTGATAGCCAGAGTCATGGATGTTTGGATGTATCGTCATTCGGACTCAAGAGCGGTATTTTCTGGGTGCTTATCTGATTTAGGCCTTGGTACTTGGAAAACATCGCCCTTGACTCGAGTGATAGTAGCTTTACTTTAAATTGTATGCTCTGCTATGTTTGCTTCTGTTTGGTGTGTGTCTGGGGGCTATCACTGTAGAATGAGGTTGGAGTGGGAGGGTTGTATTCCTATTCCTTTTCCTTTATGCTCTTTTGGTATGTTGTTAGTTAATTTACTGCTCACTAAGACTGTTGTCTGACTCAAGGCTTTATGTTTTAATTCTTATTGCCTTGGGCTGTTCGTCCATTTTTGGGACGGGCAGACTAGGTAGCAGGTGACAGGTGCTGTTCTCTTCTCACGATGCTGATATCGAAGACGAGCTTGAGGGTTGCATATTATCTTCTTATATGTACTGGATATTCCGCTGTTTTGTATTCTCTGAGAGATTTGTAGTGAGGCTGGATGTATTGACTATGTGGATGCTTGTATTCAACTATTATGGGGTTTTATATGATGTCATTTTGTTCTGTAAAGCTTCACTATACATATGTTCTATTGTATTTTGTCCATGCGCTGTGAGTAATACGATAGATTCTGTTGTTTTAAATCTTACCTTGACAATCGTCCATGGTCGCCTGGCACACTTTACAGCGCACTTTCTCTAGATTCGGTGCAGGGGTCATGGGCGGTCGTCACATTTGGCATCAGAGCATTGGTTAATCGATTTTACCCAACGCTCGCTGTCGTAACTACGTATGAGAGACGTAATTGTATTATGATGGATGATTACTATATATAATATAGTAGCTTAGTAGAGTTTGAGTCCTTTATGCAGTTGTTTCTCTAGATGTTCTAATCATTCCTTTTTATAGATATTGAGAATGAGTCGAAGAGGGAGACCAGCTGCTAGGGGAGGTCGTGCTACTGAAGAGACTGCTGATTATGCAGCCATGTTCGAAGCTATGATGACTTCGATCATGAGAAGGATACCAGTTCCGGGGGCGGCAGTTGATGTTGGAGTTCAAGTCCAAACTCCGAAACCAGTGGATTTTGCTAAGCTGTGCAAGGATTATACTGCTCTTGGAGGGAAGGTTTTCTTGGGAACAGAATCTACCATTGAGGTCCAGAGGTGGATAGATGCTTGTAGAAGGATCTTTGGTGATTTGGGAATTGATGATGCAACTAAGAGGAAGTTGGCATCAAGGCAGCTTCAAGGGAGAGCTTCTGATTGGTGGAACTCTATTACCATCAATACTGCGGAGGAAGAGATTACTTGGGAACAATTCCAAGCTAGATTTGAAGCTAAGTTCATTTCTACAGCTCAGAAGTCTGTTCTGTTCAAGAAGTTTGTGGAGCTCAAGCAGGGAGGGAGATCTGTTCTTGAGTATGTTTCTGAGTTTGAAGCTTTGTCCAAGTATGCTCGGTCATATATTGAGTCTGCTTACCAGAAGAATGAGAAGTTCGTGACTGGTTTGGATAGTTATCTTGGGAGACAGTTGGTGGATCATTTGGATGATTCATTTGAGAAGCTTGTGGAGAAAGCTCTTAGGCATGAGAGTCTGTTTCCTAAGGAAGGATCTGTTGTTGCTGTGACCAAGGGAGAATCTAAACCACAGCAAGGTGGAAACCAGAAGAGGAAGCAGCAGCAGCAGAAGGGTAAGGATGGCCAGAAGAAGCCGAAAGGCGAGGTGACTTGCTACAATTGTCAGCAGAAGGGCCATTTCTCTAAGGATTGTAAGAATCCGAAGGTACCGATGAAGTGTCATAACTGTGACAAGCCGGGGCATTTCAGGAAGAATTGTCCAGAACCAAGGAAGGACAGGCAAATTGTGCAAGCTTATGCTTTGGGGGCTGTTCCGTCGTCTTCGAAAGCTCCTACTGCTAAAGAAAAGGGAAAGAGTGTGGTTGTTCAAGGTACTCTTTTCCTATGTGGTGTTCCAGTTAGAGTTCTATTTGATACTGGAGCGTCGCATTCATTTGTTTGTAATGAACTAGTAGGCCGGTTAGGTTTGAAGCCGGATATTGTTGATAGGCCATTGGTTGTGACTAATCCAGTTGGGGGTTCGTCTTGTTTGTGTATGTTATGCCGTGGTCTAGTTGTGTCGAGTCATGGTTGCTCTTTTGTTTGTGATTGCTTTGTTCTGAACTTTGCGGGGTTCGGAATTATCTTGGGTATGGACTGGCTTAGGAAGTATGCGGCTAAGGTTGATTGCGAAAGGTTGGAAGTGACAGTCGAGAATGTGGAGGGGCGAAAGATTGTGATACGATGTAAGCATGAGGAAGGCGTCTTCATGAGCTTCATGTATTCGCTAGTTGTTCCACGGGATGGACTGTCTTTAGTGCCAATCGCAAATGGATTCGAGGATGTCTTTGACGAAGTCAAAGGGTTGCCGCCGCATAGAGAGATCGAGTTTCGTATAGATCTAGTTGAAGGAGCCAGACCTGTTGTGATGCCTCTTAGGCGGATGGCGCCTAGGGAACAGCAAGAGTTGAGGGTGCAAGTTGATGATCTTTTGCAGAAAGGATTCATTCGGCGTAGTGTGTCCGAGTGGGGTGCACCAGTTGTGTTTGCAACCAAGGCAGATGGGTCGTTGAGACTGTGCGTCGATTATCGTGAGCTGAATAAGGTGACTAAGAAGAACAAGTATCCATTGCCGAGAATAGATGACTTGTTTGATCAGCTTCACGAAGCTAAGGTGTTTTCTCAGATGGATCTGGCAACGGGATTTCACCAGTTGAGAGTTGCTAAGGATAGTGTGCCGAAGACTGCTTTTCGAACACCATCCGGTTTCTTTGAGTGGCTGGTAATGCCGTTTGGATTGACTAACGCGCCAGCATATTTTGTGGATCTTATGAATAGAGTGTTCAGAGATCAGTTGAACAAGTTCGTACTTGTGTTCGTGGATGATATTCTGATTTATTCCAGAACGGAAGAAGAGCACAAGACGCACTTGCGTATTGTTTTGGAGATCTTACGGAAACATCAGCTGAAGGCTAAGTTTTCAAAGTGTCACTTCTGGAAGAGTGAAGTGAGGTTCTTAGGCCATGTGATTTCTGGAAATGGAATATCGGTTGATCCCGCAAAGGTGGTAGCAATCCAGGATTGGGTTAGACCTAAGAATGCATCTGATGTGAGAAGTTTTCTTGGATTAGCAGGATATTATCGACGGTTTATCAAAGGCTTCTCCAAGATAGCTGCACCGTTAACAGGATTGACGAAGAAGAACCAAGTGTTCGGTTGGGATGCTAAGTGTGAGCAAGCTTTCGGAATCCTGAAAGAGCGATTGACGAGTGCTCCTGTTTTGACTATTCCAAGTGGGAATGATGAGATGGTGGTTTACACCGATGCATGTGGTACTGGACTTGGAGCAGTGCTGATGCAGAAGGATAAAGTTGTTGCGTATGCCAGTCGACAACTGAAGCCGCATGAAAGGAATTACCCAACTCATGATTTGGAGTTAGCGGCGATTGTATTTGCTCTGAAGATGTGGAGGCATTATCTGTTGGGAGTTCGATTTGAGTTGTTTACGGATCATAAGTCGTTGAAGTATCTTTTCTCCCAGAAGGATTTGGATCTTCGGCAGCAACGTTGGCTAGAGTTTTTAGCATCATATGATTTTGGTATAGCTTATACTCCGGGAAAAGGTAACGCAGTGGCTGATGCGTTAAGTCGAAGACATGCGGGATTGGGAGCCATGTTTTCTGAATGGAAGAGTCTCGAGTATTTAGCTGGATTTGACTTCAGGCCTAGATGCGAATTGGAACCTGAAATGTTGGCAAACTTATCGATAAGACCGACTCTTGTGGAAAGGATTGGCGAGAGTCAAAAGCGAGATGATAAGCTTGTCAAGATTATCCGTGAATTGGAATCTGGATTGGAGCCAGAAAAGGATAAAGGATTCGAGGTCGATAGAGAAGGTTGGCTTCGAAAGCAAGGACGACTAGTGGTTCCCGATATAGATGAATTGAGGAGTGAAGTTCTGAAGGAAAGTCATCACTCGAAGTTGACAATTCATCCAGGTGGAAATAAGATGTATCGGGATATGAAGAGAACCTACTACTGGGAAGGCATGAAGAAGGATGTTGGAGATTTCATTTCCAAGTGTATGAACTGTCAGTTGGTAAAGGCTGAACAGAAGAAGCCAAGTGGATTGCTTCAACCCTTAGAAGTTCCTACATGGAAGTGGGAACAAGTGTCGATGGATTTTATTGATGGATTGCCTAGAACCAGAACGGGAAATGAAGGGATTTGGGTCATTGTGGATCGTCTGACTAAGAGTGCACGATTCATTCCTGTTCGATCGACTAGGACTGCATCAAAGTTGGCTGAGTTGTATGTGAAGTGGATAGTTCGATTCCATGGTATTCCGAAGAGTATAGTGAGCGATCGAGATCCATTGTTCACTAGTGGATTTTGGAAGAGCTTCCAGGAAGTTTTGGGAACCGAGTTGTGTTTGAGTACAGCTTATCACCCTCAGACAGATGGTCAGACCGAGAGAGTCAACCGAGTTTTGGAAGATCTTCTTAGAGCATGTGTTTTGGACTTCGGAGGATCATGGGAAGATCACCTTCATTTGGTGGAGTTTGCGTACAACAACAGTTACCAGTCAAGTATTGGTATGGCACCATATGAGGCATTGTATGGAAGACCGTGTAACTCTCCGACATGTTGGTTGGAAACTGGGGAAAAGCTGATACTTGGGCCAGAGATGATTCGACAGACTTCGGATTGCATAGAGATCATTCGGCAACGAATGAAGGCAGCCCAAGACCGTCAGAAGAGTTATGCTGATAAGCGTCGAAAGGATTTGGAGTTCGACGTGGGAGATATGGTTTTTGTGAAGATTTCTCCACTGAAGAATGTTATTCGATTCGGGAAGAAAGGAAAATTGACCCCGAGATTTGTTGGACCATTCCCGATCATCGAGCGAATTGGAAAGCTCGCCTACAGATTGGAGTTACCGGAGAAGATGTCGGGTGTGCACAATGTTTTTCATGTATCGTATCTACGGAAGTATGTGCACGACTCGAGAACGGTGGTTTCTGCTGATAGCTGTGAAGACTTAGAAGTTGATCCAGTTGATAGAAGACCTCGTAAGCCGCTTCGTGTTGTTGAAACCGACACGAAACAGCTTAGGAGAAAGGTAGTTAAGTTGCTCAAGATACAATGGAGTGAAGATGATAACGACTGTACGTGGGAGGTGGAAGAGAGGATGAAAGCAGCTCATCCTGAACTCTTCAAGGTATGGCCCTAAGGTGTCGTGTCATCTCGCGATATTGTAACTTGTTCTAATTTTAGAATTCTGTACGCTAAGTTAGAATTGGATGCATGGTTTGTTGATTGCTATGGATGGTAGGCGTACAGAATAGTTTTTGATTGCTTGGAATTTCGGGGGCGAAATTCCTAAGGGGGAGAGAATGTAACGACCCGTATTTTCACGGATCGAAAAGTTCGTCAAATCTGGAGTTTTAGCATTTTTAGCCATTTCAGATTTTAGGAAATTTTTGGCTAAGTCCTAAGTCGTTCACGACTTAGCATAAGTCGTAAGTCGTATACGACTTAGGAGGTGGGAGTGTTGACTCAGGGTTTGGAGTTAGGTCGTTAGACGACTTAAGGAAGACTAGTTGTTGGCTTTGGTTAGGTCGTAGGCGACCTAAGGGGTTAAGTCGTGACCGACTTAAGAGGTTCAGGCGACCTAAGAAAATGTGTGAGCGACCTAAGTGTTTGGGTGAGTCAAGTGTTAGGTCGGCAGTTCGAGTTAGCGACCTAGTAGAGTTAACGACTTAGGGAATAAGCAGTTTGCGACCTATAAGAGTTAGCGACCTATGGGATTGACCGACCTAAGTGTTAGCGTAGTTAGGTCGTTAGATCTGTGTTGAGTTAGGTCGTAGGCGACCTAAGATGGTTAGGTCGCGTGTGTGTTAGGTCGCGAGTTTGCTGAGTCGTAGGTCGCGTGAGTTGTTAGGTCGCTAGAATAGTTTAAGTATTAGGTCGCGTGGATCTAACTGTTAGGTCGTATGTTGTTTTAGGTCGACATGTGTTAGGTCGCGTAGGAGCCTAAGTTGTTAGGTCGCAACCCAACTGAGTCGTAGGTTGTTAAGTCGCTTAGATAGTTTAAGTGTTGGGTCGTAGCCTATGCTTTAAGTCGAAAGCGACCTAGAAGTTAAGTGTTAGGTCGTAACATCGTTAGGTCGTAAGATGGGGAGGCCTGTTAGGTCGCTAAGCGCGTAAGAGGTTAGGTCGCGCGTGCGATGAGTCGCTGGGTCTGGCTAAGTCGTTAGGTCGAAGACTGTTATGTCGCGTGCATCTATTAGGTCGGAGAGGCTTAGGTCGGAAACGACCTAGGGAGATAGCCAGATTTCGACTTAAGGACAGATTTCAGCTATAAATAGGAGGGGTTGTTCTCACTTTTTGGGATCCGGATTTTTGAAGCGACGAAGTGCTGCCATTTTGAGAGCTCGACTTCTACACTTCTTCACTTCTTTTCTCCACTTTAATCTAGTGCTTCCATCCATCCAAATCGAAGATCAAGATTGAAGATTCAAGAGCTTAGATTGAAGATCTTCGTCTTTTCAAGAGAGATTTCTTCGTTTGAAGTGAGATCTTGTCGGATCTAGCTTAGCTCTTCGCTGTCCAGATCTGAAGTTGATATCTTTTGAGGTTGTTTAGGTGATTTGGTGAGTGGTGATTATCTCTCACACGGATCCAAAGGAGTATATCGGATTGTTGGCTTGATTTGGTGTTAAAATAGTGATTTCCATGCATTTTCTTCATCCTATGTATAGATCCATGTAGATCCATTGTTCAAGATGATGTTGCATCCATTTTATCATATGTTAACCTATGCAAGTTCGTTCATCAAGTTTGTAGAGATTTAATCCATGTTTTCATGCTTATTGGACTTTCAACTCTTTAATTACGAAAATGCCATTATTGTTATAATTGTCTACTTAGATCATATTTGAATGCTTGATTGCTTGGATTGATGTTTGATTTGATTGATTATTATGAACTAGATGATTGATGATTAGATTTAGACCAAAGATGATTCAAAAGCTAAGGGAAAGGCTCTTGAATTGGGAAAGCTGCTCGTGGCATATGTAGCGGGATGATGAAGCTCTTATGCATAGATTTGATGATGTGATGATGAGATGAGGTTTTGCAAGGATGTAATGAAGCAAGGCAATCATGTGATGAAGACTTGGTCTAATCCAGACGGGATCATTCCAAGCATGTTGATAACTCGGTGATATGATTCGAGTTGAAGATAATGAATGGATATGAGAATAGTCGTCGAGGAGGATGACTAGGAGGCTTGGATAGCATCGTTGTTGAAGGTTCTAGCATGCTCTAAGCAAGGGTACGTTTGGGCAGATTCGATAGTCCCAACGGCCAACTGTTGATGGTCGAGTACTCTGGGCAGATTCGATAGTCCTAGGCACGGGCTGCGACGACGTGCGGGAGTTATGTCTAGAACCGGGGTTTTCATTAGCCCTTGACGGACGGCTGAAAGAATGTGCCGGTCATTCAATTAACGGTGATATCGAAGCAATGATAACAGTGATAGCCAGAGTCATGGATGTTTGGATGTATCGTCATTCGGACTCAAGAGCGGTATTTTCTGGGTGCTTATCTGATTTAGGCCTTGGTACTTGGAAAACATCGCCCTTGACTCGAGTGATAGTAGCTTTACTTTAAATTGTATGCTCTGCTATGTTTGCTTCTGTTTGGTGTGTGTCTGGGGGCTATCACTGTAGAATGAGGTTGGAGTGGGAGGGTTGTATTCCTATTCCTTTTCCTTTATGCTCTTTTGGTATGTTGTTAGTTAATTTACTGCTCACTAAGACTGTTGTCTGACTCAAGGCTTTATGTTTTAATTCTTATTGCCTTGGGCTGTTCGTCCATTTTTGGGACGGGCAGACTAGGTAGCAGGTGACAGGTGCTGTTCTCTTCTCACGATGCTGATATCGAAGACGAGCTTGAGGGTTGCATATTATCTTCTTATATGTACTGGATATTCCGCTGTTTTGTATTCTCTGAGAGATTTGTAGTGAGGCTGGATGTATTGACTATGTGGATGCTTGTATTCAACTATTATGGGGTTTTATATGATGTCATTTTGTTCTGTAAAGCTTCACTATACATATGTTCTATTGTATTTTGTCCATGCGCTGTGAGTAATACGATAGATTCTGTTGTTTTAAATCTTACCTTGACAATCGTCCATGGTCGCCTGGCACACTTTACAGCGCACTTTCTCTAGATTCGGTGCAGGGGTCATGGGCGGTCGTCACAACTCGAGTGTCTTGTGTTTTTGCTTTACGCTCGGGTCAGACTGAGTGTACCAGTATTCGAGACTCACCTTTGAAGTTGGAGCTTTGCTTGAAGATCCAGCCATCTATTCTGCTTCAGTATTCGATGATTCCAGTGATGTATTCTGATTTGTATCTGATGTATCGTATTACTCTTCCGTTGTATCTGTTCTAACTCTGATGTAACTTATACATTTATATAGTAGCTTCATGAACTACTATCTCTTTTATTTCCGCTGCACTTATTACTCTGTGTCTGTGATCTGTGATTATATTTATTTACTGTATATGTTCAGTTTTGCCAAATTTAAATTAACAACGCGGTATTTTGAGCAATTCAACTCCAGCATGAGTGTCTACCTATACACTTATAATGGATGCGAAAGGTCCAAAATTCCGGGTCGTTACATGGAATAACCATCCTTTAAGGATCCGTTAAACTATCTACTATGTAGTAATGTACGCTAAGTAGATAATGTCTATCAGTAATATAAAGAGATATCAAAATAGCGTTAAGTCATGGCCCATTCCACCCTTAACACATTTTTATTCCCAAAAGCATATACAAGACCGTAGTTTCCCCAAAACCGGAAGTCACCAGAGGGCAATCCATATACTAAAGGTACAAATCAAAATCGTAGTGGTCGCGTATAAATGGAATACAAGTATGACAAGGCACATGAGGCAATACCCAAGGTAGTGATACTACCGTTCGCCTGATCCGGACTGGTGAGAACACAACGCCGCAGCGCCCGCAACACCGTGAAACAACACTCCCAAAATCAAGGGTGCACCAATCGACAACAAGTATAAGTAGTTCGAAGAAGTGTGTCCACTTGAGGTAGCTAATCCTCCATTGGCCCGGCACAGCTCCTGTTTTAGTCATTTCCAATTTGACACAAGTGTCAAGGCTATCCATTATCGTTCTCTTTCTTCAGTCAACACGTACATCATTCCAACCACTTCATTCTGGATCATCACTCCGCGTATAGTTATTAAAGTTGTTTTCGGTTTAGATAGAGAGTATATCCATAACCCAATTCCGGTCTCTTTAGTAACTTCCGTAATTATTTCACCGATTGGTCGTTTATTTATTTCAAAACCAAATCAATTTCAA
This sequence comes from Allium fistulosum, assembly GCA_030737815.1. Lineage (NCBI taxonomy): Eukaryota > Viridiplantae > Streptophyta > Magnoliopsida > Asparagales > Amaryllidaceae > Allium > Allium fistulosum. The sequence goes on along the minus strand of CM060901.1, from coordinate 1,418,344,235 downwards.
TTTCAATTTCAATTCGTAAATCAACATTTCATTTGTCTTTCAAACCATTTCTGTCACATCCTGAAATTTTCGACTTTCAAAAATTCGACATCGATACTCACTTTATCGACTGTCGAGCAATCGAGTGCCGGAAACTCCAATAGTGAGGGTTTTAGAAAAAGAAATAGAAGAAAAGATAGAAGAAAAAGAGAAGAAGAAGAAAAGAAAGAAGAACAACAGAACAACACAGAAACAAAACAATATCAGAATCTCACATATCGCAGCGGAACAATATATAATAGATAAATGAATATCATTTAAAAACAAAGAATTATATCTGTTATTACATTACATCACATCATATCATCAGAGTCAATAAACAACAACGGACAGTTATATAAACTTGTCCTCATACAGAATACACAGCGGAATAAATAATATCAGATACAAATACTACGTCTCGTCATCCAGCTTATCTCCAAAGCTCCAGAATATCCAGAATATCCTGATAACATAACTCTAGGCTGCCCGTGTGGAAATTTGTGAGCACCCAGAGTTTAGAAGGGAACAATAAACTCCGAGTCAGTCATGGTGACTGGTGTGAGATCGTAAAACAGTTATATCTTTTAAAAACAACAAGATAATTTTTAAGTCAATTCGAAATGCTTTTGGAAAATGAAACTACCATAAGACCTCCCGCCACACACACAATGCAAACGCAGACTTGGAGGAGATTTCTTCTTATGATAGTCAAAGATGCTTACTACGCGAAAATCAAATTCTTTTCGATATTATTATTAGTGCATAGTGTAGAAAACATTTCGAAAGTAGAATATAAATCTTAGCCAGCATAGGTACCATTATAGTATGCTTGCTATAGCTGCCATATAAGATGGCAGGTTCTACAACTAAAACCGTACAAGTCACGTATTGTTTCTTTGGATTTCCAACAAATGGTCAGGCTAAGGAACTTCCTATCCACGATGGGTACGTCCCTGGAATAGACGACCCGAGAACCTAACCGGATCTCTGCCAACACAAGGCCGGGTTACCTCTGCAAAAATAGGTAACTACTGACACGCGTATGCCATCAACCGATCGTCACCGATCTTCCCGAGGATCCTCGATTTCCAACAAACCACATAGAAATAATAATGCAGTAACCACAGAGGTTAAGTATCTGGGCTCCATACCATGATACCACCTTTATCCAGAAGGAATGACATACACTAAGGGGCGCTACTCCCTAGAACCTTGCTGCATTCGTCCTGTTTCGACCATTTCCGGGGTGTGAGGCTCGATGAAGTCTCGTCCACAAAGCTACGCTTTCTCAAAAAGCCCTGCTTCGGGTCAAACAAAATGATCAACCTATGATCACAAAGATATAAGATCAAACAAATGATCATATCACAAATGATCAAACACTGACCATTTCACAGCAACACTCAGTATGCCACGTTACCAAATTGGGATATATCGCTGATAAATTTCAACTACATAACCTCTGAGCTCGTACGTCTCAGAGAAGGGTGTTAAGCTAAGAGAATAAATTCTCCGCCACCAACAGAAATGTATTTGAAAGAAATCAGCTTTATATCTCAAATTGTAACGTCAGACACACAATCCATACAAGTCTGTTCCGGGATCGAACAGAACCGAAGGCACTTCTCACGAAGCCCTTGCATTTCCGGATAATTTTCAATCACGTCAGGACTTCCCGTCACTAAGGGTGATAAAACCTCTAAATCGAAGATCAGTCGATGTAGAGTAACTCGACGGTAATCCTTCCGTTTTCAAAAATATCCGGTCTTCAACACCGGTCTTCGAATGCGATTCAAAACGACGTATCACATATTCGGAATGGGTTATACGACCCCATGGTCCTTTCCCGGTTAACCCGAATAGTGAGCGATTATTCAAAAATAAGTGTGGCATTCAAATTCATCCAATTCACAACAAATACCAATTCAAGGTAATTATTGGTAGTCGGTTATTTAACTATCAATAAAGATGCGCGACATCATCAGATTCCAAATAATTTTCCCAAATTATTTATTCTTCAAAAAAAATATATCTTACTAGATATATAATTTCCACACTTCAAAAATAAATCAACGTTTATTTTTAAAACGAATTCCCATTTCTATTATAGATTCCATAGTGAATTTATATTTCAAAAATATCTACTGATATACGATTTTCGAATCGATTTCAATATTCAACTTCAATTTATCTTTTCAAAGATAAATTCTCAAAACATTTCATTTCATTTTTTGGAAAAGCAATTCCATACTTATTTAAAAATAAGTATTTCACAAATCTATTTATTTTCAACACTTGCAAATTATTCGATATACTTAAATCAAATTAAGTATAATTTCATTCTTTAAGGAAAATATTCTTTTAACACATTTATTTGGGTCAAAACGAATGTTACGTAAAACATCGTTACGACGACCCAAAATCGCTAGTATAGGGATTCAAAAATTTAGATAGATAGGTAAATCCCAATACTATATAAAACATTTCCTTTCGGAAACCATTTACCATAACAACAGTGTTATAGTCCACCATTTCCTTAAATTTCTCGAAAACGTCTATTTCAACAAGAACTGTTGAAATCTATGCTTTCAATTCATAATACATTTTAAAACATCTTTAAAATGTTTAACTTCATTTTTAATATCACTTCTTCAAAAATAAATCCATTTTTATTTAATAATATATTCACTGTCCAAAATCGTGAATATAATTCACTTAACCCAATTTCAATCATTTCTACACATTTTTTATCTCAATAAAAATTCGCTATCCAAAATCACGAATATAACTTCTTTAACATTTTAATTTATCAAATCCAATTGATTTCGAATTTATAAAACAACGTTTATAAATCCTATTTCTATTTTCTAACGACTTCAATTTAATAAATCTCCTTTATTACCAATTTGATCTATAAATCTTCTTTAATGACCTATTCAATTCACAACTCAATTTTTCTACCACAATCCATATTATAAGTTAAATACTTAAAATTTCATTTATTCCACAAAAGTCATTTTCCATTTATAAGTTCACAATTTATAAATTTCATTTATCTATAAATTCTTAAAAATTCATTTTGACACTTATAAAAACTTGTTTTATAATACCAACATTTTTAATTTATAAAGTGTCAACTTTATAAACCTTTTTAAATAAACCGTTTATAATATTTTTTTTTAAAATCTCAACTTAAACCATTTTATAAATCAATCAACTGTTTATTCCAAAAATCACTTTTCGGTTAGATTTCACAAAGGTCTTGACTTTTATAACTTTAAAATTTGAACGTTTATTTATTTAAAATAAATCACTTCAAAAATTTAATAAAACGTATAATTTCAAAGATCACTTTAAAAATCCTTTTAAATTAAAAGTCGTTATTTTTAAAACTTGAATCCGATGATGCTACAGCATCAAACAATCAATCACAACAATCAAATATCATATATCATCATATGATAACAGAATATATCACAATATCTGTAAATAAATAAATACAGTTGAGGAATCCAGTTGGATCCCTCCAACCTGTTTCCCTGCATCTAAAGATGTTAGCACAATACCAATTCCGCTCCAGTACGGAATTATCGCTGTATATAGGTTTTTATAAATCCGCTTACTAACGGCGCAATAGGGTCTCATCCGCTATACGAGGCGGGAAATCAATCAATCCAATATATACATATGCCAATATGTATATATTGCTATATATATAGATATATCCTATCATATCTAATACCACATCCAAACAAATCAACCAAATCAATAACTGCAATTCAAAATTAAATCTGAGTGAGAAGATCTCACTTTCGCATTTATTTTGCAATCCATTTCCATTTTTTGATCATTTCTTCACGGTTTAACCTTGTATAAATATTTATACAATTCATTAATATTCGAATAAATTGACAATAAATTATCGTCTGTTAATTTTCTTCAAACCAATCCTTTAATTTTTTATCAAATGATTCATTTTAAACAAATTCTCTATTAACTATTTAAATATACTGAACACTTCATTACTATTTCCTTTCAATAAATTGATTTCATAAGAAAATTTAAATTCAAAATTTATTCTCCTTTAATAAATTTATCTAACTACAGTTTAAATTTTTAAAACTAATTCCTTTGGTAACAAAAAAAAAACAATCAAATAGGTTTATTGAACTAGTCAGAGCCTTTTAATACATTATTTTAAAACAATTTATTAAACCAAAATGTTTACATAAATGGTTTTAGAAATATCCCTTTTTTTTAAATAAATAAATCAAATCGATTTATTAACCAAATTAAATCAGACATTTTGGAAATTGCCTATCAGGGAATTTTCACTTTATTGTTTGTTAATATCGAATTTATAATCTCCAACAAAATGAACTTAAACAAATTTTAAACCAATACCTTACTGCCTAACCCCCTGGAAATCACGTATGCGAATCCCTAAATCGAACGCGTGCTCGAGCTCTCGTACGCGAGCCAGACTTCGATGCCCACAACTTCACCCACGCGCCTCGCCACGCGATCAACTGCGGCCCCATCCTTCCATCGCGACGTCGTTTTTGAACATCCCCACTTCGTCGAGCCATCCACACACTCGCGACTGCCCAACCTCGCGAGTTGCCACCGCGAACCCCAAACTGCTACCGCCTTCGACAACGCTGAACTCGAGATGCTGCCTTCGCCTCGTCACCGCTCTTCAGTTCGAACGCGACTACTGGCCTCCGATCGCGAGTCGCGTGAGCCTGCTCGAAGCCCATACGAGTGCCATTGACTCGAGATTGAAATCGCGACCTGAAAGAACGAAAGTTCTTTTTTTTTCTTTTTCTTTTTCTTCGGCGCCCTGGTTTTAAATTTTGTGAAGAGGGATTTCGTTATGATTTGGTCTGTGAATTAAATCTAGGGGTTTCGAACAGAAAAGGAGCGAGAGTAAAGCACTTCGGCCATTGTTAATTTTCTTGCTTTCGATCTTCATTTACAGAGAGGAGCGAATTGTCTTGAACAGATAAGGAAGAGGGAAAAACGAAATAATATTGTCTTGTACGAGAGGAGACAACTAGGTCGACGGAAATCAGATAATGTTGATTTGTGTATAAATTTTATATTTTAAATGAAATCGATAAATTATTGTCCAGGCATTTTAATCTCGTACGATCACACAATGAATCCGAATGCTACGAAATTTGAAGTCCGACAATAATTTAATATTATGGACCCAATGGAACTGGTTTCATCGAATTCCGAGACTGTGCCTCGGACGGCTATTTTTACATATCGGTTCGAACGATAAATTTTCAAAACTGAACAAATTGTTCCCAAATCAATTTCTGAAGCTTAAATTGTTTTCCGTATTATCAACACGATATTTTCAAGCTTTCGAAATATTTTTCTTCAACTTAAAATTGCAGATTCAAATTTTTATTCCAATTTCAATAGATTAAATTTTATAATTTAATCGCCAATTTCAAAGTTATATTGGAGATTCAAATTAAATCATCGTTCAAATATTTAAAATTAATTAAATATTCTCAATTTAATTTGTTCAAAATTCTGGGTCGTTACAGACTTCCCCCCTTAAAAGAATTTCGTCCCGAAATTACAAGTTAGGAAGAAAAAGTCCTTAACTCGTCTACTATTTTTCCAACATTCAATAGTTTTATCAAATTTTCAAAACAACTCTTCCTACTAAAGATTCGTTATCAATTCAACTAGCTTTCCAATTTCAATTATAAGTTCAAACAACATTGTTTAACTTCTAAATTCAAATTCGAGTTTAAATTCAAATTTAAACTTTCAAAATTTCTCAAAAATTTTCTAACGCCCTAAATTTTCGAAAAATTTCGCCAGCATCTCCTTTGCGCGGCTAATACGGCACTACTACAAAACGTCCCTACGGACTCTCAGATTTCAAAAAGAAAAAGAAAAAGCCAAGCGGCTAGAGAGAAATCATCAAAAACTCATATTAAAACTCAAATACGTACCTTTTTCGAGCAATTCGAATTCTCTTCTAAATTAAAATCCCAATTCCTTTACACCTGTATATCCTACTAGCCATAATATCTAGTTGCATATATTCAAACCATTTCGTACATTCAATTACAAAACTTTCAATATATACTTCTTATATCATCTCTAAATTCGCTATTGAAGTTACATATTCAATTTCGTTCAATTTTTACATCTCAATTCCATTTGAATTCAATTCCAACATTTAATTGGATTCAGTTCAATTTCTGAATATTGAATTTTATTGATTAGCTTTCATTCATACTGCACCATTTTACATTAGTTTCAGTTACTAATCCATTCGTCTTCAATTTGAATTTCATCCCACTCAGATTTCAAATATTCTATAAGTTATCAACTTATTTTCATTTCGATTTATATAATCACTTATATATTCATATTACAAATTCATTTCATTAATGAATTTTAAATTTTCCAATATCTATCTGGAATTCCATTTTCATTTAATTGATTCACCTATACTTGCTTTAATTTTAACTTCATTCTTTAAGTTAAATTTATTCTATCAAAATTCAAACTGTATAAGTTATCAACTTATTTCATATTTCATAAATATTTTAAATAGGATTCCAGAGTCTTTTCAACTTTTTTTTTTCTTCAAAACCATTTGAAAACAATTCAAATTATCTTTTGAATTTCCAAAACAAAATCCAAATTTTTCCAAACACTTCTATTTAAAACAATTTGGCAGCAATTCCTCTTTTGGAAACCCGAAAATGAACACCAATGATGCCGCGGTCATCATCGAAGTTATTTTCCAGCGACCGAAAAGAGTTTAGAGCTTTCATTCTCCAAAATACTTTTTCAAATCCTTTGAAATTCATTTTCAAATCAAAAATGATTTAAACTTTTCAAATCTCCAAAATTTCCAAATTCTTTCAAAACATTTCCAAAAACTTCTCTGGAATTCCGTTTCAAATTACAAATCACATTTATAATTTACATTCTCAAATCTCATTTATATATGGATTTATTTCTTAACTTTGGGGTTACGATTTCAATTTCTTACTTAATTTCAATGATAATATTTCTCATATTATTACTTCTAACAACCATGCAACCATATACTATAGTAATTCATAGAAAAACATCCTTTTCTATACAAAAATAGTTTTGGGTAAAATTATCTCATTCACCCTATTCAAAACAATACTGTGCCGAATTGTTCTATTCGAGCGTTTAGAAACCCCTTCGATCCAGTTGCGCAGACTGTGTCGACGAAGGTTCATATACCACTCAATAAACCAATCATCACAATATAAAACAATTTTATATTAACTAACAAATACGCGCTCATATCTATTATTACACTCAAACTCATTCTAGAGTACTGCTGACTCTATTCTCTAATGAGTAACACCCAACAGAGCAGGGTTGTCGCTTAACCATATGCTCTGATACCACTTTGTCACATCCTGAAATTTTCGACTTTCGAAAATTCGACATCGATACTCACTTTATCGACTGTCGAGCAATCGAGTGCCGGAAACTCCAATAGTGAGGGTTTTAGAAAAAGAAATAGAAGAAAAGATAGAAGAAAAAGAGAAGAAGAAGAAAAGAAAGAAGAACAACAGAACAACACAGAAACAAAACAATATCAGAATCTCACATATCGCAGCGGAACAATATATAATAGATAAATGAATATCATTTAAAAACAAAGAATTATATCTGTTATTACATTACATCACATCATATCATCAGAGTCAATAAACAACAACGGACAGTTATATAAACTTGTCCTCATACAGAATACACAACGGAATAAATAATATCAGATACAAATACTACGTCTCGTCATCCAGCTTATCTCCAAAGCTCCAGAATATCCAGAATATCCTGATAACATAACTCTAGGCTGCCCGTGTGGAAATTTGTGGGCACCCAGAGTTTAGAAGGGAACAATAAACTCCGAGTCAGTCATGGTGACTGGTGTGAGATCGTAAAACAGTTATATCTTTTAAAAACAACAAGATAATTTTTAAGTCAATTCGAAATGCTTTTGGAAAATGAAACTACCATAAGACCTCCCGCCACACACACAATGCAAACGCTGACTTGGAGGAGATTTCTTCTTATGATAGTCAAAGATGCTTACTACGCGAAAATCAAATTCTTTTCGATATTATTATTAGTGCATAGTGTAGAAAACATTTCGAAAGTAGAATATAAATCTTAGCCAGCATAGGTACCATTATAGTATGCTTGCTATAGCTGCCATATTAGATGGCAGGTTCTACAACTAAAACCGTACAAGTCACGTATTGTTTCTTTGGATTTCCAACAAATGGTCAGGATAAGGAACTTCCTATCCACGATGGGTACGTCCCTGGAATAGACGACCCGAGAACCTAACCGGATCTCTGCCAACACAAGGCCGGGTTACCTCTGCAAAAATAGGTAACTACTGACACGCGTATGCCATCCCCCGATCGTCACCGATCTTCCCGAGGATCCCCGATTTCCAACAAACCACATAGAAATAATAATGCAGTAACCACAGAGGTTAAGTATCTGGGCTCCATACCATGATACCACCTTTATCCAGAAGGAATGACATACACTAAGGGGCGCTACTCCCTAGAACCTTGCTGCATTCGTCCTGTTTCGACCATTTCCGGGGTGTGAGGCTCGATGAAGTCTCGTCCACAAAGCTACGCTTTCTCAAAAAGCCCTGCTTCAGGTCAAACAAAATGATCAACCTATGATCACAAAGATATAAGATCAAACAAATGATCATATCACAAATGATCAAACACTGACCATTTCACAGCAACACTCAGTATGCCACGTTACCAAATTGGGATATATCGTTGATAAATTTCAACTACATAACCTCTGAGCTCGTACGTCTCAGAGAAGGGTGTTAAGCTAAGAGAATAAATTCTCCGCCACCAACAGAAATGTATTTGAAAGAAATCAGCTTTATATCTCAAATTGTAACGTCAGACACACAATCCATACAAGTCTGTTCCGGGATCGAACAGAACCGAAGGCACTTCTCACGAAGCCCTTGCATTTCCGGATAATTTTCAATCACGTCAGGACTTCCCGTCACTAAGGGTGATAAAACCTCTAAATCGAAGATCAGTCGATGTAGAGTAACTCGACGGTAATCCTTCCGTTTTCAAAAATATCCGGTCTTCAACACCGGTCTTCGAATGCGATTCAAAACGACGTATCACATATTCGGAATGGGTTATACGACCCCATGGTCCTTTCCCGGTTAACCCGAATAGTGAGCGATTATTCAAAAATAAGTGTGGCATTCAAATTCATCCAATTCACAACAAATACCAATTCAAGGTAATTATTGGTAGTCGGTTATTTAACTATCAATAAAGATGCGCGACATCATCAGATTCCAAATAATTTTCCCAAATTATTTATTCTTCAAAAAAAAAAAAATCTTACTAGATATATAATTTCCACACTTCAAAAATAAATCAACGTTTATTTTTAAAACGAATTCCCATTTCTATTATAGATTCCATAGTGAATTTATATTTCTAAAATATCTACTGATATACGATTTTCAAATCGATTTCAATATTCAACTTCAATTTATCTTTTCAAAGATAAATTCTCAAAACATTTCATTTCATTTTTTGGAAAAGCAATTCCATACTTATTTAAAAATAAGTATTTCACAAATCTATTTATTTTCAACACTTGCAAATTATTCGATATACTTAAATCAAATTAAGTATAATTTCATTCTTTAAGGAAAATATTCTTTTAACACATTTATTTGGGTCAAAACGAATGTTACGTAAAACATCGTTACGACGACCCAAAATCGCTAGTATAGGGATTCAAAAATTTAGATAGATAGGTAAATCCCAATACTATATAAAACATTTCCTTTCGGAAACCATTTACCATAACAACAGTGTTATAGTCCACCATTTCCTTAAATTTCTCGAAAACGTCTATTTCAACAAGAACTGTTGAAATCTATGCTTTCAATTCATAATACATTTTAAAACATCTTTAAAATGTTTAACTTCATTTTTAATATCACTTCTTCAAAAATAAATCCATTTTTATTTAATAATATATTCACTGTCCAAAATCGTGAATATAATTCACTTAACCCAATTTCAATCATTTCTACACATTTTTTATCTCAATAAAAATTCGCTATCCAAAATCACGAATATAACTTCTTTAACATTTTAATTTATCAAATCCAATTGATTTCGAATTTATAAAACAACGTTTATAAATCCTATTTCTATTTTCTAACGACTTCAATTTAATAAATCTCCTTTATTACCAATTTGATCTATAAATCTTCTTTAATGACCTATTCAATTCACAACTCAATTTTTCTACCACAATCCATATTATAAGTTAAATACTTAAAATTTCATTTATTCCACAAAAGTCATTTTCCATTTATAAGTTCACAATTTATAAATTTTATTTATCTATAAATTCTTAAAAATTCATTTTAACACTTATAAAAACTCGTTTTATAATACCAACATTTTTAATTTATAAAGTGTCAACTTTATAAACCTTTTTAAATAAACCGTTTATAATATTTTTTTTTAAAATCTCAACTTAAACCATTTTATAAATCAATCAACTGTTTATTCCAAAAATCACTTTTCGGTTCGATTTCACAAAGGTCTTGACTTTTATAACTTTAAAATTTGAACGTTTATTTATTTAAAATAAATCACTTCAAAAATTTAATAAAACGTATAATTTCAAAGATCACTTTAAAAATCCTTTTAAATTAAAAGTCGTTATTTTTAAAACTTGAATCCGATGATGCTACAGCATCAAACAATCAATCACAACAATCAAATATCATATATCATCATATGATAACAGAATATATCACAATATCTGTAAATAAATAAATACAGTTGAGGAATCCAGTTGGATCCCTCCAACCTGTTTCCCTGCATCCAAAGATGTTAGCACAATACCAATTCCGCTCCAGTATGGAATTATCGCGGTATATAGGTTTTTATAAATCCGCTTACTAACGGCGCAATAGGGTCTCATCCGCTATACGAGGCGGGAAATCAATCAATCCAATATATACATATGCCAATATGTATATATTGCTATATATATAGATATATCCTATCATATCTAATACCACATCCAAACAAATCAACCAAATCAATAACTGCAATTCAAAATTAAATCTGAGTGAGAAGATCTCACTTTCGCATTTATTTTGCAATCCATTTCCATTTTTTGATCATTTCTTCACGGTTTAACCTTGTATAAATATTTATACAATTCATTAATATTTGAATAAATTGACAATAAATTATCGTCTGTTAATTTTCTTCAAACCAATCCTTTAATTTTTTATCAAATGATTCATTTTAAACAAATTCTCTATTAACTATTTAAATATACTGAACACTTCATTACTATTTCCTTTCAATAAATTGATTTCATAAGAAAAATTAAATTCAAAATTTATTCTCCTTTAATAAATTTATCTAACTACAGTTTAAATTTTTAAAACTAATTCCTTTGGTAACAAAAAAAAAACAATCAAATAGGTTTATTGAACTAGTCAGAGCCTTTTAATACATTATTTTAAAACAATTTATTAAACCAAAATGTTTACATAAATGGTTTTAGAAATATCCCTTTTTTTTTAAATAAATAAATCAAATCGATTTATTAACCAAATTAAATCAGACATTTTGGAAATTGCCTATCAGGGAATTTTCACTGTATTGTTTGTTAATATCGAATTTATAATCTCCAACAAAATGAACTTAAACAAATTTTAAACCAATACCTTACTGCCTAGCCCCCTGGAAATCACGTATGCGAATCCCTAAATCGAACGCGTGCTCGAGCTCTCGTACGCGAGCCAGACTTCGATGCCCACAACTTCACCCACGCGCCTCGCCACGCGATCAACTGCGGCCCCATCCTTCCATCGCGACGTCGTTTTTGAACATCCCCACTTCGTCGAGCCATCCACACACTCGCGACTGCCCAACCTCGCGAGTTGCCACCGCGAACCCCAAACTGCTACCGCCTTCGACAACGCTGAACTCGAGATGCTGCCTTCGCCTCGTCACCGCTCTTCAGTTCGAACGCGACTACTGGCCTCCGATCGCGAGTCGCGTGAGCCTGCTCGAAGCCCATACGAGTGCCATTGACTCGAGATTGAAATCGCGACCTGAAAGAACGAAAGTTCTTTTTTTTTCTTTTTCTTTTTCTTTGGCGCCCTGGTTTTAAATTTTGTGAAGAGGGATTTCGTTATGATTTGGTCTGTGAATTAAATCTAGGGGTTTCGAACAGAAAAGGAGCGAGAGTAAAGCACTTCGGCCATTGTTAATTTTCTTGCTTTCGATCTTCATTTACAGAGAGGAGCGAATTGTCTTGAACAGATAAGGAAGAGGGAAAAACGAAATAATATTGTCTTGTACGAGAGGAGACAACTAGGTCGACGGAAATCAGATAATAGGGTGTCTGTTGATTTGTGTATAAATTTTATATTTTAAATGAAATCGATAAATTATTGTCCAGGCATTTTAATCTCGTACGATCACACAATGAATCCGAATGCTACGAAATTTGAAGTCCGACAATAATTTAATATTACGGACCCAATGGAACTGGTTTCGTCGAATTCCGAGACTGTGCCTCGGACGGCTATTTTTACATATCGGTTCAAACGATAAATTTTCAAAACTGAACAAATTGTTCCCAAATCAATTTCTGAAGCTTAAATTGTTTTCCGTATTATCAACATGATATTTTCAAGCTTTCAAAATATTTTTCTTCAACTTAAAATTGCAGATTCAAATTTTTATTCCAATTTCAATAGATTAAATTTTATAATTTAATCGCCAATTTCAAAGTTATATTGGAGATTCAAATTAAATCATCGTTCAAATATTTAAAATTAATTAAATATTCTCAATTTAATTTGTTCAAAATTCTGGGTCGTTATAATTTCCATAAATTTACGTTTCAAAACTTCCAAATTACCATTTCAAAAGCTTATAATTCAATTTCAATTTCTATTTAAAACAATTCAAATATTGATTCAAATTCGTATATAAGTTTCATTCCGAAATCATTTAAATTAATTTAACAATCAAATCAATTTAAATCCATTTATCAATTTCATTCAATGTTCGTTAAGTAAATTTTCATTTAAAACAATTTCTGTTTAATTTCCAATTCATTAAATCCATTATTTAAATTCAACTTCATTATATCAAAACTTACAAATTGAATTAAATTAAATTCATCAAATCAAATTCTTTAAATTTCAAGTCTTGCATTAATTCCAATAAATCACATTTTATTTCTTGATAAAGAAATTCAATTTCACTTATTTACTTACTTAAATAATTTTCCAAAAACTTAATTAATAAAGAAAACTCAATTTCAATTATTTACGAAGTAAATTCACTTATCTAAAGTCCAATTTTACTTATTAAAGAGTTCAATTAAATTTAATCATTAAATAATCCAATCCGATTTAATTATTAAATAATTCAAAACTTAATTATCAAATAATTTTCAAAGTTTAATAATTTCAAACTTAATTATAATTTCAAACTTAATTCAATCATTTCTCAATTTAAACAACATTCTTTCATCAATTACGTTGTTAACTTTTTTTCAGATTAAATATTAACATTTTCCTTTCATAAAAATTCAAATTTCAACTTCATTTCAAAACCATAATATTTATTCAAATGAAATCTTCATTTTATTTTAAATCAAATTATTGACCAATCGGGTTTTATTTAATTCTCTATCCTGGGTCAAAGTTCAATTTGGGTATTTATCATTTCAACCCGATTCCAATTCGATTCAAAATCATAGCATAGCAAAGGGAACTTGCAGTGTGATAACTGGGATTGTAACATCCCGAAAATTTTCGACTTTTGAAAATTCAACATCGATACTCACTTTATCGACTGCTGAGCCATCGAATGCTGGAAACCCGAAAAGTTATGGTTTTAAGAAAAAGAAAAGGTAGAAGAAGAAGAAGATAGAAGAAAAAGAGAAGAAGAACAACACAACAACAACAGATACAGAACAGAGAACAATATCAGAATCTTACACATCGCAGCGGAACAATATATAATAGATAATTGAATAATCTTTAAAACAAAGAACTATATCATTTTATTCATACATCAATCATCAGAGTCAATATACAACAATGGACAGTTATATAACTTGTCCTCATACAGAATACACAGCGGAATAAATACTATCAGATACAAATACTACGTCTCGTTCTCCAGCTTATCTCCAAAGCTCCAGAATATCCAGAATATCCTGATAATATAACTCTAGGCTGCCCGTGTGGAAATTGGTGGGCACCCAGAGTTTAGAAGGGAACAATAAACTCCGAGTCAGTCATGGTGACTGGTGTGAGATCGTAAAACAGTTATTCTTTAAAATAAACAACAGGATAACTTTAAAGTCAATTCGAAATGCTTTTTGGAAAATGAGACTACCATAAGACCTCCCACCACACACACAATGCAAACGCAGAATTGGAGGAGATTTCTTCTTATGATAGTCAAAGATGCTTACTACGCAAAAATCAAATTCTTTTTGATATTATTATTAGTGCATAGTGTAGAAAACATTTCGAAAGTATAATATTAATCTTAGCCAACATACGACCAGTATCGTATGCCTACTATAGCTACTATGTTCAATAGCAGGTTACCGCCACATTCCATAGCAGGTAATACAACTAAAACCGTACACGTCGCGTATTGTTTCTTTGGATTTCCAACAAATGGTCAGGCTAAGGAACTTCCTATCCACGATGGGTACGTCCCTGGAATAGACGACCCGAGAACCTAACCGGATCTCTGCCAACACAAGGCCGGGTTACCTCTGCAAAAATAGGTAACTACTGACACGCGTATGCCATCCCCCGATCGTCACCGATCTTCCCGAGGATCCCCGATTCGCAACAAACCACATAGAAATAATAATGCAGTAACCACAGAGGTTAAGTATCTGGGCTCCATACCATGATACCACCTTTATCCAGAAGGAATGACATACACTAAGGGGCGCTACTCCCTAGAACCTTGCCGCATCCTTCCTGTTTCGACCATTTCCGGGGTGTGAGGCTCGACGAAGTCTCGTCCACAAAGCTACGCTTTCTCAAAAAGCCCTGCTTCGGGTCAAACAAAATGATCAACCTATGATCACAAAGATATAAGATCAAACAAATGATCATATCACAAATGATCAAACACTGATCATTTCACAGCAACACTCAGTATGCCACGTTACCAAATTGGGATATATCGCTGATAAATTTCAACTACATAACCTCTGAGCTCGTACGTCTCAGAGAAGGGTGTTAAGCTAAGAGAATAAATTCTCCGCCACCAACAGAAATGTATTTGAAAGAAATCAGCTTTATATCTCAAATTGTAACGTCAGACACACAATCCATACAAGTCTGTTCCGGGATCGAACAGAACCGAAGGCACTTCTCACGAAGCCCTTGCATTTCCGGATAAATTTCTAATCACGTCTGGACTTCCCGTCACTAAGGGTGATAAAACCTCTAAATCGGAGATCAGCCGATGTAGAGTAACTCGACGGTAATCCTTCCGTTTTCAAAAATATCCGGTCTTCAACACCGGTCTTCAAATGCGATTCATAACGACGTATCACATATTCGGAATGGGTTATACGACCCCATGGTCCTTTCCCGGTTAACCCGAATAGTGAGCGCTCATTCAAAAAAAAGTGTGGCATTCAAATTCATCCAATTCACAACAAATACCTATCTAAAGGTAATTATTGATAGTCGGTTATTTAACTATCAATAAAGATGCGCAACATCATCAGATTCCACATAATTTTCCAAATTATTTCATCTTCCAAAATATCTTTTACTAGATATAAAATTTCCACACTTAACCGTTTGAAAACAATTTCAAATCAATTTCCACATTTCATTTTATCTTTGAAGATAACATCTCAAAACGGTTCATTTCATATTGGAAAAGCATTTCCATACTTATTTAAAAATAAGTATTTCACAAATCTTTTTATTTTCAACATTTGAAAATATTCGATATACTTAAATCAATATTAAGTATATATTTCTTCTTTAAGGAAATCATAAATTTGACATTTATTTGAGTCAAAACGAATGTTGCGTAAAACATCGTTACGACGACTCAAAATCACTAGTATAGGGATTCGAAATTTTAGATAGATATATAAATCCCAATACTATATAAAACATTTCCTTTCGGAAATCATTTACTATAACAACAGTGTTATAGTCCACCATTTCCTTAAATTTCTCGAAAACGTCTATTTCAACAAGAACTGTTGAAATCTATGATTTCGATATTTCACACGTTTTTAAAACATCTTTTAAAACAATTACTTCATTTCACAATATTCCTTTTCCCAAAGCATATTGATTTTATTCAATAATATATATTTACTGTCCAAATTCGTGAATATAATCACTATCCCAATTTTAACAATTTCTACACATTTAACTTAAAAGATAATTCGCTGTCCAAAATCACGAATATATCTCCTTTAATAACTTCAATGTTAAATTTATCAAATTCTATTGATTTTGAATTTATAAAACAATGTTTATAAATCCCATTTTCCATTTATAACTCTTCGATTTCTAAATTATCCAATTCAACTAATATAACTCAATTATATACCGGAAGTCTATATTATAAGTTAAGAACTTATAATTCATTTATTTACAACATCTATTCATTTCTCATCTAAATGTCAAAACCCGATTTATAAGATAATTGCTTATAAATCTTTTTGTTTTACAAAATCTATTCATTTAATAACTTCACAATTTATAAATCTATAAATTTCTATCCCCTTATGGAATCCATTTTTATTTGACTTTAACACTTAATAACTCATTTCAAAATTCCAATATTTTTAATTTATAAAAATATCAATTTTTATAAATCTTTTTATATGAATTGTTTAAAATACTTCAACAATTCCAATTTAAACTATTTCATAATCCTTATCAATTGTTTATTTCAAAAATAACATTTTTGTCGTATTTCACAAAAAATCACAATTTTACTAACATTTAAAATTTTAACATTTATTTATTTGAAATAAACCAATTCAAAAATTTCAATAAAACGTATATTTCTACAAATCACTTTAAAAATCCCTTTAAATTAAAAGTCGTTATTTTTACATTCCAAAACGGAATCCGATAATGCAACAACACCAATCAGTCCATCACAACAGTCAAATATCATATATCATCATATGATAACAGAATATATCAAAATATCTGTAAATAATCAATACGGTGAGGAATCCAGTCGGATCCCTCCAACCTGTTTCCCTGCATCCAAAAACGTCAGCACAATACCAATTCCGCTCCAGTACGGAATTATCGCGGTATATAGGTTTTTATAAATCCGCTTACTAACGGCGCAATAGGGTCTCATCCGCTATACGAGGCGGGAAATCAATCAATCCAATATATACATATGCCAATATGTATATACTGTTATATATAGATATATATCCTATAATATCTAATAGCATATCCAAACAGTCAATCATCAATCAATAACTGTAAATAATTCCACATTCAAATTTGAGTGAGAAGATCTCACCGAGATTTTAATTCTGATCACAGCGTTTATTTCGAATGAAATTAAACGGACGTTTAATTTCACTCAAAATTTTCACTGACCCCGATCGTATCCAAATCAGTTGCACTGCGTAGAGCTCGGCAATACGATCCCATCGCAAGTCGTTTCGTTCGATTCCGACCTCGCAGCAAAAAGATATGCATTTTTAAACATCGTACACATTTTAATATAATTAATTTACAATTCTTTTTAACTTTAAACCCTAAGCTCACATCTGCCGTTAGATCTCAGGAAAGAAAATCTGGGCCATCCAACGTTACTTCTTCTCCTTCGTGACATTCACGTACGTGCTTGAACCCACTGGCCGCCCCTTAAACCTAATTGACGCGACCACCAAACGACGACGAAACTCGATCACATCGCCACCACACGAAGCGCCTTGCTCCCCCTCACCCACGCCCCAAGTGCGGTTGGGTCCGGTCGACCGTAGTTCCCCCTAGACGAGCACGAACGCGACGACTTTGAACACAAATTGCCAGCGATCGGTAGCTTCGATTCCGATCATATCCGTTGAATATCTTCGTCTCGTTGGCCTCTAGATTTTTGTAGTTGGAGATTTCCTGTGAATGTTTATAAATTGGGAGATCGGAGGTAAAGAACGCGAGAGCTTCCTTGCCGTTCATTCTATGGTGGCGGCTGGCTTGTTTCTAGGGTTAGGGTTTTTAAATTTTTCTAATTTGTGAATAAGGGGGGTATTTATAGAGAATAAAACGAACACTATTCATCCGGAATTTCGAAACTCCGATTTACGCGCGGTCACTATCGTTTCTAGGGTTTATCCCGCGTTCCAGACACAATGGAACATGTTTCGGAAGCTAATTCGATCGTCTGTGCGAGATACGGAGAAAAACGATCAATTTAAATTAAACCGATTTAAATCGATTTCGAGGCGTTTTGATTCGTACCGGACAAATGGTAAATCCAAAAATTACGAAATTTGAAATCTTACAATAATATCACATTACGGATCCGATGAAACTGGTTTCGTCGAAATCCGACACTGTCTGAAAAATGACTATTTTTAACTCGACGATTTAAAATTAAAACGATATCGATGCGTTTCGAGCTGCCACGGTCAAACGATAACTCCGATTGATACGAAAATTGAAATCCGATAATAACTAACTATTATGGATCCAATGGAACTGGTCTCGTTCAATTCTGAGACTGTCCGAAAATTGACTATTTTTACAGTCGATAATTAAATATTAAAATATTCAATTTTCACAGATTAACTCCAAATCCAATTTTAAAAGTTCCATAACCTTTCTATAACTCCAGTATGATAAAATAAAATTTTATAAATCATTTCCAGCACATTAAACCCATATTTCGATTATTTCTGGAATTTCAATCACAAATATATCGATTTAATCATCAAATTAAATCCAATATTCGAATAATAAATTATTCGACTTCTTAAATTCATTTATTAATATTTAAAATCAATTAAATATTCGAATTTTAATTATCAAAAAATCTGGGTCGTTACAAACTTCCCCCCTTAAAAGAATTTCGTCCTCGAAATTACAAGTTAGGAAAAAAAAGTCCTTAACTCGTCTACTGTTTTTCAACATCTAAGTAGTTTTATCAACTTATCAAAACAAATCTTTCTACTAAAGATTCGTTATCATTCAACTAATTTCTAACTTCAATTATAAGTTTCAAACAACATTGTTTAACTTCTCAATTCAAATTCGAGTTTAAATTCAAATTTTAAACTTTCAAAATTTTCACAAAAATTTCTAACGCCTTAAATTTTCAGAAAATTTCGCCAGCGTCTCCTTTGCGCGGCTAATACGGTACGACTACAAAATGTCCCTACGGACCCTCAGATTTCAAAAAGAAAAAGAAAAAGCCAAGCGGCTAGACAAGAAATCGGCAAATCTCATATAGAAATTTAAATACATACCTTTTGTCGAGCCATTCAAATTTATCTTCGAAATTAAATTCCAATTCCTTTATACCTGTATATCCTACTAGCCATAATATCTAGTTGCATATATTCAAACCATTTGCAAATTCAATTACAAAATTTCCATATAAACTACTTATACCTTTTTAGCTTACTATTGAAGTTGCATATTCAATTTCGTTCAATCTTTACATTTCAATTCCATTTGAATTCAATTCCAACATTTTAATTGGATTCAGTTCAATTTCTGAATATTGAATTTTTATCAATTATCTTTCATTCATAACTGCACTATTTTAAATTAGTTTCAGTTACTAATCCATTCGTCTTCAATTTGAATTTCATTCCAATCAGATTTCAAATATTCTATAAGTTATCAACTTATTTTCATTTCGATTTATATAATCACTTATATATTCATATTACAAATTCATTTCATTAATGAATTTTAAATTTTCCAATATCTATCTGGAATTCCATTTTCATTTAATTGATTCACCTATACTTGCTTCAAATTTTAACTTCATTCTTTAAGTTAAATTTATTCTATCAAAATTCAAACTGTATAAGTTATCAACTTAATAATATTTCATAAATATTTCTACATAGTATTCCAGAGTTTACCAACATTTCAAAAACCATTTTTGAAAACAGTTCAAATTATCCTTTGAATTTTCTAAAACAAAACCCAAATTTTCCAAACAACTTCCATTTAAAACAATTTGGTAGCAATTCCTCTTTTGGAAACCCGAAAATGAACACCGGTGATGTCGCGATCATCATCGGAATTATTTTCCAGCGATCGAAAAGAGTTTAGAGCTTTTCATTCCTTCAAAACATTTTTCCAAAATCCTTTGAAATCCATTTTCAAATCAAAAAGATTTAAACTTCCAAATCTCCAAAATTTTCAAATTCTTTTCAAAACATT
Source organism: Allium fistulosum (assembly GCA_030737815.1). NCBI lineage: Eukaryota > Viridiplantae > Streptophyta > Magnoliopsida > Asparagales > Amaryllidaceae > Allium > Allium fistulosum. Next base: position 1,418,323,669 of record CM060901.1, on the reverse strand, counting down.
TCCAAATACTTCTCTGGAATTCCGTTTTAAATTACAAATCACATTTATAATTTACATTCTTTAAATTTCATTCATATGTGAATTTATTTCTTTACTTTGGAGTTACGATTTGAATTTCTTATTCAATTTCATATAAAAATGATAACTTTCAATATTATCACTTTCCTAACATCCATGCAACCATATACTATAGTACTTCATAGAAAAACATTTCTTTTCTATACAAAAATAGTTTTGGGCAAAATTATCTCATTTACCCTATTTAAAATAATATTGTGCCGAATTGTTCTATTCAAGTGTTTAGAGATCCCTATCGATAGAGTTGTACGGACAATACCGACCAGAATCCATATACCACTCAATAAACCAATCATCACAATATAAAATAATTTTATATTAACTAACAAATACGCGCTCATATCTATTATTTCACTCAACTCATTCTAGAGTACTACTGACTCTATCTCTAATGAGTAACACCCAACAGAGCAGGGTTGTCGCTTAACCATATGCTCTGATACCAACTGTAACATCCCGAAAATTTTCGACTTTCGAAAATTCAACATCGATACTCACTTTATCGACTGCTGAGCCATCGAATTTGTAATATGAATATATAAGTGATTATATAAATCGAAATGAAAATAAGTTGATAACTTATAGAAAAGTTATGGTTTTAAGAAAAAGAAAAGGTAGAAGAAGAAGAAGATAGAAGAAAAAGAGAAGAAGAACAACACAACAACAACAGATACAGAACAGAGAACAATATCAGAATCTTACACATCGCAGCGGAACAATATATAATAGATAATTGAATAATCTTTAAAACAAAGAACTATATCATTTTATTCATACATCAATCATCAGAGTCAATATACAACAATGGACAGTTATATAACTTGTCCTCATACAGAATACACAGCGGAATAAATACTATCAGATACAAATACTACGTCTCGTTCTCCAGCTTATCTCCAAAGCTCCAGAATATCCAGAATATCCTGATAATATAACTCTAGGCTGCCCGTGTGGAAATTGGTGGGCACCCAGAGTTTAGAAGGGAACAATAAACTCCGAGTCAGTCATGGTGACTGGTGTGAGATCGTAAAACAGTTATTCTTTAAAATAAACAACAGGATAACTTTAAAGTCAATTCGAAATGCTTTTTGGAAAATGAGACTACCATAAGACCTCCCACCACACACACAATGCAAACGCAGAATTGGAGGAGATTTCTTCTTATGATAGTCAAAGATGCTTACTACGCAAAAATCAAATTCTTTTTGATATTATTATTAGTGCATAGTGTAGAAAACATTTCGAAAGTATAATATTAATCTTAGCCAACATACGACCAGTATCGTATGCCTACTATAGCTACTATGTTCAATAGCAGGTTACCGCCACATTCCATAGCAGGTAATACAACTAAAACCGTACACGTCGCGTATTGTTTCTTTGGATTTCCAACAAATGGTCAGGCTAAGGAACTTCCTATCCACGATGGGTACGTCCCTGGAATAGACGACCCGAGAACCTAACCGGATCTCTGCCAACACAAGGCCGGGTTACCTCTGCAAAAATAGGTAACTACTGACACGCGTATGCCATCCCCCGATCGTCACCGATCTTCCCGAGGATCCCCGATTCGCAACAAACCACATAGAAATAATAATGCAGTAACCACAGAGGTTAAGTATCTGGGCTCCATACCATGATACCACCTTTATCCAGAAGGAATGACATACACTAAGGGGCGCTACTCCCTAGAACCTTGCCGCATCCTTCCTGTTTCGACCATTTCCGGGGTGTGAGGCTCGACGAAGTCTCGTCCACAAAGCTACGCTTTCTCAAAAAGCCCTGCTTCGGGTCAAACAAAATGATCAACCTATGATCACAAAGATATAAGATCAAACAAATGATCATATCACAAATGATCAAACACTGATCATTTCACAGCAACACTCAGTATGCCACGTTACCAAATTGGGATATATCGCTGATAAATTTCAACTACATAACCTCTGAGCTCGTACGTCTCAGAGAAGGGTGTTAAGCTAAGAGAATAAATTCTCCGCCACCAACAGAAATGTATTTGAAAGAAATCAGCTTTATATCTCAAATTGTAACGTCAGACACACAATCCATACAAGTCTGTTCCGGGATCGAACAGAACCGAAGGCACTTCTCACGAAGCCCTTGCATTTCCGGATAAATTTCTAATCACGTCTGGACTTCCCGTCACTAAGGGTGATAAAACCTCTAAATCGGAGATCAGCCGATGTAGAGTAACTCGACGGTAATCCTTCCGTTTTCAAAAATATCCGGTCTTCAACACCGGTCTTCAAATGCGATTCATAACGACGTATCACATATTCGGAATGGGTTATACGACCCCATGGTCCTTTCCCGGTTAACCCGAATAGTGAGCGCTCATTCAAAAAAAAGTGTGGCATTCAAATTCATCCAATTCACAACAAATACCTATCTAAAGGTAATTATTGATAGTCGGTTATTTAACTATCAATAAAGATGCGCAACATCATCAGATTCCACATAATTTTCCAAATTATTTCATCTTCCAAAATATCTTTTACTAGATATAAAATTTCCACACTTAACCGTTTGAAAACAATTTCAAATCAATTTCCACATTTCATTTTATCTTTGAAGATAACATCTCAAAACGGTTCATTTCATATTGGAAAAGCATTTCCATACTTATTTAAAAATAAGTATTTCACAAATCTTTTTATTTTCAACATTTGAAAATATTCGATATACTTAAATCAATATTAAGTATATATTTCTTCTTTAAGGAAATCATAAATTTGACATTTATTTGAGTCAAAACGAATGTTGCGTAAAACATCGTTACGACGACTCAAAATCACTAGTATAGGGATTCGAAATTTTAGATAGATATATAAATCCCAATACTATATAAAACATTTCCTTTCGGAAATCATTTACTATAACAACAGTGTTATAGTCCACCATTTCCTTAAATTTCTCGAAAACGTCTATTTCAACAAGAACTATTGAAATCTATGATTTCGATATTTCACACGTTTTTAAAACATCTTTTAAAACAATTACTTCATTTCACAATATTCCTTTTCCCAAAGCATATTGATTTTATTCAATAATATATATTTACTGTCCAAATTCGTGAATATAATCACTATCCCAATTTTAACAATTTCTACACATTTAACTTAAAAGATAATTCGCTGTCCAAAATCACGAATATATCTCCTTTAATAACTTCAATGTTAAATTTATCAAATTCTATTGATTTTGAATTTATAAAACAATGTTTATAAATCCCATTTTCCATTTATAACTCTTCGATTTCTAAATTATCCAATTCAACTAATATAACTCAATTATATACCGGAAGTCTATATTATAAGTTAAGAACTTATAATTCATTTATTTACAACATCTATTCATTTCTCATCTAAATGTCAAAACCCGATTTATAAGATAATTGCTTATAAATCTTTTTGTTTTACAAAATCTATTCATTTAATAACTTCACAATTTATAAATCTATAAATTTCTATCCCCTTATGGAATCCATTTTTATTTGACTTTAACACTTAATAACTCATTTCAAAATTCCAATATTTTTAATTTATAAAAATATCAATTTTTATAAATCTTTTTATATGAATTGTTTAAAATACTTCAACAATTCCAATTTAAACTATTTCATAATCCTTATCAATTGTTTATTTCAAAAATAACATTTTTGTCGTATTTCACAAAAAATCACAATTTTACTAACATTTAAAATTTTAACATTTATTTATTTGAAATAAACCAATTCAAAAATTTCAATAAAACGTATATTTCTACAAATCACTTTAAAAATCCCTTTAAATTAAAAGTCGTTATTTTTACATTCCAAAACGGAATCCGATAATGCAACAACACCAATCAGTCCATCACAACAATCAAATATCATATATCATCATATGATAACAGAATATATCAAAATATCTGTAAATAATCAATACGGTGAGGAATCCAGTCGGATCCCTCCAACCTGTTTCCCTGCATCCAAAAACGTCAGCACAATACCAATTCCGCTCCAGTACGGAATTATCGCGGTATATAGGTTTTTATAAATCCGCTTACTAACGGCGCAATAGGGTCTCATCCGCTATACGAGGCGGGAAATCAATCAATCCAATATATACATATGCCAATATGTATATACTGTTATATATAGATATATATCCTATAATATCTAATAGCACATCCAAACAGTCAATCATCAATCAATAACTGTAAATAATTCCACATTCAAATTTGAGTGAGAAGATCTCACCGAGATTTTAATTCTGATCACAGCGTTTATTTCGAATGAAATTAAACGGACGTTTAATTTCACTCAAAATTTTCAGTAACCCCGATCGTATCCAAATCAGTTGCACTGCGTAGAGCTCGGCAATACGATCCCATCGCAAGTCGTTTCGTTCGATTCCGACCTCGCAGCAAAAAGATATGCATTTTTAAACATCGTACACATTTTAATATAATTAATTTACAATTCTTTTTAACTTTAAACCCTAAGCTCACATCTGCCGTTAGATCTCAGGAAAGAAAATCTGGGCCATCCAACGTTACTTCTTCTCCTTCGTGACATTCACGTACGTGCTTGAACCCACTGGCCGCCCCTTAAACCTAATTGACGCGACCACCAAACGACGACGAAACTCGATCACATCGCCACCACACGAAGCGCCTTGCTCCCCCTCACCCACGCCCCAAGTGCGGTTGGGTCCGGTCGACCGTAGTTCCCCCTAGACGAGCACGAACGCGACGACTTTGAACACAAATTGCCAGCGATCGGTAGCTTCGATTCCGATCATATCCGTTGAATATCTTCGTCTCGTTGGCCTCTAGATTTTTGTAGTTGGAGATTTCCTGTGAATGTTTATAAATTGGGAGATCGGAGGTAAAGAACGCGAGAGCTTCCTTGCCGTTCATTCTATGGTGGCGGCTGGCTTGTTTCTAGGGTTAGGGTTTTTAAATTTTTCTAATTTGTGAATAAGGGGGGTATTTATAGAGAATAAAACGAACACTATTCATCCGGAATTTCGAAACTCCGATTTACGCGCGGTCACTATCGTTTCTAGGGTTTATCCCGCGTTCCGGACACAATGGAACATGTTTCGGAAGCTAATTCGATCGTCTGTGCGAGATACGGAGAAAAACGATCAATTTAAATTAAACCGATTTAAATCGATTTCGAGGCGTTTTGATTCGTACCGGACAAATGGTAAATCCAAAAATTACGAAATTTGAAATCTTACAATAATATCACATTACGGATCCGATGAAACTGGTTTCGTCGAAATCCGACACTGTCTGAAAAATGACTATTTTTAACTCGACGATTTAAAATTAAAACGATATCGATGCGTTTCGAGCTGCCACGGTCAAACGATAACTCCGATTGATACGAAAATTGAAATCCGATAATAACTAACTATTACGGATCCAATGGAACTGGTCTCGTTCAATTCTGAGACTGTCCGAAAATTGACTATTTTTACAGTCGATAATTAAATATTAAAATATTCAATTTTCACAGATTAACTCCAAATCCAATTTTAAAAGTTCCATAACCTTTCTATAACTCCAGTATGATAAAATAAAATTTTATAAATCATTTCCAGCACATTAAACCCATATTTCGATTATTTCTGGAATTTCAATCACAAATATATCGATTTAATCATCAAATTAAATCCAATATTCGAATAATAAATTATTCGACTTCTTAAATTCATTTATTAATATTTAAAATCAATTAAATATTCGAATTTTAATTATCAAAAAATCTGGGTCGTTACAGGGATGGTGTCAAAGTAAATAAACAAGCAATAACAATCCAATAATCAATTTAAATAATCCCGAAATAACCGTATTAATTCGCATTGTTATTTGTGCGAATTAATATAATTATTTCTAGAATCTACACTATCATTTCATGTAGATTAAAGATTACTACATTACGGTTTTCACTTGTCATTCAATTACAATTTTATACTACAACAATTAATCCAATATACGTCGATGGTTCAAAGTGTAATTTATCACTATTCTTCATGTCAATTAATTTAACAATTAAAAGGGGTCATATTCAACTAATCAAATTTTAACATATAAATCAGTTTTAAAATTGTTAACTATCCTATATCAATTTCAATTGCATACTATTTATCATTTTAACATTAACAATTTAACGTCCAATATAAACATCAAAAATCAATCAATTATCAGCCAAACTGTATTATCATCGCATAAATAATTAACAGATAATGGTGTCAGATGTCACAGGTGAACTGATACAGGTAATAACATATATAACAGTGTAATTAACTAACAGCAGCCTATTTCAATTGTCGTTTCAATTGAAATCAAATTTAATAAATAAAAGAACGTTAATCGTGAGTGATTGCTCACCTTTCGAGGCTAGAGGGAGAGGAGAATGGGATGAGTTACAAATCCAGGCACGAACCCCAAAACAAAGCTAGACTGGCACGAATTTGACGAGCGAAGCTGATAGATAGGAATCGATAAGAATAGGATATATATAAGTCTAATATCTACTCAAAAAAAATTATTTATAAAAAACCCAAGAATAAATTTAAAATTCTCAAAAATAAAATTTAACATATAGTTAAAATAGAATATATTTTTAATTTCAAACCAATATTTACCATAAATCAATATAAACGATCCATTATAATATATATATATATATGAACTTAACCAGAAATGAAATATTTAAAATTTATATATAACTCCATATATTACTATACATGAATCTTCTTTCCAGATCAGATATTGAAATCTATATATACACTATAAACTCACATTTTAAAACAAAATATCTATTATATATGACTGATGACCGATTACACTACAAAGCATATATATACTCATATAAACTTATAATTTAAATCTATATACATTAAATTAACCATATATGTATGCAAACCAGGTGGATATATCAATACAACAACCTATACTTAAGCTAACAGATGCAGATCATATGAAATGAACTATCACATACAAGCCGAATATATATATGCAGACCCTACTCTATTAGATGTATATACACTGCTACAAAATAAAATGTTGTAGGCTTATATATATCCACCTTTAATTTATTGGCATATATATAACTAGACTAAAGTAAACATGCATGCGGACCGAACTAAATGTGTCTATGCTATTCAAAAGTTAGGAACTGCAACTTGTAAATTAATAATAAGCTTTAACCCATTCACGTATGTAACTCTTGCAGTCTTTGAATCATACTTTTCAAAATTGCAGGACTGAAAAAATAATAATAAAGATGATGCTCTTTTGGATAAGCTAGGTGAATGAAGAGGACTGATAACAACTATCAGCAAATTCAACCTTATATGAACAAATTTCACTTTAAAAAAAACAAATACTATCAACAATTTAAGCAGATTCTGATTTAGTTTTTCTTTTCGTAATATGCGTAACTTGCCTTCAAATATTGCTGCATACCGATCCAAACGTTTGCTGATTTTGTCAATATGTACCCTTAAAATTTTAGTTCTACGGTACATTATTTTGCTGACCGATATAGAAAATAAGCATGATAGGATGATTTGTGTTTTATATTATTGGCTGGTTAATATTAGCTGTCAATGATGTTTCTGTACTATACTAAACCTATGTTGAAACTATAACACTGCTTATTTTGAGGTCAGTTGTGACAAATGTTGAAATAAAAAAAATATTATGTAAAACTTGAAATATAACCTACCATATACTATATATATATATCACGGAACTCATTTTATACATATACGTAGAACACCTACAACACAAGTATAAAATATACAACGCATACTTTTATAATGTGTAACATATCCTTTTAACAAAAAAAATAGTTTCTATAATATAATATACGGTGACTATATATATTATAGCATAGTAACAGATTTATATATAATACCTTAGTGCAAGTACACAAAGAAGCTCGGCAGGCTGGAAGGGGAAGAGGCGGTGGGGCCGGTTGGGGCTGTCGGAATGGAGGAAGGATGAAGTGCCGACGTGGGAAAGGAGGAAGGAAGTAGAGGGCGGAAGCGAGGTGGAAGGCCGAGGGGTTTGCGTGAGGGCGAGGTCAGAGGATGAATCGGCAGTGGGTGGTGGTTGTCGGCGTAAGGCATGTTGGTGGAGGTGATTGCTGGGTGATACGTGGATCCATGGGCATGAAGGGGGAAGTCGAACGTCAAAATGGTTGAGTGGAAAAAGAAGTTCACGAGATTGAGGGGATAGAAAAGGAAGCAGCTTATATCACCTCCGAATTAAAATTGCAAATATAATAAATGTAATCACAACGTTTATTCTGGGAACATGCAAAATGAAACATCAATTGTATTGAAATGGTGAGAAAAGCAAAGGTCGTGGAATGGAAAAAGTCAGATATGTATTTCCGAAAATATTAGAAACGTAAAGACTAATGGAATTTTCGAGTTGGAAAATGAACGGACACAGAACACAAAAGTCAAAACGGATACCGGTATGGATATCGGTTTCGCGGATTCCGCTGTGTATCGGACTTCAAAACACATAATTGAATATACCGCAGAGATCAGCACGACGAGACGATCAAAACGGTATGCGGATATCGGTAGTTTGATTTGATTATCAAAATTCGAAATTTTCTACTGACGGAAAACGCAAGAAAAACGCTGAAAAATAAGATCGACGGAGCCAAAGATGTCCGAATTTGGAAAAACGACAAACTGACATCTTGCTCAGAAGATGTTTTAGAATTTTTCTATATAAAAATATTTAGGTTTCGGAAACATTTTATTTTCATCGCTTTTTAACTGATTAAATTAAAGTAAATTTACGCGCAAAATAAACTTTCATATTTTCGGACGAAAATTTACCAGTGGCTATGTTTAACTAGACGTATTCCAAATATTAAATTTTTATTTCAAAATTTTATCGTTTAAAATTTCACAAAATTTCAACTAATTACGTTATTAAAACAGTTGAAATTTTACGGGTCGTTACATCTTCCCTCTGGCCCACCTGCCCTCCACCGAGCAACCCACATCTGGCATTCATCCCCTCCACATCAGGAGCTGCTGCGCCCATCAACCTGCCATGCCTATGTCCGCTCCCACTGTCTCCCTCCATCACCGCACTATTCCTTCCACGTGTCGCCAGCCTCTTCAGCCATCATCGAAGCCGGTCGTGCTCTGCCTCGTCTGCAACCTCTTCTTTCCACTCGCTCCACCTAATCTAAGCTCTGATCGGCTCCACCAAGCTATCAACCCAGATCAAAACATCCTCTCGCCAAGCTCGGCCAAGCCCTCACCTAAACCCTTCTTCCTTTTTGTAAGAATTATTGTGGTTAGTAATATATATTTATATAATATGTTTATATATATATATACTGTATAAAGTTCATACAAATTTTAGTTTATACATTTTGTTAGTATGTAAGCCTTGTAGTCGTATATATTTTCCTCTGGAAGCTACCTTGTTTGTTTTGTCTTATATTTTAGTATATGCATATGTTCTGTTTTGTATATATAAAAAATTTTGTAAATCTTATTTGTGTCAGTTATATAAGTGTTGTTTGCAGATATAGAAAAATATTTTTTTTAAGTTATATATATATTTGTAAGTAGGTGATGGTTGCAGCTTATATATTGTACATATAATTGATGTTTCGGTTATAATATAAACATTTGTTTTGGCTTGTACCAGATTAATTTATATATCTTTACATATGCAGTTTCACAGTATTGCATATTACATCTTACATATGTAGTTTAATGACTGTTTTATATATATATATCAATTTGTTTATATGTTAGCATATATAAATACTTATTTTTACCTATTAGTGTTTGTTCCATATTTTCTTTTAACAGTATAAGTAGTACTGTTCTATATACTCTATAATCTATGTGTATATATGTATCACGTGCTAGCTTGGGGTTGTATATGTTAGTTTATAAGCATTTTATATGGTAGTATTTTCTATATTATAAAGGGTATATATATAAATATTTGACGCGTATATGTCAGTTCTGTTGTAAGTGTTTTTCGCTATAGTTGGTGCACATATATGGATCAGTTGGTATATATAGATATATGTTGTTATAAAGTTATATGTTAGCTTATAAAGTTATATAAGTATAGTTTTAAAAAAAATGTATATTAGCTGGACTTGTCATAGCTGTGACTAATCACTTTTACATATGTAATCTGCGAAGTGTCATTTATATAATTTCAATAGTTTATATGATTTGTTAGGTACATTTTCAGCATTTTTTTCTTTTGTATACATATAAGTTAGTGTGTGTATATATATTGTGAGCTATAGAAGTGAGCTGGTATAAGAATTTATATGTATATATTATGTTGTAATAGTTTATATAAAGAGAAACTGTTTAGAAATGTAATTGTTATGTATAGATTTTGATTTGCTAACATATGCATATATATATATATATATATATATATTATAAATGTATGCTTATTTAAGAAATATAATCTATTTGATTTATATACAAATGTATGTATGGTATAGCAGTAATACATAGATGTATATATTAATTTTATTTGAAATATATGTGAACTTAGTTTCTAAATTCATATAGATTTTTTTTATGAATATGAAAGTTAAATATTGATTTGAAATTTTATATATCTTATTTTAAATGTGTGTTTTGAAATTTGGGTTTAGAGAAAAAATATTTCGTATATTTGTTTCAGTTATATCAAGATGGGTCTAATTCGTCTATCAAATCTTATTTATCAGCTTTGTTCGTCCAATTCATGCCAATCTAGCTTTGTTTTGGGATTCGTGCTTGGATTCCTAACTTATCTCATTCTCCTTCATCTATAGCCTCGAAAGGTGAGCAATCACTCTGATTAACATTCTTATATTTATTAAATTTGATTTCAATTGCAACATCAATTGAGATATACTGCTGCTAGTTATTTACATTGTTATATAGGCTATTAACTGTATCTGTTCACCTATGACATCTGACATCATTATCTATTATTTATACTGATGATATATGCCTGTTACTGCTGTTTATTTATATTCTGTTCTCACACTGCAAGTTCCCTGTAGAATAGAATCACTATGGGTTGAAATGATACATACCCGAACGATCTGTAGAATAGGAGAAAATAGTTATGGGTTGAAATGATAGACCCAAGCGATTTTCATTGAATTGGATTTGGGATTGCGGGTTGAAAAGATATATACCCGTATATATATTTTAAATTGCGGATTGAAATGATAAATATCCGTATCACTTGACCATAGGATAGAAAATTATATACAGGCACCGTTGGTCTATATATAAATGTTTTGAAAATGATTTCTTTGGTTTTGAAAAGATATATATGGTTTTGATAAATATTGATTTTTAAATATTTATTAAAGTTAATTTAATAAAGTTGATAAATAATATGTTTAAGTATTTATTTAATATCTATAATTTAAAATATAGAATTTATAATGATTTGAAATTGTTTGAAATTATATTTATTTAAGAATTATACTTAAATAAGTTTGATTTGAAATGTATTGAATTTGAAATTTAAAGAAGTGATTTACAACTTGAAAGTTGAAAAGGTGACTTAAATGAATATTTCAAATGTATAAATATTTAAATGGGATATTTTGTTTATTTAAATTGTAAAAAAAAATGAAATTGTATTCAAATGTTATGGAAAAGTTAAGTTAATATTTCAAAACTAAATAATTGTAAAGTGAATTTGATATGTATATAAATTTATCGAATTTCGTTTTGAAATGTTGAATATTTAAAGCTTTGAAATATATTAAAATTGAAATGGCCTATTTTATGGTTCAGATATGTATTTGAAATTGATAATTTGGAATGTTTTATTTAGAAGCTAAATCGAGTGGAAACTGATAATGTGAGATTTGATTAAATTAAATTTTTGGAATTCGAGTTATTTGAATCGATTTGTGAAATTTGAGGAAACTAATTTATTTTATAACGAAATTTTAATGTCTAAACTGTTTAAAAGGAAAGTGTTATGATTTTGAAAACATTATAATTTTGGAAAGTAATATGATTTTAAAAATGGATATTTGAAGGGAAATGATATCGTATTAAATTGGGTTTTGAAATGATAATGATTTTGGTTTGAAGTATAAACTATTTTGAAACGACCACGGTGTTATAATAACGATTGGTTGGCAAAGAGACCGGGATCGGATATGGACATACTCTCTGTCGATACCGAAAACCACTTTGACAACAGTGTACGCGGTGGAGATTCCAGAATGAAGTAGGATGGTGGCGACGTTCTTAAGGTATGTTACGTGGACCCAACTCCCGTGAGTTGGCATAAGGTGGCTAAAACAGGAGCGATCTCGGACTAGTGAGGTAGCACCTCTTCAAGGACGCATTTCTTCGATATTATACTCTTACTTGTGATTTGACTAGATGGCCATCCTCCGATTTGGGAATGTTGTTCGAGGTGGAACGGTAGTGGCTGCTATGCGTATCCATCAGTCCGTGTGCGTAATTGGTATATCTACCCTGGCATTGCCTAGTTGTGCCGTGTCACCTACCATATCGAGCTTTACTACGATTATGATTTTAAGATCCGACCGCGTTAAGGTTCTCCATCCCCTTAACTCTATTTTCCGATATGATTATACTTTACTTATTTAGACACTATTATAATAGCGAATATTACTACATAGTAAATAGTTTAACGGATCCTTAGGGGATGGTTATCCCAAACATCCTTTAAGTTACTTGTATTTTAGTTGATATTTCACTTAAGTTGGATTTATTAATATAAGAATGTTAATCCTGACTCGAGTGTTTTGTGTTTTGCTTTACGCTCGGGTCAGACTGAGTGATACAGCATTTGAGACTCACCTTTGGAGTTGGAGCTTCGCTTGGAGATCCAGCTATCTATCGATCCTGCTTTCAGTTATTCCGTCGATCCAGTGATGTATTCAGATCTGGTATTTGATTATTGTATTGAGACATCTATTGTATTCGAGACCTCTGTTGTATCTTGTTTAACTCTGTTATATATATATAGTAGCTTCATGAACTACTATCCTTTGTTTCCGCTGCAGTATTGTTATATTACTCTGTGTTTGTGATCTGTAATTATTTTATTTACTGTATATGCTGAGTTTTACCAAATTTTAATTACAATCCATCGTTTTGAATTATTCAAGTCCGACATGTGTGGATTTATTGTCGATTTGAATGGTCCAAAACTCTGGGTCGTTACATGTGGTATCAGAGCTCTGGTTTTAGGCAAAACTCAGCATATGTAGTAAATTCAATTACAGAATCACTTTCGTTCGAGCTTGAATTCCTTCTTATTTGACTCAGTTCCTTTGAATTTTGGAACGTTCACTTCGGTTCCAAAGTCCATTCGTGTCTCCCCTACTCGTGTCTTTTGATTCTGGAGTATCTCATAACTCCACTTCGAATGATCTCTATAATAAAATCGGCGGTCTCGCCAATCTTCAAATAAATTTGTACTGGGGTGAAACTCCTTACAATCGGTATTGATTCACCGGAGATTTCTATATCCTCGGTTTACGATGCTGCTATCTTATGCTATACCCGAATTCTACCTCTGGTAATCGAATGTCGATTTGCTTCAGAATTCTACATCAATCTTATCTATGAAGTCACGGTTGACCCGGTTAAGGTTGCCCGTGATTTATACAACTTTATCCATCTTCCTGTTTGAAATGCAATCATCTGACCTTTGTTTCGAGCCTATCTATTTTAGATTAGAATTCTCTTTGATTAGAGTCCCTCTATATTTGGATCTCCATCCTTGTGTTGAAATCCAATTCTGGAATCATCGTGTGAGGGAGTGTATTTGTAATTAATATAAAATAGTTTATGTTCATAGTGTGTTGTTTGAGTTGTTGATGTTGGTTTGGATTTCGATCGATTCGTCTGATCAACGCTATCGATAGGATTTCCAAAACACTTGAATAGAGCAAACTGACACAAAATAATTTTCAAATTTGATAAATGAAATAAATTTGTATGATTATATTTTAAATATATAAGAAAAATTTTCTGGAAATAAAAGTTAAATAATTTGGTTGTTGAAAATGATAATATTTGATTATCATTTTATTGTTCAGTAAGTCATTGACTATTGCAAAATGACTATTGTTTATAAATTTATTTGAAATTGAAATGAATTTAAATTGAGAATTTAAGAATTAAATTTTCTGGTGATTTTAAACTTTGTTTTAAAGTCTTAAAATGTATATTATTTAAGGTATTTTAGAATAAAATGATTTTTAAAGAATTTTAGATGTTTAAATCAGTGCTCTTCTCTTTGTCGCTGGAAAATAATTTCAGTAATGACGGCCGCATCATCGACATTCATTTTCGAGTTTCGAAGAGGAGAAACCATTCTGTAGCTTTGCTATGGTTTTGTTTTGAAAAAAATATATACTTTTGATTTGAATTTCTTCAATATAATTTGATTTATATATATATAGGTATCTTATTTTAAAATTAAATTTTTATATAAATATATTATATATATCTCTAAATTGTTTGAAGTAAATCGAAGATTTAAATTCTTAAATTTTAGGTTTAAAGATGATTTCAATTATAAACTAAAATCAAAATTCTTAGATAAATAATTAACTGGGAATAACTGAATTGTAAAATCTTATTTGTATTATACTCCATTACATCTCAATATAACTTACCTAAAATTTTCAGAAGTTAAAAATGTAATTGGACAATATACAATATAAAATGACTTTATAAGGAAAGATTTGAGTGTTATAATAAATGTTATATACTTAAATTTTATTTTAAAGACGTTAATAGAGAGAAATAAAATAATAATTTAATTGAATAATAGATGAGACAAATAAATTTGTTTTGAAAGAATTAACAAAATTGAAATTAGATTAACCTATGGAAATACCTTGAATTTAAAATCAATTTTGAATATAAAGTAATTTAAATTGAAATTTTATGGTTTAAATTGATTTATGTGGTTTAAATATAGGTAATAAGATATATTTAGTGAAATAAACTAAATAATAGTTTGGAATAAAAGAATTTAATTTGTCGAACAAAACAAGAGTATAATAAATGATTATACAAATTTGATGATTTAGAAATTGTTAATTGGGGATGACTAGACAATAAGGTAATGAATTCAGAAATAGATAAATTGATTTAACTTAAGTGAACTCAGTGGATTAAATCAAATTGCTAAATATTAATTAGTTTAATTTGAAATTATATGGTTTAAGTTAATTGTCTTATCTTGTTTTTTAATCTATTTTGCTTTCTGGTTGTTTCTATTCTCCTACCTCCTTCCTTTTCGGGGACGAAAAGTTTTGAGTGGGGGAGAGTGTAACGACCCGCAAATTTCAGTTGTTTTATTTATTTAATTAATTAAATTTTGTGAAATTTTAAACGATAAAATTTTGAAATATAAATTTGATATTTGGAATGCGTCTAATTAAAGATAGCAACTGGTAAATTTTCGTCCGAAAATATGAAAATTAATTTCGCGCGTAAATTTACTTCAATTTAATCAGTTAAAAATTGGTGATAATAAAATGTTTTCCAAACCTGCATATTTTTACATAGAAATTTGTAAATCATCTTCTGAGTGAGACGTCACCTTTCGTTTCGTCAATTTTGGACTTCTATTGCTCCATTTATCTTAATTCTGGCTGAATAGCAGCATTTTCGGTACCGATTATCGACTTTTGATCAGATGATCGTACCACCAATATTTGTATACCGTTTTGATCGTCTCGTCGTGCTGATCCCAGCGGTATATTTATTCCTGTATTTTGAGGTCCGGTACGCACCGAAAACTATAAAACGTTCGTTGTATCGTTATCATAAATCGTGACTTTACTATTTCTTTGGTTTCAAAATCTGATGGCGTGCTGTCCAAGCATCACAATTAATTGCTTTAAAAAATTTTGCTAAATCAATGGATAGCTGTACGTCCCTTTGGCTTTTGAATTTTAAATCTAAAATTTCGATGGAACGTTTCTTCTGCCACTTTATCTCCTTCGTTTCTATTTAATATCTTTTTGAACGGTTCATTTCTTTCCTCTCTTGGTTGCTATTCTTTTATAAAGACTGTTCATTTCCTCTAAAAAAAAAGGAATCTTCTGTTCGTTCAAATCATCACCCAAAACGTGTTTTCTTCCTAGCAGCAAAGTCTTCTCCCCAGTTGTATTCGAAACTCTTTGCTTGCCCTTAATTACATACGCGACCCAATCACCTCCCCATGCCTGCCTCCTTCGGCATCAATCTCTTCCCCACCACGTCACAAATCAAACTCCTCAGATATCTTCCCTCTGGCCCACCTGCCCTCCACCGAGCAAACCACATCTGGCATTCCTCCCCTCCACATCAGGAGCTGCTGCGCCCATCAACCTGCCACGCCTATGTCCGCTCCCACTGTCTCCCTCCATCACCGCACTGTTCCTTCCACGTGTCGCCAGCCTCTTCAGCCATCATCGAAGCCGGTCGTGCTCTGCCTCATCTGCAACCTCTTCTTTCCACTCGCTCCACCTACTCTAAGCTCTGATCGGCTCCACCAAGCTATCAACCCAGATCAAAACATCCTCTCGCCAAGCTCGGCCAAGCCCTCACCTAAACCCTTCTTCCTTTTGGTAAGAATTATTGTGGTTAGTAATATATATTTATATAATATGTTAATATATATATATATATATATACTGTATAAAGTTCATACAAATTTTAGTTTATACATTTTGTTAGTATGTAAGCCTTGTAGTCGTATATATTTTCCTCTGGAAGCTACCTTGTTTGTTTTGTCTTATATTTTAGTATATGCATATGTTTTGTTTTGTATATATAAAAAAATTTGTAAATCTTATTTGTGTCAGTTATATAAGTGTTGTTTGCAGATATAGAAAAATATTTTTTTTAAGTTATATATATATTTGTAAGTAGGTGATGGTTGCAGCTTATATATTGTACATATAATTGATGTTTCGATTATAATATAAACATTTGTTTTGGCTTGTACCAGATTAATTTATATATCTTTACATATGCAGTTTCATAGTATTGCATATTACATCTTACATATGCAGTTTAATGACTGTTTTATATATATATATATATCAGTTTGTTTATATGTTAGCATATATAAATACTTATTTTTACCTATTAGTGTTTGTTCCATATTTTCTTTTAACAGTATAAGTAGTACTGTTCTATATACTCTATAATCTATGTGTATATATGTATCACGTGCTAGCTTGGGGTTGTATATGTTAGTTTATAAGCATTTTATATGGTAGTATTTTCTATATTATAAAGGGTATATATATATATAAATATTTGACGCGTATAT
The DNA here is from genome assembly GCA_030737815.1 of Allium fistulosum. NCBI lineage: Eukaryota > Viridiplantae > Streptophyta > Magnoliopsida > Asparagales > Amaryllidaceae > Allium > Allium fistulosum. The sequence goes on along the minus strand of CM060901.1, from coordinate 1,418,306,215 downwards.
GTCAGTTCTGTTGTAAGTGTTTTTCGCTACAGTTGGTGCACATATATGGATCAGTTGGTATATATAGATATATGTTGTTATAAAGTTATATGTTAGCTTATAAAGTTATATAAGTATAGTTTTAAAAAAATGTATATTAGTTGGACTTGTCATAGCTGTGACTAATCACTTTTACATATGTAATCTGCGAAGTGTCATTTATATAATTTCAATAGTTTATATGATTTGTTAGGTACATTTTCAGGATTTTTTTCTTTTGTATACATATAAGTTAGTGTGTGTATATATATTGTGAGCTATAGAAGTGAGCTGGTATAAGAATTTAGATGTATATATTATGTTGTAATAGTTTATATAAAGAGAAACTGTTTAGAAATGTAATTGTTATGTATAGATTTTGATTTGCTAACATATGCATATATATATATATTATAAATGTATGCTTATTTAAGAAATATAATCTATTTGATTTATATACTAATGTATGTATGGTATAGCAGTAATACATAGATGTATATATTAATTTTATTTGAAATATATGTGAACTTAGTTTCTAAATTCATATAGATTTTTTTTATGAATATGAAAGTTAAATATTGATTTGAAATTTTATATATCTTATTTTAAATGTGTGTTTTGAAATTTGGGTTTAGAGAAAAAAAATTTCGTATATTTGTTTCAGTTATATCAAGATGGGTCTAATTCGTCTATCAAATCCTATTTATCAGCTTTGTTCGTCCAATTCATGCCAATCTAGCTTTGTTTTGGGATTCGTGCTTGGATTCCTAACTTATCTCATTCTCCTTCATCTATAGCCTCGAAAAGTGAGCAATCACTCTGATTAACATTCTTATATTTATTAAATTTGATTTCAATTGCAACATCAATTGAGATATACTGCTGCTAGGTATTTACATTGTTATATAGGCTATTAACTGTATCTGTTCACCTGTGACATCTGACATCATTATCTGTTATTTATACTGATGATATATGCCTGTTACTGCTGTTTATTTATATTCTGTTCTCACACTGCAAGTTCCCTGTAGAATAGAATCACTATGGGTTGAAATGATACATACCCGAACGATCTGTAGAATAGGAGAAAATAGTTATGGGTTGAAATGATAGACCCAAGCGATTTTCATTGAATTGGATTTGGGATTGTGGGTTGAAAAGATATATACCCGTACATATATTTTAAATTGCGGATTGAAATGATAAATATCCGTATCACTTGACCATAGGATAGAAAATTATATACAGGCACCGTTGGTCTATATATAAATGTTTTGAAAATGATTTCTTTGGTTTTGAAAAGATATATATGGTTTTGATAAATATTGATTTTTAAAGATTTATTAAAGTTAATTTAATAAAGTTGATAAATAATATGTTTAAGTATTTATTTAATATCTATAATTTCAAATATAGAATTTATAATGATTTGAAATTGTTTGAAATTATATTTATTTAAGAATTATACTTAAATAAGTTTGATTTGAAATGTATTGAATTTGAAATTTAAAGAAGTGATTTACAACTTGAAAGTTGAAAAGGTGACTTAAATGGATATTTCAAATGTATAAATATTTAAATGGGATATTTTGTTTATTTAAATTGTAAAAAAAATGAAATTGTATTCAAATGTTATGGAAAAGTTAAGTTAATATTTCAAAACTAAATAATTGTAAAGTGAATTTGATATGTATATAAATTTATCGAATTTCGTTTTGAAATGTTGAATATTTAAAGCTTTGAAATATATTAAAATTGAAATGGCCTATTTTATGGTTCAGATATGTATTCGAAATCGATAATTTGGAATGTTTTATTTAGAAGCTAAATCGAGTGGAAACTGATAATGTGAGATTTGATTAAATTAAATTTTTGGAATTCGAGTTATTTGAATCGATTTGTGAAATTTGAGGAAACTAATTTATTTTATAACGAAATTTTAATGTCTAAACTGTTTAAAAGGAAAGTGTTATGATTTTGAAAACATTATAATTTTGGAAAGTAATATGATTTTAAAAATGGATATTTGAAGGGAAATGATATCGTATTAAATTGGGTTTTGAAATGATAATGATTTTGGTTTGAAGTATAAACTATTTTGAAACGACCACGGTGTTATAATAACGATTGGTTGGCAAAGAGACCGGGATCGGATATGGACATACTCTCTGTCGATACCGAAAACCACTTTGACAACCGTGTACGCGGTGGAGATTCCAGAATGAAGTAGGATGGTGGCGACGTTCTTAAGGTATGTTACGTGGACCCAACTCCCGTGAGTTGGCATAAGGTGGCTAAAACAGGAGCGATCTCGGACCAGTGAGGTAGCACCTCTTCTCGGACGCATTTCTTCGATATTATACTCTTACTTGTGATTTGACTAGATGGCCATCCTCCGATTTGGGAATGTTGTTCGAGGTGGAACGGTAGTGGCGGCTATGCGTATCCATCAGTCCGTGTGCGTAATTGGTATATCTACCCTGGCATTGCCTAGTTGTGCCGTGTCACCTACCATATCGAGCTTTACTACGATTATGATTTTAAGATCCGACCGCGTTAAGGTTCTCCATCCCCTTAACGCTATTTTCCGATATGATTATACTTTACTTATTTAGACACTATTATAATAGCGAATATTACTACATAGTAAATAGTTTAACGGATCCTTAGGGGATGGTTATCCCAAACATCCTTTAAGTTACTTGTATTTCAGTTGATATTTCACTTGAGTTGGATTTATTAATATAAGAATGTTAATCCTGACTCGAGTGTTTTGTGTTTTGCTTTACGCTCGGGTCAGACTGAGTGATACAGCATTTGAGACTCACCTTTGGAGTTGGAGCTTCGCTTGGAGATCCAGCTATCTATCGATCCTGCTTTCAGTTATTTCGTCGATCCAGTGATGTATTCAGATCTGGTATTTGATTATTGTATTGAGACATCTATTGTATTCGAGACCTCTGTTGTATCTTGTTTAACTCTGTTATATATATATATAGTAGCTTCATGAACTACTATCCTTTGTTTCCGCTGCAGTATTGTTATATTACTCTGTGTCTGTGATCTGTAATTATTTTATTTACTGTATATGCTGAGTTTTACCAAATTTTAATTACAATCCATCGTTTTGAATTATTCAAGTCCGACATGTGTGGATTTATTGTCGATTTGAATGGTCCAAAACTCTGGGTCGTTACACTCACCTTTTGAATTTAAATCGAATTTAAATTCAAATAAAGCCCAAAATTTGAACGGTCTCAGAATTCGTCCAAACCAGCATCAAAATGTCCAGACTTCCGACACAATCCCAATGAAACAAACTACGCGTGAATCCGAGCTCGTATGAAAAAGTTATTATAATTAGAATATTGAAAAATTATGGTCCTGGGTCGACTTCGGGTTCAACTTCGGTCCGCCGCCTCAAATCCCCGGTGCTTGCTCTGAGTTTTTGTCAAAACAACCAAGACCCGAGTCATTTTCTTCCTGACCCGAAGTTGCTGCAAGGTTTTTGCCTCTGAAACCCGTAGTTGCTACAGATCCGCATTTTTCTCTCTTTTTTTTTGAATTTGAAATTAGGTTTTGGAATTTGGGAATTAGGTTTGATGAATGGGGAAGAATAAGAACGTACAGAAATAATGATATGAGAAACAACAAGGGTTTATAACAGCCGATATATAGGCAGGGTTGGATCGAAAAGACTACGCGACCCAAAAAGCTCGTTCTGACCCCGAAACGAAAATAGGTCATCCCATATATCAAAATAGATATTTTCGATGGTTTTAAACTCAATGGAATAGGTTTCAGGTCCTAATTCCATTGTATGAAGAAGTTAGCTTAAAATCAGCTTATTTCAAATTGATTTCAATTAAATTTATTTTTATGCGTTTCGAGCCCGTACAATCAAACGACAAGTCGGATCGCTACGAAACTTGAAATCCTACAAAAATTTACCATTACGGATCCGTTGAAACTAGTTTCGTCGAAATCCGAGACAGTTGCCAAAATGGCTATTTTTACATTAATTAAATAAATTAATATTAAATTAATTTATCACCTTTTAATTCAATATTTATAAACTAGCAGATTTTAGTCATTTTTGATCCCTTAGATATTTATGATAACTAAAAGCAAATTCACATATCAATTTAGTGTTAATTATTTCAATAAATACAGTGTTCAAATGTCAATTGGAATTAATCCAATTAATTACAAATTAATTCCAATAAATTTAATTTTATTTGATTCCAAATTTAATATTCAATCAATTATTACTCAACTAACATAGTTAACGTTGTTTTATATTTCATTACATTAATATCTTCCTATTTTCATCTTTTATTTGTATTAATTACTATATTTCAATTATATTGGAATTTTGTCAATTTTACACATTAATTAAAATTTAAAAATATCAATTAATTACTTCCTCTTGGTTTCATTCTTTTTATTACATCAATTATCATATTATGAATAGAATTTACATTGGTTACATCTTATTGAAGCAACATTCTTCACTTACCAATTTAATCCACATTAACTGCAATAATTAAGTGAATTAATTGCAATTGATTCCAAAGTAAACTTAACAAACTAATACAAATAGGTAACGTATAATAATTGTATCCATTAACTCTTAATCACACTTTTATAAGTTTATTATTTACACACCAATATTATAATTACTTACATAACACTGGTTTTACTCAATTACCATTTATTACAAACTATTTCAATAATTTATTCAATATTTATATTTGTTCTCTTATATTCAATTTATAACCAAGTGTAACATTTAACTTATTTCAATTAATTGGGTTTTCATGAAAGTCGTTAATAATTAACTTAAATTAATATGGTTACAATTTCATTCCAATTATTTTTTTCCTTAATAAATCACAAATTTTAATTTCTTCCAACATTTACTTACAATATCTTATTAAATTAACTATTTTTAATTGTCGAAATTTATGGGTCATTACATAACTTGCCCAATTTGTCAAAGTATGATTGGTTGCCCACACTTTATCAGAATTCTTTTCTAAAAAGGCCTTCGAATTCAAAATTTACAACTAAAACATTTTAACAAATAAGCACTCCTCCTTAACAAAACATGTAAAACATTTAAGTCCCTTAACTTAAATAATTTTATAACCATAGTAAAATACGTAGGAAAATTCCTCAAAAATCACAATAATTCACTTTTAATATGTTTTCTAGAATATATAAATTTTAGACCCGAAATCATTATATAATTTTCTTAAATAATTTAAACCCAATATTAAATATTTTCTCTCAAAATTCATAATAAATCCACAATTACTTAGAAAATTATGAAACTTGAAATTCACTTCTAAAATAATGTTTTTGATCATATCTCAAAAACGCAAATCATATGGATGTCATTTAATAGGTTTTCCAATCTAAACTTATCATAAAATCTATATGAGATAATATAAATCATAAACAAGCATATATATCCATTTAAACAAAGACAACATGGCATGTAACTTGCAAAATTAATTTGGATCTAACTTGAAATTGAAATCAATATCAAAAGTGAGATGTAAGTTAATTATTCACTTTAGCTTGGTGTTAAGAAGGCTGAGATTTGCCATTTGATTGATTTGCTTAAGCTTTCTACTTGAATCCTAGCTTTTCTTCTTCTTGAATCTCCTTAATGGTGGCAGGCCGACCTCAATAGGGCTTATAATTTTGTTTGTGAATATTAAAATGAATAAGGAATGAAGGATAGAAGGGTTTAGGGTATTAGAATGAAGGATGTTCTGGTTTGTAACATCCCCTATCTAGAGGCCCAAAGCTAAGCGCCACAGATGCTGTAGTCATCCATAATATTAACTTCCGGCAACTAAATACGGCTATGTTAAAGATATCCATAATATCATAAGCACATGAATATGAAATAAAATCAGAGAATTCAAAAAAACAATACCTTTGATTACATTTCCAAAATATGTTCCATATTCAAATTACATAATCCCATAATCGTTTCCCAGGTTCAGATAAAGTATAAGTATAACATAAATACACCAAAACGGCATATGACGATGCCTCCTTGGTTGACCAGAGTACTATATATACAATATAGAGAAATAAATCCAAATATAACAACAACTCCTAATTAGTTATCCGTCAGCCACCTGCTCGTCAACGGAAGCTTTATTCGCCAACCTACTGAAGCCGGTAAACCTCAACCCTCAGCCTACTCAAATCAATTTTTGAGCACCCGAGAGTTTGAGGAAAAATAAACTTCGAGTCAGATATAAAGCCTGGTGAGAATAATACTATACATCTCGGTTATCTGATATTAAGTGAGACCACGCCGCTTAGCGGAACGGGTTTTCCCTCACTAATATCCTTTTTAAAACATATCTTCTGCAAATTATAATCCTGCAACCAAAACTGGTTAAATATGTAAAGCAATATCATGTATATGTATATATCAGTTATCATATGGACTATCTGTCCATACACTGTAGTTTTGTTTGGCTGACTCGGGCCTACCAGAAGATATAAAAATCTAACATCTTTAGATACTACTCTTCTAGACGGTCTATCCTTACTTACTTCTCCAGGTCTAACTGATCCAAATGGTTTTGTGGGCTACCAATAACCTGTCTTTCCTTTTTAGATTCCTTTCTATGTGTAACATAATATTAGTCTTACTTGTGACAAAGCCCTACACACTGGAATTTTGAAATAAATTACCTAGGGGCTAATAGCTAATGAGTATAGGGCGCGACCCTACACCAGTCCCATCTGGTCTTCTAATCTGAGTCATTTTCTTAGGGTTAACTACCCTTTAAATTTTTCCTTGAAAACCTTTTCAAAATGATTTAAACCTTTAAATCATACATATATAAGGAAAACATACTCTTTGCTTTACTCTAAGATATTTTCCATGTTATATATACTTTACCCAAAATAATGTTGATGAAATTATTAAGGATTTCCCATCCCTCCAAAATAAGTTAAAACCCTTTTAACTAAAAAACACTTAGGCTATATTGCCAAAAACAACTCATTCAAAACCTTTGTTTAAAACCTTTAAACAACCCTTTTGAAACCATTGAAAGTACCTCTTTCGATATAAGTAAACTACTTTACTTTATAACCTTAGGTCGAAAGGCCAAAACATACCTTTCGAAATCATACTTTTCGAAACCATTCATATTTATTCTTTCGAAAGCATTTAAAAACATCTCCTTCGAAAGTTTTAAAACCTTAGACATCCTATCTTTAAAACATTTAAACATTGCCTTTTAAAATCATTGGAAAAACTTTCCCTTTAGACCTTTCGAAACCATTGGGTGTAACGACCCACTATTTTGGACCATTCAAATCGACAATAAAACCACACATGTCGGACTTGAATAATACAAAACAATAGATTGTAAATAAATTTGGAGCAAATAAAACCAATCACAGACACAGAATATCAGAATAACTCGCAGCGGAAAAAAAATACATAGTGGTTCATGAAGCCACTACAATACATAGTCTCAAAACAGATACAAAATACTATAGTCTGAAAAACAGATACAACAGAAGTCTGAATACATAAGTTCGTAATTACATAAGCAAAGCTGAATGAAAACTCTGAAATGGAAAGACAACTAGATAGACAGGTAAACTCCAACAATCTCTAACTCCAGAAGGTGAATCCAAAGCTGTAATACTCAAGCTGACCCGAGCGTAAAGCAAAAACACAAACACTCGAGTCAGGACATACATACTTATACAATGTAAACCAACTCAAGTGAACTGTAATAGAAATGAACAAGTAACTTAAAGGATGCTTGGGATCGCCCATTCTTTAAGGATCCGTTAAACTATCAGATCGGGAGGCTACCAGAGGATAGTCTATAGGTACGACACAAATACAAACTCGTAGTAAAGCTCGCTATGGTAGGTGACACGGCACAACGAGGCAATGTCAGGATAGATATACCAATTACGCATCCAGACTGGTGTAACGCATAGCAGCCACTACCGCCCACCTCGAGCCACACTCCCAAAAATCAAAGGGTGCACCCAAGTAATAGAATGGTATCGAAGAAGTGTGTCCGATTAGAGGGGCTACCTCATTGGCCCGGAATCGATCCTATTTTTGCCACCTTTTGCCAACTCATGGGAGTCGGGTCCACGCATATACCTATATAGGATCGTCGCCACCATCCTACTTCATTCTGGAATCTCCACCGCGTACACAGTTGTTAAAGTGGTTTTCGGTATCGACAGAGAGTATGTCCATATCCGATCCCGGTCTCTTTAACAACCAATCGTTATTATAACCCGTGGTTATAAATTTCAAAAATGGTTAACATTACAAATAAAAATAATTCATTTAAACCATTTAAATATGAAGTCATTATACTTTCAAATAAAATATTCAATTTCCAGAATTAAAGCATTTTCTGAGTTCATTCATTTAATTACAAAATTCAAAACATTGTATTTTCAGAACCAATAGCATTTATAAACTGTTACAGTAGGTATAATAGTAATTCAGAAAACAGTTCATTTCAGAAACAGCACCATTTATAAACTGTTACAGTAGGTATAATAGTAATTCAGAAAACAGTTCATTTCAGAAACAGCAGCATTTATAAACTGTTGCAGTAGGTATAATGGTGATTTGGAAAACAGTTTATTTTAGAAACAGCAGCATTTATAAACTGTTACAGTACGTATAATAGTAATTCAGAAAATAGTTAATTTAAAACCGCAGCATTTCTGAAACGCTACAATTACTGTTATAAGTTTATTATAACAATTTAAAACAATATATTTCAACCTTTCTCATTTTTAACTTATCAAACATATATCACTTTTCAAAATTATTTATTTGGATATCATCTCACTTATGATTTAAATAAAATAACATATATAAATAAAATATCTAAATTAAACCAGAATTTATTTATTAAGTCAAAATTTCATTTAATTTGCTTAACTTTTAATTTAACAAACAACTAGATATTTTATTTACTTTTAAAAATATCCATTTCATAAATAAAATATTTTATTACCAAGTTAAGCCAAAATTTCCATTTAAATCAAATTTTCAAATATTAAACTAAATCACATTTTATTTACATTTTCAATCATTTATTAACTCATACAATTTCAACTTACAGGAAATCACTATATAATTTATTTAAATCGTTTAAATCCAGTTTAGGTTAAAATCTCATATATTTAAATTCCAAATACTTACATTTTTCAAAAAATCTTTATATCTAAAATTAACCACGGGTCTGTATAATATTTTCTAACCTAGTTCAAGTGAATACGGATAATATATCATTTCAATCCGTAATGAATTAAAATCCTGGGTTTTATCATTTCAAACCCGCAATCCCAAGTCAAATAAAATAAAAATCGCTCGAGCCTATCATTTTAGCTCATAACGACTTTTCCTTATTCTAAAGTCCGTTCGGGTATGTATCATTTCAACCCATAGTGATTGTAACGACCCGTAAATTTCAACTGTTTTAATAACGAAATTAGTTGAAATTTTGTGAAATTTTAAACGATAAAATTTTGAATAAAAATTTAATATTTGAAATACGTCTAGTTAAACATAGTAACTGGTAAATTTTCGTCCGAAAATATGAAAGTTTATTTCACGCGTAAATTCACTTCAATTTAATCAGTTAAAAACAATGACAATAAAATGTTTCCGAAACCTAAATATTTTTACATAGAAAAATTCTAAACCATCTTCTGAGCAAAATGTCAGTTTGTCTTTTTTCCAAATTCGGACATCTTTGGCTCCGTCGATCTTATTTTTCAGTATTTTTCTTGCATTTTCCGCTATTAGAAAATTCGACTTTTTATAATTCATTCGTACCACTGATATCTGTATACCGTTTCAATCGTCTCGTCGTGCTGATTGTCATAGTATATTCATGTCTTTGTTCGATGTCCGATACGCGTCGGAAAATCAGAAGAATGATTTCATATCGGTAACGCTTCGTGTCTTTTGGATTCCTTTCACCCTTTCATTTCTCCACCGTTTGAGGATAAATGTTCATTTGCTTTTAATATTTCCATTTTCCAATATAACCTTTGCATTGATTAATTTTCTTGATTTCAAAATTTTCCTCCGTTCATTTGCTTAAGATTTAATAAATAAAACAACTCCTTTTCGGTTGCTATCCCCAATATTTAATATTTCATTGGTTCGTTCTACCTTCTTCGAGATAACAGTTTATCAAAAGTTGATCTCCTTTCTTTTATTTCTGGAGTCATGCCGGTGCGTCTTTCCCCTCCTCTGTTTCGCAACCCACTGCCCACGAGCCATCCACTCCGACCACCTTGCTGCCGCTGAAACTGGAGCCGCCTCCCTCTGGCAGCGTGCCATGTTTTCCCTCGCCAAGGCTGAATTTTCTCCACCACCTCTCTGACAGACCCGACCGACCAGCCTCCTTCGCTTGGAGCGCAGTCACCGGAGCAACCACCCTCCTCCTCAACTTCCGTGCCCACTCGTCACCCCAATGACAGCCTAACCAGCCTTCCCCAATCTTCCTCGCGTTGCACCTCAACCACTAGCAACATCCTCCCTCTTCACGTCAGTGCTCTGTGACTTCTAGCTTTCTTTATAAAGGTATTATACAAATAACTGATAGATATATTTTCGGCAGTCCTTATAGTTTTAATCTACTGTTATATATATAGTATATTATATTTAGTATACAAAGAGGGAAGAACATTATATGCATATATTTAGCTATACATATTTGGGTCTGCACACAATATATGTATAGTTTGGTAGCTATGTACATTTAAGTATTGGGTTATATGCTAAGTTATATAATATATATCAGTATGCATAGTGTTTGTGCCAAAATTGGTCACAAACCCCGAATGTTGTGAAAGCACCAGTGTATGAATATAAATCAACAATATTCACACACAAATCTCAAATCTAAGCAAACAAAGTATCACAATTCAGAAACAATGAACATAAACATGAGATTTATAGTGGTTCGGCGATCTTGCCTACGTCCACTCTGAAGTTGATGATTTTATTGATGTTCACTTGATGATTCCAATTTCTTCTAATGTAGTACAACTGAAATTAAACTCTAAGTCTCAAATTAAGGTAACGGTGGTGTTCTGGAGTAAATCTGGCATAATCTGGGCGCTCTTCGGTACTTAGAATTCTCCGACCCCTTTTCTGAATGACCAGGGGCTCTATTTATAGGTGTAGGAGGCTGATATTTCGCCTAAAATAAGGGGAGACCAGTTCTGGCACGTGAGGGGGCCCACATGCCCGCTCTTTGGAAATCCGGGCCCACTTTGGGATCGATTCGACCCTTGCTTCGAATCGATCAAGATTTGCTCCGATTGAGCTGAAATTTGGCATGGACATTCCTTAGGTTGCCAGTTAGCTCCTGTCCAAATTTCGTAGCATTTGGACTTGTAGATCTCAAGTTATGATCGATTCAAGTTTGCATTTCTGGCTGATGTGCTACGTTCGAATCGATCCCTTTCGACTTGATAGGGTCGAATCGATATGCTTGTATGTGAGGATGTTGACGTGGCACGCATCTCTCGTATCGATCCACTTTTCTCGCCGAGTTGACTGGGTCGAATCCACGTCCTTAGCTGCTTGTGACTTGGTCGATGTAAAGTAGTCGATTCGAAGTACATGGATTCGAACGTATGCTCGTTCGAATCGATCATGCTATATCTTCCCCACTCGATTCGAATGACGCTTTGCTCGTATCGATAGCGACATGCTTCAATCGATTCGAAGTCAATTGCAGTTAGATGGATTCGAGGGGAGGCACCTATGCATGGATTCGAAGCAGAGCGTTTTGTTGGATTCGAACTGGAGCTCGATGCCGATGGATTCGAACCAAAGCCTCGAGGATGGATTCAAAGCAATGGGTGTTCTATGGATTCGAAGCATGGTCTTCTTCTGATCGATTCGAGCCTGTACTATTCTCGAGGGATTCGAACTCAAGGCTGGGCTTATGGATTCGAAGTAAGTTGACTTCCCATGGATTCGAGGCAATATACGTTTGATGGATTCGAATATAGGCTTCGCCTATTGATTCGAACTAGGGATGGCCTACTCCATCTTTTGTCGACGATATCTTGAGCGTACGAACTCGGATTGACTTCAAACTTGGAACGTTGGTTTGCATGGATTTACTTGTCATGTCTTATCAATTGTAGCCCGATCCGGACTCGGACAAAATTCATCGATATCCATGGTGAACTTGTGATGTAACCGTCCTACAGGATAGACTGTCATTGATTTCTAGTTAATTTTTTGGTGTCACGGCCTTGCCAAAAGGCGGGATAACAATTGCCCCCCAAAACATGCCTTGCGATAGGAAGGTGTGTTTTGTAGTTTCATAAGTTGGATGTTCATATCCTGCTGATGACCTGCAAAGACATTGATAGTTTTATTTGACCTTAAATGATGACCGTTCGCGATCTAGCCATTTTGAGGTGGAATGCGACCGTTCGCGATCTAGTATTTTTTGTACGGCCCCAAATGACGACCGTTCGTGATCAAGCCATTTGAGGTGAGGGGTGCCGTTCGAGGCGAGTTGCGATCGTTCGTGGTCGAGTGCCGTTCGTGGCGAAGCGTGATCGTTCGCGATCGAATTGTGACCGTTCGCGGTCGGGTGCCGTTCGTGGCGAAGAGTGATCGTTCGCGATCGAATTGTGACCGTTCGCGGTCGGGTGCCGTTCGTGGCGAAGTGTGATCGTTCACGATCGAATTGTGACCGTTCGCGGTCGGGTGCCGTTCGTGGCGAAGTGTGATCGTTCGCGATCGAATTGTGACCGTTCGCGGTCGGGTGCCGTTCGTGGCGATTTGAGTGTGCCCGGGGAGGGACTTAGTATCATCAATACCAGGTTTCACGTTCGGGTGAATTTCCGGATTGTTTGTTGCAACGGTTTATCGCCATCTCAGAGCATGCCTAGGGACCGTTCGCGATCTCGTACATGTGTAAGTGACTTAGCCGTTATGAAATCACAAGTAGCAATTTTTTCATTGAGAATAAGTTTCTAGCAGAAATGTTAAACAAAATTAAGTTCAAATGTTCAAATCAAGACGAAACAAAAACAAAGCAAGGATGTCAAAGTGTAAACTCCCACAACGATAGGGTTAATAGTCATTCAGAGCATGCCTATGGACCGCTCGTGATCTTGCACATGTGTAAATGACTTACCCGGGTTGGTGAGAGGTTTACGACTTATTCATCGTTATTTAAATTAATTGATAATCATACGGTGTCCCGGCTCGGGGGCACCCCTAGCTGATGTAGATGGTGGTCGCTCTGGCTCCACTGCTGGAGCTCGCCTTCTCACATACTGAAGTAGCATACTGTTCCTGATGTGCCCTTCCACCTCATCCTTCAGATGTCTACAGTCGTTAGTGTTATGACCATTCAGTTCGTGGAATAAGCAGTATCTGTCTGATTTCCTCTCGTCAACAGTGGGATCCCTTCGTATTGGCCTACGGTAGGGAACTTGCTCTCGAGTATCTTGGTAGATTCGCTCCAAACTCTCATTCAGCTCTGAATAAGTGGTGAATCGTGGCTCTCTCCGCATTCGCTTTGACCTGTCACCATTGTCCTCAGCCTTTCGTTTTCCTTTATCCTTATCTGAATCATTTTCGAGAGGCTTTTTGTCTTTAAGTGCATAAACTTCTATTCCCTCTCCTTCTTCTCTTTCAGCATTAGCGTCTTCCAATCGCAAAAACTTTTCTGCCTCGTGATAGAATTCCCCTAGATCCATAGGCGGATCCTTAGTTAATGAATTTTTGAATTCTGTGCCGTCAGCTATTCCGGACACAGCTGCCATCATAACCATGGATGGATCTGGCCGATACACCGATGCTGCTGCCGCATTGAACCGCGTCAAGAAATTCCTCAAAGACTCCCCAGCTTTCTGCTTTAGTGTTGCCAAACTCATCACATTCTTGGGTCTTGAAATATGAACCCTGAATTGCCTCATAAATTTCTCAATCAAATCGATCCATGTCCCAATGGAGCCGCTCTCTAGCTGTCTGAACCATAAAGCTGCTATGTCTGTCAAATATAATGGGAAGCATCGGGCCATGACTTCCTGTGATGCCCCCAGCACTTCCATATGCCTCATATACCTCGTTAGATGGACCGCAGGGTCTGTCCTCCCATCATACATTTCTACTGTTGGCAGCTTGAATTCTGGTGGATTCCTAGCCAACCTAATCGCAGGAGAAAAGGGACTCTTGTTCACGTCTTCAAGATCTTTGTTTACTAGTCCGCCTCTCATGGCTCGTCTGACCATCTCTGCCAATCTATCATTATCTCCAAGCTGTAGTCCTTGTTCACTACCTTCGATCTGCCCCCCGAGTCCATGTGAGCTCTCGGGTGTCTGCCCCCCTGGCTGAGCGTTCATCCCTCTATTGCCGCCAGGCTGCTCGGATGTCCTTGTCTCTCTTCCCAGGTTCGGATCAACATGTCCTAAGTGTATGCCCCCCAGCTCCGGCGCTGCGCCAGATGGTCCTGCTCCGTTCTGGATTCTGGTTGTTCCTTGATTTTGCGCTCCAAGCTGTCCAATTTGTTGAAGCAAATTCTGGATCATCTCCTCCTGTCTCTTCATCATTGTCTCCATCTCATCCCTGGTGATGAAGATCGATGCTTGGTTTGCTCCTGAGGAAGCCTCTTGACTCCCTTCGTGCTGACTTCGCTCTGGTCTCTGCCTTTTACTAGTTTGTCTCGTCATGATTCTTCGGATCTTAAATCTCTTAGCCTTCTGATTCAACTTTCAAATGATAGAACTCCCGAGTTCATTTCTCAGTGAAAGCACCAAAGTGTTTGTGCCAAAATTGGTCACAAACCCCGAATGTTGTGAAAGCACCAGTGTATGAATATAAATCAACAATATTCACACACAAATCTCAAATCTAAGCAAACAGAGTATCACAATTCAGAAACAATGAACATAAACACGAGATTTATAGTGGTTCGGCGATCTTGCCTACGTCCACTCTGAAGTTGATGATTTTATTGATGTTCACTTGATGATTCCAATTTCTTCTAATGTAGTACAACTGAAATTAAACTCTAAGTCTCAAATTAAGGTAACGGTGGTGTTCTGGAGTAAATCTGGCAGAATCTGGGCGCTCTTCGGTACTTAGAATTCTCCGACCCCTTTTCTGAATGACCAGGGGCTCTATTTATAGGTGTAGGAGGCTGATATTTCGCCTAAAATGAGGGGAGACCAGTTCTGGCATGTGAGGGGGCCCACATGCCCGCTCTTTGGAAATCCGGGCCCACTTTGGGATCGATTCGACCCTTGCTTCGAATCGATCAAGATTTGCTCCGATTGAGCTGAAATTTGGCATGGACATTCCTTAGGTTGCCAGTTAGCTCCTGTCCAAATTTCGTAGCATTTGGACTTGTAGATCTCAAGTTATGATCGATTCAAGTTTGCATTTCTGGCTGATGTGCTTCGTTCGAATCGATCCCTTTCGACTTGATAGGGTCGAATCGATATGCTTGTATGTGAGGATGTTGACGTGGCACGCATCTCTCGTATCGATCCACTTTTCTCGCCGAGTTGACTGGGTCGAATCCACGTCCTTAGCTGCTTGTGACTTGGTCGATGTAAAGTAGTCGATTCGAAGTACATGGATTCGAACGTATGCTCGTTCGAATCGATCACGCTATATCTTCCCCACTCGATTCGAATGACGCTTTGCTCGTATCGATAGCGACATGCTTCAATCGATTCGAAGTCAATTGCAGTTAGATGGATTCGAGGGGAGGCACCTATGCATGGATTCGAAGCAGAGCGTTTTGTTGGATTCGAACTGGAGCTCGATGCCGATGGATTCGAACCAAAGCCTCGAGGATGGATTCAAAGCAATGGGTGTTCTATGGATTCGAAGCATGGTCTTCTTCTGATCGATTCGAGCCTGTACTATTCTCGAGGGATTCGAACTCAAGGCTGGGCTTATGGATTCGAAGTAAGTTGACTTCCCATGGATTCGAGGCAATATACGTTTGATGGATTCGAATATAGGCTTCGCCTATTGATTCGAACTAGGGATGGCCTACTCCATCTTTTGTCGACGATATCTTGAGCGTACGAACTCGGATTGACTTCAAACTTGGAACGTTGGTTTGCATGGATTTACTTGTCATGTCTTATCAATTGTAGCCCGATCCGGACTCGGACAAAATTCATCGATATCCATGGTGAACTTGTGATGTAACCGTCCTACAGGATAGACTGTCATTGATTTCTAGTTAATTTTTTGGTGTCACGGCCTTGCCAAAAGGCGGGATAACACATAGCATACAGTAGTTTTGGTTTTAGTATACACTGTGCAGTCGAACCTTTTAAGTCTAAAAGCTACTGTGTTTCTTTGATCCATATTTTACAGATTTTGTTATAGTATAGATTAGGTGTTTAAATTAAAGTGAATTTGGGTTTGATATATATATGAACATGATCAGTATAAATCTTATATGTAGTATACGTATGTATGCTTATATATTGTTTTAGATGTATAACGTGTATATACCTATTTTATACAAATGTTAGCTATATGCAATGATCTGGGTTGGGCCTATATAATAGTGTCAGTTTCTTCTAATATATAATGTTAGTTATATACAAAATTTTACGTTAGTATATATATAATATATAATACTATTACAAAAGCCTTAGTGTACAATATATTACTTGTGTTAGTTTATTTTCATATGTATAACCTGGGCAACTAAAACTGGTTTTGTGTTTCAACAGCCGTACATTCTTTATAGGCTATTTTATATATAAAATATATGTATGCAATATATATTTGTTTTATCATAAGATCTGTAGGTATAAAAGAGTATATATCTAAAGGGAGTTTCGGCTGTAGAGTTGTATGATGTTTTTTAGTTTTGTTGTTGTTTACAGTCTATACATATAGGCATATGGGTTTGTAAAAGTAGCTTGTCTGCATATCTTTATATGTTGTATATGTGTTTGGTTTTATAGCGTAATATTTTATCTCGGTATGGGTTTTACTTATGTTAGCCTTAAAATCTCTGTTATATATATACTTTTCCAATCTGAAAACTATTTTGTCCTTTTGCCTTACATTACACAGTTGTATAGTGACTTATATATTATACATATATTAGCCGTGCCTTAAGTTTTACAGTATATCATATTTAAAGTAAAAAGTGTTCTATTTTAAGATCATTATATGTTGTATAAAGTATGTAGATATATGTGTCGGTTATACATATATATTATAATAATATTGATCTTTAAAGCATATGGGCATTTTGATTATTTCGAATATTGGTTTTGAATATAGATATTTTGGTTTCTTTTAGATTTCTAAAATACAATAACTAGTAATTTAGATATGTAGTATGATTTGGAATATAATATGTAATTTAAATTGAATATTGGTTTAAGAAAATATTAATATAATATACTTTTGTTTCGATTTATTTGCATCGATCCAGTTCTGAATTGATTTCGTCTATTTCTTATCTATCAGCTTTTTCCGTCGTGCCTGTTCTTCATTGAATCGTATCCATCTAGCGTTGCTTTGGAATCCGTAGTTCATTCTGTGTCCAATCTCTCTAGCCTCGGAAGGTGAGAAATCACTCACGATTAATGTTCTTTTATTTATTAAATCTGATTTCAATTGAAACGACAATTGAAATATGCAACTGTTAGTTATTTACACTGTTATATCTGTTATTACCTGAATCAGTTCACCTGTGACATCTGACACCATTATCTGTTATATATGCAATGATAATCCAGTTTGGTTGTTAAATGATTGATTGTTTGATGTTTATATTGGACGTTAAATTGTTAATGATGTAAGTGATAAATAATTTGAAATTGAAATTGACGTAGGATAGTTAGACTTGATATATGTGTTAAATTTGATTTAATGACATTTGTATAATATGACCCCTTTAACTGTTAAATTTATTGACACGTAGGATTTGTTTAATTACACTTTGAACCACTGAATGTATGTTGTTAAATTGATGATGTATGAAATTGTAAATTGATGACAATTGAAGAACCGTATAAATATTAGTGTAATAATCTTTAATCTACATGAAATGATAGTGTAGATTCTAGAAATAATAATATTAATTCGTACAAATAAAATGCGAATTAATACTGTTATTTCGGGATTATTTGAATTGATTATTGGATTGTTATTGATTGTTGTTATTGCTTGTTTATTTACTTTGACATCATTCTAGTTATCACACTGCAAGTTCCCTTTGCTATGCTTTGATTTTGAATTGAATTGGAATCGGGTTGAAATGATAAATACCCAAATTGAACTTTGACCTAGGATAGGAAATTAAATAAAACCCAATTGGTCAATAAATTGATTTAAAAATAAAACGAAGATTTTATTTGAATAAATAATATGGTTTTGAAATGAAGTTGAAATTTGAATTTTTATGAAAGGAAAATGTTAATAATCTGAAACAAATATTTACAATGAAATTGTTGAAAGAACGTTGTTTAATTCGAGAAATGGTTGAACTAAGTTTGAAATTATTTTAAAAAAAATTAAGTTTGAAATTATAATTAAGTTTGAAATTATAATTAAGTTTAAAATTATTAAACTTTGAAATTATTTAATAATTAAATTTTGAATTATTTAATAAATTAAATAAGATTGAATTATTTAATGATTAAATTGAATTGAATTCTTTAATAAGTGAAATTGAACTTTTAATAAGTAAATTTTTACTTCGTAAATAATTGAAATTGAGTTTCTTTATTAATTAAGTTTTGGAAAATTATTTAAGTGAGTAAATAAGTGAAATTGAATTTCTTTATCAAGAAATAAAATGTGATTTATAGAAATTAATGTAAGACTTGAAATTTAAAGAATTTGATCTGATGAATTTAATTTAATTCAAATTGTAAGTTTTGAAATAAGGAAGTTGAATTTAAATAATGGATTTAATGAATTGGAAATTTAATAGAAATTGTTTTGAATGACAAATTTACTTAACGAATATTAAATGAAATCGATAAATGAATTTAAGTTGATTTGAATGTTAAATTAAGTTAATTTAAATGATTTTGGGAATGAAACTTATTTACGAACTTGAATCAATATTCGAATTGTTTTAAATAAAATTTGAAATTGAATTATAAGATTTTGAAATGGTAATTGGGAAGTTTTGAAACGGAAATTATGGAAATTGATTTAGAAAGATAAATGAAATGTTGGTTTGCAAATTCTAATTGAATTGAAATTGATTTGGTTTTGAAATATATTAAATGACCAATCGGTGTAATAATTACGGAAGTTATTAAAGAGACCGGAATCAGTTATGGATATATTCTCTATCTAAACCGAAAACCACTTTGATAACTATACGCGGAGTGATGATCCAGAATGAAGTGGTTGGAATGATGTACGTGATGATTGAAGAAAGAGAACGATAATGGATAGCCTTGACACTTGTGTCAAATTGGAAATGACTAAAACAGGAGCCGTGCCGGGCCAATGGAGGTCAGCTACCTCAAGTGGACACACTTCTTCGAACTACTCATTACTTGTTGTCGATTGGTGCACCCTTGATTTTGGGAGTGTTGTTTCACGGTGTTGCGGGCGCTGCGGCGTTGCGTTCTCACCAGTCCGGATCAGGCAAACGGTAGTATCACTACCTTGGATATTGCCTCATGTGCCTTGTCATACTTGTATTCCCTATTCACGACCACTACGAATTTGTTTTGTACCTTTAGTATATGGATTGCCCTCTAGTGACTTCCGTTTTTGGGGAAACTACGGTCTTGTATATGCTTTTGGGAATAAAAATGAATTAAGGGTGGAATGGGCCATGACTTAACACTATTTTGATACTTTATATTACTGATAGACATTATCTACTTATCGTACACTATTACATAGTAGATAGTTTAACGGATCCTTAAAGGACGGTTATTCCAAACATCCTTTGAGTTACTTGTATTTCAATTGCTATTTCATTTGAGTTGGATTTATAAATATAAGAATGTTAATCCTGACTCGAGTGTCTTGTTTTTTTTCTTTACGCTCGGGTCTGACTGAGTGAACCAGTATTTGAGACTCACCTTTGGAGTTGGAGCTTTGCTTGAAGATCCAGCCATCTATTCTGCTCTCAGTATTCTGATTCCAGTGATGTATTCTGATTTGTATCTGTTGTATCGTATTACTCTTCCGTTGTATCTGGTTTAACTCTGATGTAACTTATACATTTATATAGTAGCTTCATGAACTACTATCTCTTTTATTTCAGCTGCAAATTATTACTCTGTGTCTGTGTTCTGTGATTATTTTATTTACTGTATATGTTCAGTTTTGCCAATTTAAATTAACAACGCGGTATTTTGAGCAATTCAATTCCGACATGTGTGTCTGCCTATGCACTTTGAGGGTGCAGCATGATAGGGGGTTCTCGCATTTGGTTTGGTAGCGAGCGGATGACTCTTACTCCTACATGTCCCTGCGGGGTTGGTGCAGTCGAGAGGCTGGCCGTAAAGGCAGAAGACAGGTACTACTGTATGCTACAGTGGGCGTTACCCCACTGACGCGGTCCGTTACAGTTGGTATTAGAGCTTTGGTAGCTCTAGGCAAAACTTAGCATATAAGGTAAATGTATGTACAGAATCACTCTCATTCGAGTTTCAATCTCTTCCTTTTGACTCGATTCCTTTGAATTTTCGAACGTTCCCTACGGTTCCAAATTTCATTCATGTCCCTCACTATTCGTCTTCTTTAAATTCTGGAGCATCCCATAACTCCATTTCGAATGAATTCTATAATAACTCGGCGGTCTCGTCGAACTTCGAATGATTTGTAAAAGGGTGAAACTCCTTTATAATAGGCATCGATTTACCGGAGATTTCTGTATCCTCGGTTTACGATGCTATCTATTCCCTGCTATACCTGAATTCCATCTCTTGAGATCGAGTGTCGATTTACCTCGGAATTCTACACCGATCTTATTTTAAAGTCACGGTCGACCCGGTTAAGGTTGCCCGCGATTTATATAAATTTATCCATCGCCTTATTTTGTTATTTAATTATCTCGTCTTTGTTTCAAACCTATCTTCGAATCGAAATTATCTTTGATTTGAGTCTATCAAAAATTTTAATCTCTATCCTTGCTTTGAAATCCATTATTGTATCGTCGAGCAAGGAAGTGTATTTGTGAATTAATATTAAAATGTTTTATATATATTGTGTTGTTTGATTTGTTGATGTTGATTTGGGTTTTCGATCGATTCGTCTGATCAACGCCATCGATAGAATTTCCAAAACACTTGAACAGAGCAAACTGACACAATATTAGTATCAAATTTGGTAAATGGAATAAATTTGTATGATTATATTATATATAAGTAAAATTTTCTGGAATTTAATAAGTTAATTAAATTGGTTGTTTGAAATGATAATATTTGATTATCATTTAATGTTTTCTATAATGAATTTATAAATACAGTTTATAAATTGATTTGGAATTTGAAATGAATTTAATTCAGAAATTTGAGAAATTAGTTTCTGGTGATTTCGAACTTTGGTTTTAAAATTTTTAAAGTATATATTTTCGAATAGAAATCGCTTCCAAAGAATTTTAAAATGTTGAAATCAGTGCTCTTCTCTTTGTCGCTGGAAAATAATTTCGGTGATGGCGGCCGCATCATCGACATTCATTTTCGAGTTTCGAAGTGGAGATACTATTCTGTAGCTTCGCTACGGTTTTGTTTTGAAAAAAATATTTTGATTCAAATTCCTTCATATATATATGTGTGTATCTTATTTTAAAATTTAATTTGATTTGATATAAATATATTATATATATCTCTAAATTGTTTAAAATTAATCGGAAATCTAATTCTTAAATGTTGTTAAAGGATGATTTTAATTATAAATAAAACCAAAATTTGGAATAAATATTTAAACTTGAATAATTGAATTGGGAAAATTTTATTTGTATATTGTTCAACTGCATTCTAATACAACTTACCTAAATCATTCAGAAGTTGAATATGTAATTGGATAATATATAAGATAAATTGAATTTATAAATAAAATTTGAGTATTTATAATAAATGTTATACACTAAATTTTGATTATTAAGATGTCAATAGAGTTAGATAGGATAATAAGTAAAACTCAGTTAATAATGAAATAAATTGTTTTGAAAGAATTAATAAATTTGTTTTGAAAGAATTAATAAATTGAAATTTGATCAACATATGAAAATACCTTGAATTTAAAAAGAATTAATAGATGTAAATTAATTTAAATCGAAACTTTATGGTTTAAATTAATTTATATGGTTTAAACATATGTGATAAGATATGTTAAGTAGAATAAATTTAACAGTAATTTGAATAAAGAAGAATTTAAAATTGTTGAAGAAAATATGATTATAATAAAAGACTATTCAAATTTATGGTTTTAGAAATTGTAAATTTAAGATAATTGGATAATAAGATAATAAATTTAGAAATAGTTGAGATTGATTTTAGTGAAATCAAATGGATTTAATCAATTATTGAATATCAATTAATTTAAATTTGAATTTATATGGTTTAAATTAATTGTTGTTTTGTATTTCAAATCTGTTTTTCTTTCTAGTTGTTTCTATTCTCATACCTCGTTCCTTTTCGGGGACGAAAAGTTTTGAGTGGGGGAGAGTGTAACGACCCGTAAATTTCAACTGTTTTAATAACGAAATTAGTTGAAATTTTGTGAAATTTTAAATGATAAAATTTTGAAATAAAAATTTAATATTTGAAATACGTCTAGTTAAACATAGCAACTGGTAAATTTTCGTTCGAAAATATGAAAGTTTATTTCACGCGTAAATTCACTTCAATTTAATCAGTTAAAAACAATGAAAATAAAATGTTTCCGAAACCTAAATATTTTTACATAGAAAAATTCTAAACCATCTTCTGAGCAAAATGTCAGTTTGTCGTTTTTCCAAATTCGGACATCTTTGGCTCCGTCGATCTTATTTTTCAGTATTTTTCTTGCATTTTCCGCTATTAGAAAATTCGACTTTTTATAATTCATTCGTACCACTGATATCTGTATACCGTTTCGATCGTCTCGTCGTGCTGATTGTCATAGTATATTCATGTCTTTGTTCGATGTCCGATACGCGTTGGAAAATCAGAAGAATGATTTCATATCGGTAACGCTTCGTGTCTTTTGGATTCCTTTCACCCTTTCATTTCTCCACCGTTTGAGGATAAATGTTCGTTTGCTTTTAATATTTCCATTTTCCAATATAACCTTTGCATTGATTAATTTTCTTGATTTCAAAATTTTCCTCCGTTCATTTGCTTGAGATTTAATACATAAAACAACTCCTTTTCGGTTGTTATCCCCAAAATTTAATATTTCATTGGTTCGTTCTACCTTCTTCGAGATAACAGTTTATCAAAAGTTGATCTCCTTTCTTTTATTTCTGGAGTCATGTCGGTGCGTCTTTCCCCTCCTCTGTTTCGCAACCCACAGCCCACGAGCCATCCACTCCGACCACCTTGCTGCCGCTGAAACTGGAGCCGCCTCCCTCTGGCAGCGTGCCATGTTATCCCTCGCCAAGGCTGAGTTTTTCTCCGCCACCTCTCTGACAGACCCGACCGACCAGCCTCCTTCGCTTGGAGCGCAGTCACCGGAGCAACCACCCTCCTCCTCAACTGTCGTGCCCACTCGTCACCCCAATGACAGCCTAACCAGCCTTCCCCAATCTTCCTCGCGTTGCACCTCAACCACTAGCAACATCCTCCCTCTTCACGTCAGTGCTTTGTGACTTCTAGCTTTCTTTATAAAGGTATTATACAAATAACTGATAGATATATTTTCGGCAGTCCTTATAGTTTTAATCTACCGTTATATATATATATAGTATATTATATTTAGTATACAAAGAGGGAAGAACATTATATGCATATATTTAGCTATACATCTTTGGTCTGCACACAATATATGTATAGTTTGGTAGCTATGTACATTTAAGTATTGGGTTATATGCTAAGTTATATATTATATATCAGTATGCATAGCATACAGTAGTTTTGGTTTTAGTATACACTGTGCAGTCGAACCTTTTAAGTCTAAAAGCTACTGTGTTTCTTTGATCCATATTTTACAGATTTTGTTACAGTATAGATTAGGTGTTTAAATTAAAGTGAATTTGGGTTTGATATATATATGAACATGATCAGTATAAATCTTATATGTAGTATACGTATGTATGCTTATATATTGTTTTAGATGTATAACGTGTATATACCTATTTTATACAAATGTTAGCTATATGCAATGATCTGGGTTGGGCCTATATAATAGTGTCAGTTTCTTCTAATATATAATGTTAGTTATATACAAAATTTTACGTTAGTATATATATAATATATAATACTATTACAAAAGCCTTAGTGTACAATATATTACTTGTGTTAGTTTATTTTCATATGTATAACCTGGGCAACTAAAACTGGTTTTGTGTTTCAACAGCCGTACATTCTTTATAGGCTATTTTATATATAAAATATATGTATTTGTATGCAATATATATTTGTTTTATCATAAGATCTGTAGGTATAAAAGAGTATATATCTAAAGGGAGTTTCGGCTGTAGAGTTGTATGATGTTTTTTAGTTTTGTTGTTGTTTACAGTCTATACATATAGGCATATGGGTTTGTAAAAGTAGCTTGTCTGCATATCTTTATATGTTGTATATGTGTTTGGTTTTATAGCGTAATATTTTATCTCGGTATGGGTTTTACTTATGTTAGCCTTAAAATCTCTGTTATATATATACTTTTCCAATCTGAAAACTATTTTGTCCTTTTGCCTTACATTACACAGTTGTATAGTGACTTATATATTATACATATATTAGTCGTGCCTTAAGTTTTACAGTATATCATATTTAAAGTAAAAAGTGTTCTATTTTAAGATCATTATATGTTGTATAAAGTATGTAGATATATGTGTCGGTTATACATATATATTATAATAATATTGATCTTTAAAGCATATGGGCATTTTGATTATTTCGAATATTGGTTTTGAATATAGATATTTTGGTTTCTTTTAGATTTCTAAAATACAATAACCAGTAATTTAGATATGTAGTATGATTTGGAATATAATATGTAATTTAAATTGAATATTGGTTTAAGAAAATATTAATATAATATACTTTTGTTTCGATTTATTTGCATCGATCCAGTTCTGAATTGATTTCGTCTATTTCTTATCTATCAGCTTTGTCCGTCGTGCCTGTTCTTCATTGAATCGTATCCATCTAGCGTTGCTTTGGAATCCGTAGTTCATTCTGTGCCAAATCTCTCTAGCCTCGGAAGGTGAGCAATCACTCACGATTAATGTTCTTTTATTTATTAAATTTGATTTCAATTGAAACGACAATTGAAATATGCAACTGTTAGTTATTTACACTGTTATATCTGTTATTACCTGAATCAGTTCACCTGTGACATCTGACACCATTATCTGTTATATATGCAATGATAATCCAGTTTGGTTGTTAAATGATTGATTGTTTGATGTTTATATTGGACGTTAAATTGTTAATGATGTAAGTGATAATAATTTGAAATTGAAATTGACGTAGGATAGTTAGATTTGATATATGTGTTAAATTTGATTTAATGACATTTGTATAATATGACCCCTTTAACTGTTAAATTTATTGACACGTAGGATTTGTTTAATTACACTTTGAACCACTGAATGTATGTTGTTAAATTGATGATGTATGAAATTGTAAATTGATGACAATTGAAGAACCGTATAAATATTATTGTAATAATCTTTAATCTACATGAAATGATAGTGTAGATTCTAGTAATAATTATATTAATTCGTACAAATAAAATGCGAATTAATACTGTTATTTTGGGATTATTTGAATTGATTATTGGATTGTTATTGATTGTTGTTATTGCTTGTTTATTTACTTTGACACCATCCCAGTTATCACACTGCTAGTTCCCTTTGCTATGCTTTGATTTTGAATTGAATTGGAATCGGGTTGAAATGATAAATACCCAAATTGAACGTTGACCTAGGATAGGAAATTAAATAAAACCCGATTGGTCAATAAATTGATTTAAAAATAAAACGAAGATTTTATTTGAATAAATAATATGGTTTTGAAATGAAGTTGAAATTTGAATTTTTATGAAAGGAAAATGTTAATAATCTGAAACAAATATTTACAATGAAATTGTTGAAAGAACGTTGTTTAATTTGAGAAATGGTTGAACTAAGTTTGAAATGATTTAAAAAAAATTAAGTTTGAAATTATAATTAAGTTTGAAATTATAATTAAGTTTGAAATTATTAAACTTTGAAATTATTTAATAATTAAATTTTGAATTATTTAATAAATTAAATAAGATTGAATTATTTAATGATTAAATTGAATTGAATTCTTTAATAAGCGAAATTGAACTTTTAATAAGTAAATTTTTACTTCGTAAATAATTGAAATTGAGTTTCTTTATTAATTAAGTTTTGGAAAATTATTTAAGTGAGTAAATAAGTGAAATTGAATTTCTTTATCAAGAAATAAAATGTGATTTATAGAAATTAATGTAAGACTTGAAATTTAAAGAATTTGATCTGATGAATTTAATTTAATTCAAATTGTAAGTTTTGAAATAAGGAAGTTGAATTTAAATAATGGATTTAATGAATTGGAAATTTAATAGAAATTGTTTTGAATGACAAATTTACTTAACGAATATTAAATGAAATCGATAAATGAATTTAAGTTGATTTGAATGTTAAATTAAGTTAATTTAAATGATTTTGGGAATGAAACTTATTTACGAACTTGAATCAATATTCGAATTGTTTTAAATAAAATTTGAAATTGAATTATAAGATTTTGAAATGGTAATTGGGAAGTTTTGAAACGGAAATTATGGAAATTGATTTAGAAAGATAAATGAAATGTTGGTTTGCAAATTCTAATTGAACTGAAATTGATTTGGTTTTGAAATATATTAAATGACCAATCGGTGTGATAATTACGGAAGTTATTAAAGAGACCGGAATCGGTTATGGATATATTCTCTATCTAAACCGAAAACTACTTTAATAACTATACGCGTAGTGATGATCCAGAATGAAGTGGTTGGAATGATGTACGTGATGATTGATGAAAGAGAATGATAATGGATAGCCTTGACACTTATGTCAAATTGGAAATGACTAAAACAGGAGCCGTGCCGGGCCAATGGAGGTCAGCTACCTCAAGTGGACACACTTCTTCAAACTACTCATTACTTGTTGTCGATTGGTGCACCCTTGATTTTGGGAGTGTTGTTTCACGGTGTTGCGGGCGTTGCGGCGTTGCGTTCTCACCAGTCCGGATCAGGCAAACGGTAGTATCACTACCTTGGGTATTGCCTCATGTGCCTTGTCATACTTGTATTCCCTATTCGCGACCACTACGAATTTGTTTGTACCTTTAGTATATGGATTGCCCTCTAGTGACTTCCGGTTTTGGGGAAACAACGGTCTTGTATATGCTTTTGGGAATAAAAATGTGTTAAGGGTGGAATGGGCCATGACTTAACACTATTTTGATACTTTATATTACTGATAGACATTATCTACTTATCATACACTATTACATAGTAGATAGTTTAACGGATCCTTAAAGGATGGTTATTCCAAACATCCTTTGAGTTACTTGTATTTCAATTGCTATTTCATTTGAGTTGGATTTATAAATATAAGAATGTTAATCCTGACTCGAGTGTCTTGTGTTTTTGCTTTACGCTCGGGTCAGACTGAGTGAACCAGTATTCGAGACTCACCTTTGGAGTTGGAGCTTTGCTTGAAGATCCAGCCATCTATTCTGCTTTCAGTATTCGAATTCCAGTGATGTATTCTGATTTGTATCTGATGTATCGTATTACTCTTCCGTTGTATCTGGTTTAACTCTAATGTAACTTATACATTTATATAGTAGCTTCATGAACTACTATCTCTTTATTTCCGCTGCAAATTATTACTCTGTGTTTGTGTTCTGTGATTATTTTATTTACTGTATATGTTCAGTTTTGCCAATTTAAATTAACAACGCGGTATTTTGAGCAATTCAATTCCGGCATGAGTGTCTACCTATACACTTATAATGGATGCGAATGGTCCAAAATGTCGGGTCGTTACAGTGATTCTATACTAACAGGGAACTTGCAGTGTGAGAAACAGAAATTAAATAAACAGTAAAGCATATCATATGATGTCAGGTGATGTAACAGGTTATATCATTATATAATGTCAAATAATAGGCAGATATGAACATATAACATAGCATATCAACTACTACAATTCAAGTGATAATGTTTCACATTTATATAAGTACGATTTGTCGAGAGTGATAAACTCACCTTTATAAAGCTAGAGATCAAATTCAAACACAAATCCAAACTACGCAAAGCACGACAAGCACGACTAGATTCAAGGAGAAGATGATGAGCCAATGTTCAGATCTTGCAACAACAATTAAAATAAAACAATATAGGAATATATTAATTCACAAGAATATATGAATTGAACAAAGCAAAAATGAAAGAACAAGTGGATCAAAATGACTTGAACAAACAAGTGGCTCGGCCACATCACCATATGACTTGACCACTTTGGTTTGTGCTCGACCATGGTCAGATCTGAAGCAACTAGGCTCGGCCTTGGTAAGGAAAAATGAAGAGATGGCAAGTTACAATGCATGGAAGGCAAAAGGACAAGGTAGGTGAATGGTCATGAGTTATTTGGGTTCGGCCTAAGCAAGTATTGGCCCGGCCTGGGTTGGTTCAAGGCAAGGTTCATGTCTGGTCATCATCAGAAGGCGCGGCCAAGGTCATGTCAGTCACGGCAAGGGGCTGGAGAAGGAGTAGGCAAGGTGGTGGCCGAAGTCATCAAGGAGGAAATGGTGATGTATATAGGCTTGGTTAGGGTTTCAAGGAAACTATGTGATGGATTTTTGGATCATGGTGGTCGCGGCCAGGTCTGGGTCTGATCAGGGTGAGGCCGTACAAGTGGTGGTGGAGGTGATGGTGGAGAAGTCGGCAAGGGTTGGTGGTGATAGGGGTAGAGGTCGAGCCTTGCAAATAAAAGAGAACAAAAGAAATAGAATAAAGAGAAGAGAAAGAAGCCATGAACTTACTGCAAATATTTTCTCAGGTGAAATGAAATGAGAACGTGAAGAGAATGAGATGTACGTGAAAATGAAATGAGAAGTTTGTACGGACATAAAATGAATGGCTAGGAAGTGGAAAAAGCTAGGAAAAGGAAAAGGCAACAATAGAAAGTAACTCAAGTCTCTTTGCATTTCCAAGCCCAATATCACAAGACCAAATCAAAACAAATTCAACACAAATAAAATTCAAAGCCCAAACAAAAAAAGATGGGGAAATAAAATAGAAAAATGAACAAGGAAAATACAGAGAAAATTGCATGTAAAACGCTGGATTTTCATCAATTTTAAAAATTTTAAAATAGAATTTGACGAAACGAAAAACAGAACGGATATCAGAAACAAATACTGTTTCAAAGAAAAGATTAGAATAAAATTTAAATTTACAAATTTCAACTGGAAATCCAAGTTTGACAAAATTTGAACAAAATATAATATTTCCAGAAAATCATTGTTCAATTATATTTGGAAAACAAAATATAAACAAAATCCAAAATACATTGGAAAATTCCAATATTTCAATTTAAAATGATTTAAAAATCAAAGTTTTCAAATAAATAAATTTTAAAATATTTTTTAAAAATATGGGTTGTTACATCGGGGAACCACCCCTTAGAAACCTTTCTTTAAATCTTTCGAAAGTATCAAAACATCAAGCCTTTCGAAAGCATTTGGGTTCAATTTATAACATGTGGAACACCTTTCGAAACCATTGAAACCATCTCTTTCGAAACCATTTGGGTTCTACTTTTCATAGAGCAAAAGGGTCTTTAAAGCATTTAAGTCAAAAGCATCTCTTTCGAAAGCATTTCCTAAGTAAAGAAGTGATGGTGTCGAAACCATCCCTTCAAAAGCATTGAAGAAGCCACTTGGTTTTTAAAACAAGGTAACCCTTTCAAAACAAATCTGGGTCGAAAGGTAAAAAGCGACAGTCAAGGGTTTCGACCCCTTCGAGAGCATTCATTTGAAACAAAAGGCGCAACCCATTCAACACCTTTCCTTTTAAACATTTGACTCAGCCAAAAGCCAACTAAGTTGAAAGCACTTCCTTCGAAAGCAAAAGAAAGCGCATTTTCAATTTAAAACAAAGCATGCTTTGATCCCCTCAGAACCTTTGGTTTCGACCAAGTACCTTCTGCATATATCCAATTCACTATGTACCAGGTATCTGATACCATGTGCATTGGTTTCAATAAAGTTGGAGGTGGAGGTAAGGAGTCGGAAGCCTGGGCCGAAAGCATTGAAACAGGAAAAAGCATGTTGATTTGACTTTTTAAATTAGCCCTTTGTACCTCACTAGCCTTGTTTGTCAAATTATGATTGGTTGCAAATTTTTCTTTTCTAAAAGTACTGCCGATTTTCGGAAATAACAATTTGGAATATTTACAAAATACCCCTTCTCCTTTATATAAAGATATAAAACATTTAAGTCCCATACCTTAAATAATTTTATATATCCATTAAAATACTTAGGAAAATTCTACAAAAAGTTCCAGAAAATCATTTTAATATGTTTTCTAACATATAGAAATTTTAGAACCTAAGCCAATATAATTTGGCCAAAATTAATTTTAAATCCAAATTAGCATTTTCTTCACTAGAAAATTCATATAAAATCCACATTAATTCAGAAAATTATGAAAATTGAAACCCATTTCTGAATAATTGTTTCTAATCTAAATTTAAATTCGCAAGGCAATTGGATGTCATATAATAGAGTTTTCGTATCAAAATAAATCACAAAATCTATGTGAATTAGCATAAATCATCAACAACATATAGATATACATTTTATCTTCCACACATGGCAAAACATATGCAAATAATTCGGATTTCATTCCAAAACAGAAAACCATTAAAAATTGAGATGTAGTTATTATTCACCTTAGCTTTTTGATTAAGGATGTGAGATTTGTTCTTGATTAAGTGATTTGATTCTTCCTCTTGAATTCTTCTTCTTTGCTCTTCCTAATAGTGGCCGGCCTTAGCTCTATTTTTGTTTATGAAAATAGAATGAACGTATAGAATGAATCCCTAAGGGGGTTTAGGGTATAAGGATATGCCTTTTTCCTATTTTGCCCTTGCATATTTCCTAACCTTTTATTCCTTTTTTATTCTTTAGTTCACTTGTTTAACATGGCAAGGCTACCCCTTATTTAATCTCAAATCTCAATCCATTAATCATCTTACATTATTTTATTATATTTAACTAATTAAATATCATAAATAATGTTACTAAAAATATGGGGTGTTATAGACTCTCCTCCTTAAAGAATTTCGTCCTCGAAATTACGACAAGGTACACATCAAAACAATCATAGGTAAAATATACCATCAAAGAAATCAGGATAAGCATCTCTCATCCGGTTCTCAGTCTCCCAAGTATAGTCTTTCTCGTCCTCACTCCACTGGACTTTAACTAATCTGACTGTATTGTTCCTGAGCCTCTTCTCATCTCTTGAAACTATGCGAACTGGCTATCTAACTATAGTCAAATTCGGCTCGATGACTAAGTCATCTAACACAGTTGGTGATATAGTAGTATCCGGATCTCGAATACACTTCCTTAAATGAGAAACATGGAAAACATCTTGGACTCCTGCCAAACTGCTCGGTAACTCTACTCTATATGCGAGTTTCTCGATCCTCTTAATAATAGGAAATGGTCCAACGAACATCGATGCCAACTTCCCTGATTTTTCGAACTGAATCACACCCTTCATTGGCGACACCTTAATGAAAACATGCTCTCCAACAGAAAACTAAGTCTTTATGTCTTTTATCTGCATAAATCTTCTGCCTAGATTAAGCTTCCTTCATTCTAGCTCGAATTAACTCAACCTTTTCTGCATCTTCTCTAACCAAATCCGGACCAAGAACCAACCTATCCTCAATCTCTAGCCAACAAACTGGAGATTTGCATGGCCTTCCATACAAAGCATCAAATGGTTCCACCCCTATACTAGTTTGATAACTGTTGTTATATGAAAACTCGACTAGATGTAGATGGTCTTCCCATGATCCCCCAAAATCTAGCACATAAGCTCGTAACAAATCCCCCAAGACTTTGTTAACTCTCTTCGTTTTCCCATCAGTTTGTGGATGGTAAGAGGTACCCATCTTGAGCTTGGTACCTAAGGTATCCTTTAGACTCTCCAGAACTTGCTAGTGAATAAAGAATCTCTATCACTCACTATACAACTAGGAATTCCATGCAGCTTAACTACATTCTTCATAAATACTTCGCTAACAGAGGTGTCGTTCTGGTTGACTTAATTGGAATGAAATGGGCACTATTGGTCAACCTATCCACAATGACCCATAAGCTTTCATTTCTTCTATTAGACCTTGGCAACCCGTCAATGAAATCCATAGAAATAGAATCTCACTTCCACACTAGAATTCCAAAGGCTAAAGCAACCCACTTGGCTTCTGATGTTTGGCTTTTACCCATTGGCAGTTCAAACACCGCTTCACCCATAAGCCTACATCCCTCTTCATAACTTCCCAGAAGAAACTTTCTGATACATCTGAGTTCTTCCCGGATGAATAGTGAACTTCGAACGATGGCATTCCGCCAAAACTTCCTTCCTAATGTCTCCCACATTCAGAACACATAATCTTCCTTTCTTTCTCAACCACCCATTCTGGTCAAGACTAAAATCCTTTAAGTCGTCGCTCTCCATTCCATCTCTTAGCTTTCTGATCCGTTCATCCAACATAGGACCCTCTATCTATTTAGAAGTAACCTTTTCAATCATAACTGGTCGAACTTCCCAACATGATAACAAAGCAGTTACTGTACTTGAACTACTCTTAGTTCTCCATTGTACTCTGCAAGTCGCTAAGCTTCCAAATCTTTCCACTCAGTTATCATCACTAAAACGACATTCTGATGTTCTACTAAGCGCATCTGCAACCTTGTTGCCTTTCCCCGGTGTGTACTCAATACCGAAATCATAACCAGCTATGAACTCTAACCACCTCTGCTGTCTCATGTTCAGCTCCTTCTGAAAGAACAAATACTTTAACGACTTATGGTCCGTATACAACTCAAATCTTTCTCCCAAAATATAATGTCTCCACACCTTCAGCGTAAAAATTACTGCACCTAACTCTAAGTCATGGTTTGGGTATCTGACTTCATACGGTCTAAGCTGTCGATAAGCATAGGCAATTACTCTACCCCTCTGCATTAACGCAGCTCCTAACCGAGTCCCACATGCATCCGTGTACACCACCAAATCCTGATTCCCCTTTAGAGCAACCAACATAGGTGCATTAATCAATAAGCGTTTCAGCTTCTGGAATGCCTCCTCATATTATCGATCCAAACGAACTTCACGTCTTTTCAAGATAGCTTAGTCATTGGTGCTGCTATCCACGAAAAATCCTTAATAAATCTTCGATAGTAACTAGCCAGCCCTAGAAAACTTCTTATCTCAGTCACAAATTCTGGTCTCTTCCAACTATTCACGGCCTCGATCTTAGCTGGATCTACTAATAACCCATTCTCTGAAACTATATGACCAAGAAACTTCACTTCCTTTTTCCAGAAATGACATTTCGAGAACTTCGCCTTTAGCTGATGCTGCCTCAGCGTTTCAAGCACTACTCTAAGATGAACTTCATGCTCTCTTTCATCCTTAGAGTACTCAAAACTAACATCTATGAAAACCAATATGAACCTATCCAAGTGCTCTTGGAAAATCCTATTCATCAAATCTATAAAGAAAGCTGGCGCATTAGTCAGTCTGAATGGCATCACTAACCATTCGTACGATCCATATCTGGTTCTAAATGTCGTTAAAGGAATACTATCCTCGCCACTCTAAGCTGATGGAAACCTATCGCTAAATCCAACTGTGAAAATATCTTGGCTCCACTCACATGATCGAACAAATCGTCAATCCTAGGCAATGGATATTGCTTTTTTATTTTTTTCTCATTCAACTTACGATAATCGATACATAACCTTAACGATCCGTCCGGCTTCATAGCAAACACTACGGCTACTCCCCAAGGTGAACTACTAGGTCTGATAAATTATTGCCTTCCAAATCCACCAACTGCACCTTAAGCTCCCTCATTTTGGTAGGTGTCATCCTGCTTAGCGGTCTACTAACTAGTTCTGCTCCTGGCACCAAATCTATCTGAAACTCAATGGCTCGTTTTGGTGGTAATCCTACTACGGGTTCAAAATTATCCACGAATTCTCTAACCATAAAAACTTGATTCAACTCGTCTTCTATCTCCACAATACCCAAAAAAGTATTCACCTCACAACTAGGGTTTTCTATGGTATATACAATCCGCTCCCTAAAGTCTCAGTGTCTAAGCGATATTTTCCCATCATGGCAAAATATCCTAGCATCGTACTTTCTTAACCAATCCATACCCAAAATAATTTTGAATCCTATGAAATCAAACACATGAAAACTACAAACAAAAGTACGACCTAACAAGTCAAACTTTAGGTTGTCACATGTCATCCCAAGTGTTGCATACCCTCCTATCGGATTTGCAACCCTTAAGGAAGTAACTAGGTATGAGGGTTCTAGGTTAAGCTTATCTACCAAACACTGAGATATAAAAGAATGTGATGCACCAGTATCAAACAGAACACTAACTGCCATACCAAGAATCACAAGCGTACCTCCCAACACTGCTTTCCCTTTTTCCCATGTCGTGGGTCTCGCGGTAGCTGGCTCCAATGCATATACTTTGCCCTTTCCATCCTTAGTAGGCTCCTTGCATTGGCTCTTGTAAAGACCCATCTGATCACAATTGAAGCATTTGATATTCTTCTTACCAGTCACTTTCTTTGCCTCTCCAGAACGACATTCATTCGCAAAGTGCCCTTTCTTGTCGCACTTAAAACAGACAACTTTTGACTTTCCGTTCTTCACGGCTCCACTCTTTTGGGCTCCCTTCTTGGGAAAGAACTTCCTTTTCTGACTCTGCCCTACCTCGACCTCCTTCGCCTTATTCTTCTCCACAGAAGCAATAATTTCACCATGTCTTAGAGCCATCTCTACTGCAACATCACAAGGATCCCTGATATGAAGTAATGTAGCCCTGGCTAATTCAGGTTTCAACCCTATAATGAACTTCTCGTTTCTCTTAATCATGGTATCCACAGTGGAATGACCATATCTTGCCAACTCCTCAAACCTTGTAGCATACTCTAACACATTCATCTCTCCCTGCTCTAACTCGGTAAACTTTCTAAGCAAGGTAGTGTAACAACCCGAAATTTAACCCATAATAATTAATTCGTTAATTAATTAGATAATAAAATAACTTTGTAAAACTATCAGATTTAAGCCACAAAAGTTTCACCATTGTGTTCATGGTAGTTTTCTGGTCAATTAAAATATATAGAACGTCAAAATCTGAGCTTATATGGACAAGTTATTAAATAAACAAAATAAGCAGAAAATGAAGAAAAGAATATATATATATATATATATATATATAGGCAGGTCGACCGGCCGGTCGACCTGGGCACTAGGCGATCGACCGCCCGGTCGACCCGCCTCTACTATTTACGAACAAACGTTCGTTCGTTCGAACATTCTAAAGCCTCAAACTGACGTATTTTGCATTCTTCATTTTAATCCGGTCCTTTTATTTTTGCATTTGATGGCTCCTATTCAGCCTATGACGTGGTTGCACCTGATTCCATCTTCAAAATTTAACAGTTTGAGATCCACTTCTACCCCAATAAATAGACCCCTAGACCTAACACTTTTTCTCATTCTAGGTTTTCTCCAATTGGGTTCACCTTTCTAGAAAGGACCCAAAATGGAATAATTTTCCAAGGAGAAAATCGTTATAAATTAAATTATTTTACAACTCCTAGTGGATCCAGGAAGACCAAAGGAAGAGCTTTGGACCGGAGATGAGTGATTGTAATTATTTTAGATTTCTTTAAGTAATTTAAAATAATAGGGTTTCCAATAGTTGTAGTTTTTACTACGATTTTAGAATAACCTTTTTCGCAGTATATTTACAATTTTCAGAATTATTTTCAGTCTATTTCTTTTTAGCTATTCTTTTCAGTAATTTTAGTTTATTTACTGTTATTTATGCGTTATTTACATCTTTTTCCTACGCTTTGGATTTCTTCTATTTTCAGTTTCTTTTATTCCTCCTTCTTCTTCGCGTATGGATTAGAATAGAATTAACGCTAATATGGATTAAATTGTAAGAAAACTGAGATAATGGAATATAATATGTAAGTTACAAAGACTGTAATATAAATGGAATTGGACTGAAATTATGCCTAATTATGATATTAATTGGACTGAATTAAAGAAATTGGCCTAGTTATAACTTAGCATTATAACTAAAAAGAGTAAAAGATGAAAGAAGCTTATTTTCACACTTAGACCTTGGGTTAAGCAATAAGCATGATTATAACGTAGGTTATAATAAGAAAAAGAACGGAATGAGGCTTATTTCAAGACTTCGGATAAATTAATAAGAAAAAATAGCAAGAATAATAGTAATGGCTTATTCAAATAATTTATCTAAGTTAATAAGCAAAGATAGGAGTAGGATCCGTACCGGCAGCATTTCCCTTATGCTGTTTAGGGTAGATAGGCGATCAAAATTTATAGAGGAAGATCCGTACCGGCAGCATTTCCCTTATGCTGTTTAGGGTAGATAGGCGATCAAAAGTTAAAGTGGAAGATCTGTACCGACAGCATTTCCCTTATGTTGTTTAGGGTAGATAGGCGATCAATAATTAGAAGTCTGAATCATGGGGATTTGGACAAGGGGCGCAACTAGATTTTGTTTAACAGGGACCAGTACCAACAGCATCCCCTATTATTTCTATGGACATGGTGGTCTCACATTAGCCTGAAGTAAGATGAGGGCACGCTTATGCTATCTAGGGTAAATAAAAGGTCAAAAGAGAAAGCAATAGATAGTGTGAATCGGCGGTGACCGAGCGTGCAGCATCGTTTAGGGGAAATAAGTCGCTATTGAGTTCCACAGCGCTTAGTAGGTGTCTTTCGTAGACACCGGTGTCTTCTGTTTAGGGACCATAGGGTCCGATCCGCGGTAGACACATTAGTAGAAGACCTATCAAAGGGTAGAATTAGGGTTACAGCCTAATTATAGGATTAGGAATTCAGCCTAATCAGAGCAGCTATCAAGGACAAGTGCAAACAATCAAAGTTAACTTATCTTATTTGAGCAATAGTTTAAATTGTATTTATTTTCGATTTTATCTCTTTCCTATTTCCTTTGTTTCCTTTTTATATACTAGAACTGTTGTAGAGTCTATTACTTTTATCTTGCTTAAAGACTCTAGTAGTTACTATCATTCACCAGACTTTTAGTCTGACTCGCTCCTCTATTTTCCCCTTTTTCCCTCCCATAGGCAATTAAGGGAGAAGTTAGTCGATTGCAGTTGCTCGGAGGTTTCTTGGAGAATATTTCTACCATGTATTTCTTTTATTTTAACTTTATTTCTTTCTATGTAATGGCTTATTATGAGGGATATTATATACTCTGATTTTTGAGACTATGAGTTTTTTTTTATATCATGAGACATATTGGGTTTTGAGACATATATGTTGTATTTGGTATTTGACATATTTGGTTTATAAAGTAATAATGCGATTTTATTTTAAATAAGTTATATCTTTAAGTTTCCGCTATTTTTACCTATTTTTTTCTTGTGAATCTTAGTCTCTGTTAGCTTTAGTTATACCTACAATGCACCACTCCTTTTAATGTGTCCTTTTGGGTATATTAAAGGGTGTGGGGGTGTTTCACTTGGTATCAGAGCCTACGGTTATAGGATTCCTAAAAATTTATTTTTAAAAAGTAAAGTATTTTTCGAAATAACTTGTTTTAAAAGTATTTTTCAAAAAAGAACTTTTAGAAATGTTTTTAAGTATAAAAGAGTTTTTATAAAATTCCCCTCATAAGTCTAGTTCAATCTCCCTTTGACCCTTTCCTAAACTATCATTTTTTTCATAGAATGGCTAATGCCCCGAACCTTCTCGAGGGCATTCTAGTCCCAATTTGGTTTCGTAGGTATTTACAAGCCACGACTCCAGGGGGTGCACGGGCCAGTGCCCAATCCTGCACTAGCGGGTGGGAACCCCATCAACCCACCTACCGCCATCAATTTCTCTAAGCTTTGTAAGGATTTTGCAAGTTTGGGCGGGAAGACTTTTTTTGGCAAGGAGACTTTCGTAGAGGCTAGAGCTTGGCTTAGGGACACGGAGAGGATTTTTGATCTTTTGGCATTGGACGATCAGTAGCGGGTTCACCTCTTGGCAACTGAAGAAGGAGTTGTCTATTGGTGGGAGGTGATCGAGTTGGAGGGTATAAATGTTACTTGCGATGGATTCCGGGAGCGATTTGATAGGAAGTTTTTGTCTCTGGCAGAAGAGAGTGTACAGCTGAGAGGTTTACCAATTTGAAGCAAGGGAGTTTGGCTATTAAGGAATACGTCAATCAATTCAATGAGCTATCGCGGTTTGGTATGGAATTGGTGAACACACCGCATAAGAAAGCTATGAAGTTTGCGAAGGGATTGAATCAACCCCTTCAGGGATTATTGCTGACTCATGTACCGATGGAAGCTACTTATGAGTCTTTGGTCGAGATGACGCTTATGTCGGATATAGTCAAGGAAGGGGAGTCTAAATAAGTCATTAAGACTGAAGGTTCTAAGAAGAGGGCAGAAGGACCTCAAAAATAGATCAAGAAAAAAGAGAAGTGCAAGAGTTGTGGGATGATGGGTCATTGAAACACCCCACACCCCTTAATATACCCAAAAGGACACATTAAAAGGTGTGGTGCATTGTAGGTATAACTAAAGCTAACAGAGACTTAGATTCACAAGACTAAAATAGATAAAACAGTGGAAACTTAAAATAATAACTTACTTAAAATAAATTTTTTCATAATTGCTTCATAAATAAGTCAAATACCAAATACAACATCCATATCTCAAAACCCATCATGTCTTATGAAATAAAAATTCATAGTCTCAAAATTAGAGTACATAATATCCCTCATAATAAGCCAGTACAAAAAAGAACTAAAGCTAAAATAAAAGAAATACATAGTAGGGAACTCTTCCATGAAAACTCTAAGCAACAACAATCTACTGACTTCTCCCTTGATTGCCTATTGGTGGAAAAGGGGAAAATAGAGGAGTGGGTCAAACTAAAAGTATGGTGAATGATAGTAATTACTGGAGTCTTTAAGCAAAGTAAAAGTAATAGACTCTACAATAGTTCTAGTATATAAAGTGGAAACAAAGGAAATAGGAAAGAGATAAACTGGAAATAAATACGATTTAACTATAAGATAGGTTAGCTTTGATTGCTTGCACTTGTCCTTGATTTCTGCTTTGACTATGCTAAATTCCTAATCTTGTAGTTAGGATGTAACCCTAATTCTACCCTTTTTGATTGGCCTGCTACTCCATAGACTTTACTGCGGACTAGCCGCTGTATAACTCCCTATACAGCAGCCAATGGTATCTACGAAAGATGCACAAAGCAACCACTGTGGATCCGGACAACATATATAGCTCCCTACACAGAAGGCAAAGGTGTCTACGAAAGACACCCATACTAAGCGCTTGGAACTCAAAGCTAGTACTGAGCATCCGAATGGAAGTCACATGTGTAACTGCCACCATGCCCATGCTAACTTTTGCTCCACCTATTGGGTCTTCTTATTACCTCAAACTTCCAGCATAAGCATGCCCCTCATCCCACTTCAGGCTAACATGAGATCACCGTGTGTCCATAGAATCTATAGGGGAAATGTTGTTGGTACTGGCCCTTCATCCAAACAATATCTAGTTGCGCCCCTTATCCAAATCGCCCGTTATTTGGACTTCTATTTGACCAATTACTACCATTCTTAGCATAAGCGTGCCCTAGGGAATGCTATTTGGTACAAGTCCTACTTTCATCTTTGCTTATTAACTTGGATAAATTATTTAAATAAGCCTTTACAATTTTCTCTACTATCTGTGCTTAGTAATTTATCCTATGTCTTAAAATAAGCCTTATTATATTCTTTTTCTTATTATAACCTATGTTATAATCATGCTTATTACTTAACCCAAGGTTTAAGTGAGAAAATAAGGTTCCTTCATCTTTTAACCCATTTAGTTATAATTCTAAGTTATAACTATGCCAATTATCTTTAATTAGTCCAATTCCAATTATAATTAGGCGTAATTTTAGTCTTAATTCCATTTTTGTTACAGTTTATAATTTACATCTTATAATTATAAATAGGCCAATCTCTTTAATTCAGTCCAATTAATATCATAATTAGGCATAATTTCAGTCTTAATTCCATTTTTATTACAATTCTATACTTCTATATAATTTACATCTCATAATTATAAATAGGCCAATCTCTTTAATTCGGTCCAATTAATATCATAATTAGGAATAATTTCAGTCTTAATTCCATTTTTATTATAGTCTTTATAATTTACATCTTATATTCCATTACTTCAGTTTTCTTAAATTTAATCCATATTCGCATTAATCCTATTCTAATCCATACGCGAAGAAGAATGAGAAATAAAAGAAAACTAAAAATAGAAGAAAATCCAAAGCATAGGAAAAGGATATAAATAACGCATAAATAACAGTAAATAAATTAAAACACTGTAAATAAACTGTAATTAATGGAAAAGCTATAATTAACAGAAATAAACTAAAA
Organism: Allium fistulosum; assembly: GCA_030737815.1. Lineage (NCBI taxonomy): Eukaryota > Viridiplantae > Streptophyta > Magnoliopsida > Asparagales > Amaryllidaceae > Allium > Allium fistulosum. The sequence goes on along the minus strand of CM060901.1, from coordinate 1,418,265,196 downwards.
TTAGCTAAAAAGAATAGCTAAAAGGAATAGACTGAAAATAATTCTAAAAACTGTAAATAAACTACTAAAAAGGTTATTCCAAAAATCATAGTAAAACTACAACTATTGAAAACCCTATTATGTTAAATTACTTAAAAATCTAAATATAATTACAATCACTCACCTGTGGTCCTTAGCTCTTCCTTAGGTCTTCCCGGATCTACTTGGGGTTGTCAAATAATTTAATTTAAAGCGATTTTCTCCTTGGAAAATTATTCTGTTTAGGGTTCTTCCTGAAGAGGTGAACCCAATTGGAGAAAACCTAGAATGAGAAAAGGTGTTAAGCCTAGGGTCTTATTTATAGGTGTAGAAGTGGATCTCAGACTATTGGATTTGGGTATTGAATAGGATGCGACTACGTCATAGGCTGAATAGGAGCCATCAGGTGGAAGCACGAAAGGACCAGATGAAATAAAAGAATGCAAAACAACGTGTATGAAACTTCTACTGACTCATTGTTGTGTCAAATTACAATGCGCCTTGTCAGTGCCTTATCTCATATTTAATTCAATTAATTACACCCTCAATAATATACAAACTATAAATAACGTTTTCTTCTCCTCAATTAATTTCTAATTTGTGCATTTTATTTCAGGTTAAATTTCCATGCGTCTCTCTTTATTCACATGTTTCATTTTAGTTTTCAACATCCCATTTAATTTACATGTTTACGTCTAAATTAAATAAATAAACAACATATCAATATCTTTCCATATTTACATCTAAAATAAATAAATTAACATGTGAATTGTTATATCTACAATTTTTTTCCATATTCACATCTGTTGTAATTAGATAAATAACATATGTCCACAAACGTGTATACATGTTGTGTATTAATTAGTAACCTTATTCTTTACCTTTAAATTGAACAATCAATTACATTAATTAATCGGTATAAATGTTTTATGTTCAAAAACCAAACGGACCCTTATTCCTTACTAACAAAGAAATAACATACCTTATATTTTCTGTAAGAAATGCAATCCTTCCATAATACACTCTTGCCTTTTCATTTCAAAATATAACGTTTATTTTATAAAATCCCTTCTTTTTTATAAATATATGGTTACATTTTCTCTCATTTACAATAACCCATCTCATTTAAACATCGTCATCTTCACTTTTCAAATTTATAAAAGTAGATGCCTTCTTTTTAAATATACTGTTATATATATTATTTTTCCCTTTTTTTGTAACAAAACAAACTACCTGTTTATAAAATCATACATATATTCAAAAATGAAAAGTTTATTTTGTTTATCTCAAAACATGCATTTATTTCTATTTAAAATGTTCATTCCATTTTGACACAAATGCAAGTTCTTATATTAAACTCAATTATTAAAATTTAATTCTTCTTTCCCTTTCTAATTGAAACATTTCAATAAATCTACTGCTAATTAATTTTAATACTAATTTCAAACGAATTCTAATTATAAACACTATTTCTTTTCACTTATAATTATTTATTAATTCCTCCTTAAATTTTGGGCTGTTACAGTCATTATGCAAAAGACTGTAGAAAAGCAGCAATGAAGGGGAAGTGTTTCAATTGTGGACAGCCTGGTCACTTTAGTAAAGCTTGTCCCCAGAAGATGGGGGCAGGAAGCAGGTGCACCAGCGGAACAGATTCAGGCTTTGGAGGCAGCACCTTCCAACAGCAGACCGGATCGAGGTAGGAAAATTTGATTCCTATTTCTGATTTTCCCCTTTCAAACCCTTTTAAATCCGTGAGCATAACACTTTTTTTATTTCTAGTTCTCTGTTGGATTGTTTGCACTTTGACATTTCTTTAATAGTAGACCCCATTATTGTTTCAAACCCCATAGGAGGATCGACACACTTGTCTATGGTTTGTAGGTGTTGAGTAAATTTCGACCGGGCCTGCCGAACCAACTCCTTCTCACCGAACCAACTCCTTCCCCTGCCTACCGAACCAACTCCTTCCCACCGAACCAAGGTCCTACCGAACCAAGTCCTCACCAAACCAATACCCCGGTACCAACTCCCACCGAACCAAACTCCATCCACTCACAACCGGACCAAGGCGTACCGGACCAAGGCATACCGGATCAACAATGCCAGGCCAGATCGCATCAGCCCAGGCCCACCAGCAGCTATATACATCCAAGACCCCTGCCCCCAGCCTCACTCTATAAATAGAGGGGCAGGGGTACAACAATGGGACAAGTTTTTAGAGCTCAAGCACGGATAAAACTTTCAAACAACTTTCATATACTTGTATCAAAGCTTTGTACTTGTAATCTGAACAAGAAAGGAGAAATAATATATAAAGTGGACGTAGGCACATTCTGGCTGAACCACTATAAATCAGTGTGTCTTTTACAGTTTAGTCCCTGCTTTTTACATATTTGCATAAATCATCCAGATCACTAAAAACAACATAAAATCAACTAAATCATACGACTTGGAGGTGTTTGCCCATTTTTTGTGCAAACATTTTTGGTGCTTTCACTGAGAACGCTGAACCCCGGACTTCAGCTTCTCCCTTAACTTTCTTCCTATCAGCATCGTACATTGCTTGGAAGACATGCCTCCCAAGCAGAAGAAAGATGTTAACAAAGGAAAAAACATCGCAACCAGCAGTCGTCCAGATCCAGTGGTCACCGATCCAGTAAACCGTCCCATTCCAGCAGCAGTACCAAATGAAAGTCAGGCAAATCTGACAACCCCTGCCACAGAACAGCCGGCGGCAATTACTAGGGCAGATCTAGACAGGGTTGTGGCTGAAGTGACTAACCGCTTCACATCCCAGCAAGAAGCCTTGGTGGACCAACTCATGTCACGCTTCAGGAGTGCTGAAGAGTCCAACCGCAACACCGAATCATGGGGTGTGTCCCAGTCTGGAGGATCTCAGAGATAACAAAGATCTTCCTTCTTCGAAGGAGCTAACGACAGAAGCGGCCATGGTAGGAGTCGAGACTGAGCTCAGCCCGAAGTTAGACTTGAGGAAACGCTTGGGACCGAACCCAACGGGAGAGGTACCGGGCAGAGGTCAACTGTAGCCGAGCCTGTCTTACTGCCTAACCACGGAAACACCAGTGAACGGGGCCGAGCTAGAGTTCAGCCCGAAGTTGGACCCGTGGAAGCACTTAGATCAGAACCCAGCAGGGGAAGATCAAGGCAAGGGCCAACTGTAGCTGACCCTAGCATGCTCCCAGAAGACCAAAGACAGCCACTGGAAAATGTTAGGAATGATAGATGATACCATCCCTACAGGTCATCTGGACGGAATCAATCCCACAGAGCAGAGCCGAACTCATTTCTATCTGCTCCAAATTCTGATGAAAGGATGGCACGCTTTTTCAGAGAGTGTGTCCAACGGGATCAAAGAGATCGAGGCATAGACGCTAGAGTAACCAGCCCCTTCGCCCGCAATATCGAAATCACCATCACCCCCCGAGAATGGAAAATGCCAACAATGGAACCTTACAAAGGAACCTCCGACCCCGTTGTACACTTACAGAGATACACACAGCATATGCTCATGAGTGGAGCAACAGAAGGAGTGATGTGCAAATGCTTTCCGCTATTCTTAGCAGATCTAGCTACCTCCTGGTTCTGCCATCTACCCCAAGGATCCATCAGCTCATGGGAGATGTTGAAAGAAAGGTTCATCAGCCAGTTCCGCATTCATGTGAAGCATCCCAAGGACGCTTACTCCTTATCCAGTATCAAACAGAAACCCGGAGAGAAGCTGCAGCAATATCTAACCCGATTCAATGCCGCAGCGGCCGCAGTCCAAGATGCCGATGAGAAGCTTATCTTAATGGCCCTCTGTAGTGGCGTGCACCCGGATACTAAATTTGCTAGAAGATTGACAAAAGAAAAACCAGCTACTTTACCCGATTTCTTCCATGAAGCTGGGAAATATATGAGGCTTGAAGACGCTGCCACTGAGGGGCAGTCGGGGCAACAAAATAAGGCAGCTTACGGCAACACGCCCGCTGTAGCAAAGGACGTTCGAAGAAATGATTCTAGAGACAATGCTAGGGTCAAGAAGGGAGATAAGCGCCTATATCGGCCAGGACCGAGATTCAACACTTACACTCCTTTGAATGAAACCGTCGAAAACATCTTCCTTGCCACCCAAGCCGAAGTTAGATACAAACGCCCACCATACAAGAAGGAATCAGATGACGCACTTAAATCTGGAAAGTTTTGCCGCTTCCACGAATCTCATGGGCATGATACCAATGAATGCCATCATCTCCGGGACTTGATTAAAGAACACATCAGAAGGAAGAGACTGGAACGCTATGTAAAAGGTCAGAACAGGACTCCAGCTCTTGCCAATGAGAACCCAAGGCTACCCTCCCCAGAGATAGGCGGAGGAAATCACAACACTAGAGGCTCCAGTCAAGAGAAGATAGTGGTCCATACCATCTCGGGAGGACCACACATCGCCGACAGAAGCTGGGCAGAGATGGAAAGATATGGAAGGTCACTTAGAAACAATGAAGACTGCGTTAATTCTGTTATAGAAGAACGCCACCCGAAGCGGAAAGAGAGTGATGACATCACATTCAGTAGGCGTGACCTAGAGGGAAGGTAGTACCCTCACATGGATCCCATGGTTATCTCTGCCCGGCTCGGTCCAGCCGAAGTCTTCCGAATTCTGGTAGACACTGGAAGCTCAGTAAATATTCTATTCAAGCATGCATTCGACAAAATGAAACTGTCAATAAAGGATGTTTCTCCCTGCAATAAACCACTACACGGTTTCACTGGAGATGCGAAGATGCCCCTCGGGCAACTGGACCTCTTTGTTGAAATAGGAAGTCATCCCCACTCTGTTGTGCGGAAACAGACATTTGTGCTGATAGAAAACCACTCGGCCTACAACGCCTTCTTAGGAAGGCTAGCCCTGTCTGACTTCCAAATTGTCCTGGTCCCATGGTGCCTAAAGATGAAATTTCCAACGGACAATGGAGTAGGGGAAGTAGAGGGAGACCAGGACATTGCTCGAGACTGTTATGTAACTGAACTTCGCAACAACCACAGGAAGCGTAAAGGGAAGAGTGTAGAGATCGCCCTCTGCACAAAAAGTTTGGAAGCATAGCAACTAAAGAAAGCCCCTCCTCTACGATATACCAGCGACCCTTTCAATGAATTAGACCCCAGGGATAAAGAGGAGGAGGGCACCGCAGAGCCTGCAGAGGCTATGGAATTTGTATCTGTAGACCGACATGACTCGAATAGACTATTGAAAGTCGGGTCCCAACTAAAAGCAGAATTGAAGGAACAACTCATTGATTTTCTCCGCCACAACTTAGATGTATTTGCATGGTCACACGCTGACATGACCGGAATCTCCCCTGACATAGCATGCCACGTACTAAACATTGATCCTACCAAGGCACCAGTAAAACAGAAAAAGAGAAGTATGGGGGCAGAACGATCAGCAGCCCTCGATGAAGAAGTAAAGAACCTACTTGCCAATCACTTCATACGAGAAGCCATCTACCCAGAGTGGATCGCCAACCCGGTGCTGGTAAAGAAGGCTAATGGGAAGTGGCGAACATGCATTGACTTCTCCAACTTAAATGATGCCTGCCCGAAGGATTGCTTCCCACTTCCCCGAATCGATCAGCTTGTGGACAGCACAGGCGGGCACGAACTCTTATCTTTTATGGACGCATACTCAAGATATAACCAAATTCCTATGCATGCTCCCGATCAAGACCACACTAGTTTCATCACTGATCGGGGATTGTACTGCTACAAGGTAATGCCTTTCGGACTTAAAAACGCAGGGGCCACCTATCAGCGCCTCGTCAATAAGATGTTTGCAGGGCTAATAGGACAAACCATGGAAGTTTATGTGGATGACATGCTGGTAAAGTCAAGGGGAGCCGACGATCACGTAAGCCACCTGGATGAAATGTTTCAAGTACTTCGTCAATATGGAATGATGCTGAATCCTCTAAAGTGCTCCTTCGGAGTATCATCGGGAAAGTTTCTAGGATTCATCGTTCATGCCAAAGGAATTGAAGCAAACCATGAACAAGTCCGAGCTCTGAAAGATATCAGGATACCTTCGACCCGAAAGGAAATGCAAAGCCTAAATGGGAAGGTGGCCGCCTTGAGTAGATTCATCTCTAAAGCGACCGACAAATGCATCCCCTTCTTCGAAGCTCTAAAGAAAGAGAAAGGAAAGTTCGAATGGACTGATGAATGCTTAACAGCTTTCCTTAACTAAATCGAACACCTCCAGAGACCACCAGTACTCTCAACTCCGAACAAAGGCGAAGAGCTATACCTATACCTTGCTGTGTCATCTCATGCCCTAAGCGCCGCATTGGTTAGAGAAGACGAACGCACGCAGCGACCAGTATACTTTGTAAGCAAGAGGTTTACAGGGGCGGAAGCCATATATCCTAAACTTGAGAAACTAGCGTACTGTTTTCTAATCACATCACGGAAACTGCGTCATTACTTCCAGTCCCATTCCATCAGAGTTCTGACCGATCAACCACTGAGGCAGGTACTCCATCGTCCCGACACTTCTGGGCGACTACTTAAATGGTGCATTGAACTAAGTCAATATGATATCACCTACCATCCTCGCACCGCCATCAAGGGACAAGCCATGGCCGATTTCATTGCCGAATTCACTACCAGCGAAGGTAAGGAGCAATCGGAAGTAGCAGAAGACATCAAGTGGAATCTATTTGTGGATGGTGCGTCAAACGAACAAGGCTCGGGGGAAGGTGTGGTAATAATCACTCCCAGGGGAAATAAGCTACACTATGCTATAAGGTTGGAATTCGCTGCCACCAACAACGATGCAGAGTATGAAGCAGTGATAGCTAGATTAGAACTTGCCTTAGAAATTGGAGCCAATTCTCTATGTCTTCATAGCGATTCTCAACTTATTGTAAATCAAATACTAGGATAATTCCAGGCTCGAGAAGAACGACTCGCGGCATATTTAAAGAAGACCAAGTTGCTTCTCAATCGATTGGATCGTTATTTAATCAAACACATCCCCCGGGAAGAGAACCAAGAGGCCGACGAATTGGCAAAGCAAGCTAACATGAGAGACGACGCTATTTCCGGAGCAATAGCCATCTCAAAGCAACTGACCCCAAGTTTTGAGCAAGTGAATCTGATAGCCGCAACCGAAGGAGCAACTTGGATAACCCCCATCCGAGACTACTTACAAAGTGGCACACTACCCAACGGGCGTAACGAAGTCAAGAAAATCTTGAGGAAAGCTTCCCGCTACACAATACAAGAAGGCATCCTCTATCGGCGTGGCTTCTCTAACCCCTTACTAAGGTGTGTCGCTGGAAGGGAAGCCAAGGAAATCTTATCCAACATCCATCAAGGAAGCTGCGGAGATCACACTGGAGGGCAGACTTTGGCAAAAAAGATACTCCGATATGGATATTTCTGGCCCACCTTAAGCAAGGACGCCTTAGATTTCGTCAGAAAATGTGACAGATGTCAGAAGTTTGCTAAGATTCCGCGGCTACCAACAACTGAGATTACTCAAATGACCAGCCCTTGGCCCTTTGCAGTATGGGGAATTGACTTGATCGGCGAACTGCCAATGGGTCGAGGCGGGGCCAAATATGCTATAGTGGCAGTCGACTATTTCACCAAATGGGTGGAAGCAGAAACCCTGAATAAAGTATCTTCAACGAAAGTTATTAACTTCTTGATCAAAAATGTTCTATGCAAGTACGGAGTCCCATTCAAAATTATATCGGACAATGGACTTCGGTTTGACAGCGAGAAGTTCGCCAACTAGTGCCAAGAGCACGGAATTCACAAAAGCTTCTCATCCATAGCTTATCCCCAGGCAAACGGACAAGTCGAAGCCGTCAACAAAATTCTGAAAACTCTAATCAAAAAGAAACTCGAAAAGTCAAAGGGCGCTTGGGTGGATGAACTCCCTACGGCATTGTGGGCCTATCGCACATCTTTCAGAACATCAACGGGGCATACTCCTTTCTCTTTGGCATACGGATCGGAGGCTATGCTCCCAGTTGAAACCATCGTGCCTTCCCACCATAGGATCCACTATAACCCAGAAGAGAACGAAGAACTCCTTCACATGTCTTTGGATCTAACTGAGGAGAGAAGAAATGATGCAGCCCTCAAAGCAGCAGCCCACAAGCAAAAAGTGGCAGTACGATACAACTCCTAGGTCAAGCATCGTATCTTACAAGAAGGAGATCTTGTCCTCAAGCGGATCTCCCCTCGCCTCGGAGCACTAGATCCAGTCTGGGATGGACCATATGTAATTCATAAAGATCTCCATAATGGAGCTTATATTTTGTCAACAGTGGACGGAGAGGTGTTTCAGAGGGCATGGAACATCCAACACCTCCGTCGATACTTTTCTTAACTTGTACTGCCCATATGAAGTGAATTAACAAAGAGAATCAGTGGACGTAGACATTTCCGTGCCGAACCACTTTAAAAAACCTTGTCTCTTTTTTTAGCTTGTTCCTTTATATCTTGGCTGCTTGTTAACTTTATCCTTTTCTGTTGAACAAAAACCCGTGCAAATAGCATTTTCATTCAAGGCGCTCCACAGCGCGACTTCTCCTGGACAAAACCTAACAGGTACTATACAAATCTATGCCCTTGCCAATGAGACACTTTTGCTCCGGCATCCCTCTACTGCGGGTTAACTCATTTCTCGCGACGGTCCTCAAAGCCAACTGTAATGAGCCAATTATAAGCCACCGAGAAAGCCGAATATAGCCGAGGCAGCTCATTACGGCGTTCGGCTCGCCGGCAGCCGTGAACCTACTTTAAGCCCCAACATAAGGTGTGGCCAGCCAGGGGTAGTTCACGGTTGACGATCGGAACCCACGCTAGCCGGCCACAGTAAATCGAATAATACCCACGATTACGGGCCATAATGGCCCGGGTAGTTACTGTGCGCGATCTCGGCTCCGGTGTGTCTTAAGTACGGCTGTGGTAAAAAAGATTAACTCCCCGTGGAGGCGTAAGATGGGTGACAAATGTCTCCAAGACCCACAGCTAGGGAAAGTGACTACAAAGCCCGTTTGCCACGAACTTAAGCACATCGAAGGCCTTCCGTGATTGCAAGTTTTACTTTATCTCATATTTCAATTTTATTTAAAAGACTTTTCTCCTAACCTCTATAACGATCCCTAAAGTACAGGACACAGAATAGGAGACATTCGCTAATGGGAGTGGGAACTCACAACTGGACACTCGGCAGCATTCCATACTTGGTCACGCAGGACATTCAAAGCCGCCATCTTCAACTAAAAAATGAAGGGCGGTACTTTCTTTTTTTTTACGTAGCTATTCACACATCACATTAACATTGCAAGATATGAAATTGTACTTTAAGCAAAAAACTTGGCGTCAAATACAATTGAATTGCAGGCATATGCATAGCTATATTTCTTATACAAAATGTCAAAATAACAAAAGCATTCAAATACGACAGAATCAGCTTAAGTTAAAAAATTACACGTCAAGAATAATGTTGTTTATTACAAGTAGCATAATTACAACCTAGAAGTTACATTACTGTTTTGGGACTAACATATACAACGATGTCAAGTCCACAGAAAGATATCCAGGTCAAGTCAAGGAGCCGGCTGCATCGGAGCTTTGCCTGTGTCCTGTTGCCTACCTGACCGGTCAAAGAAAGAATTCATTAGCGATAAGCAACCAAGTTAACGGAAAGACTAGGAGGGAAGACTTACCAGCGCCTGCTTCCTGGCCATCCTGATCATCATCCTCTACTTGCACACCTGCCTCCTCAGCGGCAAGCAGCCCCATACCCTCCTTCACCGCCATCTTCTCCTCCTTGGTAAACTGGGCAGTGACCACATCCATTCTGAAGACCGCGCCACCCTCTTTATCCGCATCAGCCCTAGCCTCCTCCAGAGCCTTGAGATAAATCCTGGCCATAACTCGGGGATAATCATCCATCCTGGATAGGTTACCCTGTTTCCAGGTGCGGAAATACATGTCTTGGAGCATCTCATCCATCATCCCCTCGTTTTCCTCAAGCTCCCTCATTTGGGCCTCAAAAGCATTGCAGTCAGAACGGAAATCATAAATGAGCTTCAACTTACAGCCAGAGGTGAAGCGACGGATGGAAACAGAGTCATCCTTGATGAAAAACCATTCTTTCTTGAACATACTGAACTTCGAATAAAAGTCCAGGACCGGCTTGAAAGATACGGCTGATTCCAAGCTGATGTATGGAGACCCCTTCTTATAGCCTCTCAGATTGTACAAATACCGGATCTCCCGGTTGGAGGGAGGACGCCCATATCTCCACTGAAAAATGACAAACAGGCTCACCAGGATGGCGTAGGAGTTAGGCTGAAGCTGAAATGGAGCCACCTTCAAGTAGGTGATGAAGCTGAGTATCCAAGCATTGATCGGAGGAATGGCCCCACACATACAATGGTACCTACTATAGGAGAAATACCCTTCGGGGGGATTATATGGCATCACTCCTTCCCCCGGCAATAGCATACGTGCTCTGTCAATCCCAAAGGAGCGAGAAATAACGTCAAGCTGCTCGCCTTTGAGAGAGCTAGGGAAACAGTCAGGAGGTGAGTTCAGAAGCTCCTGAGGGCCATACCTGTCACGACCCGACTTCCTATGCCCAGGAAATCGTATCGTTTTAAAGAAAAGAAAGAGGTGAGAAAGTAGAAAAGATAGAAAAGAAGAAGAAACAACATCAGAATCTCAACAGCGGAATGAATAAAATATAATATATCACATAAATATCATATACATCAGAGTACACAGATAATACATCACATACTAGACAGTTATAAACACCTGTCTAGTTAATACAACTCAACATCACAGAGATACAACACAGCGGAATATACAGAATAACACTGACACAGCGGAACCAATATATATATATATATATCTACACGCCGAAGCCTCCTGCTCCAATGCTCCTCCAGAATTCGTCAAAGCTAAACCTGAATCCCTTGACTACCCGTAAAAATTTGGGTACCCGAGAGTTTATGAAAAACAGAAATAAACTTCGGGTCAGACATGGGTCTGGTATGAGTAACAGGTTAAAGTTGTTTAACTTTTAAAAATCATTTGAAACAAAAGGTATCACGTAAGACTTCCCACAAATAAACATGGGTAAGTTTTTACCTTACGCTAACCAAAACATTTGATAGGAAATCCAATGATATTATAATAGTGTCTAGGGTTTTCAAGTAAATATGAAATAGCCGAAATTGTTACATTCATTAAATTCCAGCATACTAGGTATACAATCAAAACCGAGGGCGCTTATTGGATTTTGGATTCCATACAATGGCTGGGCTACTGGGGTACCGCCCGTCACAGTACGTGGCCTAGATCACCGTACCGAGGACCCACCCTAAGTCCCCTGCAACACAAAGCCGGACCCGTTCCTTACTGAACAGTTCCAAACGAGACAACCCCGGCAGTCGGACGTCTCCACTGCCCACACAACCGAAATAAAAAGGGACATCTAGACAGGGGAAAATCTCGCTCTCAAGTGGGTGCTACCCACGAAGCTTTGCTGCACCTCCCCTGTTTTAGCCATTCCGGGTTGATGAGGCTTGAGGTCACGATTACCTTTATCAGAACTCATCACTTAGAATGCTCATCGTCCACCTGACGATGTGCTGAAAGCATTCAATCCATATAAGTTCGTTCCGGGTTCGAACGAAACCGAAGGCATTATCTCGTTACACTCGTATTGGAATCACCCTCAGAGTTAACGACGATAACCCTTGCACTCTGAATCTTCATCTCGAATCTATAAGTACTATTTCCGTCAAACTCATTACGGAATCACCCACAGAGTTATACTGACGAATAGTTCTTATACCCCGAGTCTTCACTTGCTCCACTTGGATTTCACGACCTATCGTTATTTTGGATCGATGTGGTATTCGGGTCTCCAGACCTGGAATCCCGGTATACGGAAACCCGATCCCGGTCTCATCGAAATCCAAAACGTGTCTTTTAAGGCCAAGTTGTTTTAAAGGTTTAAAACAATTCAATTCAATTATCCATATCAATACAGATAGAAAATCACAATATCACAGATAAATAATCACATATCAGCATAAATGGATAATCTATGATATCACACTTAAATCAGAGCATCCAAATCAAACAGAGATTACTCATCACAAACTGAGTTTTCAATCAATCAATGGGAATTCATATCATCCATTCATAAGCAAAGATAATAATTACATCGTTGGTAATTAATTTAAAATGAATTAAATCAATTACCCTACCTTTAATTAATTTAAAATTAATTAAATTAATTACTTCATCATTATTAAACTTGCCTATATTAATTAATTATCAATCAATTAATAATTCATCATCCCATTATTCCTTTTTATTAATCCTCCCTGATTAATTTTCTTTAATTACATTTAAGTAAATTCTTTGAGTTACTTCTCAGATTAATTACTTAACCAAATATGGAAATTAACCCTTTCATAACTTCATTTATTAATTAACTAAAGTTAATTACATTACATAATTAATTGTATTAATAAATTTTTTTCATTTATTAATTTATCCAAATACATTTGTTCCAAATTCCAACATTAATTATAATAATTAATGATCTCGAATTAAATTTACAATTTAATTTAGTTAAATCAAAGTAATCAATCTTTAATTAAATCCACAATATAAATCACCCTTGATTAATCAAATCAGTAATTAACTCCTTTAATTACTCTATAAATAATTATCTCCAATTAATCCCTTGATTAATTATAAAAATAACCATACTCAGATTACCTTATTTACAAAACATCATTCCCTTAATTACATCTTGTAACGATTTACCAATTACTTCTCTGAGAAATTATACATCTCACATTACCAAATGATTACTCAACCAATTAAATGAGAAATTAACTCTTTAATTTCTTTCCATTCAATTAACTATACTTAACAGTTAAAATGTTGGTTTTAATTAATTAATCCAAATAACTATAAATAAACAGTTATATTGATTAATTATAAAATAATTCAGTTAATGACCTCCATTAACATTTATTTAACTACAATCTAAGTAATTAACTCCCATTAATTTATTATTAATTATAAATTCAACTTACCATTCATTGATAACATATAATTTACTTATTTCATTATCCAAACTTTAATTAATATAATTTAAACTTGTAATTACAAATTTAATCACTTAATTTATTTTTAAACTTGAATTACAAATGAAATCAATATAAATCCATACATTACCATTCAAATCCTCTTAATCGTTAATGAGTTTAAAATTTTATCTTTATCCCTTAAAGTAAACACACTTTCATTCCTAATAAAATTTTACTTACAAAATATTTAAACATTTATTTTCTCCTTTCCTTTAAATTTTCATTTTAAATACCAAGTTTTGAACGAACACTAATTAAATTTAAATTACTTTATAAACAACTACCCTTTTCAATTACGAAGTTTAAACAATACTTTACTATGAAAGATTTAAGTCAAAACCCCTAAGTTCAAATATTTAAATTTATTAAAAGTATTTAAATTTTTAAACTTTTCTTTATTTCAAAACTAGAACTTGACCGCTTAATTAAAATTCAGTTTAACATTGGTTTAAATTTTAAAAAAATCAAAATTTAAAATCTGTTAAAACTGGAACTGTTTACACTTGAGGCATATGACCCGAGACCTCTTCAAACTGCTTTGAGAAAATGTGAAATTTCCCGAGCCAAACTCTAATCTACCCGTGAGTTATACTTGGCTACTGTTAGAAACTAGGAAACAGAGCTACCCGAGGCTTCCATACTTTTACTTCCAGAAATATATCAATTTACCCGAGTCCATCACCCATTTTCACGAGATTTCCTCGAGGCTAACTCTATCATTCCCAACTACAAGAACTGATACCAGATCAGTTATGGTGCACGTGCACACGTAATTCCCGCCGCCGCCACCTCTGGCGATCTTCCAGACATCTCGACGAACCACCACCAAGTCGACCTCGACCCTCGAAAACCACTCCACGAAGCTCCAGACGAATTCGAGTATTCACGAACTCCACTTGGTAAAACAACTCCGGCTAAACATCCTCGTCCAGGCGATTCCGGCCATCAGTCGCCGAGAAAATTCGTATACACCTCGTCGAACTCCTCCGCCACCCTCTCACAACATTTCGTCGCTCTCGATCAACTACACTGTACGTAGTGATCAAACTACCACCTCTCCTTAAAACTAGGGTTCCAGGAAGAAAACCCCTACCGCAACTTCCATGATGAAATATATCACCATCCACCATTTTTCCAAAGTGCTACGATCACTCCTCCATTGCTAGGCAGAACCCCGACCACCCCATCTCCATAGATCATCAGATAACCACACAAAACACTTTTCTGGTCAAACCAGAACTGCTCTCGAATTTCACCACTAAAAATTTAGATTTTTATGTTAAAAATCCTATTTTTGTATAAACAATCCCTTTATATAACTGAATTCAAGAATTTCGATAGTTAAATTTTTAACTTGTTCAAGTGATGCTCTGTATTTCTTATTTTCCAGATGCCACTCCATTTTTTTAACTAAAACCAGTTTGAATTCCAAGATATAACATCCTATATTGTTCTAAACTCAGGTACCAGTGAAGATTTAACCTTGGGTGTTTGATTTATGAATGGGTTTAAAATCTGAAACCAGTAAACATCCACATCATAACACACAGCATTTACATAATATGATCACAGGCTTTAAAACATGACTACAGGCATATTCGTTGCAGAGAAAATCATGCAATACCAATTTATACTTATATTTTTAAAAACATTTGTTACTCACCAGCCTTAGGGGAAAGAACAGATCACCCATTTGAAACAGTTTTGAAACTGGAAGAATGTCTCCACTAGATCTCCCTGCCCATCCTACTTCTCTGTTGTATTGGGTTGCAGAATTTTGTTTTGATTTTTAATGGAGTCTGGTTTAAGTTTCTAAATGAAGTTATTTTGCAATTTGTATTAGCTCGAATAGGATGCAAGTGATAAAAGAAGTTGTTTACAGGTTTGTATATTTTTTTTTCATGTCAGAGATATTTTCAAAATGGAGGCTGAGAAGAGTTTTTATGCCATTCGAAATGACAATAGTTGGCTGCTAAGGATATGAACATTTAATGTTTCTTGTACTATGATGTTTCCTTTGATACTTATCTTATATTTTATAAACTTGCCTGTGACTTCATTTGCAAGCTACCAGCATCTCATATTTTGCTTTGTATGTTTTCATTTCTTTTACTTTGTAACTTCAAGTCTGCATGTCATACACATATTCGAACCATCTACTTGTTTTTATGCTGCCTTGTACAACTCTAGTTATATTTTCTTGGTTCAATTGACTCTTCAGATCTGTCTTACTTTTTAACAATTAAGATGTTACTCTAGTATATTTATGAAGTGTAATAGTTATTGTGTAAGTAAGATGTTATTGTAATATACTATTTGATTTTAAAATGTGGTGGATGCTATTTGATTAAGTTGTTAGATTGTTTAGTGATTGTTTGATTATTTAGTATGTTTGTTTTACAAAACAAAATGAATGTTATTTAAATATGTTGTTGTATTATATTAATGTGTATTTGTTATGCATATTATCGTATTGTATTTCTATTGAATATTTTATTTATATTATAAAAGTTCACTTATCAAATTTAAAAATAATGTAAACAAAGAAATTACTCTTTTATTCACATTTCTTATTTTATAATACATACTAGAATATCATTTGACAAAAATTGAATTTATAACATATATACATTTTAAATTATTTTTAACAAGCAATACTTTTATTTAAAAAGAAAATAGAACAAAATCCTTTTGTTAATAAATATAAACTTAAACCAAAGTCAGAAATAGTTCTAGACAATTTAAACATTTATCTAAAATATTTAAAACAATATATTTATGAATTTAATAGCTTTGAAAAACTTACTTTGAAATAAATAATAATTTCCAAACCACTAGAATATACATATTAGAAATTTAAAACAAAATTTATCGATTGAATTTAAAACAGAACTTCCCTATCTGCAATATATACCAATATATATAAAATAGATAGAAAATAATTCACAATACGATATTAATTAAGTGAAAAGTACCAATTCAAATGTTATAATCCAAAGATATTTCAAATCAATTAAATATTTATCAGAAGAAAAATATTAATTCAGATCTTATAATCCAATAATATATCAATTCAATTTAATATTCATCACAGATTATTAAATTGATATTGCTCGAAATTCCGGGATGTCACAATACCCATCTACTAGTGACCTCGGGGTGGGCCCATGACGTCCCAATCCCGACTGAGCTGGGGGCACTGCGGAAGGATCTTCTCTGTCCTGGGATTTCTTCTTTTCTGATCGGGTTTCAACTTTATGAGACATTTATCTACAACATAGGAAAGTATGAGAGTATGTAGTCTGGAATTTCACTTGTAATACAAAACATAAGTGCATCCCGTAGTTCAAGGCCGAGAGCCCATTCGGCACTCGTACTCCTCAAGGTGGCATTCGGTAGTACAAGGCGAAGGTTCATTCGGCCTTATACTCCCAAGTTCATTCGGTAGGTTCATTCGGTACTCAAGCCCCTTCGGTAAAACATTTGAGTTCATTCGATGGGTCAGTCATAAAGAATCATTCGGCAAAGGAAGACTTACCTGGTCCGGCAGATGAGATGGTTCGGTAATTGACTGGTCTGGTTATTTCAAGCAATCAAGTCTGATTCGGAATTCAGTTGATTCGGCTGTCTCAAACGGTGAAGGGTGAACATAGATGCGAGGTCCATACTTATAGACATCTACTAATGACCGGACCAATTGGTTCGGCACACAGGGCCGGATGAGGATATCCAAGCTAAAGCAAAGCACGCCATGTGCATACCCACATGCCTTACTTTGGGGGGCAAGTGTTGAGTAAATTTCGACTGGGCCTGCCGAACCAACTCCTTCTCACCGAACCAACTCCTTCCCCTGCCCACCGAACCAACTCCTTCCCTTGCCTACCGAGCTAACTCCTTCCCACCGAACCAAGGTCCTACCGAACCAAGTCCTCACCGAACCAATACCCCGGTACCAACTCCCACCGAACCAAACTCCATCCACTCACAACCGGACCAAGGCGTACCGGATCAACAATGCCAGGCCAGATCGCATCAGCCCAGGCCCACCAGCAGCTATATAAATCCAAGACCCCTGCCCCCAGCCTCACTATATAAATAGAGGGGCAGGGGTACAACAATGGGACAAGTTTTTAGAGCTCAAGCACGGATAAAACTTTCAAACAACTTTCATATACTTGTATCAAAGCTTTGTACTTGTAATCTGAACAAGAAAGGAGAAATAATATATAAAGTGGATGTAGGCACATTCTGGCAGAACCACTATAAATCTGTGTGTCTTTTACAGTTTAGTCCCTGCTTTTTACATATTTGCATAAATCATCCAGATCACTAAAAACAACATAAAATCAACTAAATCATACGACTTGGAGGTGTTTGCCCATTTTTTGTGCAAACAGTAGGGGTTGAAATTTTTTATCCTAGGCATAGGATTTGATTGTGACTCCTATGTATTGTGATTCTCGGGGTATGGGATGATTTTGGAAATGGATTGGGTATCCACTTGTGAAGCAATATTGGACTGTAAGAGGAGAGTCATTAGATTAGAGACATGAAGCGGTAGGACTCTCGAGGTTTTTTGCGACCCACAAGGATCAGTTATGTTGAGCTTCGTTTATTCCCTCGATTCATCATCAGTGGAATAGATTCGGTTCCGGTCGTAAGAGATTTTCCAGACGTCTTTGAGGAGGTTAGGGGACTACCGTCTAGGAGAGATGATCTTTTTGACCAGTTAGTTTGTTCTTCGGTATTCTCTCAGCTTGATTTAGCCACTGGAATTCGTTAGCTTAGTGTCGTTGATGATAGCATTGATAAGGTCATGTGTAGATAATTACATAAATTATAATTATTTCATATAAGTGGATTTAGTGGTAGTGCCTTAGAGTAAAAATATAAGCATCAAAGAGGAATAGGAGTAAAAGACTTTGGTAAGGAAATGGGATTACCAATATTTAGGAAGGATACTCCTAGGGTAATGAGAAGAAAACCCACTTTATGTCTAACCCAATAAAATAAAGTTATTAGAATTGAAAAGAAAAATTGTCAATATTTTTAAAGTAAATATTGGGTTTTTGGAAATATGGTAAGAACTTTAAATTGTTTTTTTTATATGATGTAAATTTTTTTGAAAAGGAGAAATTCTTTTTGGAGAATTATAGAGCATATATAGCTCACTACTTTCTTTGTAAGAAAACAAAGATTTTAAATAAAAAACCTAGAAAGTATTAAGTATCGAAAACGAAGATTACAACATTTATTGTTATAGCAGCTGTTTTCGTAAAAAAAAAGGGAGCGTAGACTATAACACTATTGTTATAGTGAGTGACTACCAAGAGAAACGTTTTTATGTAAGCATATGAGATTTGTTAATATTTATTTAAATCCATACACTAGTAATTTTGGGTTGTAGTAACGGTGTTTTACGCAACATCCGTTTTAACCCAAATAAAGATGTATCTAAAAAAGGTAGTTTCTAGGAATAGAAATAAAGTAATTTGTGAATACACTTATTAATTAAATAAGAATAAGGAAATATTTCCTAGTTATGGATATATATTAAAACAGTTTTGAAGATGGTTTTTTCTGAAAGAATGTGTAAGTTAGATATTAGAAAATACTTATCATGGAAGAATATAAATTAAACATACTTTAATCTAATGGAATGAAAAGAATAATGGTATAATTTTCTATAAAACCAATAAAAATATTTTGTGCAAGTTATAAGGAATATGGGAAAGAGATATACAAGGTATAAGAAGCACCATATTTTGTATAGACTATTTCGAAAAAAAATATAATAAGTTCCTTGTAACTTCACAAAAACATGAAGTCCACTTATAAAAAGAAAAGTTCATAGAAGATTTTAGCGTTAATAACTTCTCATAAGAGAAAGTAGTTCCAATACATTAAGGTAAGAGACCGTTAAGTGTAATAAGAAGATGTTTTGAAAACACATAAAGGATGTTTTAAAGATATTTTAGAAAAAATGGTTTGGTGAAAAAGTAAATAAGTTTTTGAAATGAAAAAATTAATAAAATTAAAATTTGAAAATTAATTTTTTATAGAAAACTGTAAAAGTCTTTAAAAGAAAGAGAGGTATAAGTTTTAGACTTAAAAAGTTGGAAGTTTTTCCCTCTAGGTTTGGGAAATAATATTAAGTGACCAAGTATTTTTGAAATTAATTGAAACAGAAAAGATAACACTTTTAAAGACAAAGATTTTGGGATTTGATGTTCTAAGATTTTAGAAACCTTAGTTTTTTTAAAATATGGTGATAATACCAAACCAAGTTGTCAAATGTGGAGTAGATAGGAATCATTTCCTAGGTATAAAGGAAAAGGTGCAAGGCTATGTAGGAGATAGCGATAAAGTGGAATTAGTAGGATGGCAAGACACACATGGTTGAGAATAAGTATTCTTGATTTTGGAGGAGTTTGGGAGAAGCATCTTCCTTTAGTGGAATTTGCACATAGTAACAGTCTTCAAGTTAGCATTGGAATGACACCTTTTGAAGCTCTTTTAGGAGAACCGTGCAAAACGTCTTCGGGTTGATTGAAGTCTACGGAAAGCTTACTTCTTGGTTCCGACATGGTTAGAGAGATTTCAGAAAAGACTAATTTGATTAGGAGAAAATTCGTATCTCATATCCATATCTCTTTGATAATAAGTTTTCGAATTTTCTTTTTCCATCTTTAGTTTTGAATAAGTTCTTTCCTTTATTATCCTTTGGGAGGGTAGAACTTAGGATTTAACCTATGGATGGTAGGATTTGATGTAAACATGTTATTAGGACATGTTATGAATGATGTATGCTAGTGGATGCTAATGGACGCATATATGCACTATCATTCTTTAGGGATCGACCTAATTAGGACACTATAGCATATGCATATGGATGTGTGTGCATTTTTAATTTATTTCTATGGTTGCTATAAATGGACGTTTACCACATGGTTTTTGCATTTGGATGATGTTTGTAGCACGCATGTAGAACTATCAGTTATCACTAGGAAAATATACATTCATTTGGATACATGGCACAGACATGATTGCATAAAAGGAGGTCAACTAAATCAGTGGACCGCCTAATCTTTTACATTAGTTAGAGACATTTACACCACACTAATTGCATAAGTACCATAAATTGCATTAGAAAAATTTAAGGACAATGAATGAATGGTTGATGATTGAGTAGTTGGTTGTAGAATTGGATGAAAACATTTGGTACATTCTTTTATCCTTTGATATTTCAGGGACGAAATCCCTTAAGGAGGGGAGAATGTAACAACCCAAAATTTAATCCATACTAATTAATTTGTTAATTAATTAGATAATAAAATAACTTAGTGAAATTATCAGAATTAAGCCATGGAATTTCACCATTGTGTTCGTGGTAATTTTTTGGTCAATTTCCATATATAGAACGTCAAAATCTGAGCTTATATGGACAAGTTATTAAATAAACAAAATAAGGAGAAAATGAATATATATATATATATATAGGCAGGTCGACAAGCCGGTTGACCTGGGCACCAGGCGGTCGACCGCCCGGTCGACTCGCCTCTGTTATTTATGAACGAACGAACGTTCGTTCGTTCGAACATTCCAGAGCCTCAAACTGACGTGTTTTGCATTCTTTATTTTAATCCGGTCCTTTTATTTTTGCATCCGATGGCTCCTATTCAGCCTATGACGTGGTTGCATCCCATTCCATCTTCAAAATCCAATGGTCTGAGATCCACTTCTACCCCTATAAATAGACCCCTAGACCTAACGCTTTTTCTCATTCTAGGTTTTCTCCAATTGGGTTCACCTTTCTAGGATGGACCCTAAATGGAATAATTTTCCAAGGAGAAAATCGTTAAAATTTAAATTATTTTACAACTCCAAGTGGATCCGGAAGGACCAAAGGAAGAGCTTAGCACTGAAGGTGAGTGATTGTAATTATTTTAGATTTCTTTAAGTAATTTAAAATAATAGGGTTTCCAATAGTTATATATTTTACTACGATTTTGGAATAATCTTTTTCACATTATATTTACAGTTTTTAGAATTATTTTCAGTCTATTTCTTTTTAGCTATTCTTTTCAGTAATTTTAGTTTATTTCTGTTAATTATAGCTTTTCCGTTTATTTAGTTTATTTACAGTATTTTAGTTTATTTACTGTTATTTATGTGTTATTTACATCTTTTTCCTACGCTTTGGATTTCTTCTATTTTCAGTTTCTTTTATTACTCCTTCTTCTTCGCGTATGGATTAGAATAGAATTAACGCGAATATGGATTAAATTGTAAGAAAACTCAAATAATGGAATATAATGTGTAAGTTACAAAGACTGTAATATAAATGGAATTGGACTGAAATTATGCCTAATTATGATATTAATTGGACTGAATTAAAGAAATTGGCCTAGTTATAACTTAGGATTATAACTAAAAAAGAGTAAAAGATGAAAGATGCTTATTTTCACACTTAGACCTTGGGTTAAGTAATAAGCATGATTACAACGTAGGTTATAATAAGAAAAAGAACAGAATGAGACTTATTTCAAAACTTAGGATAAATTAATAAGAAAAAATAGCAAGAATAATAGTAAAGGATTATTCAAATAATTTATCTAAGTTAATAAGCAAAGATAGAAGTAGGATCCGTGCCGGCAGCATTTCCCTTATGCTGTTTAGGGTAGATAGGCGATCAAAAGTTAAAGAGGAAGATCCGTACCGACAGCATTTCCCTTATGCTGTTTAGGGTAGATAGGTGATCAAAAGTTAAAGAGGAAGATCCGTACCGGCAGTATTTCCCTTATGCTGTTTAGGGTAGATAGGCGATCAATAATTAGAAGTCCGAATCATGGGGATTTGGATAAGGGCGCAACTAGATTTTGTTTAACAGGGACCAGTACCAACAGCATCCCCTATTATTTCTATGGACATGTGGTCTCACATTAGCCTGAAGTGAGATGAGGGCATGCTTATGTTATCTAGGGTAAATAAAAGGTCAAAAGAGAAAGCAATAGATAGTGTGAATCGGTGGTGACCGAGCATGCAACATCGTTTAGGGGAAATAAGTCCCTATTGAGTTCCACAGTGCTTAGTAGGTGTCTTTCGTAGACACCGGTGTCTTCTGTTTAGGGACCATAGGGTCCGATCCGCGGTAGACACATTAGCAGAAGGCCGATCAAAGGGTAGAATTAGGGTTACAGCCTAATTACAGGATTAGGAATTCAGCCTAATCAAAGCAGCTATCAAGGAAAAGTGCAAACAATCATATTTCCGGTTTTATCTCTTTCCTATTTCCTTTGTTTCCTTATTATATACTAGAACTGTTGTAGAGTCTATTACTTTTATCTTGCTTAAAGACTCTAGTAGTTACCATCATTCACCAGACTTTTAGTCTGACCTACTCCTCTATTTTCCCCTTTCCCCCCATAGGCAATCAAGGGAGAAGTTAGTCGATTGTAGTTGCTCGGAGGTTTCTTGGAAAAGATTTCTACCATGTATTTCTTTTATTTCAGCTTTAGTTCTTTCTGTGTAATGGCTTATTATGAGGGATATTATGTACTCTGATTTTTGAGACTATGAGTTTTTTTTATATATCATGAGAGATATTGTGTTTTGAGACATATATGTTGTATTTGGTATTTGACATATTTGGTTTATGAAGCAATAATGAGATTTTGTTTTAAATAAGTTATATCTTTAAGTTTCCGCTGTTTTTACCTATTTTTGTCTTCTGAATCTTAGTCTCTGTTAGCTTTAGTTATACCTACAATGCACCACGCCTTTTAATGTTACCCTTTGGGTATATTAAGAGGTGTGGAGTGTTTCAGGTAGACTTTGCCATCACAAACATGAATCTCTAATCGAACCTCTTCTTAAACTCAGCCCATGTCAGCGTTCCTTCATCCACTCCAATCGTCACACTATTCCACCAGTATAAATCTGCTCCTTGAAGCTCTCTCGTAGAGAGCGTTCTTTTCTGCTCATTAATGAGCCCCAAATCTGTAAAAATCCTCTCACAATTCAGCAACCAGTTTCCCACTTCTATGGCTTCTTCAGTCCCAACGAATGGTTTTCCTCCCAACCTGGCATAGTCCCTACTCAAAGCAGCATAATTGTTGACTACTGGAGCTTCCTGGGCTCCTCTCCCAACTACTCCAGAAGCAACCCTTGCTTGCATCATATTCACGAAAAACTAATACATGGCTCCCATGTAAACTTGTGGGACTTCAACACTAATATTTCCAGCTCGTGCCTGACCTGGGTTCCTTCTAGTATTAGGTCTGGCATTTCCATCTGCAGTGGTGCCTCCTCCACCAACATTATCTCTTCATGAATCCATATCTACATTCAAACCATCGTGAGATACAGAAAAATAACCTAATAAAGATAGGAGACTAGAGATAAAATGCATACTTATATATGGCAAATACAAGTACGTTACTATAGCCTTATTCCATACCCCAATCTTATCGCTAATTCCTTAGGATTATGTTTTTCAAAAATCATCTTTTTTGTTAAAGTTTTTAATAAACCTATGCTCTGATACCAAGTTGTAACATCCCTTATCTAAAGGCTTAAAGCTAAGCCTACAGATGTTGCAGTCATCCATAGTATTAACTTCTAGCGACTAAATATGGCTATGTTAAAGGTATCCATAATATCAAAAGCACATGAATACGAAACAATATCATAGATTTCTAAAAAACAATATCTTTGATTACATTTCCAAAATATGTTCCATGTTCAAATTACATAATCCCATAATCATTTCCCAGGTTCAGATAAAGTATAAGTATTACATAAATACGCCAAGAGCGACGTATGACGATGTCCCATTGGTTGACCAGAGTACTATATATACAATATAGCGGAATCAATCCGAAATATAACAGCAACTCCTAATTAGCTATCCGTCGGCTACCTGCTCGTCACTGGAAGCTTTATTCGCCAACTTACTAAAACCTGTAAACCTCAACCCTCAGCTTACTCAAATCAATTTTTGAGCACCCGAGAGTTTAAGGAAAATAAACTTCGAGTCAGACATAAAGCCTAGTGTGAATAATACTATACATCTTGGTTATCTGATATTAAGTAAGACCAGGTCGCTTAGTGGAACGGGTTTCCCCTCACTAATATCCTTTTTAAAACATATATTTTGAAAATTATATTCCTGCAACCAAATCTGGTTAAATATGTAAAGCAATATCATGTATATGTACATATCAGTTATCATATGGACTATATGACCATACACTATAGTTTTTTTTGGCAAACTACTAACCCTTGGCTGACTCGGGCCTACCAGAAAACATAAAAATCTAACATCTATTAGATACTCCTCTTTTGGATGGTCTGTCCTTACTTACTTCTCCAGGTCTAACCAATCCTAATGGTTTTGCTGGCTTACCAATAACCTGTCTTTCCTTTTTAGATTCCTTTCTATGTGTAACATAATTTTAGTCTTAATTGTGACAAAGCCCTACACCCTGGAATTTTTGACTAAATTAGCTAGAGGCTAATAGGGCGCAACCCTACACCAGTCCCATCTGGTCTTCTATTCTGGGTTATATTCTTAGGGTTAACTACCCTTTAAATTTTTCCATGAAAACCTTTTCAAAATGATTTAAACCTTTAAATCATACATATACAAGGAAAATATACTCTTTGCATTACTCTAAGCTATTTGCAATGTTATATATACTTTACTTAAAATAATGTTGATGAAATTATTAAGGATTTCACGTCCCTCCAAAATAAGTTAAAAGCCTTTTTAACTTAAAAGCACTTAGGCTATATTGCCAAAAACAACTCATTCGAAACTTTTTTTGAAACCTTTAAATATCCCTTTCGAAACCATTTAAAGTGCCCCTTTCGATATAAGTAAACTACTTTACTTTATAACCTTCGACCGAAAGGCCAAAACAAACCTTTCGAAATCAAACTCTTCGAAACCATTCATATTTATCCTTTTGAAAGCATTGGAAAACATCTCCTTCGAGAGCTTTAAAACCTTAGACATCCTATCTTTAAAACACTTAAACATGGCCTTTTGAAATCATTGGAAAACCTTTCCTTTTAGACCTTTCGAAACCATTGGAGAACCACCCCTTAGAAACCGTTCTTTAAACCTTTCAAAAGTATCAAAACATCAAGCCTTTCGAAAGCATTTGGGTTCAATTCATAACATGTGGAAGTACCTTTCGAAACCATTGAAACCATCTCTTTCAAAACCATTTGGGTTCTACTTTTTATAGAGCAAAAGGGTCTTTAAAACATGTAAGTCGAAAGCATATCTTTCAAAAGCATTTCCTAAGTAAAGAAGTGATGGTAACCCTTTCGAAACAAGGTAACCCTTTCGAAACCATCCCTTCGAAAGCATTGGAGAAGTGACTTGGTTTTTAAAACAAGGTAGCCCTTTCGAAACCAATCTGGGTCGAAAGGTAAAAAGCGGCAGTCAGGGGTTTCTACCCCTTCGAAAGCATTAAATTAAAACAAAAAGTGCAACCATTTGAAATCTTTCCTTTTAAACATCTGAATCAGTCGAAATCCAACCAGGTCGAAAGCACTTCCTTCGAAAGCAAAAGCATACGCATTTTCAATTTGAAACAAAACATGCTTCGATCCCCTCGGAACCTTTGGTTTTGACATAGTACCTTCTGCCTATATCCAATTCACTACGTACCAGGTATTTGTTAACATGTGCATTGGGTTCGATGGAGTCGGAGGCGAAGGTAAGGAGTCAGAAGCCTGGTGCCGAAAGTTTTGAAATAGGAAAAAGCATGTTGATTTGACTTTTTAAATTAGTCCTTTGTACCTAACCTGCCTAGTTAGTCAAATTATGATTGGTTGCAAATTTTTATTTTCTAAAAGTACTGTCAATTTTTAGAAATAACTATTTGGATTTTTTACAAATTACCCCATCTCCTTTTTATAAATATATAAAACATTTAAGTCCCATACCTTAAATAATTTTATATATCCATTAAAATACTTAGGAAAATTCTACAAAAAATCCAAAAAATCATTTTTAATATGTTTCCTAACATATATAAATTTCAGACCCTAATCCAATATAATTTGGTCGAAATTAATTTTAAACCCAAATTAGTATTTTCTTCATTAGAAAATTCATATAAAATCCACATTAATTCAGAAAATTATGAAAATTAAATAAATTTCGGAATTATTGTTTCTAATCTAAATTTAAATTCTCAAGGCAATTGGATGCCATATAATAGGGTTTTCATGTCAAAACATATCACAAAATCTATGTGAATTAGCATAAATCATCAACTGCATATAGATATACATTTTATCGTCCAAAACATGGAAAAACATTTGCAAATAATTCGGATTTCATTCCAAAACCTAAAACCATTAAAAATTGAGATGTAGTCATTATTCACCTTAGCTTTTTGATTAAGGATTTGAGATTTGTTCTTGATTAAGTGATTTGATTCTTCTTGTTGAATTCTTCTTCTTTGCTCTTCCTAATGGTGGCTGACCATAGCTCTATTTTGTTTGTGTAAATAGAGTGAACATATAGAATGAATCCTTAAGGGGGATTAGGTTATAAGGATATGCCTTGTTTCTATTTTTCCCTTGCATATTTCCTAACCTTTTATTTTTCTTTTATTCTCAAATCTCAATCCATTAATCATCTTACATTATTACATTTAATTTAACTAATTAAATATCCAAAATAATGTTACTAAAAATATGGGGTGTTACACCATTTTACCCTTACCATATTTCTCCTACTTACTTATTTTAAATTTTCTTTTGCTTATACATTCATTAAGGCATAGCTCCTTCTAAAGTAACAAATCTTAATCCCTTAACTATCTACATTTTTTCATTTAATTTATCTAATTAAATGTTCTAAATAAAGTTAGTCAAAATTAGGGTTATTACAAGGACACTGACTTAATCAAGACAAGCCTACCTGCTTGGTTTAATATCCTATTTTCCTAGTAATTCAAATTAGCAGTGATCTTGGTAAATAGAGGAATGCATTGAGCATAAGTTATCCTTGAGGTTTAAAAGAGGTATGCCAAGGTAGTCCATAATTTCAGACATGGTTTGAAGAACAGAGAAAGTAATAATATTATCAGATAATGATTGGGGAAACCTAGCTACTAAAATATGGGACCTTCAGAGTTTCAACTTCATGACAGTCATACTGTAAAAGGAATCAAGGGTTTGAAGAATAGAGTATGAATATCATCACATCATCAGCAATCATCAGAGAGGCTACAAGAGGCTATTTTTGTTAGTCGCTATGCACAGGATCGAAGAGGAACAATAGTAATAAACAATGTAGAAGCAGTGGAAGAAGCAAAGTAGATCACACAATCGATTTTATACTGGTTCAGACCTCCCAGCCTACGTCTAGTCCCAAAGTTCTTCTTCGGAATTTCCTTTACCTAATTACCCTCTCTTCACCCGGAGGAACATATTTAGAAACTCCGCCTGAACAATTGAACAAGACTTCAACGCTAATTACAAGTAGTGTAACAAATGTTACTTTCTGACACAACGTATCTTGATATACATAATGTCACTTTGATGTACGATGACTCCTATAACCAAACCAAATGATATTGAGTGGAGTTGTAGAGGATAAGGAGTTTATTCTACTAGAATATAGGATGTGGAGATGAAGCACACTAGTCGAAATCTCTGAATCACATGAATTTCTTGAAATTCAAAGTATTGCTTAGGAGTTAAGAGTTTAGGAGTGGAAATCAAAGCATAGAGTTGTATTTGAAAAAAATATTGTCATTTAAGAATAGTTAGGGGATTATAAAGTTGTTGTAGGGATGCCAATCTAAGGGTGCAACCTTCTAAATTCGCCATTGACGAAGAGAAGCAATTGTAGGAGCAAAGAGATACAACTACAAATAAAGAGATGCGAAGATACCATTTCAGAAAATTATGCATTTCAGTCGATTGGAAAAAGTATTCAGTCGAATGAAAGTGGCTAATTTTGGTCCAGAACTTCGGGCTTGATTCAGTAGATTTTTTTTGATAAGTTGGTCAACTTAGGCAAGTTCAGTCGATTGAGCAAGAGTTTCAATCGACTGAATAAGCATAATTTTCAAAAGCTTGATTAGTTTAGTGGTAAAAGCATGTGCTCATCCCTCAGCCCACTCGGGTTTGAGTTCCAGCTTCACATATTTTTAGCCAATTTATTTTTCATCTTTTCCATCATTGTTTTGACCTGAAATAATTTAACAAACATATTAGTAGCATTGTTGTCTGGTTGTCATCATTAAAAAATCATATATATGGTTCTTTCATTCTCCCCCTTTTTGATGATGACAACCACACAATTTTAAAACATAAAATAATAGCTCCCCCTAAATATATGTTATATATAATAAATTTATTTCCCTCAACTTTATATAAATGCCAATATAAAATACGTAAAGCACAAGTACTTCTCCCCTTTTGTCATCAACAAAAAAGAATAAATGCATAAGCATATTATATTTTAGAAACTCCCCCTAAAGATGATATTTCTCTTAAGAAATGACTCTATGTATTTTTCCTATAAATGTGTACAATTTTTCTCCCTATTTATAAAAAGAGATAGGAAGTATCATAGATAAGTTAAATAATTTAACATTAATGCAAGGTGATGAGTACCTAATATATATGTCAAATATAAGAAAAATGATACTCATTTTAAAAAAATATAAGGTTTATGACTTAGGAAACCATATCCAGTTGGATGTGGTTGATCCCTTGAAAATATAATTTTCATTATTAATTACAGTGTCATAATAATTGCTAATGTATGGTTGCTTACCAGGATCGGTTAGATTAGCAGGAACCCATATATCAATATAAATTGTCATTGATTTAGTATTCAAAGGATTTTTTTCTATTTCTAAGCATAATACTATCATGACATGGATTGTTTTAGAACTATCTCTACTTTTAGCACTAGCATAAAAATGTGTATACAGGAATGCATATCTAGTACTTTTTCTACTATTATCTTATTTATAGTCTAAACCAGTTCTATTATTGTGAGCTTTGCTATTAGTAGTTAAGGAAGATAAATCATCTTTTTCTCTATTAAAATTTATGATTTTCTCATTTAGTTTATCAAAAACATCTTTGGAATCACAAATTTCTTTTCGCAACATGATATTATTATCTTTTAAAAATTCACATTCTTTAATTAATTCTAGATTCTTATCATTTAAAGCCTTATTCTCTTTTTCAAGAGAGAAAAGTTTAGAATTAGAATCATTTAAAGAATTTTCCAAAAATATATTTTTATTTTGTGAAACTTTGATTTCCTTTAAAAGATCAGTATTTTTATCATTTAAGCGCTCATTATCTTTTAATAGAAAATCTTTTTGTAAATAAGTTTTCCAAATTGGTTTCCAAAAATTTCAGTTTGTTTTACTAAAAACTTATTTTCTTCCATTAAAATACTAACTTTACGCTCACAATCATTTAATTTAGCTAAAGCAATAGAATTGACCATTTGTGATGCTTTAAAATCTTTTAATAACTTCTCATGTTTTGTAAAAGATCACGATATATAGAATCTAAGCGTACCGATTTTGATATGAGATTAGCCATACAACACATGTACCTTGATTCTATAAATTGTTGCTTGCTTCCAAAAAATTGCTTTTTCTCGATTGTCTTTGAGCTCTGACTGGATCTTCTCTTTCTGGCCATTATTCTATGATGTTGTGACGATCGATAGAATTCCAAGCTCTGATACCACTTGTTAATCGTTATGCACAAGATCGAAGATGACCAATAGTAATAAACAATGTAAATGCATCAAAAATAGTATAGTAGATCACACGGTCGATTTTATACTGGTTTAGACCTCCCGTCCTACGTCCAGTCCCAAAGCTCCTCTTTGGAATTTCCTTTAACTAATTACCCTGACTTCACCCGGAGGAACAGGTTTACAAACTCCGCCTGAACAACTGAACATGACTTTAATGACAGTTACAAGTAGTGTGACAAATGTTAATTTCTAACAGAGCATATCTTGATATACATAATGTCACTTTGATGTATAATGACTCCTATTAGCAAACCAAATGATATTGAGTGGAGGTGTAAAGGATAAGGAGTTTATTCGACTAGAATATTGGATGTGGAGATCAAGCACACTAGTCTAAATCTCCAAGTCACATGAATTTCTTGAAATTTGGAGTATTGCTTAGGAGTTGAGAGTTTAGGAGTGGAAATCAAAGCATAGGGTTGTGTTTCAAAAAAATATTGTGATTTAGGAATAGTTAGGGGATTATATAGTTGTTGTAAGGATGCCAATGTAAGGGTCCAACCTTCTAGATTCACCATTGACGAAGAGAAGCAACTATAGGAGTAAAGAGATGCAACTGTAGATGAAGAGATGTGAAGACACCACTTTACGAAAATGTGCATTTAAGTCGTTTGGAAAAAGTATCCAGTTGACTGAAATTGGCCAATTTTGGTCCAGATCTCCGGGCATGATTTAGTAGGCTGTTTTTGATAAGTTGGTCAACTTAGGCTAGTTCAGTCGACTAGGCAAGAGTTTCAGTCGATAGAATAAGCATAATTTTCAAAAGCTTGCTTAGTTCAGTGGTAAAAGCATGTGCTCATCTCTCAGTCCACTAGGGTTCAAGTCCCATCATCGCATATTTTTAGCCAATTTATTTTTCATCTTTTCCATCATCGTTTTGACATTAAATAACTTAATAAACATATTAGTAGCATTGTTGTATGGTTGTTATCATCAAAACACCATATATATGGTTTTTCATTTTGCACTTTGGGTGATACTAAATAGCATTAAAGAGAAACTGAGAGTTGAACATGTGAGTGAACACTTTCATAAAATGAAGAGGTACGAGGAAATAGGATCATCCTATCTTATTCCCTAGCTGATCTTGAAGAATCCTACAGATTTACCATTAATATTCAAGGAAAACTTAGGGGTTGATATACAAGCATAAATCCAGGCCACAAAAGGTTTGGGAATATGCAATACTGCCATAACTCTAACTATGATTCCTAATGTAATGTGCCATAAGCCTTCCTAATATCAAGTTTCAACATGGCTCTAGGGGAGATTTGAGAAATTGTCATATCCTTTGAGTGGATCATGGGCTAGAAGCACATTATCTAATATACTCCTGTTTGGCAAAAGGGAAGTTTTGTTGGAGGATATGAGGCCTGGGAGTATAGTAAACAATATAGTGGCCAGAATTATGGAAATAGTCTTATAAATCACATTGCAGCAAGATATAGGTCTCTAGGTGGAAACAGATGAAGCATATCTGGTCTTAGGAACAAGAACAACGTTTGTGGAATTTATCTCACCAAGCATTTTACATTTATTGAGATTTTTTTGGATTGCACTACAAACATCATCAGAAACCACATCCCAGTAGTGAGTAAAAAAAGCACATTAAATCCAATAGGTCCTCCAAAATCATTTTTATTCATAGGAAAAATAGCTTGCTTAGTTTCAGCACTAAAAATTTTAGAAATATGGAAAGAACTTTCTTCATAGCTTATCATAGGCAGATTTAGTTCAAAGATCCTATCTACTTCAGGAATGAAGTTGGATGTATTACCTAGAGGTTGGTGAAGTAGGACTGGAAGGAGTCCTCAATTGCTTCTGGGGTGGATTGCAATATTCCTTTATCATCAATAATAGTGTTGATTTGGTCCATTGACTGCTTAGCTTTGAGAAAAGCATGATAATATGCAGTATTTCTATCCCCATGTATAGTGCATTTATGCCTTAGTTTCTGTTTCTTCATACTGTCCTCATTCTTCAAAGCTTCATTCATAGAGGAAAATAAGGTGAACTCAGTTTTAGTTGTTTCAACATTATCTGGTTACTCTATCATATAATTCTGAGCCTACCACAACTCAACCTTGATTTTGGAAGATAGAAGCTCTTCTTTTCCAAATTTTCCCAAAATCCATTCTCTGAGTGTAGCTTTAGTTGCCCTAAAATTTTTGCTGAGAATAAAAATCGGGTTCCCAAAAAAATAGTTAGTCCAAGCATTAGATATAATATTTAAAAAATAAGGTCATCAACCCAAGCATTAAAAAATTTAAAACTTTTTTCCCTTTCATAGCATTAATGCCAGAGATAGATCAAAGGAGAGTGATCAAAAATGATTGGTCGAGGGGAGGAAAATAGATAAGGAAGACCAGGTTGTAATAGCAGAGAGGTTGCACAAAGCATGATCTATGTTGGAGAAAGTTCTAACACCACTCATGCTCATGTCATCCCATGAATATTTAGCACTAGATTTAAGCAATAGTAAAATGGAGGACTCAACTAGGTATTATTAAGAGTAATTATGTCCCTAAAAGCAAGAGGGGAACCACCAATTATGTCAGTTAGGTCAAGATAGCAGTTAAAGTCTCCAATGGTGAGCCAAGGATGGGTGTCTTGCCTTAGGGAAGGAAGTAGATCAAGGAGTTTTTGTCTTGAGGAAACAGAATTATCAACATAAATAATTATAAAGTAGAAAGAAACAGAAGAAGGTAAGTGGATAGCATGGAAATGGATTAATTGTCTTGTGGATAAGATAGGGGTTAGGGAAAAGGTGAGAACCATAATTCTCCCATAGGAAGCATCAACAAGGTTGTGGGACAGCTTCCACGAAGGTTTAATGTACTTGGCAACATATGAAGTCAAATCAGAGTTAAGATTGGATTCAAGGATGGCAAAAAGATGAAGGCTGTGACTGTGAATTAGAATTTTGACTTGATCAAGTTTTAGAAAATTATGAGCTCCTCTTATGTTCCATACCCCTAGATTGTGTAACATGATGGATACTATTTGGAATGAGGGAAAAGTTTCTTGCCATTGTTCCTTATTGAAGGAGAATTAGAGTGATTTGAAGCAGGCACTTTGCTTGCTGATTGCATTTTGGGAGGAACACTCACTCCAGACTGCACATTGTTCTTGAAAAACTTAGACTTCCTAATCTTCTTGTTATTTGTAAGAGGTAAACCTAAATTACTCATTAAAACATCAAATAAATCCCTAAGGATGTCTTTCAAAATCATATTTAAAATCATCGAACATAACGCGATTTCAAAGTGCATCTACAAAGACCATTTTACTTCTAACTTTTACAACTTTGTCCAATCATTTCAATAATTTTTCAAACCATTTTCTTACCGTTTCATACACTATTAGAAGTGTAAATAACGATCAAAATATATTCACTTAAAATTGTTTAACAGAAGTTAAAACAACAAGGGATTCAAAGTGCACTTATAGTGACTATTTTTGCATCAAGCACTTTCAATAGACTTCAATGGCACACATAACCAAGCCAAACATGTAAACACAAAGTCGAGGCCATGCTATATGTTGTAAAGGGTAATAGAAGTGATGATATACAATATAGAGTTATCATTTTCTTTCAAAAGCAAGTATGGTCCAAAGTTATAACTTCATTAGTTAATTAACTTACTTTATATTCAAATGTGGAGTAAACTCATTTCATAGCCAAGCCAACACAAGGACAAGCCTCTACAAACACAGGAACACTTCCTACCATCACCAAACACCTAAAAGATCAAACCTTTACTTCCATTTTGCACTAGGCCACCTCCTTTGACCCCTTATTGTTTACGGCCCATAATTACTAGGGGTGTTGTTCTCCTTTTCTTCAAGCTTCATGTTGTTGCTCCATGCTAAATTACTAAGAAGTTTGGTGTTGATTTGTTTTTCTTAGAGATTGATTAGTGGAGATAAAAATGGATTAAGGCTAAGTGTTTCTATCTTTGAAAATCAACAAATGAGTTAATGTATTCCTGTGAAGAGCCTGATGTAGAAAGGGCCAAGAGGTAACCACTCACCTCTTACCCTTCGTGGAAGTTTACCATGCATGCTCCCTTTCATGTGCCTACTTTACACCTCATCTTTGATCAAAACAAATATCTGAACATGATTTAGTAAAATATCTTCTCCTTAATCCATTTGCTAATATTTTACTATTCAATTTAATTAGCCATGTTACACAAAATAATTTTAGTTGCTAATTAATTACACATTAATATATTAGACAAGCACAACAAGTTTAAACAACTTCCATCGAGTTAAAAGCCATTTATCGATAAAACGATTTTCGGTCACATTATCGATATTTCTTCGAAGTATTTATTTTTGCAAACATTTTTCAAAAACAAGTTTACCATCATTAGTTATTAATTAAAAGAGTGTTAAAAAAGTTATAAAATCCATTTAATCATATTAAACCTAAGATTCAAATATTTAAATGATTCAGACATTTAAATACGAAGTGTTCAAAATACCAAGTCGTTACATTATTAATTTACCTTGTGGTCACCAAATTTAACACTGTAGATTGAGATTCACAGGTGGTAATATAATAAATATAAAAAGTAAACGCAGTAAAAGTAAAGAGAAGACACTAAGAATTTTTTACTGGTTTGGATTCCCAATTCTACATCCAGTCCTCCATAAATGATTTTGCTACAACCAACTTGTTCCAAGAGTGATAGGTAAACCTTTACAACTAAACTTTGAATCAGGTGGCAAGTAACACCTATACAAACTTTCCACGGGTAGAAGAACACATCTAGACCTTCTCGACTTTGAACCATTTGGCAAGAACACCTAACCTGTGGGTGGTAGAATGCAGCTATACAATCTTCACTTTCTCTGGGCTGCAGGATGAACCTTTAGAAACAAATAGTAGAGAAATATCTACAAGAAATCCAATCTTTCAATCAAAGTTTCTAGCAATCTTCAATATAACTTCCTATAGACCTTCAGTACCAATATATCTTTTATTTCTTTATAGAATAAGATAAGAAAAAAGAGTAAATATAGAGAATTGAATGTAGAGTCTTTGACATTTTAGTAGATTGCAAATCCATGAGAAATTGAGAGAAAGAGAGTAGATTCACAAAATATAAATGTGATGACCCACTATTTTTAACATCTAAAATCAACTATAAACGATATCAAAATATGCTTACAACTTATTTCAGACATTAAAAGTAGTGAACTATGGGTAGATAAAAATTAATAATTCTAAAACAATGAATGAAAAAAGGAAAACCTCACAGTGGAATATCACATGAATGAAAACATATATACACATATTATTTTAACAATTAAATATTGTTATCCGATATTTTGACCCGACTATATCTGAACTGACTGGACAAGTTAGACTCGACTGTCATTAAGGCTAGTAGCCCATAGCGATGATTGTGCAGTCCAGAAATCAAGTGCATATAATAATATGAAGCCATGATCGAACGGAATTAAGAGATACACTATAGAGAAGGTTCTAAGCATGGAATATAGTCTAATCTAGAATACGGATCAGGTACGATCACTCTCTACCAAAGGGATCAAACTACTTTAGCTAAACTGTGCAACTTAACAGAAAATGATCAATATCTCAAAATCCAGAGTCAGATACACATGAAACTTTTGGAAGAAGAAGAGGGGACCCAAGGGAACCCACCCTAGGGATCGCACCTCGAAAAGCGCAAACAAGACGGATCGGCCCTCTTCCCTCTAGAGGTATCAGCCTAAATCAGACAACATCACATGTTGAAGTAAAGATTGATAGATAACTAAAGTTCTACTAATCCAATTGGCATGCAACTTGGAGGCTAAACATAATACAACATAGAGAAGCTCCTATAGGGATAGCACCCCCAAAATTACCAATCATAGGGATCGACCCCGATCCCTATTTCTTAGGATTTGGGCCATGCAATCCCTCATGTAGGCCCTTATGGATCTGGAGAGCCTTCTGTCGAATTTTCAGGGAGATATTTGACAATCTTCCTCTTTAAATATGGACTTGACTGTTCATTTTCGGGATCTAGACGCCCCTTGTTGCTTTGTATTCTTTTGTAGTTAAGGATTTTCATCTGATCCCTCATGTACTCAGTTTACAGAGTAATTAATAAAGCTATCTCTTCAAAGTGGACGTAAGCAAACAACACCGAACCACTATAAACTGTTGTATCTATGTTATTTGCTTATTTCTTATTGCTTTATTGCTATATTCTCTCTATTTACATTTAATATTATTCATTTATTCCTCTACTACAAATCTCTTGGGTGTTTGTGTCATTTTAGTGCTTTCATTGGGAATCAAGATTCTCACCTTCATTTGGATCCCTTTGCTACTGTTGGATTGCATAAATCCAAGGAAGAGATTCAGAATTATCTTCAAATAATTTATTCGTTCAATTTAGATTTGCAAAAGTCTAAGGAAACTATCAACAATGATTAGGAATACTAGATCTACCTCTCAAAACGTAGAAGGAAATGAGAATGCCAGCATCCAACAAGGAGGCCTGAACAATCTACCAGTGGATGCAAATGTTGCAAATCTAGTTGATGTCCATAATCTAGCTGATTCCATCACAAGAGCCGATTTTCAGAACCTGATGAGAGAACTCATGGATAGCCACCGACAGTTGAACTAGCAGATTCAAGCCAATATCAATCTAATGAATTAACTTAGGGATCAACAATGTGAGAAAACTAGGAGGGAGCTAACTCCCTATTCTACATCACAGAGCTCAACTTCATCAAATGACCATCATAGGCGCAGACATCGCAGAACTGATGGATATCATGCAGAAGCATCAGGACATCAACACACAACTATTCCCAATCTGCCAGGACCAATCAGACCCGATCCCTCTATAAGGACCGGGGCCTCCTCTAGAGGAGGAACCTTCCCTTTTTCTGATGGAATTCGAGCTAGAGCCGCCGTGGTTGATCTGGATGCTAGAGTTCAAGCTAATGAAGATCGGTTACCTCTTCGAAATGACGATGATGTGAATGCATATGATGCACATCAAGAGGAAGTTGAGCTAAGAAGGCATGGAACGGCCCGTAGACATTGACCGGACCATTCACGTGAGGTGGAGCATGACTACTACTTGGCCCCAACTATCCAAACGTTGGGCTTGATAGTTATGATCAGGCAGCTAGTAAGGGAGAGCCAAGGCTTGACCAATGATGATTGGGGGATCTCGAGAAGCCATTCCCCGTTCACCGATAATATGCCACATGTGGAGTACCCAAGGAGATTCAACATATTGTCGATTCCTTCCTATGAAGGAAAAACCGACCCCAGGCAGCACATCATGAGATATTAATGGATGATGGATTCTGCATGAGCTGATGATGCCACAAAATGCAGATGTTTTCCTATTACTCTCTCTGGTATAGCGACGATGTGGTTTACGAGATTACCTCCATGGCCAATCTCTAGATTTAACAATTTGGCAACAAAATTTGTGGAGCGGTTCTGTATGCATGCAACTCGTCTCAAAGATGTAATGTCCCTATCAAGAGTGATCCAGGATCTAGGAGAATCGCTGAAAGACTACTTAGAGAGATTTTGCACAGCTGTCACAGTAGTCAGTAATCTGAATGACCATTCAATATTGATGGATCTAATAAGAAGGATTGACCTAGAGTCTGACTTTGATGATTGGTTAGTTGGCAAACCACCTACAATGTAAGAGCGTTTCTATGCAAAAGTAGCTCGGTACTTGAGGAAAAAGGAAGCTAGACGTTCTAGGAAGAAGAGTGTTGTAGGACTGAGTGGAGAGGGAGTGCAGAGTAACATTATAGTGAAACAGTCCGGGGAGAGTTTTGGAAAAGTTCAAGTAAATGTATGAAATAAACAGAATCAGCAAAAGAAAGGCGTGATAGGAACTGTGAACAAAAGAAGGATTTTGGATGAGGAAAGTCTAGGATTCCAATGTATGTTACCCACACACCACTGAATACATCTCTAGAGTACGTCTATTTGTCTACATGCAATACTATGTAGTATAGGAAGCCAACTCCGAAAAAATCAATGGAGAAACAGAAGCAGACTGGAAAGTATTGTCGGTTCCA
Organism: Allium fistulosum; assembly: GCA_030737815.1. Lineage (NCBI taxonomy): Eukaryota > Viridiplantae > Streptophyta > Magnoliopsida > Asparagales > Amaryllidaceae > Allium > Allium fistulosum. The sequence continues at coordinate 1,418,227,060 of CM060901.1, read as the reverse complement.
CGAATGCTATTGTCACAACACAAATAAATGTAGGAATCTTCAGGATATTATCAAGAAACTTATTCGAGAAAGAAAACTGTAGCAGTTTGTTAAAACCTCGTAAGATGGCGAGCAGGGGACATCCGACCCCAACCAAGGACAAGCACCGCATAAGGCTAAGGAGCTTGTTCGGACTGGTGGAAGATTAGTGATCAATACAATAGTTGGAGGACTCATCTAGCTGATAAGAGCTGGCACGAGATGGAGCGCTATGCTAGTGCAATCACGCATATGAATTTTGAGTGTTGTTCAAATATAGAAGATGGGGCTCCGGCCAAATAGAAGCGTACAATGGCAGACGACATTGTACTCAGAAAAGGAGATGCAGATAAGGTGGAGGCACCGACGATCGACCCAATGGTCATTTCGGCCGTGATCGGCCCTGCCTTAGTGAGGAAGATCTTGATTAACTATGGTAGTTCCATGAATATAATTTTCAAAAAGGCTTACAATCAGATGAGGATGGAAGCCAAGGACTTGAAACTATCTAAAGCCTGCATTCATGGCTTTAACGATGCTGCGACTGAAGCTGTCAGTTATGTTAAAAATTTGTGTGGAGTTGGGAGAAGGCGACCGCAGGAGAGAGCGGATGTTTCCATTTGTCGTCTCAAATGTTGACTCTCCATACAATGCCTTTCTAGGTCGACGGGCCCTAACTGAATTCCAGGCAGCCCTTAACCCGTGGTATTTGACTTTGAAGTTCCGAACTGATAATAGTGTTGGAGTTACATGGTGATCAAGCGATAGGACGTGCCTGCTATGTGGCTAGGTTGAGGGACGTTCAGCGGAAGGAGAAAGGTAAGGGAGTGGACAAGTCTCTCTGCCTCCAAGCCATCAAAGGTTGACATTCAACACTTGGGCCTTAGCTTGGGCGCCACAGTCAGTTTATAAAGACATAGATCTGAGGAATGATAAGAAAGAGCCCAAGGAAACCAAGGCTGCATCGTTTGAGCTGACATTGACATCACGGTCGGCCACGATGACTCGTCGTGGGTCCTAAAGATCAGATCATAGCTCAGCCCCTCGATGATGAAGGAACTTATTGGTTTTTTCCAAGAAAATCTTGATGTGTTCATTTGGACCCATTCTAACATGTGTGGGCCCTCACCTACCATTGCGAGCTACACATTAAATATCAACCCGAGGAATGCCTAGTGAAACAAAAAAAGCGTGGCATGGAACTGGAGAGATCTACGGCCCTTAAAGATGAGGTGGATAGACTCAAAAGCAATGGGATTATTCACGACGCCCTCTACCCGAAATGGGTATATAATCCTTTACTTGTGAGAAAGGCAAATGGAAAATGGCAAACATGCGTTGACTATTCGAACCTAAATAAGGTATGCCCTAAAGAAAACTTTCCCCATTTGAGGATCGATCAACTGGTAGACTCAACCGTAGGACATGAGTTGCTATTTTCCATGGATGGTACTATAGATATAATCAAATCCCGCTGCACATACCCGACTAGGAGCACACCAGTTATATTACCGACGGTGGATTGTACTGCTATGTGGTAATGCCATTCGGGTTAAAGAATGCTGAAGCGACCTATCAATGCCTAGTTAACTGAATGTTTAAATATCAGATTTGAAAGACGATGGAGGTATATGTAGATGATATGCTCGTAAAGTCACAACGATCAAATGACCACATTAGAGACTTAGTAGAAATGTTCGATATCCTTCGATATTAAAAAATAAAGAATAATCCTCTAAAATGTTCCCTTGACGTTGCATCAGGAAAATTCTTAGGTTTTATTGTCAATGCTCACAGAATCGAAGCTAACCTTGAGAAGATTCAAGCAATTCGCAACATCCAAGCGCCAAAGACTATCAAATAAGTTTAGAGCCTAAATGGGAAGGTTGTCGCCCTAACCCGGTTTATTTCTGGAGCCACTGATAAATGTATTCCTTTCTTCGACCTGATAAGAAGAGGGAAGAGGAAATTTGAATGGACACAGGAGAGTGAAGACGTATTCCAAGCTCTGGTGAACCACTTAGAGAGACCTCCCATCTTGTCAAAGCCGGTGGACCATGAAGGCTTGTAATCAATCTGCCATGTCGGTACATGCTATAAGTGTCGCACTGCTTCACGAGGAGAATCGAATCTAGAGACCAGTCTATTATGTTGTTAGCAAGCTATTAATAGGAGCTAAAAGGAACTGCCCGAAGATTGAGAAATTGGCATACTGCCTGTTGATTGCATCACGAAGGCTCTGCCCCTATTTTTATACTCATCCCATCAACGTCTACACCATTCAGCCGTTACGATAGGCCCTACGGTGACCTGAGACGTGTGGAAGGTTACTCAAGTGGAACATCGAGCTGAGTCAATTTGACATTACCTATCTCCCACGGAGAGCCATCCAAGGACAGGCACTGGCAGAATTTATAGCTGAGTTCACTACATAGGATGATCACCCAGAGAGTAGTAAAGCCCCTTCCATCTGATGAAAAATGTATATGGATGAAGCCTCCAACGATCATTGTTCTGGAGCCGAAGTCATACTTGTAACTTCGGCGGATCGACGAATTTTCTACGCTTTGAAGCTTGATTTCCAAGCAACTAAGTTTGTAAAAATCGCTAGGCGGATTCTAGGCGGTAGGCATGGATTAGGGATTAATCGTTCAGGGAGGAATTAATTGGGGTTTAGTCGACACTAGGTATTTTTGATGTTGTTCATAAAAGTCTCTATACTCCTCATATAATTAATTATTATAATTGTTTTTTTAGTTATGAAGGTAGAGACATATGCAGGTTAAATTGAAGTTATATGCCATTTAACATACTTTCTTTCACATTGTAAATCATATGTATTTTATATTATATGACCACTTGTAAATTGTATGCAATGTTTAATATTATTTAACCACGGTCGTCGATGCTCTTCAGTGCTCATCATCCTTCATTCATCAGCGCTCTTTGATCTTTCAGCTAGCTAAACGTTCAGGTTGAAATTGAAAGAGAGGAGAACTAGGGTTCCAACAATTTTTTTTCCCGTTTTGATTTCTAGTTGTTTGGGTTAAGAGGATCGGTCTTTCCTATAGCTAAATGGATTGGGCTTTTTAATTTCTTGTTGGGCAGAGAAAATGTTATTGGAAAAATGAAATTGGATATTTTGAATAAAATCGGCTATATTCCCTTTTAATCAGTAGTAAGCGGCATTGGGCGGTTTTAGGCGGTTGTTAGGCGGATTAGGCGGGGAGACCGCCTAGAATTTCTGATTACATGCCAGGCGAGGTGGTTAGCATCGATTACTGCCTGGGTGGCCGCCTAGACCAATATTTACAACATTGCTTGCAACGAATAACAAAGCCGAATATGAAGCTCTGATTGTTGGATTCAAACTTGCTAGAGAACTTGGAATAAAATCTCTTGAAGACTACTGCGATTCCCAGTAGGTGGTATACCAAGTCAGGGGAGATTACCAGGCTAAAGGACAATGACTTGCTCTATACCTTATTCGAGTCCAAGAGCTATTGACTGACTTTGAGTATCATGACATCACAAACATTCCCCAGGATCAAAACAAAGAGGCCGACTCATTGGCAAAGTTTGCTAGCACAGGGGATGAACAACAAATAGCCTTGGTTCTAATCGAAGTACTAAATGCTTTGAGTATAAACCAGATGGAAATTGACTGGGTACCAGAGACGGAACCTGAGAAGGAGTCGTGGATGACTTCGATTAAAGATTATTTGCTATGGGGAGTCCTTCATAAATGGAGGAATGAAAGATGACAAATACTCCGCAAAGCTTCATGATATATCATCCATGAAGGAGTTATGTATAGAAAGGGATTTTTCATTCCCCTGCTCTGATGTATCGCTCATGATAAAATAAAACGAGTCCTAAGGGAAGTTCATGAAGGGAATGTGGCGATCACACTAGAGGGTAAACCATAGCAAAGAAAATACTCCATTACGGGTATTACTGGCCAAATGTCAATCGAGACACTACAGATTAAGCTAAGCGATGCGGCAAGTGCCAGATATATGCAAAAGTTCTAAGAGCTCCACCGACGAAAATTACACAAATGGTCGGTCTATGTCCGTTTGGCACATATGGCATAGATTTTATCGATTCCTTACCGATCTCTAAAGGTGGTGCGAAGTACGCCATCATAGTAGTTGATTACTTCACCAAATGGGCCGAAGCAGAAAATTTCACCATGATTACAACGAAGAAAGTAATCAAATTAATTGTCTAGAACATCATTTGTCATTTTGGCCTTCCACGAACCATTGTAATTGATAATGGAACCCAATTCGATAAAGCTGAATTCAAAGACTTCTTTCGTCGACATCATATTGGAAAGAGATTTGCGGCAGTTGCTCATCTGCAAGAAAATGGACAATTTAAAGCTGTGAACAAATTCATAAAGTCCATTCTAAAGAAACATTTGGAAAAGGCAAGAGAAAGTGGGTGGATGAACTCCCAACAACATTATAGGCTTACAGAACCATCCACAAGTCCGCGACTGGCCATACTCCATTCGCCCTTGCTTACGGCTCCGAAGCCGTCATTCCTGTTGAACTCAAAGTCCCTTCTCATCGAGAACGAATAGAGATCTCCTCTTAGAATCTCTAGACTTGGTAGATGAGAAGCGCGAAGAAGCTGATTTAAGGGCAGTTGCAAATTGACACCGAGTAGCCGGATACTACAACACTATAGTCCGATCTAGGACCTTTGAAACCGGCAATCTCGACTTGAAACGGATTTTCCCTATCCCGTTCCACATGAATCCTATTCAAGAAGGACCATACGTCATTGAATAAAGGCGTGGAGAAGGAACTTTCAAGATAGCAACTGTTTATGGTGTCACACTCCCAAGGGCGTTGAATAGCGAGCATTTACGACACTATTTCACTTAGTTTATTCTTTTTCACTCAGTTGTATTTAATTTCTGAATTTGCTTTAGCATTTGATTTTACAGATATGTAATAAGACAAATTATGTCATTTCTTTCCATTTGGCAAATAAATTTGAAATTTCGTTCATATATGTGATTGTTGTAGCATTACATATTAGTTATGAAACCCGACTAACTAATATTGAAAAGTCCGGGCAGGTTCCTAGAGTTTGGAGCCAACTGATTACATAAGTTCACAATTGGACTAAACAAAATGAACGTGGTCTGGTCGTTCATTCGATGATTCTTGCTCACAACCCGATGGGCGGAGTACCTAACGAGAAATGGATGTGACTTGACTATCTAATAGTCAAATTAATCCCACCCAACAATGGGATAGACATGAATCAAAAAGCAATCATAACACAACTGATCGCTCTCCAAGTTAAACCCCGGGCTTAGGGGCAAATCAATCAATTAAGGAAAGTACGGTTCGACTATTTTTCTAAATAACTCTGAGTCCCCAGAGTGTGGACTAGAGCATAAACATGAATTGGGTGTGATTCGACCACCCGCCAACAAACTCTTATCCCCAGTGTGCAGATATGAGTATAAAAAAATAGATGAGTGCGGTTCGATCACTCACTATTCTATAAACTCCAACCAGAAATTGACAGGAGGAGTATAAATTTGCTTAGGATGGAATTCGACCATCCACTATCTAACTCCTCTAGCCCGAGGCTGGGGGCAAGAGTATAACCACTTAAGCCGATGAATTCAATAGCGTAGCATTAGGGCTTGAGCCTAGTGTCTGTACAACTTGAGGCCATGATCATATGGAGGCCTTGAGTAAAATTAACGGATGGTTATCCTAATTAACGAGCAACTAATTATAAGCACATTGAATGGAAAAGTAATAGCTCGACCACTTAAACAAATTCACGTAAAAGTTTAACAAAAACCAAAGAACTTTTATTTACATAAAACTTGGAAATCATAGTACAAGTGTTTATCAAAACGCGGGGGTCATACCTGCACAAACACGACCAACAAAAAGAAAAACAACTACATAAGCTATGTACAAACTAAGTCGACATGGCGGCTACTTCTTCTGCTTCTTCTCCTTCTTGAGTTTCTTGGGAGTGGACTCACTCGAGCCTTCCCATGTTCCTCTCTTCGATCCCTTACCGTCGTTACCTCCTTCAGAGAAACATTCTTAGATGCGAGATTCAGATCAGTGTCACCTTCGGAAATAGAAGGAATGTTACCCACAGGAATGGACTCACCAGAGGAATGATTCGCAGTGAGATGAGGTTTGGATCATCGACGTCCACATCAACAAGCTCGGCTTTGGCTTACTTTTTCAGCAACTCCTCCTTCTCGATGCGCTCCTTCAAGTTGAGCTTATCTTTGTGTTTGGAGGCACCTGAAATCATAACACCATCAGATTCATCGTGCAATAGCTGATCATTGGACCTTTCATCAGCAAGAGCTACAATAACTTGAGCATCAGGTCTTGGAATATCAGTAGCCTCTGGAATGTCAGTAAGCTTCGGTAGGTTCTCCATAGCAGTACCACTTCCTAGAGTTTGACTGGGAGCCGGGAGACCTGCAGATTTGTGGAAACAAGCGAATAAGCCCAGAACTATTGGGCATGAAGAATGAAACCACTCGAGTAATGGAGAATAGAGCAGGATACCTGCATCCGGTTGACTTTCATTTGTTGCTAGAGTGCTCCCTTCTTGAATAGGAGTCAGCGCCTTTGATTTATAACCGAGTTTATCTGTCTTATAGCTTGGGTCTTGTCCCAGGCTAATAGAAACCGATGCGCTGACTTGTTGTAGTAAAGAGGAATCTTTGGGATCTGACCTTGAAGCTTCAGCGATGTCTTTTCCTTATCAGCAGGTGCCAAAATATCAAAGTATCTTAGCCTTGCAGTGAGGAGACATAAAGGTTCAGATCCACGAAGAATTTCTCACACCAATTTCTCCTCATCAACATCGGCTTCGCCAAAAGTCTTCTTCTTCATATCGATGATGTAGTCCCAAGCCTTGCCAAGCGATCCGAGGTAACCCTCTCCTTGAAAGCTTATGTCATGGTGGATAAGGACCTTAGCATTGTACTCAACGACCAAAGGATCAAATTTGTCCTTAATCTCATTCCTGCCTTCGTCTCTTACTTCCTCCAACTGGGCCTCAATTTGCCCTCTGACCTCTTGACGACCTGCTTCCCTCGCCTCTTCTTTAAGGGCCTCAATTTGAGCAAGATCTTTATTGAGTTTAATTTTCAGCTCTCGAGCCTCTACGACCTTTTCGCAATACTTTTACGATTCAATTTGAGTGGAATATTAATCATCCTTATGATGTGCACGTAAATGTGCATATATGTACATCCATATTTTATCTCTTTTTATTTAAATAAACATCATATTTTGGCATTTTAACATGTTTAAAATCAAAATTCAATTATTTTCAAACCATCATATTTTCATCTTCATTCAGGGGAAAAATGGTCATTTTTTGTGCTTGTGTCAATTTAAGAATTTTTACTTGGACATATTAATCATATTAATCATCCTTCCCTTTTTGAAGCAGTTCTTCATGCACTTGAACGCAAAGGGCTAGAGTGTCCTTCTCTTTTTGAAGAGCGTCTTTCTCTAAGGCAAGTGCACAGCTGCATTGAATAACAGTGTATAGTTCCTTCTTGTAAGCCATTTCCAGATGATTAACCCCTTCAGATGTCTTTAGCACTTTTCTCTACTGCGACTAACTTCGTGGTCAACTCTGTAATCTTGTCATCTTAATGTTTGATCTTATCTTTATCATGGATCGCCTCCAGCTTAAGGCGATTGATTTCATGTTGCCTTTCAACAAACACCTTAGAAATTTTCTCAGCTAAGTGTCGGAGTGTTTATTGTTGCACAAAAATATCGTTGACGCACACATGCGAACTCACTTTAATATTTCTCGGGATTGTATGGATAGAAGGAAGAAACTATAGTCCATCAAAGAACATTTTTGGAAATTTGACCTTAACTTTGGACAACTATTCAACTGTAGAGGCCTTCAGAACTGTAGTAGTTAAAGCCTCGGATGTAATAATAAGACGTTTGTTCGACCAGCGGTCGCAAGGCTGTAGAGACCCAGATGAACTCGAATGATGCTCGGGTGGCACAATAGTTGGGGGAACATAAGAAGAGTTTTGATCATCGCTATATACATAAGGATTTGGCTGAAATTCTTGGTGATGAGTTGATTAAGATTTTGACTTGTGCTTAGAGGATAAAGATTCCCTTAAATGATGGCTTCTTTCCGACTGTCACCCCTTTCTCGATGCCTGCCCGAGTCCAGACCATAACTGCATCCATATTCTGTCGAGGAGCCTCTCAAGCGACCAAAGGCATGAGAATCAGACATAGCAATTGCAAACCAAACAAAAGTGTATGAGTGACAAACAAATAAAAGATAGACAAAAATCGTGCATTAAAGTGCGTGTGATTGTGAGTGTCCCAGTGTCTCCCTGACAGACCAGTTACTGTGGCCTTACTCATAGGAATGATTTCCCCTTTGCTAGTAGGAGAAATGTCATCACCAGTCCTAGCGGGAAAATTAAGCCCCCGGTTCTTAAATTGGGAAAGTCAAAGGACATGATGTCGTAAGGAATCAATACACTTGAAAATCCTCCCATTGAACTCTCTAGAGGCTGGGAGGAAGATTCTTCTTCGATAGAGGTGATAATGAACTTGGGCTTTTTAGCAGTTTTTCCACTACGGCGTTTTTAAGCGAGCCATTTTCCTTTCTTTGTTAGTGCATGATATTGCATGCCATGTGATGATTCGACAATAGGCGCGTTAAACCTACATCATCATTGCTAGGTTCATTAGCGTCACCACCTCTGATTTCGCCTTCTTCGGCATTGTTCCGAGCCTCCTCGACTGGGGGCATGACAGGGCTATCAGTACCGCCTTCTTATTCCATAACATTCCTTTGCAGTGCAACGCATGCTGAAAGTCCGATCCCGCGATCCTCTTCTAGCAACCCGAAAAGAGATAACCACTCATTAGTTAGGAGTGATCTGATGTCCCTGTCTTCGATTGGGGCTGGGCGGATCGCAGAGACCACCCTTAAATAATTATCACCTTTGGGTCATGGATGGACACCTATAAATTTTCAAAGTATTTGTTAGTTCAGGATATGACTTGGGCTTAATCATTTGAAAATAAAGTGAAGGCAACACTTGCATCCTTCCAACCATCGCCTCGCGAAGCCGGACGAACAACAAACGTAGAACCATTCGTGCTTAAAGACACTGAGCTCGTTCCAAGCACCAGTAAGAACTTAATAGTTAGGCACGGGCTCAGGGAAAGTATAAGAAATACTTCCCATTTGTCGCTTAAAATTGGGGATGAACTAGATGTCTTTATGAGATGGCGGATGGAATAGAACATCCATAAATAACAAGAAGGTATCGTGAAGGAAAGTGTAGCTGTTCGGATGCAACTGAGCAGGAGCTATACCCAGATAATGTAGCATCTCTCATATAAATAAGTTAAAGGGCGGTACACATCCGGCCCAGCACATGAATTTATTACAAGTCGTATACCCCTCCGGGGGCAAGTGGGCCCTGCCATTCCTTAAAGGGACTAGAACATCTCCAAACAGGATCCCATGTTTAGAGCACAGCCTACGGAGAGTGGCCTCACCAATTCTGGAGGCTTGGGTGTCCATCGGGTCAGCTAGAAATGCAATGCCTTCTAAAGTATTAGTGGTAGGATCTATCTCTTCCACATGAAAGGTGGGAACGTTAGAGAAAAGATCAACTAACAAACCAGGACTCTCCAGTTGCTCAGCTTGGTGTTCCGGAGAAATTCTACCAGATACGGTCGTGGAGTTCGATTCAGCACCTGGATTATTATGTTGTGAAGGTTGGCTAGAAGTCATTGCAACTAAATGCCCTAAACGTCTGGAGCCCATATCAACAAAACTCAGTTGATAATCAAGATTAGAGGAATCAACCTATCTCCCTATGCTAAGTGTAAACTAGTATGAAGCAATGTTGTGCGGTATAGAGATGAAATTTAAAGAAAAACGTAGTGATAAGACTTTGGATTCCAACCAGAGTGACCGTCATCACTGACCGTCTCAATAGACATTCACATAGATCTGTTCTAGTAGCTTCGGATCGACCATCAGCATATCAGAGCGTGAGGTGCATTATTCATGTTTATATGTTGGATTTTAGTTCATATTCAAGTCCCAGAACTTTAATCCTTTGATTTAGAATTTAAAGTTGGATATGCAAGTCCAGTAGTCTGTTATGGTCCATATGTCCAAGTTTCTTAAGACGGGATTGGTCTTGATTGTTTGTACGGGTTGATATCGTTCAAGTTTGCAAGTTCAAGTTAATTACACTGATCCCCATTCCCATATCTCAACATGGGTGATCCCTATGCACAAGCCATCTTAACTGATCCCTCTATGCTACAACAACACCGATCCCTCCCCAAACTTCCATAACCGACCCCTATGACATGCATCTGCACCGATCCCCATAATTAGCCATTTTCACACATTCCTCAAACATTTACTCCGATCCCTCAGGCAACACGCAATACCGATCGCTCTCCTCCACTTACATCCTTCAATCGATCCCTCGCTTAACCCATACGCCTCGTCTTCCTCGACCATTAGTCGATCCCTTTATCACTAAACATATCGATCCATCTCCTTTCCATTTAACTGCAAAATTACAACTCCGTGCACACCGAAACCTAACCCATCCACCAACATGATTGAATCCATAGGCCTCGTCACAAAATTGGGGCAAGAGAATTGCAATTAAGAAAAAAAACCTACCTATGTGTGTTAATGGTGATGGTAATATATGAATCGAGGTAGGATCTCGATTTCAATCAGAGGCTTAGTGATGGAATCGAATTAAAAGGGGCAATGAGTGGAACAATGGAGACGGTGATCGATTCGAAGGAAAGTGAGGGTTTGGATGTATGAAGGGAAAAGAAGGGTTCGGTTTTGATAAGAAGGAAGTACTTTAGAAAACAAACAAATGAAGTGAAGTGAGGGATGTAAATATGAGGTGCTAGTTTATATATGGGATATAAGGGATCCGCCTGTATTGTCTTCTCCATGAAGCCAAAAAGGTGTAAAGCATCTTCTATAAAAAAAAAGGATCGGATATGATCCCTATTCAAGAGGAATCTATCTGATCCCTATGTGCTCGTGTACATAGAAAAGGAGAAAAGAGAAAAAGGGATCAGTTAGAAAAATTCTAATCCCTATTTAAAAAAAATATATACATATACATATTTGTGTATGTAAATGCACGAGAATTGCATCCGAATCAATGAAAATTGACATCGACCCAAAAACATATGAACGTGGATAAGAGTCAATTATAAGAGACATGTGCGTGAATGTGCACATGAAAATCCCAAACTACTCAATTTTTGAAATCGACAAAAACTGGTTTTTTCACCTGAAGGTTTCAAAGACGAAACCGGATCAGATAGCTAATGCCTACTAGCTCCGTAGAAAGGGCATAGATAACAATTGATGGAATATAATCTAGAATATATACAATTGAAAATTGATCAAGTGTCACGACAAACATAATGGGAAAATGATTCAACGGAAGGATGGTGACTATTCAGAAAACTGGATGGATTTCTCTCCGATGACTCTAACTTGCTTTGATTCAAAGCACGTCATGTTCGAACAAGATGTACTTTAAGGGGCAAGTGTTATACGGAATTTTGACCTGGCTATATCCGAGCTAACCAAACAAGTTAAACTCGACTATCATCAAGTCCAATAGCCTAGAGCGATGATTTTGGGGTGTAGAAATCAAGTGCAGATGATAACATGAAGCCGTGATTAAATGGAATTAAGAGATATGCTATATAGAAGGTTCTAAGCATGGAATATATTCTAATCCAGAATAGGGATAAGGTACAATCCCTCTCTACCAAAGAGATCGGATTACTTCAGCTAAATAGTGTAACTTAACATAAAGTTTATAAAACGTTTGATATCTCAAAATCCAGAAGTCAGACACACATGAAACTTTGGGAACAAGAAGAGAGGACTATTTGTGCCTTAGGTATTGGTTTTGATGATAATAATGATTGGACATTATATAAACTATATATACTAATGTTTTATCAAGGTGTATATATATATATATAGTATATAGTGCAATATATTAGATAGTTGTTGATTAAGAAGACTGTAGTATCAAGAGTAGATTCAAGATGCTGATATAAAGTTTCAAGGGTTCAAGAATGAAGACTCATGAGTATTAAAGAGTTCATGATTTTAAGATATTCCAAATAAGTTATAGGGTCATAGAATTTATGTTAAAACCTTGACAGCACTTTCTTGATCTCTCTCATATTCTCTAATTTTGTTTTAAATTGTTTTTCAAACATTCTGGTTTTAAAGTAATCTTTTCAAAATATTTCCCAAAATATTTTCATTCTCTTAGTTATAAAAATATCATTTTAGTGTTTTTAAGTTTATATATATATATATATATATATATTGAATCTTTGTTTATATTTTAATAAGTTATAATTATATTGATTTTTATATAAATTATTGAACACCCTTATTAAATCTTTCAAAATTATTTTATAAAGTTTTATTAAGTTATATTTTGATTAAAATGTGTATAAATTATATTTAAATGATTCTATAAAGTATCGAATTATTTTACAAAGCAACGGATTTTCAAAATAATATTTTTAAAGTGTTTTCAAAATACAAAGGGATGTTGACATATCCTATCCATGTATGTTGACATAGTGGCCGTAAAATTCAAAATTCAAATTTGAATGGAAGTGTCTTTTCGTCGTATCTCTTCATGAATGGACATGACCGTTGTTTCCCTATATATACCAGACTTCCAAACGAATTTTTATTAACTACTTTCTTATTCTTCTCTCCTTCATCTACTCTCTGATTTCTCTCATCTCTCTCTAAAGATTAAAGTGGTATTCAAGAGTTATAGGATCAATTGTAATCAAGATCGAAGATTTGAGTCTGTAAACTATGTCAAATCATACTCTTATACTCTGTGGTGTGCTTGATATCCCTGAAATCCAAGTAGGTGTGATTGTACCCTGTAAAATCAATTGGGTGTGCTTAGTAGTCCATAAATCTAGTGGATGTGCTTGTAGCTTGGAAATCAAGTGACTCTACCCAGAGGTCAAGATTCTAGAGGGTGCGTATCGTAGCCTTGAAATCGAGATTGTATTTGCATTTACTAGTGAAAGGAAATCCGTACAAGGAATTATGCAGGACTGGATGTAGGGTAACTCCTAACCAGTATAAAATCCTGGTGTGTTCTTTCATTTTTACTTTTACTGCATTTACTTTTATCTGTACTTTGATTCTATAATTGTTTCTATGATTGTTAATTATATCTTTCCAAGTAAAATCTTAAAGAATTTGAAAAATATTCATATAATCCATTAAACACTTTTCACCCTCCCTCTATTGTTAATTTAGCCTTAAGACCCTTATTTCGTTGACTCACATTTGGTATCAGAGCATTAATTTTCAAAGTATTCATAATCTAATTTTTGAAAAAGTTTCAATGGTAATTTTTGGATAATATTTTTAACACTGTTTTATAAAAGGTAATTTGCAAAATCATCATACTGTTGTTTCACAAATTTGCATCTATTCAGTATAGAAAGTTGCATGATCTTTTGAAAAGGTATAAATTACTGGAACAGATGTGTCACATGGCTTTTGATGAACAAACACCTAATGATCAAACTCTATAGATCAAAAAGGACAAATGGATATTGGATAGTGGATGTTCAAGACACATGATGGGAAATCCGGGGTCTTTGAAAGAAATAGTTTACAAAGATGGTGGATCAGTAAATTTTGGAGACAACTCTAAAAGATATGTGATTAGCATCAGCAATGTCGGTAATTCTAAAACTCCTACTATTTCTAATGTTTTGTTAGTTAGGAATTTGAAGCATAATCTATTGAGTGTTAGTCAATTGTGTGATAAGGGTTTCAAAATTAAATTCGTAATTGATAAATGTCATATTGAAGATAATGATTCAAACATTATCTTTGATGGCATTAGGAAACGAAACATCTATATATTAAGTATGAAAATCTCAAATGATAACTTATGTCTTTTGGATGAATCTAGCGACCCTTGGATTTGGCATAAAAAGTTTGGTCATTTTAATTTCAAACTAATATCTAAAATTGCTAAAAATAATTTAGTTGAGGTCTTCCCAAAATAAAATTTAAAGTTAATAATTTATGTGATGCATTTTAATTAGGAAATTTTAGAAAAGGCTCTTTTAAATCAAAAGATATGATTTCCACCTCTCAACCCCTTGAACTTCTTTACTTAGATCGTTTCGGTCCCTCATAGATACAATCTATAAATTACAATAGATATGTATTTATAATCGTAGATGATTATTCTAGGTTTACCTGGATGATTTTCTTGAAACTTAAAAGTGATGCTTTTGAAATGTTTAAAGTCTTTGTTAAACGAATTCAAAATCAAATGACTAGTAAAATTATAACTATTCGGAGCGATCAAGGTGGAGAATTCGAAAATGGAAATTTTGAAAATTTCTGTAATAAGAAAGGTTGAACTCATAGTTTTTCATTTCAAAGAACAACACAACAAAAGGTAGTAGGAGAACGTGAATATAGGATGATTCAGGAGTGCACTAGAACTATGCTAATGATGGTAATTTACCTAAAAAAATTTAGGTTGAACCAGTTGGTATTGCATGTTTTATATTAAGTAGAATTTTAATAAGACCATTAACTAAGAAAACGCCATATGAATTATTCAATAATAAAAAGCCTAAAGTATCGTACTTTAGAATTTTTGGTACTAAATATTTTATTTTAAACTCTAAAGATTATTTGGATAAATTTGATGCTAAATCAGAAATGTAACGACTCGTGATTTTCGATAATTAAAAATTATTAATTTAGTTAAGTTTTGCAATTTAACGTTGAAATAAATAAAACATTGTGAGTTATGAATGAAACAATATCTAGAATGAACGGTAACAATGTTAATTTAAGTTAATTATTAATAAATTGAATGAATTCCAATTAATTGAAATAATATATATAAGTTATACTTGGCTATAAATTGAATATGAGGAAACCAATGAGAAATATTGAATTAACCAATGAAATAATACATATTAAATGGTAATTAAATAAAAATTGGTGTTATGTAAGTATTTATAACCTTTGTTTGAAAGTAATAAACTTATAGTGTAATTAAAAGTTAACGGTAACAATTATTGTATGTTACCTATTTATTTAGCCTGTTAGTTTAAATTGGAAATCAATTACAATAATTATAATTTAATATTATGTTAATATAAATTAAATTAATATTTGGAAATAATGTTAATTTTATTCATAATATGACAATTGGTTGAATAAAAAGAATGGAAATCAAGATATATTAATTTATTGGAATTCAAATTATAATAGTTGGATTAATTGAAAATAAATTAAATTAAATATTTAAATATTACGTTAATAGAGATTAAGATGAAATTTGAGAATATTAATGTAATAGATCATGAACCAATGTTAATTTCATCCATTTGATAATAATGGATTGAATAATAGGATGACAGGTCAATTAAATGGAATTATTGAAAATTTAATATATAATTTCTGAATTTAATGAAATTGAAATTAAACACTGAAATTGATGGATTAATCAACTTTAAATTGACATCTAAATTTGTTTCAATTATTGTAAGTGATTAAGAAATCAAAAATGATAGAAGTTGTAAATTATTAAAATTTAAACTGAAAAGTGATTTGATTAATTAATTATTAATTTATTTAATTAACTTGAAAATAGCCATTTTGGCCACTGACTCGGATTTCGACGAAACTAGTTTCATCGGATTCGTAACAATGAATTATTGTAGGGTTTCAAGTTTCGTAAGGATCGTACTTGTCGTTTGATCTTACGGGCTCGAAACGCCTAGAAATCAGTTTAATTAAAATCAATTGAAATCGATTTGAAATAAGCCGATTTTATCATAACTTCCTTATACGATGGAATTTGGGCTTGAAACCAGTTCCATTGATTTTAAAATTACTGAAAGCATCTATTTTGATATATGGGTTGACCCAATTTTATTCCGGAGCCTGAACGGGCTTTTCGGGTCGCTTGTCGTTCCAATCCAAATCAAATCTGATCCGTTCTTTTCAATTTCAGCTTCGCCTATAAATAGCTCGTTATAAACCCTAGCCACTTCTTATTCTTATTTATCTATACGTACATCTCCTTCTCATCTCCTCTTTCTAATGGCAAACAAAACCCTAATTCCTAAATTGCAAATCCAAATCAAAAATCAAATTGAAAATCAAACTCCTCAAACTATATCGAATTATATATCGATTTGAAGCTCTCGACGAGCGCATCTCAGATCTGTAATTCATTTTCCAAATTGAACCACTGGTTGTCCAGAAATTGAAGAACAAACCCCGGCCGTCCATCGCGTTACGATCAACTTGGCCTGATCGTCGAATCGAAGGTGCTGGGTCATAGAGAGGGGCGAGCGCAGTTCATCGGAGTGCGTTGTTTGGAGAGCTGACAGCCGGATCTTCGTCAATAATTCGTTATAGTTGCAAAATTATTGGCGGCTGCGTTTTTCCGAGGCCAGGGTTTGTCTTAGTTGAACCACGATGGTCGAGGGCCAGTCGCGACTGGACAGGGGAGCTCGGCGGAGCTACTAGAAGTGGGTGAAGCGCCACGTAGTTGATGCGACGACGAGGTTAATTGGTGACGACGTGGGTTTCAAAATGCGGGCCTTTGTTAGGGTTCGAATGAAGCAGGTTTCTCGTGCACATGGGTAGTGTGAGTGAAGAGGGTGACGTGGCCTTGGAATTGTAGGTGATATTGTTTTGTTTTAATTTATTTTTATTTTAAATCCAATTGTTCTAACATCAATAACTTCCACATACGAGGTCCAATTCACACGCGGTTTGATCTGCTGAGATCGTATCGAAATTTCGGAGACTTTAACGCTGGTTTGGACGAATTCTGAGATAGTTTGAATTTGGGCTCTAAATTGGATTTCAATTCAATTTAAATTCAAAGGTGAGTGTTTTAACCCACTCACAACTTCTAAAATTTCTTATGTTTGTTAAATTAAATTCGTGATGTGATTGGAAATTTATTTATGATTGATTGGTATATTTTGAATCATCATCTCAATTAATTTGAATTAAATCGTTATTTGATTTATTATTGAATATAAGTTGCCAGTTAAATACCTGTTATTCATTATCAGTTCTATATTGATATTTATTGATTGATTTGGATGATGATTGTGATGGATGTTGATTGTTGATATTGGATGAATGGATGTTTTATTTTAAATCGTTATAAACTGCAAGTTCACTATGAGTTGAAATGATACATACTCGAATGATCAATAGATTAGGGAAAATTCATTATGGGTTGAAATGATAGATTCGAGTGATTTTATGGATTTTATTATTAATTCGGGATTGCAGTTTGAAATGATATATATAACCGTAATATTTCAAATTGCAGATTGAAATGATAAATATCTGTATCACATGACCCTAGGGTAGAAAATTATATACGGACAGCGGATTGGTTAAATTAAATGATTTTAAAATCCTTAATTCTCAAATTTAATTAAACGATATTTTGAAATAAAATTTGATTTATGTAGATTGAAGTAATATTGGAAAATCAAGTTTATGATGAAATGTGAAATGGTTTAAAAGGAATTGCTTTAAGAAATTAAATCGAAAGTTTAAAGTAAAATTTTAAGTATAAATGAAATTCTATCGAAATTAAGTTATTGTAGTTGTTTGAAAATACTTTGAAATATTTTGAAATTGGAGCAATTCGAATTGATATTTGAACATGGATTGAAACGATATGAAATTTAATAGTTTATTGAAATGTTAAATTTAAAGGTTTGGAATTTGGTTTGTTGACTTGGAAATTGAAAATGGTCCAAATGCGTTGAAATGAAATGAATAGTTTAATTTGATATAAATTCCAAATTCATGTTTTAATATAAACCGTTTAAAAATATATTATTTCAAAATTTCTAATTATTAAGATTTCAAAGTATTAAACTATTTATCCTGTATTAGTTATATTAAATCATTTAAACCTATTTCAAACCATTTAATTTATTTTAAACTAATGTAACCTGTTTTAACATATTTTAAATCTAATTAATCTATTTTAAAGCTATTTAATCTATTTTAATTTTATTTAATCTATTTTAAATCTATATTAACTATTTAAAACTATTTAAAATTATTTTCTTCTAAATTCCAAACTAAGTAAAATGGATGGGTTTATATTCAAATTCTCGATTTTTAAGTGAATATGGTTAATGATGTTATAACCTTAGTTGGGATTTAATTAACAAATTTGGTTTAATATGATATTTTGAAATGAGAGTTTAGCCTATTTTGGAAATACGACTTTTGAAAGGAAATATAATTTCAAACTATGATTTCAAATGTGATATGATTTCAAAGGTGAATATGATTTCGAAAGTAAGTAATAATTTCGAAAATGATATGATTTGAATTGAATATGATATTTGGATATTAATTATGAAATGATTTTGGAAATGTAAAAGAACCATCCGATGTGTAATAAGCGATTGGTTGTTAAAGAGACCGAGATCGGATATTCTCATACTCTCTACCAATACTGAAAACCACTTTGATAACTGTGTACGCGGTGGAGATTCCAGAATGAAGTAGGATGGTTGGCGACGATCCTATATGTGGTATATACATGGACCTGACTCCCATGATTTAGCTTAAGGTGGCTAAAACAGGAGCAATTGATGGGCCAAGTGAGGTCATTCCTCCGATCGGGCACACTCCTTCGATACTATATTCTGACTTTGCGATTGATTTGGTGGCCACCCTCGATTTTTGATTTGGGAGTGTGTTCCGAGGTCGGTGGTAGTAGCTGCTATGCGTTACCACCAGTACGAAAGTGTAATTGGTATATCTACCCTGGCATTGCCTAGTTGTGCCATGTCACCTACCCTAGCGCGCCTTCTACGAGTTTGTTTTATGTCGTACCTATGGGGTATCCTCTGGCGGCGCCAGTTTACGGGGAGTTACGGTACTATATAGACTATTTGCATTATAAAAATGTGTTAAGGGGGAAAATGTAATGCCTTAATGCTATTTTAATAGTTTATCTTACTGTAGACATTATAATAGTGTATTGTACTACATAGTAGATGATTTAACGGATCCTTATGAGATGTGAATCCCGAACATCTCTTAAGTTACTGCACTCACGTTAGACACTGGATAGGAGATGTCAAACCCCGTAAACATCTCCGACGCTGTTCCACTCATATTTATTTATTTACCGTTGATTTAACTTACATAAGATCTTTTAGTTTTGACTCGAGAGTTTTGTCTTTTCAATTCGCTCGGGTCAGCCTGGGCATTTCAGAATTTGAAGACCTTATTTCTAGAGGACGAAGATTTGTACTACTATTATTTACTATATTTATTCCACTACATTCATAATGTTCCGCTGCATTAGTTGTTTATCTCTGATATGTGTAACTCTGATTTTTGTATTGTATAAGCATAATCAAATGTTTTGTATACAGCTTCATGAACTGTTATTTGATTATTATATTTTGCCATTCCGCTGCGAGATTCTGTTTTGTTTTTTTCTTTCTCTTCTTTTTATTATTCACCCCAATAACAATCCGCCCTTTTGTATGGTCTGAGTCGGCACGTGTGTCTGCTTAAAACGTACAAAAAGGCAGGATGTTACAGTTGGTATCAGAGCTTTGGTTTAGTGATAACCTTAGCTTTGTGGGGTCTGACTCTTTAAAAATAGGGTAGTAATACCCTAGAATGAGTCATTGAGAGTATATATATGAGAGAGCGTATTTGTTAGTGTTATAAAAGGTTTTTATATTGTGTTAATTTGTTCCGTTTTGTATTTATAAATTCGGGTTGGTGCATAGGACGCTATGACATTGATAGGGATTTCTAAACACTTAATAGGACAGACCGACACAATATTTGTTTTGAAATATAGGTAAATGAAATAATTTTACCTATTGTATATTTTTATATAAAATAGTGATTTATAAATTATATATTTGGTTGTAATATATTGGTTGTTAGGTAGTGAAATTAATAAATATAGGTTGGAAATAAGATTTGAAAATAAGATAAATGAAATTTGGAAATTTAGAACTTAAGTTTCGGGGTTTTTGAAAATTTCTTTTGAATGATTTTGGGATATAATAACATTATTATTAGAGTATTTTCTGATATTAATATTTCAATGTGATTTGAAAGAATTTTTTTTAGAAATTTTGGAAAGAAATAAGTTATGTACTCGCCTCTCTGTCGCTGGAAAATAATTTCGGTGATGAGTGCACACATCATCGACATTCATTTTCGAGTTTCAAAGTGGTATGGCCATTGTAGTAGTTTTGCTATAGATTTATTTTGATAACAAAATAAAATTTTTAAAAGATTATATATGATGGGATATAAAAGTTATGAGTGTATATATATGTATTATTTTAAATGATTTGAAATGGAACTCGGCATTTTAGTTCTTAAGTTTCTATAAATTGGAGATTTCAACTATTGTAATGGAATAAAATTTTAACTATTTAATAATTAAAACTTCTAAATGAAAATAAGAAATTATATGCTAAGTTATAACTGAAATATACAAGGAATTTGAAATTTGTAACTTGTAAATGAAAAGGATATGAAAATAAGGAATGATAATTATTGAACCTTAAGTTAATTAGAATAAGTAAGTCAAACTTGTGTAACTTTCAATTGTATTCTTAAACACATATTTATATAACATACCAATTATAAAAAGTTGAAATGTTAAAAGAATAATGGAAATTTTTACAAGTAAAACTTATGTAATGGAAGTGTTTAATGAAATTTACTTTTATAAATAAGAAATTTGATATGAAAATAGTTATAAAGTTGAGTTAAAATTGTAATACTACTAATTAAATGAAATAGAAAATGAGTACTATAAGTAAAGAATTTTGAAATTAAGTTAGTATTGAAACTATTTATAATTAAAGTAAATAATAAAATGAATGTAATGCAATAAAAGAAATTGACATGATATGAATAAATGAAAATGAATTTTTGTAAGTAATAAAGGAAAATAAATGAAATAAACACTGAAGGAATGAATGGGAATAAAATTTGTAAGCGATAAATGTAAGTTAAAGAAATAATCCTTGTATGAATGAAAAGAAAAATAAAAACTGTAAAATGTGGTGAAAGAAATTTAATAAGGATATCTCAGGTACATTGTAAATTATTGTTTGTTTGGTTTATGGGTTGTTTGGGATATGATACTTCTAATTGTTTAAGATGTATGAATAATCTATTGAGTTCATCTAAGACTATTGAGTAAATGGTGCACTCAGTAGTTTATTTTTCATTCTAGGCAGTTAAAAATTTCTGAACCCAAACAAACCATTTGTTTGTTTGCTATGGATGTTTGGTTGATTACATTGGTTTCATATGATGATTGTATGCTGTTGGGTTGCAAGTGTTTGTTGTATGTTGTTTGCAAGTGAATATTGTTATGATTTGTTTGTCATAAATTTGAAGCAACATAAATATTTCATTTTATATAATTATTAACTCTTTTAGATTATATAGGTGAGATACAGGTTATGGAAGCAATTGCTACTGCTTTTGGTTTCATAATTAAGTGTTGTTTGCCCGACAAATAGGTACGTTCTCGGATTACGGTTTTCTAACGATATTATATTATTTTCCCGCTGTTGGGATATATTATTTTGAAAAATTTATGATATATATTGTTATTATTGATATTATTATTATTTCCAGACCTCTCCGTACGAAGGAGACTCTACCAAAAAATTTCGAAAATTTTGGGACTTAGAAAATCTTTTGTGAAATGTTTCCAAACTTTATTTATTTGAGTTAAAAAAAAAGGGATTTAATTGTTATAAATTGATATATTTTATTTAAATTATTTAATTTTGTAAATTAATTGTTTATAAATTTAATATTTTGAATAAGATATATATAAATTTCTTAATTTCTTCTTTTCCCTTCTTTTTCCTTTTCGGGGACGAAAAGTTTTGAGTGGGGGAGAGTGTAATGACCCATAATTTTCAATAATTAAAAATTGTTAATTTAGTTAAGTTTTGCAATTTAATGTTGAAATAAATAAAAATTTGTGAGTTATGAATGAAACAATATCTAGAATGAACGGTAACAATGTCAATTTAAGTTAATTATTAATAAATTGAATGAATTCCAATTAATTGAAATAATATATATAAGTTATACTTGGCTATAAATTGAATATGAGGAAATCAACTGGAAATATTGAATTAACCAATGAAACAATACATATTAAATGGTAATTGAATAATAATTGGTGTTATGTAAGTATTTATAACCTTTGTTTGAAAGTAATAAACTTATAGTGTAATTAAAAGTTAACGGTAACAATTATTTTATGTTACCTATTTATTTAGCCTGTTAGTTTAAATTGGAAATCAATTACAATAATTATAATTTAATATTATGTTAATGTAAATTAAATTAATATTTTGAAATAATGTTAATTTTATTCATAATATGACAATTGGTTGAATAAAAAGAATGGAAATCAAAATTTATTAATTTATTGGAATTCAAATTATAATAATTGGATTAATTGCAAATAAATGAAATTAAATATTTAAATATTACGTTAATAGAGATTAAGATGAAATTTGAGAATATTAATGTAATAGATCATGAACCAATGTTAATTTCATCCATTTGATAATAATGGATTGAATAATAGGATGAAAGGTCAATTAAATGGAATTATTGAAAATTTAATTTATAATTTCTGAATTTAATGAAATTGAAATTAAACACTGAAATTGATGGATTAATCAACTTTAAATTGACATTTAAATTTGTTTAAATTATTGTAAGTGACTAAGAAATCAAAGATGATAGAAGTTGTAAATTATTAAAATTTAAACTGAAAAGTGATTTGATTAATTAATTATTAATTTATTTAATTAACTTGAAAATAACCATTTTGGCCATTGACTCGGATTTCGACAAAACTAGTTTCATCGGATCCGTAACAGTGAATTATTATAACGCCCCACTCCGAGACCCACATTAGCAAAGAGTATTACAAGGTAACACCGTCTGCTAATGCGGAGAATAGAGCTGGTTAGGAGCGACCATCTATAGCCTTGTCTTAATTATCTATTGAATACGCCGACAATTGCCATACCTCTTTCATTTCTTTCTCAAATGGATCGATCCAATAAATACTTAATGCAAAGCCATAGGTGGCTGAAGGATCTATCAGAACGAAATATAACAACTCAAATGTAGTACACATCACAGAACAGTAGATCATCACATACATTTACACATATACAGATACATTACAGAGTATACAAAATGATACATGTCAAGTGGTAAAGTAAACCACAATATACAGGTCAGTCAAAAGAATACATATCAGAGTTACAGCCAAAAAGGACTACACAAAAAGCTATAACAAAAAGGAGCTAGCAGAATAGTCCATGCAGAAGCAAAATAAGCTAAGACCAATGTACCTAACCTGAAACATTTCGGTTTGACCCGAGTATAAAATACACAGGTCAGTCTAGCTAAAAAAATCAGTTAGATAAACTAAATGATAATGAACATACAAGGTCATAAAGTACCACAAATATATCCAAAAGAGATAACCAAATCATCTAACAAAAGATGAATCAAAACAAGCCTCATATCTTCGGCAGCTCAAATAACCCAAGGATATCATATCCTAAAACAAGCCAAAAGGCAAATAACAAATACCAATAAAGGTAACACAAGTTTCCACAAGGTAATCGCTATATATCGTGTGGTTCAAAGAACCTACCCCGAAAGGCGATACACTAGGGAAATATAATTGTCAAAGAAACAAAAGATGCTCCAGCTCAATACTATATAACAAGGATCCACACGCCCGAAGGCAACGAACCATAGTGGCAAAGGTCCGGAGACCCAGTACTGGACACCACTAACTGGCAGAATGTGTCGCAACTCTCAGAAAGGAACCCGAAAAATGTTAACGTGAGTCCCATACCACACGTTCGCACTAAACGGTTTACTAACCGTTAGTCAATTTCACACTCAAAGCAGTACAAAGTTCACCTCATCTCATCGGTAAACCAGACCCAAAGGTCAAAACGGTCAAACGAATAGATTAGGAATTAATTGAAAAGATAAACACACGTGTTCATAGCACGCGTTTTATTTAATCATTTAATTCTCCTCCCTCTTCGCTCGAAGTGCAAAATCGTGTGTTTTATACATAAATTATAAGTTGGAGAAACGAGCTTTTAATACAATTTAAAAAGATCACTTTATAAAAACCCATGTACTAAATCTAAAAAAAGAATCATCAAAGTCAACTAAAGTGAAACAACTAATCGGAGAAAGAAGAATCGATCAAAAATTGGAATCCCACACAAAATAGGCAATTTGGGCTGAGACAAGCAGATTCAGACGTCTGAATTGTATATTTCAGACGTCTGAAACTGGAGCTCAGGAAATACTTTGCCTAGGCCAATGATAGCCAAATCTTATCGGAAGCAATCGGATGAGTGATGATGGCTAGGGGTTTATGCCAAACGACTACCCAACCTTAAAGACTCACCAATACACTCCAACCAACATGCCCAACAACCATTTAAGGTTTTTTCATAGATTTTGACTTCAAACGCCAAAAATTGGAATATTCATCAAACCAATTCAATTCAAAACAAATGGACAAGGAATATATGTTAGGGATTGGTACCTAACACTATCAAAGATATAGACATAGATGTGAATTCCAAAACTCACCTTTTAACCCAAAAACTCAAGAGAGAAGATATAGAGCAAGGCAAGAACAATCACTCTTCAATTATAACCCAAGGAGCTTCAATCTAAGCTCAAGAACAAATATTTCCTAAGTTAGGGTTTAGGAAATTTCAGAAATCGAAGAGGAATTGAGATGGAGAAGGAGAAGAGGATGCTTACCTAAGCTTCTCTTGGATTTTGGACTTGAATTTGAGTTTGCAAATGAATCTAGGGCTTAGGAATTTCCATTTCCCATTCTTTCCCCCATTTTTGCTAAAGCTTGAGTGTTTAGGAAATGAAATGAGTGAATGGAGAGGAGAGGGGGCTGAGTTAGGGTATAGTATGAGTTGGGTGAAACCCAAACCCAAGCCCTAAGTGAAAAATAGAAAAATTCACTCAACTCCAAACATATCAATGTTTATACTCAAAAAAGTCGCAAACACCATTTTGAATTCAATAGAAGTGGTCTCGAGTCCAAATTGTTGATTCTCAATTTCACTCTTCATTCAGACGTCTGAAATTTCCAAACTAGACGTCTGAATCTGGAAAAGTAGGAGTTTTCTATCTTCATTCAAACGTCTGAAATGAACGATTCAGACGTCTGAATTTGGAAAAACATATGTTGTCTAGAACAATATTCAGACGTCTGAATCGTTCAATTTAGACGTCTGAAAATGGCAATTTTTGCCTATTTCCTTTCTGGTTTGACTTGAGCAATTTCAGACGTCTGAATGCTTCATTTCAGATGTCTGAATCCCTGTCTGACAGTTTTTCCCAAATAGACACCTCCGTATCATGATCCACAAAGACTTTTTACTAATTCGACTGTTCTTTTACGAATAGTGACTTTTTCGAACTAAAATCCGACTAACGATGCTATACTTAAATTAAACATTTAAAATATACGAATCGTAAAATATGTGGGTTGTTACAGATCTCCCCTCCTTAACAAAATTGCGTTCACGCAGTTCCTAGAGAAGAATTTGTAACAACTACATACTTACATTACCCAAAAAGGAAAGAAAATAAGCTTGAGATAAAGAGATATTATCACCATTGCTAAGCAAAGATAGAAAACCCGGATAGGATTGCTCGATAAACTCTCTGGGTTCCCAAGTACAGTCATTGGGATTAGCGGACCATTGAACTTTAATGAACAGCACGTCCTTGTTTCCAAGGTGCCTCACCTCTGAGGAAAGTACGTGAATAGGCTATTGTACAATAGATAAGTCTGGTGAGATCTCAAGCTCTTGCAAATCAGGAGGGTTGATAACAGAATCTGATTCTCGAAGACACTTCCGAAGCTGAGAGACGTGAAACACGTCGTGAACACCGGATAGATGAGCTGGAAGTGAAACTCTATAAGCCACAGGGCTAATACGTTTAGTAATTGTAAATGGTCCTACATAGAGAGGAGCCAATTTCTCTGTCGTACTAAAGCGCATAACCCTTGTTAAAGGAGAAACATGAATAAAGATGAGATCATCAACCGATAACTCGAGAGGCTTCCTACGGTTGTCCGCGTAGGATTTCTGGCGGCTCTGTGCCTCTTTCATTCTCTGACGAATAAGATCAATCTTCTCAGAAGAATCATGAACAAAATCTGGGCCAAGAATAAGCTTCTCCCCAGATTCCAACCAACATGAAGGTGATCAACATGGCCTTTTGTATAAGGCTTCGAAAGGAGCCATACCGATACTGGACTGAAAACTATTGTTGTAGGAGAACTCCACAAGGGGTATATGCTCCTCCCAACCACTTCCAAAATCAAGAATACAAATACGGAGAAGATCCTCTAAGATATGATTTACCCGTTCAGTCTGTCCATCAGACTGTGGATGATAAGCTGTGCTGAAATTAAGCTTTGTTCCCAAAGCTTGGTGAAGACTCTTCCAGAAATGACTTGTGAATAAAGGATCACGGTCACTCACAATCGAACTAGGAACACTGTGAAGTCTCACGATTTCCTTGATATATAACTTAGCCAAAAAAGAAGCAGTCCTATTAGATTTAATAGGAACAAAATGAGCTGATTTGGTGAGGTGATCAATAATAACCCAAATGCTAGAATGGCTCGATCTCGTACGAGGTAGGCCATCAATGAAATCCATCGAAATTTGATTCCATTTCCACAATGGAATCTCTAGAGGCTGAAGGAGACCAGAAGGGCACTGATGTTCAGCTTTAATACGTTGACAAGTCATGCAATTACTCACATAACTCGCTACATCGCGCTTCATGCCTTCCCAATAATAAAGGCGGTGCATATCGGCATACATCTTACTACTGCCAGGATGAATGGTATACTTAGAATGATGACAGTCATCAAGAATGTCATGCCTAAGTGCAGAATCAGAAGGCACAACAAGACGGTTCTTCTTGCGAAGACACCCATGAAAATCAATGCTGAAATCCCACAACGCCTCATCATGGGATTCAGTCTCACAAAGCTGAATAAGATGCACAAGATCAGGATCACGCCGCTGAGCTTTGGCAATACGATCAAATAGAGAAGGTCGAGCTTCCAAACTGGATAATACTATCGAAGAATCAGGGAATGGAGCTCGATCACGAATATCACAAAAAGATAGAGTCTCAAGAATATTCCATTGGGCAAGCATCATAGAAACGACAGCCGAATGTCTGCGACTAAGCGCATCGGTAACACGATTACCCTTACTAAGGGTATACTGGATATCAAAGTCATAGGAGGCAAGGAACTCGAGCCAACGTTGTTGCCTCATATTGAGTGAATAAATACTTCAAGGATTTATGACCGGTATAGAGAATGAAGCGCTCGCCTAATAAATAGTGTCGCCAAATCTTCAAGGCGAAGACAATGGCGGCTAACTCAAGATCATGAGTGGCATAGCGAACTTAATTTGGACGCAGTTGCCTAGAAGCATAAGCAACTACCCAATCCCTCTGCATAAGCACGTCACCGAGACCACTACCACAAGCATCGGTGTAGACAACAAGATCATGATTCCCCTCGGGAACCACAAGAATAGGAGCATTAGTGAGAACTTCCTTTAATGTCTGAAAGGAAGCTTCACACTTATCGGACCAAATATAACGAATGCCTTTCCGAGTAAGGCTGGTGAGAGGAAGCACAACACAGGAAAAATCCTTAATGAACCGACAGTAATAACCCGCCAATCCAAAGAAACTACGAATCTCATGAACATTCTCAGGCCTCTTCCAATTCTGGATAGCTTCGATCTTTGAGGGATCGACAGAAATGCCGTTGGAAGATACAGCATGGCCTAAGAACTTAACCTTATTCTCCCAAAAATGACACTTGGAGAATTTGGCTTTAAGCTGATGGTGATGAAGAGTACTCAAGACAATTCTCAAGTGATTAGCATGCTCGGCTTCAGACTTAGAATAAACAAGAATGTCGTCAATGAACACAAGGACGAACCTATCGAGATGTTCCTGGAATACTCGATTCATAATATCAACAAAGAAAGCAGGGGTGTTCGTCAAACCGAACTGCATAACGAGCCACTCGAAAGAACCATATCGAGTGCAGAAAGCTTTAAGAGGTATGATATCTTCTACGACTCGGAGCTGGTGGAAACCAGTGCCAAGGTCGAGTTGAGAGAAGACCTTAGCGCCACTCAATAGATCGAACATATCATCGATTCTAGGCAATGGATATCTATTCTTGACGGTCAACTCGTTAAGCTTGCGATAGTCGATGCAGAGCCTAAGAGTTCCATCGGACTTCTTCACGAAGACGACCGCGGCACCCCCACGGTGAAAAACTGGACTGAATCAACTATTTGGACTCAAGCTCTAAAAGCTGCTTCTTGAGTTCCTCATTTTCTTTTGTAGACATCCTCGTGGGAGGACGGCCAACTGGCTGCGTGCCTGGAATAAGATCAATATGGAACTCGATCGCCCGCTTGGGTGGCAAACCCGAAACCGGCTCAAAAACATCAGAGAAGTCACAAATAATAGGAATACGAGATATATCATCATCATCTCATGAGTCTAAAGAATATAAAGCCATTTCAGAATTATCCACATTCCGAAGAACAAGTGATAGATGAGTAGACGAATCTGGGTGTCGAAGATATAAAATTCTTTCAGAACAAATAATCCTGGCATCGTATCTCACTAGCCAGTCCATACCCAAAATCATAACAAATCCCAAATAAGAAATAACGTGTAGATTCGCACGAAAAGAAAAGCCACATAAAACAATCTCAACATCATCACAAAGCATGCTAAGGGTTGCGGATCCCCCAATAGGATTCGCAATCCTCAACGAAGTAACCATACAAGAAACATCCAAAGACAAATCATCGACGAGCTTTTTCTGTACGAAAGAATGCGAAGCACCCATATCGAAAAGAACTCGAATACTATGGTCATGAAATAAAATAAAACCTTCCAAAATAGATGGAGATATACCTCTGGGCTGAGAAGAACCTCCAGAAGCCTTAGCAACATAAAGCTTGCCAGACCTGGCACTAGCAGGAGCAGTAGGGCAGGAGGAAACACGGTGACCTTCCTTCTTGCAGTAATGGCAGAAGAGAGGCTTAGGACAAGCTCGAATCATATGATCAGGAGAACCATAATTGAAACACTCCAGAATGGAAGGTGTTACAGCAGATTGAGAGTTAGAACCAGATTCAACGGGTTTTTTCTTCTTGGAAGGGAAAAATTCCCGCTTATGAAATGGAAACTTCTTCTTATTGGGGTTCTTGCGAACCTCAACATCATCACCACTATCACACTCCTTCTCGATGGCTTCGAGATGAAGTGCTGAGTCAACCAATTCCTCAAAAGAAAGCTTAAGCTGGAGCATTAAAGACTTCTTAAGATATTTCTTAAGACCAGAGGCAAACTTCATATTCTTCTTATAAGAAGTGCTAATGAATTCAAGACCATACTTAGATAAGGCCTCGAATGATGCAACATACTCAGAGACGGAGGACTTCCCTTGCTTCAACTCAAGAAAGCGACGGGCCAATAAAACCTTCTCACATTCAGGAACGAATTTGAGTTCGAATCGTTCCCGAAACTGAGTCCAAGAAAGAACAGACTCATCAAGTTCGGCTATAAGAAGCTAGTACCAATCAAGGGCACGCTCTTGCAATAAGCTAGAAGTTACAAGAACTCGATCGTGGTCAGAAAGATCCATACGAGAGAAGATACGCTCACATGTGTGAATCCAAGCTTGGACCTCAAGAATGGACTCGGAGCCTTTGAATGGCTTTCCTCCAAGATGAGAGAAATCACTGCACAGGCGTGCAAAGGCAGACTTGCGTGGAGGAGATGCTCGAATAGGAGCTGGAGGCAGAGTGCTTCTAAATAACTCCAAAAACTGATCGGCAGACATATAAACGCCGTCCGGATGCGAGCCGCTGGATTGCCCAGCATTCGAGCGTCGTCCTCTGCCTCTTCCAGCCATTAGCTGAAAGATAAGATAAGGTAAAGATTATTCACAAGGTAGATATCATTAATTCAAATATGGAATATTACGGAATAAAAATGCATTCCTAGACATATTCCCAAAATTCTATCTACCCCAAGGCACGGAAAGAATAAAGGCACGATGATTCAAAGATTCATAACATTCGTACTACACTTTGATGTACCGTAATATGTGTCTCTGTTCTATGTTTAACATATTTTGTTCTGAACCCTGCTCTGATACCAAGCTGTGATGCCCCACTCCGAGACCCATATTAGCAAAGAGTATTACATGGTAACACCGTCTGCTAATGCGGAGAATAGAGCTGGTTAGGAGCGACAATCTATAGCCTTGTCTTAATTATCTATTGAATACGCCGACAATTGCCATATGTAACGACCGTGATTTTTGAATTACTGTCGGAGAAAATATTTTAAATAGAAATTTTTTAATTTAAAAATAAAATATCTTTGCAATGCAAATCGTTCAAAGTCAGTTGATCATTTAGCCAAGCCATGATGTAGTTTCATTTGCCTTCACGTGCGTATGAGTTTAGGTTCATTCAAAAATTAAAGTTTGAACACTTTTGCTACCATCATTTGTTTATATGCAAGTTGCGTCCTTGTTTCCCTGATGCACGTTTCCCACATAAATGCAATTGTACCCAAAAGTGTTTGCTAGCATTCCTTTTCTTTGACTTGTTCGTGTATGTGAAAAGAAAAGTAGTTGGCAACTTCCATTTTTGTTTCATTTTCAGTAGTTCTGCAAAGCATATTAATGGCAGTTCAAATTGCTCCAAGTGTGTGACGCCCCACCTCTATGCTCATAATAACAAAGAGTATTAAAAGGAATACTATCTGTTATTACGAAGAATAAGGTTGGATAGGAGCGGCCATCTGTAGTTGGCCTTACACTAGTATTGGTTACCTCGATAGGAGTGATATATATTTTTCATTTTCCATCTCACATTTATTTACTCCCATCGACATACCCAATTCCAGTATAAAACGAACTACGATGGTTCATAATAGTTTAGGACAATATATATAATGATAACACGGATATAAAAGATGCGGAACACAGATAACAAAAGTCTCATATATATATATAACTGATGTCAGTTACAATACATTTGACACGATACATATGATACAACTACAACTGTCAACTCTGGAAGTTATATATACAAGTACATTATCAACTAATATACATGAATACATATCATCCTAAATCAGATACACTGACTACTACAAAATGACGAAGACTACTTCAAAAGATGTGAAAAGACTTCATAGCTCAAACAGCAACCCAAAGCAAGATATCTACAACCTGAAATAACTCGGGTCTGACCTGAGTATTAGATTCAAAAGAAAATAATACACGGGTCAGTCTAATTCAAACTCAGTTATTAATGCACAGAAGCAATAATAATCAAATATCAAATAGACGACAGTCACAGAAATCTCGTATATCCAACTCCTCGATGAGAGAATTGGATAACGGCAGATATAACACTAAACAGTGAAACAATAAATCAGCAAATCCAAATCATCAACAAGGGCAAATAAAGATTATCAATGAAGATAATATGAAAACTCCAGAATTGCTTAAACAGCAATTAACAACAAAATCTAATTATTAAATAAATAATTAGAAACTCAGAATCTAATTATCAAATAGATAATTAGACAATCTCAAAATGATCAATCAAATCAAATTTCTGTGTGGCTGCAGTACACGCACGCGTGCACTGCCTCGCCACTACAGTACGTGAAATCATCACAATAGTGAATACTAACAGCAATCAAAACTGCAGAGGTCAAGTCACGACTATCGTGACTCAACTCAACTACAACAAAAATGAATCGAAAGCAGATGGCACCAACATAATTCAAAATGAAAAGTGACATGCACTAGAATGTACACATCAATGCTACGTATGAACCAAGTTCATATATACAACAAACCCAAAGTCAACAGAGTGGAAATAACACAATGTCGACGACTGCAATGCTACGACGCTACCAATGATCAAGCATCGGGTCAAGAGCAATGTCGAAGACACAGCAGTTTCAAGCAAAGAATCGAACAAGTCAAAACATCGAAGCCGAGGCCAACAAAAAAAATGTACTCTGTCTCAAAGAGTGATACCAAACCAGTTGCATGAGAACTGCAACAAATACGCAATTCAGATGCAAGCATGCATATATACAGCAGCTCGAATACACTGCAAACTCAAATGAATACAAAGCATCAATGCAATGCAAACCAACAAAGGAAAAGTTTAAACAAAAGCTCTGCAGCCATTATAAGTCTACAAACTGCAATGTTGTTTATGAAAACAATGTCACTAGTGAAACCATCATTATGTACTCATAAGTGCTCGAGAAAATCATGCACGAGCACTTATATATAAAACTGCAAACACATGTGATCAGACTTACAAATACAGTGAGGAACAAGATCGAGTCGTGCGCATGTATCAAAACCAGGTGAAAACAGAATAGTACAAGTGCAATAATCAAACTGCAATTGTCACAATGGCACAAAAGTACAAGGCCACACTCAAGGTCGAACCTTTTTATAATTACAGTTTCAAATCAAAAGTAAATGAGGAATCAAATCTCAATGCCACTGTGGTTTCGACAACCCAAAACGAGCTCAGGTATCAAAGTGCACAAGGGCAGTTCTACCTAAAACAAATGCAACAATAAAAATACCATGCATCTATACACTATCTCAGTAAAAGTGCATGAAGACTTGAACGAGACTCAAAGTCAAAACAATGTACAGGTAAACACAATAGTGAAACAACACTGTCCTAAGCCACAAGACTAAACAGTGGACAGATAGTTTCTTTTTAGCAAAGACAGAATGCATCAGGCACCAAGTATAGCCATAGAAGTTCCGAACTACTAGATGACAATTACATGAAGTCAACACGTAAACAGCAGTGAAAAAAGGCCACCGCCAAAAAGGCCACCGCCAAAAACAAGTTCAGGCATGAAATTCAATTACAACCAAACCGTGCAGTGATGGATATGCCACCAATTGCCACTAGTGAATACGATAACACAACCCATCACTAAAATAATACCAGCCTGAATAAATGAGATAAGACTACAAGTTCAAGTGCAACCTCTGGTCAAACAAGAAATACATAAGTATAAAAGTACCAGAAGCACAAGCAGGTACAATATCACAAAATAGTGGAGACAACGAGGTCTTGCAAGTGCAACCTGAACCAATAGAGCACAAAGGCTCGAATGAAACGGTGGTACTAGAGACATGTACAAATATGCAAAACCAAGTGTATATAACTACACTATAACAGTTAGTATCAAGTCAACACAAATGCTCCAGACAAGTTCAACAGCAAAATACATGTGATCAAGCAACTCGAAACACATGACTCAAATGCAAACATAGTGAAACCAGAAGCAACTCCATCAGGAAAATACTCACTAGTTCAACAAACACCATAATCGAAACCAGCAAACAATATCAGTTTCGAACAAAGCCAGAATACAAAATCA
The DNA here is from genome assembly GCA_030737815.1 of Allium fistulosum. Taxonomy (NCBI): domain Eukaryota; kingdom Viridiplantae; phylum Streptophyta; class Magnoliopsida; order Asparagales; family Amaryllidaceae; genus Allium; species Allium fistulosum. The sequence goes on along the minus strand of CM060901.1, from coordinate 1,418,193,232 downwards.
AAGCAGTGACAGTGTCGAAGTCACAAAGGCCAAAAGCGTAATATCAACACAGTTATAACCAAGCCGTGGCCAAAGTCAAAGTGAACAAAGAAGTCGAATTTCAAAATTTAGCCAATGCATCAAAAATATCACATGAACAAAGTCAAGTAATAAATGACTTGAAGCAGAAAACACAATTCACGTTAATGCCGAAGACAACAAGAATCCGACCAAGTCAAATAAAATCATCAACATCGTAACAAAGTCAAACGACCGAGACGAAGTCAAGCAACCCTCAGTCAAACACGAAATTAGCAAATTGGAATCAAATAAAAACAGTAGCTTTGAATTAGATGTGAGTATAATACTCACCTTTGTTGAAGCGAAGACGATCACGGCGGCCACAAAGTCTTCGAACGAGATACTCACAATCGACAGCCCCCCAATTTCACGAAACCCTAATTTTGAAAAGGGGGACGAACGAATGAGTCGCCATTTTTTTTTCTCGTTTTGATTTAGGGTTTTCTCGAATGAGGAATGAAAGGGGGATGGGTTTTCGAGTGAACATATAAAAAGGGGAATGGTATTGATAAATATCACGGCAACTAAATCAAATATGGACCTAGGTAGTTTTTTTTCTTTAAAGCCCGCATAAAAAATTTTACAAATTTAAAAAACTTTCAATTCGATTAAAATTCCTATAGCAATTTATCATCACTTTACTCGTTAAATGACGATTATAAATTAAAGCTAAATCCCGGGTTGTTACAGACTCCCCTCCTTATAAAAATTGCGTCCCCGCAATTTTCATAATCAAAGTCGTCAATAACAATTATTTTTCTAATATAAACTGGTTAAGCTACAAAAGTAGAAGTCGGGAATACAAACGCCAAAGAAATCTTTTAATTCCATAAAAGAATTTCAAAAATTCTCAACAAAATCTAACTATCAAATAGATAATCAGAAAACAACAAAACTGAATAAATGCAATCATCAGCAATATTCAATTATCAATTAGATAATTAGAATACAGAAATCACAAAACAGCAATATCTACTTATCGATACGATAAATAAAAAAACAGCAAAATCTAATTATCAACAAAGATAATTAGAAAACACAAATCGCAAAATTGCAAATATCTAGTTATCCAACAATTAACTAGAAAACACGAACCTCATAATCAGCTAAATCTAACTATCAGCAGAGATAGATAGGAAACAGCAATTCAATATGATCAACATAATCCAAAATCAATTAGAGACTAGAAAATCTCAAAATCATCAAAACTAGCAAATATCCAATCATCAAAACGATAATCAGAAAACACAATTATCTAATTAACAAAACGATAATCAGAACTCTCAAATCAACAAATATCTAATTATCAAAAACGATAATCAGAAATCTCAAATCAACAAATATCTAATTATCAAAAACGATAATCAGAAATCTCAAATCAACAAATATCTAATTATCAAAAATGATAATCAGAAACAGCAAATATCCGATTATCAAAAACGATAATCAGAAACAACAAATATCTGATTATCAAAAACGATAATCAGAAATCTCAAATCAACAAATATCTAATTATCAAAAACGATAATCAGAAATCTCAAATTAACAAATATCTAATTACCAAAAACAATAATCAGAAACAGCAAATATCCGATTATCAAAAACGATAATCAGAAACAACAAATATCCGATTATCAAAAACGATAATCAGAAATCTCAAATCAACAAATATCTAATTATCAAAAACGGTAATCAGAAATCTCAAATCAACAAATATCTAATTATCAAAAACGATAATCAGAAATCTCAAATTAACAAATATCTAATTATCAAAAACGATAATCAGAAACAACAAATATCTGATTATCAAAAACGATAATCAGAAACAACAAATATCCAATTATCAAAAACGATAATCAGAAATCTCAAATCAACAAATATCTAATTAACAAAAACGATAATCAGAAACAGCAAATATCCGATTATAAAAAACGATAATCAGAAACAACAAATATCCGATTATCAAAAACGATAATCAGAAATCTCAAATCAGCAAATATCTAATTATCAAAAACGATAATCAGAAATCTCAAATCAACAAATATCTAATTATCAAAAACGATAATCAGAAACAGCAAATATCCGATTATCAAAAACGATAATCAGCAACAACAAATATCCGATTATCAAAAACGATAATTAGAAATCTCAAATCAACAAATATCTAATTATCAAAAACGATAATCAGAATCACAAATCAACAAATATCCGATTATCAAAAACGATAATCAGAAACAACAAATATCCGATTATCAAAAATGATAATCAGAAACAACAAATATCCAATTATCAAAAACGATAATCAGAAACAACAAATATCTAATTATCGATACGATAATTAAATCTCATAACAGCAAATATTTAATTACCGATACGATAATTAAATCTTATAACAGCAAATATTTAATTATCGATACGATAATTAAATCTCATAACATCAAATATTTAATTACCGATACGATAATTAAATCTCATAACAGCAAATATTTAATTACCGATACGATAATTAAATCTCATAACATCAGATATCTAATTACCTGCAGATAATTAGAAATAACAAATATCTAGAAATCAATTAAGAAGACTAGAAAATCAACATAAAAGGTTGGATCGATCCCATCAGATGGCGAGTTTTTAATTCGCCGCACGTGCATCAACAAATGGCTGAAGCCTACTAAGTACTCAACATAATTTTGGCGCCCAACAAATGACCCGAAGGTCCGCAGAGTAACCCGAAGGTCTAGTACTGGTATTTGACCCGAAGGTCCATCAGAGTAGCCCGAAAGCCCAACAAATGACCCGAAGGTCCAACATAGTGGCTCGAAAGCACACAAATCATCAAAATCATCAAAACATTAAATATTTCAATTAACGAGTCCGGAATTAACCGAAATAGCAAACGCACATGTCCCATACCACGTGTTTTACTAAATCGTTTGATTCTCTTCATCATTTCCTTGAAAGTGCAAAATTGTGTATTTCGTAAAAATACATTTTACATTCTCAAACGGACAAGTCCGGAATTAAGCGAATCAGTAAAAGAAAGGGGTCATAGTCCTCAATTTTGCTGAAACGTTTAAATCGCTTCCTCATTCTTTTGAAAGCGCAAACTGTAAAAAAAATTATAAAACAATTTTCATTTTAAAACGATTTTCCAATCACGTGATTAAAGCAACAACATCAGTAGCAATTTCGAAAAGAAAATTGTACTTCTCAAAACACCGTAAAAACGGATCTCAAAATCAGCATTGCGGAATAACCGCTTGAAAATCCACTTTTAAAATTTGATGGTTACTGAAGCCAAGGCGACATAAATTTTTTATACGTCAAAATCTCATCAAAATAATTCACATCAAAATGTAATACCAGTGAATTTTCATTCATTAAAAATGTCAACAAAACACCGTGTTTCAAAATTTAACAACGGTGTAAAAATCCCGTTATAAAGATAACGGCAACAAAATACGTTTAAACCAAACATCGGTTCAACGTAAAATTAATGCAGTAACGTGCAACTCAAATTTGCACGTATACTACAAAATAAACAAAGAAATCATTCGAATGTATCTTCAATGAAGATAATTCAAAAAAAAACATCAACATCTAATCAATATATGATTAGCATAAAAGAATACCAGCAAAAATTTCAACAAAAATCACATAACTGCAATCGCTTCGAATCCTCAAATCGGATTCGAAATTTTCAAAGAAACAAAATAAACCCAGCTATGTAAACAACAAATGAAATTTATTTCAATTTCATATTTAGATTTTTTAATCAAAAAGATTATCAGCTGTATTCAGCGAAGACAGTCTCACTGTTTCCGCTGCGCACTCTGATAACAGAACACAAATTATCAATCGGCAAAACACAATTCCACTTTTATTTTTAAATAAAGATATTTAAAAATTTCATCAAAATTTCAAAACATTAGTTTTGACTCAAAGCACAACTAAAAACATCGACAAATAGTTGTAACACATGTTCCATCCAAGTTATGTTTTATATTATGTCCATAAACCCCAAGCTCTGATACCAACTGTGACGCCCCACCTCTATGCTCATAATAACAAAGAGTATTAAAAGGAATACTGTCTGTTATTACGAAGAATAAGGCTAGATAGGAGCGGCCATCCGTAGTTGGCCTTACACTAGTATTGGTTACCTCGATAGGAGTGATATATATTTTTCATTTTCCATTTCACATTTATTTACTGCCATCGACATACGATGGTTCATAATAGTTTAGAACAATATATATAATAATAACACAGATATAAAAGATGCGGAACATAGATAACAAAATTCTCATATATATATATATATAACTGATGTGAGTTATAATACAATTGACACGATACATATGATACAACTACAATGGTCGACTCTGGAAGTTATATATACAAGTACATTATCAACTAATATACATGAATACATATCATCCTAAATCAGATACACTGACTACTACAAAATGACGAAGACTACTTCAAAAGAGGTGAAAAGACTTCATAGCTCAAACAATAACCCAAAGCAAGATATCTATAACCTGAAATAACTCGGGTCTGACCCGAGTATTAGATTCAAAAGAAAATAATACACGGGTCAGTCTAATTCAAACTCAGTTATTAATGCACAGAAGCAATAATAATCAAATATCAAATAGACGACAGTCACAGAAATCTCGTATATCCAACTCCTCGATGAGAGAATCGGATAACGGCAGATATAACACTAAACAGTGTTAAACAATAAATCAGCAAATCCAAATCATCAACAAGGGTAAATAAAGATTATCAATGAAGATAATATGAAAACTCTAGAATTGCTTAAACAGCAATTAACAACAAAATCTAATTATTAAATAAATAATTAGAAACTCAGAATCTAATTATCAAATAGATAATTAGACAATCTCAAAATGATCAATCAAATCAAATTTCTGTGTGGCTGTAGTACACGCACGCGTGCACTGCCTCGCCACTATAGTACGTGAAATCATCACAACAGTGAATATTAACAGCAATGAAAACTGCAGAGGTCAAGTCACGACTATCGTGACTCAACTCAACTACAACAAAAATGAATCGAAAGCAGATGGCACCAACATAATTCAAAATGAAAAGTGACATGCACTAGAATGTACACATCAATGCTACGTATGAACCAAGTTCATTTATACAACAAACCCAAAGTCAACAGAGTGGAAATAACACAATGTCGACGACTGCAATGCTACAACGCTACCAATGATCAAGCATCGGGTCAAGAGCAATGTCGAAGACACAGCAGTTTCAAGCAAAGAATCGAACAAGTCAAAACATCAAAGCCGAGGCCAACAGTAAAAATGTACTCTGTCTCAAAGAGTGATACCAAACCAGTTGCATGAGAATTGCAACAAATACGCAATTCAGATGCAAGCATGCATATATACAGCAGCTCGAATACACTGCAAACTCAAATGAATACAAAGCATCAATGCAATGCAAACCAACAAAGGCAAAGTTTCAACAAAAGCTCTGCAGCCATTACAAGTCTACAAACTGCAATGTTGTTTATGAAAACAATGTCACTAGTGAAACCATCATTATGTACTCATAAGTGCTCGAGAAAATCATGCACGAGCACTTATATATAAAACTGCAAACACATGTGATCAGACTTACAAATACAGTGAGGAACAAGATCGAGTCATGCACATGTATCAAAACCAGGTGAAAACAGAATAGTACAAGTGCAATAATCAAACTGCAATTGTCACAATGGCACAAAAGTACAAGGCCATACTCAAGGTCGAAACTTTTTATAATTACAGTTTCAAATCAAAAGTAAATGAGGAATCAAATCTCAATGCCACTGTGGTTTCGACAACCCAAAACGAGCTCAGGTATCAAAGTGCACAAGGGCAGTTCTACCTAAAACAAATGCAACAACAAGAATACAATGCATCTATACACTATCTCAGTTAAAGTGCATGAAGACTTGAACGAGACTCAAAGTCAAAACAATGTACAGGTAAACACAATAGTGAAACAACACTGTCCCAAGCCATAAGACTAAACAGTGGACATATAGTTTCTTTTTAGCAAAGACAGAATGCATCAGACACCAAGTATAGCCATAGCAGTTCCAAACTACTAGATGACAATTACATGAAGTCAACACGTAAACAGTAGTGACAAAAAGGCCACTGCCAAAAACAAGTTCAGGCATGAAATTCAATTACAACCAAACCGTGCAGTGATGGATATGCCACCAATTGCCACTAGTGAATACGATAACACAACCCATCACTGAAATAATACCAACCTGAATAAATGAGACAAGACTACAAGTTCAAGTGCAACCTCTGGTCAAACAAGAAATACATAAGTATAAAAGTACCAGAAGCACAAGCAGGTACAATATCACAAAACAGTGGAGACAACGAGGTCTTGCAAGTGCAACCTGAACCAACAGAGCACAAAGGCTCGAATGAAATGGTGATACTAGAGACATGTACAAATATGCAAAACCAAGTGTATACAACTACACTGTAACAGCAGAGTATCAAGTCAACACAAATGCTCCAGAGAAGTTCAACAGCAAAATACATGTGATCAAGCAACTCGAAACACATGACTCAAATGCAAACATAGTGAAACCAGAAGCAACTCCATCAGGAAAATACTCACTGGTTCAACAAACACCATAATCGAAACCAGCAAACAATAGCAGTTTCGAACAAAGCCAGTATACAAAATCATAGCAGTGACAGTGCCGAAGTCACAAAGGCCAAAAGCATAATATCAACACAGTTATAACCAAGTCGTGGCCAAAGTCAAAGTGAACAAAGAAGTCGAATTTCAAAATTTAGCCAATGCATCAAAAATATCACATAAACAAAGTCAAGTAATAAACGACTTGAAGCAGAAAACAGAATTCACGCTAATGCCGAAGAAAACAAGAATCTGACCAAGTCAAATAAAATCATCAACATCGTAACAAAGTCAAACGACCGAGACGAAGTCAAGCAACCCTCAGTCAAACACGAAATTAGCAAATTGGAATCGAATAAAAACAGTAGCTTTGAATTAGATGTGAGTATAATACTTACCTTTGTCGAAGCGAAGACGAGCACGGCGGCCACAAAGTCTTTGAACGAGCTACTCACAATCGACAGCCCCCCAATTTCACGAAACCCTAATTTTGAAAAGGGGGACGAACGAATGAGACGCCATTATTTTTTCTCGTTTTGATTTAGGGTTTTCTCGAATGAGGAATGAAAGGGGGACGGGTAGGAATGGCAATGGGGCGGGTTGGGGCGGGTTTCCTGTGCCCCAGACCCGCCCCGGGTTTTTTAGACCTCGCCCCGTAGACCCGGTGCGGGTCCGGAATTTTGCCCCGAACCCGAAACCCATACGGGTCAGGGTAGACCCGCCCCGCCCCGAGACCCGATGAGGTTTTTTTTATCGATTCAAAATTGTGTACTAATGTACATATATTTATATTTGTTGTTACTAAATGATACATTAAATACAAATAACAATGTATTTCCAATGATAAGGGAAGATAATAAAAATATAGTGTACGAAATAGTTCAAAAAAATATGTATATGTTATTGTATAATATCAATGATGCGTACGAGCATATTGTATGCCTTGAATGAAAAAAAGTTCATGTTTTTATTTACCAGGTCATTCGTTTATAGATCGCTAATGCATTCATTTCTTCGTATGGGCACGTGCAAGAAGATTTCGTGCCCAGGTTATTTTGCAAAAACATTTTTGCGCGTGCAAAATATTATAACACAAAACCAGGCCCAGGCTATTACAACACATGCATGTGAACGTGTTATATAAGAAAATTTTGTCCAGGTCTTTTATTTTTCGTGCATGCTAAAAGAATATTTTGCCCAGGCTATATTTTTCTTACGTGTGTAGTGGGTATTCTCTATTTTGTTTTGGTACAAAGACACGTGTCAGCGTGTGAAACCTTGCCCTTGTTGTTTTATTTCTTAACTTTGTGTTGGTTGCGTGCCGCATGTTGAATGGCACGAAGGGGTTTTAAATACCGCTATTTAATTTACGTTGAACCGGTGTTTGGGTTTAAAACGTAATTTATGCCATTATTTTTATAACGGAAATTTTTACGCCGGTAGTATATTTTTGAAGCGTGTTGTTTTGTGGATATTTTTGACGCATAAAAATTACTGTTGTTTTGACTTCAGTAACCGTCAATTTTAAAGTGGATTTTCAGGCGGTTATTCCGCAACGCTGATTTGATATCCGTTTTTACGGTGTTTTGTGAAGCGCAATTTTCCCGTTGAAATTGCTATAGTTGCTACTGTTTTAACCACGTGTTTTAAAAATCATTTTAAAATGAAATTGTTTTCAAAAAATTTACAGTTGCGCTTTCAAAAGAATGAGGAAGCGATTTAAACGCTTCAGCAAAATTGAGGACTATGAACCTTTACTTTTACTGATTCTCTTAATTCCGGACTTGTCCGTTTGAGAACGTAAAATGTTATTTATATAAAATACACAATTTTGCACTTTCAAGGAAACGATGAAGAGATTTAAACGATTTAGCAAAAGTGCGGAGTATGGAACCATATTTTACTATTTCGGTTTATTTCGAACACGTTAATTGAAATATTTGATGTGTTTGATGATTTTGTTGGGCTTTCGAGCCACTATGTTGGACCTTCGGGTCATATGATGGACCTTTGGGTCAAATACCAGTACTAGACCTTCGAGTCATTTGTTGGGCGCCAAAAATTATGATGAAAGTACTTGGTAGGCTTCGGCCATATGTTGATGCACGTGCGGTGTAGCTTAGACTCGCCATATGATGGGATCGATCCACTTTTATGCTGATTTTCTAGTTGTCTTATTTTTTATTTCTAGATTTTGCGAATATTGGTTTTCTTGTTATCTATTTTGATTTCTAGATTTTGGGAATTGCTGCTTTGAATTCAATTATGAATTTGAAAGTTGAGTTTATGTATAGTCTCATCTGAGATTATAAATTTGCGTATTGCAGTTTTGAATTCAATTGTGAATTTGAAAATTGATTTTGATGGAGTTTAAATTGAGATTTCTACATTTAAACTATGTTGATATATTATGTTGAATAGCCTCATTCGAGACTATAATTATTTGCTTAAGTGTTGTTTATCATACACCTATTTCTAAGAATAAATTAGACTGATCCGTTTATTATTTTCTTTTAAATAATACTCGGGTCAGACCGAGTTATTTGAGGGTAATTTCTATCTCTGATTCAGTTGCAGCTTTAGCTTTTGGAATTTCACATCATCTTTTGTCTAGTCTTCGAGGAGTACTTTTGGCTTATTGACTCTCATCTTATGTATGTATTGATGGATATGTATATGTACATTGGGTTCATGTGAACTATCGATTGTTGTAGCATGTATCCAGACTTGTCTTCCGCTATATATCTGATATTTCTGTTCTGATGTGATTATACTATCAGTGTTGTTGTTTTTATGAGTTGTTCTGAATTTTTCTTTAGCCACCGTAGTTTCGTTTTAGATTTGGATTGAATATATATCTTTGGGAGTACTTTACACAACTCTTATCGATGTAATCAATACTCGTCTAAGGCATAACTTACGGATGGTCGCTTCTAACAAGCCTTATTCTTCGCAATAGCAGACGTTATTCCTTATAATAACCTTTGTTATTGTGAGCATAGAGGTGGGCGTCACAGTTGGTATCAGAGCTGAAATTCAGAACAAATTATAATGAAACACAGAACAGAAACAGAATGGAAAATGTGTTACAACTATTCGAGAGTTTTATTTGTGCCTTTCTAGTATATTCTTCCACTTTAACATGTGGAATATGTCTAGGAATAAATTTCATATTCCGTAGTATTCCATTTGTTAAATTTCTTATCGATTGTGTGCTGTTTTAACTAATCCTTACCTTCTCTTGTCTCTCAGCCTATGGCTGGAAGAGGTAGAGGGAAGCGTTCTACTGCAGGTCCGTCTAGTGGTTCTCATCCAGACGGAGTCTATATGTCAGCTGATCAGTTTATGGAGCTATTTCAGGGTACTCAGCCTCTTGTTGCTACTCCCGCAGCTCCTAACCACAAGTCTGCCTTCACCCGCATGTGTAGTGACTATTCCCACCTTGGAGGTCAGCCTTTCAAGGGATCGGAAAGTGTAATGGAGGTTCAGACTTGGTTGCGCACTTGTGAGCGCATATTTTCTCGGATGGATCTTTCTGATCATCATCGCGTTCTCGTGGCATCTAGCATGTTGCAAGAGCGTGCGCTTGATTGATATGAGCTTTTTATTGTGGAAGTTGATGAGTCCTCTCTCTCGTGGAATCAGTTTAAGGAACGATTCGAACTTAAGTTCATTCCTGAATCAGAAAAGGCTAATCTTGCTCGTAGTTTCCTTGAGTTGAAACAAGGAAAGTCCACTGTTTTTGATTATGTTGCATCTTTCGAGGCCTTATCCAAATATGGAGTTGAGTTCATTAACACTCCACGTAAGAAGAATCTTCATTTTGTGGATGGTTTGAAGAAGTATTTAAAGAAAGTCCTTTTGCTTCAGCTTAAGCTCTCTTTTGAGGAGCTTGTTGATTCGGCTCTTTGTCTTGAAGCTACTGAAAAGGAACGTGATAGTGGTGATGATGTTGAGGTTTCTAAGAACCCCAACAAGAGGAGGTTTCCATTTCATAAGCCTAATTCTTCCAACAAGAAGAAGAAGCAAGCTACCTCTAGTTCTCAGCCTAGTAGTGCACCTTTTGTTCAGAGGGCATGCTATAATTGTGGTTCTTTGGATCATTTTCTTCGCAATTGTACTAAGCCTTGCATTTGTCGCTATTGCAAGAAAGAGGGTCATTGGGTTTTTGATTGTCCTATTGCTCTTAAGGGGTTTAAATATGGGAAGCTTAATGTTGCTAAAGCTTCTAGTGGTTCTTCTCAGCCCAAAGGTATTACTTCTTCTGTTTTGGAAGGTTTTATTTTATTTCATGGCTGTTCTATTAGAGTTCTTTTTGATACGGGTGCATCGCATTCATTCGTGTCAAAGGAGCTTGTTGATATTATTCCTTCGGATGTTGTTAGTCTTTGCGACCCTTTGAGGATTGTGAATCCTATTGGTGGATCCGCTACTCTTGGTTTGTTATGTGTTGATGTTGAGATTATTCTTTGTGGTTTTTCTTTTCATGCGAATCTGCATGTTATGGATCATCTTGGTTTTGATATGATTTTGGGTATGGATTGGCTCGTCCGTTATGAAGTTCAAATCCTATGTCCCGAAAGAACTTTATATCTCAAGCATTCTGATGCTAGCGAGCAGTAATCTATTATATTTCGAGGCATGGATCATACTTCGAATGCTTTCGTTTCTTCCTTCGAATCGGAGGATGTCATTGCTAATATTCCGGTTGTTTGTGATTTTTCTGATGTTTTCGAGCCTGTTTCTTGTTTGCCGCCGAAGAGGGCAATTGAGTTCCTTATCGATCTTATCTCTGGTGCTCATCCTGTCAGTCGTCCTCCCACGAGGATGTCTGCTAAGGAAAATGAGGAACTCAAGCAACAATTATCTGAATTGGAAGCCAAGCATTTTATTCGTTCTAGCTCATCTCCTTGGGGCGCCGCCGTTGTCTTCATTAAGAAGCCAGATGGTACTCTTAGGCTTTGCATTGATTATCGCAAGCTTAACGAGCTCACTATTAAAAATAGGTATCCATTACCTAGGATCGACGACATGTTCGATCAGTTAAGTGGCGCCAAGATCTTCTCCCAACTCGATCTTACTACTGGTTTTCATCAGTTACGAGTTGCGGAAGATAGTATTCCTCTTACAGCATTCCGTACACGTTATGGTTCTTACGAATGGCTTGTTATGCCGTTCGGTTTGAAGAATGCTCCAGCATATTTTGTAGATCTTATAAATCGGATATTCCGGGAATATCTCGATAAGTTCGTCTTGGTTTTCATTGATGATATTCTTATTTATTCCAAATCTGAAGCCGATCATATTCAGCATTTGGAGATTGTTTTGAGCACTCTTCGTCAGCATCAGATTTATGCCAAATTCTCCTAGTGTCACTTCTGGGAGAATAAGGTGAAATTTCTCTGTCACATTGTTTCTTCCGATGGTATTTCTGTCGATCCTTCCAAGATCGAATCTATTCAGAATTGGAAGAGGCCCGAGACCATTACTGAGATCCGTAGTTTCCTTGGATTGGCGGGTTATTATCGCCGGTTTATTAAAGACTTTTCTCGTATTGCTTTACCACTTACCACTCTCATGAGAAAAGCTGTTCCTTTTATTTGGTCGGATAAGTGTGAAAATTCTTTCTTGAAGTTAAAAGATCTCCTTACTCATGCTCCTATCTTAGTGGTTCCCGAAGGGAATCATGATCTTGTTGTTTATACCGATGCCAGTGGTTATGGACTCGGTGTTGTTCTCATGCAAAAGGATAAAGTAGTTTCCTATGCTTCTAGACAACTAAAGCCTAACGAGATTCGTTATGCTACCCATGATTTGGATTTGGCCGCCATAGTCTTTGCTCTAAAGATTTGGCGACATTATTTATTGGGCGAGCATTTTATTCTCTTCACTGATCATAAATCTCTGAAGTATTTATTTACTCAAAAAGAACTTAATATGAGGCAACAGCGTTGGCTCGAATTTCTTGCTTCATATGATTTCGATATTCAGTATACCCCTGGTAAGGGTAATAGAGTTGCTGATGCGTTTAGTCGCAAGCAGCAAGTTGTTGTTTCTGTTATCCCGCCTTTTGGCAAGGCCGAGATACCAAGGAACCGACTGAAAGCCAAGAGTCATTCGTCATGGATATCGATGAATTTGGTCCGAGTCCGGATCGAGCCACAATTGATATGACACGACAAGCACAGCCATGGGAGCCTGCACCCCAAATTTTAAGTCAATCCGAGCTCGAGTGCTCTGACTCTCGCTGACGCTCACGAGTCGTTGTCAGTTTATCTTATATTGAATTTCGTATCGATCCTCTCCTGAACCGACATGAAATTCGTTGTAACAACGTTTGATGGTTGTTTTTGAATGCTCCTTCGTAACGATCCTCTCCTGAATCGATGTGAAGGGTTGGAATGTGTGCTTCGTATCGGTGGATATGTAATATTGGGTCTTGGATCGATGGGTACAAAAGTAACGCTTTGTATCGATGGAGTCAAATGATCCAGACATAATCATGCAGTGATGCTTCACGGAGGATATGCCATTTGTTATTCGTTTATTCAAAAAGAATCCCCGATTGTGGATAACCTTCGATAGGAGTCATCCATGACTCCTCTCCTAGATCCATATCTAAGATCTAGTTGATCTTCATATGTCAATGCTTGGAATAATAAGCATTTAAACTGGGACAAAGCCTTTTTGCCGTGCATCCCCAGAACTGGCAAGCTTGGCCAGTGACTTAGCTTTTTCATTTTGTTCTCCGAGGATGTGTGTAATGGTGTAATAGTCGAAGCCAGCTAGTAGCTTTTGGACCCGGTTGAGATAAGGAGCAAGACATTGCCCCCTAATCAGATAATCTTCCCTGACTTGGCATACTACTAACCGGTAATCACATAAGACATGTAAAATTTCCACTCGTAGTTTTCTCGCAAGTTTGAGCGCCAAGGCTTCATACTTAGCTTCGTTATTTGTTGCGAGGAAGTTGAGTTTCAGGGCGTAGCAGATCGTTCGCTCCTCAGGAGTCATTAACGCAACTTCGATGTTAGAAAGCTGATTATTGGAAGTTCCATTGGTGTACGTTCTCCATCGGTTGGACGATTCTCCACTGTTCTTCGGATAGTCGTCTGATGTGGTGGATTCAGATATGAAGTATGCTAATGTTTGACCATGGAGAGCTCTCCGAGGGAGATAAGTGATATCAAATTGGCTTAGCTTGATACTCCATTTGAGTAAATTTTTAGACATCTAAGGTTTCTATTGGGCCTATCGTAACGGCTGGTCGATATAGACGTTAACGGGGTGAGCTTGTCACTAGCCAGCCTTCATCATATACTAATCTTTGGATTCGTTTATCTTCACACATCATTGCGATGCTTATGGCGTGTGTTGACATGGCCCAATGGATGTATAAATCTTCGCGATCCAAAGGTTTGGGTAAAATGGAAGGTCTCTTCAAGCGATCTATCAGAGCTGCTTGATTGTCCTCGGTATATGGGTGTCTCTAACTGTCGGAATTTTCTAGAAATTAGTCTTGATTCCATGAGAATTGATGATGGAAACAAAGAATATTTCTGATATAATGGTGAAAGAGCATTTCAAAGGATCGAGTTTTATCCTGCATTTTTAGAGAGCACCGAATACCTCTGTCAAGTCATCGATATGGTTGTTTGGTAGTTATGATCCCACGAGCATATTAACCACATCTACTTTCATCGATCGGCCGATATGATTTTTGAATGATCTGTTAATCGTTCTTTGGTAAGTAGCATAAGCGTTCTCAAGTTTGAATCCATGGAATTCAGCATAGCGTTATAGGCCCAGGTCAATAATGGAACAGTTGTATTCCTGGTCTAGGACATGCTTCAGTATCCGATGTTATCTGGAGTTCGCATCCATGGACGTGAGTAATTCATGTCTGATGGTCAGGTCCATCATTTAGTTGATCATTGGAAGTGGAAAGCTGTGCTTTGTCATACCCCATGCAAATCTGAGTAGTTGACGTATGTCCTCCACTCTCTGTTCGTTTTTCTTATAAGTAAAGGATTGGATACTCACTTTGGTCGGTGGGCATCATGGATAAACCCACTGGTTTTGAACAGATTTGCCTCCTCTTTAAGTGCAATAGATCGCTCCGGATCCATGTCGCATCGTTTTTGTTCACCAAGACATGCCTCGGGTCGACATTTAATGTAGGGTTCTTCATGGCTGACGAGAGTCCATACATACATACATACATACATACATACATACATACATACATACATATATATATATATATATGAGATCGAGTCCAAGCGAACACATCAAGATTCACCTGAAGTAAAACATTTATTGAACTTTGCTTTTCTGTTGTAAATATTGGGTAGCACTAAACTGAATCATTTATTTTTACACTCATCATCGCGTGCTTACATATCTGAGTAAAACGAAGTCAGGTCTTTTTATTATTATTTTGTGTGTGAAATTTGGTGTATACAAAAGCAAGTTTAAACCTTTCTCATTGTAACTCTAGGGGTTACGTTCCAAGTGGGTATGTTGTTTCATGCGTACGAGCATATTGTATGCCTTGAATGAAAAAAAGTTCATGTTTTTATTTACCAGGTCATTCGTTTATAGATCGCTAATGCATTCATTTCTTCGTATGGGCACGTGCAAGAAGATTTCGTGCCCAGGTTATTTTGCAAAAACATTTTTGCGCTTGCAAAATATTATAACACAAAACCATGCCCAGGCTATTACAACACATGCATGTGAACGTGTTATATAAGAAAATTTTGTCCGGGTCTTTTATTTTTCGTGCATGCTAAAAGAATATTTTGCCAAGGCTATATTTTTCTTACGTGTGTAGTGGGTATTCTCTATTTTGTTTTGGTACAAAGACACGTGTCAGCGTGTGAAACCTTGCCCTTGTTGTTTTATTTCTTAACTTTGTGTTGGTTGCGTGCCGCATGTTGAATGGCACGAAGGGGTTTTAAATACCGCTATTTAATTTACGTTGAACCGGTGTTTGGGTTTAAAACGTAATTTATGCCATTATTTTTATAACGGAAATTTTTACGCCGGTAGTATATTTTTGAAGCGTGTTGTTTTGTGGATATTTTTGACGCATAAAAATTACTGTTGTTTTGACTTCAGTAACCGTCAATTTTAAAGTAGATTTTCAGGCGATTATTCCGCAACGCTGATTTGATATCTGTTTTTACGGTGTTTTGTGAAGCGCAATTTCCCCGTCCAAATTGCTATAGTTGCTACTGTTTTAATCACGTGTTTTAAAAATCGTTTTAAAATGAAATTGTTTTCAAAAATTTTACAGTTGCGCTTTCAAAAGAATGAGGAAGCGATTTAAACGCTTTAGCAAAATTGAGGACTATGAACCCTTACTTTTACTGATTCGCTTAATTCCGGACTTGTCCGTTTGAGAACGTAAAATGTTATTTATATAAAATACACAATTTTGCACTTTCAAGGAAACGATGAAGAGATTTAAACGATTTAGCAAAAGTGCGGAGTATGGAACCATACTTTTACTATTTCGGTTAATTCCGGACTCATTAATTGAAATATTTGCTGTGTTTGATGATTTTGTTGGGCTTTCGAGCAACAATGTTGGACCTTCGGGTCATATGATGGACCTTCGGGGTCAAATACCAGTACTAGACCTTCGAGTCATATGTTGGACCTTCGGATCATTTGTTGGGCGCCAAAAATTATGATGACAGTACTTGGTAGGCTTCGGCCATATGTTGATGCACGTGCGACATAGCTTAGACTCGCCATATGATGGGATCGATCCACTTTTATGCTGATTTTATAGTTGTCTTATTTTTTATTTCTAGATTTTGCGACTATTGGTTTTCTAGTTATCTATTTTGATTTCTAGATTTTTGGAATTACTGCTTTGAATTCAATTATGAATTTGGAAGTTGAGTTTGTGTATAGTCTCATCTGAGATTATAAATTTGCGTATTGCAGTTTTGAATTCAATTGTGAATTTGAAAATTGATTTTGATGGAGTTTAAATTGAGATTTCTACATTTAAACTATGTTGATATATTATGTTGAATAGCCTCATTCGAGACTATAATTATTTGTTTAAGTGTTGTTTATCATACACTTATTTCTAAGAATAAATTAGACTGATCCGTTTATTATTTCTTTTAAATAATACTCGGGTCAGACCGAGTTATTTCAGGGTAATTTCTATCTCTGATTCAGTTGCAGCTTTAGCTTTTGGGATTTCACATCATCTTTTGTCTAGTCTTCGAGGAGTACTTTTGGCTTATTGACTCTCATCTTATGTATGTATTGATGGATATGTATATGTACATTGGGTTCATGTGAACTATCGATTGTTGTAGCATGTATCCAGACTTATCTTCCGCTATATATCTGATATTTCTGTTCTGATGTGATTATACTATCAGTGTTGTTGTTTTTATGAGTTGTTCTGAATTTTTCTTTAGCCACCATAGTTTCGTTTTAGATTGGATTGAATATATATCTTTGGGAGTACTTTACACAACTCTTATCGATGTAATCAATACTCGTCTAAGGCATAACTTACGGATGGTTGCTTCTAACAAGCCTTATTCTTCGCAATAGCAGACGTTATTCCTTATAATAACCTTTGTTATTGTGAGCATAGAGGTGGGGCGTCACACCATACCTCTTTCATTTCTTTCTCAAATGGATCGACATATCCAATAAATACTTAATACAAAGCCATAGGTGGCTGAAGGATCTATCAGAACAAAATATAACAACTCAAATGTAGTACACATCACAGAACAGTAGATCATCACATACATTTACACATATACAGATACATTACAGAGAATACAAAATGATACATGTCAAGTGGTAAAGTAAACCACAATATACAGGCTAGTCAAAAGAATACATATCAGAGTTACAGCCAAAAAGGACTGCACAAAAAGCTATAACAAAAAGGAGCTAGCAGAATAGTCCATGTGGAAGCAAAATAGGCTAAGACCAATGTACCTAACCTGAAACATCTCGGTCTGACCCGAGTATAAAATACACGGGTCAGTCTAGCTAAACAAATCAGTTAGATAAACTAAATGATAATGAACATACAAGGTCATAAAGTACCACAAATATCTCCAAAAGAGATAACCAAATCATCTAACAAAAGATGAATCAAAACAAGCCTAATATCTTCGGCAACTCAAATAACCCAAGGATATCATATCCCAAAACAAGCCAAAAGACAAATAACAAATACCAATAAAGGTAACACAAGTTTCCAGAAGGTAATCGCTATATGTCGTGTGGTTCAAAGAACCTACCCCAAAAGGCGATACACTAGGGAAATATAATTGTAAAAGAAACAAAAGATGCTTGAGCTCAGTACTGTATAACAAGGATCCACACGCCCGAAGGCAACGCCCGAAGGCAACGAATCGTAGTGGCGAAGGTCCGGAGACCCAGTACTGGACACCACTAACTGGCAGAATGTGTCGCAACTCTCAGAAAGGAACCCGAAAAATGTTAACGTGAGTCCCACACCACACGTTCGCACTAAACGGTTTACTAACCGTTAGTCAATTTCACACTCAAAACAGTACAAAGTTCACCTCATTTCATCGGTAAACCAGACCCAAAGGTCAAAACGGTCAAACGAATAGATTAGGAATTAACTGAAAAGATAAACACACGTGTTCATCGCACGCGTTTTATTTAATCATTTAATTCTCCTCCCTCTTCGCTCGAAGTGCAAAATCGTGTGTTTTATACAGAAATTATAAGTTGGAGAAACGAGCTTTTAATACAATTTAAAAAGATCACTTTATAAAAACCCATGTACTAAATCTAAAAAATGAATCATCAAAGTCAACTAAAGTGAAACAACTAATCGGAGAAATAAGAATCGATCAAAAATTGGAATCCCACACAAAATAGGCAATTTGGGCTGAGACAAGCAGATTCAGACGTCTGAATTGTATATTTCAGACGTCTGAATTGTATATTTCAGACGTCTGAATTGTACATTTCAAACGTCTGAAACTGGAGCTCAGGCAATACTTTGCCTAGGCCAATGATGGCCAAATCATATCAGAAGCAATCGGATGAGTGATGATGGCTAGGGGTTTACGCCAAACGACTACCCAACCTTAAAGACTCACCAATACACTCCAACCAACATGCCCAACAACCATATAAGGATTTTTCATAGATTTTGACTTCAAACGCCAAAAATTGGATATTCATCAAACCAATTCAATTCAAAACAAATGGACAAGGAATATATGTTAGGGATTGCTACCTAACACTATCAAAGATATAGACATAGATGTGAATTCAAAAACTCACCTTTTAACCCAAAAACTCAAGAGAGAAGCTATAGAACAAGGCAAGAACAATCACTCTTCAATTATAACCCAAGGAGCTTTAATCTAAGCTCAAGAACAAATAATTCCTAAGTTAGGGTTTAGGAAATTTCAGAAATCGAAGAGGAATTGAGATGGAGAAGGAGAAGAGGATGCTTACCTAAGCTTCTCTTGGATTTTGGACTTGAATTTGAGTTTGCAAATGAATCTAGGGCTTAGGAATTTCCATTTCCCATTCTTTCCCCCATTTTTGCTAAAGCTTGAGTGTTTAGGAAATGAAATGAGTGAATGGAGAGGAGAGGGGGCTGAGTTAGGGTATAGTATGAGTTGGGTGAAACCCAAACCCAAGCCCTAAGTGAAAAATAGCAAAATTCACTCAACTCCAAACATATCGATGTTTATACTCAAAAAAGTCGCAAACACCATTTTGAACTCAATAGAAGTGGTCTCGAGTCCAAATTGTTGATTCTCAATTTCACTCTTCATTCAAACGTCTGAAATTTCCAAACTAGATGTTTGAATCTGGAAAAATAGGAGTTTTCTATCTTCATTCAGACGTCTGAAATGAACGATTCAGACGTCTGAATCTAGAAAAACAGATGTTGTCTAGAACAATATTCAGACGTCTGAATCGTTCATTTCAGACGTCTGAAAATGGCAATTTTTGCCTATTTCCTTTCTGGTTTGACTCGAGCAATTTCAGACGTCTGAATGCTTCATTTCAGACGTCTGAATCCCTGTCTGACAGTTTTTCCCAAATAGACACCCTCGTATCACGATCCACAAAGACTTTTTACTAACTTGACTGTTCTTTTACGAATAGTGACTTTTTCGGACTAAAATCCGACTAACGATGCTACACTTAAATTAAACATTTAAAATATACGAATCGTAAAATATGCGGGTTGTTACAGATCTCCACTCCTTAACAAAATTGCGTCCGCGCAATTCCTAAAGAAGAATTTGTAACAACTACATACATACATTACCCAAAAAAGAAAGAAAATAAGCTTGAGATAAAGAGATATTCTCACCATTGCTAAGCAAAGATAGAAAACCCGGATAGGATCGCTCGATAAACTCTCTGGTTTCCCAAGTATAGTCAATGGGATTAGCGGACCATTGAACTATTTAAAAGTATATTATTTCAAAATTTCTAATTATTAAGATTTCAAAGTATTAAACTATTTAACCTGTATTAATTATATTAAATCATTTTAACCTATTTTAAACCATTTCATTTATTTTAAACTAATGTAACCTATTTTAACTTATTTTAAATCCAATTAATCTATTTTAAAGCCATTTAATCTATTTTAATTTTATTTAATCTATTTTAAATATATATTAACTATTTATAACTATTTAAAATTATTTTCTTCTAAATTCCAAACTAAGTAAAATGGATGGGTTTATATTCAAATTCTTGATTTTTAAGTGAATATGGTTAATGATGTTATAACCTAAGTTGGGATTTAAATAAAATATTTGGTTTAATATGATATTTTGAAATGAGAGTTTAGCCTATTTTGGAAATATGACTTTTGAAAGGAAATATAATTTCGAACTATGATTTCAAATGTGATTTGATTTCAAAGGTGAATATGATTTCGAAAGTCAGTAATAATTTCGAAAATGATATGATTTGAATTGAATATGATATTTTGATATCAATTATGAAATGATTTTGGAAATGTAAAAGAACCATCCGATGTGTAATAAGCGAATGGTTGTTAAAGAGACCGGGATCAGATATTGTCATACTCTCTACCAATACCAAAAACCACTTTGACAACTGTGTACGCGGTGGAGATTCCAGAATGAAGTAGAACGGTTGGCGACGATCCTATATGAGGTATATACGTGGACCTGACTCCTATGAGTTAGCTTAAGATGGCTAAAACAGGAGCAATTGACGGGCCAAGTGAGGTCAATCCTCCGATCGAGCACACTCCTTCGAGACTATATTCTGACTTTGCAATTGATTTGGTGGCCACCCTCGTTTTTTGATTTGGGAGTGTGTTCCGAGGTGGGCGGTAGTAGCTTTTATGCGTTACCACTAGTCCGGAAGTTTAATTGGTATATCCACCTTGGTATTGCCAAGCTGTGCCGTGTCACCTACCCTAGCGCGCCTTCTACGAGTTTGTTTTATGTCGTACCTATGGGGTATCCTCTGGCGGCGCCAGTTTACGGGGAGTTACGGTACTGTATAGACTATTGGAATTTTAAAAATGTGTTAAGGGGGAAAATGTGAAGCCTTAACGCTATTTTAATAGTTTATCTTACTATAGACATATTATAATAGCGTATTGTACTACATAGTAGATAGTTTAACGGATCCTTATGAGATGTGAATCCCGAACATCTCTTAAGTTACTGCACTCACGTTAGACACTGGATAGGAGATGTCAAACCCCGTAAACATCTCCGACGTCGTTCCACTCATATTTATTTATTAATCGTTGATTTAACTTACATAAGATCTTTTAGTTCCGACTCGAGTGTTTTGTCTTTTCAATTCGCTTGGGTCAGCCTGAGCATTTCAGGATTTGTAAACCTTATTTCTGGAGAACGAAGACGAAGATTTGTACTACTATTATTTACTATATTTATTCCACTACATTCATACTATTCCGCTGCATTATTTGTTTATCTCTGATATGTGTAACTCTGATTTTTTTTATTATATAAGCATAATCAAATGTTTTGTATACAGCTTCATGAACTGTTATTTGATTATTATATTTTTTCATTCTACTGCGAGATTCTGTTTTGTTTTGTTTTTTTCTTTCTTTGCTTTTTCTTATTCAACCCAATAGCAATCCGCCCTTCTGTATGGTTTGAGTTGACATGTGTGTCTGCTTAAAACGTACAAAAAGGCGGGATGTTACAAGAAAAAAAATCTTTATTGGATATTCAAATAGAAGTAAAGCTTATAGAGTTTTCAATACTAGAACTAATATTATTGAAGAGAAATTACATGTCTCATTTGATGAAAATTTTAAAGTTTATAATCTAAATATTGATGAAGAAGAAAACATTGATTACCCAAACAAAATCAGTAATAAAGAGATTATTGAAAATGAAAATAATAATAATTCAGAAAATTCACATCCAAATAAAAGAACAAAATACTTGGAAGATCATCCTATAGAAAATACACCTGGAAATATTGAATTTGTTCTTAAAACTAGAAATCGACTAAATAAAATGAGTAACATTGCTTTTATTTAAATTATTGAACTTAAAAATCCAAAGGAAGCATCAACTGATGGTTCATGTATTCTTCCCATGCAAGAGGAATTGAATCAATTTACAAGAAATGATATTTGGGAATTAGTCCCAAGACCTAAGGATAAATCTATAATAGGCACTAAATGGATATATATATATAAACAAAATGAATGAACAAGGAGAGGTTGTGAGAAACAAAGCTCAATTAGTTGCATAAGGTTATTGTCAAGAAGAAGGGATAGATTTTAACAAAACCTTTGCACTCGTAGCAAGTTTATAAGCTATGCGAATTTTACTTGCTTTCGCTAATCATAATAATTTTAAATTATAACAAATGGATGTTAAAAGTGCATTTTTAAATGGTTTTATTAAAGAAGATGTATATGTAGAACAATCCTCACTTTTTGAAGATGAAAAACTATCTAATCATGTTTACAAATTAAAGAAGGCTTTGTATGGTCGAAACAGGCTCCAAGAGCTTGGTATGACAAACTTAATCCTATCTATTACAATAAAATTTTGAAATAGGCAAAGTAGATCGTACACATTTTATTAAAAGAGATAAAAATGATATTTAGATAATACAAATATATATAGATGATATCATTTTTGGATCTATCAACGATAAACTAAATAAAGTATTTTCGGAAATAATGGCTAAGGAATTTTAAATGAGTCATATGAGAGAACTAAATTATTTTCTAGGATTACAAATAAAACAATTAAGTAATGAAATATTTATTAGTCAAGAAAAATATGCTAAAGATTTAGTTAAGAAATTTGATATGTCAAATATCAGTGGTAAACCAACTCCCATGGCAACTAATGAAAAATTAAATAAAGAAGAAAATTTAAAAGATGTAGATCAGAAATTATATAAAGGAATGATTGGATCACTATTCTATATAACTGCAAGTAGACCTGATATAATGCGTAGTGTTTGTCTTTGTGCAAGATATCAATCTCAACCTAAAGAAACTCATTTAAAATCCGTAAAACGAATTTTGAGATATGTAAATAACACATTAGACTATGAACTCTTTTACCCAAAAGAAGACTCCTTTGAATTAATTTCATATAGTGATGCTGACTATGCTGGTTGCAAATCAGACCGAAAAAATATAAGTGGAACTTGTCACTTTTTGGGACACTATCTGGTTTTTTGGTTTAGTAAGAAGCAAACCTCTGTATCTCTGTCTATGACAGAAGCATAATATATTTCAGCAGCATTAGCATGTTCACAAGTTATCTATATGAAACAAACACTAAAAGATTTGGTTTAAATTTTACTACATCACTAATATACTGTGATAATACAAGTGTAATCAATCTATCTAAAAATCCAACCCATCATGCTAGAACTAAACATATTGATATAAGACACCATTTTCTATGAGATAATGTGAACAAAGATTTGATATCACTTGAATTTATAAATACTGGAAATCTAATGGATACTAACAAAACCATTGAATCAAACATCATTTACTAAATTAAGAAGAGAGTTAGGAATTTATTCTCTATCCGAAATATAAGAATAATGAAGTGAAAATTACAAAATATAAAGAAAAACAAAATAATCAAAATAATACTATGTATGTCGACATACCATGTCGACATACCCTAACCTTATATGACAATATATAACGGTATTTCTGATTTTAAAATTTCCCTGTAAAATTCAAATGGGTGGTTATATAATAACCAAATTTCATCTTTCCTCTTCACTTTTCTGTATTCTCTCCTTTTTAAAATTTTGAAACAAATAAACCATGTCCTCCTCTAATCCTAAACGTTCCAAAGAAGAAAATCCATCATTTTCCTTCCCTTCTCTAACCAAGGCCCCTTCCAAAACACTACTATGGCCAAGATCACTAAAATGGAGGATGAAATGAAGAATATTTTGCACATGCTCACTGAAATTCAAGTGGTGCAACTTCGTATAACCAAAGAACAAGAGAAGCAAAGCAGAATTCTTCACAATTTGTAAAAATATCTATTGGATAATCTTATGAATCCCATAGTTATTGAAGTTGGTTCTGAAAATTTAGCTATTCATAGCCCCATTCAAGGCAGCGGTGACGAGGAAGAAAAGGAAGAAGAAGAAGAAGAACACATGGAGGAAGATGACGAATCTCAATGCGTCGGGAGAAGTATGTTTCGAGCGAGATTGAAATCTCGTCGAACAAAAAGCGAACTTTTGCCTTCATTACCCTCATTATCCTATTCATAAATCCCTATTCATTAGAAATTCACGTTCGATAATATTTTATATGCTTTGATTGCTTTGAATGTGTTTTATGTATATTTAATTTGATTTGACAAGTTTACTTCGAACTTATACGTATAGTTTAAGATTCAACTAGATTGTGATTACTTTGTATTATGATATTGAATAAATATACAGTTTTGTATGGTTACTATTAATGATTTGTGTTGTGACTCATCATTTCTTATATATTATTCTTATCATTATCGCTACAAGTATCTTAGTTAGGGGGAGTTATAGTAAGTTTATTTTTGTTGATGACAAAGGGGAAGAAATATATAAAATCTAGGCATAGATTAAGGAGGAGTTTTGTAACTCAGGGGGTGTTATATTATATTTTATATACAAAGTTGTCATCATCAAGACGGGGAAGATTATTAGTACCTTAGGTATTGGTTTTGATGATAAATTTTTTTTGGACATTATTTAAAATATAGATACTAATGTTTTATCAAGATATATAAAGTGTATTGCGCAGCATATCAGACAGGTGTTGATTAAGAAGTCTGTACAGTATCAATAGTAGATTCAAGATGCTAATATAAAGTTTCAAGATTTCAAGAATGAAGACTCATGAGTATTGAAGAGTTCAAGATTTTAAGATATTCCAGATAAGTTGTAGAGTTTTAGAATTGATGTTAAAACCTTGATAGCAATTTCCTGATCTCTCTCACCTTCTCTAATTTTGTCTTAAATTGTTTTTCAAATATTCTGGTTTTAAAGTAATCTTTTCAAAATATTTCCCAAAATGATTTTCAATCACTTATAAAAATATCATTTTAGTGTTTTTAAGTTTTTATATGTTGAATCTTTGTTTATATTTTAATAACCTATAATTATATTGATTTTTTTATATATTATTGAATACTCTTATTAAATCTTTCAAAATTATTTTATAAAGTTTTATTAAGTTACATTTTGATTGAAATGTGTGTAAACTATATTTAAATGATTCAATAAAGTATCAAATTATTTTACAAAGCAACAGATTTTCGAAATAATATTTTTAAAGTGTTTTCCAAATACAAAGTGATATGTCGACATATCTTATCCATGTATGTCGACTTAGTGGCCGTAAAATTCAAAATTCAAATTTGAATGGAAGTGTCTTTTCGTCACATCTCTTCGTGAATGGACACGACCGTTGTTTCCCTATATATATACCAGACTTCCAAACGAATTTTTATTAACTACTTTCTTATTCTTCTCTCCTCTTTTCACTCTCTTGATTTCTAAATCAATTTTTACATAAACTTTGTCGAAAATCAACCAGAATCAAATTCAATTATTAATAATTTGATTCTCCTTCATCTACTCTCTCATCTCATCTCTCTCTCTCAAGATCAAAGTGGTATTCAAGAGTTATAGGATCAATTGTAATCAAGATCAAAGTGGTATTCAAGAGTTATAGGATCAATTGTAATCAAGATCGAAGGTCTGAGTCTGTAAACTCTATCAAATCATACTCTTATACTTTGTGGTGTGCTTGGTATCCCAGAAATCCAAGTAGGTGTGATTATAGCTTGTAAAATCAATTGGGTGTGCTTAGTAGCCCGTAAATCTAGTGGGTGTGTTTGTAGCCCAAATATCAAGTGCCTCTACCCAAAGGTCGAGATTCTAGAGCATGTGTCTCGTAGCCCTTAAATCGAGATTGTATTTGCATTTACTAGTTAAAAAGAAATCCATATAAGGAATTATGCAGGACTGGATGTAGGGTAACTTTGAACCAGTACAAAATCCTAGGATGTTCTTTCCTTTTAACTTTTACTGCATTTACTTTTATATGTACTTTGATTCTGTGATTGTTTCTGTGATTGTTAATTACATCATTCCAAGTAAAATCTTAAAGAATTTAAAAAATACTTATATAATCCATTAAATACTATTCTCCCCCTCTAATATTAATTTAGCCTTAAGATCCTAATTCTGCTGACTCACAAGGACCCTAGGGAATCCATCATAGGGATCGCACCCCAAAAGGCACAAACAAGAGGGATCGGCCTTCTTTCCACTTGAGGGATCGGCCTAAATCAGACAACATCACATGTTACAACAAAGATTGATCAATAACTCAAGCTCTACTAATCCAATTGGCATAAAATTTGGAGGCTAAGCATGATACAACGTGGACAAGCTCCCATAGGGATCGCACCCCCAAAATCACCAATTATAGGGATCGGCCTCGATCCCTATTTCTTGGTATTTGGGCCATGCGATCCCTCCTATGGGCCCCTATGGATTTGGAGAGCCTTCTGCTAAATTTTTAGGAAGATACTTCGTCGTTTTCCTCTATAAATACAGACTTGATTGTTCATTTTTGGGATCTGGACGCTGCTTGTTGCTTTGTATTCTTTTGTAATTAAAGATTTTCATCTGATCCCTCTTGTACTCTGTTTACAAAGTGATTAATAAAGCCATCTCTTCAAAGAGGACATAGGCTAACAATGCCAAACCACTATAAACTGTCGTGTCTCTGTTATTTGCTTATTTCTTATTGTTTTATTGTTATATTTTCTCTATTTACATTTAATATTCTTCATTTCTTCCTCTACTACAAATCTCTTGGGTGTTTGTGCCAATTTTTTGTGCAAACAAATATTATTTCTCCCATACATTATAAAATATTTACTTTCCAATACATCAATTACTAAAGCAATAACGGTGTAACTATGATGCAAGAGATAAACTGATCTATCCTGTGGATATCACTCCTTCCAAACCATTTGATCCCCTCTTTGTTTTCATCTACAAACTTACAAATATACATACACATGGAATAAAAGGAAAAAGGTTTCAATTATGTTTGGACAACATCTAACCCTATACACTACAGACATAAGGTCAATAGCTATTGCATAGGAAAATACCGCTTACGTACCCCTTTTGAGGGATTAAGCTCATGTAGTTCTGTTTCTTCTCTTCTCCTGCATCTAAGTAGACGTTAGCACAAAGAAACTATAACATCCATGAAACCATTGCAACCAATGCAACCACTTAAGCAAAAAAGAACTCATATTCGTCCATCAAAATAAATCATCATATGGGATAGCATAATAATAGCACACGACCATCAAGCAGTAACAATACCTAATGCCAACCCTAATCATTAAATAAGAAAATAACAGCAGCACAAATATACTTACATATATCATCATCAATGTAAGTATAATTCATTAAAATGTGTGCTAATCACGCCGCAATAGCAATATAACATCAGTAACATCAAATGTGCATTAATCACTCTACAATAGTAACACAACATCAATCATCAAGAAACCATTAACTAGCATTGTATAGTAGTAATAATGGTAAAACATCGCATACTCATCTTAATGCAATTTCATCATCATTAAACAAACATATCACATTTTACATCCTTTTAAACATTGTATTCACAACAATTATTTTCCCATAAGTATAAAAATTATTATTTTTTATTAAAAACACTTTTGGTTATTTCAAAATAATAATAATCCTTTACAATGATAAAATACTCCAAAAATACTTTATTGTAATGTCATTACTATACCTTAAAAAATTGTAATTTAATCAAAAAGAGTAATTTAAACCATTAATTAACTTTCAAATTAACTTTATTAACTAACTTTCAAATTAACTTTACTAATTGACACTGAAATAAATGGTATTAATTAACATCATTAATTAACATTCAAATTAGCATTATTAATTAACATTCAAACTAATGTTATTCATCAATATTTAAATTACACACCATTAAATTTAAGGTTATATTCATATTAATATTAACATTTATACCATTATTCAAATTAAAATATTAATGCACTAACCAAATCATTGATGTAGTAATTGAAGAATTTCTTAAAGCATTGATTTTCAACATACTTCAGATGGCAACTATTGATGGATAAATTTATACACACACACAAATATAAACATTGAAAAACAATTTATTAGCTTTAAGAATATAATTGATTAAAAAAGTTCGAATCCACTCGTATTAATTCCTCGCATGGGTAATGTTTAAAAAACAGTTCCAACACAAATATATCAACACAAGAATTAAATTTTGTTTTACCTAAATTATATGGTAAGAATCTTCTCCTGCATGCCCAAAGTCCAAATAAAATGTCCAAAATCACATTCAATGCATGAACATGAAAACTTCCTATACACCCATCAACCAAATAATTGCAAGTTTAAACAAAGCAAACACATTCCATATAAATAAACATATATTGAAATCTATAATAAGTAAGAGATTTGTATAATTCGCTCGCTATACCCAATATATAATCAAAAATAAAAATCCAATAATAAAACTCCAAACAAAATTTTATTTTGAAGTGTTGCACTAACCACTTAAAAAATATATTTACCTTGATTCATTTCAAAAAAATGAAAAGTAGCACCTTTCTCAAATTTAATCAAAGTCTCTCCTAAATCTTGAATAGACTATCTTTGAATTTGTTGCTTAAATCTCTATGCCTCCCTTACTTACGGCTTTTAAAATTTATTTTCCTCTATTTCTCAATCTTTGAGTTTTTTTCTTTTCTCTCTTTTTCTAAACCTTCATTTTTTTCCTTTTGTTGCTCATGTAGAGAATGAAATAAAAAATATACGAGGAGGAAGATATGTTTAGTGGTATATATTTTGTTATAATCCCCTATTTAGGGAGTTATATTTTGTTGCAAAATCAAACATATAAACTTTGCTTTTGGTCTAAGATTTTTCCCTTTAAATTCAGCTTCAAAATCATTCTCAAACAAATCATGCAAACTCAACGATCTCCATAATTAATTTCCTCTTTCAAAAGAACATTGCCAATAATTTTGCAACCCAAAATTTCACCAAGTTTACACCCTAAACAATAATAGTGTCTTTTGCACTACTTCAAATTTTACCATTAGTTCCTTGATAAAATTTCCCATTTAAATTCGCATAAAATATTTTGACAAGATTATGATAAGAAGGAAAATTATTTTGAGTAGAATAACTAAAACAAAAATACCATTTTCCATAGAAAGAGAAAGTAAACCATAAGAATGAAATTCATCAAATTTCGCAAAACTGCTTGAAAATACATTAGCATATTTTTTGTAGTCAATGCAGGCTTTCATTGATTCTTCATCGTTGTAAAGCTAATTCTGATCTTTGAGCTGAGTCTAGAAGTTTGAGAAGATGAAGCCATAGATTTTGTAGGGAAATGGAGAATAAAGATTGGCATTGTTTTTTAATTTTGAAATAAAGTGATGTGTGAATGAATGAATGAGATAAGATGAATAAATAGGCATGAATAGGTAATAGTCAATAAAGGAGTCTTTTTGAATTTTGAATTGATAAAATGAGAGGGAATTTTAAAAGTTTGAATTTTGAAAAGATGTACCATTTCAAACCTGAGTATATCGACATTTGATTAGTACAACACTTCAAAATAAAATATTTTTATAAATTTGACTATTATCCATATGTGCTGTTATCCTTAACTTTTATTCAAAATATTCTATTTGTGTAACAACCCGGTATTGCGTACCGATTATTTATCATCTCTGGACGATTACCTTTCCTAGCTAATGGCTGTTTGGAATTTTTAAAACCAGTTTGAAACTCTTTTGAAAAATCTGTTAAGTGTTGATGTGCTTTGAAAATTTAAATAGTGGTCTATTTTTTTCATTGGGCCGTGAAAATTTGCAAAGGCAAATAGCCGTTCCCTTTTCAATCTATTCAACCCGTCCCCCTTTACCATTTTCATTCGAACCCTAAAACTAAACATACGAAAGAAAAGTTAATGGCGGCTCAATTTTCTTTCGTTCGCGCGAGTACTAGGGCTTCTGAATGAAGTCGCAGTTATGTCGAATCAATCGCTGGTGCTTGCTTCTTCTGGGTCGAGTTCGTATATAAGGTGAGTGATTCCTTATCGCTCACATCTAATTTAAAGCTTATTGATTTCTGATTTCTTCAATTTCGTGTATTTTGTTGCTTGATAAAACAACATTGATTTGAAGTTTCGAGGCCACTCAATTTTATTTCTGTTGTGATTACGTGATAATGTTTCGATGATTGATGCTTCTTTGACTTTATCGAGTTCGTATAAATTGATGAATTTCCAGCTTTGATATTTGTTTATATCTCGGCTTCACCTCCGATTATACTGCTGCTGACTTCGAACTTGATTTTGGTTATGTGATGACCACCGGCTTTGATTTGGTTATTAATTTTGGTCTTTGTGAAATTGCTGCTTGATTATTTTGAAACTGCTACTGTAAAAAAAATGTTCGACCTTGACTTCTGTTCTGTTCCGGCCTGTTGCTTAGAGTTGGTCTTGAGTTTGTTTCTGGTATCATTTTCGGCCATGCTGCATTCTGGTTTGGATGTTCACCTGTTGTATTGTCCAATGTTGCATTTTGCTTGAATCTTCTTGTGTGTCTGCACATGTGTACTCGAGTCCATATTTGAATTGAGTACATTTGTGTTGTATTGATTTGGTATTTTCTTCTTCAAGTGTACTGATATGTACTTCGAGCATTGCCTAGAGCTGTTCTGTATATTTTAGTGCACTTGACCTTCTCGCTTCAAGTTGTATACACATATGTTACTTTAATCTTGAAACTGTTTTCAAGCTCGAATACAGTTTGTGTCCACTGTTGTCATTTAGACTCGTATATGTGTATACATATATTGGCATATATGTATATATATGTCTATATGGCCTTTGCCTTGTTTGGTAGCATTGTATTTGGTCTGGACATCATTTGTATTACTGCATACTTGTAGTTCAATATTTTTCAGTGTCATTTTGATGATGATCTAGTATTTGTTGGTCTGTTATATGCAGTCTTCATCTGGTCTTCTTGTACATACGTTTTAACTGCTTTATTGTTGAGTTATCACTCTGGCCTTGCTCTGTCACCTGTTGGCACACTGTTGCCTTAGACCTGATGCATTTCACTGATTTGTGTTGTCTTATCCCGGTTTACACAAGTCTGCATTTTAGGTGCAGACATACATATGTATGTCTATATGCATATATTGTTGGATTTGTACTGAGTTTGAGTTATTGGGTTGCTTCATTAAGGCCTGTTAGTTGTGGATCTGGTTTGCAATTGTATTTGAGTTGCCTGGTCCTTGCATTTCCATTGTGCAATCTTGTAGTTTCTTTGATATTGCAGTCTTCATGTTAGTAGACTTGAGTTTTACCTATCCAGTTCACTTGAACTTTGATACATTGTTTTATACAATGATGTTTACTTTCGCACTGGGCCTGGGGTCATGTCTCTGACCTGATGCACTTGAGCCCTTGCATACCTTATATATACACTGTTTCATTTGATAGTTGTAGTGTTGTATTCCATAGAGTAACTGGACTGACTTGAGTCTGGTTCGCTCGAGTTGCCTTCCTTGATTTGCAATGAACTTGTATACATTCACTTGGTCATCTGGTTGAGGCTGCCATCGACATGTACGTGGCCTCACTTCTGTTTTGATACCGAGGCTTTGCCTTGTGGTCTTCACTTTACACGTGTGTCTGGTCACTTGAATTTGTTGAGTTTATGGTTGTACTGAGTCTAGCATTGTATTTGTTGAGTTGAGCTGATTTCTGAAATTTTACTTGAGTTGAATCCAGTTGCAAAACTTGGGTTTGACCTTGTGTCTGGCTCTTATTTCATCTCTGCAGTGGCGAGGCAGTACACGCGCGCATGTACTGCAGCCACAGTGATATGTTGTTTTAATTGATATTTCAATTATTTGGATTGTTTTGTGTTCAATTCAACATTTGAGAATTGTATTTGATTCAATTCGATTGATTATTTTATTGTGTCTAATTATCTATTAGATAATTAAATTCTGAGTTTCTAATTGTTATTTAATGATTGGAATTTGTGTTAATTGTCGTTTAGACAGTTCTGTTGTTTTCCAAATTGTCTTCATTGATAATCTTTTTATTTATCTTGTTGATGGGTTGAATTTGCTGATTTATTGCTTAACACTGTTTAGTGTTATATCTGTCGTTATCTGATTCTCATATCGAGAAGTTGGATATACGAGATTTCTGTGACTGTCGTCTATTTGATATTTGATTATTATTGCTTCTGTGCATTAATAACTGAGTTTGAATTAGACTGACCCGTGTATTATTTTCTTTTGAATGTAATACTCGGGTCAGACCCCGAGTTATTTCAGGTTGTAGATTTCCTGCTTTGAGTTGTTGTTTGGGATATGAAGACTTTTTATATCTTTTGAAGTAGTTTTCGTCATTTTGTAGAAGTCGTTTCATTGTATAGGATGATATGTATTCATGTATATTAGTTGATAATGTACTTGTATATATAACTTCCAGAGTCGACAGTTGTAGTTGTATCATATGTATTGTGTCAACTATATTGTAACTGACATCAGTTATATATATATGAGACTTTTGTTTTATCTGTGTTCCGTATTTATATTATCTGTGTTATTATTATATCTAATATCCTAAACTATTATGAACCATCGTAGTTTGTTTTATACTGATAATTGGGTATGTCGATGGGAGTAAATAAATAAGATGAAAAACGAAAAGTATATACCACTCCTATCGAGGTAACCAATATTAGCGTAAGGCCAACTACGGATGGCCGCTCCTATCCAGCCTTATTCTTCGTAATAATAGACAGTATTTCTTTTAATACTCTTTGTTATTATGAGCATAGAGGTGGGGCGTCACAATTTGTGTCTCTTTAAATATATATTTTAAATAGATAGTTTCCTTCAATATATATATATTAATTTATTTATGAAAATAATTTTTTTATTTTAACATGTTTTTAATTATATTTGTTTGACATAATTATATGTTTGTTTTAACAAAATTTTAATTCTTTATATATATTAATAAACATATTTTATTCTTGGATTTATATATCATTATCTATTTGTCTTTTCAAATTTTAATTTAATTTAATTCATTTTCATAATAAATATAAATATGCGTATATAATCATGAATATGCCTAATTACTAATAAGAAAATAAGTGGGTTTTAAGGTTACCTAATTATCTAGTGCTTTGCTCTTCATTTTCCATAAAGCACAAATCTGCATTTTCATAATCCGAACTTGTGTTTCTTAAAGTGGTGTCAGAATCATCCCAAGTTGTTGTGAATGCTCTTTCCCTCTTTTTGATTGAATCAATGTTTAGAGAGTCTTTTGATTTCTTTAGTGTTGGATTGTTCCTTTTTAGATGTCTAGTCTTGTCACATTCAAAAAAAATTACAGAACTTCTAGAGTTGTTGTTATTGTTGCTGCTGTTGTTTTCCATCCTTTTGAACTTGTAACTTTTTCTATACTTCAAAAATCTTCTGCAATTCCTTGACATAAATGTTATCTCTTTCATTATCATCATCTGATCCTTTTTCGTTGGTTGTAGCGTTGAAAGCGAGCGACTTTTTTTCATTTCTAGGGCATTCCTTTTTTCCCTATATAAACTTCATATAATATCAAATTACCCATTGACTCGTCTACTTCCACAACACTTATATCGTTAGCTTCTTCTCTTGCTAAATTCTTTTGATCCCATTCACTTGAAAGTGTAGAATCTTTCACACTTGATCTTCCTTGGTAAAAAAATTCCTAGTCAAATTAAAGCATGCAATATATCTTGAAATCTAGAATAGATGTCAGAAATAAACTCATTTGGTTTCATTTTAAATAACTGAAACTGGCTAGTTAGGATATAGATCTTGGTTTGTTTAACCTTACCGATGCCTTCATGTGTGACTTGTAATGTTCTTTAAATTTTATACAAACTTTTGCAAACGAACCCTCTATTGAATTCATTTTTATCCAAGGCACAAAAAATATTCATTGCCTTTGAATTGTTCAATGCTTTGCCTTTTGATTATTAGACCATTGTGCATAATTAGTCTGGGCTTAGTATATTTAGTTTATGTGATATTCCATGTATCTAAACCATTATATTGTAAATAAATTTTCATTTTACATGACCCATAAGCATAATTACTACTATTAAAAGTGGTGGTCTAGTAGTAAATTGTCCTTCTACAAAAGTGTTAAACATGATATTTGTGTTACTAAAAACTTAGACTACAAAATTTGAAAACCAATAAAGCTCTGATACAAATGTGTGTTATGTGATGCACTACCCTGATAATGTGTGGAATGGATCTTAAGGCTAGGTAATAGTAGAGGGGGATGAATAGTGTTTTAAACTTATTATCAATTTACTTTGCGATTATCAAATTTAACAATGTAGAATCAAATTCACAAGCAGTAATATAATAAATCAAAAGTAAAAGCAATAAAATAAAGAGAAGACATCAAGAATTTTTATAGATGCTATGATTCTCGATCCTACATCTAGTTCTATATCACATATAAAATTTCACTATAGCTAACTTGCAGTTCCACGGGTAGCAAGCAAACATTTACAACTTAACTTTGAAGCAGATGGAAACTAACACCTATCCTAACTTTCCATGCCTGCAGGACATAGCTACACCTTCCTGACATTGAACCTGGTGGCAATAACACCTATTATGACTTTCCACGGGTGGTAGGACACACTTATACAATCCTGACTTTCTACGGATGAAAATATACACCTTTACAAACAAATAGCAGAGTAATGTCTACAAGAAATCGAATCTTTCAATCACAATTTCTAGTAGTCTTTAATACAACTTCCTATAGACCTCTAGTAGAAATATATCTTTTATTTTTTTGAGGAATATGATAAGTACAGAGAGTAAATGATAGAGAATTGAATGTATACTCTTTGACTTTTTAATAGATTGAAAATCCATGAATAAATAGAGAGAAAGTAAGTGGATTTAAAAAACATAAGAATATATAAGCAATAGGACTTTTCTACACAATATGAGAGAGAAGAGAGTGAGAGAAATAATGGAGAATTCTTTTAAAAATTTATTTTCTAGATCCTTTATATAGAAGATGAAGAGATAAAATGTGATAGCCGATATGGTCTATTAACATCATCGATTAGTTTGAATGTTAACGTCTGAAATATATTAATCAAGGAATCTACTACTAAATTCGTTGTAGGGTTTGGTTGTGAATAATAGTTTGATATCATGATGGATAAGGGTAGTAATTTCGAATACTCTAGTATGTTTACTATCATAGATAGATTCATTGTGGGCACATCACATGTGCCAACGAATGCAACATGGAATGATGTGAAAGAGGATGACATGAATGGATTTACCTATAGTGTAGGACCACTAAGAGAGAAAATAGAGCCTATGTTCAACATGAGCATGCCTTAAACCCATAAGCCCCGCAAAGTGTTTCCACACATCCACAACCACCTTGTTATTACCAAAGAGGTGAGGAATAGACTCTACTGAGCTACTAGTACAACGTTGACCCTAGGAAATAATACAGATGTTGATTTAAGAAAATTAAGACCAAGACTTAAGGCCTTATGAAGCAGTTTCATCATAAGGATGGAAATTTAGGTGGGACACGAGGGTTCTAAATCATGCAAAAGGGAAGGCTAGTGAGGTGATGTTGTTAGGTAGCATTTCAAGCATACTTTAGGTGAAATCCGCCACTAATCTAATAATGTATGCAAGGGAGGAGTCATTATCAAAGGAAAGCTTGGCCTTTTGCATAGGTTTTTGAGTCTCACTGCAGCTAGCAGGTTGTCATAAAACCCTCAAGTGGTGAGCCTATGATATTTTTTATTAAGAAATTTGGCCTATAAAGAATCGTTTTGATAGAATAAAAACCATATACAGTAGGTATAAGCTTTATGAACATCATGAAGGTTACAAATACCAAGGATGCCCATTGGCTTAGGCTTACAGATGCCGTCCAAGAAACCAAATGATGCTTGTGATGGGTATCAAAAGAGCCCCAAAAATAGCTAGTGCATAGCCTTTGGTAGTCAAGGAAGAAGTGTTTAACGGAATTCATAACGGAAAAAATATGAGAGTAAAGAGAGCTCGAAATAGACGGGTAAGGATTATTTTGCTTTATTGGGAAATGTGAGAGAAGCTACACTTCCCAATCAGTCTACGAGCTTTTACTGTGAGGCTGCAAAAGTAAAGATTAATTTTCCTACCTCTATAAAGCTGGATTCCTAGGTAGGTGATGGGGAGGGTTGTTACATTAAAGATATAGACCTCATCTAGGTGAGATATGTGAGCCAGAATAGTGAGGGAATAAGTGAGAAGTGATAATCGAGCTCTTGTAAATGTTGATCTTCTATCTAGAGGTTTATTCCTAGGAATAAAGGAAATGAACGAGATTGTGAATGGATATGAGATATCCATGCGTGAATTTGATGATGTCATCAATAAAAGAAAGCGATGAAATGAGATGACCACCACTGGGATGGAGAAGTGTTTAATGTTCCCAATAGTCGTTAGATCATGAATACTATGTTTAAGTACTTTCGCTTTAATCACAAAGATAGTTGGGGATAAGGAATCCTCATATCTAACACCTCTTCTAGATTTAAAGTAGTCCTTGGGCACACTGTTGAGGAGGAAGGAACACCAATAGTTAGAGATGAGTTTCTATACCATGTCAATGAATGGATTGGAAAACCCAAAGGCCCTGAGCACTCTGATGGTAAAAAACTAGGATATATGATCATAGGCCTTGGCAATATCAAGTTTAATGATATTGTTAGATCCTAAAACTTTAAATTTGGTTTGAGAAATGAGTTCCTAGGTGAGGAGGATGTTAAAAGTGATGAGTCTACCTTTGATGAAACTAGCCTTAGAGAGTGAGATGATTTTTTGAAGAATAAGAATGATTCTGGTCGCCAAGATTTTGAAGATCACCTTACCAAACCTCAAAGCCCGAGTAGGGTTTAGGATATTCAATTTGAGGGATGAGAATTATATAAGTTGTTGTCAAATTTTGGAGAATGGAACATCCAACAAAGATAGACCACACAACTGAGGTAAAGTCTTATCCTATGATATCTCAATAGGCTTGAAAGAAATAGTTGTTGATCCTATCAAGTTTTGTGATGTTATCTCTATCAAGCCTGAACATGACCGTCTTAACCTCCAAAATAGTAGGAACAATAGATACAAATGAATTCTTAGAGTCTTCAAGCAGATATGGTATGTGACCTAGAACATCCTAGTTGTAACGAGTCAAAGATTCAGAGCCAAGGTGCTCACGAAAATGACCGGTGATCAATTCCTCTACCTCATTATCAAAAGTAGTCCAAGAGTCATTAGATTTCCTAATTTTACGGATAACTATTTTTTGTTTTTATTTACAGTGGAGTGAAATAATTAAGAATTTGTGTTAGTATAGATGTCCATTTAATACGAGCTTTCTATTTCAATAAACACTTCGATTTGAAGCTTGTGGTTAGAAGATTCATTAGCCCAGATCCATTGCTCTCGGTGGAGAGTGGTTGGATTATCATCATAAACCACTACTTTCAAGGCATTCTCTTTCCCAACATTCATGAACCACTCAAACATATTAGAGAAGATTTCATTATTCTTGGTTCTAGCATACTTTCTAACATTTCTAAGTGTGGTGGAAAAGTGGATCAAAGGAGTCCCCGAGGTAGGTAGGGACCATTCCCCTTTGACCATATCAAGGAATGTGTGATGAGAAGTCCACATATTTTGAAACCTAAAAGGTCTAGGGATCATATCTGAATTCGAGGAAAAATGGAGAATTAGGGGGATATGGTCAGAGTTAGCATGGTGTAAGTGGTCCACCATGGAACTGAAAGGGTTACTGAATCACCCTTCATTTCCAAATACTAGATCAAGTCTACCAAAGACACAGTCGCCACCATCCCAATTATTGCAAAAAGTGAAACTCGAGCTACAAAACGAATCTCATGTGATCGAACCAAAAAAAGTAGATTTGAAATCATTATTAATTATTTGCTTTGTGACTTTCCTCCGATAGTCTTATTTTCATCAGCTGTGACATTAAAGCCACCTCAAATGACCTACGAGTCAAAGCCAAGGGAAGTGAGATAAGAGATATCATCTTATAACCCATGTATTTCGAATGCATTACATTTGATATAGATAGAAGTAAATAACTAAAGGGATATTGTCATGAAATTTTAATAGAAAAAGCAATAGCTTGATCGGAGTCAAGAATAATTATGGCCTTCCAATCTCAAAACATTCTAATTTTCATGTTTCAATTATGAAGGCCAGGATTAAAGGAAAGTTTCTCGATCAAGGTAGACAAACTATGTGATTCAACTAGGGGTTCTTTGATATCTATATCAGAAATACTAATTTTTTAATAATTTTTTCAAGCTTGCTGATAGTGGGGCATTTACCAACCTAAAAATCTTCCAAATAGAATATTAATTATAGAGAGTGTGTGGGGTTATTAGAGATTTTGACATCCTAGTTAGGGCAGAATAAGCGCAAAGTCTTGGAAAAGGAACATACGAGGGGGATTTGCTACGTTTTGGGCATGAAGGTGTAAATATACTAGGTTGTGAACTTATTGATGAAATAGGAAGGGATGGAGTTCAACCTAAAATTAAAGGAGCAAGAAGGTGCTACTAAGCTCATAGACGTTGAGCAATTAGAGAAGGAGTAGGTTTGGCTTAGGGCGGGGTATCTATTGATGCGAGACCTACTAGAGTTAGACGTGTTTGTAGTTTAAAAGTCGAAAGCATGGCATAGTGAATAGTACCACCATTGTGCATGATCGAAATGGGGATTTATTATGTGTAGTATGAAGGAGCACGCGCATTGGCTTAGGATTGTGCGTGCGTATCTGATACTGTGTGAATATCAAAGAGCTAAGTGGAGTATGTAATGTTGTGATTATATCAATATTAGTGTCAAAAATAGACGTTTCAGTAATAACCATCCCAGGTAGTTGCTCAACATTTGATAGCACGGTGATCAATAAATCTTCAACAGTGGATATTACAACAAGGTCAGTACATGATTTAATCTCTCAAAGGGTGGTTATAGCATTAGTTTTGGCTAACGATGCAATGTGAGCTTGAGTATTAGTGGAAAGGTTGTCATCGATGTCCAGATCATCCTCGTTATCACAAAAATCTACAAGGTCTAAGTTAAGTTATGCTCTACCACCTCAGTGGAAGCAGGGGTTTTGAAGGGTTTTCAGTCCCCAATATCAGTTGTGGCTAGCTTCCGATGAAGAACTCTCTAATCCATTGGAGTTGAGGCAATAAGTGGTGGCAACAATCCAGCATATGGATGTATGTCCTTAGCGATAGTGGAAGATCTAGGCAAGCTAAGCCTAACTGAAGTAGAGGGAAAAAGGTCTAGGTTAGCGTCGAGCTATGTTTGAAGAGGAGGAGTGGGTAATTTCAGTCCACTTATAATTGAAGATGAGGTGAGCTGCAAGCTAATTGGGCTGGAGTGAGTGGAATCCTGTCGTAAAATGGGGGTAGGATAAGCATTTCCTAAAATTTAAGAAGAGGTAGAATTAGCCTATTTTGTGGAAGAAGGATCGAAGGCAGAACTTGTAAATGGTTTGAAAAACCGAAACTGAGACTGGGCTAGAGAATCGTAGGTCATTAAACTAACTCAATAGCTTCAGAAATGGTATATCTAGTTTTGGTGAGTGGGTTATGCATTTTTGGGCCTACAATAAAGTAGGATAAATCAGTTTGGACCGTGCCTAAGGATAATGGGCTGCTGTAGTTTGAAGTTTGAAGGCTGGTGGACTAATAAAATTCAGATATTGAGTTATTCATCATCATGCTAAGGCCCAGATTATGACAAGCTGGCAGACTGTGATGCTCCTAACTAGTAATTACCTGGTGGACTAAAGCTAGCTAGTATAATCGGCTAATGGGCTAATAAGTGATGCTTAGGGTAACACATCATATAGAAAACCAAATGGTAGTATTATATAGTGACTGGACAATATATTGGGTGTATTAATATGGTTGGAAGCGAAGCATGGAGTGGTTGATGTGGTCCTGGACACATGCAAAATAGAGGCCCATTGTTTGTTTCTAGTTACAGCATCTTGGGTCGTGCCACTAGTTGTAGAGTATAGCACTTTTGATGCTCCATTAGCTTGTTTGCTATAAACCCATTTCAATTGGCTTATAATTTTTGAACTTGAGTATTGGCTACCAATGATGTTTTAAAGCCATGTTTCATAATGATTACCCTACACACTGGATCTTTCGTATGGCCTAATTTTATACACTTGGCATAATATAATGGGAGATTTTCATAAGCGTATTTCCAATAGTCCACACCTTCTTGGCTAAACACACGCATAAATGGTGGGTTCATGAGGTCAATCTCAAAGCAAACAGGCACTGAGCTAGGACAATTAAGGTTAATAGTGGCTTTATTGATCTTAAGAGGCATTCCAATTTGCTCGCAAAAATCTTCTAGAGCTCTTTATTGTAGAGATGTGCCAACAAATATGGAAAAAAAGCCAAACTAGATAAAGTGGACTATTGAGCATTGGATGGAAATCAATTGACCATTTGAAAACCTTTATTTGAGCATTTAGAATAGCTAAGTTCTTAAAAATCCATAAGCGGAGGAAATCCTTTTCATTAAAAAGTTGGATGAGTATGTGTTTGTCATCAATAACATTAATCGTTGTTTGAGAAATTAACAAGATTCTTTCTAAAGCTTTCTGAATGTCATCCAACTACGGACATAAACGAAGAAACAAAAATAAGTTTAGCATGTATTGGAATGGTTTAGTGAATCTTTAAATTTTCTCATTATTGAATAAAACCTTTGTTCACCTATAAAGAAAGCCTTTTGGCTTGCAGATTTTGGTGCCTCCCAAGATGATGGTGCAGAAGCTTTTTCACATAGCTCTTAATAAGATCTCAACTAATAGAGCAAAGTTAAAGGCCTTGACATTTGTTGAAACAATTTGAGGATTCAGATCTGACAGGGAGCCAACTAAAAGGGAAGCTTCTCTTGTAAGAGGTGGTATAAGCTGGTGGAGGTGGTAGGTTTACCATTGCCATAGTCGACGTCGGTACAAAGAACATATGGAAGAGGTGCAGTGGAATAAATCTTGATGAAGAGAAAAGGGAGGACATTTTTGAAGGAGAAGCGATGGATATGGGGAGGGTGCAAGCAAAGTCAGAGCAGGCACGACGCCCGTTGTTAGAAATGGAAGTTGGCTTGAAGTGAACGTTGAAGAAAAGTAACGATCAAAATAGTAAAAGAATTGACACCATTTTTGTAGAACAAATCTTTGCCTCAAACCGTGTTACTTTTATTTATCTTGAAGATATTATTAATCTACTCCATATATTTCAAAACTACGTTGTTATTTTTTCTCAAAAATAATAACATTTACCTTAAATATCCCAAAACTATGTCATAGTTATTTTTTTCTAAAACTATAATAATCGCTATAAATACTTCAAAACTATACTATCATATATCGAAAATAATAATAGTTTACTCTAAACTCCTAAAACTACTTTTATTATCATTTATTAATCTTCTCATTGTTTTATAATAATCCACAAAATTTGTATATAATTATTAGACCACTTAGCTTCTGCTAAATATTATCATACTACTATATATATGTATGCATGCATGCATGAATGCATGCTTCTCCAAATGTGTAAGTAATTTCATTTAAATATTTAATAATAATAATTTTACCCTTAAGCTCATTTATTTAGTATTCGTAAATACATTCAATTCTATATATAATAGTTCATTACTCAATATTGTTCCAACATCTAACCAACAATAGTATTATCAACTCATGATTAGAAAGTCTATAAACAATCAAATGACCAATAGTACATCATAATATAGGAATAATCACAACTCAGCAAACATCGTAATCCTACAATAAAATTACTCAACCAACATAATAGTCTAATTAATGTCACAACCCTAAACATCTTTGTGACATTAAAGTCAGTTAAGGGATATAATCTTGCATAAAGAAGTATACATGTCGAGTTATTTATATATATATATATATATATAGACATATATAATGTAAAATAGGAATGCTTATAACATTTAAGTTGTATAAAGGTGCTATCACACAAAGTCTTAGAATTTAGGAAACCATATGTTAGAATATTTGCCTTCTCACTTGGATCCCAATTCCATGAATAGTGCATGAACCGAATGTCTTATGTGAAAGTTAGGGATGTTATGATATACGTTGGTATATTTGTAATTAAAATATTAACTAATAAAATTACTTCCTTCATGCTTCTTCCAACCATGACCCAAGCTTTGATCTACATTTAACTGCTGTTTTCTACCACCTTTGTCCCCTATAGGATCACTGA
Organism: Allium fistulosum; assembly: GCA_030737815.1. NCBI lineage: Eukaryota > Viridiplantae > Streptophyta > Magnoliopsida > Asparagales > Amaryllidaceae > Allium > Allium fistulosum. Next base: position 1,418,150,393 of record CM060901.1, on the reverse strand, counting down.
CTACCTCCCGATAGTCTACCGTCACAAAGGCACTAAAGTTAGCACTAATCACGTCACCTACGTTGTCCATTCCCAACCACCCCCCTAACCGCCCTCAAAGTTTGCAATTGTTCTTACCAATCTAGACACTGTTTGGGCAATTGAACCACTCTGATGCTCTCCCTCCTCATGGCGCACATGTCCATATCTAATACAACCCATTAGCCACTGTGTCAAGCACCACCTAAAACCGATGTCTAAGATCTTTTTGGGGTAAATTCTAGCCATCTTGATTACCCGATTAATAAATTATTGCTCCTATCCTATCATCTCATTAAGTTGAATGATCTTATATCTTTTTTGCATCATTTAAATATATTTGAGCTTTAATGTCATTTATAGATTAAAGGTCATTGTTGAAAGATTTATCCAAAAAAGAAGAAATTAGAAGAATGGAATTCGTTGTAGTGCTCTGTTACTAGTTATAAAGAGATAAGAGTTGGGTTTATGAGCTTCTCAAGTTACTCAATGCTATTAAAATACATAATTTCTCACTCATAACTTCTAAATATATTGAATAACATTTCAAAATATCTGTCTCATGACCTTGAACATTGTGAGACAGTCTAAATGTTTAGAAAGACAATGTTGGTCAAATTTTTCTTGAAAGTTGTTTGTACCAAAATTGGGCACAACACTCTTCGGAAGTTTTTGAAGAGATAAAGTGAAGAAATTAAATGTAAAAAGAGGATTATCTAACAAAAACTCCAAATTTCAGAAACGAGAATAATTTAAATGCAAAGAGACACAAGGATTTAGAGTGGTTCGGCGTATCGCCTACGTCCACTATGAAATTGATAGCTTTATTGATCTTTCTTTGAAGATTACAAGTGAATTCAATGAATTACAGCAGGTAAATATGATTTGCAGCAGTGAATTTTGTTATTGGCAGCAGCAAGGGAGTTCAGATCTGGATCCAGCAGAGTCTGGGCGTTGGAGCATTCAAAGAAGAAGAAGCCCCTTTTCTGTATGCCCTGGGGCTCTATTTATAGGTGTAGGGGGCTGGTATTTCGCTCAGATCTCGGGAGACCCTCTCTGGCATGTGACCGGCCCGCGCGCCCAAGCCCGTGAAATTTCAGCCCGATCCGTGATCGATACGAACGGATTTCGTATCGATCAAGATTGCGTCCGATGGAGTCGAAATTTGGCGTGGACATTCTTTATGTTGTACATAAGCTTCTGTGCAAATTTCATAGCATTTGGACTTGTAGATCATGAGATATGATCGATGCAAGTTGGAGTTTTTCCATCCGCGATAGATACGAACGAATTTCAACTCGGTCAAGACTTGCTCCGATCGAGTCGAAATTTGGCAGGAACATTCTTCATGTTGTACTTAAGCTTCTGTGAAAATTTCATAGCATTTGGACTTGTAGATCTCGAGATAAGATCGATGCAAGTTGGAGTTTTTCCATCCGCGATCGATACGAACGAATTTCAACTCGGTCAAGACTTGCTCCGATCGAGTCGAAATTTGGCAGGAACATTCTTCATGTTGTATTTAAGCTGCTGTGAAAATTTCATAGCATTTGGACTTGTAGATCTCAAGATTTGATCGATGCAAGTTGGAGTTTTTCCATCCGCGATCGATACGAACGAATTTCGACTCGGTCAAGACTTGCTCCGATCGAGTCGAAATTTGGCAGGAACATTCCTTAGGTCATATTTAAGCTCCTGTGAAAATTTGGTGGCATTTGCGTTTGTAGATCTCGAGTTATGATCGATGCAAGTTTGGATTTCTCAACAGTGATCGATCAATATCTTGAGCATATGAACTCCGATTGACTTGAAATTTGGAATGTTGGCTCTCATAGCATTGCTTGTCCTGTCATATCAATTTTAGCTTGATCCGGACTCGGAAAAAATTCGTTGATATCCATAGTGAGCCTGCGTATAACTGATCTCCAAGACGAACTGTCATTGGTTTCTAGTCAAGTTCTTGGTGTCGCGGCCTTGCCAAAAGGCGGGATAACATTTGCCCCCCAAAGTACGTCTTGTGTGAACATGACGTGCTTTGAAATGCTGCATCCTTCATTCTGAAAAAGTTCTATCTGATTTGTTGAGTAGTTGCTATCTTTTCGTCAAAAGATGTAACCTTCGATTGATTTCCAGTAATATAAATGTTGATTTGTTGACTGCCGATGATTATGTAGTGCATTGTTGTAACTGAGTGTCGATTGCTAGCGATTTGTTGTTCGTTGTTGTAATTGTCATCAGGTGAGCATTCAATTCCTGTAAATTTTTAAAAATTGAATATTAGTTCATCATACGGGTACGTATGTTAACCTGACTCCCGTCAACGTTTGCACGTTCATGGGTCGTTGTCAAGTTTTTTTTATCGAGTTTCGTAACGATCCTCTCCTGGATCGATGTGAAATTCGAGTTGTAACAACGTTCGATGGTTGTTTTAAGTCCTTCCTTTGTATCGATCCTCTCCTGGATCGATCTGAGATGTTGGAATGTATGCTCCGTATCGATGGATACGTCATATTGGGTCTCGGACTGGCGGATACAGGACTAATGCTTTGTATTAATGGAGTCGAACGATCGAGACATAATCATGCGGTGATGCTTCACGGAGGATATGCCATTTCTCATTCCTTTATTCAATAAGAATCCGCGATTGTGGATAATCTTTGATAGAAGTCATCCATGACTCTTTTTCTAGATATGTCCCCAAGATCTAGTTGATCTTCATATGTCAATGCCTGGAATAATAAGCATTTCAACTGAGACAAAGTCTATTTGTCGCGCATCCCCATAACTGGCTAGCTTGGCGAGTGATTCGGCCTTTTCGTTTTGTTCTCTGAGATTTGTGTAGTGGTGCAACAGTCGAAGTCTGCTAGTAGCTTTTGGACCCGGTTGAGATAAGGAGCAAGACGTTGCCCCCTAGTCAGATAATCTTCCTTGACTTGGCGTACTACTAACCAGTAATCACATAAGACATGTAAAGTTTCCACTCCTAGTTTTCTTGCAAGTTTGAGCGCCAAGGCTTCATACTCAGCTTTGTTATTTGTTGCAGGGAAGTTGAGTTTCAGGGCGTAGCAGATCGTTCGTTCCTCAGGAGTAATTAACGCAACTTCGATGTTAGAAAGCCGATTATTGGAAGTTCCATCGGTGTACGTTCTCCATCGGTTGGACGACTCTCCACTGTTCTTCGGATAATTGTCCGATGTAGTGAATTCAGATATGAAGTATGCTAATGTTTGACCATGGAGAGCTCTCCGAGGGAGATAAGTGATATCAAATTGGCTTAGCTTGATACTCCATTTGAGTAACTTTTCAGACATCTAAGGTTTCTATTGGACCTATCGTAACGGTTGGTCGATATGGATGTTAACGGGGTGAGCTTGCCAATAGCTAGCCTTCATCATATACGGGTCTTTGGATTCGTTTCTTTTCACATAGCATTGCGACGCTTATGGCGTGTGTTGACATGGCCCAATTGATGTATAAATCTTCGCGATCCAAAAGTTTAGGTAAAATGGGAGGTCTCTTTAAGCGATCTATCAGAGCTGCTTGGTTGTCCTCGATACATGGGTGTCTCTAATTGTTGGAATTTTCTAGAAATTAGTCTTGATTCCATGAGAATTGATGATGAAAACAAAGAATCTTTCTGATGTAATGGTGAAAGAGCATTTCGAAGGATTGAGTTTGATCCTGCATTTTTTGGAGAGCACTGAATATCTCTGCCAAGTCATCGATGTGGTTGTTTGATAGTCATGATCTCACGAGCATATTAACCACATCTACCTTTATCGATCGATCGATCTAATTTTTGAATGATCTGTTAATCATCCTTTTGTAAGTAGCATAAGTGTCCTTAAGTTTGAATCTATACATTGTAGCATAGCACTATAGGCCCAGGTTAGTAGCGAAACAGTTGTGTTCCTAGTCTGGGACATGCTTCAGTATCTGATTGTATCTAGAGTTTGCATCCATGGATGTGAGTAATTCATGTCTGATGGTCGGGTCCATCGGTTGGTTGATCATTGGAAGTGGAAAGCTGTGCTTCGTCATACCCCATGCAAATCTGAGTAGTTGACGTATGTCCACCACTCCCTGTTTGTTTTTCTTATAATTAAAGGATTAGATACTCATTTTGGTTGGAGGGCATCATGGATAAACCCACTGGTTTTGAGCAGATTCGCCTCCTCTTTAAGTGCAACAGATCTCTCCGGATCCATGTCGCATCGCTTTTGTTCACCGAGACATGCCTCGGGTCGACATTTAATGTAGGGTTCTTCATGGCTGGTGAGAGTCCATATATATATATATATATATATGAGATCGAGTCCAAGCGAACACATCAAGATTCTCCTGAAGTAAAACAGTTGACTCTTTCTTCACCATTGCGCAGAGTTGTGATCTGATCTACAGTACTCATGATGGGTTGTAGGCGCCTCATGTGTTTATTTGCAATGGTAAATGATCAGGCTTATAAGGACGTTGAATCAAAGGATTAGTAGAACTTAGCCTTGTACTGCACGCTGCTACATAGCTGGCTCCAGCTTTGAGATTGAATTCACTTGTGTTTCTGAATGATGCGCTTTTCATTCAATGTACTCGCGACTCGTTGCCCATTGTAAGGGTTGGAATGATGATCAGTCGCCCATGAGTTTGGGTATTGATCTGATGATTCTATCTCTAGGAATCCTTTCAGTCATAACCTTGAGTTGTTATGAATATCAGGCATGGGTCATAGGTTCAAATTGTCATAGTCAACTCTCAGATAATTACTCTTTTGCCCCCAGTCTCGGGTTGGCGGATGCATTACGCGGACGGTCTAGTCTCGTCCTAGCTGTGTTTATACTGTAGTTCAAGCTTTAAGAATCAGAGTTGGTTGATGAATGGTTGAATCATATTAATCTTATCTTCTTGCTCGTGCCCCCAAGTCTGGGGAATATCTCGATAAGTGGCAGGGTAGACAATGTCCGCTTCAATTTTGTATTCTATTCCATTAAACCATGGGATCGAGTTAACCGACGGAAGGCAGAGTCGTGCCTATCCTGCATTATGTTCTAGTTCTTTCCTCTAGGCGGAATACATTGTTACTTTGCTGACATTCGGACATAAGCTAGATTCTGGACGGTCGATGACATTCGCTCTGCTGCTTATGTCGCCATACTTTGGGCAAAAACTGAAGAGTGAATCGTCTAGTCAGATCCAATGCAGGATTGAATCTTCCCTTGTCGAATCCAGGGTAAGAATCAGTGTGCAGATGTTTAGGTTGCACTTGTTTTGAATCTCTCTTTTAGTCGGATCATGGTAAGAGTCAATGAATGAATGGTCGCGTTGCATTCATTTGGAGTTGGGTGATCAACCATGTCCATTTCGATTTACGTTCTCCTGTCAGATTTAGGGATAAAGTTGGCTAGAATGCGGTCATGTCATGCTCATCTGGTCTCATGCTCTTCTTGATGGATCGAAGGAAGGTAACGAAGGACGAATGGTCAAGTCACACCCATTCGTGGTTTATTCTTTTATCCATGCTCTGTTGGTCAAAGGTATTCAATGGAGTTTGGGTCACATCGACTTGTAGACGAAGAGGACCGATATTGACCGTCGATTCAATGGTATGATGTAGAATGCTCGGACCTCATTTCTTGTCGATCCAATGGTATGAAATGAAAGGTGCATATCGATATTGCCCATCGATCCGGTGGTACGATATAATTGGTTGCCCAGGACTTCGGGCATCATTCTGATTGGTTAGCATTAGGGTCTCCTTGTAGTCGTTGCCTTAAGTTGTATAGGATGCTAAATTGGAGATGCAGCGAGTCACCTTTCTCTTCTTTCGATGATTTGTACTTCTGCCCCCAGTCTTGGGTTAGCAGAGTTAGTTCGTGGATGGTCTAATTGCACCTGTAGTGAGTTTACACTCCTCACGTCGAGTTCAGGTCAGAGTTGGAGAATGAATGGTCGAATCATATTCATTCGTTTGTCCATTCTTGTAGCCACACTTTGGGGATCAGAGTCAGTTGAAGGGCCATTCATCACACCTATTTGATGTTTATACCCCAATCCACACTCTGGGGACTAAGTTTTTTTTGTAGAAAATGGTCAGACCGTGTTTTCCTCGGTCAATTCCTCTGCCCCCAGTCAAGGGCAAAAGTCGAAGTGTGGCCGGTCAAATCACAACAACTTTAGTTTGATGCTTCTCCCACTAAACTGTAGGAAGGAATTGATTGGCGGATGGTTAGGTCACATCCGTCCATGTTGCATGCTCAACCCGTCGGTTCACTGGCGAGAGTTAGCAGATGAACGGTCATGCAATGTTCATTTGCGGTTGGATGGTAGTAATACCAATTCAGAATGGGACATCCAGCTAGGTCCGTTTTTCAAATCTATGCCTCCCTGTCGAATCAAGGAAGAAATTTTGTCTTGTAGGCTTGGAGTGCATCCCTATAAATTTACGTTATGGGTCTCATGCCGGGGACAAGAGTTGATGCATGGACGGTTGTGTCACGCCCGCTTAGTGCTGGATGGTCGGATCACATCCAATTTCGTGTGTTAAGTGTGCCCCCGTGTCAGGGGAAGATTGGAGAATAGACGGTCGAACCACATGGAGAGTAGACGGTCGAACCACATCCGCCTTTTGTACTACAGAACTTGATGAGGAACCATAGCCGATAGATGGACAGTCGAATCACATCCCTTTTGGTATTCATATTCCAAACCATGCTTTGAGGACTGGAGTTGGTTGATGGGTTATTAGTCACACCCATTTGGTGTTAATACTCTAGCCTGTGCTCTCGGGACCGAAGCAAGTTGATGGGTGGTCATTCGCATCCAATTGGTGTTTATACTCCAGTCCAAACTCTGGGGACTTAGAGTTAGTTGAAGTTTATTCTCTAGTTCGCACTCTGGAAATCTGGATTTGTTGATGTTTATACTCCAGTTCGCACTCTGGGAATCTGGAGTTAGTTGATGTTTATACTCTAGTTCGCACTCTGGGAATCTGGAGTTAGTTGATGTTTATACTCCAGTTCGCACTCTGGGAATCTGGAGTTGTTGATGTTTATACTCTAGTTTGCACTCTGGGAATCTGGAGTTAGTTGATGTTTATACTCCAGTTCGCACTCTGGGAATCTGGAGTTAGTTGATGTTTATACTCAAGTTCTCACTCTGGGAATCTGGAGTTAGTGTTTATACTCCGTTTCGCACTCGGGGAATCCGGAGTTGATGTTTATACTCCAGTTCGCACTTTGGGAATTTGGAGTTGTTGATGTTTATACTCCTTTTCGCACTCTGGGAATCCGGAGTTGATGTTTATACTCCAGTTCGCACTCTGGGAATCTGGAGTTAATGTTTATACTCCGACTCACACTCTGGGAGTTCGGAGTTGATGTTTATACTCCAGTTCGCACTCTGGGAATATGGAGTTGATGTTTATACTCCGACTCGCACTCTGGGAGTTCGGAGTTGGTTGATGTTTATACTCCAGTTCGCACTCTGGGAATCTAGAGTTGATGTTTATACTCCGACTCGCACTCTGGGAGTTCGGAGTTGATGTTTATACTCCGTTTCGCACTCTGGGAATCCGGAGTTGATGTTTATACTCCAGTTCACACTCTGGGAATCTGGAGTTAGTTGATCAGGTACATGGACAGTTGTATCATATCCACCCTGAGTAGGCAAGCGAAGTCATTAGATGGACGGATCCATCCTCCTCAAGCTTGTAAATATGGAAGGCGAGGTCGTTAGATATACTGATCCATCCTCCTCGGGTTTAGGTTGAACATGGGCGAAGTCGTTAGATGGACGGATCCATCCTCCTCGAGCCCATGTCCGTAAGTTTATACTCCAGCTCACACTTTGGGAGCCGGAGTTAGTTAGAGGATTGTCATGTATCAATCCCTTATTGCCGCAGTGTGATGACTTGTCCCTGAGCTCGGGGTTTCACTTAGCGAGTGATCGGTGGGATCCCGATTAACTTCCACTTATAGGCCCCTCAACGAAGGATGAGATTTAGTTTATGGACGGTTGGATCACGTCCATGTTCGTTTGGATTCCACTTTTGCTAAGCCTAAGGAGTAAGATTAGTGTTCTGGCCAGCTTTGTGCTCGAGCATAGGAAAGGATGGTCGAACTACATCCACTTTGAGTTGTTGTATATTTTCCCTTAAGTCGGGTGCAAGAATTGGAGAGCAGACAGTCGAGTCACGTCCAATTTATACTTTGCATTCTTTCAATCGAGCTAAGGAAGAGAGTTGAAATGACAGCTCGTGATGGTTAGCGAGTAGGCAGTCAGTCGTTGATGACTTTAAATTGAGGGTTGGACCTTTAAACATGTGTTCCCTCAAATAATCCCAAATGTCTAATGTAGGATTGGATGCATGGATGGTGACATCACGTCCACCCTTGGTGTGATTCCGATTTTATCGGGCATCAGAAGAAGCATAAGTATTTTGGCGAGCTTCAAACACGAGATGGAGAGTGCATTGTTGGGACATATAACTCCAAGTCTTTCTTAAATCTTCTAATTAAACTGCATAGGCGGATGAGGGGATGGTCGGTTGCATCCACTTTGTACTAGAGTCCTGATCTTGTCGGTCTCTTCCGCTTTGATGCCTTGCCCCCAGTCAGGAGCACATAGTAGCCGATGAGTGGTTGAATCATGCTTGTCACGATGATACCTCAATGATTTGATCATAGTCCGCGGAGGTTGTTTTGCACCCAATCTTAAGTACTCGATTACCTGCATCATTTGCAAGTAGTTTAATTCAAGTAGGTCATATTTCGCAATGTAAATGAAATTGAATTAGAAATAATTCAAAAGAGATCAGATCAAATCTCATTGATAAGTGAGGCAGCGTCGTATGCTCTCTATTGCACTTCAATCCAGCCCTTCTTAGTTGGAAGTCTAATGCAAATGGTTCAATTTGATCAAAGTCCTTGATCGATAGGGGTCGGATGTTCCCGGTCCTTCGTTTTATAGGGCTTGCACATATTGTTAGAGCTATCCTTTCCGCAGCAGCCTTATGGCGTTGGCGTTCACGATAGCCATCTAGAGAAGAGGAGTTTTCTGATCTAGAGTATGGAGTAGGTCCCCTCCTTATCTTGCTATGTTGATCCTTCATCTGATTCATCAACTCAATATTGGCCTAGACATGTTGGTGTAGTCGTCGGCGGCTATCCACCAATTCTCTTATCAAAGTCGTGATTGACGGTCTTCTCTGAGGAATGAGGGAAGACATCTGCGTTTGATGGCATTCATCGCCCTTGGAGAAATCCACGCACCATTCCCACTTCATAAGGTAGTGTCGAGGGTTGTATTTCCATAGTGCACCGACATAGTTAACATGTTGAATTTTCACTGGAAGTTCTGCATGTAGGATGGTTCCAACAAATAGGTCTCGACTGGGAAAGATTCTCCAATCGACATTATGATCAGGTCCATTTTATTGCCAAGGGATCTTGTAACACTAGTGAATGATGTATGCACGATTGTCCAACGTTTGAGTGGTTGGTAACGCCGATTGGACGGCGAGTTGGTTAAAATGGGCTAATAGATTGGTGTTTATCGCAAACTTCCATCCAGATAGGAGACCTACATAGGGTATTAAGGAAGTCCTCTTGAGGTTGTATGGCATGCTTTTAGTCATGTGGACGTGGAATGATTAAGATGCGGGCATTTGAAGATGGTTCAGCGGTGACGAGCTATGTTTTGAGTTAGCAGAGTAGACAGTGCAGGGGAGTCGTCATATTAGCCATCGTACCTGTTTGCACAAAAAATGGACAAACACCTCAAAGTAGTATGATTTAGTAGATCTTATGTTGTTCTTAGTGATTTGGGTGATTTATGCAAATATATGAAAAGCAGGGGCTAAACTGTAAAAAGACACGCAGATTTATAGTGGTTCAGCCAGAATGTGCCTACGTCCACTTTATATGTTATTTTTCTTCTCTTGTTTAGATTACAAGTACAAAGCTTTGATACAAGTAAAAGAAAGTTGTTTGAAAGTTCTCTCCGTGCTTGAGCTCTCAAACTTGTCCCCCATTGTTGTACCCCTGCCCCTCTATTTATAGAGTGAGGATGGGGGTAGGGGTCTTGGAGGTATATAGCAGTTGGCGGGCCTGGGCTGACGTAATCTGGCCTGGTGGATCTGGTCCGGTTTTCTTTGGTAGGAGATGAGTGGTGGTTGGAGATGAGTTGGTTCGGCAGAGGTTGGAGATGAGTTGGTTCGGCAGAGGTTGGAGATGAGTTGGTTCGGCAGAGGTTGGAGGGTGGTTGGTTCGGTGAAGCTTGGAGGGTGGTTGGTTCGGCAGAGGTTGGAGATGAGTTGGTTCGGTGAAGCTTGGAGGCTGGTTGGTTCGGCAGAGGTTGGAGATGAGTTGGTTCGGTGAAGCTTGGAGGCTGGTTGGTTCGGCAGAGGTTGGAGATGAGTTGGTTCGGTGAAGCTTGGAGGCTGATTGGTTCGGCAGAGGTGATTTGGTTTGTCTAGCTTTGGACCGGTGGTGAGAATTCACCCAACATTTGCCCCCCAAAGTGGGGTATATGCTGGCATATGGCCTACTTTATTTCCTTCCATTCGATCGCTGAGTGCCGATCCAACTGGTTCGGCATCCTATATTTGCCTATAAGTAGGGGCTGTATACTTTCGTTATTCCCTTCCAATCCAAGGCAACCGAACCAGACATTCATACCGAATCGAATCAGGTGATATAGCTTTCTCTCGCCGAATAGCCTTTTTAGACAACCGAACGAATCCGGGTATTTCGAGTGCCGAATGAACTGTTGTTCTTGGATTACCAGATGAGTTCGTGGATCCTGAGTACCGAATGAGCATTTTCATTTGGATCACCAAATGAACCCTATACAGGGAATGCCGAATGAAATTCGAGACTCCGAATACCGAATGAAATTTTACATTTACTTTACCGAATGACAAGGGGAGTTTGAGCATTTTGATTTTATGAGTGAAATTTCATGTTATACACTTATTTGTTTACATCCTCTGTTCTAACAATATGTTTTTCCAGTGTTGTAGATAATGTCTCACAAAGCAGAAACTCGATCAGACAAAAAGAAATCTGAGGGCGAAGGAGGGTCCTCCGCCGTGCCCCCAGCTCAACTGAATCCAGAACGACGTGGGCCCACTCCGAGATCGTTAGTGGATGGGTACGGTCCTCAGGAGCTTCTCAACTTGCCTCCTGATTGCTTCCCTAGCTCACTCAAGGGCGAGCAACTTGATGTTATATCTCGCTCTTTCGGGATCGATCGCGCGTGCATGTTATTGCCGGCTGCGGGAGCGATGCCGTATGATCCTCCTGAAGGATATTTTGCCTACAGCAGATACCATTGTATGTGCGGTGCCATCCCGCCTCTCAACGCCTGGGTAGTCAGCTTTCTTACATATCTAAAGGTAGCTCCATTCCAGGTTCAGCCCAACTCTTATGCCATTCTGGTGAGTCTCTTCGTCATCTTCCAGAGGAGATATGGGCGTCCTCCTTCCAACCGGGAGATCCGGTATTTGTACAACTTGAGGGGCTACAAGAAGGGATCTCCCTACATCAGCTTGGAATCTGCCGTATCCTTTAAGCCTGTCCTGGACTTATATTCTAAGTATAGCATGTTTAAAAAGGAGTGGTTTTTTGTCAGGGATGACTCTGTTTCTATCCGGCGCTTCACCTCCGGATGTAAGTTGAAGCTTTATCTACAACTTCCATTATGGTTGCAGTGCTTTTTCTTATGTGTTTTTATTTTTTGCTAGCGACAGGTGGTTTTGCGGTCGTGGAGAATGATCGCCTGGTTCAGACGGCAGCAGAGATAGAAGCTATTACTGGGAGAGATAGGTCGGCTGCCTACCTGATCAGGAACGCCACACTCTTGGAGTACAACTTGATCCTTCCACAGCAGTCCGTGGTCAAGCAGAGGGACACGGCTGAAGAGAAGGCTGCCCAAGCTAAAGAAGGGACCGCGTCGAAGAGTAGTAAAAGGAGGCCCTTTTCGAAACATCCGGTTGCTGGGGGGAAGAAGCTCAAAAGGTCTGACGGTCCCTCTCCCAGCACACACCCGGATGTTCAGGAGGAGGGGAAAGGTGAGGACGAAGAAGGTGAGGCTGAGGGCGAAAGTGATGGTGATCGTCATGGTGATGGTGGCGGCGATGGACAGGGTGGTGGTGGCTCCAGGGCTTTGTCTTCCGGGCAAGTAGGCGAAATGCAAGAGTGGACGGATGACGCTTTCCGCCAAGCCTTCGAAGGTTTGGAGGGGACGGAGAAGTCTAAGAAAGACGATAACGTTGGGACCGGCGTCGATCGATCTTCCGGGAGCGCTTTTACCAAAGCAACTTCGGCGGTTCAAGGTGAATTTCACTTTACTCTTTTAATTCTTGAATGATGGCTAAACACATGTTGGTGACACTTGGTTTTCTTATCAGGAGCAGGTAAACGGCCAAGGCCTCAGACCTTCGGCACAGGCTTGAACAATACAAGCTCTCTAAAGCTTCCGCCAAGCCGAAGCCTTCGACCCACCGTTCCGGGGATGTAGTCGGCTACCGTCCTCTTCTCGGGGTTATTGAAGAGGGTACTCAAAAGAGAAGGAGGAGTCATTCCTTATCCGAATCTTCACCTGGTCCTCAGCCCCCAATTCAGCCTCTTCATGATATTACGGAGGAGGATACTGAATTCACACCCTCTCCGCACCCGTCTGAAAACCCTACCGTTACTCAGATTGATCGTCCTGGCTTGGCTCGTAATCCATTTGCGGGTCATCCTGATCTGGATCCAAGTTCTCATGATATTTCCTTCGACGAGGTTACCAGTGAGCACCTTCTTCCTCGCAACCCTATGGTAAAGGTGCTTGACGAGGCCAAATCTCTGGACCATGATTTGCTCACTACTCAGGTTGTTGCTATGGGGAACGAAGCTAAAGCAAATATCGACCGGGTTGCTGAGGAGACCAGGAAGTTGATGGGGCATCATGCCCGACTGGTCAAGGCCGGGGAGGAGATTGGGAGTGCCAACATAAGACTGCGGTTAGTGGTTTCCGACTAGGCCAAGCAACTCGCTGATCAGGCCATCCAGATCTCTCAGCACGAGGCCGCCTCCGGACGTCTAAAGAAAACTATGGAAGAGGCCAGCCGGGCCGAACTGCGAAAAATGGAGGCTACTTGCAAGGAACGGATCGATATGGCCATTGCCACGGTGGACGAGGTTCGGAAAGCGGATCTTGAGCAGATAGAGGAGTTGTCTGGGAAGCTTGAGGCTGCAGAGCTTGCTCAAGCCAAGTTGAGGGAGGAGATGAAGGCAATGCGGAAATCCCTTCAGGTTGACTGCTCGAGATACCGATTGGAGAGAGATGCCGCCATCGTAAGGTTGTCGGATTCCGAGGCCCGGGCGAGGGAGTTTGAAGAGAACGAGGAGCTGATGGAGGGGATGCTCCAGGATATGTACTTTCGTACTTGGAGGCAGGGTAACTTGTCCTGGATGGATGATTACCCTCGGGTTATGGCTAGGATCTATCTCAGGGCTCTAGAGGAGGCCCAGGCTGAGGCAGATAAGGAGGGTGGTGTGGCCTTTAGGATGGATGCTATTACCGCCCAGTTTACCAAGGAGGAGAAGGTGGCGGTGAAGGAGGGCATGCGGTTGCTTGCAGCTGATGAGACAGGTGTGCAAGCGGAGGATGATGATCAAGCTGATCAAGGAGCAGATGCTGGTAAGTCTTCCTCTCTAGTCTTTCCATTAACTTGGTTGCTTATCACTAATGAATCCTTTTTCTGACCGGACAGGTGGGCAACAGGACAAGGATAAGACTCCGACGCAGCCGGCTTCTTGATTAGACCTGGAAAATTCTTTTTTATGGACTTGACCTGGTTGTATATGTTAGTCTTAAAACAGTAGAGTAACTCTTAGGTTTTAATTTTTGCTACTTGTAATAAATAGCTCTATTCTTGACGTGTAATTCTTTAACTTAAGCTGATTTTGTCGTCTTTTGAATGTTTTTTGCTATTTTGACATGTTGTATGAGAAATATAGCTATGCATATTCTTGTAATCAAATTGTGTTTGATGTCAGGTTCTTGTTTAAAACATAATTTCATGATTTGCAATGTTAGCGTGAGGTGTGAATAAATTATAGTCATGTGTTTTCATATGAAAGAAGGAAATACCTCCCTTTATATTTTGCTTGTAGATGGCAGCTTTGAATATCCTGTGTGACCGAGTAAGGGATGCGGTCCAGTATCTTGCTGTGAGTACCCGCTTCTATTAGTGAGTGTCTCCTGTTTTGTGTCCTGTACTTCAGGGATTGTTACAAAGGATAGGAGAAGAGTTTCTTAAGTAAAATTGAAATATGTGAAAAAGTAAAACTTCTAATCACGGAAGGCCGTCGATGTGCTTAAGTTCGTGGCAAACGGGCTTTGTAGTCACTTTCCCTAGCTGTGGGTCTTGGAGACATTTGTCACCCATCTTACGCCTCCGTGGGGAGTTAATTCTTTTTTACCACAGCCGCACTTAAGACACATCGGAGCCGAGATCGCGCACAGTAACTACCCGGGCCATTATGGCCCATAATCGTGGGTATTATTCGATTTACTGTGGCCGGCTAGCGTGGGTGCCGATCGTCAACCGTGAACTGCCCCTGGCTGGCCACACCTTATGTTGGGGCTTATAGTCGGTTCATAGTTGCCGGCGAGCCGAACGCCGTAATGAGCTGCCTCGGCTATAATCGGCCTTCTCGGTGGCTTATAATCGGCTCATTATAGTTGGCTTTAAGGGCCGTCGCGAGCAATGAGTTAACCCGCAGCGGAGGGATGCTGGAGCAAAAGTGTCTCATTGGCGAGGGCATAGATTCGCATAGTACCTGTTAGGTCTTGTCCAGGTGAAGTTGCGCTGTGGAGTGCATTGAGTGGAAATGCTATACGCATAGGATTTTGTTCAACAGAAAAGGATAAAGTTAACAAGCAGCCAAGACATAAAGGAACAAGTTAAAAAAGAGACAAGGTTTTTTAAAGTGGTTCGGCACGAAAAAGCCTACGTCCACTGATTCTCTTTGTTAATTCATTTCATATGGGCAGTACAAGTTAAGAAAAGTATCGACGGAGGTGTTGGATGTTCCATGCCCTCTGGAACACCTCTCCGTCCACTGTTGACAAAATATAAGCTCCATTGTGGAGATCTTTATGGTCTAGTGCTCCGGGGCGAGGGAAGATTCGCTTGAGGACAAGGTCCCCTTCTTGTAAGGTACAATGCTTGACTTTGGAGTTGTATTGTGCTGCCACTTTTTTCTTGTGGGCTGCTTCTTTAAGGATTGCATCATTTCTTCTCTCCTCAACTAGATCCAAAGACATGTGAAGGAGTTCTTCGTTCTCTTCTGGGTTATAGTGGATTCTACGGTGGGAAGGCACGATGGTTTCAACTGGGAGCATAGCCTCCGATCCGTATGCCAAAGAGAAAGGAGTATGCCCTGTTGATGTTCTGAAAGATGTGCGATAGCCCACAGTGCCGTAGGGAGTTCATCCACCCAAGCGCCCTTTGATTTTTCGAGTTTCTTTTTGATTAGAGTTTTCAGAATTTTGTTAATGGCTTCGACTTGTCCGTTTGCCTGGGGATACGCTACGGATGAGAAGCTTTTGTGAATTCCGTGCTCTTGGCACCAGTTGGCGAATTCCTCGCTGTCAAACCGAAGTCCATTGTCCGATATGATTTTGAGTGGGACTCCGTACCTGCACAGAACATTTTTGATCAAGAAGTTAATAACTTTTGCTGAAGATACTTTATTCAGAGGTTCTGCTTCCACCCATTTGGTGAAATAGTCAACTGCCACTATAGCATATTTGGCCCCGCCTCGGCCCATTGGAAGTTCGCCGATTAAGTCAATTCCCCATACAGCAAAGGGCTGGTCATTTGAGTAATCTTAGTTGTTGGCAGCCGCGGAATCTTAGCAAACTTCTGGCATCTGTCACACTTTTTGACGAAATCCAAGGCGTCCTTGCTTAAGGTGGGCCAGAAATATCCATATCGGAGTATCTTTTTTGCTAATGTCTGCCCTCCGGTGTGATCTCCGCAGCTTCCCTGATGAATGTTGGATAAGATTTCCTTGGCTTCCCTCCCAGCGACACACCTTAATAACGGCACTACAACAAACTGGGGCTTTAATAGCATTTAAAAAACGCTATTTTACCTTACGATAGCGTTTCAGAGAACGCTAGGGAACGACATGCTATGGTAGGCCTTAAACTTTAAATAGCGGAAGCAAAAACGCTATGAAAAGTTAATTTTCTACAGCGTTTTGCAATGCTATTAAGATAAAAAACGCTATGAAAAATTAATTTTCTACAGCGTTTGTGCAATGCTATTAAGATAAAACGCTATGTAACATTTCTATAGCATTTGTTGTATAACATTTCTATAGCGTGTAAGAGGTTGTTTTCTATAGCGTTTGATATATGACAGCGTTTATGAAACGCTATTAAATATAATATCAATTTACAAAAAAATGCTGTTGTTTTAGCTTTTCCACCTATAATATCCATTTACCCATTTCTTCTTTGCATATAAGTATAACAGATTTTCATAGACAAAAATTATGTAAATTAAAGCACAATATTTTCATTGTTCAAACAACTTTTCTCATATCCATACATGATATTCCATACATATTTCCATCAATAACTTAGTTATAGACCAATCAAATAACCGATTTCATCTTTGCTTTGCTTTTGATATTCTCTCTGACATCTGCAATATCAAGCAATCAAGATGCTAGTAATGCACGAAATACATGCAATACAATTGAATAGATTTAGGTGTCAAATATGCTAAATTACAGCAATATAGGCAAACATATTGACTATTTTCGGCTTACCCGTGTCCTTTTTTCACAAAAAAAAACCCAAAATATGACAATCATCACAATAACTACAAACACGTCTAGGTTATTAAAAATGAAAACCGAAATGATCAATGAGAGATAATTCTTTCTATTGTTGGACAACTTGCCACTGTCACGGACTCTAGACTCCGAAAATACTGCAATAACAAACTGTTTGTACATTTAATTCAATCTATACCGAGACAGGGTAAGGTAAAACACATGATTTGGAGACATAATCATTTGCTTCCTACAAATTGCGAAATAGCTTAACCACGGGTTGGCAATTGATAGTCTAGTTTGTTACTAAAAGTCTATTAGTAGCCTATCCAACTGACATTTGATTGAGGGCATAATGCACACGCATCTGTTAGCTTTTAGTTTATGGTAATTAAGTTTCATATTTTTCAGAAGTTGAAAGTTTATCAAGATTGAATGTGATGTTATTACGTTCAATCTAAGAAAATAGAGGTTGTGAGAATATTACAGGTATAACTCCATCAGCAATTTTTAATTTTCATAGCTCTGTAGCTGTTATCTTCAACTTCTCAACAGCCTGCAAATTCAAGGGATATACAATGTAAGATATAATATCAAAATTTAGAAGTCGTGCATCTCATCATACAATGCATATATCAATACCGATACCTTTGGAGAAGCTTTCGCAGTTTTCCATAATATTGCTGCACATGCTTCTGGGCTAGATATAAGTTGCAAGGTCATGATTTGTCAAAATGAGACTACAGAAGTAAAGTAAGAACATTTGCATGATAAAGCTATCTTGAAATCATCAATGAACAATGATAAATAAAAACTTAACAAACAATAACGAGCTAAATTCATTTTTAAATGTAAAAAAAATTACCGTTAAAAATTAAAACACGGATTTTTATACCAAAAAAATAGAAATGAAACCGAACCTTTTTGTATTGATACTAGTAGTACAGTTTACCATATCTGAATAGAATACCATGTATATGTGTATATGTATATTATATGTGTGTGCACGCACGGTTGTGTATTTATAGACATGTGTGTGCCCGCGAGCCGCACACACTTATGTGTGTGTATGTGTATGTGTATGTATATATAGATGTATAATTGTATATGTAGATGTATGTATATGTATGTGTGTGTGTGTGAGTCAGACACAATAGATTTGTGACCCCTTAAAATATTATGAATATTCCAAATACTCTGAACAGTGTAGATAATAAATATTGTAAAGAAATACACAAATAAGTTGTAATAGATGATAAAAAGTTAAAGCATCAAGCAATGACGAGCAACAAAACCTCAATAACCATTGATCAACTAAACTAACCTGGCAACATAAAATCCTGCATTTTCCAACATCAATAATTTACTGGAACACCCAATTGCAAGTGCACCACCAGATCCACCTTCTCCAATGACAACTGTAACAATTGGAACCTTCAAACCAAACATTGTCCTCAAATTGAAGGCTATGGCCTCACCCTTTAACAACAATAAAAACGAGAAGTAAATAGACATGTCTATTGAGATATTTATAACTGAAAAGATATAGCCTCAAAGTATTTAAAAAGTGGCATACTTGGCCTAACTCCTCAGACTTAAGATCTGCATAAGCCCCCGGTGTATCGATAAACGTAATAATGGGCAATCCATGATGATCAGCACAATAGATCATTCGTAAAGCTTTACGATACCTGTATTGATATCAATAAACAGTACATTTTGACAATGGTTTTCGACCGTTGCAGAAAAAATGCAAATTAAAAAAAATTTGCATTGACACTGTTATGTAGCAGCAGCAAAAACAAAGCAGTAAGGAAACAAAAGAAACAGTAGTAGTTGAAGACTTCTATTTATAATTAAAAACAAGTTTACATCAATCATAAAACAGTTACATGAGAAGATAATCAATATTGGACTACTTTTCAAACATACAATTGTACATCCATTAGAAGACTGTACATCTCTAAGTTTCAAAAATGAAATGATAATTTACAAAATACCTCATCATGTCAGAGCACTATAAAAGTCTCCAAGCTTTAGGATCAACAAATAACCTCCTTATGAGAGCAAATATCAAATCACACAATTAAACTAGTTATATGGACAAGAACAAAGTATCAGGGGTCAGTGCAAACCTTTTGGAGCTGGTTATGAACTCTCAGGGCTTCTAGAATGCTCTCTACCCACCTGATAATATTGTGATATTTATCTTAATTAATGTACAAACAGATAGGTCCAAAAAATATTTGGTAATGTTAATGCTTTTATTACCCTAACAAACTTCATAAAAAAGTTATACAATACTGAACCATGGGCATAATAACATGGGTCCTATGCTGCTAAAAAGGGAGTACAGAGATATAAGAATTTAAATCAATAAAGTAAAGTTGCGTCTATAAGCAACTGCTAGTCTCAGTTTTGGTTACCACCATTAATATATAAACTGATAACACCTCTATTTAAGGGCACGATTGAACACCACCATCAATATATATAAACAAAAATAAACACCCTTTTTTAAGGGTGGTGGTACCCAAAACTGTGATGACAGTGCTTATAGTTACATCCGTAAGTAATTGAACATACTTGAGAATCAGTATAAAGTAATTTTTGTACTACTGGATATTGATGATTACATTATCCAAAAGCTTTAATTTTATTTTAACCGCAGTTTCATAAAGATATTGCATAAATAATGAAGAACGTATCAAGTCAAAGGCATGTATACCCTTCTAGACCAGGATTTGTAGGGAAGTACACATTTTTTAGTCCTTTCCTCTTTTGTTGCCAAGGCAGTTGTTTCACCGATACAAGCAACAGAATTATCCCAATTCTTCGACTTTGGGATAAGGTTCACCCAGGCACTGTTTTGAAAGACAAGTGCGAGTTAATAATTCCTAACAAAATGCTTGATAGTTAACATAATCTTATGTTCGTCAACACACATATATGAAGTTATCAATTTTTTATTTTTTATTTTACTTTTTTTAGAGAAAAGAAAAGAAACACTACTACCGGACTGCAGAAGGGGAGGCCACTGCAATGACAGGAAGACACAAAGCTTGCTTCAAAACCATCTCATCGATATTTTGCACAGGCATCTGAAAGAAAAAGTTAGTGATGGATATTGAATTGTAATAAGAACACTTTCTCTGTCTCCCTCTGCGTATCATTCCTATACTTTGTAGTAACTATCCAGCAATTCTTTGTAGTAACTATCCAGTAAGTTTGGGATCTTACTGGATAGCAAATAAGCAGCATTTATTAACCAACCACATTTATTTGCATGCACTACTCTAGAAAAGTACGTGATCAGTGCTTGTTATTTGCTTTTTAGCAACTTTGTTTTCCTTTACATGGCTTTGAGCTACTCTGCTTTGTTTTAAGGATATTTCATAGCTAATTCAAATCAAGTATAAAGTATAAAACTAAAGCGCCAGAGACTTATCTCAAAGCTTGTTTTTGAAAGACTTTGCTAAGTCTCGCCTTAACAACTATCACTGATAGTTTAAAGCTTAAACTTACTTGTCATGGCACCAGAAAAGACAAACAGCAGAAATGCTAAGAAGTAGACTAAGCGCGATAAATAGGTACACATATTGCTAATTGTTTATGATAAATAGGTACACATATTGTGTTGAATGATATATAAAAGAATTGTCCGATTTCTAATATACTAGACTTGCCAATAATAACACTGGAGTGAGACACGTATATGGTCTCCATACCCTTGATTCATTACATTGCTTTTAAACCTTATTAAACCTTTAAAATACAGTCAAGGTACTCAAGAAGGAATATTTTGTCTTCTACCATTGGTGTCAGCCTAAAGCAATCAATGTCATGTTACACCTTAAAAACAAAAGTACCAAAATTCAGATGAATCCTAGAAGTAAACATAATGAATGGGTAGATACCATTGAAACTAAAGGGACTCTACAAAACAAAACAAACAAAACAAAAAATTCATAAAATTCCTGCTTTTATAACAGGGTTATCAAATCGCTCTTGGACACGAATATATTGAAAATAGTAGATTATAACACTTAGTAGTAGGGAGAAACATGGTATTAAAAGAAGACAAAGCGTTGTATTCTTCGCAAAGACCACTTGGGATTATTTGTGAAAAATAAAGTCTAAATTATGATCCTAGAGCAAACAAATACTGAATAATTTGTATGCATTTAGAATACCATTATAAGTTCAAACTCGTTGTATAAATCTTGGATTAACTACTGACCTCAATTAACTCTATTAACTCCACCTTTTAATAATCACTTCCTTTAACACAATAAATAAAATATTGGTGGGCACTGGTTGTGGTTTTTCTTGGGTATTTTGGCATGGTGGAGTGCCAATAATAATCAGAGGTCAGGATGTGAAAACTAAAGGTTGAAAGACATTTGTTGTACTCAATTATAATAGTTTACCTTGTATATCCACCTAAATAAGATACTAATACAATTCCATTAAAAAAATTAAAGGAGCTCACTCAGTAAAAGACACTCATCTTTAACATAGACTTTCACTTGCATGAAATTTAGTAACCAAAAAATTGTGGAATATTCAAATCTATTAATGGTACAAATATTAATGGCATGAAATTTAGCAAGGGCGGGTCACAACTTCCATAAATCAGATCACAAAAATTAGGGTTAGGGCTGACGCACAAAATCAGAAGACACTGAAAAATTCTATAAATTTACCTATCAATTCCCACGATTGAAGATTGCGCTAAGATTGACGAAGAAGCCGACGATAAGATTGATGATGGCACTTAGATTAACGAAGAAGCAGACGGGTTGAAGAAGAGGACGATTAGGGTGAATTCACGCTCTAGTTTACAACGAAGATACTAACAAAAATCAATAAATTGGGGATAGTTTTAGGGTTTTAGTGCGAGTGGTAGAGGAGATGAAGTTTGATAAAAGCGGGATGGAATGAAGAAGCGGGATGGAATGAAATTTTGTTAAAAGCGCTCGGGAGTCACTGCTCTAAGTTTGACCTGGCATTTAAACCTTTTTAGTGCATCTTTAGCGTTTTTAACTTTATTAATTTTTAATAAAATAATAACTTATAGCGTTTTCTATTGAAACGCTATCATGCACTGCTATAAAAGCCTCGATTTGTTGTAGTGCGGGTTAGAGAATCCGTGCCGATAGAGGATGTCTTCTTGAATTGTGTAGCGGGAAGCTTTCCTCAAGATTTTCTTGGCTTCGTTATGCCCGTTGTGTAGTGTGCCGCTTTGTAGGTAGTCTCGGATGGGAGTCATCCAAGTTGCTTCTTCGGTCGCAGCTATCAGATTCACTTGCTCAAAACTTGGGGTCAGTTGCTTTGAGATGGTCACTGCTCCGAAGATGGCGATGTCTCTCATACTTGCTTGCTTTGCCAATTCGTCGGTCTCTCGGTTCTCTTCTCGAGGGATGTGTTTGACTAAGTAGTGGTCCAATCGGCTGAGAAGTAACTTGGTCTTCTTTAAATATGCTATGAGTCGTTCTTCTAGAGCTTGGAATTCTCCTAGTATTTGATTAACAATAAGTTGAGAATCGCTATGAAGACACAAAGAATTGGCTCCGATTTCTACGGCAAGTTCTAATCCAGCTATCACTGCTTCATATTCTGCATCGTTGTTGGTGGCAGCGAACTCCAACCTTATAGCATAGTGCAGCTTATTTCCTCTGGGAGTGATTATTACCACACCTGCCCCCGAGCCTTGTTCGTTTGATGCACCATCCACAAAGAGATTCCACTTGATGTCTTCTGCTATTTCCAATTGCTCCTTATCTTCGTTGGTAGTGAATTCCGCAATGAAATCAGCCATGGCTTGTCCCTTGATAGCGGTGCGAGGTTGATAGGTGATATCATACTGACTTAGTTCAATGCACCATTTAAGTAGTCGCCCAGAAGTGTCGGGGCGATGGAGTACCTGCCTTAGTGGCTGATCGGTCAGAACTTTGATGGAATGGGACTGGAAGTAGTGACGCAGTTTCCGTGATGTGATTAGTAAACAGTATGCTAGCTTCTCAAGTTTAGGATATCTGACTTCTGCCCCCGTAAACCTCTTACTGACGAAGTAAACTGGCCGCTGCGTGCGGTTGTCTTCCCTTACCAAGGTAGCGCTTAGGGCGTGAGATGACACAGCAAGGTATAGGTATAATTCTTCGCCTTCGCTTGGAGTCGAGAGTACCGGTGGTTTCTGGAGGTGTTCGAATAAGTTAAGGAAAGCGGTCAAGCATTCGTCAGTCCATTCGAACTTTCCTTTGTCTTTCTTTAGAGCTTCGAAAAAGGGGACGCACTTGTCCGTTGCTTTGGAGATGAATCGGCTTAGGGCGGCCACTTTTCCATTCAGGCTTTGCATTTCCTTTCGAGTGGAAGGTATCTTGATATCCCTTAGCGCTCGAACTTGTTCAGGGTTTGCTTCAATCCCTCTGGCATGGACGATGAATCCTAAGAACTTTCCTGATGACACTCCGAAGGAGCATTTTAGAGGATTCAACTTCATTCCATACTGGCGAAGTACTTGAAACATCTTACCTAGGTGGCTTACATGATCGTCGGCTTTCCTTGACTTTACCAGCATGTCATCCACGTATACTTCCATAGTTTGCCCTATTAGCCCTGCAAACATCTTGTTGACGAGGCGCTGGTAGGTGGCTCCTACATTTTTAAGTCCGAAAGGCATCACCTTATAGCAGTATAAACCCCGGTCAGTGATGAAACTAGTGTGGTCTTGGTCGGGAGCATGCATAGGAATTTGGTTATATCCTGAGTATGCGTCCATAAAAGATAGGAGCTCGTGCCCGGCTGTGCTGTCTACAAGTTGGTCGATTCGGGGAAGTGGGAAGCAATCCTTTGGGCAGGCGTCATTTAGGTTGGAGAAGTCAATGCATGTCCGCCACTTCCCATTAGCCTTCTTTACCAGTACCGGGTTAGCGATCCTTTTCGGGTAGATGGCTTCTCGTATGAAGTCATTGGCAAGTAGATTCTTTACTTCTTCATCGAGGGCTGCTGATCACTCTGCCCCCATACTTCTCTTTCTTTGTTTTACGGGCGCCTTGGTAGGATCAATGTTTAGTACGTGGCATGCTACGTCGGGGGAGATTCCGGTCATGTCAGCGTGTGACCATGCGAATACATCCAAGTTATGGTGGAGAAAGTCGATGAGTTGCTCCTTCAACTCTGCTTTTAGTTGGGACCCAATCTTCAATAGTCTACTCGAGTCGTGCTTGTCTACAGATACAAACTCCATAGCCTCTGCAGGCTCGGCAGTGGCCTCCTCTTCTTTGTCCCTAGGGTCTAATTCATTGAAAGGGTCGCTGGTATATCGAAGAGGAGGGGCCTTCTTTAATTGCTATGCTTCTAGACTTTTTGTGCAGAGGGCAACCTCTACACCCTCCCCTTTATCCTTCCTGTGGTTGTTGCGAAGTTCAGTCACATAGCAGTCTCGAGCAACGCCCTGGTCTCCTTCCACTTCCCCTACTCCGTTGTCCGTTGGAAATTTCATCTTCATGCACCATGGGGCTAGGACAATTTGGAAGTCAGACAAGGTTGGCCTTCCTAAGAAGGTGTTGTAGGCCGAATGGTTTTCTTAGTATAAATATCTGTTTCCGTACAACGGAGCGGGGATGGCTTCCAATTTCAACAAAGAGGTCCAGTTGCCCGAGGGGCATCTTCGCGTCCCTAGTGAAACCGTGTAGTGGTTTATCGCAGGGAGATACATCCTTCATTGATAGTCTCATTTTGTCGAATGCATGTTTGAACAGGATATTTACTGAGCTTCCAGTGTCTACTAGAATTCGGTAAACTTCGGCGGGTCCGAGCCGGGCAGAGATAACCATGGGATCCATGTGAGGGTATTGCCTTCCTTCTAGGTCACGCCTACCGAATGTGATGTCATCACTTCCTGTCCGTTTCGGGTGGCGTTCTTCTATAACCGAATTGGCGCAGTCTTTATTGTCTCTAAGCGACTTTCCATATCTTTCCATCTCTTTCCAGCTTTTGCCTGCGACGTGCGGTCCTCCTGAGATGGTATGGACCACTATCTTCTCTTGACTAGAGCCGCTAGTGTTGCGGTTTCCTCTGCCGGTCTCCGGTGAGGGTAGCCTTGGGTTCTCATTGGCAGGAGCTGGAATCCTGTCCTGATCTTTTACATAGCGTTCCAGTTTCTTCCTTCTAATGTGTTCTTCAATCAAGTCCCGGAGATGATGGCATTCATTGGTATCATGCCCATGAGATTCGTGGAAGCGGCAGAACTTTCCAGACTTCTGCGCGTTATCTGATTCCTTCTTGTATGGTGGACGTTTGTATCTAACTTCGCCTTGGGTGGCAAGGAAGATATTTTCGACGGTCTCGTTCAAAGGAGTGTTAGTGTCGAATCTCGGTCCAGGCCGATATAGGCGCTTTTCTCCCTTCTTGCCCCAAGCATTGTCTCTAGAATCATTTCTTCGAACGTCCCTTGCCACAGCAGGGGCGTTGCTGTGAGTTGCCTTATTTTGCTGTCCTGACAGCCCCTCAACGGCAGCATCCTCAAGCCTCATATATTTCCCGGCTTCATGGAAGAAATCGGGTAAAGTAGCTGGTTTCTCTTTTGTCAATCTTCTAGCAAACTTAGTGTCCGGATGCACGCCACTACATAGGGCCATTAGGATAAGCTTTTCATCGGCATCTTGGACTACGGCCGCTGCGGCATTGAATCGGGTTAGGTATTGCTGTAGTTTCTCTCCAGGTTTCTGTTTGATGCTGGATAAGGAATAAGCATCCTTTGGTTGTTCCACATGAATGCGGAACTGACTGATAAACTTTTCTTTCAACATTTCCCATGAGCTGATGGATCCCTGAGGTAGATGATAGAACCAGGAGGTAGCGAGATCTGCTAAGAAGAGTGGAAAGCATTTGCACAGTACTCCCTCTGTCGCTCCACTCATGAGCATATGTTGTGTGTATCTCTGCAAGTGTACAACGGGGTCGGAGGTTCCTTTGTAAGGTTCCATTGTTGGTATCTTCCATTCTCGGGGGGTGATAGCAATATCGATGTTGCGGGCGAAAGGGCTGGTTACCCTAGCGCCTATCCCTCGATCTCTTTGCTCCCGTTGGACGCACTCTCTGAATAAGCGTGCCATCCTTTCATCAGAATTTGGAGCAGATAGAAACGAATTTGGCTCTGTCTTGTGGGATTGATCCCGTCCAGATGATCTGTAGGGATGGTATCGTCTATCATTCCTCATATTTTCCGGTGGCTGCCTTTGGTCTTCTGGGAGCATGCTAGGGTCAGCCATAGTTGGCCCTTGCCTTGATCTTCCCTTGCTGGGTTCTGATCTAAGCACTTCCTCGGGTCCAACTTTGGGCTGGACTCTAGCTCGGCCCCGTTCACTGGCGTTTCCGTGGTTAGGCAGTATGACAGGCTCAGCTACAGTTGACCTTCGCCCTGTACCTCCCCCGTGGGGTTCGGTTCCAAGCGTTTCTTCAGGCCTAACTTCGGGCTGTGCTCGATCTCGACTCCTACCATGGCTGCTTCTGCCGTTAGCTTCTTCGAAGAAGGAAGATCTTTGTTGTCTCCGAGACCCTCCAGACTGGGACTCGCCCCATGATTCAGTGTTGCGGTTGGACTCTTCAGCATCCCTTAAGCGTGACATGAGATGGTCCACCAAGGCTTCCTGCTGGGACGTGAAGCGATTAGTTACTTCAACCACAACCCTGTCTAGATCTGCCCTAGTAATTGCTGTGGGCTGTTCTACGGTAGGAGTGGTCGGATTAGCCTGTCCTCCATTCGGTACTGCCGCTAGAGGAGGACGAATTACTTGATCCGTGACCGCTGGATCTGGAAGACTGCTGGAAGCGATGTTTTTTTCTTTGTTAACATCTTTCTTCTGCTTGGGAGGCATGTTTTCCGAACGGTGGATGATGCTGTTAGGAAAAAGGTTAAGTGGAAGAAGCTGAAGCTTCGAGCTTCTAGCTCTCAATGAAAGCAC
The DNA here is from genome assembly GCA_030737815.1 of Allium fistulosum. NCBI lineage: Eukaryota > Viridiplantae > Streptophyta > Magnoliopsida > Asparagales > Amaryllidaceae > Allium > Allium fistulosum. Next base: position 1,418,123,572 of record CM060901.1, on the reverse strand, counting down.
CAAAAATGTTTGCACAAAAAATGGACAAACACCTCAAAGTCGTATGATTTAGTAGATCTTATGTTGTTCTTAGTGATTTGGGTGATTTATGCAAATATATGAAAAGCAGGGGCTAAACTGTAAAAAGACACGCAGATTTATAGTGGTTCAGCCAGAATGTGCCTACGTCCACTTTATATGTTATTTCTCTTCTCTTGTTTAGATTACAAGTACAAAGCTTTGATACAAGTAAAAGAAAGTTGTTTGAAAGTTCTCTCCGTGCTTGATCTCTCAAACTTGTCCCCCATTATTGTACCCCTGCCCCTCTATTTATAGAGTGAGGCTGGGGGTAGGGGTCTTGGAGGTATATAGCAGTTGGTGGGCCTGGGCTGACGTAATCTGACCTGGTGGATCTGGTCCGGTTTTCTTTGGTAGGAGATGAGTGGTCCGGTGAAGCTTGGAGGGTGGTTGATTCGGCAGAGGTTGGAGATGAGTTGGTTCGGCAGAGGTTGGAGATGAGTTGGTTCAGCAGAGGTTGGAGATGAGTTGGTTCGGTGAAGCTTGGAGGGTGGTTGTTTCGGTGAAGCTTGGAGGGTGGTTGGTTCGGCAGAGGTTGGAGATGAGTTGGTTCGGTGAAGCTTGGAGGGTGGTTGGTTCGGCAGAGGTTGGAGATGAGTTGGTTCGGTGAAGCTTGGAGGCTGGTTGGTTCGGCAGAGGTTGGAGATGAGTTGGTTCGGTGAAGCTTGGAGGCTGGTTGGTTCGGCAGAGGTGATTTGGTTTGTCTAGCTTTGGACCGGTGGTGAGAATTCACCCAACAGTACCATAGCTATTCCTTGATTGCAATTCAGCATTTGTTGTTGTGATCTCCTATGTATTGTTCAGTCATGGAACAATCAGAAGCACGGATGGAATGTTCCTTAATTAAATTGAGCTTTGAATTCACTATGCGGGTGCTCTGCGCTGCGGCTAGGGTTCGGGGTCGTACCCGAATTTTTTTTTTATAAATTTCGTATCGATACGAATTGGACGTAGATGGATCGATACGAACAGCGTGTGAAAATCGATACGAATTGGGATCTTCGGTTGGCTGTTTCGTTCGACTCCCTTATTTCGACTCGGTCCTGTTCGACTCGGTATTGTTCGAAGCGGAGCGAGTCGAACAGGGGCTCACTGAATGATGCGAAGCGAAGCGAGTCGAAATGTGACTCTCTGATGGATGCGAAGCGGAGCGAGTCGAACAGACGCTCTCTGATGGATGCGAAGCGGAGCGAGTCGAACAGACGCTCTCTGATGGATGCGAAGCGGAGCGAGTCGAACAGGGGCTCACTGAATGATGTGAAGCGGAGCGAGTCGAAATGTGGCTCTCTGATGGATGCGAAGTGGAGCGAGTCAAACAGACGCTCTCTGATGGATGCGAAGCGGAGCGAGTCGAACAGAGACTCTCTGATTGATGCGAAGCGGAGCGAGTCGAAATGTGCTCTCTAATGGATGCGAAGCGGAGCGAGTCGAACAGATGTTCTTTGATGGATGCGAAGCGGAGCGAGTCGAACACATGCTCTTTGATGGATGCGAAGCGGAGCGAGTCGAACAGATGCTCTCTAATGGATGCGAAGCGGTGCGAGTCGAATAGGGGCTCACTGAATACTGCGAAGCGGAGCGAGTCGAAATGTGGCTCTCTGATGGATGCGAAGCGGAGCGAGTCAAACCGACGCTCTCTGATGGATGCGAAGCGGAGCGAGTCGAATAGAGACTCTCTGACTGATGCGAAGCGGAGCGAGTCGAAATGTGCTCTCTGATGGATGCGAAGCAGAGCGAGTCGAACAGATGTTATTTGATGGATGCGAAGCGGAGCGAGTCGAACACATGATCTTTGATGGATGCGAAGCGGAGCGAGTCGAATAGGTGCTCTCTGATGGATGCAAAGCGGAGCGAGTCGAACAGATGCTTACTGATGGATGCGAAGCGGAGCGAGTCGAACAGATGCTCTCTGATAGATTCGAAGCGGAGCGAGTCGAACAGGGCGATGTGAAGCAGATCGATACGAACAGAGCACTCTTGATCGATACGAACAGGAAAGTGGCGATCGATACGATCAGAGCGATGCGAAGCAGATCGATACGAACAGAGCGATGCAAAGCAGATCGATACGAACAGAGCACTCTTGATCGATACGAACTTTGACATATTTTCATGGATACGAAATGATGGATACGAAAATGATCATATTTTCTGGATACGAAAACATGGATACAAAATTCATCACATTTTCATGGATATGAAAACATGGATACGAAATTCACCATATTTTCTAGACTCGAAAACATGGATACGAAAATTATCATATTTTCTGGATACGAAAACATGGATACAAAATTCATCACATTTTCATGGATACGAAAACATGGATACGAAATTCACCATATTTTCTGGACTCGAAAACATGGATACGAAAATTATCACATTTTCATGGATACGAAATTCACCATATTTTCTAGACTCGAAAACATGGATACGAAAATTATCATATTTTCTGGATACGAAAACATGGATACGAAATTCATCACATTTTCATGGATACGAAAACATGAATACGAAATTCACCATATTTTCTGGACTAGAAAACATGGATACGAAAATTACCATATTTTCATGGATATGAAATGATGGATACGAAAATGATCATATTTTATGGATACGAAAACATGGATACGAAATTCATCACATTTTCATGGATACGAAAACATGGATACGAAAATCTTGATGAATGTAGTTCCTCTTAGATCTGGAGCAATCTGAATAGAATAGAAGGAACCACTTGACGAAAGATCTGGATCTCCTCCTTAGATTTTTGCAATCGAACTACGGTAGTAGATCCACAGAGCAGGAGAAAAGCAAGGTTTTCTCAGTGAAAGCACCAAAGTGTTTGTACCAAAATTGGGCACAACACTCTTCGGAAGTTTTTGAAGAGATAAAGTGAAGAAATTAAATGTAAAAAGAGGATTATCTAACAAAAACTCCAAATTTCAGAACTGAGAATAATTTAAATGCAAAGAGACACAAGGATTTAGAGTGGTTTGGCATATCGCCTACATCCACTATGAAGTTGATAGCTTTATTGACCTTTCTTTGAAGATTACAAGTGAATTCAATGAATTACAACAGGTAAATATGATTTGCAGCAGTGAATTTTGTTATTGGCAGCAGCAAGGGAGTTCAGATCTGGATCCGGTAGAGTCTGGGCGTTGGAGCATTCAAAGAAGAAGAAGCCCCTTTTTTGTATGCCCTGGGGCTCTATTTATAGGTGTAGGAGGCTGGTATTTCGCTCAGATCTCGGGAGACCCTCTCTGGCATGTGACCAGGCCCGCGCGCCCAAGCCCGTGAAGTTTCGGCACGATCCGTGATCGATACGAACAGATTTCATATCGATCAAGATTGCGTCCGATGGAGTCGAAATTTGGCGTGGACATTCTTTATGTTGTACATAAGCTTCTGTGAAAATTTCATAGCATTTGGACTTGTAGATCATGAGATATGATCGATGCAAGTTGGAGTTTTTCCATCCGCGATCGATACGAACGAATTTCGACTCGGTCAAGACTTGCTCCGATTGAGTCGAAATTTGGCAGGAACATTCTACATGTTGTACTTAAGCCGCTGTGAAAATTTCATAGCATTTAGACATGAAGATCTCAAGATATGATCGATGCAAGTTGGAGTTTTTCCATCCGCGATCGATACGAACGAATTTCGACTCGGTCAAGACTTGCTCCGATCCAATCGAAATTTGGCAGGAACATTCTTCATGTTGTACTTAAGCTGCTGTGAAAATTTCATAGCATTTGGACTTATAGATCTCGAGATATGATCGATGCAAGTTGGAGTTTTTCCATCCGCGATCGATACGAACGAATTTCGACTCGGTCAAGACTTGCTCCGATCGAGTCGAAATTTGGCAGGAACATTCCTTAGGTCATATTTAAGCTCCTGTGAAAATTTGGTGGCATTTTGGTTTGTAGATCTAGAGTTATGATCGATACAAGTTTGGATTTCTCAACCGTGATCGATCAATATCTTGAGCATATGAACTCCGATTGACTTGAAATTCGGAATGTTGGCTCTCATAGCTTTGCTTGTCGTGTCATATGAATTTTAGCTCGATCCGGACTCAGAAAAAATTCATCGATATCCATAGTGAGCCTCCGTATAACTGATCTCCAAGACGAACTGTCATTGGTTTCTAGTCAAGTTCTTGGTGTCGCGGCCTTGGCAAAAGGCGGGATAACAAAAGTATATACATAAAACAAATTTTTATGCAATTTTTGGAATCGTTATATTCTTCTCTCTTTAAAAGATCTATGCCATTGCATTCTTGTTTAAAAGTAAACTACAAACTAATAGCATAGAAATTTGATTAATGCAACATAATGCACCTAGACAAATAGGCATATAAAAGTTGGTATACAAAGATAATAAGCATCCTTGATCTACTAAAGTGAAACAAACACACTTAAGAACACAAATATGGTACTATCATCAAATGCGAGCATAGCAACAAATAAGATATGTGCACTAACTCTTGCACTAGCTATAAATCAACATATAATCTATCTATACTAAGTCCACCATTAGGTATACACCCTCGAGAAGCATATTTGTTTCAACTTAAGTAACATATCCTTGGAAATAATATGTGTACATTCATGTTTACATATTCTCGTATATATTACATGTAGAACTCAAGATTACACATTCCCGAATATGATATGTGTACAACTCGTGATTACACATTCTTGCAAATATTCTGTAAACCGTCCAATGGTTACACAATCTTGACTAATATATATGTGTGAACTCTATCATTTATGACATACTAGTTGGAAAAGTAATATACAATCATACAAAAGCTGCAACACAACTATAATACTCAACTATAACATATAAATTCAAAAACACATCATTCCCTTGGAAATTTGATGACAGTATCACCACACCTGTAACAACCCTCCATTTTCGACCTCCGTATGTAAATGAATGGAAAATGAAAATGGTGGATCATCGTGGTCAACATACAATATACAAAAAGTTATATAAACTAACTAACTTAAACTTTCAGAATCTCATAGTAGAAGGAAAAAACATAATATTTATAACGAATATCAAATCATATCCCAATACACGTGATCAAATCCAAATCCATATACATCATACACTAATACTATCAAGTGATAAATATAACACACTATATACATAAGCAACGCCATCATCTCCTACACCGTCTGCATTACTTAAAACCATCTTCATGACCTAAAATTCCATGAACAAAAGGAGACAATGTAAGATATGAGCCTGATGAGTGAAAAATACTACTAAGAATATATTGCAAATATGTTTGCGTAACATTATTGTAACATACTTTGATGACCCACCCTTTCGACCTTCGAAAATCGACATAAATAAGCTTATTGTATAACATACCAAACGATCGAGTGCCGGAAAGACAGATTGTTGAGGGGAAAGAAAGCGGCTAGAAGAAAGAAGAAACAAAACAAAACAGAATCTCACAGCGGACTGAATAACATATAATATAAATATTTCTTTACACAAGTCAAAACTATAATATACATATCTCACATCAGAGTACACAAATCAATAATTACCAGCCTGGATAGTTATAATAACCTGCCCTCACAATTGCTGGTAATTTCAACAAAACACTACATCAGAATAAATAAGTACGAGAATACGTCTTGGTCTCCAGCTCGTCTCCTGAGCTCTATAGCACCTAACCTGAACCTGTAATACTCGGTCTGACCCGAGCATTATAATAAAATAACACCCGAGTTAGTCTGGAAAACCAGCGTGAGAAAACATACTCAATTTGAATTATTAAAGTTTTCAAAATCCTTTGAAAATCAAAGGTATCTCGTAAGACCACGCCACACATAAACACGACGGGTTTTTACCTTATGATAACCAATACTTTTTATATCAAATCCTCTGATATTATAATAGTGTCTAAGTACAAATACTTATTCAAATAGCTAAAATTGTTACATTAATTAAATTCCAGCATAATAGGCTCTACAATCAAAACCGTAAAGGCATGTATTGGAGAATGGATTCCATACGAATGACTATGCAATGGGGCACCACCTGTCACAGTACACGTCTAGAAACAGCGTACCGAGGACCATGATGGGATCCCGTGCCATACAAGACTGGACTATCCCTAACCTGGATAGACCAAATATGCTATCACCCTAGGTGTTCTCACCCTCTCTCGAGCTCCTTCCATATACCGTAGTATTAAATAATATTCGAGGTTATCTAGAATGGTGATAAACATACCCTAATTGGGTGCAATCCACTTAGCCTTGCTGCATCTCCCATGATTTTCAGTCATTCCCGGTTGATGAGACTAGAGGCTACGATTACCTTTTTAAGGAAATTTCACTTAGAATGCTCATTGTCCTCTAATGACAATGTACTGATAGCATTCGTCCATACAAGTCCGTTCTGGGTCCGAACGGAACCGAAGGCACTATTCCTACTACATCCATTTTGGAATAATCCTCAGGATTAGTAGCGATTAGCCCTTCCACTTCACTGCTCCATCTTCGACTCCATGATCTTGTTTTCTTTTCGAAAACGTACTCGTTGGATCGAAGTGGTTTTCCGATAACTTATCCGATCCCGGTCTCTTCAAAACAACGTTCGATATTTTCCGGTAAACTTAACCACGGTTCTTTAGGAAATAAATAGACAAAATAAGATCGGAGATCACCTACTAACCGTTAGTGGATGGATTTCCTTATAAACGTCCTAGAAGAACGAAACGAGTCTACACGTACAGTATAGCACCTCGAACGGTAACTGTACCATATAATTCTCGTATTCCTCTTAGATATTCCCAAAGTTATATTTTGGGTCCAGATTTGATAGTCGGTTATTTAACTATCAAATAAACAATCATTCAACCAAATATTCCATTTCCACTGAAAAACCTCAAATCTCTTTTTAATTTAATTTTAATAAATTAAATCCCTTTATCCAAAATATGTGTACTTATCATATCGAATTTAGTTTATTCGCAAACTATCCCTTTTCAAAATATTGAAACCCTTTAAAATAATAAGGAAAGTACTATTGCGGTATCAAACCATGGATTCACAACTCAATAGTTACGTCTCTATCCCAGAGAAACCCAAGACTTAACTGCAGGCACTCGCTGCCACCGATTATGCCATGTGGGTATACCATTACTTTCCAAAAACTTTATTTAATAAATCATCTCAAAATATACTTATAAGTTTCTAAAATAAATTTCCAAGTTTAATCTACGCAAATACACTTAAATAAAAGTTATTATATAAGGCCATATTAATATTTAATAATTTATCTTTTAAAACAGCAATGTTGACTAATTCTTAAATAATAATAATAATAAATCTTTAACAATCATTATAAGATAACTAATTAATAATTAAATATGTTTTAAACAATTAAAAATAATAATATAACTAATTTTTGGAATACTTTTAACACTTTAAAGTTACCTAGTTAATAATTAAAAATCCTCTTTTTAAGACAAGCCCAATTCCTCGATTTTAATTTCACTTCGTAAATTTTGGAAATATTACTTGAACTCCAATATAACCAATTTTATACTTATTTCCAAATTCACTTCTATCCTTCCAGTTTATTAAAAATCTCGATTTTAAAAACCTCCTTTATATTTAAACAAGTGCCACTTAAGAATTTATTAATTAAAATTCTTTTATATATTTTATTCCAAAATCTATATTTACAATATCCCAAAAAAGTTAAGTACAAACCTCAAAACCATTATTTTATCAGATCGGATAACTTAAAATTCTATATTAATATTTTACTTCAAAAATCCCTTTAAACTTCTTTTCCAATTCAAACCATATATTATTGGTATTTTAAAATACCAAAAATTAGGCCAAACAACCATAGCATCCTATCAATTCAAATCACACAATAATCCATTACAGATTATTCCAACTAAAACATATATCACTATATATGAAATTAAATTCAACATTTTTGAGGAATCTAGCTGGATCCCTCCAACCCGTTTCCCTACATCCACAGATGATAACACAACATAAAAATACCAATTCTGCTTTGCGACGGAACATCGTGGTATATAGGGTCATCCGCTATTATACGGGGCGCATAGGGTCTCATCCGCTATATATATGCGGGAATGTCAATCTCTCCTATATATATATATACTACCATATATAAATTATACCACATTCAACTGATAAAATTTATCAATTCAACCAATCAATCGTTTATTGATTTTAACTATTTTAAAACTAAAGCCAGCAGTCCAAAATTGAGTGAGATTAACTCACCTTGAGTTTTAAAATTTTTCCAAACGTTCCAATTTTAAATCAAATCGAACACGTTCGATTTAACCTAAAATTCTAACCTACTCCAAACATCTCCAAATTTGTTCCAGAGCGTAGTGCTCGTCACCACGATTCCGTCGCCACTTGTTTCGTCTAATTCCGACCTCGTATGACAAAGATATAAGGTTTTAAAGATTTGAATATAATTTATAATAATTATTTCTTTTTTTATATTATATTACCCAAAACAAGTCTGGCTGTTTGTTTTTAAGGAGAGGAATCTCGTCCACTTATTTCTTTCCCTCTCCTTCATTCCCATGCTCGAACAAAAACCCATAGCCGTCGTTGCTTGGCCAATTGTCGCTGCCACCATGCTCGTCTAGGGGTTGATCGTAGACCACCACGTCGAAGGCCATCACGGCGCGCACCCACGGTCAGCTTATCGTCGAGCTCGGCCGCTCCTTCATGATGCAATATCTCCACGAACACGCGGCCTTCACGAGCCGATTCTGGCAAATCTAAGCCACCATCGACGATCATCATCGTTCACCTCGTAGAGCTCGACAAGCTCTTCGACTCTGTAGTTGGAAGCTCTCGATAATAGTGAATGGATTGGAAGAAAATCAATGGAGAAGAAGGGAGCTTTTCGGCCATTAAAATATAAATTGTCGGCCGCATTTTTTAGAGGCTAGGGTTTCCTACTGTTCATCGTATATATATATATATACATATATATATACACATATATATATAGCACTTCTGCTTATAGGCTTGATAACATCTCTTTGTATAACTCGATAACATTTCCTTATATGAACTCAATAATACCTTCTTATGAACTCGATAGCGCTTCCTCTGATAGGTTGGATAGTATCTCTTTGTATAAAATTGATAGCTTCTTCTTATGAACTCGATAACACTTCCTTATATGAACTTGCTTTCACCTTCTTATAAACTCGATAACATTTCTTCTTAAGACTCGATAACATCCTCTTGTATAGACTCGATAGCACTTCTTTATACGAACTCAATAGCGCCTTCTTATGAACTTGATATTGCCTTCTTATGAACTAGACAACACTTCTTCTTCTAGACTCGATAGCAGAAGTGGATACAATCCTTCAATGCTCCGGTATTGCAGAAGTGGGTACCGGAGTTCCACTTCCCTTATACATGATGGATGAACCCCGAAAAGGATATTTTGCCTTCGCTCTTATCCATATGTGGCAGTCGTGCTATCTTCCTTTCAACCCTCTCATCACTAGGATTCCCCCCTTCTTAAACATGGCTCATCTTCAACTTAATCCAAAATATTATAGTTACATCTACTCTCTCTAAATCCTCTTTAAAGAACTCTATCTTGAAGATCTTGATGCTCAGACCCTCTTCTCCATAACTAATATTTTAAGGGTCAAAATGTAACCAATAGACACTATCTTTCATGTATGCCCTATAAACTTGAGAGTTTGGGTCAACTAGATTTTCTTTGTAAATGCTTCCCTTCTAAAATAACTAAGATTTTTTTCCGCCCAAGTATAATCTTACATTAAAATATCTATCCTTTTGTTGTTCACCATTAATTACACATATGCCAATAGTGTGGTTTATTATTATTATTATTTACTGTTTTAGGTTCCTTATCGAAAGTCGATGATCCTAAGTGCTTAGCCAAGATAGAAACATTTGGAAGCATAAAAGAATATTCTATGAGCATGATGAGGCTCCTTACCGGGACAAATTAAGAAAATAAAACTTGATTCCGCCTTCTCTTCGCATTCTTGGTGAGCCTCCATATGTGAGGAGGGATGCTTAAGGGACACTATTCCTCTATTTTGAAGGAAAATATCGATTTACTTTTAATAGTTTCATTCAGCGTACTTCGTCCAATGGCCTGAAATTCTATCTAATATTTTCCCTACCTCTATAACTTAGGCTGCCTCAAAACTACTTCTAGTCATCTCCTATAATTTCTAGATGTGAACATGGTCGATCCTTCGCTTCTTTCTTTTGATAAGAAGATCACCAAAATTTCTAAGCCTCAAAAGTCGACTGCCAGACCTCTACTCCCTCCTTTTGATAAGAACCACTCTATATTATCTTGCCACCATCACTGCTGATGTCTTGAAAGCTAAAAAAAGGAAAATAACACCATTGAAAAGACCCTGAGCAGTCGAATGTTCAAATCGACCCTTTCCTTTCTTGTAAGAATTCAAAGGTTGATCGACCTATTCTTTAAGCTTTTGCTCCTTTTATTGAAGCTCCCTTTGCTAATCTTTCCAAAGTTTTGTCTTCCTCTCCCAACTTAGATATCAACATCATGCCATCTCAGGAAGAGGAACCTTCTTTGAATTTTCACAAAGAGCTGGGATTGTTCTAGTAAGACTCTTCTTTAAATGTTTCCTATAGAGAGTCAAAAATGATTGGAACTTCCTCAAATGCAATGCCCGGAAACTCTTCTTCTAGATTCATTGAGTTCTTAGCTTCTATTCTTCATTCTTTGGAATTTAACTCCACCAAAGATGATAAAGTTCCACCAGCTTTTTCTAAAGATCTCCTTAATTCTCTTTCGAAGCAACTCCCTTGCTGTATGTTCTTTTTAAAGCTTTAGCTACTTTAGAAATTGTAAATTCATTGAAGTTTAACCAATCATCCTTTCTCTTTTTCAAGTTAACTAGAACTTATTTTCGATTCAACATTCACTTTCTGAGTCTTTGAATCATTTTCCATTCTTTAAGGGACCAACATTCATTTAACTAATAAGATCTGATTGCTTTAAAATGAAAATCACCACTTAGAGATTGCCAATACAAACGTGACATCTGAAAATCAACGTCTTCAGGACTTAGTCCCTTATAGTGTTGAAGAGAGAAATTCCATTGAGACAAAACATAAAGATATATCCTCTTTGATTTATCTAGAAAGAAATAAGTGCAAATCCTTAATTGGAATTAAAGTCAACTAAACATGCTTTCATACTATCTAAAGAGAGTCACTCCAAGCTCGCCTTCATCTATCAACCTTTAAGAATAAAAAATCTTGACTTAAAAAAATCTTTTAGAAGAAGACATCTCTTGATAAGTCCAAGAATAAGCTTTCCATATTTATTAAAAATGTTCTACCAGCCAAACAAAACTAAAGCATTAAAGCTGCATTATTCGTTGTATACAAAGATAATATCAAGACCTTTCTTGATTTATCCTTTCCTTCACTAGCTCACATTGGGGTTGATTATAAAAAGAAATTTAGTGAACTTCTTAACCTTGAGTTGGATGAGGTGTTGGATTCTAAAAACGAAAAGAAGCTAGATGTTTAACAATATCTTTCCATTGGCAAATCTTCTAAATAGGATGGTGAGGCCGATGATGGTGACGATGATAATGACAATAAAGATGATGATGATAAAGATAATGATCATGATGCTAGAAATTCCAAATACGACTCCCATAAAGATGATGATATCCTAGGTAGCAATGCTAAGCTCGGAGTTGGTTACTAGGAGAAGAACATAATTCTGAGTTTGCATTTCAACCTAACAATCCTACTGCCGATGATCAGCCCTCTTTGGAAGATTCTCTTAACAGCTCTTCCACTCAAGACGAAGGAATGCTCATGCTGCAGTAAGTGGGAATATGGAGTTTACTTCTATGGGAGATCATTCTTCCTTATTATCCTTTTAAAAGAGAATAGCTTCTGGCTTTACTTCTATGTCTCCAATGCTTCCTAGAAACTCTTCTCACGTAATATTAAGTTTTTCCTTTAGTTTTATGAGTTTATGTAACATCCCCCATTTTGAGGCTTGAAAATACATATTGTTGCTGCAGTCATCCTTAGCATTAATTTCGGTAATAAAATAAGGTCAATTACTGTATCGTTAACATCAAGTGCACAAGATTTATAAATTTTAACCAAACATTTTCATTCATCCATTTGCATACATTACATTTTAGTTACATAACCACTCGATTCTACCATTCGAATTAAATATAATAAATACCAATATTATTCAAGGAGTAACATATGAAGATGTCCCATTGGATGATCAGAGTCTTAACTGCTTGACGGTTACAATGCCTGTCTTTACATATATAAAAAACAAAAGCAGTTAAGACTACATAGTTGAAATACTCTAAATATTAGCCTGACTCTTGCATGTCTCTAGAAGCTTTTGCGTCTAAACCTGAAAAATTCTACTCTTAGTCTACCCTATTTCAATTGATTAGTACCGAGAGTTTAGGGGGAACAAAAACTTAAGGTTAGAAAAAAAGTTTAGTGTGAATAGTATTATTCCATCTCAAACCAAAACGATAACTAGTGAGACCTACCACTAAAGCACACTCAATAATATCTTACCAAACAGTATGTCAATCATAACTTGTCCTATAACCAAAATGATTAGAACATAATCATAACATAAATACCATGCATAATGGATTAAATGAATAGTCTGCCATTCACTAAGGTCAAAGGGTTATACATTCCCATAATTTCTCAATACTATAAAACAATCCATTCATAGACATAGTTTTTACAGGCTCACCATGAACCTATTAGTTTTCACAAGCAAAACAAAAGTTATCGGGCAGACTTGGCCAAAAATATATTAGATAATCCAATAGTCTTCTATTCCATTCAGAAGAAATTAACAATGATCTCCTAAGATCTGTAGGAGAAGATAACTACAGTCTCCTAAATATGGTAGGAGAAAACAACTTTAGATAGAAGAAAAATATCCATGGTCTCCTAAATATTTTAGGAGAAAATACAGAAGAGCATCTTTGCTATGAGTTCCTTCGGATGCTTAACAACAAAGTTTAGCCTTAATATCAGCTAAGCCTTACGCATTGGAATCTCGGCCTGACCAAAAGGGGCATAACGGTTGAAAGATAGGGTGCGACCCTTTCCCAATCTCTACCCTTAAATCTAGTTTAAAATGTCAACGAGTCCCATCTTTTGTTTAGTTCGAGAATCATAACATAATTGGATCTTCAAAATCTCCTAGATGCAGTTCTGCTCACATAGAAGTTAAGTCCGACCATACTAATTACTGAAACAACCGAAGTCAGTCATTAGTTCCTAAATCCCTATGGTCTTTAATGTTGGATGATAACATATAACATATAAGTAAGCATGTCAACAATTGACTTATAAAATATCAACTATTCAATATACAAAATTGAACATATATTAACATCATCCATCACAAATGTACGTTCATATAATAGTGATTTTATAAACAAAAATTACTTGTACTTAATTAACAATTTCCTTCACAAAACTCTTTAAAAATAGACTAGAACATCTTTTCTTTCCTTTTAAAACCTTGTCAAAAATACTTGACAAAAACTATACTTTTGTTTAAATAAAACATATCCCAACTTAGAGTTAAAGGCTATCAAGTGTCAAAAATAGGCTAACTCACTTTTCAAAACTTAGTGCTATCGTACTTTGAAAACTTATGTTATTGCACTTCAAAGTCCATATGCTATCGCATGTTAAAAGCTTGTGTTATCGCACTTCAAAAACTAGAGCCATCGCATGTCAAAATACATGTAGCTATCACATGTTATTAAAGCTATCAAATGTCAACATAAACAAATCCGTCGAAGTTCAAAAACATGAAGCCATAAAATGTCGACAAAATAAACCAATCGGAGGTTGAAAAAGTCAAAGCCATTGCATGCTGTAAAACCCAAAGCTATTAAAAGTTGAAAAACACAAAGCTATCTCATGCTGAAAAACACAAAGCTATCGCAAGTTGAAAAATGCATAGACACCAGAAGTTTAAAATTACAAAGCTATCGCAAGTTGTAAACAGAAGCTATCGCATGTTGAAAAACACATAACTATTGGGTGTTAACAATTTAAAATTATCGTAGGATGAATAAAACATTGCTATCATAGGTTGAAAACAGATAGTTATTAATGGTTGAAAATAGCATTTTCGTAAGTATCTGAAAAACCGATTTATTTTCTTTAAAAGAATTAACTTTTTAGCAAACCAATATTTAGTCAAATTCTTATTGGTTGATTAAATGTTTTCTGAAATCTTTGCATCAAAATCAGAGAGAATTTTTCTCTATCTCCGCAAAACCTTGATTAAATACCATATTTAAATAATTATTACCCTTAATAATTAATTATTTCCTTTACTAAATAAATCATGGTAATCGAAAATGCATGGGAAAAATCTCTAAAAGTTCCCTAAAATCATAATTTTCCTCTTTTATAAAACATACAAATTTCAGAGTAAAATAATTATTTTTCATATTTTAAATAATTAAAATCTAAAATTGTCCATTTTTCAACTTAGAAAATTCATAGTAGATTCGTGTTTCATCTAAAAATTGTGAAATTTAAAATCCATCTCAAAAATAATATTACAAACATCACAACAAAAATTTAAAGCATTTGGAGATCAATATCCATGTTTTTAACTTAAATTCGCTTGAGGAAAATCCATAAAATTAACAAATGATAACCCTAATTCACACAAATTATTATCTATGCCATATGCATGATTTCATAACACATCAATTCATGTTTGATGTCAAACCTAAATTTAAACAACATAAAAACAATAGACGATAATATTATTTACCTTAGATTTGTTGAAATGAAGAAATTTTCCTTTTTAGTTATTTTCTTCCTCTTTTCCTTAGATTTAGTACCTCCTTATTTATTAATGGAGGTTAGCCTCTATTCTTTTTAATTTGGTTATTATGTGAGAAAGAAATGAACGAGTGGGAGATGAATAATAAGAGAGTTTTAATTCCATCTCTGCCTCTTTCATTAATTGATTTTAGTTGGTTCTCTTTCCCTTAATAAATGATTCCTATTTTAAATAAATTATAGCCGGATTAATTATCTTAGAAAATCCCACATTTTCTAACTTACTCACATTATATGTTTAATTATCTCTTAATTAAATATCTATAATATTGTGCTACCAAAATTAGGTGTGTTATAGGCTCCCTCCTTATAAGAATTTCATCCTTGAAACTCCGATAAGGTAAAACAAAATGTATATCAATCATGCAAACATGTGAAACAAGCACTAGATCAAATACTACTAGCATACAACAAGTCATTGGTCTACAAGACAATATAGAACTTACAACAAAATAACATAGGGTAAGCCTCTCTAAACCTATTCTAAGTCTCCCAAGTATAGTCTCGTTCATTGTCACTCCATTGTACCTTCATTAACTTCACTACTCTACTACAGGTTTTTTAGGATCCAAAGGTGTAGGGCGGTTGTCACACATTCGAGCGTAGTTTGGAGGGGGGAAGCCTCATTAATTACAGAATGTGTCTATGGAAGGGGTTGAATGGTGGCACTACCCCGAAGAGACACATATATGTCGATATGTGGATTATTGGCACGATGGTGAGGTGGAGGCACCATCACTTAATCCATCGGGATGTTATATCTAGTGTATATTCTTTGGAATTCTACAATGGTCAACCAAGATTCCAATAAATCTGTAACAACCCTCCCCGAAACGGGCCTAATTTTCGACCTAATAAAAGTCCATCGAACCTTATGTCCATTTCGAGGCTGGCTGTTGGTTGGTATAATTTATAAAACAACATGCGTACTTGTCTATCTATGCTTTCAGAATCTCACAGTGGTAGGAATAAAGTACAACAATAAAATAAGTATTCATCCATAAAACCAAATCACAGAAGTACAATGTTACATCAATTCAGAAAATATGTCTGATACATAGTCTAAGTACATTAAATTAACATAAATAGATAACTGATAAAAAAAACTAGCCGCCAAGCTACCGCCATCTCCTCTGCACTCATTCTTATTGCTAACCTATGTGTTGTAATAAGGACAGGTTCAGAACAACAATGTCTAGTAAATTAAAACCTCAAGTTTTACAACAGTACTATGTCGTTAGTGATCATTCGGATAAGTATTATGTCTTGTATACTTTATATCACCAGCCTATAGAAGAGAATCTCTTATATAGGCTAGTGACCCTCTAAATCCAATTCCATGACTACAAAAGAGGGTACAAAACAACTATGGAGTATATCGGCTTCAACAACCCACCTTCCATCCAATCGTATCCTAACGATGCAAGAGGAAGTACCCAGGCTACTTAATAACCTTAAATTAGGAAATAGGCAGAACCTCTTGTCATTTACTACCTAACCCTAGGAGAGCATCTCCTATCCTAGTAATTCCTAACTGCCATCGCACCAATCCTCTTAATGGCCACTTACTACTTCTTAAACAAGGAAGGGGCGGGCTCTCCCAAATGTCATTTAATACCCTATTCCCAAAGCAGACCTCTCCCTAAGGGATTTTTACTAGCGCACGTCAAAGATTCTCCCTTCTTTATGGATTGTAATCAATCACGACGTCTCACATTGGTTCGACTATTTGCAGGTATAGGTAGCCAGATTAACTGGACAAACTTACCCTATAAAATTGAAACTAAGCTCGCGTCCACCGTGGGTACTTATTATAGACAATGTCCCACATCAGAACAAAAGACACACTACTGGTAGCTAGATTAGCTAAGCAGACTTCTATGTTCTTTTAAATGACCTCACATCCCTATAAATTAGCGATATTTCACTGTCCAACGTTCTACACTAAACTATGCCCATACACACACAATCTATATATAAATATACATACATACATACATACATACATACATACATATATGCCTACTATATATACACCTCATCCATATTTACCTATTTAAGGCCTTATAAAGGAAACTCCTTATTCGATTTTATTTATGGATTAATTTCCATAATTATTTCTATCACCTCTTTATCAGATTGATTTTTAATTATTAATTGTCTTTTATGTTTCTTAATTATAATAAGTGTTATAAGTCTATATATAATTGTAAGTTTTGAAGTTTAAAGGAATATATATATATATATATAACCTACATTATTTTCATGTTTAATATAAATTTATTATGTTTGTTTGTCTATTTGGAGTGGTATATTATTAACAACTACCATTTCTATAAAAGTCCACTTAACACATAATTTTATGGGGCCAACATTATCAATGATTTAACAAAATAATTTAGACTTGTTCAAATATATAAAAAAGGAATCCTAACATAAAATTTTATTTTATATCAATAAATAAGAGATAACATATAATTTAACAACATAAACACTCACCTAAGAATACTTTAGTATAGGGAAGAATAATGTAGAGTGTGTGTGTGTAATTTCGTTACCTTTTCCCCTTGCTTGATTGTTTAGTATTCCCTAAACACTTTAATCTTGTATATAAAGTTGTTCTTGAAATTTTTCATTTAAGAATTATACTAAGTAGGGAAGATGGTAGAATTTTGTTAGCTTGTTTTAATTGAAAAAAAGTAAGGGGGTAGCCTTTTATTTATAGTATTTAAGATGCACATGTATCGTAGGATCAAAATTTATCGACTTCGGGACGTCCGGGCCTTGAAAAACACTAGCCGTCTTCATACACCCAAGTTGACTGGCGTTTGGTCAACCGATTGATCGGTTTTCCTTTAATTTATATTTATTACCTATTTTATAACTTAACTTTAATATTTGCTTAACGTTTAATTTTTATTGTTAAACTTTTAAAAATATTTATTTTGAATTTTTTTCGATTCGAAAATTTTAAGCTTCGATAACTTCTTCGCTTGATCTCTAATCACAAAACTTTATACATGAAATTGCTTAAAAAAATCCCACGAACACAATGATGTAAGTTTCGCAGCCAAATTCCAACTTTTGCAAAAGTTCCATTTTTAGCGTCACTATCAATTAATTGACTTTTCTTAACTAATTTCCTATTAATTTTACAAGGTGTTACAAATCCAGTGGATTTTCAAAGACCATGACTCTGGTCAGTTCATCGTCTAGAGCTACTTCACTATATGGCTCCTTAACTATAAGAAATGGAGCTATTTGGCTGTGAGTACATGACACCGATGAGGTCAATGAATTTCAACTGTAAAAATCAACCCTCTACGATGCCCCAATTCATGCATAAAATGACGAGGACATTGTAGACCTCACAAATGGCGGATCGTTTTAAGGTAAAATATAAAACAAATCATCGAGCTATCTACAACATTCTACAATTTTAGAAAACTCACAGCAAAAGAAATAAAATATAATAGTAATCAATAATATGATACAAGGCGAACAATATAGTATCAAATAAAACTACAACTACAACATCTCTTTACTAGTAATAGGAACCGTCCAATGTTAGGGAACAAAATAGTAGATAACTAATATACAAATTAATGCGTGTCTCCATCACACCTCCAGGTCACCACCAGTCCTCTCTATTAACCTGCTAGAATATAATTAAAATGGAGAAAATGATAGAGGAGGTTTAGACATACGTCCGGTGAGTGAAACGCATCATATAAGTGTACAATAATAATAAGCTAGTGAAACAACACTTATGCTCGAATAACCATACCTTAACATGTGTCATCTGCAACCAACAATTCAACTAAACAAAATATAATATTATAGTGACAACATAGGATAAGGTCTTGCTAAAATCTAACTCATATCTAATCATATGCACTCAATCGAACTAAAAGTTCTAACTCGCATGCCAAAGAACAACGGCAACATAATTAAGCCAAAAATCCCAACTCGTTATCATCGAAAAACATATGCGACTCGCTAATGAGGAACTATATGTCACACCCCATCTCGCCAAATCGTAAATGACTCGCTACTGAGGAACGCAATGTCTCAACCCACTATTGTTAAATTGTAAATGACTCGCTACCGAGGAACGCAATGTCTCAACCCACTATCGCCAAATCATAAGCAACTCCCTATTGGGGAACTACATGTCCTAGCCCATTACCGTCGAATCGTAAGTGACTCGCTAATAAGGAACAAAATGACTCAGCCCACTTTCGCCAAATCGTAAGAGACTCACTATTGAGGAAAAAGATGTCTCAGATCATGATCCCTCTTCATGCTCGACCCAGCCGCCGCTTTGCACCACCACTATGCATGCCTCAGGCCTCTAGCATCAAATTCGACCAGCTCTACGTACTCTAACTCATCTCTGAAACCACCTCCAACTTCTCAAATAAAATAGCCACCGCTTGAACTTTTCAACCAATTCTTGCGATCACCAACCCTATATGGTTAATTGGATCCAACTATAGTAACCTGCTAGATCTCCTATACATCCCCATATACTTTGATGATCGTATTGTCGTTGTTTTGTCGTTCGATCAAGACAGATGGTCCGAGTTTACCGAACTTTCAACTTGTTTTCTGGCCAATCCATATGTTTGCAACCAAATTAGTCACAAACACCCAAGAGTAGATTTATATAGAGAAGTAAGTGAAGAAAATAAAATTAAAACCGAGGGATATAATAATCTAGCAGCAAAATAAAAGCAATAATCAGAAACACAGAGATTTATAGTGGTTCGGTGTTATATGCCTATGTCCACTTTGAAGGTTCTCTTTATTGATGAATTAATAACTTGATTACATCATCAAAGAACAGGAAAAACTTGATTACAATAAAGAGTAAGGTAACTAGTAGCGTAAAGATCCTCAGAATGACCCCTTAGGCCAGTATTTATAAGTGAAAAAGACCACCAATCTCTCTGAAACTTCGGCTATTAGGACCTTCTAACCCACATGGGCCTACCAGAGGGGTCGCTAGGCCTAAATCCCCATGAAGAGGGATCGGTACCGATCCCTTTATTATTTGATTTTTGGGCAACAATCAATATGATGACTTCTGCATGCCTTAATATGATAGCCCTTCAAATCTTTTGTCATTTTCACTTAAGGAGCTTAAGCTATTACATGATCTTTGATTTAGTATTGTTTATGCACTATCTTCTGCCGATCTCTATCTCCTAACAAAATGTAACATCCCCTATCTAAAGGCCCAAAACTAAGCGCTACATATGCTGCATTTATCTATAGTATTAGCTTCCGGTGACTAACTACGGCTATGTTAATGTTATCAATATTATCAGAAGCACTTGAATATGAAACAAAACACAGATTTCAAAACCTCATATTACTTCATTACATTTCCAAAATAAAATTTGTTCCACATTCACGTCACATAACCCAAAACGTTTTCCCAGGTACAGATTAATATAGGTATTACAAATTACGTCGGGAGCGGTATATGAAGATACCCCTTCGATTGATCAAAGTCAAATAGTCATATAAGACCTATTACATCATAACACATCGGAAATTCATCAAAACATAAGTAAAAGCGGTAAATCCTAAGTAGCTATCGGTTGCCTCGTGCATCCTTCAGTAGCTTGTTCGTCAACTTTCTAAAAACCTAAAAAGGTGCTTAACCTCTCAAACTACTCAAATTGATTTTGAGCACCCGAGAGTTTAAGGGGAAAACATAAACTTCGAGCCAGACATAAAGCCTGGCATGAATAATATTGTACATCCTAGTTTAATTATGTTAAGTGAGACCATGCTACTTAGCGGAATGGGATTCCTCTCACTAACATCCTTTTAAAACATATCTTTGCAAATCCTTTCATATAACCATGTATTATGCTCCTGCATCCAAAATGATTAAATACTACAAAATAAACATTATGTAAACATACATAAACATCAGGTAAGAAAGAACTATCTGTTCAAACACAAATAACTTTTAGCAATTGGCTGACTCGGGCCTACCAAACAACATAATCAAAATTAACCTAACGTCTGTTAGATATTCATATTTAGAATTATCTATCCTTATCTATCTATTTAACATTTCCCATCAGGATGGTCTGTCCTAAACTATCTTTTAAATTTCTCACTTCTGGACGGTCTGTCCCTAACTTAATCATCTCCCAGGTCCTCCCAAGCCTAATGGTTTCCCGGGCTAACCAATAACTTATCTGTATACAACATATATTCCTTTCGGTGTGTACTCAAAATTTTAGTCTACTGTAACCATGTAACAACCCTAGATTTTTGTATATTATTTAAAATTGACTTTCTTTTATTTTTAAATTATTTTTAAACTTGTTATATTTCAAACATTTCATTTTAAAAATATAAATGTTGATTATTAAGTGAATTATAGTTTCAAACTAGTATAAATTGGATATTCCAGTGAAAAGTGAATATCTGTTCAAATTGGTCAAACTTTGACTTTCAAAATTTAAATTTAAATATTTGAATTCTTAAATTTTATCTTTTATTATGGAAATAGATGTAATAACTTGAACACTGCTTTTCGTTTCGTTGAAAATGGAGTTAAACTGTAAAAGCTATGTATATTTCAATATTGAGTGCAATTTGTTTATTTGGTGCAATTTTGCCTATTTTAAATTTTGTAAATCATATTTTCTTTCTTATATTTTATTTTTAATATGTGTAAATATGTTAATTTATGTATATTTTCATCTCTAAATATTTTTAAAAATAATAATAGAATTTTTCCAAAATTTACTATGATGATTTCCTATTTTTAAAGGCTGTTTTCCTATTTTCTGCTATTTTCTTCATTAAAAGTTATATGTAAATTTATTTTTAAATATTTATTTTGTGAATACATTTTTATTTTATGTTATTATTTATGTTTAAAAAAATATATTACAAGCTCATATGAATTTTCTAATGTTTATACCATTTATTTTCAAATTTTCTAGCATAGTTGACAATCTTTGCTATTTTCTTGATTTAATTATTTATAATTAATATTTTTTTATTTATATTTTTTTTGTTATATTTTCGTATTTTAACTGAATTTATATATGTTTTTCAGTTATATAAAAATTTAAAAAGAAATAGTGAATATATGAAGAGTTTGAAACCCTTGGTATGCTTAGTCCTTTTGCATTCCGACCTTTCACTTTCCAAACTCCATTCATCAATGCTTTGGCCGTACCTTTACTGCATCTTTCAGCCGCATTCCTCACTCTTTCTCACGAAAATTCTATCATCTTTCTTGAGGAAAAAACTCACAGCCATTTGCTTTACAAAAATTTGATAAATTCTATCATCTTTCTTCTTGTTTTATGATTGTTCAATTGATTTTTGCATTGATCCTTCTTGTGTTTTGCTAGGCCTAGCCTCTACCACCACCACCATCCTCTCCACCATCATTTGCAGCAGCTCCTCCTCCAACCCCTCTGTCCATGTCAGGGCCATGACATCCCAAAGATGAAAACACCACAAAAACTCTACACAAACTTGCAAAATCCCTTAAAAACTATGCATAGCCGACCTTGTTTGTCACCATCACCTTCATAGTTCACTTTGGCCACCCCTTAGCCACACCTCCAGCCATCACATCATCTCTGACTTCAGCTCCAAACCTGTACCTGACATGATCATATCCGAAGGCCCATGGCCGAGCCCAAGTAATGACAAGGCCGAGCCTTGTTGTGACCAAACATCACCTATTTTGCCTTAACCCTTTATCTTCTTCACTTTGTAACTTCTACCTTCATCACCACTTGTGTAGCCATGCTATTTTGATGCCATACCCGAGTTTAACATGATCATGGCTGAGTATATGCTCCACTCTGGTCAAGCAATTGAGTGGCTAAAGCAAGGTCTAATCCTATCTTGTCTTTATTACTTTTATATTTCAGTTTGTTCAACATTGTTTGCGTTGAATATTTATGTGTATATTGTCTTGTTTTGGTTATTGTTTACAAGATAAATATCAAGGCTCTTCCTTCATTCAAATCAAAAATCATGCTATATCCTGCTTGTTGTGCTTTCTGGAATATATTCTGTGTGTTTTGGTCGCTAATCTCCAGCTTTAACAAGTGAGTAAATCTCACCAGACAAATATGTACTTATATAATGATAAACTGACATCACTTGAATCTGTAAATGCATATCATTCTGTTATAGCTGCTATATTATAATCTTATGATGTTCACCCATGCTTATTTATCTGTTATACCATATGTTACTGTTTATTATGTTATTCTGTTTATTTATATCAGTTTATCACACTGCAAGTTCCCTATTAGTATAGAAATCACTATGGGTTGAAATGATACATACCGAACGGACTTTAGAATAGGAAAAAAATCGTTATGGGCTGAAATGATAGGCCTGAACGATTTTTATTTATTTTATTTAACTTGGGATTGCGGGTTTGAAATGATAGAACCCGGATTTTTCTTTTTAAACTGCGGATTGAAATGATACATATCTGTATCACTTGACCTAGGTTAGAAAACTATATACAGGCCCGTGGTTATTTTATAAAGTGTTTTGGATATTTTTAAGTATTTTAAAAATATAAATTTATGAAATTTGATTTAAATAGATTTTGAAATGTTTTAAAATAAAGAAATTATGATTTTTCTATGAGTTAAAAATGTAATTAATGAATGGTTAAATTGGATTATTGAAATATAACTTAAGTTTGGAATTTGGAATTTTGGTTAAAGATGATATTTAAGTTATATGAATAAAAATGAAAATTTAATTATATTTGGAAAATGGTAAATATGATAATTTGATTAAATTTGAATTTAAGCGATTTATTAAAGTATTATTGATTTTTCTATGAATTTAAGTGGTTAAATAAATGAATGTTTAAAAGTGATCTTTTAAAATATAACTTGACTTGGAAATGTGAAATTTGGTTTTAATTAAAGGTTTAAGTTAATTAAATAAAATTGGAAATTTAGTTAAATTTGTGACATGGAAATTTAAATTTGAAGTGCTAAGTATTTGTTGAAATGTGAAGAATTGGAAACTTTTACACTTAAATTTATTAAGTAAATTATTGAAAATTGGATTTAATTAGAAAAAATTTATCGTGAAAAATATATATATGTTAAATGATATGTAAATGAACATTTTTAATGTTAAAAATATGATTTTGAAATGTTTAAATGATTTAAAATAAAGTTTATTATTTGCTGGAAATACATTAAAATCTGGAATTTACTTTTAATAACATTCAGAAATGCTATAGTTTCTGAATTGAACTAAAATTGTGTAAAAAGAGCTATTACAGCATTTCTGAAATGTTGTAGATGCTGTGGTTGAACTTATAGGATAATATTGAACTCAGGTCTATTATAGCATTCTCTGGAAAAGCTATAGTGGTCTGCAGTCTTTGCTGAAATCAAATAAAAACTTTGTTTTGAAATCTGAGTTACCGCAGCACTTCTGAAATGCTGTCTTTTCGGTTTTGAACTATAATTTAACTAAAAACTGTTTTAACAGCAGTTTAAATGCTGTCTTTGCTGAATAAAAATGTTTTCAAGTATAACTTATAACAGCTTTTTCTAAATGCTGCGAAAGGCTAAAATTTTAATAATTATGGTTTTTGACTTAGTAAACGAACTCATAATGGTTTGAAACTTTGGAAATTGAATACTTGATTTGAAAATATAATAATTACACTTTTAAAAGGTTTAAATGAATTATTTTGATTGGAATATAAACTATTTAAAGGTGATTTGAAATGATAGTAAATGAACGATATCTTTGAATTTAAAAGGTATTTAAAGTTGAATATTTGGATTTGAAATGATAGGATATTTTATTATATTAAAAATGATTTGAAATGAAGTTTTGTAAGTATATGATATTTTATTATATAAAAATGATTTGAAATGAAGTTTTGTAAGGATATGATATTTTATTATATTAAAATGATTTGAAATGAAGTTTTGTAAGGATATGATATTTTATTATATTAAAATGATTTGAAATGAAGATTTGGAAAGATTGATATTTGATATATTAAAATGATTTGAAATGAAGTTTTGGAAAGATATGATATTTTGATATATTGAAATGATTTGAAATGAAGTTTTGAAATGATATGATATTTTAAATATATTGAAATGGTTTGGAATTGATTTAATCTTTATTTTTTATAAAGATTTGGATTTGAAATGATATTCTATTTTGAAGTATAAACTGTTTTTAAATTATAACCACGGGTTATAATAACGATTGGTTGTTAAAGAGACCGGGATCGGATATGGACATACTCTCTGTCGATACCGAAAACCACTTTGACAACTGTGTACGTGGTGGAGTTTCCAGAATGAAGTAGGATGGTGGCGACGATCCTAAGGTATATACGTGGACCCAACTCCCGTGAGTTGGCATAAGGTGGCTAAAATAGGAGCGATTGACGGACCAAGGAGGTAGCACCTCTGATCGGACACACTTCTTCGATACCATTCTATTACTTGTGATTGATTTGGTGCGCACCCTTGATTTGGGAGTGTTGTTCGAGGTGGGCGGTAGTGGCTACTATGCGTCACCACCAGTCCGGATGCGTAATTGGTATATCTACCCTGACATTGCCTTGTGTGCCGTGTCACCTACCATATCGAGCTTTACTACGAGTTTCTATTTGTGTCGTACCTATGGAGTATCTTCTCGTAGCCTCTCAGGGTATGCAGGTACTGTGTAGACTATTGGCATATTACGTGTTAAGGTGGAAAATGTAAAGCCGTAACGCTATTTAAAAGTATGTTTATTTTATGATTAGACATTATTGTAATAGCAAATATTACTACATAGTAGATAGTTTAACGGATCCTTAAAGAATGGGCGATCCCAAGCATTCTTTTAAGTTACTTGTACCTTTATTACAGTTCACTTGAGTTAGTTTACATTATATAAGTATATATTGTCCTGACTCGAGTGTTTTTTGTTTTGCTTTACGCTCGAGTCAGCCTGAGTTATTCACAGATTTGGATTTCCACTCTCTTGGAGATTTGAATCGCTAGAGATTATCTGCTTGTCTTGTCCTATCTATTTCAGTTCCGTTGTTCTACCCAGCTTGTACTTGGTTATTTTATTGAGACTTCTATTGTACTCTATTTCTTCTATTATATCTTATGTAACTTTGATATATTTATATAGTAGCTTCATGAACTACTATTTCTTTTACTTCCGCTGCATTATTTTACTCTATGTCTGTGATCTGTGATTATATTTATTTACTGTATATTCTGAGATTTGCCAAATTTTATTTACAACGCGGTATTTTGAGCAATTCAATTCCGGCATGAGTGTCTACCTATACACTTATAATGGATGCGAATGGTTGAAAATATCGGGTCGTTACAAACCAAGCCTTACACACTGGAATTTTGGACAAAAATTAGCTAGGGCTACAAGCTAATGTATAGGGCGCGACCTCATACTAGTCCCATCTGGTTTTCTAATATCTGAGTCATTTATACTTAAGGATCCCCTCCCGTAATTTTCCTTGAAATCAATTTCAAAATGATGTAAACGATTAAATCAAACATCAAGCAAATAAAAGAAATAAGTCTTTATACTTTATTCAAATCATATTACCATGTTAGATATATATCCTTTACTCAAAACCTAGTTGATGAAAACACTTTACCATTTGAAAGAACCACATTCCATACTATGAAATTATCTCATTCAAAATCAATGTTTAAACCTTTCGAAATCAACTCTAAAACCTTTCGAATTCATTCAAAGCAATCCTTTTGGAAGCTATAGACTTTAGACATCCTTCTTTAAAATCATATTAATCATTGCCTTAGAAAAACCTTTGGAAAACCTTTCTTCGAAAACTTTTCGAAAACATTTAATAAACCTTTCGAAATAGAACCCTTCGAATACATAAAACCTTTTAAAACAGAAACCTTTCGAAGGTATACTGGGTTCAACTTAAAACAATATGGAAACCTTCTTTTAAAACCTTTTGTCTTTATATAAACAACCTTTCGAAAACATCTAAATAACCTTTCGAAAGCCTTTGGTTATATTTCACAAAACAAGGGTAACCACCTAAGTTGAAAGCTTCCCTCCGAAAGCATTGGAGAAATGAATAGTTTTAAAAATAGGTAAACCTTTCGACTGGGTTGGAAGGTTCAAAGTAAAACCTCTATAAAAGCAGTGGAAACCCATCGGCTGTGTCGGAAGGTTTCAAAACAAAGTAATGGCGGTAGCAGCTACAACCTAGCGACTACATCGGAAGGTTTTAAAGTCTTTTCCTTTAAATAACTTGACCTGGCCGGAAGTGACCAAGTCGAAAGCTCAAATTCGAAAGCAAAGCAGGCGAAAGCTTTTCACTTATAAGACAATTATATTTCAACCTTTTAGGCCATCAACCTTTCGGCTTAAAACATTTCGGCTATATTCAATTCATTACGTACCAATTACTTGATACCTTATGCATTAAACTTTGACCTTATCGAAAGACAACCCTTCGACTGAGACGAAAGGTCTAGGGTGGAAGATATACTGCCGTATGGGTTGAAACATGGAAAAAGGGTGATTTTTGTTTTTAAACTTAAAAAGGAAACTTTTCAGCTATCCTGCCTTTGTTTATCAAATTTTCATTAGTCAGTAAAATAGTTTTCAAAATTTTTCTGCCGCAATTACCAAAATTTATAAATCAATTTTATTTTGCAAAATGCCCCTTCTCCTTTATAAATATATATAACATTTACATACCTTAAATAATTTTATATATCCCTTAAATGATTTGGGAAAATTCTGGGAAAATTCCAGAAGATGTATTTTGATATATTGCTTAACATATTAAAATCTCAAACCCAAACACTTATTATTTTAGCCAAAAATAATTTAAAACTAAATAAAAAATTCCCTCATTCGAAAATTCATATAAAATCCAAAATAAATCGAAAAATTATGAAAATCAAAACCCATCTCTAAAATATTATTCCAGACCTATATTTAAATTTCCAAGGTATTCGGATGTCGTTAAATAGGGTTTTATGATAAACATTATCATAAAACACGAATAAAAATTTATAATTTCATCAACAATAAACATATATATCTTAAAACATCAAACATGGCAATATTATAGCAAAAGCATTTCAGATCTAAACACAAAACCGAAAACTAAAAGTATTAGGGATGTAGTAATTATTCACCTTAGCTTTAGAGATTATAGATGAGATTTTTGAGTGTTGAATTAGTTGATTTCTTCTTTCCTCTTGAATCTTAGCTTTACTTCTCCTCTTGAGATTGGAAATGGTGGCCGGCCTTAGCAATTTCGTTTTTAATGAAATGAGAATAATGAACGTGAGTTACCCAATTCCTAAGGGTTTAGGGTATAAGGTTTTACTATTTCCCAAAATACCCTTCTCATTTCCTAACACACTACTTAATGTTGTTTCATTTTAGTTAACCCCTTTAACATGGCACGACTACCTCCAACTAATCAAATCTCAACCTATTAATCTTCACATTATTTAATTTAATTTAACTAATTAAATATCTTGAATAAGGTTATAAAATATATAGGGTGTTACACAAAACATGTCGATCCCTTCTTAATACACTATACAGATTCCTCCTTTGTGAAATGAAGCATGCCAATCCAAGTTAATAAACCATGCCAACCCCTTCCTTGCTAATCGAAGTATGCCAATCCATCCTCATTCAACTACACCGATCCCTCGTTTACTCAATCATGTCAACCCCTTACTTACTCAAACATGCCAACCCTATCCTTGCTCAACCATGTCGATCCCTTCCTTGCTCAACCATGCTGATCCCTAACCAGTTGCCAAACCATACCGATCTTTTTATTTGACTAAGCTAAATCCCATATTTCAAGCATCCTCCATTGTTTATCTACCAGTTTTGTTCAATTCTGACTTCATATAACCTTCTGCACTTGACTTCCGAGTCCTAAAATCATCACTCTAGAATCATCAACCTTAATAGCAGTCAGATCTAACTCGTGCAATCAGTTCAATATAGCCGGGCTAGAATGCCGGATAACACTTGCCCCCCAAAGTTTGTCTTGTGATTAGCATGACGTGCTTTGAATTGAAACAAGTTTGAATTGTCAAAAAGAGGTCCATCTAGCTTTCTGAATGATAGCTATTCCTTTTTCGAATCATTTTTAAAAGGTATTGATTTTTCATTGATCGCCATGGCGCTTGGTCGATTTCCAATAATATAAATCCAGTGCTATATTCCATCAATATATATAAGTCCAGTTCTGCGAGACTTACAAAATTCTATTATCTAGTCCAACTCTGAACCTAAAGGTTTCATGTTTGATTTCAATTCCTGTTGATTTCAATTCCTGTTGATTTCAAAAAGCTTGAACTTTTAGTTCATTTTTGTGCACGTTCTTATACACTTTTTTATTGTTGGCTCCTGGACGTGCTCGCACATTCATGGGTCGTTGCTAACTTCCCTACATTTTGTATGTTCATGCTTATAGCTAAACCCTTACAACCATTTTTTTCCCTTTTTTATGTAGGGATCGGCACACATTTAACCGATCCATTTCTCTCTCCCCTTTTATCTTTTTTTTAAATCTATTGGGATCGGCATTTTATCCTTAGAATAGGGATCGACATTAATTTCCTTGGAAAGAGACCATACCCGTCCCCTTTTTGTTAAATGGACGAAACCATTTTAGTGCAGCTGGGTAGGCCAAACCCTCGAGCCCTATATATAAGCTAATACTTCACTTCCCTTCCATTCATTTATTCATTCTCTTAACTTCCACAACTGAACTCTCTTCCACTTCCAAAAGGAAAGAAACCGAACTTTATACCTCTACTCAACCATCACTCTAACCTGTTAAACCATCTCTACTGAATCTTAGATCACCGCTCTACCTTCAATCAAATCGCAGCCCACTCCTTGTCCCTTTTCACAGTTTTCCTTCAACTAATTTAGGTGAGCTTCCTTTTTTCTTTCGATTTTAAGGCAACGCAATGTATTCCACTTAGTTGATGGTAGTTTGATGGGTGACAAAATGGATGATGGAGGGCGTTGGTTGTTTGAGGAAGATAAGGCGTGGGAAGGAGAAGGGTTCGACAAAGGGATGCAAGAGGAAGAAAAGGAGGGAGCGAAAGAGAGGTCAGCGTTGGAGGTTTGGGCATGGACCGATCCCTCGTTTGATGTCAAGGGGTCGGTACGGAGGCTTGGAAAGAGGATGGTAAAGTAGGGACTTTGACGTAATTGGATGGCCTAGTAGGATTAGGGGTCGTTATAGAGGCCTGGAAAGAGGATGGTAAAGTAGGGACTTTGGTGTAATTGGATGGCCTAGTAGGATTAGGGGTCGTTAGGCTTTACTTACGACAAGGGGTCGGTCGTTCTTAGTGTAAGAGAAGGATCGGTAGAGGGTGTCTTGCTGAGGGATCAGTCATGGTAGAATAGGGATCGGTATTCCCTGGTCGAAATGAGGGATCGGTATAAGGTCTTTGGGATAGGGACCAACATACTCATTGGGATCGGCATAAAGTCAAGAATTGGCTCTCTGAACTTGTAAACTAATCCAACTTAATTTGTTTGAACAATCACCATTAATTGCCTTACTGACCTTGGACATATGATGACCATAAACAATATAACATGCATATCCACTGTTGAACTTGAGATTGAGCAACCAAGTTCCCAGAATTTTCAATATGGACTAAAAACTTGCAAATGAACTTAACTGACAAACTTCACATTTCGATATGCTAATAGTCGACCCCAAAGCTTTCATAACCGATCAATCTACTTGCCAGTTGAGACGGTCAGCGATGACGGTCTCTCTGGTCGAACTCCCAAATCTCGTCGTTTTATTTCGTTCTTCTGATTTCTAACTATTTATATCTGTTATACACTGCACTGCATTAGACTAGCTCACACCCAGCATAGGGGAACAGGTTATCTTTTCTAATCTCGATTATCTACTGAGTGTAGCTAATATGGATTCCAGATGCTCAAAGCATTCAGCTGATATGTCTTCTGATTCGGCAATGCAACACATCGGTTCTGAAACAAAATCATGTTTCACAACTTTATCCAGCAGGCTTTCTCCCAGTCGTCAAGCAGAACATACAGAAATTTCCGACCCATCGGTCGATCTTTTCTTGGACGTTTCAGTCCTCCCGGCGGAGGATATAAGCCCTGCTCCTGATGCAGTGCAGGGTGCTATTCTTCTAAATAACCTACTTGACTCACAGGCCTCTCGAATAGGTGAAGCTGCTCTTCGTCGCCTATGTTCTATTCATGGAATTCCATTCGCAAATGTCTTGTTTCCTTCAATAAATGATAGGCCTCACTTGCCCCTGACGGGGTACATGGCGTATAATAAGTTTATGTGTTGGGCTAGATGCATACCGCCATTTAACTCGTTTATCCGAGAGATGCTGAAATACATTGGGATAGCCCCCACTCAACTCCATCCAAATAGTTACGCTTTTATACATGAAACCTTCTTACTATTTATGAGTGTTCTATTTCGTCCACCAACTCCCGAAGATATAAGATTTATTTACAACTTCAAATGGCGGTCGGGAAGCCCTTCTTATGTTTTTCTTGAACCCTCTCCGAATTGCCAAGTTCTGACAGGCGCTTGGAACAAACTTTCTTTGTTCAAGCATAAATGGTTTTACATACGATGCCCTCCCTGTAGGATCGATTTCACCCTAGAGCAGGGGGGTGAATAGGGTGATACTTATAATTATAAAAATTTAATGCGGAAATATATAAAATAATTGCAGCACAGATAACAACAGAATAATAAAAGCAGAAATAGAACAACATAGATTTACCCAGCTTCGGCAAAACCCTGCCTCCGTGCTGCCCCCAAGGTTTCTACTAGAAATTAAGTAGTAAGATGCTTACACACATAAAATTACGACACCCGCTATCGACTAACCTAACTCTACACTCAAAATCCTGCCATAACTCAGCCACTGAGTTGCGAATTCTCGAACTACACCACCATAGTTCATTCCCTAGTCACACGACTAAAATTTTACAAAAATTTGAAAGTAAATTGCAAAAAGAAAAACAACTTAAAACACAAAACCTTAGTTTAAAAATATAAGCCCAAAAACAAATAATCCGGCCCAAAATAAAAATAGTGATAAACAATATCTCTCTTTTCCTTTTATATTTCTGGCTGTATCCTCTTTGTGAAAATGGCCGATTCCTTGTTACTCTTCGTTCAAAATTAGGGCTTCGTGATTTTCTTTGAGGCCACCGCTTGGTCGTTGATTGATCTTACTGTCGAATCTCAATTCAGTTTGATGCTTCTTCGATCTTTGTTCTTTGCTTAGCTTCAGCTGCTTCAAATTGTCGAGATTGAATAATGCGTGAATCGGTACGTGAATGCCTTTTATTGATTATTGGTTATTCTCGACTTTGATTCGAGTTTAATGATTTATTGCTCTCTGTTTTGCTTGAACTCGAATGAATTTTCATGCCAATGATGTTAATGGTTTTATAGGGTTCGATTCCTCTAATTGTCGTTCGTATAATATTGTTAGAATTCTTCAGTTACTTTAGCTTGGCCGTTCGATTTTGCTTGGATGCTGGTGATGTTAATTAGAAATATGATATAAATAGAGATGGTCATGGAATTTTTACCAACAAAAGTTATTATAAATCTTGTTTAAATTTTTAAAGAAATTTACTAAATATACTTTCTCAAGTTATAATATTGATTAATATCAACACCCATCACTTTTTTTATCACTATTTATCTTTTCGATAATCAGTAGGGAATCAGATTAGTTAATGTATTCATTTAAGATCAAATCCAAAAATAAATATAAAATCAAGTTTCTAAAATGTCTAATCTGAAACGAAGTCAACAAAACTATTTTCTGGAAGGGGTTTTGTGAAAATGACTTCTAGTTGAAAGTCAACATAAATAATTAAATTATTGCAAAAATGATTTCAACATGAGATGATATAAGATACCACTTGTATTTGAGATATTCATGGTGATATATAGTAGTATATATAAAAAAACGTGTATTCCTCAACACTTGAATTTGTTTTGAAATTTTCAGCACATCCATTTATATCAAGCACAAGTAATCTATATTGAGCAAAAACAAAAAATCGTCAAGCCATTTTTCATGAAATTCCAAAGTGAAACAATAAAAACTAAAAATAGAGAAGTTGTAGCATTATCGATTAGCTTTCCAGAACTTTAAGAATTCCAAAAATCAAAGTTGAGATGGCAGAAATACTTCAGCAATGTCGATCAAAACAATATGTGAACAAAATTGAGTTGAGAGATCATACCTCACTTTCCTTTGATATCGTGATATCCAGAATGCGATGATCTCCATCTAAACTTTATAGGCTAAGGAACATTTAAATTTTAGTTTATCAATTATTTAGAACAACTCGAAATCTATCTCCATCAAATTTGTTCCTTTGCCCACTTATGTGTCTAAATTTTGGAGAAGGCATGGTCTAACTAAGGATGTAGGACCACTATTATTATCTATTGAACTCTTTGGTACCCAAATTTGTCTATATAACAAACCATTAGCATCTACAATTGTACACTTGGGAATCCAAATCTGTTTAAATTTCAAACCATTTATATTCGTACCTTTTGGAATCCATATTTGTTTAACGGTTTTGTGTTTGTATATATTTCGACAATTATTCTTGCCTTGTCCAATATTTTCACACTTTACGTATTTGGGTATCACAATTTCCCCTTAACATTGTTATTAGTTGTTTGTTCATATTTTGACACTTTTGCAAATCCAAATCCATTCCTTTTATTCTCCAAGAGTTGATTTTCTAAGAGTGTATTAAATGATTTAGCTCCAGTGAAAAATTTCTGAGTAACCAACTCAACTTTGGATTTTAAAAGTTTATTTTCATTTATTAGCTTCGAACAACAACTAATGGGACTATCTCTCTTTTCAAAAGTATTCATTTTTAATCACATATTTTCATTTTGAAGCTCTCTAGTTTTAGTTTCAATTTCTAGCATCTCAGTTTCAAAGAGTTGGAGTTTTTTAAATTCAATTTTTTCAATCTCATTTTCAAACTCGTGATTTAATTGAATAATTTCATATTTGCTCAGAATCACGTTTTCTTTTTCAAGGATTTTGAAACTTTCGTTGACTTCAGTTAATTCCTTTTCAAAAATCGCACATTTAGAACTTTCCGACTTCTTAAAACTATCCAACTCTTTTGGCAAAATGTTATTTTTACAAATCAACTCAGTTTTATTTTTCTGCCAAATTAAAATTTTGTTTTCTAACTTTTGAAAGTTTTCTTGAAAACAGGCAAATTCTTTTTCATAGTCCAAACACCTTTTGCAATTAGAGTTTTTATTTTTCTTAATATTTTTAAGCTCATTTTCCAAATTATTATTTATCTGACGCAGTTTAGCTTGTTCCCTTTTCAACTTATTATTTTCATCTTAAGAGATTCATTGTTTTCAATTGATTTTCGGCACAAGAGAACTAAATCATGAAATGGAAGGTCACTTATCTCATCGGTTATTGAATCTTCATCACTGCTGTCAAATCCTGCCAAGCACGTTTCTTTAACTGAGTCAACTGTGGGGGATTTCTCACCGTTGTTGACTTTTGCACTATATATTACATCAAAAGCATTCCAGATTTCCTATGCACTTTCACAATGAGAGATATAGTTAAAATTATTTCGATTAATATGAGAATATAGTATATGCATAGCAAGAGCATTAATCGAAGTATTTTCTCGTCTACTATATCACACCCATTTTCAATCATATCCCAACATTTAAAATTAATAGATTTTAAATACAATTCCATTTTTAATTTCCAATTTAAAAAATCTGTTCCATCAAAAATAGGAGGAATAATACTAGACCGACTTTCGCTAAATTTGCAATTAGGGTTAGACATCCATGCTATTAACCTGCTCTGATACCACTTGTATCATCACTGGTGCCGTTGATATTTGAGTCTATTACACCATGTAGTAGCCTTGCTTGCATATTGAACTGCTTCCACTGTATCCCATATTTCACTGCATATGTATATGTGTTGTTTACTCGTGTATATATGTATGCTTGTGATTTTGCTTTGCCTCCATTTGTTTGGGATTTTTGTTTCACTGGTGGTCTTGTAATCTGGTTCACTGGTCCTGGAACCCTTTTGTAGCTTGCTTGTGCACACTTGAGTTTGTATTGTCTATTTTCAAGTCATGTGAGTATATTGGATTCATGAAGCTACATGTTTCTTTGTACTGTGCCTTGTAGAAGTGTTGCATTCACCATGCTTGATTTTAGTTGGGCATGTGTGCTTATTACTGTAGCCACCTCTTTTTCTACTGATTCATTATGATTTTGGAATTTGTCTTCATGTGTACATCAATGTCTGGGTTGCTCCTAACCATTTTATTAAACTTGTGCATTTGGATTGCACCTGTGTTGAATCCAGCTTATGGCTCGAGTTTGACCTTGTGCTAACCTGTCCCTACAGTTTTGTCAAGTGTATATCGGTGTGCACGGCCTTGTGGCATGTACAGTGATACACTGTGCATGTCACAAGTTGTTCGTGTATGATGAATTCAAAATAAATATGATGACGAACAAACCCAAATAACTGAGGCATACAATATTTTCAAAAACACATTTTATTTTATACTACAAAAATATTTCTTTTTCGATTTTACTGCGTAGGTGTGTATTTTGAAGATAACTCAGATGATGGATTCAGGCTGGAGCAAAGTTGAAGATAAAATACGAGTGAATGAGTGATATGTAGTGAGGTGCTAATGTAAATGATAATTGTATAGTGAGAAATTGTGTATATAGTGAGAGCTCAAATTTGTACTATTCAAAATTGTAATAAATATTTTTTTGAATAAAATATGTGTTTGAATTTAAATTTTGTGTTATTTATTTTATTCAGCAAATATTTATTTAATTATGTGAAAATAAAATAGTACGATAACAAATACATTTAAATGAATATAAATATGTTTATTGTCATCAAACAAAAATCATATACTAGCATATTCAATAATCTTCCCCTTTTGATAATAACAAACATATATTTAAGATTTTGAATTTATTAAATGTATTTGGTCATTGATAGACTCTTTATTTGCTCCCCCTATTTGAATGCTTCCTCTCTACAACAAAGCTCCCCCTTCATATATGCATGAAAGTAAATAAAAATATGCAAATGAAACTAGATGGGAATATGCAAATAGTAAATAAAATATTTGACCTTTATTTGCCAAAATCTTAACTTTCTCTCCCCCTTTGTTATCAGCAAAAGAGTAATAGTGTGAGAAAAAATAGAGATAAAGTGATAGAAATTAATACACTATTAATACCCAATCGAGTATAAATATGAAATTTTAATAAAAAATAAAACAAAAATCATAAATACTCTGTTAGGCGCATATTCCACTTTAGAGTGATATGGGTGATGTCGGCATATAAAACCATATAGTTGTGTCTATTTGTGGTATATTAATATCAGCAATTTGAATATCTACTAACCATGCATAACCGTTAGGACTTTTAAATGAGATTAGTAGTATTCCCAAATTTTTATAAAAAATGAATTTCAAGCATCTTCTAACCACGCATAACCGTAAGGACTTTTAAATGGGATTAGAATCAACTCGTCTATTTTAATAACCAATTTTGATATGTGTTCCATACATGCATAACCGTGAGGACTTTTAAATGAGCATGAAAGCACATATATAGATATTCCAAGTAATTCACCCATGCATAACCATGAGGACTTTTAAATGAGAGTGAATACTTTGGAAAAAATAAATAAAATAAAAATGAATAATTTCCTATTTAAAATACCACATATTGACATACTATAAAGTTTAGATGGAGAACATCGCATTCTGGATATCGTGACATCAAAGGAAAGTGAGGTATGATCTCTCAACTCAATTTTGTTCACATATTGTTTTGATCGACAATGCTGAAGTATTTCTGCCATCTCAATTTTGGATTTTAAAAGTTTATTTTCATTTATTAGCTTCGAACAACAACTAATGGCACTATCTCTCTTTTCAAAACTATTCATTTTTAATTGCATATTTTCATTTTGAAGCTCTCTAATTTTAGTTTCAATTTCTAGCATCTCAGTTTCAAAGAGTTGGAGTTTTTTAAATTCAATTTTTCAAAACCCTTGATTTTTTCAATCTTCTTTTCAAACTCGTGATTTAATTGAATAATTTCAGATTAGCTTAAAATCACGTTTTCTTTTTCGAGGGTTTTGAAATTTTCGTTGACTTTATTTAATTCCTTTTCAAAAATTGCACATTTAGAACTTTCCGACTTCTTAAAACTATCCAACTCTTTTTGCAAAATGTTATTTTTTACAGATCAACTCAGTTTTATTTTTCTCCGGAATTAAAATTTCGTTTTCTAACTTTTAAAAGTTTTCTTGAAAACAGGAAAATTCTTTTCTATAGTCCAAACACCTTTTGCAATTAGAATTTTTGTTTTTCTTAATATTTTTAAGCTCATTTTCCAAATCATTATTTATCTAACGTAGTTTAGCTTGTTCCCATTTCAACTTATTATTTTTCATCTTAAGAGATTCATTATTTTCAATTAATTTTTGGCATAAGAGAACTAAATCATGAAATGAAAGATCACTTATCTCATCGGCTAATGAGTCTTCATCACTGCTGTCAAATCCTGTCTAGCACGTTTCTTCTACTAAGTCGATTGTGAGGGATTTCTCACCATTGTTGACTTTTGCACAATATATTGCATCAAAAGCATTCCAGATTTCCTATGCACTTTCACAATGAGAGATATAGTTAAAATTATATCGATTAATATGAGAATATAGTATATGCATAGCAAGAGCATTAATCAAAGTATTTTTCTCGTCTACTATATCACACCCATTTTCAATTATATCCCAACGTTTAAAATTAACAGATTTTAAATACAATTCCATTTTTAATTTCCAGTTTGAAAAATATGTTCCATCAAAAATAAGAGAAATAATACTAGACTGACTCTCGCTAAATTTGCAACTAGGGTTAGACATCCTTGCTATTAACATGCTCTGATACCACTTGTACCATCACTGGCGCCATTTATATTTGAGTCTGCTGCACTATGTAGTAGCCTTGCTTGCATATTGAACCGCTTCCATTGTATCCCATATTTCACTGCATATGTATATGTGTTGTTTACTCATGTATATATGTATGCTTGTGATTTTTCTTTGCCTCCATTTGTTTGGGATTTTTGTTTCACTGGTGGTCTTGTAATCTGATTCACTGGTCCAGGTACCCTTTTGTAGCTTGCTTGTGCACACTTGAGTTTGTATTGTCTTTTTTCAAGTCATATGAGTATGTTGGATTCATGAAGCTACATGTTGCTTTGTACTGTGCCTTATAGAAGTGTTTCATTCACCATGCTTGATTTTAGTTGGGCATGTGTGCTTGTTACTGTAGCCACCTCTTTTTGTACTGATTCATTGTGATTTTGGAATTTGTCTTCATGTATACATCAATGTCTGGGTTGCTCCTAACCATTTTATTGAACTTGTGCATTTGGATTGCACCTGTGTTGAATCCAGCTTATGGCTCGGGTTTGACCTTGTGCTCACCCGTCCCTGCTGTTTTGTCAAGTGTATATCGGTGTGCACAGCCTTGTGGCATGTACAGTGATACACTGTGCATGTCACAAGTTGTTCGTGTATGATGAATTCAAAATAAATATGATGACGAACTACCCAAATAACTGAGGCATACAATATTTTCAAAAACACATTTTATTTTATACTACAAAATATTTCTTTTTCAATTTTACTGCGTCAGTGTGTATTTTGCAGATAACTCAGATGCTGGATTCAGGCTGGAGCAAAGTCGAAGATAAAATATGAGTGAATGAGTGATATGTAGTGAGGTGCTAATGTAAATGATAATTGTATAGTGAGAAATTGTGTTGTAATTTGAAATTGTGTATATAGTGAGAGCTCAAATTTGTACTATTCAAAATTGTAATAAATATTTGTTTGAATAAAGTATCTGTTTGAATTTAATTTCCTTGTTATTTATTTATTCAGCAAATATTTATTTAATTATGTGAAAATAAAATAGTACAATAACAAATACCTTTCAATTAATATATATATATATATATTATCATCAAACAAAAACCATATACTAGCATATTCAACACTCCCAACTTTGTGTGGCGATGGTTAGAAGGACGTAAGTATTTCCTTCATTCTTTTTCAAGCTCACCAATTCAAGTCATAACTTTCCCTTTTAATCTACTAACATCCGGAGTTC
The DNA here is from genome assembly GCA_030737815.1 of Allium fistulosum. Lineage (NCBI taxonomy): Eukaryota > Viridiplantae > Streptophyta > Magnoliopsida > Asparagales > Amaryllidaceae > Allium > Allium fistulosum. The sequence goes on along the minus strand of CM060901.1, from coordinate 1,418,084,195 downwards.
TTTTAGGTGTTCGCCCATGTCCTGTAAGCGTCGATTTTTCAAGCGTTGTTGCTGCCATTTGCGCTACCCATGTCGACGATAGGGACATCAAACTTCTTATGACTGACGTGCTATTATCTTTGTTTAGTCTGTTGGAGGAAGGCCATACCATCGGCCTCCCCGGAAGTGCAGCCTTTCCAAGGAATGTTGCAGAGTAAAGAAGGGATACCACCAATCCCGTCGTGCTCCCAACCGAAGGGACTCTGGACGACACCGAAGAGGGTGAGATTAGGGATTCCCAGGCCAATAAACCTAGTGATGTTAATGCAGGTCTAGGGAAGGCACCTATGGTCGAGCCATCGCAAGGCGCACAATCCCGAACACCCACCAAAAGAAAGAAGAGACTAGCGTACAAGCTTCGTAGAAGAAAAACCACCGTGGATCTAGAGTTCGTTATTACTCCTGTTGAAGAGGAATCGTCTTCTCAACACTTGGAAAGTTCGCTAAAGGGATTTTCAGATCTTCAAATTCCAGATGACATCATGACCTATGACTTTTCGAATATTAATATTCAAGGACTCAACTCTCCCACTAAGAGTGGTGAAGGCATTCATCCTTTTGATAAAGGAGAGAAAACGCCGATGAGCAATGCCACAACCACCGGTCTGTTGGGGGAAACACTAGGACATTCACAACTACATGCACTCCACTACACACTTTTGTTAATCCTTCATTCAACAATTACTCATACGCTCTCACTAGGTTTTTGTAGGTGCTATGTCTAAGTCCCGAGCCTTTGATCGCTTAAGAAGTTCTTCATCATATTTTCGATATAGCCATGATTCAGAGTCTACCCGGCGCAGGGAGAAAGATGAGGGATGTGATAAAAGCTATCACTTAAGGAAATCTTCTTCTTCTAAATGCAAATCCCAGTCCCAAACATCATATCAAGGAGAATGGTCTAACTTTCCTGCTCACAGTGGAGACCAGCCTTCTTACAGCGGCCCTCATATCGCCGCATCTTACGAGCAACATTCCGGCTCCTCACGCTCTAAACAATCTCGTGAACTTCGATCAAGCAAACATCCAATAACATCCCCCTACTTAGAGGCCCAAAACTAACGGCCACAGATGCTGCAGTCATCCATAGTTATTAATCCTTGGCAACCAAATATGGCAGTGTTAGATTCATTGATACACAAAAACAAATGAATATGGAAAAATTTAAACTTCAAACAGAATCACATCTCATTTCAAAATATTTCCAATTCATTACATAATCCCAATATTCGCAAATCACGTTCATAGAAAATATATTTATTACAATATACGCCAAGAGCGACATATGAAGATGCCCCCTTGGATGATCAGTGTATATATAGGTAATATAACAACTTTGCCATTACAACCAACATAGCGGAATCAAAAGAAAAGAGAACTCTAAATTGCTCTCATGCCTCCTACATGTCTCTAGAAGCTTATTCGTCTTAAGAGGTACCTGAAAACCTCAACTCTCAAACTACTCAAAATCAATTGAGTACCCGAGGGTTTAAAGGGAAAACATAAACTTCGAGTTAGACATAAAGCCTGGTATGAATAATAATCTACCATCTCAAATCATTTAGATATCTAGTGAGACCACGCTGCTTAGTGGAATGGGATTCCCCTCACCAGTATCTCAAAACCTTTATAAAACCATATATTGTGCTCCTGCATCCATAATGGTTAAAACAATTCAAAATACTATAATATGATGATATGCAAAACAATTGAATTTGATTCTGGATTACCCATCCCCATTCAATTTGGACTATCTGCCTCTGTTATAGTTTCTAGGATTACTATTAACCTATTAGTTTTGATGGGCTGACTAATAACCGGTTAAACATTTAAGAACTCCCTGTCCAATTACATAGTTTTCATGGGATCACCATGAACCTATTGGTAACTCCAATATCTTACTCTTATCCTAGTTTTCATGGGTTGACTAGGAACCTATTAGTAACCCCAATATCCTTTCTTCATACCCTAGTTTTCATGGATTGACTAGAAACCTATTGACATCTATCAATATTTCATTCGGATATAGTTTCATGGGCTAACTACAAACCTACTGGCCCTGCCAGTATCCAATCATAGTTTTCATGGGCTTACTATGAACCTGTCTATTTAAAATCTTCTTTTTCATATAGTTTTCATGAGCTAACTATGAACCTGTCTATCTGACATCTTCTTTTATACGTTTTCATGGGCTAACTATGAATCTATTGGCCCCTGCCAATATCATACAATTTTCATGGGCTTACTGTAAACCAATTGGGCCCTTCCAATATCTTTCCTTTATATTTTAGCATCCTTTATTCTGGTCTTCCAGACACCCTGGATGCAATTCTACTCATTCAGGAGTTTATTCAATTTATATTCACTACCGGGTTCACCTAACTGGTTCTCCTACCCTTGATCCCCAAAATTCGGTTATGGGTCCATTATAAAGTGAATATATTCATATTAGAAAAAGCAATATAACAACATAGCACTACCACTCCTGTGGATTTAAAATAAAACACGGTTAATCCCTTTAACCTATTACTTTATTAAAGATAGCATCTTTTTAAAACTGTTATAAAAACTCCTTTAATATTGCCATGGTTTTTCTTTCAAAAATAGAGTTTGGGTCATAAAACCTTTCAATACCTTCGAAACCTAGCTTTCGACTTCATAGGATAGCCTCCTTCGAAAGCCTTAAAAATTATCTTCAAAACATTAGGCTCCTACCTTATAATACTTTAAAAGCCACCTTTCGAAACCTTTCAAATGCATTGAAGTTTTAGCTTTTAACATTAGAAGCTTAGCTTCGAAACTAGTTGAAAGTACCCCTTTCGACACTTATGGAAGTAACCCTTCCGAAACAACTTAAAGTACCCCTTTCGAATATATTGGGTTTATACTTAAAACATTATTTGGGTCAAAGTGAATATAGGAAAAATCTATGCTTTCGACACTTAAAACAAACCAAGGTTTCGACCCCTTCGGAAGCTATGCTTTTGACACTTAACCTTTCGTCTATCTCCAATCCACTGTGTACCATCATGGTGATACCTTATGTATTGGTTTCAACGCAGTTGGTTTCGACAAGGATGAAGGCGGAAGCTACTGTGTTGAAAGGCGCTTTCCTAAGTAGGCGGAACCACTTTTCAGAGCAAACCAGGTTTAATTCTTGTTTAAGTAAACTTTTCTCTAACAACCTGCCACGTGTCAACACTAGATTGGTTGCCTTAACATTTTCAAATTATTTTTCAAAAATAATTGCCGCTAGTCCAGATCTAAACCATGGTTAAGTTAATCAAACAAGCCCTTCCAATTTTTGCAAAGAAGTCCCTCTTCTAAAACAATTTATTTTGCATAGCAAATCACTTCGGAAAAATCCCCAAAAATTCCCAAATTTCACTTTATTCATGTTATCCATCATATCAAAATTCCAGACCCAAATTTTCGATATATTTTCCAAAATAAATTGTAAACCCAAATAACCATATTTTCCTTTGAAAATTCATAATAATCTTTCCATAGATTGGAAAATTCTCAAAATTGAAACCCAACTCCAAAATCATGTTTCTCATAACATAAAATTTTCCCATGGCATTTAAACATCATTTAATCTCGGTTTTGACCAAAAACCGTATAAAACTCCTTTTAAACAATCTTGTTTAAATCAAATAAATCATGAATCAAGCACATCATCGTCCAATATATCATAAAAACAAATTTATCCCTTAAATTTGAAAATATATGATTTAAAACAAAATAGAGATGGAATTATTATTCACCTTGCTCTAGATAAAGAGATTGGATTGAGATTGATTTCTCTTAAGCTTGATTTTCTAACTTTAATTTGGATTCCTCTTGACCTCTTAATGGATGACCGTTCCTCTATATTTTTGTTTGCATTTTATAATGACGTGAATGGGAAGAAAATAGTGGGAATGAAAATATATAGGGGAGAGGTTATGGATGGCAATTTCCAATAATACCCTCATGTAATTTGTTTAACCTAAAAACCCTTCTTTAACCCATTAACTATCATATTAAGCGCGACCTTAATTTAATTAATTCAAGTCTCAATCCCCTTATCACTTACATTTACATTATTTTATTTATCTAATTAAATCTTCTGAATAATGTTATCAAAAATTAGGGGTGTTACACATCCAATTGCTACTTCTGATTCGCCTTTACCCACTATTGCTCCCGATGTTTCTACAATAGAGAAGTTGGTCGAGCTTAAGGCCACTTTTCCAAAAATTTGCTTTGATGGGCTCAAATTCCTTCCTTACATTCATGTAATTTCAGGTCATGTCAAGGAGAGTTCTCTTACTTGCGTCAATGATGTACTCGTGCAACACGAATCGTTCCTACACTTGGTAGAAAAAGTCTCTGAAGTATCCATTGAGCGACAATATAAGATAGACTGCCTAAAGTTGGAAGCTATACACGATAAGGACATAATTAAACATCAGGATGTCGAATTGTTAGAGTTGAAAACACAACTTACTGAAGTAGAGAAGAACGATAAGTAAACGGCAGAGGCGGTGAGCCATTTGGAAATTTCTCACAAAAAGGAATTCGACGCAGCCCTTAGTCGCAGCAAGGCACTGGCTCTAGAAAAAGACTCCTTGCTAAAGGAAAAGGACGCTCTGGCTCACCGAGTTGAGGAACTTGAAGAACTTTTCAAAAAGGAAAGGGAGGAGAAAATGAAGATCAAGAATAATCGTAGAAGTGCTGCGAAGTGGTTGTTGAGGCCAGGAGCCTAAATATCAAGCTTGGCGAACAGTTCGCAAAAATTGAAGCTCTTAATGAGGAAGCTTGAGAAGAAGGCCGCAAAGAAATGATTAAACAGATTGAATCCCAAGTGGAAGCTGCTAAAGAATCCGGTAGGAATGAGATCATGGACTTGTTCGATCCATTGATCATCGAGTATAATGCCAAAGTTCTTATCCATCGTGACTTAAGTTTCCTTAGTGATGGTTACCTTGAATCACTTGCTAAAGCCTGGGAGCATGTGGTTGAGATAAAGAAGAGAGAAATGGATGGAGGTGAGCTCAATGAATAAGAGTTAGCATAGGAAATTCTTCATGGAAATGAACCTTTGGATTTGGCTGCCGCAAAACTCCAATACTTCAATGTTTTTGCACCTATCGAGAAAGGAGAAAATATTGAAGGATCTTCAAGGGCCGATCCTAAGGGTCCCTCTTTATCTCAAGCAGCCGGAACATCAATCTCCCTCGACATAGAGTAGGATTTGGGCTATGATCCAAACAAGCCCGGCTACCAATCCAAGATGTTGTCCCCTATTTTAGAAGGAGGTACCCAGGCAACCACGGAGAGCCAACTAGATGCGGGTATCGCAATTTACTCCTTAGTATATGAAAAGTTTTGTTCTTCATGCGCAATGTTTTTTGAGCTAATCTCCCTATTTTAACAAATTTTGCAGGTCTTCCGAGCCCTAGTCAAACTTCCAATACTAATGTTGTTGCAGAGCAACAGGGAAAACCGGTTGAGGGTCCGACGGCTGCTAATGTACCAAGGCTCGATGCTCAGGTCATCGGTGCTCTTGATGATGATAAAGTCAAAGATCCGCTCCCAACAGAAGAGTCCGACGACCAATGATTACTGGCGCCTCTGAACACACTGCCAAGATTAGCTTGAAAGAGCAGATTGGAAAGGAGGAGTTGCTGAAAAGAAAAGTTAAAACTGAGCCCATCGAGGTGGACATTGACGATTCTCATCTTGTGCCACTGTGAGTTATTCCACCAGGCGGGTTGATTCCTAGTGAACTTCCTCCTACCTCTGCATGCTCTCCTGCTAAAGGGGGTAAGTGATCTAGAAAAAGAAGCACAAGTGGCACTACTCCCAAAAAATCCAAGAAAGAGAAAAAGTCATAGAAATAGCAATTACTTCGGCTCAACGTGTACATAATTTGCATAGTTGTTTCTTTCATCAGCTGCGGTTGTACGGTCATGAGTTCTGATTTTTGGAATAACTTGTATTGCAATCTCAAAACCTGCTATGTGAATAAATGTTTTTTTTGTTTTATGTTGAGCTTTCTTGTGATACGTTATTTAAATAGTTGAACTATTACTTTCCATTCAATGTACTTGTAATTCGTTGTTCATAATTTCTGTTAACAATCCACCAACACTATCCCAAGGCCTCCAAGTGGTCGTACCCTCGAGTCGTATCAAACACTAGGCTCAGGCCTTAGCGTTACGCTATCGGATTCAGTGATTTTTGTGCAACTATACCCCTGCCCTTGGGTCTGATTTGGCAGGGTCAGGTGTTGGATGGACGAATTCCATCCTTAGCGAGTTTATACTCCTCCCGTCGGTTTTAGGCCGGAGTTTATAGAATAGAGAACAGTCGAACTCCACTCAATTATTCATTCATGTTCGTATCCATCTGTTGGGGATATGATTTAGTTGATGGGTGGTCGGATCGCACCCAACTTATGTGTATACTCTAGTCCATACTCTGAGGACTTCGAGTTGTTTCGCGGGTGGATGATTCACACCTAATTTATGTTTATACTCCAATCCGCACTATAGGGACTTAGAGTTATTTCACGGGTGGTCGGTTCACACCCGATTTATGTTTATACTCCAGTCCGCAATCTGGGGACTTAGAGTTATTTCGCGGGTGGTCGGTTCACACCCAATTTATGTTTATACTCCAGTCCGCAATATGAGGACTTAGAGTTATTTCGTGGGTGGTCGGTTCACACTCGATTTATGTTTATACTTAGTCCGCACTCTAGGGACCTAGAGTTATTTTGGAGAGCAGTTTTATCGCACTCTCTTTGATTGATTAATTTTCCCCCCAAGATTTAGGGTTTAGTTTAACGAGCGATTGGTCATATCTTGGTCGCTTTGATTTTGTCTCAGTTCAATAGTTGGGTAGGAGTTATTCGTTAATTAGATCATCAACCACATTCATTCCTTATTGTGTATCCCATCCTTTGAATTGTGATTAAGAGTTGTTAAACGAACAAGTTGATTGAGCTCATATTGTTTGATCCCATCGGGAGTTAGCATGATTGATTGATTTCAAACTCTGGGAGCCTATTCACACATATCGACACCAATCAGTTTCACTATGTAATAAGCACAGAATGCAATGGCAAACATAAATATAAAGGAAGCCTGAACCTTTATTCACTAAACGAAAAGGAATAACATAAACTGTCTTATTACACATTCATAAAATCAAATGCTAAAGCAGATTCTGAAAGTAAATACAACTGAAATATAAAGGAAATAAACTAAGTGAAATAGCGTCATAAATGTTCGCTATTCCATGCCCTTGGAAGTGTAATGCCATCGACAGTCGCTATCCTGAAAGTTCCTTCTCCAAGCCTCTATTCATTGACATATGGTCCTTCCCAGATTGGATTCATGTGCGATGGGGTAGGGAAAACTAGTTTTAGGATGAGATCGCCAATTTCGAAGGTTCTCGGTCGAACTTTAGTGTTCTAATACCAGGCGACTCGATGTCGGTGTGCAGCCACCCTCAAATCAGCTTCTTTGCGCTTCTCATCTATAAAGTTAAGAGATTACAAGTGGAGATCTTTATTCATTTTGGGATCGTAGTAAGTCACTTGATTAGAAGGGACTTCGAGTTCAATAGGAATAACGGCTTCGAAGCCATAAGCAAAGGTGAATGGAGTATGGCCAGTTGTGGACTTGTGGGTGGTCCAATAAGCCCAAAGTGTTGTAGGGAGTTCATCCACCCACCTTCCTCTAGCCTTCTTCAAACGCTTCTTCAGAATAGACTTTATGATTTTATTTACAGCTTTAAACTATCCATTTGCTTGAGGGTGAGCGACCGCTGCAAATCTCTTTTCAATATGATATCCTTGACAAAATTCTTTGAATTCAACATTTTTTGGTTGTGATCGTGGCTAAAGGTTCTGCTACGGCCCATTTGGTGAAGTAGACAACTGCAACGATTATGTACTTGGCTCCACCTTTAGAGATCGGCAAGGAGCCGATGATGTCTATACACCACATAGCGAACGTACATGGACCGACCATCTGCATGATTTCTGTTGCCGGAGCCCTTCGAACTTTTGCATATATTTGGCATTTATCACATTGTCTTACATAATCAGCTGCATCTCGATTTATGGTTGGCCAATAATACCCGTAACGGAGTATTTTTTTGCCAAAGTTTGCCCTCCACTGTGATCGCCGCATTCTCCTTCATGAACTTCTTTTAGAACACGTTTTATCTCATCGTGAGCGACACACTGGAGTAGAAGGACTGAAAAACCTTTCCTATACATAATTACTTCTTTCATAATATACCGTGAACCTTTGCGAGGGACTTGTCGCTTTTCATTTCTTTTATCAGGCAGGACTCAATGCAGTAAATATTCATTTATCAAGCTCATCCATTATTCCTTTTCAGTCTCTACTTCTGGTGTTTGGTCGGTTTCCATCATGTTTATACTTAGGGTATTTAATACTTCGACTGGAACCAAGCCCATCTGCTATGCATTGTCGGTACTAGCAAACTGTGCCAATGATCAGCCTCCCTGTTTTGATCTCGTGGAATATGTGAAATGTCATAGTATTCAAATTCTATCAACAACTCTTGAACTCGGGTAAGGTATGGGGCAAGCCGTTGTCCCTTAGCCTGATAGTCTCCCCCTAACTCGATACACCACTAACTACGAATCACAAAAGATTTCAAGATTTAACTCCAAGCTCTCTAGCGAGTTTAATTCCATCAATCAAAGCTTCATACTCGGCTTCATTGTTTGTTGCTGGGAAATCAAGCTTCAAAGCATAACAAATTGACTGATATTTAGGGATTACAAGCATAATCCAAGCTCCGGAACAATGATCATTAGATGCTCCATCGTGTACAATTTTCATCGTACAGTAGGGATTTCGCTACCTTCTAGAAGGTCATCTTGCACAGTAAACTCTGCTACAAAGTCTGCTAATGCCTGACCGTGGATATCCCTTTGAGGGGGATAAGTAATGTCGAATTGGCTGAGCTCAATAATCCACTTAAGTAAGCTTCCAAACGTCTTAGGTCACTGTAGGACCTGTCGTAATGGCTGGTAGGTGTAAACATTGATCAGATGTGCCTAGAAGTACGGACGAAGCTTTTGTGATGCAATTAGTATGCCAATTTCTCTATTTTTGGCTAGTTCCTTTCAGCTCTCGTAAATCATTTGCTGACGTAATACACCGGTCACTGGATCCGATTCTCCTCACGAATCAGAGCGGCACTTATAGCGTGTGCTGATATAGCATAATAAATGTCCAACTCCTCATGATCTACCGGCTTTGACAAGATAAGGGTCTCTCCAAATGATTCACCAAAGCTTGAAACGCATCTTTGCGATCCTGCGTCCATTCGAAGTTCCTTTTCCCTTTCCTAATCAAATCAAAGAAAGGGATGCATTTGTTGGTAACTCTGGAGATAAATCGACTTAAGGCAGTAACTTTTCATTTAGGCTCTGCACTTGTTTAATAGTTCTCGGTGCTTGGATATCACGAATAGCCTGAATCTTCTTGGGATTAGCTTTTATTCCATGAGCATTGAAAATAAAGCCCAAGAATTTTCCTGATGCAACACCAAACGAATACTTCAAATGGTTGATTTTCATCTTGTAATATAAGAGGATGTCAAAAATTTCTACCAAGTCCCTAATTTGGTCGCTTGATCATCGTGACTTCACGAGCATATCATCCACATACACTTCCATTGTTTTTCTAATCTGATTTTTAAACATCCTGTTAACTAAGCGCTGATAAGTTGCTCTGGCATTCTTCAATCCAAATGGCATTACTACATAACAGCATAGCCCAACATCCGTAATAAAACCGATGTGCTCACTATTGGGGATATGCATCGTTATTTGGTTATATCCCGAGTATGCATCCATGAAAGATAATAATTCATGTCCTGCGGTTGAATCAACCGGATGGTCAATCCTTGGAAGGGGAAAAATGTCTTTTGGACACGCTTTGTTCAAATCTAAGTAATCTATGCATGTTCTCCATTTCCCATTCACTTTCTTCACAAGTACAGGATTAGATACATATTAAGGGTAGAGGGCATCGTGGATAAACCTGTTGACTTATAGTTTATCCACCTCCTCTTTGAGAGCGGCAAACCTCTCCAGATTACCGTGTCTTTTTTGCTTCGCCGGGACATACCTCGAGTTAATATTCAATGCATGAGTCGCAATGGCAGGCGAGATTCCACACATGTTAGAGTGAGTCCAAGCGAATACATCTAGATTTGCTTGGAGAAAACCAGCAAGTTCTCTCACCATTGGAGGGTTGAGCTGTGATCCAATTTTTAGGACTCGCGATGGATCGTCGTGACTGACCGTAATATCAATCATCAGCTCCGCCGATGCAACCTTGGTCTCTTTGGGCTCCTCTTCGTCATCTCTCGAATCTATATCTCTATAGAACTGACTGTAGTGCCTGAGCCAAGGCTCAGGCGCTGGTTGTCAATCTTTGGTAGCTTGGATGCGGACAATCTTGTCCACACCCTTTCCATTTTCTTTGCGCTGAGCTTCCCTTAACTCAGCTACATAACAAGCACATCCAATCGTCTGATCGCCATGAACAACTCCTACACCATTATCTATCGAAAACTTCAAAGTCAAACACCATAGGGTAAGAGCTGCTCGGAATTCAGCTAGGGCCGGTTGGCCCAAAAACATTGTACGGAGAGTCAACGTCCAAAACAATAAACGGCAAGATTCGCACTCTCCTTCGTTCACCTTCTCCTAATTCAATAGGTAATTCCACATAACTAATGGCTTCAGTTGCAATGCCATTAAAACCATGTATACGAGCTTTAGATGGTTTTAAATCTTTGGCTTTCATTCTCATCTGATCATATGTCTTTTTGAAGATTATAATCACCGAACTTCCACCATCAATAAAAATCCTTCTCACCAATGCAGGACCAATCATAGCTGAAATGACCATCGGGTCGATTATTGGAGCCTCCACCTTATCTGCATCTCCGTTTCTAAATACAATATCATCTGCCATAGTACTTTGCTGGAGCTTCGTCTTCCATATTTGAACAGCATTCGAAATCCACATGCCTAATTGTGCTAGCATATCGCTCCACCTCTTGCCAACTCCTATTCGCTGGGTACGGTCCTCCGACTATCATATTTATCACCAATTTTCCACCAGTTCGCACAAGCTCCTCAGCCATACGTCGAGCTTGTCCTCGGTTGGGGTCAGATGTCCCATGCCCGCCATCTTGCAGGGTTTTTACAAAATGTTGCAGTTTCCTTTCCCGAATTAGCTTTTCTATAACATCCTAGAGATGCCTGCATTCATTAGTGTTGTGCCCATAGCACTCACAAAACCGACAATATTTCCCGGCATGCTTCTGCTTCTCTATGGACTCTTTTGGAGGCGACTTTCTATACTGCATGGTATTGCAAGTAGACAGTAGATATTTTCTAGGTACGTATGCAGTGGCATGTAATTATCATACCTTGGAATCCTAGGCTTCAACCTTCTAGAATCCCCCTTTCGCTCTCGGTTTCTATCTCCACCTCTCTTTTGTTAATTTGGCTTATTCTGAACGTTCACTTGGACTTTCCCAGAACTGTCATCGGACTGTTTTATTGCAATGTTACTTTGTACTACTTCTCCACTCGGTCCCGCAACATTCATTTCTCTAGAAAACATGGCTTCCTCCTTTCTTATAAACTGAACTGCCTTTGAATAAAAGCGCTCTAACGTGGTAGGCGGTTTTCCAACCAGCCAATCGCCAAACTCAGACTCTGGATCAATCCCTCTCATCACAGCCATATGTATAGCGTGATCATTCAGATTGCTGACCGCCATTACAACTGTATGAAATCTCTCCAAATAATCTTTCAACCAATCCACTAGAGCCTGGATCGCGCTGGAAAGGGACATTATGTCTTTAGGACGAGTTGCGTGCATTCGGAATTGCTCCACAAACTTGTTTGCTAACTCATCGAATCTAGAAATTGATCGCGGGGGTAGTCTCGTGAACCATATCGTCGCTATTTCGAAAAGGGTTATGGGAAAGCATCTGCACTTGGTCACATCATTGGCTCATGCAGAATCCATCAGCCACTCATATCTCATAATATGCTGCCTGGGGTTGGTTTTTCCCTCGTAGACAGGCATTGATGGCATGTTGAACCTTCTCGGATATTCTGCATGTAGAACATTATCAGTAAACGGGGTATGGCTTCTCGAAATTCTCCCGTCATCGTTAGTCAAGCCTTGGTTCTCTCTCACCAACTGTTTGACCATTGCCATTAAGTCCGGTGTTTGGATGGTTGGTGCCAAGCGGTGGTCATGCTCCACCTCGCGTGAACGATCCAGTCGATATCTATGGGTCATTTCACGCCTTCTTGGTTCACCATCTTCTTAGTACACATCTTGAACATATATCTTGTCATCATTCCAGAGGGGTAACTGGTCAACATTCAATTGAACTCCACCATCCAAGCCTTCAGGAATAATTCCAGCATGATTCCCCAAGTGTAAGGTAGGGATCCCTCCTCTAGAGGAGGGAGAAGGGATCGATACCGATCCTTAGGAAGGGATCGACGCCGATCGGTCGTGGCAGACCGTAATTGTCTGCCAAGAGATGCTTCAGTGCGATCTCCTTCAATCCTGCAACGCCTATGCCTGTGATATTCGTTCGATGAGCTTGAACTTTCCAATGCCGAATGTGGAGTGGGATGCCTTCTAGCCTTCCCTCGCCGCTGCTGAGTAATCTGGTTCATCAGGTTAATATTAGTCTGAATTTGCTGATCCAGTTGTCGACGGCTTTCCATCAACTCTCTCATTAGATTATGAAATTTAGCTCTGGTTATAGAATTAGTATGATTCTGAACTTCAATCGGATCAGCATACAAATTTGTAGTTTAATTGCTCGGGTCTCCTTGCTAAATGCTAGCAGTCTCATTTCCATCCACATTCTAAGAAGTAGATCTAGTATTTCTCACCATTATCAATCTACTTACTTAGATTTCAGCAAATCTGAGTGGTATTAGCAACTTTATGAAGATAACGACGGATCTCCTTTGGAGAATTTGCCCAATCAAGTAGCAACAAAGGGGATCCTAGCAAGTTGAGAATCAAGTTCTCAATGAAAGCACCAAAATGTTTGCAACCAAATTGATCACAAACACCCAAGAGTAGATTTATGTAGAGAAGTAAGTGAAGAAAGTAAAATTAAAACCGAGGGATAGAATAAAGGGACAGTTTGGCATAGGTCCCTAATAAGTTTCAAAATACACAAAAACCCAGTAAAAAAAAGTTTGTAAATTAGGTCCCTAGAATTAAGTTACCGAATAATGGCATACACTTATGCAATTATTCAGTAAATAATTGCAGACATTTATGCAATTATATCGAAAAATTGCAGAAATTTCCACAATTATTCATTGAAAAATTGTGGAAATTTCCGCAATTATTCACCGAAAAAATTGCATAAATTTATGCAACTTTTGGATATAATTGCATAAATGTCTACAATTATTCGGTGAATAATTGCATAACTATATGCAATTACTTAGTAAGTTAATTCTAGGGACCTAATTTACATACTTTTTTTATTGCGGTTTTTGTGTATTTTGAAACTTATTAGGGACCTGAGACTAATATTCACTAGAATAAACTAGCAGCCAAATAAAAGCAATAATCATAAACATAGGATTTATAGTGGTTCGGCGTTGTATGCCTACGTCCACTTTGAAGATTCCCTTTATTGATGAATTAATAATCTGATTACAGCAGCAAAGAATAGGGAAAACTTGATTACAATAAAGAGTAAGGTGACCTGCAGTGTAAAGATCCACAGAATGACCCCTTAGGCTAGTATTTTTAGGTGAAGACGACCACCAATCTCTCTGAAACTTCGGCTACGGGACCTTCTAACCCAAATGGGCCCACCAGAGGGGTCGCTAGGCCCAAATACCCATAAAGAGGGATCGGTACTGATCCCTTTATTATTTGAATTTTGAGCAGCAATCCCTATGGTGACTTCTGCATGCCTTAATATGATAGCCCTTCAAATCTTTTGTCATTTGGACTTAAGGAGCTTAAGCTATTACGTGACCTCTGATTTAGTATTGTTTGTGCACTGTCTTCTGTCGATCCCTCTTATAGGTTGGATGCCGATCCCTCTTCAACAGAGCCTGTTGAACCATATCTCCTAGCAAAACATGTCGATACCTTTTCAATACACTATACCGAGTCCTCCTCTGTGAAATGAAGCATGCCAATCCAAGTCAATAAGCCATGTCGACCCCGTCCTTGCTAATTGAAGTATGTCAATCCATCCTAATTCAACTACGTTGTTCCCTCGTTTATTCAATCATGTCGACCCCTTACTTACTAAACCATGTGAACCCTTTCCTTGCTCAACCATGCCGATCCCTTCCTTGCTCAACCATGCCGATCCCTACCCAGTTGCCAAACCATACCGATCCCTTTATTTAACTAAGCTATATCCCATATTTCAAGCATTCTGCATTGTTTATCTACCAGTTCCATTCAATTCTGACTTCATATAACCATCTGCACTTGACTTTCGGGTCCCATAATCATCACTTCGTAACCATCGGCCTTGATAGTAGTTAGATCTAACTCGTGCAATCAGTTCAATATAGCCGGGCTAAAATGTCGGATAACACCGTAATTCTAATTGACGAACGATCACCACCAATGGATTCATGTCATCAAGAACTACAATTTTGGCATATAATGTGTCTATTTTGGAACATTTCTATATTTCACAACTTTTAGTTAGAAGGAGATTATCTTCTGCTAATTACAATCAATAAAAATTATATGTTTAATCATCTAGTTATGACGTACTATTCCTAATCGAGCACATAAAATAATAATTTTTTAATTATTAATTACATCATTTATAAATTTGGTTTAAGACCATAAGGAGTGAATTATTATATCTTATCAATATATACACAAATATGATAAATCTCACTCACCGATTAGTCATGTCTCCTCTCCGATTTGATGTAGATTCCTCCTTTCATTCGCAATCCAAAATTTCCATGCCTTTAAGACTGCAAATTTCCTAATAACTTTGATTAATTTGCATAGCTCTATTTACGGTGATCGGTCTCATATATAAATTAATTTGAACTTGACTGGGGGAAATTACAATTGATTTTGTTTAGAGATAGGTGATGAAGAAGATGGAGATTAGAGGTAAGATGTTTAGGCTAAAATGTGATTAGAGAATAGGTTTTAATTTCTATTTATAGGCTGAAAAATATAATATCTAAGCAAAAATCTCGAAATTAATATATTACGGAAATATCACTGGTTTGAGTTCTTCCTATTTCTAGCTCGTTTAACCTAATTCAGCAAATTATATGAGTTTTCTAACTGTAAACAACATTTCAGACGCGATGAAATGGGTTCTGAAGCCTAGTTCTAGCTCTTGTATAAACTTACTATTTTTCCCTTTAAGTGAAATTATGATATTACCCTTTTTAAGTAATTATTTAATCTTGTAAAATTATGGAGTGTTACATTCTCCCCCTTAAATGAATTTCATCCCAAACATTCTAAGAGATGGATAATACAACTCACTTTACATCATACAACAAACAAAACCGATATATCTACATCCATCTAGCATTGATTACACAATGCAAGCAAAAACACAATCAAGAGTATAATATACATATGATAGATAAAACATGATGATATGAGATAAGTGCAAATGTAGCTAAATTGGTGTAGCGACCTTGAAATTCGAACACTTTGTCTTCAAATATCGAAACTTTATGAAATATAATTAAGTGTTATAAATATGATTTTTTAACATTGTTAGACATAATTTAGTTAATAAAAAATGATGAGAAACTTAGGGCCCGTTTGGTTTCATTTTGTATTTTGAGTTTTGTGTTTTCAATTTGCACTAAGAAATAGCAAGAAATAAGAGAAGAATATTTATAATTCTTAGCCGTTGGGACGACCAACGGACAACGAAAGAGTTTGATTGTTCTCCGTGCTTTTGTTAGCTCTCGAAACACGAAAAATAAAATAAACTTGTTTTCTATTTTATATGTTAATTTCATTTTTCAAAATTGTTTGTTTTCAACTATACATACAGCGGACGCATTTTTCTATAGACGAAAACACAAAACTAAAAACGACAAGTCAAACGGGCCTTATTTTTGAATTTTTTTACAAAAATATATTCTTCGAAGAAAAATCGATAATGTGACCAAAATCGGTTTATCGATAAACAGCTTTTCATCGATATAAGTTGTTCGAATCCTTGTGCACTTGACTAATGATCAAACTAACAAATTAGCAGCTAATTAACACGAACACACACACCTCTTCATAAATCTTCGAATGTTCTAGAGGCTTCTAATGGGATAAGAGATATTATCATGAGAGGGGTAAATTGGTAATTAGCATAAAGGAGAAGTGACTTAAAAGAGAAATAATGGGAGGTGACTCTTCCATGGCATGAAGGGGAGTGAAGGTAAGCATAAGCAACAAAAAATATAGCCTATATATGGAGGGGCATACCCTTATTTATCATTCATAAATTAATAAAGCTTTGAATTGAAAAATCCATGTCTTCTTCTTCTTCATAATTCACTAAAGCAAAATATTTTCAAATCAAATTCAGATCACTTCAAACATGGAGTGAAGCCTTACCACCATATCATAAAACCTTCTATCTAGTTAGAAGTTGAAAAAGCAAAGCCACACTCCCCCTATTAATAGGCCATGAACATTGTAAGGAGTTTGAAAGCAAGGCAAGGCAAAGGCAAGAAAATAGATGAAGGGAAAGGTGTTGCTAGGTTGAGGTTGAACAAAGATGCTAGGATTTTTGTTTGGTGCTAGGTTAAAGGTGAGCTAACTCGCTATTTTGATTGGAAAATATCACATATATATGTTGATGTTTGATTGTAGTTATGTTGTTGAATTAATATGGACATATAAGAAAACACTAATTTAATTGTTGATTCAAAAACAAGTGAAATATGAATGGACTTGAATATACTTGAACGAACTTGAATGGACTTGTATGTCATAAAGCAAGGTCTAGGAACAAAGCACATAGGTTGTACTTGAACATAGGTTTGAATATAACTCAAATTTGAAAGTGCACTCATAGCGATAGTCGTTATAGATGCAGTTGTGAATTGCCTTTTTTTGGCGATTTCTATGAAATTTTGTAGAAAGATCCTTAGAGGTTTCTCCCATATTTATAATGTTTTATATGTATATTTTTGTTATAATTAGCCTGGATAGTAAAAGGCTAAGTAATATCTCGAAAATGACCAAAACTTCACTTGTGCAAAACTGCCCCGTTTAGACTTGATTTTTGGACTTAAAAGGATTGAAAGATATAAGTTTAAGTATTTTGTTTCATTCTTTTTACAAGTGTTTACTGACTATTATTATAGTATTTTAAAAGTAGTTTGAGGTCTTTATGGATTTTTAAGAATTAATTGTGAATTTTTAAAGAAGAGGTTTTTATGATAAAACATGTTCTTTTCTAAGTTTTATAGATTTTACAAACTTGTTTATTTAAAGTAATATTTTGGATAAATGTTTTAAAACCTATTATAGGTTTTTTCAAGTATTTTAAAACTATATACAAATGTTTTCAGAAAGTGGTTAAGAATTGCTTAGTGGCTAAATGATTAATTATTTGATTACTTGTTTGAAAATTAATTAACAATGCTTAACACTAAAAGCCGACGAAGTAAGGCTTATCTATGTGTGAGAGTTAAGATTAATGTCGAGTAGGAATGGAGTAATAGAGCTCTAACATGTCGGTTTTCATTTTGGCCGAGGAATAATAAGTCGGAAAATGTTAAAAACGTGTTTATCGTGTTGATTTTTTACTTGTTTATAGAAATCATTAATACTATACTTAACACTATTACTTGACGAGGTAGACTTTTCTATTTGTGAAATTCAAAAATGAAGTGTCTAAGCAAGGCTTTGATGCAACCAATGTCTAGTGCTCTAACTTACCTGGCTTCACTCTTGAACAAGGAATAGTTAAGTTGGAATGTCGGAAACGAGTTAAGCGTACGAATCGCGATTTGTATATATAATTATTTTGACTAGATAATCGATTAGTCAATTATCAAATTTGACCCAAATTAACTTAAGAGGTAATTGAAAGGCTTCATGATTTCATACTAATGGGAACCCCCTGGGAGGAGTATTTGTACGAAACGCCTCTAGCTTTCACCTGCTTTTGAAAGAATCGGATTTGAATTAGCCAAAAATTAATCGATTGGTTTTGAAGAGTTTGGGTTTGTAAGTGTTTTACTTACCGAATACCACTTCAAAACTAGTATACGAGTTCTATATTTTAGAAGTGGTTGAAAAAGGGAATCTGTATGGAGATTCGAGATTTGTTCTAGATGCTCAAATCCATGTAGTAATTTGTGATCTGTTCAAGATATGGGACTACAATTAGGGATTTGTGTTCTGTTTGAATGATGAAGATTTGTATGAAGGATGTCGAACGTGACCTCGACATCGAAAATGATAGAAAATCGAGTAGGATGCACAGCCTGGTGTTTTGCTGACCTACGACTGGGTATATCAACTCCATATCTAGAGTATTCTAATCGATATGTTGCGCACATGAGTTGATGTTACTTGGTTCTACGTGGTTCTATAAGTTCATGCATGTTCTAGTTGTGTTTATCTTAATGGTATATTTTATATAGAGATATACGTCACTCGGAAGGTACTTTCTGACCCCTGTCAGAAGGTTGGCCTTAGTTTATCAAGGGATATCTTAATGGAAAATCTAATATGCAAACGTACCATAGCGGTTTTAAATGTAACCTAAATATATTGTTGTGTGACCAATGTAAGCATTACAGCTATTCAATATGATTATATCCTACACCCTAGATATTATCTATCATATCACTATATTAAACTTAATAAATGGTTGATTTCTTTTGAGGGAAAAACAGTTATAGGAATCCATACAAACTCAATAGTTACTGCTACATATTGCATGTATCTCGGGTTTTCACATCACAGACTTATGTCTGATGCTTGGTTTTTGTTTCCCTAAATTACACGCGTACTCTTTCGAGTAGGCTGAGTATGGCATGTTTTAACTTGGACACTTTAGAGTCAAAAATACAATCTGGAGGCTTCCATTACCTATCTATTTCTATTTTTATTGTTCCATATCAGCTATGTATGTATCAACATTGTGAGGAAAGGCAGTTATAACCGTCCATGCTGATAATAATACTTAGGTTTTATAACTTTGAAATTCATGTATTCAGATAAACCCTTTGTACTGTTGTTTTGATTTTATATATTATCGTTTCATTGTAAGATTCTTATGTTATGTTCTTCCTTCCTTGTTCTATTCCTTTTATTTTTCCCAAAAAAAATTCATTTTTGGCACTTGGATGTTCGGCACACGAATAGCATGGATGTATTAGTGTCGACATTCGAAGGTCGAAAAGTCGGATTGTTACATTTGGTATTAGAGCCCAAGGTTGAGTGAACACCTTAGCTTTGGTTGGGTATGGATCATTAGAGATAGGGTAAGAAACACCCTAAAATAAGTGGAGTATATTATATACGAGAGCATATTTGTATTTTCTATAAATCTATACCCCTTTTTAGCATTCCTTAGGAAAAATTTCTTTCTTATGAATAACTCTAGCATTTCATATCCTAAATATATTTTCTGTGTTTAGGTTGTACATCATGGGTACTAGACCTGTCAATGTTGGAGAAGGTAGAGGTAGAGTTGGTCGGGGTAGTACCATCATAAATGGTGGAGATCGAGCACCAAGGAATGTTGCTGCAGTCGTGGAACCAAGGTTGGATATTGTAGAGGAGGTTGTGCAGGTTAGACCTCAGGTGAATTTTGCACCGTGATTATGAGGGGCTAGGAGGTAAGAGGTTTGGTGGTACGGAGACGATCATAGAAGTCCAGACTTGGATCAAATTATGTGATCGAATATTTAGGGATATGGACCTAGATGACACAATGAAGTGCCAGTTGGCGTCATGACATCTGATGGACACAACCATGGTTTGGTAGAGTTATATCACTGCTGATGTCCAAGAGAATGACATCTCTTGGGCCCAATTTAAGGATGGATTCAAGATGAAGTTTTTCATAGAAGCCGGAAAGACTTTTTTGTTAAGGAGCTTCCTCAACTTAAAGTAGGAGGCCATGATAATAACGGAGTATGATAACCGATTCACTGTCTTATCTCGGTTTGGGCCTGGTTTGTTAGATACACCATTGAAGAGAAATAAGATATTCATCGTAGGATGCCTCTAGAATTCAAGGGAAGTAGGACCAATCACATCATGGGATCTTTTGTGGATCTTGTAAATACGGGTCTAAGGTTTGAGAGTGTGGCTCTAAAGCCGTCTATTGCTGCACTACCTAGGGACAACAAGCGAAAGTTCCAGCCGCCTAGAGATATTTCTAGTTTAACTTGTCATAAATATGAGAAGAAGGGGCATTTAGTAGGAACTGTACATCGATTGAGGGAAGACAAGTGGCGAAAGCATCGTTGGTTAAAGCACCTATTGCTAAGGTCCCGAAGATAGAGCCACCAATAGATAAGGCTCAATTTGTTCGAAGTTAGGGTTGCTATAACTACAATCAGCTAGGCCATTTTGCTAGAGAGTGTTTGTTGTTCCAGAAGGGAGAACAACCTCGAGCTTTTGCACTAGCTTCAACACCTTCCATTTCTACCGCTGTGAAGAAGAAGCAAGTTCTGGAAGGTATTCTATCTATTTTTGGCATTCCCATTCATGTCTTATTTGAAACTGGAGCTTCTCTTAGTTTCATATCTAGTATTCATGTTAACAGATTGAAAGTTGAGACAGATATGGCTTTAGATTCTATCTGTGTGTCAAACCCTATTGGGGGCTTGGACAGTCTTTGTATGATCTGTTTAGGAGTTCCCATTTCTTGTTTTCACCAACTCTTTCCTTACGATCTATATGTTCTGGGATTTATGGACTTTGATGTTTTGCTTGGGATGGATTGGTTATCTCGATATCGTGTAGTTTTGGATGGTGTAACGAGAACCATATCATTTAAAACCGGGGGAGGGAAAACTCTAGTATTGAATGGTGGAGAGCCCAGTTTGCTTATGTGTGGTTTCCTTTATTTTCTTGACATGACGGAAGAGGAGTTAGGTTAAATCTTGGTTGTTCGGGAGTTTGAGGATGTCTTCAAAGAGGTGTCGGGTTTACCATCTTATCGAGAGGTCGAATTTCGCATTGATTATTTGAAGATGCAAGGCCTGTCGTATTGCTTGTTCGTATACATGCACCGAAGGAGAAGTTTGAGCTATCTATCCAAGTTAGTGATCTGTTGCAAAAGGGCTTGATTCGGACCGAGTTGTTCGAGCTAGAGAGTGCACGTCGTCTTCGCTATGAAGTTGGACGGTTCCCTAAGACTGTGTGTAGATTATCGTGAGCTCAACAAATGAATTGTTAGGAACAAGTGTCCTTTGCCTAGGACAGCTAAATTGTTCGAACAGCTTCATGGAGCTCGAGTGTTTTCTTAGATTAATCTTACTACAAGGTTCCATCATTTGAGGGTGGTAGAGAAGAGTGTACCCTTAACCGCTTTTAGCTTGTTATAGGGTTCCAGCTTCATAACCGACCTCGGACTATGCTGCTACCTGGTCATGCCATTTGAATTAAAGAATGCAGGAACAACTTACCAGAGGCTTGTAAACCGGATGTTTAAAGGCCTAATTGGATGCTTGATGGAAGTCTAGATGGATGATATGCTTTTGAAGTTACATCATTCAAGAAACCACGTTGATGATTTGGCGAAGATGTTTGCTGTCCTCCAAAAGTACGGAATGAAGCTCAATCCCTTGAAATGCTCTTTCGGTATTGCGTTAGGGAAATTCTTAGGCTTTATTGTGAACCACCCTTGGGATTAAAGCCAATCTGAAGAAAATCGAGGTATTGAGAAAGATCGAAGCCCCAAAGACAATTAAGGAGGTCCAAAGCTTGATTGGGAAGGTCGCTTCCCTGAGTCAGTTCATCTCCATAGCCAAATATAAATGCATTCCTATCCATCAAGCGACTGGAGAAAGCCTTTCTTCGTATCGGTCTGGTTCGAATCCATCAGATGCACTCATCTTCGTATCGATCAGGAGAACTGCACTCTTTGTATCCATTGGTTGAAAGGCCTTGTTCGTATCCATCAATCGATATTGTTTCACATCCATCTGTTTGTATGGATCAAGCTATCCATCTGTTCGTATCCATCGCGTCAGTTGTTCGTATTCACCAAACTGGTTCAACTTCGTATCGATCAGTTGGGGTTAATTCACATCGATCTCAATCGCGCAGTTTGTATCGATCAATCAACGATCGATACAAATAAAATGGCCCTCAGCTATCGGTAAGAAATGGCCCATGAATATCGATACGAACAATGCCACGGTAATCGATACAAACAAAACAGCTTCGATCGATGCAAACGGGACCAGGTCAAATCGATACGAACAAGGCGCGAACGTTGGGGAGACTCGATCAATTCGGCATGAACTTTGGATCGATCATGAAAGCAAGCGCCACGTCAATTGGTATCACGTGCATGATCATC
Organism: Allium fistulosum; assembly: GCA_030737815.1. NCBI lineage: Eukaryota > Viridiplantae > Streptophyta > Magnoliopsida > Asparagales > Amaryllidaceae > Allium > Allium fistulosum. Next base: position 1,418,061,524 of record CM060901.1, on the reverse strand, counting down.
GATATAAAATGATCGATTCGAACAGCATCGATACGAAGAGAACAGCATACGAACAACACAAGCTTGCATCGATCATAACTCACAATCTACAAGTCCAAATGCCACCAAATTTTCATAGGAGCTTGCGTATAACCTAAAGAATGTTCATGCTAAATTTCGACTCGATTGGGTCAAATCTTGATCGATACGAAATTCGTTCATATCGATCATGGATCGAGTGCAAATCGGGTGGGATCGATCACGTGGGCCCACCCACGTGCCAGAAGTGGTCTCCCGAGATCTGAGCGAGATAGTTGCAACCTACGCCTATAAATAGCAGCCAGAACCTACAGAAAAGGGATCTTTTGGCTCTTTGACGTCCAGACTCTGCCGAATTCGCCATTGTATTCAAATTTCACTGTTGTATTCAAGATTTACTGTTGTAATCCATTGTAACCAGCAGAGAAAAGTTAATAAAAGTCAATCATTTCATAGTGGACGTAGGCAACATGTCGAACCACTCTAAATCCCTGTGTTTCTACGTACTTTCTTGTTTTGTTTTTGAAGTGTTTGTTAGATAATCCTCTTTTTCCATTTAATTTCTTCATTTTATCTCTTCAAACACTTCCGAAGAGAGTTGTGCCCAATTTGGTACAAACACTTTGGTGCTTTCACTGGGAAAACTTAGTTTTTCTCGTACTCGTTGGATCTACTATCAATATCGGATTGCACAAATCTAAGAAGAAGATCCATATCTCAAAGACTAAAGTTCTTCCATCCTATTCAGATTTGCATTAAGTCTAGGAAAGAGCTTCACTACCCATCATGGTTAACACAAGGACTACTTCTACTGCTGTAGATCCAGAAGGACGGGATCGACAGAATCCCGTGCAACTGCCTCCGACTGATCAGAATGCTTTCGGACCATCAAATCCGCAAGGCCCTATTACTAGGGAAGAATTCCAGATGCTGATGCAAGAGTTGACTCAGAGCCGCCTACAGCTCACTCAACAGCTCCGTGCCAATGCGGAACTAACCAACCAGCTAAACCGTCAGAGACGAAGGAGATCCAGGAGGGATCAGGCTTCCTATTCATCCACTGAAAGTTCAGCCACTTCTGATTATCATTATAGATCCATGCGCCCGCGACTGGACGGAAGTTACACACAGGCCACTGGGCATTAACATACATTGAATGTTGGGCAACTGAGAGTTGGCCCATCAGCCAGCCATCAGACTGGACCCTCCTCCTGAGGAGGCGCTACCCCACACCATATTACTGATAAACGTACTGCAACAGCTACTGATTTGGGGGTTGACGCTCGGAACCGAATGCATCCGACCCACCATTAATGCAACCATACTCCTGAGCTTTACGTCCCCGAGGACATAGAACCAAGAAGGCGAGACATGAACCGTCGACAGCGACCGGTCCCTCCTCGCATTATGGAACCCGACCACACCTTGGCCCAACATGCTCAAACTGTCCAGATGCCCGACTTGCCAACAATGATCCGTCAAATGATCCGTGAAAGTCAAGGCCTCACTAATGACGACTGGGGAATCTCCCGGAGTCTTACTCCTTTTACTGATGAGATACTTTATGCTGAATCACCTCGGCGATTCAGGATGCCGACTTTGCCCGTTTATGAAGGAAACTCATATCCTAATCAGCATTTCTTGAAATATGAATGGTTGATGAATGCTGCACGAGCTGATGACACGGTTAAATGCCGAAGCTTTCCGATCTCTCTGGGGGGCATAGAGACTATGTGGTTTACCCGACTGCCACCTCGATCTATCTCATGTTTTGATCAGCTGGGACAAAGTTTATTGAACAATTCCGCATGCATGTCGCAAGATCGAAGGACGTTAATACTTTATCTAGTGTCACTAAAGCTCCTAGAGAGACACTCAGGCGTTATTTAGAGAGATTTCATGCTGCATGTGCTGAGATCAGCAACCCAAATGATAACTCTATCCTTATGGCACTAACTATGGGGATTGAGCCCGATTCTGAGTTCAGCAGCTGGTTGGCCGGAAAACCCCCTACATCATTGGACCGTTTCTATTCCAAGGCAGCCCAATTCTTGAGAAGGGAGGATGCAAAACAGTCTAGGAAAAAGGATGATGCGGGGCCTGGTGTGGAAGGAATTCAAAGTAATATTGCTGTTAAACAATCCGGAGAGAGTTCCGGAAAAGTGCAATTGAACATTCAGAATAAACAAGATCAGCAAAAAGGCAATGGTAACCAAAATAGAAAACGGGATCAAAACTGTGGTCCACGACGTAGAGCTCCTATTTTTGATAATTATACTCCTCTGAATACATCGCTGGAGAACGTATATCTACAAACCTGCAATACCATTTAGTACAAGAAGCCTCTCCGAAACAGTCATCGGAGAAGAAAATTCAGACAGGGAAGTTTTGTAGATTCCACGAAAGCTACGGCTATAACACAAGAATGCCGTCACTTGCAGGATCTCATCGAAAAACTGATAAGAGAGAGAAAGTTAGAACAGTTTGTGTGGGCGCCGCAGTCTGGAGATGCGGGCCCATCGAATTAAAACCATGTACCAAATCCAGCTAGACAAGAAGAACCCGCTCGTACTGGCGGGAGGTTGGTGATAAACACTGTTAGTGGTGGTCCTCATGCAACCGATTGAAGCTGGAAGGAAATGGAGTCGTATGCCAGCTCTATCAGGCATGCGGACTTTGAATGTTGTAGTAATTCCGAAGATGGGGCTCCAGCCAAGCAACAAAGAACGATGGCAGATGACATCATATTTTGAGGTCGGGATGCCGACAGGATCGAAGCCACCACTATTGATCCACTTGTTATATCAGCTCAAGTAGGTCCTGCTTGGATGAAGAGGATCTTGGTAGACAACAGAAGTTCCGTGAATATCTTGTTTAAACGAGCCTATGACCAGATGAGAATTGAGACTAAAGACTTGAAGCCATGTTAGTTCTGTATTCATGGCTTCAATGGGAGTGCAACTATACCCACTGGAGTGGTGGAATTGCCAGTGGAGTTAGGAATTGGTGAATGTCGAAGAGTCCGGATACTGCAGTTTGTTGTTTTGGATATAAACTCCCCATATAATGCTTTCTTGGGCCGACCGGCCCTAGCTGAATTCAGGGCTGCCATTGCCCCCATGGTGTTTGACTTTGAAATTCCCTACCGATAATGGACTCGGAGTTGTTCAAGGGGATCAGGCCGCAGGACGAGCCTGTTTCGTTGCTGAGCTGCGCGAGGCGCAGCGAAAAGAAAAAGGGAAGGGCGTAGAGGAATCTCTCTGCATCTTCTTTGTTGATAAGTAACAATTAACGCCTGGGTCCGGGTCCGGGCCCGGGCACCCCAACCAATTCCAAAGAATTCTTGACCCAAGAGACACCGAAAGTGAAGATGATAGTAAAGACAGTCAAGCTTCTCCGGCCGAACCGACGATCGATGTTCCAATGGACGATAATGACGATTCAAGAATGATAAAGATTGGATCTCAACTAAGTCAGGAAATGCAAGAGGAATTGGTTGAATTTCTCCAGGTAAACCTTGATGTGTTTGCCTGGACGCACTCTGATATGTGTGGGATCTCGCCGGATATCGCAAGCCACACATTGAATATTGACCCACGTCCCGGTCAAACAAAAAAGGCGTGGTATGGATGCAGAGAGATCTGCCGCCATTAAAGAACAGGAGATAAGCTTAAAACGAATGGATTCATTTGAGATGCATTATACCCGGAATGGGTATCCAATCATGTACTTGTCCGAAAGCCGAATGGGAAGTGGAGAACATGTGTTGACTACTCAGACTTGAATAAAGCTTGCCCCAAAGATAGTTTTCCACTTCCTCGAATTGATCAGCTTGTGGACTCAACGGCTGGACATTAACTTTTATCCTTCATGGATGCGTACTCTGGCTATAATCAAATACCCATGCACTTGCCCGACCAGGAGCATACCAGCTTCGTAACCAATATGGGACTCTATTGCTATAAAGTTATGCCCTTTGGACTCAAGAATGCTGGGGCAACTTATCAACGGTAAGTTAATCGAATGTTCGCTAACCAGATTGGAAAAACTATGGAGGTATATGTGGACGACATGCTAGTCAAATCACGATTTTCCACTGATCACATCAGAGACCTGGAGTCAATGTTTAATATCCTCCGAGAATACAGAATGAAGCTCAACCTGTTAAAATGTCATTTCGGGGTTGCATCCAGAAAATTCCTTGGGTTTATCGTCAATGCTCGAGGAATCGAAGCCAATCCTGAAAAGATCTGGGCGATCAGAAATCTTGAAACTCCGAAAACTATAAAGAAAGTTCAGAGTCTCAACGGGAAATTAGCAGCACTGAGCAGGTTCATTTCAAAGTCTACTGACAAATGCATTCCCTTCTTTGATCTAATCCAAAAAGGAAAACAAAACTTTGAATGGACTACGGAATGTGAGGGCACATTCCGAGCACTAATTCAACATCTCTCCATGCCGCCGATTTTGTCAAAGCCTATCGATCACGAGAAATTGTACATTTACTTAGCGGTATCAGAAAACGCAATCAGTGTTGCTCTAATTTGGGAGGAAGACCGAATACAGAAGCCAGTCTACTATATAAGCAAGCGACTAACCGGAGCTGAGAGAAATTATCCGAAGCTAGAGAAGTTGGCTTATTGCCTTGTTATTGCCTCGAGGAAGCTCCGTTCGTATTTCCAAGCTCATCCAATCACCGTTTACACCGACCAGCCGTTACGACAGGTCCTTACGCGGCCTGAGACGTTTGGTAGGTTACTCAAATGGAATATCGAGTTAAGTCAGTTTGACATTACTTACACTCCAAGGCGAGCCATTCAAGGACAAGTCCTAGCAGATTTCATAACTGAATTTACTATCCCAGAGGACTTGCCCGAGACAAGCGAATCTGTAATGACCCGATATTTTCAACCATTCGCATCCGCACATGTCGGACTTGAATTGCTCAAAATACCGCGTTGTAAATAAAATTTGGCAAATCTCAGAATATACAGTAAATAAATAATCACATATCACAGACACAGAGTAAAATAATGCAGCGGAAGTAAAAGAAATAGTAGTTCATGAAGCTACTATATAAATATATCAGAGTTACATAAGATATAACAGAAGAAATAGAGTACAACAGAAGTCTCAATAAAATAACTAAGTACAAGCCGAATAGAACAACAGAACTGAAATAGATAGGACAAGACAAGCAGATAATCTCCAGCGATTCAAATCTCCAAGAGAGCGGAAATCCAAATCTGTGAATAACTCAGGCTGACCCGAGCGTAAAGCAAAACACAAAACACTCGAGTCAGGACAATATATACTTATATAGTGTAAACCAACTCAAGTGAACTGTAATAAAGGTACAAGTAACTTAAAGAATGCTCGGGATCGCCCATTCTTTAAGGATCCGTTAAACTATCTACTATGTAGTAATATTCGCTATTATAATAATGTCTAATATAAAATAAACATACTTTTAAATAGCATTAAGGAGTGACCCAATATTCCCCTTAACACGTAATAGTCCCAGTAGTCTATCCAGTATTAGCATACTCCCAAAATGGGGCTACCCTCGATACTCCACAGGCTACGGGAGAAATCACAAATCGTAGTAAAGCTCGATATGGTAGGTGACACGGCACAACTAGGCAATGCCAGGGTAGATATACCAATTACGCATCCGGACTGGTGGTGATGCATAGCAGCCACTACCGCCCACCTCGAACAACACTCCCAAATCGAGGGTGCGCACCAAATCAATCACAAGTAATAGAATGGTATCGAAGAAGTGTGTCCGATAAGAGGTGCTACCTCCTTGGTCCGTCAATCGCTCCTGTTTTAGCCACCTTATTCCAACTCATGGGATTTGGGTCCACGTATATACCTTAGGATCGTCGCCACCATCCTACTTCATTCTGGAAACTCCACCGCGTACACAGTTGTCAAAGTGGTTTTCGGTATCGACAAAGAGTATGTCCATATCTGATCCCGGTCTCTTTAACAACCAATTGTTATTATAACCCGTGGTTATAATTTAAAACAGTTTATACTTTAAAATAGAATATCATTTCAAATCCAAATCTTTATCAAAATAAAGATTTAATAATTCCAAACCATTTCAAGATATTTAAAACATCATATCATCTCAAAAACTTCATTTCAAATCATTTCCATGTCAAAATATCATATCTTTCCAAAACTTCATTTCAAATCATTTAATATATCAAAATATCATATCTTTCCAAAACTTCATTTCAAATCATTTAATGTATCAAAATATCATATCTTTCCAAAACTTCATTTCAAATCATTTAATGTATCAAAATATCATATCTTTCCAAAACTTCATTATCAAATCATCATTTGAGTTCAAATCCAATTATTCAACTTTAAATACCTTTTTAAATTCAAAGATATCATTCATTTATTATCATTTCAAGTCACCTTTAAATAGTTTATATTTTAATCAAAATAATTCATCTAAACCATTTAAAAGTGTAATTATTATACTTTCAAGTCAAGTATTCAATTTTCAAAGTTTCAAACCATTTTGAGTTCATTTGCTAAGTCAAAACCTCTAATTATTAAAATTTCAGCCTTTCACAGCATTTAGAAAAAACTGTTATAAGTTATATTTGAAACATTTTAATTCAGCAAAGACAGCACTTAAAAACTGCTGTTATATCTCATTTCTAGTTGAAAAATTAGTTTAAACACCAAGGACAGCATTTCCAGAAATGCTGCGGTAGCTCAGATTTCAAAACAAAGGTTTTATTTGATTTTAACAAAGACTGCAGACTACTACAGCATTTCCAGAGAATGCTATAATAGACCTGAGTTAAGTTTTTGCCTATTAGTTCAACTACAGCAACTGTAGCATTTCAGAAATGCTGTAGTAGCCCTTTTATTCAATTTTTAGTGTAATTCAGAACCATAGCATTTCTGAATGCTATTAAAAGTGATTTCCAGCTTTTTAGTGTATTTCCAGCAATTAAATAACTTCATTTTAAACTCTTTAAACATTTTAAAAATCATAATTTAACATTAAAAATGTTCATTAACATATCATTAAACATTTTGATTTTTATTAAACCAATTTCTTATAAATAAATCCAAATTTCAATAATTCCACTTATTAGTTCAAGTGTATAATTTCCTTTTCTTCACTTTCAACAAATAAACTTAACACTTCAAATTTAAATTACCATTTCAAAAATTTAACTAAATTTCCAATTTTATTTAATTAATTAAAACCTTTAATTAAAACCAAATTTACATTTCTCAGTCAAGCTATATTTTAAAATTACAATTTAAGCATTCATTTATTTAACCACTTAAATTCATAGAAAAATCAATAATACTTTAATAAATCACTTAAATTAAAATTTAAATCAAATTATCATATTTACCATTTTCCAAATGTAATTAAATTTCCATTTTTATTCATATAACTTAAATATCATTTTAACCAAAATTCCAAATTCCAAACTTAAGTTATATTTCAATAATCCAATATAACCATTCATTAGTTACATTTTAACTCATAGAAAAATCATAATTTCTTTATTTTAAAACATTTCAAAATCTATTTAAATCAAATTTCATAAATTTATATTTTTAAAATACTTAAAAATATCCAAAACACTTTATAAAATAACCACGGGCCTGTATATAGTTTTCTAACCTAGGTCAAGTGATACGGATATGTATCATTTCAATCCGCAGTTTAAAAAGAAAAATCCAGGTTCTATCATTTCAAACCCACAATCCCAAGTAAAATAAATGAATTTGAAAACCGCTCAGGCCTATCATTTCAGCCCATAACGATTTTCCCTTATTCTAAAGTCCGTTCGGGTATGTATCATTTCAACCCATAGCGATTTCTATACTAACAGGGAACTTGCAGTGTGACAAACTGATAAAAATACTAAAATAGCATGATATAACAGTAACATATGATATAACAGGTGTAATAACAGGTGTGAACATCATATGATAATAATATAAGCATATATAACATGATGATATACATTACAGATTCAAATGGTGTCGGTTTATCAGTTATATAGGTACATATTGTCTGGTGAGAATAACTCACTTTTTTTATGCTGGAGATATCAATTAGAATGACACAACGGATCCAGAAGGCACGACCTTTGATTTGAGTGGAGAGAAATAGCCAAGATATCATCTTGTAAACAACCCCAAAACAAGACAATATAACTTATGAATATTCAACCATAATATATTAAAATAAATTGAAATTGAAAAGCAACAAAGACAAGATAACTTGACCTTGCTACAACCATTCAAAAGCTTGACCAAGGGGGTTCATTTTCTCAGCCATGATGATGAGTGTGGGAGAGACAAGGTTAACTTCCTCGAATACATAAGACAAAACAATACAAACAATATAAGTTTCAAAACAAATTACGCCTAAACAACATAAAAAATCAAAGCCCAAAACAACTTCAAATGGTTTGCACTTGTTCTTAACTTCACATGGATCAGTAAGGGATGGATTTATCACAGCCATGGCATGCACTAAGGTCTGGTTTGGGTCGTATAGGGGTCGGCCATGCATAGAGAAAATGGTGCACTAGTTGGTGAGGCAAGAGGCTAACACTTCAAGGCAAAAGTATGGATTCAAGGCAACTAAAGGGCTCGGCCTAGGTCATGGAGGACATGGCTATCTCAGGTGGGGTCAGTGGGTGGTGTGCGGAGGTGTCTCAGGTCTGAAACAGGCTGGTGGTGGTGGTTGGTCGGCCTAGGTGGTGGAGAGAGGTGGTGGAAGGAGGATGTGCTTGGCTATGGGATCTAGGTGATGTTGCATCAAAACTATGGTGGTTCTTCATCACATAGGGGCTAGGCTATGGCATGGGAAGGGGCTGGAGGAGGTGTTGGTCAGAGGGCATGGTGGTGGAGGTGGCCAAGGTGGTGGATGTGGTGTTGGCCGATCCAAAGAAGAGGAGGACAAGTGCAAAATCATGTGGAAACAAAGGAAAACATAGAAAAGAAGAAGGTTTTTTACCCAAAAATCTTTGCAAATGATGATGGCCATGATTTTTGTGATTGAGAAGAGTTTGTATACAGAAATGAAAAGAAAAATAAGCAGCTGAAAGAAATGTTAAGGTCGGCCAAAGAAATTGAATGAAAAAGGTTGGAAAACGAAGAGACGGGAAAAAAAGAGAGCCTTAGGCAAACCAAGAGTCACAAACTCTTCAAATTTCAATTATTAATTTAGAAATTTGTAAATAAATATAAAACTGATAAATAAAGATAAAAACTCATTAAAGAAAATTAATATATAAAATAAATAATTAAATTTTAATTATACAGCATTTAAATTAAGAAAATGGCTAAAATTTGCAAACTAGGCTTTAAAAATTTAGAAATAACCTCAATACACTTTGGAAACATTTATTTTAATTTGAATACCTGTAAATTGAATAAAATAAAGTAAAACACAGCAAATAAGAGTGAATGCATAAAATAAATAAATAAATTTTAATTATATATAATTAAATTAAGAAAATAGCAAAGAAAAATAGAATTTAGGCTTTAAAATTAGAAAATAAATTCAACAAGCTTTGGAAAAATTATTTAATCACTTTAAAAATATTAAAAGATAAAAATATACATAAAATAACATATTAAAACAAAATATGACATTAAAAATATAATTTATATGATTTAAAATAGACAATATTGCTAAATAAATCGGTTTATACACAATATTGAAATACACATAACTTTCACAATTTAACTCCGTTTCCAATGAAACGAAAAGAAATATTCAAGTTATTAAATCTATTTTCATAATAAAATATAAAATTTAAGATTTTAAATAATTTAAATTTTGAAATTTAAAAGTCAAAGTTTTGAACAGTTTGACCAGAAATTCACTTTTCAGTAAAATATTCAATTTACACCATTTTGAAATTACAATTCACTTAATAATCAACATTTGTATTTAAAAAATGTAATGTTTGAAATAAACAAGTTTAAAATAATTTCAAAATAAAATAAAGTCAAATTTAAAATATATGCAAAAATCTAGGGTTGTTACACTCTCCCCTACTCAAAACTTTTCGTCCCCGAAAAGGAAGGAGGTACGGGAAAGCATAGGAAAAAGATAGAGTGAAATTAGATTAAGAAAAGATGACAAGGAGATTGAAATTATACCTGATAACTATTGTTATAGGTAAGTTTAACAGGGTGGATGGCAAGCAATGCTCAGATTAAAATAAGTACCAAACATTATCAAAGATTATAGAAAGATTTCTAAATAGAAAGATTATAGAAAGATGCCTATGCCAGTCTGTAGTAAGATGAGGAAAATAAGGACAACTAAAAGACAGTTTGAAAACAAGATAAGATAATAAGTTGGAAAACAAAGTAAGATCATAGGTTTGAAATTTTCATGGTTTCAGATTAAATGGATAATTAATTTTACACATGTTAAATAAATCTTACTATCTCTAATTTCATTATCTTATCATCCAATTTTCTTAAACTAACAATTTCAAAAATCATGGATTTGAAAAAAAATCATTATTATACTCATAATGTACTTAATAAATTTAAGTCTTCTTTATTCCTAATTAAAATTAAATTTATCCCTCTCAATATATTTTATCACCTATGTTAAACGTACTTACACTTATTATAACTGTTTAAATTTATCCTTAATTCCTTTAACATCATTTATATTGAAAATTATTCAATTAACCTTTTATTCTATTTACTTCTGTTAGTCTCTTTTTTAACTAAAATTTAAGTGTGTAACATTTATTATAACCACTCAAATTTTATTTATAAAAACTTTTTATGTTGTATATTATCCAATTACATTGTTAACTTCTGAAAATTAAGGTAAGTTATATTTAAATGCAATTGTGTTATACAAATAAAACTTTCCAATTCAATTATCTCAAGCTTGAATATTTATTCAAAATTTTGATTTTCTTTTTATACTTGAAGTTATTATTTAAGATAGAATTTAAGAATAAAACTTCCGATTCTTTTCAAACCATTTAGAGATAAATAAATGTATGCACAAAATTTGTCAAATCAAATTTTAAATCATATATCTATATATATATTATAAATCAAATCATCTTTAGAAATTCAAATCAATTAGATTTCCCAAAACAAAGCTATAGCAAAACTACAGAATGGTTTCTTCACTTCGAAACTCGAAAATGAAAGTCGATGATGCTGCAGTCATCACTGAAATTATTTTCCAGCGACAAAGAGACGAGCACTGATTTTTAAACTTTAAAATTCTTTGGAAACAAATTTCTATTCAAAAATACTTTAAATAATATATCCTTTTAAAGCTTTAAACACAAAGTTCGAAATCATCAGAAATTAAATTCTCAAATTCTTGATTTAAATTCATTTCAGTTCCCAAATCAAATTTATAAACAACTATTTATAAATTCATTTATAGAATGATAAATCAAGTATTATCATTTCAACTAATCAATTTAAATCAATTTATTAAGTTCCATAAATTTACTTATATCAAAATTTATTTCATTAACCAAATTTTAAAATAATATAGTGTCAGTTTGTTCTGTCAAAGTGTTTTAGAAATCCTATCGATAGCGTTGATCAGACGAATCGATCGGAATCCCAAATCAACATCAACAACTCAAACAACACAATATATAAAACAAACATAGATTTACAAGTACGAATTCGAAATGTTTGGAGATATTTTGGAAACAAAGACAAGATGATTAATTGACAAAATATGAAGATGGATAAGCTTAGGTAAATCGCGGGCAACCTTAACCGGGTCAACCGTGACTTAAAGAATAAGTTCAATGTGGATTTTCTGGGGTAAATCTACATTCGATCTCAAGAGATAGAGTTTGGAATAACAAAAGATATTAGCATCTAAACCAAGGATAAATATAAATATCTGGTGAATCAATGCTAATTTGTAAAGGAGTTTCCCTCTTTTACAAGTCATTAGAATATTGGCGGGACCGCCAATTCACTATAAAGCTCATTCGAAGTGGAGTTATGTGATACTCCAAAATCAAAAGAAGATGAATAGTGAGGGACAAGAATGAATTTTGGAACCGTAGGGAACGTTCCAAAAATACAAAGGAAATTTGAATCAAGAGGAAAAGATTCAAACTTGAACGAAAGTGATTCTGTAAATAAATCTACTCCATATGCTGAGTTTTGCCTCAAAGCCAAAGCTCTGATACCAACTGTAACGACCCGATATTTTCAACCATTCGCATCCGCACATGTCGGACTTGAATTGCTCAAAATACCGCTTTGTAAATAAAATTTGGCAAATCTCAGAATATACAGTAAATAAATAATCACAGATCACAAACACAGAGTAAAATAATGCAGTGGAAGTAAAAGAAATAGTAGTTCATGAAGCTACTATATAAATATATCAGAGTTACATAAGATATAACAGAAGAAATAGAGTACAACAGAAGTCTCAATAAAATAACCAAGTACAAGTCGAATAGAACAACAGAACTGAAATAGATAGGACAAGACAAGCAGATAATCTCCAGCGATTCAAATCTCCAAGGGAGCGGAAATCCAAATCTGTGAATAACTAAGGCTGACCCGAGCGTAAAGCAAAACACAAAACACTCGAGTCAGGACAATATACTTATATAATGTAAACCAACTCAAGTGAACTGTAATAAAGGTACAAGTAACTTAAAGAATGCTTGGGATCGCCCATTCTTTAAGGATCCGTTAAACTATCTACTATGTAGTAATATTCGCTATTATAATAATGTCTAATATAAAATAAACATACTTTTAAATAGCATTAAGGAGTGACCCAATATTCCCCTTAACACGTAATAGTCCCAGTAGTCTATCCAGTATTAGCATACTCCCAAAATGGGGCTACCCTCGATATTCCACAGGCTACGGGAGAAATCACAAATCGTAGTAAAGCTCGATATGGAAGGTGACACGGCACAACTAGGCAATGCCCGGGTAGATATACAAATTACGCATCCGGACTGGTGGTGACGCATAGCAGCCACTACCGCCCACCTCGAACAACACTCCCAAATCGAGGGTGCGCACCAAATCAATCACAAGTAATAGAATGGTATCGAAGAAGTGTGTCCGATAAGAGGTGCTACCTCCTTGGTCCGTCAATCGCTCCTGTTTTAGCCACCTTAAGCCAACTCACGGGAGTTGGGTCCACGTATATACCTTAGGATCATCGCCACCATCCTACTTCATTCTGGAATCTCCACCGCGTACACAGTTGTCAAAGTGGTTTTCGGTATCGACAGAGAGTATGTCCATATCCGATCCCGGTCTCTTTAACAACCAATCGTTATTATAACCCGTGGTTATAATTTAAAACAGTTTATACTTTAAAATAGAATATCATTTCAAATCCAAATCTTTATCAAAATAAAGATTTAATAATTCCAAACCATTTCAAGATATTTAAAACATCATATCATCTCAAAAAATTCATTTCAAATCATTTCCATATCAAAATATCATATCTTTCCAAAACTTCATTTCAAATCATTTAATATATCAAAATATCATATCTTTCCAAAACTTCATTTCAAATCATTTAATATATATCAAAATATCATATCTTTCCAAAACATCATTTCAAATCATTTAATGTATCAAAATATCATATCTTTCCAAAACTTCATTATCAAATCATCATTTGAGTTCAAATCCAATTATTCAACTTTAAATACCTTTTTAAATTCAAAGATATCATTCATTTATTATCATTTCTAGTCACCTTTAAATAGTTTATATTTTAATCAAAATAATTCATCTAAACCATTTAAAAGTGTAATTATTATACTTTCAAGTCAAGTATTCAATTTTCAAAGTTTCAAACCATTTTGAGTTCATTTGTTAAGTCAAAACCCCTAATTATTAAAATTTCAGCCTTTCACAGCATTTAGAAAAAACTGTTATAAGTTATATTTGAAACATTTTAATTCAGCAAAGACAGCACTTAAAAACTGCTGTTATATCTCATTTCTAGTTGAAAAATTAATTTAAACACCAAGGACAGCATTTCCAGAAATGCTGCGGTAGCTCAGATTTCAAAACAAAGGTTTTATTTGATTTTAACAAAGACTGCAGACTACTACAGCATTTCCAGAGAATGCTATAATAGACCTGAGTTAAGTTTTTGCCTATTAGTTCAACTACAGCAATTGCAGCATTTCAGAAATGCTGTAGTAGCCCTTTTATTCAATTTTTAGTGTAATTCAGAACCATAGCATTTCTAAATGCTATTAAAAGTGATTTCCAGCTTTTTAGTGTATTTCCGGTAATTAAATAACTTCATTTTAAACTCTTTAAACATTTTAAAAATCATAATTTAACATTAAAAATGTTCATTAACATATCATTAAACGTTTTGATTTTTATTAAACCAATTTCTTATAAATAAATCCAAATTTCAATAATTCCACTTATTAGTTCAAGTGTATAATTTCCTTTTCTTCACTTTCAACAAATAAACTTAACACTTCAAATTTAAATTACCATTTCATAAATTTAACTAAATTTCCAATTTTATTTAATTAATTTAAACCTTTAATTAAAACCAAATTTACATTTCTCAGTCAAGCTATATTTTAAAATTACAATTTAAGCATTCATTTATTTAACCACTTAAATTCATAGAAAAATCAATAATACTTTAATAAATCACTTAAATTAAAATTTAAATCAAATTATCTATTTACCATTTTCCAAATATAATTAAATTTCCATTTTTATTTATATAACTTAAATATCATTTTATCCAAAATTCCAAATTCCAAACTTAAGTTATATTTCAATAATCCAATATAACCATTCATTAGTTACATTTTAACTCATAGAAAAATCATAATTTCTTTATTTTAAAACATTTCAAAATCTATTTAAATCAAATTTCATAAATTTATATTTTTACAATACTTAAAAATATCCAAAACACTTTATAAAATACCCACGGGCCTGTATATAGTTTTCTAACCTAGGTCAAGTGATACAGATATGTATCATTTCAATCCGCAGTTTAAAAAGAAAAATCCGGGTTCTATCATTTCAAACCCGCAATCCCAAGTAAAATAAATGAATTTGAAAACCGCTCAGGCTTATCATTTCAGCCCATAACGATTTTCCCTTATTCTAAAGTCCGTTCGGGTATGTATCAATTCAACCCATAGTGATTTCTATACTAACATGGAACTTGCAGTGTGAAAAACTGATAAAAATAATAAAATAGCATGATATAACAGTAACATATGATATAACAGGTGTAATAACAGGTGTGAACATCATATGATAATAATATAAGCATATATAACATGATGATATATATTACAGATTCAAATGGTGTCGGTTTATCAGTTATATAGGTACATATTGTCTGGTGAGAATAACTCACTTTTTTTATGCTGGAGATATCAATTAGAATGACACAACGGATCCAGAAGGCACGACCTTTGATTTGAGTGGAGAGAAATAGCCAAGATATCATCTTGTAAACAACCCCAAAACAAGACAATATAACTTATGAATTTTCAACCACAATATATTTAAATATATTGAAATTGAAAAGCAACAAAGACAAGATAACTTGACCTTGATACAACCATTCAAAAGCTCGACCAAGGGAGTTCATTTTCTCAGCCATGATGATGATGAGTGTGGGAGAGACAAGGTTAACTTCCTCGAATACATAAGACAAAACAATACAAACAATATAAGTTTCAAAACAAATTACGCCTAAACAACATAAGAAATCAAAGCCCAAAACAACTTCAAATGGTTTGCACTTATTCTTAACTTCACATGGATCAGCAAGGGATGGATTTAGCACAGCCATGGCATGCACTAAGGTCTGGTTTGGGTCGTATAGGGGTCGTCCATGCATAGAGAAAATGGTGCACTAGTTGGTGAGGCAAGAGGCTAACACTTCAAGGAAAAAGTATGGATTCAAGGCAACTAAAGGGCTCGGCCTAGGTCATGGAGGACATGGCTATCTCAGGTGGGGTCAGTATGTGGTGTGCAGAGGTGTCTCAGGTCTGAAACAGGCTGGTGGTGGTGGTGGTTGGTCGGCCTAGGTGGTGGAGAGAGGTGGTGGAAGGAGGATGTGCTTGGCTATGGGATCTAGGTGATGTTGCATCAAAACTATGGTGGTTCTTCATCACATAGGGGCTAGGCTATGGCATGGGAAGGGGATGGAGGAGGTGTTGTTCAGAGGGCATGGTGGTGGAGATGGCCAAGGTGGTGGATGTGGTGTTGGCCGATCCAAAGAAGAGGAGGACAAGTGCAAAATCATGTGGAAACAAAGGAAAACATAGAAAAGAAGAAGGTTTTTTACCCAAAAATCTTTGCAAATGATGATGGCCATGATTTTTGTGATTGAGAAGAGTTTGTATACAGAAATGAAAAGAAAAATAAGCAGCTGAAAGAAATGTTAAGGTCGGCCAAAGAAATTGAATGAAAAAGGTTGGAAAACGAAGAGACGGAAAAACAAAGAGCCTTAGGCAAACCAAGAGTTACAAACTCTTCAAATTTCCATTATTAATTTAGAAATTTGTAAATACATATAAAACTGATAAATAAAGATAAAAACTCAGTAAATAAAATTAATATATAAAATAAATAATTAAATTTTAATTATATAGCATTTAAATTAAGAAAATGGCTAAAATTTGCAAACTAGGCTTTAAAAATTTAGAAATAACCTCAATACACTTTGGAAACATTTATTTTAATTTGAATACCTGTAAAATGAATAAAATAAAGTAAAACACAGCAAATAAGAGTGAATGCATAAAATAAATAAATAAATTTTAATTATATGTAATTAAATTAAGAAAATAGCAAAGAAAATAGAATTTAGGCTTTAAAATTAGAAAATAAATTCAACAAGCTTTGGAAAAATTATTTAATCACTTTAAAAATATTAAAAGATTAAAATATACATAAAATAACATATTAAAACAAAATATGACATTAAAAATATAATTTATATGATTTAAAATAGACAATATTGCTAAATAAATCAGTTTATACACAATATTGAAATATACATAACATTCACAATTTAACTCCGCTTCCAATGACACGAAAAGCAATATTCAAGTTATTAAATCTATTTTCATAATAAAAGATAAAATTTAAGATTTTAAATAATTTAAATTTTGAAATTTAAAAGTCAAAGTTTTGAACAGTTTGACCAAAAATTCACTTTTCAGTAAAATATTCAATTTACACCATTTTGAAATTATAATTCACTTAATAATCAACATTTGTATTTAAAATATGTAATGTTTGAAATAAACAAGTTTAAAATAATTTCAAAATAAAATAAAGTCAAATTTAAAATATATGCAAAAATCTATGGTTGTTACAGAATCTCCTAAGTATATCTGGAAGCTGCATACTGATGGTGCATCTAATGACCGCTTCTCCGGTGCAGGAGTTGTGCTTGAAACTCTTGAAGGTCGATCTATATGCTATGCTTTAAAGTTTGATTTTCGTGCGACCAACAATGAAGCCGAGTAGGAAGCCCTACTTTCCAGATTGAGGCTTGCTAGAGATTTGAAAATCATTGTTGTGGAGAATTATTGTGATTCACAATTGGTCGTGTGTCAAGTTCGGGGGTATACCAGGCCAAGGACCGAAGATTGGCTGCTTACCATGCTTGGGTTCAAGATTAAATCAGTTCGATTACTATGCCATCTACTGCATTCCCCGAGAGCGCAATCAAAAAGCTGATTCATTAGCGAAGTTAGCCAGCACAGGCGAGGCACAACAAATGGGACTCGTTCCCATGGAGACATTAGCTTCCCCGAGCATCGTACAGATGGAGACGGATTGGATATTTGAGGTTGTTCATGATAAGGAGTCATGGATGACTCCGTTCAGAAATTATCTTGAGCACGGAACCTTGCCAGAGCGCAGGAGTGAAAAGAGACAGACTCTTTAAAAAGCCTCACGATTCACCATTCAAAATGGAGTTATGTATAGAAGAGGATACTCTGTTCCTTTACTTTGGTGTATCGCTCACGACGAAATCAAACGCGTATTGTATGATGTGCACGAAGGAGAATGTGGTGATCACACCGGGGGGCAAGCCCTTGCGAAGAAAGTGCTCGGATATGGATACTACTGGCCAACTGTAAATCACGATGCATCAGACTATGCCAGAAAGTGCGACAAATGTCAGAAGCATGCTCGGATTCCAAGGGCCCCACCTACCGAAATAACCCAAATGGTCAGTCCATGGTCGTTTGCAGTATGGGGCATTGACATTATTGGCTCTCTACCTCTAGCCAAAGGTGGTGCAAAGTATGCCATCGTAGCAGTTGATTACTTCACCAAGTGGGTGGAAGCTGAACCCCTTGCTACAATCACAACGAAGAAGGTGATCAACTTTGTAGTGCGCAACATCGCTTGTCGATTTGGTCTTCCACATACTATCATCACTGATAACGGGACCCAATTCGACAGTGTTGAATTTAAATATTTCTGTCAACGATTCCACATTCAGAAGAAATTCTCCGCTGTCGCACACCCTTAAGCGAATGGACAAGTCGAAGCTATAAATAAAGTTATAAAATCTATTCTGAAGAAACGACTAGAAAAAGCCGCGGGCAAATGGGTTGATGAACTTCTTATGGCCTTATGGGCTTACCGAACAACCCACAAGTCCGCGACCGGCCACACTCCGTTCCTCTTTCTTATGGTTCAGAAGCTGTTATTCCAGTCGAATTAGAAGTGCCTTCTCATCGCGTGACTTATTATGATCCGAAGACAAATGCTATATTGCTTGTTGAATCCCTGTATTTATTGGATGAGAAGCATGAAGAGGCTGATTTGAAGGTAGCCGCATACCCAAGTTGAGTCACCCGATTATATAATGCCAAGGTCCGACCCCAAACCTTTTAGCTCGGCGATCTCGTCCTCAAGAGAATTTACCTGGTCCCTTCTCATATGAAGCCAACTTGGGAAGGGCCGTATGTAATTGAACGAAAGCTCGGAGATGGCACATTCAAGTTATCAAACGTTGACGGTCTCACCCTTCCGAGATCCTGGAACAATGAGAGTCTTCGTCGCTACTACACATAACAGGCTCTGTTTATTTATTTTGTCTATTTTTTATTTGCAATTTGTTTCTGCATTTCGAAATTTTAATTTGTAATAAGGCAACCGACTTTGTCGTATTTTCTTACTTTAGCAATAAAATGCAATATCTTTGAGCCAGAGCTGTGATTTACTTGAAATACTTCATATGACCATCACTATGCACGGAGAGCTAAGTTCCATCATACGGTGGAATTTATTCAAATAGGGAGTGACTGTGATACGACCGGTCACTCACTAAGTGAAACCCGAGCTCGGGGACAAGCCATCACACTGGAATCAAAAAGGGATTAATACACGACAATCCTTTAACTAACTCCAGGTTCCTAGAGTGTGAATTGGAGTATAAACTTACAAATACGGTTCCGAAGAGGGTGGATCCGTCCACCTAACGACTTCGCCCGTACCTTGACCAAGTTCGAGGAAGATGGATCCGTCCATCTAACGACCTCGCTTGTTAACTCGGGGTGGATGTGAACCGACCATCCATGATCCTGATAGATTCGTAGTTCCCAAAGTGCGAACGAAATCCTAAAGCCCGAGTAGATGCGACTGACCATCTGTCAGCCGACTCCAAGTTCCCAGAGCGCGAATAGGAGTATAAATGTCAACTAACTTCGGATTCCCAGAGTGTGAACCGGAGTATCAACATAAACACCAACTTTAAATTCCTAGAGTGCGAATTGGAGTATAAACGTTAACTCAAAATCCTCGGAGAGTGGATTGAAGTGGGACACAAACCGAATTGGGATCGACCGTCCGTAAAACAACTCTAAGTCTCCGGAGCGTGGTTAGGGTGTAAATGCAAAACGTGTGTGACTAACCTCCCATGAAAATAACTTGAGTCCCCGGAGCGTGGACGCATCCTTGAAACTCAAGCAGGCGTGCCCGACCGCCGACGTACAAATGCAAATCCCCGGAGTGTGGATGCAATGAGCAAGTGCGATTAGACCACTCAAGTTTCTTTAGTCCAGCATCAATTCGACGATGTTATGCTCGATGAGCTGAAAGCGAAGTGCGATCGCCACTTGATCTCTACAATTCGTCCCTGAAATTGGGGGCAAAACTTAAGCATCGATCACCGATTGAGACAATGCAGCATCGGAGTCTAGTTCAACATTCGGTCATCACTCATAGTCGTGATTTCCGGACTTAAAAACTAAAATTGGATCCAATCCAAAGATCGAAACTCAACAAATATACTAGACTAGAGTTCAACTGCTGAAAAACTTAAGCAAATAAATGAAAATTGAGTTAAAGACAAAATGGAATTTCATTTCAACTATTCGTAGAAGGAAACTAAGTACAAGTTTATCCAAAAATTTCTACTAGCAGGGGACGTACCCGCATCTATACACGGCCAACAAAGAACAAAAGAAATTCCTATTTAATCAAAATTTCACCAAAGAAGCATGTATATTCTTTCTTCTTCTTCGGTTTCCCCTTTGGTGTGGACCCGCTGGAGCTTCCGTTTAGTTTTCTCTTTAAGCCTTTGCCTTTCGGCGACCGGTCTACAGTAGGGGGCATTATATCAACATCCTCCTCCAAACTCAAATGTATTGGAACACTTCCTGCAGGTGGAGTCAGAGGGACAGGATCAACAGAAGGAGGTGGAGCAGGCGTGCTCGTCTCAATAACCGTTCCTCCTGGAGATATCATCCGCAAAGGAGCCAGACCAGGTCCAGCCATTCCACCGCCAAAACCACTGCCCCGCGCGGCTGCCTCCATTTCGGCATTGATTTCAGCTATGATTTCCTCCTCATGAAGCGTTGGTGCATCATCCGGAACTCCCGCAGTTGGAGCCGAAGAACTTGTCATCGATGCATTTCCGCCCATAACGAACGGCTAATCTGCAAAGGGATCGCTGTGATGATCGAGGAGTTCCTCCATCATCTGCTCATCAAAAATAAGCATGCTCCCCTGCGTTCCATCAGTCGGTGCCATGGTCGTTGTGGTGGTTGTTTCGGTTATAATGGCCTCCTGCATGTGATGTGATTCTTGAGTGGCAGGAAGCACGACCGGTGTAGCATCAATCACTGGAAAAAAACAAAAGAAGAACTGTTTGTAACTACTTCGAATGACAATTTCTATTTCGGATAAGCATAGAGAATGTTCAGAGTACCTTCCTCAGTTTGACTTGTGGGCAGCTGAACGGCTTCAAAAACCTGCTCGCGAGCTGGAGACATCTGCGGTTGATCCGGATTATAAGCAGGAACGGGCTGAGGATTAACCACAGGTGTAGATTCGGACTGAGTCGGCACAAGAGTTTCAAAACTTATATCATGATGCTCGACGCCAGAACCTTCTCCAACTTCCGAATGTTGAGCGCCAAGCTTCTCCTTCTCATATGAAATCATGGCATCGTGGAGAACTTTCCGCTTGTCTTTGCTAAACACTCGGTTTTCGAGCTTGAACTCATCAATCGATTCGGCTTGGTGGGTTGCCTTTTCATCCTCTACCAATCGGCCCCAGGCTTTGTGTAGATGTGTTAGATAATTATCGAGCCAGGCTAGATTTCTGTGCTTCAAGACGTTAGTATTATAAACAATAAGGAGATCTTCAATATCAGCTTCTAGCTTGGACTTCGCCATTCAGACTTTCTCCTCGACCTCATTCTCCACCACCCGGACCTTAGCCGTTGCTGCATCCCGTTCGCCCTGAAGCACTACGGCCTGTTGACAAGCCTCTTGGGCAGATCTATTTGCATCATCTTTTTCCTTGATGATTTCAGAATAATTGGCTTTGAGCTCAGCAAGTTCTTTCAAAGCAGCGTCTCGTTCAGCAATGACAGTGGTGTTTCGATGGCCCGTCTGCTCCACCAAGGCAAAGTGTGTCTGCCTCATCCTCTCCATGGCCAAGTTCGCCTCATCGGCCTTTTTGGTGGCCTCTATCTCTGATTTCCGAGAGGACTCGGCTTCATCATTAAGCACTTGGACGATGCGGTCCTTCTGGGCGAGATCAGATTCTAACTTTTCGATAATTTTAGCCCGCTCGAAGGCCACCTTCGATGCTTTCTCTACAGCCTTCTCCCACTCTTTGTACTGGGAATAGATGTCATGAATGTAATCATGCATTGTGTTCTCCACCTCTAAGGGAATTCTCTTTAAGTGAGGATGAAAAATGTAGCCATCAAAGCATATATTTGGAAAATCTTTCTTTAGCTGAGCAATTCTAATAGCCCCTTCCCTAGTAGGCTCAGTGATAGCTTGTTCAGCGACGACTGGAGGCTCAACCTCAGTTATGTGATGTTGCGACTCGGATCTTGGAACATGAGAGGATGGTTTGTGACGAGGGGGCTCTACCGGTTGTTTTCCCTGTCCCGAAGATTGTGTGGGGAGTCGAGGGGGTGGAGAACGCGACCGGGATCGATATCTATGTTCTTTGTAATCCCTATCTCTATCCCTCTCGTAGCGTTCCTAACTAGAATAACCGCGATTGCGGTTTCTATCATCCTCACTTCGACGGGACTCATAGTACGAGCCTGACAATTAGTGCGCTGAACGAAGACTGTTGAGCATAGAATCATGTTTGTTCATCGTATCTGTAAAGTAAAAGAAAAACGGAGTTAGTGAGTTCTTGAAACAAGCAATTCAAGGCTAGAAACCGTGTGGTGTTGTGAAGTGTTAATGTGTGTGCAACCCCCTGACCAACCGATAATGTCGGCCGCACTGATGGGTAGAGACTCACTTAAATCTAGAGCATTTTGAAGCTCCTCCAATCCGGTATCATGTGGAAGTGACACAAAGTCCGGAAACGGAATATCAGCAAGCCCTTCAAAAGGACTCTCTATTGGCGAGGGAGGAGCCTCTGAGATTCTAATGCCGGGGGCCGGCAAAGAAACCACAACTGATTTCCACCTCGAAGACGGCATTTGTGAGCAGCGGCCTTTCCTTTTCTCCTTCCTTCCGTCGCTTGAAATCCGGCCGAAGGCCTAGAAACAAGTTCGTCATCCGTAGGCGTTCTCTCTTCATCACCTCCCTCAGCAATTATGACCCCGGGCGCTTTGCGCTTTACCCGCTTCATCGGGGCCACTCTTAGCATTCCTTCAAGCCTTATGCTCTGGTTTCGCTCAATAAGCCCAACGGTCCTCAAGTTTCGGTCTGTTAGCACCGAGTCTATGTCTCTCATTTTGCTTGGCACTTCTTGAAGGACCCGCACAATTTCTTTAAAATGCACACCCTCAGGTCGTGGAATTGCGGTTGCAAAAGAAAGAGAGTATTAGTCCCAATACCAATTGCAATTATTTTGTCGACTGGCAGAAAAGTCAAAGCGCTTACATCTGGCTAACCATCGAATAGCATATCCTGGTGGGCATCAGACATAGAACCATTCGGTTTTGAAGTAACTCAGCCTGGTCTAGGAGCCGGTCATAACTTGACAATTTCTGACTGCCTCTAGAAAAGTAAACAAGGGACTATCTCCCCGACTCTTGACATTAAATAAATATCTAATCTCGATCGGGATCGGTGGTCAGAAAAGATGCTCCATAAATACAATGAACAGACTGTTGAGCAGAGCATATCCGTTCGGATGTAACTGTGATGGGGCGATTCCGAAGAAAGGTAACACTTCCATAATGTATTGGTTAAACGGAGGAAGTGTTCCTACTGTACATGCATGGCGATTAAAGGCCGTAAACCCCTCCAGGGGAGCATGCGGTCTATCATCTGATCCTGGTAATAATACATCATCCAACGGTAGACCATGCCTTAGACATATTCATCCCAGCATATCTTTGGAAACGTTAGACGGCACAGAATCCTATGGATTCATGATAAACGTGGCACCAGGCAGCTCGTCCGGAGCTGGATCTATAACTTCGACCGCGATGGCCGGTATCTCTAGGACAAAAGGAGATGAACCCTGAAGCTCCTGCTGTTGTGAACTTGTGGACTCCATAGCTAATCAACTTATCAAAAACTGTCATTAGATGATAGTAAGCCCGTGTGTACCCCGGTGTAAAGTGCGTGAATGTGTAGTGCAGTGCTACATATTACTTGAGAAATTCTACAGAGTTTGAAGAAATATTTGAACGATGAGACTTCGAAATAAAACTGGAGTGACCATCATCGATGACCGTCACAACCGTGCCACCCGGACTTTAGAGACCAATCCAAGTTAAGGTTTATTAAGTTTTTCAAGTTACAGTTCCATCGACGAGCTTCAAAAGGCAGTCAAGTATGCAGTTTAATAGTTAAGTCCAGATATGCAAGGCAGGAGCTCGTTGGAGTTAAACGTTCGAGTGTTCAAAGATTTTAAATCCGTCAAAATTCAGACTTGGATCATTCCGCAAAAAGCCTTAATTTCATATCGATTTGGATTCATTAACTTCACCTCGATTGGTTTGCATTGGATTTCGTATCGATCTGGAATCGTTAACTTCGTATCGATCCATTTCCAGAAACTTCGTACCGATCACCTACCGTGGATTTCGTACCCATCTAACAACTCAGTTTCGTATTGATCAGGAAGATTCATATTAATTCGAAATGATCGTTACGAAATTTAGGAACCCTCTATCAATGCGAAATCAGAGGGTGTTGATTGATGTGAAACCTCACGTTATAACTGATACGAAATTAGACATCTTCTTCTCCAATCCATTGATACAAAACGAATGCCAAACCACCATCTACCAAATTTTTTGCAACCCTCCAAGCACTCTCTTCTCCAATCAAACATGGAAGCCTCCCAGGCCTTCCACAACCTCGTATTCAACCATCTCCTCTTCCCCAAACTCGGCCATGAATGCAAACGGAAAGGCCCGAGGATTAAAGTCTCATCGTTTTACATTGATTTTGTTCAATGAGTTACCTAATTCAGCGGTTAGGTTTGAAGGATTGGAGTCTGGTTCGATTTGAAAGCTAAGGCAGTTTTAATATCCTTCAACTCGAAAAGACAAGGTAGAAAAGTGAACAAGTAAAAATATTTCTAAGTACAAAATTGTGTATTTATATGGGTGCAAAACCGAGGGAAGGAAACGATTCGTCTCCCAGTTAAAATGACTGGTTAAGATGGTCCTCAATGTCATCGATACGAAAGCTCTGTTCGTATCCATCCACACATATCAGTCCCAAGCACAACTACCCGTATCTATTTGCCATCGATCCAGAATGCCTTCGTTTTCGTATCCATCAGTGACCTATCGGTACAAACGATACACGGGAACCCATTCAAATCCATACAACAAGCAACAAAGACAAAAGCTCATGTAAACTGTTCGAACCCATGAAGGCGCATCGATACGAACTGTACTGTTCGTATCCATCAACATACAACCCATAAAGGCCTGTATTCATTGATACGAATAGTGCATTGGGGACCAGTCACTCTATTCGCATCCTTCATTAGTATATCGATACGAACTATGACTTCGTATCCATCATTTAGAAAATTGCAGGAAGTTCACTACCACCGATGCGAGGATCATTGCAGAATAATGAATTGAATGCTTGTCTGGTGACAATTACAACAACAAACGAGAAATTACTATCATACATCGATCAATTACAACAGTACACAGTACAACAATGGGCGGTCTATGGTTCATAATTTATGTTTCTATGGATCAATCAAAGATTACAACTTTCGACGAGAAAACAACAATCGTTTAACAAGTCAGATGGGACTTTTCAGGATGAAGATTGCAGCTTTTCAAAGCACGTCGTGTTCTCACAAGACGTACTTTGGGGGGCAAATGTTATCCCACTTTTTGGCAAGGCCGTGATACCAGGAACTTAACTGGAAACCGAAAACAGTCCATCCCGAAGATCGGTTATACGCAGGCTCACTATGGATATCGATGAATTTTGTCCGAGTCCGGATCAAGCTACAATGGACAAGACATGACCAGCAAAGCTATGATAGCCAACGTTCTAAATTTCAAGTTAATCCGAGTTCATATGCTCAAGATATGATCGATGCAATTCAAGTAATCACCTTGTTTGTATCCATCAAGCGACCGGAGAAAGCCTTTCTTCGTATCGGTCTGGTTCGAATCCATCGGATGAACTCGTCTTTGTATCAATCAGGAGAACTACACTCTTCGTATCCATCGGCTAAAAGGCCTTGTTCGTATCCATCAATCGATATTGTTTCACATCCATCTGTTCGTATCGATCACGCTATCCATCTGTTTGTATCCATCGCGTCAGTTGTTCGTATTCACCAAACTGGTTCAACTACGTATCGATCGGTTGGGGTTAATTCGCATTGATCTCAATCATGCAGTTCGTATCGATCAATCAACGATCGATACAAATAAAATATCCCTCAGCTATCGGTACAAAATGGCCCATGAATATCGATACGAACAATGCCACGGTAATCGATACGAACAAAACAGCTTCGATCGATGCAAACGGGACCAGGTCAAATCGATACAAAAAAGGCACGAACATTGGGGAGACTCGATCGATTTGGCATGAACTTCGGATCGATCCTGAAAGCAAGCGCCACGTCAATTGGTATCACATGCATGATCATCGATACGAAATGATCGGTTTGAACAGCATCGATACGAAGAGAACATCATAGAAACAACACAAGC
The DNA here is from genome assembly GCA_030737815.1 of Allium fistulosum. Taxonomy (NCBI): domain Eukaryota; kingdom Viridiplantae; phylum Streptophyta; class Magnoliopsida; order Asparagales; family Amaryllidaceae; genus Allium; species Allium fistulosum. The sequence continues at coordinate 1,418,034,820 of CM060901.1, read as the reverse complement.
TTGCTTCGATCATAACTCACAATCTACAAGTCCAAATGCCACCAAATTTTCACATGAGCTTGCATACAACCTAAAGAATGTTCATGCTAAATTTCGACTCGATTGGGTCAAATCTGGATCGATATGAAATTCGTTCGTATCGATCACGGACCGAGTGAAAATCGCATGGGATTGATCGCATGGGCCCACCCACATGGCAGAAGTGGTCTCTCGAGATCTGAGCGAGATATTTGCAACCTACGCTTATAAATAGCAGCCCGGAACCTACAGAAAAGGGATCTTTTGGCTCTTTGACGTCCAGACTCTACCGAATTCCCCATTGTATTCTAATTTCACTGTTGTATTCAAGATTTACTGTTGTAATCCGTTGTAACCAGCAGAGAAAAGTTAATAAAAGTCAATCATTACATAGTGGACGTAGGCAACACACCGAACCACTCTAAATCCCTGTGTTTCTGCGTACTTTCTTGTTTTGTTTTTGAAGTGTTTGTTAGATAATCCTCTTTTTCCATTTAATTTCTTCATTTTATCTCTTTAAACACTTCCGAAGAGTGTTTAGCCCAATTTTGGTACAAACAGAAACATAATCCAATGAATTTGAAAATATGATTGGGGTTGGGTTAACATTATAGTAACGTACTTGTATTTGATGTATAGAAATATATATAAGTACGTATTCCATTCTCTCTTAAACCGTTCTTCTATATCTTACTAAGGCTCGTATGCAGATTACGAGAAATAGGATATGGAAGCAGGAAACAGAAGAGGAAATCTAGGTGGAGGAAACACCACAACCAATGGAAATGCTTGACCTAATACTAGGAGGAATCAAGGTCGACAGGCTAATGCTAATCCAAATGCTGAGGCCAATGTAGGTGCGGGAAATCCGCTAGTAGATGCGAGGATGGTGTATCAGTTGTTAGATAATCTTTTGCAAGTAGGAGCTGCTGGTAATGTTGGAGGAGCTAATCTTATAGCTCCAGCTGGATATAATTATGCTAGGCTAAGCAGGGATTACACTAGTCTGGGTGGAAAACCATTTATGGGAACAGAGGATGCTGTTGAGGTTGACAATTGGCTGCTGAGCTGTGAGAGGATCTTTACTTATGTAGGCTTGGATGATGGGGAAAAGAGGAGGCTGGCCTCTAGACAGTTGCAAGGGGCAGCGCTCCATTGGTGGAATAGAGTGACAGCCGGAGTTCTGGAGGAAGAACTAACTTGGGCTGATTTTAAAATGAGGTTTGAGCAGAAATTTCTATCTAAGGTAGCTAAGTCAGCGCTGATGAGGAAGTTTATGGACCTTGTACAGGGAGATATATTAGTAATCGAGTATGCTGCTAAGTTTGATGAGCTATCTCAATATGGATATGCTACTATAGACACTGACATCAGAAGGAATGAAAGATTCATTCAAGGACTAAGGCCAGAGCTAGCTAGAATGACCATGACTCATGTCCGAAAGTCTTGTAATGTGGTAGTGGATATGACTATTTGCCATGAAGTGATGCTTGCTGTTTCTGCTAGGGAGAAGCCAGTTGAATCCCGGGGTCCTCAGGGAAAGAAAAGGAAATTCTTTAAGAAGAAGGAATCCCAGAAAAGGGAGGCTGCCAAGAAGGCAAAGGCTGATTTGGTGTGCTTCAAGTGTGATAAGAAGGGTCATTACGCTTACGAGTGCCGAACAGGCAAAGGGAAGAAGCCGACAAAGAAGAAGAATGTGAAATGGTTTAACTACGACCAAGTTGGGCATTACAAGAACCGATGTTCAGGGCCAGTCAGGCAAGACAGAGGGAAGGTTTTTGCTATTGGACCACCATCTTCTTCTAGACCTACTGCAGCAGAGAAAGTGAAAATTGTGATGGAAGGTACGCTTTTGATTCAAAGTATACCAGTTAGGGTACCATTTGATACCGGTGCATCACATTCATTTATATCATAGTATTTGGTTGATAGGTTATGCATAGAACCCACATACCTTGTTACTTCCTTAAGGATTGCGAATCTAATAAGAGGGTATGCAACTCTAGGGATGAGATGTGACCAGTTAGAACTTGATTTGTTAGGTCATAAACTTGCATGCAGTCTGTATGTTTTTGATTTCGTAGATTTCAGGATCATTTTGGGTATGGATTGGTTAGTTAAGTATGAGGCTAGGATATTCTGCTAGGATAGGGAAATATCATTGAGACATCCAGATAGTCATGACTGAATCATCTTCTCAGTGAAAATTCCAGTAGGAGTGTTTGGGCTTTGTTAAGTGCCACGGAGGTTGGAGAAGAGTTAAGTCAGGTTCGGGTGGCAAGAGAATTTGCAGATATCTTTGAACCGGTTACCGGATTACCACCGAACGAGCTATTGAGTTTCGGATAGATCTTGTACCAAGAGCTGAATCTATGAGTAGACCACCTAGCAAGATTACACCGACAGAGATGAAGGAATTGAAGGTGTAGCTAATGGATCTTGAGGTAAGAAATTTTATTAAACCAAGTAGTTTGCCTTGGGGAGCGGCCGTGGTATTCATGAAGACACCAGATGTATCGTTAAGGATGTGGATCGACTATCGTAAATTAAACGAAAAGACGATCAAGAATAGGTACCCTCTACTGAGGATAGATGATATGTTTGATTAGTTGAGTGGATCCATAGCGTTTTCCCATTTGGATTTGGCGACAGGGTTCCATCAGTTAAGAGTGGTGAAGGACAACATTCCTTTGACAGCATTTCGAACTAGATATGGTTCATATGAGTGGTTAGTGATGCGATTTGGGTTGACAAATGCACCTGCTTTCTTTGTGGATTTGATGAATCGAGTCTACCGAGAGTATTTGGATAGATTTTTGTTGGTGTTTATAGATGACATTTGGTATACTCTAGGGATGAGAGGGAGAATGAAGACCATCTTAGATTTGTGCTTGATACGTTGAGGCAGAATTAGCTAAAGGCAAAGTTTTCCAAGTGTCATTTTTGGAAGAAAGAGGTTAAGTTTCTTGGTCTTGTGGTTTCAGAGAAAGGGTTGTTAGTCGATCCAAATAAGATCGAAGCTGTGAACAATTGGAAGAGACCAAAGATGGTAACCGAGATCAGAAGTTTTCTTGGACTTGCTAACTACTACCAAAGATTCATTAAGGATTTCTTGCGGATAGCATCACCTTTGACTAAGTTGACCAGGAAAGATGTGAAGTTTGTTTGGTCCGACAAATGTGAGGTAGGGTTCCTTAAGTTAAAACATTTGCTGACCAATGCACCAGTGCTAGTAGTTCCAGATGGAAAACAAGGGTTAGTAGTATACACGGATGCATGTGGGACTGGATTGGGAGCAGTGTTGATGCAGAAGGACAAAGTTATTGCTTACACATCTAGGCAGCTTATACCGCATGAAGTAAGATATCCTACTAATGACATGGAGTTGGCTACAGTAATTTTTACCTTGAAGATTTAGAGGCATTATCTCTTGGGGGAGAGATTTGAGTTGTATACCGATCATAAGTCTTTAAGGTATTTTTCTTTCAAAAAGAGTTGAATATGAGACAACAGAGGCGGCTGGAGTTTTTGGCTGCTTCTGATTTTGGTATAGAGTATACCTCAGGGAAAGGAAATAAGGTAGCAGATGCTCTTAGTAGAAAACATCAGAATGTGGTGTTAGCAATATTGGCTGAATGGAAGGATCTAGAAGCTTTAGCCAGTTGCGGTGTGCAGTTAAGATCTACTGCTAGTTCTAATCAGGAGACTGCCATGTTATCTTATTTAGAGGTTCGACTAGTATTGATCGAAAGGATAGCTTCTAAGCGGAGAGAAGATCCAAATTTAGCCAAGAGGATTAGAAGGCTTGAGGTAGGGACAGAGATCGATGATCTAAAGGATTATAGTCTTGACCAAAGAGGATGTTTGAGAAAGAAAGGTCAGTTATGTGTTTTGAATGTAGAGACCCTAAGGAGAGAAGTTCTGGAAGAATGTCATCGATCCAAGTTTACGGTTCATCCTGGAGTGACCAAGATGTATCAAGATATGAAGAGAAGCTTCTATTGGGAAGACATGAAGAGGGATGTTGGCTTATGGGTTAGGCAGTGCATAAACTGTCAACAAGTGAAAGTCGAACATCAAAACCCAAGTGGGTTACTTCAGCCTCTAGAGTATGGAAATGGGATTCAATATCAATGGATTTTATAGATGGGCTGCCAAGGTCAAGGAGAGGAAATGAAAGCATATGGGTTATTGTGGACAGATTGAACAAGAGTGCCCATTTCATTCTAGTAAAGTCGACCAGGACGACACTTGTTTTGGCAAAGTTGTTCAAGAAGAACATAGTTAAACTTCATGGAGTTCCTAGTAGCATAGTCAGTGACAGAGATGCATTATTCACTAGCGAATTTTGGAAGCGTCTACAAGAGGTATTGGGTACCAAGCTCAAGATGAGTATAGCTTATCACCCACAGACGGATGGGTAGACAGAGAGAGTCAATAAGGTGCTCGAGGATTTGCTGAGAGCTTGTGTGTTGGACTTTGGTGGATCTTGGGAAGATCACCTACATTTGGTTGAGTTTTCCTATACTAATAGTTACCAGACTAGTATAGGAATGGCGCCTTTTGAAGCTTTATATGGAAGGCCATGCAAATCCCTTGCATGTTGGTTGGAGACTGGAGACAGATTGGTCTAAGGTACAGATTTGGTAAGGGAGGCGTCATAAAAGATTGAGTTAATTCGAGGACGGATGAAGGATGCTCAATCCAGGTAGAAGAGTTACACAAATAAGATACGTAAAGACCCAGAATTCTCAGTGGGAGACCGGGTTTTCATTAAGGTATCATCGATGAAGGGTGTGGTATGGTTTGGGAAATCGGGAAAGTTGTCCCTAAGTTATGTTGGACCATTTCAGATTTTAGAAAGGATTGGAAAGCTCGCGTACAGAGTAGAGTTGCCGAGCAGTTTGGTAGGTGTCCATAATGTATTCCATGTATCTCATCTTCGCAAGTATGTACATGATCCAGTGGCTACTATTCCTTAGACAAAGTTGGAGGACTTAGTAGTAGAGTCTGATTTGACTTTTGTTAGATAGCCAGTTCGAGTTGTAGTGAGGGATGAGAAAAGATTGAGGACCAACACAATCAAGTTGGTGAAAGTTTAGTGGAGCGACAATGAGAAGGACTGTACATAGGAGACAGTGGACATGATTCGAGATGCTTATCCTGATCTGCTTTGATGGTATGTCTGTATTAATTTATACATATTAGTTGCTAATCAGGTAGGCTAGTATGGATGTTAGGAGATGTTACAGATGATTGCTATGTTTGCTATTTAGTCCTTACTGAATTTCGACGACGAAATTCTTTAAGGATGGGAGCCCGTAATACCCCTAATTTTTGATAACATTATTCAGGAGATTTAATTAGAATAAATTAAATAGAATAATGTAGAGTGATAAAGATATTGAGGTTGGTTAATTAATGTAGTCGCCGTGCTATTTAAATTAAATGAGCTTAAAATGGTTAAGTGTTAACTAATTAAATATAAGGGAATTAGGGTCATCTACCGCCCACATTCTCCACCCTTATACTATTATCCCCTTAGTCATACACGTTTACTTATCTTAAGCAAAAAAATTAAAAAAACGTAAGAAAGCAAATAGGAGCCGGCCATTAAGGAGAAAGAGGAAGAGAGAAATCAAATCTAAAGCTTAGGATTCAATCTAGAAGAAATCAATCTCAATCAATCTCCAATTTTCTTATCCAAACTAAGGCGAATAATAATCACTACATCTCCATTTTTGGTTTTACAATCATATGAATTTGGATTTAAGGGTAAATTCGTTTTTATGATATATTTGATGATGATATGCACGATTTATAATTTATTTAGATTAAACAACATTATTTTAAAGGAGATATGCATGGTTTTAGGGTACAACCGAGGCTAAACGATTTTGAAAATCCATGGAAAAATTATATGTTATGAGAAACATGATTTTGGAGTTGGGTATCAATTTTTTTAATTTTCCAAGCCGTGGAGAATTAGTTATGAATATTCAAGGGAAAATATGGTTATTTGGGTTTAAAAAATTATTTTGGAAAATATATTAAGAATTTGGGTCTGAAATTTTGATATGTTAGATAACATGATTAAAGTGAATTTCTATAATTTTTTGAGGATTTTTACTAAGTAATTTAGTATGGACATTAAATTATTTTGAAAGGAGGACCTAAATGATTTAGTTGTTTTGTTAATAGGAAGGGCTTGTTTGTTAAATGTTGTTTAGTTTTGGAACTGAGAAAATGCGGTGAATTTTAGTAAAATAATTTGAAAGTTTAGTGTAACCAATCATATGTTTACAAGTGGGCAAGTTAGTTATAAAAAGTTTACTTTATTTAGTAAAATCAGCCTTTAGCTCAGAAAAGTAGGTTCCGCCTTCTTTAGAAGGACCTTTCGACCCAGAGCTTCCGCCTCCAACCAAGTCGAAACCAGCTAGATCGAAACCAGTAAACCAATACACATGGTATCAGTTAGCTAGTACGTAGTGGATTGGAGAAATGCGGAAGGAAGGGTGTCGAAACGTAGCTTTCGAAAGGGTTGGTTCCTTTGTTTTGTTTTGTTTTAAAAGAAAAGCGCTTGCCTGTTTATAAAAAGGTTTCAAAGTAGTCAAAAACCAGTGGTTTCGAAAGGGTATTTCTAAAGAAGCTTTCAAAGGAGAGTTGTCGCCTTTGTTTAAAATAGTAGCTTCCGAAGGAGTTACTTAGTCTTTAATTGAAGCTTTCGGAAGGGGTAGTTTTGACCAAGTCGAAACCTTTCTGTGATTTGATGCCTTTCGGTAGTATTGAAGACATCAATGGTGTCAAAAGGTATGGGCTGTTTTTATAAATATAAGCCACTTCCTACTACTTTCGAAAGGGGTTAAGGGTTTCAAAGGTAATGGTTTCGGAATGGTCGAAGCCAACCATCAATTGTTTTACCAAGATATTTTAATGCTTTCGAAAGGATTGCTTCGACACCATCAAGTTTCCCCAATACTTTTATAAAATGAAGAATGGTTTTGAAAGAAATGATTTTTCTTATGTTCACCTGGACCCAAAAATGTTATTTTAAATCTAAATCCAATGGCTTCGAAAGGTATTGGTTTCGAAGGGTAACCTTCAATGATTTCAAAAGGGGGACTTTCAATGGTTTCGAAGGGTAACCGTCAATGGTTTCGAAAGGGGTATTTTTTGAATGGTTTCGAAGCTATGCTTCTATACTTATATGATAATACTTTAACAAGGTTGAAAGGTTTCGAAAGAGATATTTTAAAGTATTCTAAAGGCGGGAGCCTAGTGTTTTAAAGATACAATTCAATGCTTTCGAAGGAGGTTGTCCAATGAAGTCGAAAGCAAGTTTTTGAAGGTGTTGAAAGGCTTTTTAAACCCAAACTCATTTTTAAAAGAAAAACCCATGGCTAAATAAAGCAGTTTTGAAACAACTTTAAGTATGTAAATTTGAAGAAAATTACCTTGATAAAAATATAGGTTAAAGGCGTTAACTATGTTTTATATGAAAAGTATTTCAAGGACTTTAAACCCACAGGAGTGGTACTGTAAGTTGTGATGTTGGCTTCTTCAAATACGAATATATTCACACGATAAAGGACCCATAACTACATTTTGGGGATAAAAGGTTTGAAGAACCAATAGGTTAACCCAGTAGTGAATATAAATTGTTAAAACTCCTGAATGAGTAGAATTGCATCTAGGGAATCAGGGAGACCAAAATATAGGATGCCTAAACCTTGATGTTGTCTTGGAGATAGGTTCATAGTAAACCCATGAAAACTATGGTTGGGAAGTTATTGGGGATAACCAACAGGTTCATAGTAAACCCATGAAAACTATGTATTAAAGATGGTTGGCAGGGGCCAATTGGTTTGTAGTGGACCCATGAAAACTATATCCGGATTAAATATTGACATTAGTCGAAAAGGTTCCTAGTCAACCCATGAAAACTAGGTTAAGAAGGAAGTTACTGGAGTAATCCATTGGTTCCTAGTCAACCCATGAAAACTAGGATAAAAGATGAGTTATAGGAACATGTTCAGGGGGAACCATGAATTAATTAAATTAATTGGCAGGGGCCTATAGGTTCTTAGTGATCCTATGAAAAATCTGAAATAGGACTGGGTGTCCATGAAGTATGAAAAAGGGTCATTAGTAAATCCATGAAAACTAATAGGTTAATATTGACCCTAAAAACTATAAATATAACAGGGAGTCAATTAAACTGGGGATGGGATATCCAGAATGTTTATATATGTATATCATCATTATATTTTGAAATGTTATGTTTTATCCATTGTGGATGCATGAGCACAGTATATGGTTTTGAAAAGGTTTTAGGATACTAGTGAGGGGAAAACCCGTTCCGCTAATCGGCATGGTCTCACTATATATCTAAATGGATTTAGATGTTAGAATATTATTCATACCAAGTTTAATGTCTGACTCGAAGTTTTTGTTTTCCCCTTAAACTCTCGGGTACTCAATTGATTTTGTCTAGTTTGAGGCTTAGAGTTTTCAGGTTCTTTTCTTAGACGAATAAAGCTTCCGGAGGCGTGTAGGAGGCAGTTAGTTATTTAGAGTTATCATTTTCCGCTATGTATTTTGGATGTAAAGGCAGGCTTATTAGCCTTATTATATACTCTGATCAACGAATGGGGCATCTTCATATGTTGCTCTTGGCGTATGTGTAATAATTATATTTTTCCGAACGTGGATAATGTTTGGGGGATTATGTAATGAACATGAAATGTTTTGAATGGAATGTGGAAATGTGTTTTTAATTTGTTGAAAATTTTCCATATTCTTGTGATCTGTGTATCAATGTATCTAACACCGTTGTATTTGGTCATCCAGGATTAATAACTATGGATGGTTGTAGCATCCGTAGCCGTTAGTTTTGGGCCTCCAAGTAATGGGATGTTACATAAAGGATCTCTATAAAGGGGTTCTATAAAAGAATAAAGTTCTACAAATGGGTTAATAGATTTATAAAAGGAGGTTTATAACTAGTTTTATGGATTTATAAAAGGGCTTTAAATGGTTTAGAAATTCATAAAAAGAGCTTTATCAATTATTTTAAAATTCACAAAAGAGTTTTATAAATGGATTTAGAGATTTAATAAAAGAGTTTTATAAATGGTTTTAGAGATTTATAAAAAAGTTTGATAATGATTTTTGAGTTGTATAAAAAGTTTTAAAATAAATTACTTATAAAAAGGAATTTTATAAATTGGGAAGAGATCTTGAAATTTTGGAAAGGAGTTTATAAATTATCTTAGATATTTATAAAAGAATTTATAAATAGACTTGGAGATTGGTAAAGAAGTTTTAGAAATAGGTTTGGGAATTTATAAAAGAAACTTTTAGGGATTTATTTAAAAGGGGATGTATAAAAGTAATTTTATAAGAATGAAATGAGATTGGATTTCCCAAATTGACCTTCTTAATTTTGATGGTGTGGACCTTCGTTCCATGCTTAACACCGAAGGAATAGTGTTTGGGTTTATCCTAATCTCCATTTCTTTTGAAACAATATTTGTCTAATCCTTTTGATATGATTTTGAAATAAGAAATCTTTCATAACATTTTGTGAATATACTTATACCGTTGAGATAAGTATATGAATACATTTTCTAAGTAGTGAAAGTGTAATGTTTTTGTGAATATACTTATACCGTTGAAATAAGTATATGGATATTTTTCTAAGTAATTAAAGGAGTAAAAAGGGTTTGTGTGTATATCTTTGTAAAGGTATTTTGATACAAGTATTTACAAAGTGATTTTAATTAATGAAAGAATAAATTAAAGAGGTTAGTGGCTGCTTATCTGCTTAACCAATGTTGGTTTCCCTATGGGAATAAATCCCCGATTTGCTTGTTTGTTTATTTGATAGTAAAATAACCGTCTATCAAACTTGTTTAGTTTTAAATTACCGTTGTCGGTTCGGAGAGACTGGGATCAGATATATTATCTGAAAACCATTTCGAAGCCGCATAAGCATTCGAATTGGAACATTTTGAAGAAAATCGAAAATGGAGCTCTTTAAAGTGCAAGGGCTACTTGCTACTAATCCCGAGGGTGATTCTAAAATGGATGTAGTAGAAGTTGTGCATTCGGTTTCGTTCAGACCCAGAATGAACTTGTTTGGATAAATGCTGGTATTGCATTTCTGCCTGGAAGACAGTGTTAGCATTCTAAGATGGTTTGCTATATAAAAAGGTAATCTTAGCCTCTAGCCTCATCAACTGGTAAATGATAAAGCAAGGATGTGCCGTAGGGCTATGTGGGTCGCTCTCATTAGGGTATGATCATTCACTATCTAGAGTCGATATTCTCGTATGTCTCGGAGCCCATTATGGTTGTTGATCAACCAAAGGGGTGATCTTATTCTGTGCTATCTAGTAAGGGGTAGGGTCAGTCCTGAGTAGCAGAGGTGCGACGTGTTGTAGCCTCCCGTACATTTTATCTAGAGGTGTACGAATTCGATGGGTAGATCTTTACCCTTTCATAGTTGGAATGCAATTTCCAATACGAGTCTTCGGACTTGATTGTATACCTGTTATGCTGGAATTTAATTAGTGTAACAATTTCGGCTATGATTCAATATTTATTTTAAACCATATACATTATTATAATATCAAAGGATTTCCTATAGAAATGTTTTGGTTATCGTAAGGTAAAAAGCCGTCCATTATTATGGTGGCATGGTTTTACGAGATACCTTTATTTTCAAAAGGTATTTATAAAATTAAAATTCAATTGAGGTGTGTTTCTCACGCTCGTTTACCAGACTGATTCGAGTGTTATTTTATTATAATGCTTGGGATTGACCGAGCATATTTTCAGATTCACTTTGGATGCTTTGGAGCTTCAGGAGACGAGTTGGATGCCTCCAAGACGTATTCACGTATATTATATTTTCCACTGCATTGGTTGTTTGTATTTATCGGCAATTATGAGGACAAGTTGTTATAACTGTCCAGGCTGATCATTTGTTTAGTGTACTTTGATTGATGTATTTATATTCAATTTTTCTTTATGTAAAGATCTGTTGTATATTATCTATTACTCGCCACGATGTGAGATTATGTTCTGTCTTTTCTTTATTTTCCCCCAACAATCTATCTTTCGGGCATTTGGATGCTCGGCACGTGAATATCGTGGTTGTATTAGTGTGGACTTTTGAAGGGCGAAAGGTGGGTTGTTACAACGTGGTAGGGTATCAGAGCTTTGATTGAGCGAACACCTAGGCTTTGGTGGGGATATTGAGATAGGGTAAACGAGACCCTAGGATGAGTCTAAGTGTATTTATATGAGCGCTTATTTGTTAGTGATATAAAATTGTTTTATATTGTGCTGATTTATTGGTTGAGTGGTTATGAATTTTGGTCGATGCAGAAGGAACAACTATATCGATAGGGGTTTCTAAACACTTAAACATGGTAAACCGACACAATATTATTTTAAAATTGGGTAAATGAAATAATTTTACCCAGATTATATTTTATATATGAAAAGAATAAATTTTCAAAAATCATTATAGTTACATAGGGTGCGTTTGGTTATTAGGAAATGATAATATTCAATTATTATCATTTATTGTTTATTATTTGCGCTTAGGATGTTTAGGAGCATTTATTGTTTAGTTAAATTGAATACGAACACCTTGTAAATTCAGTTTCACGGTTTGACTATAAGATGTTCGATGAATTAGTTGGGTTAGAAGTTAAAACTTAATTTAATTAAGATGTTGGTTATAAACTTAGCAAGATAGACATTAGTGAAATGTTTTATGAGACATAACTTTATATAAGTTTAATTTATAAGGATAAACTTTTAAATAAATAAAAGATTTAAATTGAGAAATTGAGAACTTAAATCCTATTGTTTGAAATTTATTTTCAAAGATTTGGAGAAAGTAATAATAGTATTATTTTGGAAGTATTTTTGACTAGAAATGTTTTAAAAGAGATTTAAAGAGATAAAAATCACTGAACTCACATCAGTCGCTGAAAAATAATTCTGATGATGACTATAGCATCATCGGCATTCATTTTTGAGTTTCTAAGTGACAGATTGCTACCATAGTAATTTGCCTTAGAAGTTTGTTTTGGTAAAACATTTTTTTTTAAATCCCAAAAGTATGATTTGAGACGAAAGGAAAATTTTGTTTATTATTATTTCAAAAATGATTTGAATAAAAACCGGGCATTTAGTTCTTAAATTTTCAGTTAAATGATCTTATAGACTTATATGTCTTATCCATTAGGATAGTTGGGTCTGTACATCTTGTTTGGAGATGTTGTTGGGAAATTTCATTTGTTAAAAATGAAATGGAATTTTTGACAATTTTGGATAGTCGAAAACTTCCAAAAGTATATTAAATTTAAGCTAAGTGTTTATTAAAGTTAAAAGATTATAAATTTCTATAACTTATAAATTTGAGAAATAGTAGGTTAAAAAAATTAAAATTTGTTAAACATTATGGTCGAGTAAAAGAATTTGAAAATTTTATATATACTCTTTTAGATATAGGAAAGTATTATATTAATATGGGCTTGGGTTAAGAAAATGAAAATTTAGCTTAGATAAAAGTTGTATGAAATGGTTTTATAAATAATTTTAGTAGTAAAGGAAATATTATTGGAAAATTAAGTGTAATTTAAAATTGATTGGGAATAAAAATAATTTGGTATAATTTAGGAACCAATAGAATAAATACATAAATTGTACGTAGATTATTTTAATCGCATAACTGATCTTGATCCAGATTCGAGTGCATGATTTTGAGGTGATGTACACCAGCCCGAGTTAGAATTTTTCATTCGACTCTTAACGGCGGACACTTGATATGAAGTTTTGATTTGATTCTAAAGTTCTTTTTCATAGTATATAGTTATTTAAGGAGAACAGAAGTTTCTAATCATGGAACTGGATCATAATCTGCACTAGAGTGGTCGAATGAGCGATACTAGTTCGGAAGTGAAATGGTGAGATCGAGTAGGTGATCATATTTGATATGGCATACGAATGGCATATGTACATCTTACAGGCTTAAATGTAATTATATGCTTTTGTCACTAAAAATGCAAGTTTCATGCTTTTTCATGGCATGATTTGTTGAGATGATTGTTATTTATGGTTTCACGTGCTTAGATTCAGATATATGGTGATTGAGTAGTAGTAGTGGTTCATTTTCATGTTTAACAGTCTTTTGGGTTTTGTAATTGAGATTCAGGTACATGGAAACAAAGGCTAGTTTGCTGCTTTGGTTTCATAAGTAAAATTTAGTTGCCCGACTAATAGGTATGTGTTTATATTTTTGGTTTGGTTTGATGATTTTATGCTCAAAATATGGGAGACCATTTGGCTTTTGTTTTCTTTTATTGGTTTGGGCCTGTAGTAGCAATTTGTAGTTTTTTCGATGGAGCCGCGGAAAGGAGACGCTGTCGAAAGTTTCCGTAAATTTAAAGACTTAGAAATTTAGGAAACCTTTTCAACAAATTGATTTTGAAAAGTAAATTCATTTAGAGACAATTTTCTTACCTTAGGAATTTCGGGGATGAAATTCTTTTACGAGGGGAAGAATGTAAGTACCCGGAATTTTGGTCATTGGATTTTGAATATTTAATTAAAATAAAATGTTGCAATAATTGGTTTTAATTAATTTAATAACTTGAATTCAAATATATGGATTATTTAAATTCTTTGAATTGGGGAATTTAATATTTCAATAGTGTTTTAAAATAGCAAGATTTTAAAATTTAATATAAATTAAATGGACTTAATGGTTTTATTTAACCATTTTTGATTAATTAATAATCATGGTAAATTCATTTTGTAAATTTATTTGTAGTAGTAAATGGTTCAAATAAATAACCAGAAAATATGTTTGTAGTATTTGTTAGTGCCAAAATTGGTCACTAACCCCAAAATCCAGATGAAAGCACCAAATACCAATCACAGCTCAGAGATAGAATGTATGTAGAGAGTAATAATGTGAAGAACAGTTAAAACTGAAATGAAAGCAGTAAAGAACAACAGAGTTTATAGTGGTTCGGCTAACTCCGGCCTACGTCCACTCCAGAAGTTTGCTTTTTATTGCTGTAATAATCGATTACAGTTACAAAATGGCAGAGTTGCCTTAGCCTTAGAAAAGAGAAAGTAAGAGAGCAGAAAGAAGATCCCCTTTTACTATGCCCCTGCCTCTCTATTTATAGACAAAGATGGGTTGGACTTCCCTGGTGGGCCTGGCAGCTGAGTACCTCAGCCCAAATGGAGTGGTCTCCATATGCCGATCCATAGATGCCGAACGCTGAATGCCGAACAAGGTGTGAATGCCGAACGATCTCCTCATGCCGAACGTTGGGAGGTGCGAGGTATGGAGGTGCGAGGTGCAGAGGTATGGAGGTGCGAGGTATGGAGGTGCGAGGTACCGAGACATGGAGGTGCGAGGTATGGAGGTGCGAGGTGCAGAGGTATGGAGGTGCGAGGTACCGGGGTATGGAGGTGCGAGGTACCGAGACATGGAGGTGCGAGGTATAGAGGTATCGAGGTGCGAGGTGCAATGCCAAGCGAGGTGAGGTACGCCGAACGACCCATCCAATGCCGAACGCTCCTTGATGTCGAACGATCCATCCAATGCCGGACGCTCCTTGATGCCGAACGATCCATCCAATGCCGAACGTCTCCAGATGCCGAACGTTGGTTAATGCCGATCGCTCCATCCAATGTCGAACATCCATCCAATGCCGAACGTCTCCTTGATGCCAAACGATCCATCCAATGTCGAACGTCTCCAGATGCTGAACGTTGGTTAATGCCGAGCGCTCCATCCAATGTCGAACGTCTCCAGATGCCGAACAAGATTCATGCCGAACACTCCTTATAATGCCGAGAACTCGTTCAGTGCCGAACGATCCCTCTATGTCAAACGACGATCTCTCTATGCCGAACAGCCTTCAACGCCGAACCATCCTAATGCCGAACGTCATCTGCCAAACTGCCTATCATCATTTTAAACCGAACCCATCATACTTTAGTCTCGATAGTTGTGAAGTTGTTTAAGTTAAATCCGTCTGTCCGCGGCCTTGCCAAAAGGCGGGTTAACAGTATTACGACTCGATTTTTATTGATGTACTATTAATTTAATTCATCTGATTTTTTCATAATTTTTAATTTGGAAAATATTTAAGTTGTTCCTTTGACGATTTATCGAAAAACGACAGTGTTTTCGTAATTTTACAGAATCCAATAACTAGTGTATATTATTATTTTTTTGAGGTCGCATCGCTATTCTGAGCACGACCGTACTTTTGTCTTATCGTTTGGAGTCCATACACGAAAGGAAAATCTGTACGGCGAAAAGCCGAAATACTAACATTATGTATATAACCACAAACTTAAGAAAAAAATCAAAACCACTTCTCTTCATTTCGTACTATTTCATTACTTATCAACATAAATATAGATCCACTTCTTATAAAAATCAAAACAATTCAAATATAAATCAAAAAATTTGAAAGCTTTGATTTTTGAGTTGTATATGGAGAGATCTACATGATGATGTGTGTTTGGATGGGTGTGTTTCGTTTCTGGAAGCTCGATAGTGAACAAATGTGAGTTCTGCAAACTAGGGTTTTGCTTTTAGCTTGATTTGTGGGGTTTGAGGGCAAAGCGACTTTGGATTGGAGTTTGGCCGAAGTTCATGTGGTGCATTCATACGTAGGGGGTCGCAACTCTGTTGGGTCTGCGCATGAAGCATCTACAATGCAAATTAGAGGAGGCTCGCGGTGGTGATGTGATTGTGACAGGGAGGTGGAAACCGAGGAGTGGAGTTCATCATCGTCGTCGGTTTTGGGTTTCATCGAGTGTGGCTCGAGATAAGGGGAAAGGAAGCTACGATGAAGGTGGGTTGCTTACTGTAGTTAGGCGAGATAGATTAGTATGGTGGAAGAAGGTATAAATCCTAATTATGGTGATTAGTAATGAATAACGTAATTAATACATTAAAAAATAAATAACTTATAAAATTCATAACTCTCTCATATGAGGTTCAATCGAGATGAAACTTTTTTCATTACGCTCGTTATAATGTAAGCTTCGCAGTGGAACTAGTTTGGACGAATTTGGAGCAAGTTGAAATTTGGGCTAAAATCGGACGTCGTTCGATGTTAGACCAAACCGGAATGCTTCGGCGCGAACTACAATTTCGGTGAGCATAACCCACCATTTTGGTCAATCAATATATTATATAATAGATAAATTTTACTGTTCGTGTTTGGTTGAAATTATTGGTTATATGTTTGGATGTTTTAATTGGTTGATTTTTTGGTTTTGATGAATTGTCAATTTTGAAAACGATCAATATATGAAATCATTTGCAGGGAATTTACCTAACGTACAGGGTATTTGTAGAGTGATCCAATGGGATTCCTCGCCACTGTTAATCTCATTCTTATTATATTCCTATTATATGAATGGTTGAATTATTGAATATAAAAAATTGATTGTTGTCCCTATTGGTTATAACATATTTATACGTTCAAACTTAACCCTTGTAGTGATAAAAATCAATAACAACATTGGTCAAGTGTGTGGTGGCTATTGGCATCGATTTAGTATTTTGAAAATACTATTAACTGCCGTTTGGGTTGAAATTGGTTCTGAGTTGAAATATGACTTTAAATTTAAATTTTGGGTTTTCTGGAATATTTTTATTTGAGCGGATTTTAAACTTCTCTATTTTACCATAACCTTTTTATTTGTCTTTTCTAAATCATTTAGAAATGATTTAAAGTTGTTTAACTATTGTTTAATATTGATTAAAAGTTGTTTGTTTCTCTACAATATTGTTTTAAAGTTATTTATTAATATTTCAATATGGTGAAAAGTTATTTATTTAAATAATTGCTATTGTTTGAAGATGTTAACTATTATTTAGTAATAATATTTTGGAAGTTAATTATTTGTTATAATAAGATTTTTTGAAGATTAATTATTATATTAATAATGTTTGAAATTATTAATTATTATATCATTTATGTTTTGAAGTTATTTATTTATTATACTAATAATATTATGAAGTAAATTAATTTTTCATTAATCATGTTCTAAAGGAAATTAAATGTGTTATTAATGTTGTTAAAAAGTTAATTTATTATTTATTTATGATGTTTAAAGTAAATTAATTTATATGATTAATTTTATTTTTAAATAATAAATTGATTTATAAAGGAATTTCATTAAATAAAGAGTTTCTAAATGAAAATGAAGTTTTGTATTTATAAATGATTTTTATAAAGACTTTATAAAGAATTTTTGTAAAGGCATTTTAGAAAAGATTTCTATAAAGTAATTTTAAAAGGAATTTTTATAAAGGATCTCTATAAAGGAGTTCTATAAAAGAATAAAGTTTTATAAATGGGTTTATAGATTTATAAAAGGAGATTTATAAATAGTTTTATGGATTTATAAAAGGGCTCTATAATGGTTAAAAAATTTATAATAAGAATTTTATCTATTATTTTAAAAATTCATAAAAGAGTTTTACAAATGGATTTAGAGATTTATAAAAAGAGTTTTATAAATGATTTTAGAGATTTATAAAAGAATTTTATAACGCTTTTTGAGTTGTATAAAAAGTTTTAAAATAAATTGTTTGTAGAAAGGAAGTTTATAAATTAGGAAGGGATCTTGAAAATTTGGAAAGGAGTTTATAAATGATCTTAGATATTTATAAAAGAATCTATAAATAGACTTGGAGATTTGTAAAGAAATTTTATAAATAGGTTCGGAAATTTATAGTAGAGACTTTTAGGGATTTATTTAAAAAGGGATGTATAAAAGTAATTTTATGAGAATGAAATGAGATTAGATTTCCCAAATTGAGCTTCTTAATTTTGGTAATGTGGACATTCGTTCCATGCGTAACACCGAAGGAATAATGTTTGGGTTTATCCTTATACCTGTTTCTTTTTAAACAATATTTGATTAATCCTTTTATTATGATTTTGAAATAAGAAATCTTTCATAACATTTGTGAATATACTTATACCGTTGAGCTAAATATATGAATACATTTTATAAGTAGTGAAAGTGTAATGTTTTTGTTAATATACTTATACCGTTGAGATAAGTGTATGGATATTTTTCTAAGTAATTAAAGTAGTAAAAAGGGTTTGTGACTATATCTTTGTAAAGGTATTTTGATACAAGTATTTACAAAACGATTTTAATTCATGAAAGGATAAATTAAAGAGGTTAGTACCCACTTATATGCTTAACCAATGTTGGTTTCCCTATGGAAATAAATCTCCGGTTTGATTGATGCTTGTTTGTTTATTTGATAGTTAAATAACCGACTATCAAACTTGGCCAATTTTAAATAATCGTTGTCGGTTCGGAGAGATCGGAATTGGATATATTATTCGAAAACCACTTCGAACTAGCATAAGCTTTTAAATTGGAACATCTTAAGGAAAATCGAAGATGGAGCTCTTTGCAGAGCAAGGGCTACTTGTCACTAATCCCGAGGGTGATTCCAAAATGGACGTAGTAGAAGTAGTGCCTTCAGTTTCGTTCAGACAAAGAACAAACTTGTATAGGTGAATGCTGGTATTACATTTCTACCTGGAGGGTAGTGTTAGCATTCCAAGATGGTTTGATATATAAAAAGGTAATCGTAGCCTCTAGCCTCATCAACCGGTAAATGAATAAAGCAGGGACTGTCACAGGGTCATGTGGGTCGCTCCTATTAGGTTATGATCATTCCTTATCTAGAGGTTATATTCTTGTATGCCTCGGGGCCAATTATGGTTGTTGATCAACCAAAAGGGTGATCATATTTGGTGCTATCCAGTAAGTGGTAAGGCCGAATCTGAGTAGTAGAGGTGTAGCATTTTGTAGCCTTCCGTCCATTTTATTTAGAGGTGTACGGATTCGGCGGGTAGACCCTTACCCTTTCATAGTTGGAATTTATTTTCCAATATGAGCCTTCAGCCTTGATTGTATACGTATTATGCTGGAATTTAATCAATGTAACAGTTTCGGCTATGATTCAATATTTATTTTAAATCAGAGATATTATTATAATATCAAAGGATTTCCTATAGAAATTTTTTGGTTGTCGTAAGGTAAAAACCCATCTGTGTTTATATGTGGCGTGATCTTACGAGATACTTTTATTTTCAAAAGATTTTTATAACTTTAAAATTCAATTGAGGTGTCTTTCTCGCGTGGTTTACTAGACTGATCAGTTTGTTATTTTATTATAATGCTTGAGTCAAACTGAGCATATTTTCAGGTCCAGCTTGGATGCTTTGGAGCTTCAAGAGATGAACTGGATGCCTCCAAGGCGTATTCATGTATATTCTATTTTCCGCTGCATTATTTGTTTATATTTATCGAAAAATTGTGAGGACAGGTTGTTATAACTATCCGGGTTGATCATTTGTTTAGTGTACTCTAATTGATGTATATATATTCAGTTTTTCTTTGCGTAATATCTGTTTTATATTATCCATTACTCGTCATGATGTGAGATTATGTTCTGTCTTTTGTTTTGCTTTCCCCAATAATTTGTCTTCCCGACACTTGGATGCTCGACACGTGAATACCGTGGTTGTATTGGTGTCGACTTCTGAAGGGCGAAAAGGCCAGTCATTACATGAGGCTTGGTAGAAATCTACGCCTTGGAAATTTTCATGATTAATCTCTTCTTCGAAGCAGGCAGTTGATCGTCCCTAGATTGTTCAAGCTGAGACTCATGACCCGCATCGATGTAACCTTGGCTAGCCTCACCACTTCCACAAATAATTTCGCCTTCCTCGGCATCTTTTGTTACTTGTTCAATATTTTCTTCAACTCTAGCTCCAGGACTTAGGACTAGGGGCAAATCTGGATCATCCTTGCCTCCTCCAAACCGGTTATTACCATCGTCGTCGTCGCTGGCAACTGCTTGAACTATGCCAGCACGATGACCCTCTTCCAACAAGCTGTAGGAACATCTGGATAGTAAAACAAGGATATGAGTTAAGTCTGCATACTATAAGGCAAATTCATACAATATAAATGAGATGGAACTTACATTCGGATACCCATCTTCAAGCAAACCCGGGTGGACGGCGAATGTAGAATCACTCACTCTTGAAGTAGCTCAACTTGTTTCATGCTCTAGTAACTACTCTACAACCTCTAATTAGTTCCAAGTAAATCAGAGAAGGACTCTCTTTTCGACTCTTAAAGCTATAAATATACCAGATCTCATTGCTAAGTACTCGGTTCAAGTGCTCGGACCATGTATGCACTAAGGAGGAAAGATAGTTGTTCGGGTGCAGCTGTGTCGGAGCGAAGTGCATGAAATTTAAAACTCGATGGACAAACTGGCTAAATGGTGGGATGCAAACCGCCAAACACATATATCTATTGAAGGCACTATAACCTTCTAAAGGGTTTTGTGGTCTTTGATGACAGGAAGGAGCTAGACCGTCTTTAAACGGAATCCCTTGCTTATCACATATTCTATGAAGTGATCCTTCGTCGATTTTGGAAGCAACGAAATCAACAGGATCATCTAATATTATGGCATCCTCAAGGATATCGAGTGTTGGTTCTATTTCTAGCCAACCTACTGGCTCTACTAGATTCTCTGGAACATGTTGTTCAACTTGAGAATTTTCTAGATTTTGCTACACAACTTGCTAAGTCTCTTGTTGTGCCTACTGAATTGGAGTTTGTTGGGTATATGGAATCGTTGTTGAACTTGACTCGGCGTCGGATTCGACATATCTTGAAGTGGATGTACATGTGGCTTGAGCAGCCAAACGTTTAGAACGTCTCTGATCCATTTCTATATAAAAAAACACTTGATAGATAATCAACATTAGAAGTTGTAACCCGCCGTGCTAAAGTGGATTCTAGTGCGGTGTCGTGCAGTGATGTGCAGTCAAGTTTTCGATATTATTTAACAGTTCGTTTTTAAATTATGGATATCACTTAATGTGGCCGTCATCGCTGACCATTCTGACAAGTTTTACATCATTGGTTATGCTGTGGAAAGGGTTTAAGAGCAAGAAGAGGTCACTGGTTCACAAGGAAGAATTCTCATGTGAACAAAAAGTTTAGAGAATTGCCCCAAGTATTAAGGTTGTACAACTCCATCACTTAAAAAATTCCACCTTTCCCCATCTTGTCCAACTCCCAAAACATAGCCCACAATAGCAACTTCCTCCACAACCATTGACTATGACGTTATTCATGCCTTTATCCAAGTCCAACACTTATCTATAATTGGCTATGTGACGAACTTAATTCGAGAATTTGAGATTCTAAGGCTTGGGTTGGTGAAATTCAAAGCGAGGCGAGGCGATGGTTCGGGTAGTGTTTAAATGACGTAGCCGAAGGGTTTGGAAGCGGAGGCGACAACTGCCGGTTAATGATAGCATGGGGAGATCAAATAGTAGGTAAGAGGGTTTAATTGCATTTAAAGCTTGGGTCAGTGGAAGGAATGCAAGTGAGAAAGGAGATGAGATGAAATGGGTTTTATAACCCATGCTTGGAGCCAAAGTTTAGGCAACAAGACTTGGGAAATCTCCTAAGTTTTGAGTCGGTACCGAGCCCAGGACTTTGGATCGGTACCAAGTCCCATATTCTTTTAAAAAAACATATGTATGTATGTATATGTGTGTGTGTGTGGATTTATGCCTAAGCATATGCATGTGATGGACCATGTACTAATACTCATCCACTCAAGAGCATGCATGTGAAAATGTACGAATATATATCCAGTACCTAACGACCATAACCAAAGGGAAATCAAATTCAAACCTGACAGATCCATGGATGGAATCAATTTAAAATCGTCAAACTTGGAATGACGGATCACGAGAATACATTCTAGATTTATAATCTCGGATGCTGGTAAAGCATCGCGATGGATGACAAATGACATAACATTTCACAACAACGATTTGCAAGAAGGATAACGACTATTCGAAACACAGATGGGGTCCTTCACGGCAACTCTGACTTGTCTCGATTCAAATCACATCACTTTTGAATAAGATATACTTTAGGGAGCAAGTATTATCCAGCTTTTTGACCAGGCAATATTCGAACAGACTGGACGAATCGGACTTGGAGTAATCAAGGCAGGAAGTCTAAAAAGATAGCCCAAGAGTCCAGAAATTAAGCACGAACAGAGTCACAAGGCCAATGCCAAGCCAACCCAAAGCAATAAGACCAAGAACCATCCAAGTTAGGGGTTGGTACCGACCCTTGCCTAGGGGTCAATACCGATCTCATTTTCCTCCTCCTATGGTTCTCATCTTCTGCCTGCACCATTTATTCAATGCTAGAAGTCTATTTCGAATGTTGTTTTGTTAATCCATTGTAATTCTCCATCAATTTCCATGTGCACTTGAAGCTGTAGCTCTATTCTTTCACAACTTCATCATTTGGACTTAGAGATGGGCTAATATTGGTGCAAACAACTATGGAATCACGAAGCCAACCACAATACAAGCCAAGATGAGGAGTTGAAGGCAGCCATGTTGGCCATCTTATGGGTTGGTACCGAACCATAATCTTGGACTGTACTGACCTATACAAGCTGATGAGCTGGCACCTATTTTCTTGGGTGAATTGGTTTAAATCGTGGGTAACGGCTTAGGGATATTTTTGTATGAGATTTTAGGCCCCTACCTCTGTAAATAGGAGGGTAGGGCTTATTTTTCCGAATCTTTTGGCTCTAGTTCTTTCCTATTCTATATTCTTGTAATTTTGAAAATCTAAGTATCGGAGTTGTACCGACCCTTTAGAACTTATGTCTCTAAGTCAGAAATAAGCAATAAAATTTTAAAGTGGACGTAGACTTTGCTTTGCCGAACAACTATAAACGATTATGTCTTGTTTATTTCTCATTTTCATTTACATTTCTTCATATTTTATTCTCTACATAAACTCATGGGTGTTTGTACCATTTTTTTGGCTCAAACAGTTTAGTTCATGGATTATGGGTGTCATGAATGGTGGATTGTTATGGCATGAATGTCAGATATGAATTGTTAAGATAGAAAAAGCCTTCAAGAGTATTAATCATGTTAGAAGGAGAAGTGGAATGTCCTTTATTTTGAAACCCAAAGATAGAACTCCAATGTGATTCAATCACCTTGGGATTATCTTTCGGCGTAAAAGATGAGATCAATTATATCAAAACAATTTATGAAAACAGAACAGCTAATAAATATAATAACACATAATCAGTTTTACATATTCAAATTATTTCCATAGTCGTGCCTACACAAGGGTCAAAAATATAATACAACCGTATATAATAGTGTCATGTCCAACATACAAAGATTTTGCCATGAACATTTAATATAGTGGAAATAAAACAACATTTATATCATCTAAGCCTTATGCCTCGTCTTCAGAACTCCTCATTTATCTGCATAATGCAACCTACCTAAGTCTATAAACTCGGCCTGCTCGAATGATTACCTATGATTTCATGGGGAAAACAATGATAAAACCATGGGTCATACATAAAGTTTGCTATGAGCAATACATTGCACTAAACATAAAACAAAGTGAGACCACACCACTAAAGCACGAACAAGTATTCCCCTAACTATAACACAACTTTGAATTAATAGCTTTAGATATAAGCATACAATAATATTTCATTCCTAAAGGTCTTATATATGCTACGATAATTTAATTAGAACCAATAGACATTCCATGCGATTTTTCATTTAGTAACCATTCTCTTTTCTACCTAAAACTTGAACATACTACATTTGACTGTAACTAAGGCCTTACTCCTTCTAACGAACATATATAGTTTTAACACTTAGCTGCCATTAAGGCCTTTTGCCTTCCCTGATCCTTTATTCTATTAATTCCACTATTGATTTCAGCTGTTACTTAGGCCTTACACCTTTGCTTTCGTGCTTTGATTGCCATCTTGGCCTTACACCTATGCTTTTGCTTGTGTATGCCACTAAAGCCTTACCCCTTCGCTTTTGGTTCCTTGACTGCCACATTTTTCCTTACGTCAGTTGCCACATCAGGCCTTATACCAATTGCTTTTGTGTTTTGGATGCCACCATAGGTGCCTTACTCCAACATTTTCAGTTGCGGTCATCACCTTTGGCCTTGCAGCAACGATTTCGATTTCGGTTGTCACTTAGGCCTTACACCTACGATTTCATCTTCGTTTGCCATTAAGTCTTACACGCACACTTTCAATTTTCTAACTGCCACATCAGAACTTACGCAATCTACCAAATATATATTGCATAGATAACCAGTCATATATTAGGATTTTCACTTAGCTATTTATTAAGCTACTTTAAGTTCGACCATGTTTCGGCCAACTTTGCTACTTCTTACATTATCATCAATGTTCGAAGTAATAGTTTTATCCATATTAAGCCTTACTATAAGTTTTGGTTTCAACACTTTACCACAGCTAATCTACTCTCGGTCATTACTACCCTTAGTCTCATTTGGGGAAGCCTGATTAAGTTTAGTTTCATTTCATTAACATACACAATCTCTACTCTATATTTCAAAAATAACATCCTCAACCCATAATTCCTCTATATCCTTCATTTCGTTTGACCTTCAGCTAACATCACCGTTAATAAACCAAGATTCATACTTAGAATTTCTTATCTTTTCTCTTAAGTCTTCATACTTAATGTTCTAATTCATTTACTCTCGATTCAGCTTCAGTTCCTTCGGTACTGGCTCTCGATGCACTTTAAAAACACGTCTATTGCACGTCTAACACCACCTTTACATGTGTCGACTTCTCACTTGTTTGACTTCGCACTTTTTTACCGTTATTTAGTACTTTCTTGACATGTTTAGCATATATTGTGGATTTGGTCTGTTTATCAATTATTAAATACTTTATTCAATTAAATTACCTTCTAACCCCAATTATTTACCTTTCGGCACCCATAAATATACCTTTAGCTAAAAGTATTTTCACTCGAAAATCGCTTATAATATTTGCTGAAAATCTTAGAAAGTACACGGATTTTCCTTTATAAAATTTCTTAAATTCTTAGTTTCTAACCATTTTCTGTAATAACCGGTTCGTGGATAATTTTTATCAATTTATTTACTTATGGGAAAGTTATATAAATCAAAACTCATCACGAATAATACATTCATAACATCCTATTAAATTTTTGGATCATTTAAATTACAAGAAGAGTAGGATATAATCATAGTTAATTCAACCATGATCAATTATGAAGAAAAACGATATTAGAGAATATATATTACTCACCTAGATCTATTAGTTGAATGAAGTTTCTAGTTTCCTTAGCTTTGATCTTCTTCTTTTTCTCTTTTTCTTTCTTAGGCTTCAACCACCATTAAAATGCTTCAAAACTCTTATTTAAATTTGAGTGTAGAATGAATTGAAAAGAGAGTGATGAAATAATTTAAAAGGGCATGTAATAACCTCAATTTGGGCTGTCGGCCCACCATCACCCTTTCTCATTTAGTTCATTTTAGTTAGTTTCATTAAATAACAATATTGATAAATAAATATACATCCAAATACTTATCTCATCATATCATTATTTAAATCTTTATTTTCATAATATAATTCTTTAATTAATTATTTAATAATTTATGGGATGTTACAGGCATCCCACTTGTAGGAATTTTATCTTTGAAATTCAAATAAGGCACGATAGTAATTCTAAATCTTTCTCATGTCTACTCTAACATACACACATAATTCCCTACCTATGTGTCAATACAAAATATACTAGTGCATTTTACGAATGCATCACAAACTCAGACCATAATATCACACATTTACATGGTTTAAAACAAACATAGCAAACATATATGCAATCCTAAATAAATAACCCGGGATAAGTCTTTCGGACTTTATCGTATGTTTCCCAAGTACAATTATCTCGTTCCTCACTCCATTGAACTTACTCAAGCTTAATACCATATTTCGAAGCTTCTTCTCATCTCGATTTATTATCCGAACGAGCTTCCTTACATTGGTTTTGTTTGGCTCAACAACCAAATCTTCCATAGCTCTTGGAATTACCACATCCTTAGGATCTCAGACACGTTTCCTTATATGTGATACATAAAACACATTATAGACCCCAACAAAAGTATTTAGCAATTCAACTCTTCATGCTTCTTTGCTAATCCTCTCTAGTATTGGAAAAGGGCACATATCTCAACACCAACTTTCCAGCCTAACCACACAGTGTCTCTCATCTGCGATACTTTAGCAAACACATAACCCCCTAGGTCAAATTCTAAATCATTCCACCTCCTATCGACGAAAATCTTCTGCCTTGATTGAGCATCTTTCATTCTTTGCCAAATCAACTCAACCTTCTTTGAAGCCTCTATTACAAGATCCAGCCCTAATACAGTTATATCTCTCATTTCACTAACTTACCAACGACTTATAGGGTCTTCCATACAACGCCTCAAAAGGTGTCATCCCAACACCAGGTTGGTAACTATTGTTGTATGAAATTATACTAAGTTTAAGTGATCCTCCCAAGATCCATCGAAGTCTAACACACATGCTCGTAACAAATCCTCCAACACTCGGTTGACCCTCTAGGTTGTCCATCTGTTTGAGGATAGTAAGTTGTACTCATACACAACCCCAAACCCAAAGCACTATGTAGACTCCATCAAAACTCACTGCCAAACAATGGGTCTCAGTCATTAACTATAGTACTTGAAATTCCAAGGAGTCTCGCTATAGTCTTTACATATATCTTGGCTAACTTTAATGTCATTCTCGTGGACTTCACCGTAACAAAATGGGCACACCAAGTCAATCTATCAAGTATGACCCATATTCTCTCATTTCTTGCCATTGTCATAAACAAGGCATCTTCAAAGTTCATTGAAACATAATCACACTTCCACACTAGAACTTCTAAAGGCTGTAAAACTATACCTGGCTTTTGGCATTCAGTCTTAACTTATTGGCATGTGAAACATCTCTTCACACATTCTCCATTATCTCTCTTTATTCCTTCCTAATAGATGCACTTTTCATATCTCAGTACACCTTAGTTCCCCAAGATTAATAGCAAGCTTTGAATGATAACATTCGTCCTAGACCAACTTCCAGAAAATTCCACTAACCAGAACATACAGCATTTCCTTCTTCGAAAGCCAACTTCTCTCATCAATATAGAAGCCATTTAGCTCTTCGGTGTCGATATCGCTCTTCAGGCCATTGATCCTTTCGGCACATGGTGGATCTTCCCTCTACTCCTCGACAATCTTCTCCATGAAGGCTAGTTGTACTTATAAGCATGAAAACATCCTAGAATTTCTACTAGGACCAGCACTCGACCGACGCAGAACATTACAAGAAGCAAGATTGTCTAAAACATTCCACTCTTCAATCATTGCCAAAACACAATTATGTTGCTTTCAACTCAAGGCATCAACAACCTCTATTGTCTCATGTTTAAGTCCTGCTGGGAGAACAAGTATTTCAAAGACTTGGTAAGTAAACAATTCAAACCTTTCTTCGAGAAGGTAATGCCTCCAAATCTTAAGCGTAAAGATAACTACATCTAACTCTAAGTCATGTGTCGATACTGAACCTCATGAGGTCTCAATTGCCTCGATGCATAAGCTACTACCTTGCCCCTTTGCATCAAAACCATGCATAACCCTAAACTCGAAGCATCAAAAAAACTATCATATTTGTATTCTCCCCGAATATCACTAGAACTGGAGCATTCATCAATCGAAGCTTCAGCTCTTGGACTGTCATCTTTCATTATTTCATCTAAACATACCTCCCATTTTTTTTTCAAGTAAGTTTCTTTAATGGGGCTGCTAGATGAAATCAATCCTTAATGAATCTCCAAATTTCGATAATAGTCTATAGCCATTCCAACTAATTCACGTAGGGTCGGCCCTTAAGGTTTGGAGGTCCAAGGTAAGAAAAATTGTTGAGTCCAATAGTAAAACTTATGCAAATCTTAAGAAAAAAATGAATTTTCGGGCTTATAAAGTGTGCATTAGAAGACTTGATCTTGGGTCACTAGAATGGAAAACATCAACTCCACCACTAAACTATACAAACTTTTGATTAAGGATAAATAAATTACTATAAATAAGACAAAATTAAAAGTTTGAGGTCCATGAAAATCGAGGGCCCTAGGTGACCGCCTAGGTGGCCTAGGGCTAGGGCCAAGGTCAGGCCTAAATTCACAACTTTAACAGAAACACCCCGTAATTTGACGTTGGTTATTTAATTAGTTAGTTAACTAATTAATTAGGCCCTAAAAATGGAATTTGTGCAAACGATGTAATTTGACCACGAAACTTGCATCATTACGTTCGTGGCGAAATTGTGAGCAACTTTCATATTTGGAGTTTTGCGATCAAAGTCCAAACGAAGAAGTTACGGACAAAAAACGGATTCGGAACGAAAATAAATAAATAAATAAGAAAATTCACATTTTTAATTAATTAGTTGGGGCCCACAGGTCGACCCCCATATTGGACTGGTCGACCAGGGGCGGTCGACCGCTTCAAGAGTGATGGCTCCGGTAAACCTAGGCCACAATGGCCTGGATTTAATATATTTCGATCTAACATTCTGCTTGATTCTATCGCCTATGAATTCAGGCCTAGCCCTCCCTTCTCTTCACATATTTTTATAGAGCAGTAGCAAAGCTCTGTCATTTCTTATTCTCCACTTTCTTTCTAAATTATAAAAATAAGATATTTGTATATATATTCATACAAATAGGAGAAGAATAGAAATCTAATAAAAAGTAGAAGAGAAAAGAATCAACCATACGCGTATTTGAGGTAATTTATATATTTATATATATTTGTATCAATTTTCTCTCTCTATCCCAAATTTCTTCTCAGATCTGTAATTCTAATGTATGTATATACTCTTTTATACATACCTCTTGGATTAAAAAGGATTAGAGATGAATCAAAGGTTCTACTTTAGATCTGGATATTTGGATCGCTTTTAAAATGTGAGTGAGAAATTTTATAGATTGTTATAATAAGAAAATTATCCCATTGATGTTTATTTGATTTTTATGCCTAATTGGATAATTGTATATGAGTTGTAGGCAGCAAATTGAATATGATCTGAATATAATAAATATCGCCTACATATTCTTGTTTATGAATTAATTTAGAATTGTTTACAACCTGATCTGGAAATCAGTCCCAAAAGTATGAAGTTAGAATATTGATTTGAATGAAATTTATTCTAGATCCGAAATAGGTTGTAAAATAATGTTAGAAATTTGGATTATTACCCTAATCTTGTTAGAATGTAAACTTTTCTATGTGTGGAATTGTTGCAATTTGGATCCGTTTAATATTTGTAAATTAGTTTGATTTCTTTTCCTTCTAGAAAAATACAGCGTTTGATTTAGCAAGGAATAGATGCAAATAGAAAGAGAAAGAGATGTGTAAAGTATGAATTCATTGCAGTTTACACTGTCTGTTTCAGTAACAAAAAGAAATGATTATTCCTTATAATTTCAAACAACATAATCTTTTAAAGTTAAACGTTTTGTTTTGGGCTAATTTATGGAAATTATAGCGGATAACTAGTTTAGATATGATTCCAATAATTTAACACGAAAAAGAATATTTTAGTGTAGATATATAACTAGAATATATTTGATAAAAGTAAATATTTGAACGTAATTTACTACGCTTATAATAATTAAATAAAAAGCTAACAATGACGCTTGCACGCAATATTCGCGTTTAGGATAATTAACTAATAGGAAAGGAATTTAAAAGGTTGTAACTTCAATAACTGGGAAATAAATGACCATAAATATGGAAGTTGCAATAATTTGATATGGTAAATGGATTTATGAGGCTGATAAAAATGGAGTAGATATAAAAGGTTACTAATTGAAATTAGTAATCATACATAAATGTCTTAGGAAAAGTCCGTTAGGATTTTATGGACAAATTGACATCTACGAGCATTAAACGGGGATCTATGGGTAGATAAATATTTAAGGTAAATCTTGTTGCCTTAAATAAAAAGAGAATTAGTAAGCTAAGTCCAATGTCTACCTAAGATGATATAAGTAAAGACTTAGGATGGTTAATTTGACTTAGTAGGTTAGTGATGCGAGATCGTAGGGTCACTCGACAGAAGACTGTATTTCACTTTAAGGCTACCAGCAGTTGGGTGCGCTTACTACTGATGTGAGGTATCACTAATTCTCGGACTCGTGGCGACGTGAGAGATTGGGCATGCTTTCTTAATTGGAAAGTATTAAATGGTCCAAATTTGGAATTAGGAGCAGTGAGGGATATCTACATAGGAATTCGCTTCTGGTTTGAGGTCTTAAATGGCTGTAAGGTCCGCCTCTCTCCTAGATAGAAGTATTAAGTAACCTAGTGAGATTCCAAATAAGGACGTCTCAAAAAGGGTTTACTTCAGTGTTGAGGTGTTAAGTGGCTGTAGGGCCCGCCTCCCTACCGAAAGAAGTAACCTAATGATATTCCATATTTATAAGAGTGATAGTGGATATCTCGAGAAGGGTTCACTTAAGGTTTGGGGTACTAAGTGACTGAAGATTTTGCCTCTTTCCTATAAAAGAAGTATTAAGTAGCCCAATGAGATTTCCAAGAATGCCAACTAGATAATACCAGTGAGGAGTCCGCCTTGGGGTTAGGTATTAAATGACAATGGCCTACTTATAAATAGGTGTTAAATGGTCAGGGGTCTGCCTAGTCCTTATTAATGAGGTATTAAGTGGCTTAGGTATAGTTTCTCATATTGCTAAGGACGTAATAGCGAAAGTACCATTGAGGAGCACGCCTTGAAAATAAGTATTGAGTGAGGGAGTCTGCCTTAATTAAGGTATTAAATGACCAGGATCTGCCTATTTTCCAATAAAAGGTATTAAGTGGCTTGGGTACTGTTTATAACATGGCTATGATTTTATCGGCGATAGATGTGGTAATAGTTGGACATTAAATATCGAAAGTCTTAAATAGTGGTTAGAGGTCTCTATAGCTAGGACCCACCGACAATTGACAACATTGTTAGGAAACCGCCTTGGGAATAGGTCTAAATGATGGGGTCTACCTTCATTAGGTCTTAAATGATGGGGTCTACCTTGATTGAGATCTTAAACGACAGAGTCCACTTATTTCACTTTTAAAGGTATTATAGAAGCCCGCTTCATATTTATAAGTATTAAGTGGCAAATGGGTTTGGAAGTGTTGGGTGGTTGATAAGGCTTCATCAGTATTTTGTACCTTGGAAAGGGGTAGGTAAGTAATCGTGTGTGCAATGCAAAGTTAGATTAGAATCACAAACCTTGATGGATATAACTATTAAATAAAAACCAATCGGTATAAATTTATGTTATGAGCAGTTTATATTTTTCCAGTCACCAGAACGTTGTTCCGACCTCATCCTCATTACAACACACATGATAAAATTTAAAAGAACAGGTCACTGGAGCTGGATGTGCTTTGTTGTTGGAGAAGCCCTCTTTCTCTCATGCTCGATGATGATGTGACAATATGCTATCCAAGGAATAGCATTAATTCTAAGGTACTAGTCATAATCAGTATTCTTATGCTATTATTGTTTCCGCTATGAGTTTAGATTTCAATCAATCTCTGATAATGCTCATGCTTATTTGCAGGTACCAAATCCAACGATCTATGTTTTAATGGAATTGGGTTTCGATTTTTGTTGAAATTTAGGCCCACTAAGGTACGGGTTGTTACATTAACCATCGAAGGATTTACGACCAACCCCTCCTTCAAAACAACATGGCTTAGAAACTTAACTTTATGTTCCCTAAAGTGATACTAAAAAACTTTCCATTTAATTTTTTTTCTTTCAAGGTTTCCAATACCAATGTAAGATGAACTTCATGGTCTTACTCATCCTTAGAATACACCAAAATATCATCTGTAAAGACCAACACAAACCTATCCAAATGATTGCAAAATACCTGGTTCATAAGATATACAAATAATGCTAGAGCATTAGTTTGCTAAAAAGGAATAACTAACCATTCATATGAACCAAACCTTGTTCTAAATAGAGTCAAATGAATATTACTTTCATAACTCTTAGTTAATGGAATACTACAGTCAAATCTAGCTGCGAGAATACTATGGCCCCACTCAAATGATCAAATAAATCGTCTATCGTTAGCAATGGATAACGATCTTTACCGTTAACCCATTCAGCTTCCTATAGTCATACACATCTGAAATGATCCATCTGACTTCTTCATAAATACCACAAAAGTTTCCCATGGTGAACTACTCAAGCTAATGAAACTCCCATGCTCAAGTTGCACTAGCTGCTTCTTCAACTCTTCAATTTCTTTAAGTGGCATTCTATTAGGAGTCTACTAAAAGGTTGTGCCTCGGTATCAAATCTATCTGAAACTCAATCGCTCTTCTCAGCGGTAATTCTGTCACTGGGTCAAAGACATCTACAAATTCACTAATCATTAATACCACCCTATCGATTTCTTTTTTTGGAGTTTCCAGCGCATACAACGAAACCTCATATCTTCCCTTCATCCACTAACCAATCCATAATCAAAGTTACCCTTCACCATATGAAATTAAATACATATGCATTGCAAGAAAATAGATGTTCACACATAACACTCTAAACTATTGCACTTTAACCCGAGAGGGGCACATTCACCAATCGAATAAACTACATGGAAAGAAGTAACTTTATGTAACATCTAACCCCAATCTATCAACCACATCTTTCAAAATGAAAGAATGTGTAACTCCAATATTAACCATAACTCTAACTGAAAAACTAGAAATCGAAATCATACCTCTAAGCACTACATTCATTATTTCTCCTCGGTTGTTAGTCCTAATGAAGGCCCCTCTAAAGCAAACAGCCTTGTCTACTTCAGCTCTGGATGATGCTTCTTCTTATGGCACGGCTTAACACAATTGAAGCACTTGAATTTGATCACTCCAGCTGGTTGTGGACACTTTGGTGTATAGTGCTATATTTGTCTATTGTAACAGACAAATTCTAAAATATCCTTTTAGCCTCCTCCTTCCTAAACTTTTCCTATCGATGACTGCCATTTCTTCCCCCATCTAGTATGAGGCAAACCTCTTCTTCAGTTCCACTTTCAGCTTCACCTTTTCCATTCTCTTCTCTTAGTATGTAGCGTCATACCTTCTCACCATATCCATTACAACTCAAAGAAGACTCCAAGTGTGCTATCATCTTATGTTGCAAGCCTCTCTTCAAACCCTCAATAAACTTCTCATTCTTCTTCAGAGGGGTATTAACCAGTTCTTTGCCATACTTCTCCGAGGCATAGGATTTTTGAATATCATTATCGCGCATTTGAACCAAGAGAATTCTCGATGGATCTGGACTATTGGGTTATCAAGAAACGAGCAAGAAGCTTAACAAACATTAAGAAATGAAGAGCATAAAATGAATGACAAAGATTGGGAAAGATCAAATGGTTTGGTACCAATCCATACAGATCAGTACTAAACCATAGTAAGAGTTAATCTACTTAGTCAAAATAAGGGCCGTTACATGAAGATAAAGGGAAAAGAAGGCAAGTCCAAGCAAAGAAAAGGATCAGTACTGATCCAAATGGATCGGTACTAAGCCATATTGACTCTTGAGCAAGCTCAATTCTACAACACTTAAGGCAAGTGCAAAGTTAAAGTGTAACGACCCACCTTTTTGGACGGTTTAACTTGACAATAAACCACACATGTCAAGCTCAAACCATTCAAAAGGGAGGAGCGTTATGGGGTAAATAAGAAAAAGAAGAGAAAGAAATAAAACAAACACAGAATCTCATAGCGGAATGACAAAATATAATAATCAAATAATAGTTCATGAAGCTGTTTTACAAATACATTTGATTACACCTTTACAATACATATCAGAGTACATACAGCAGTAATAAATAAATAATGCAGTGGAACAACATGATGTAGTGGAATAAATAAAATAAATAATAATTGTTATTACCAAAATTGGTCACTAACCTCGTAGAGAAAGATTATGTAGAGATGTAAGTGATGATGATCAATTAAACAAGGAAGAATATGCTAATTTAAATGCAGAAAGTTAGAACACCGGATTTATAGTGGTTCGGCGTAATTGCCTACGTCCACTTTGAGGTTAAACTTTATTTCTCTTCTTAATGATTGATTACAGATACAATCCATAGATCAAATGCTTGAATACAATTGCTAAGTAAAGAAGATGAGTCTTGAAAATGGCGGAGTCTCCCCAGTGTTCCCGAAAAAGGGTCCATTTCATTGTGCCCCTGCCCTTCTATTTATAGAGGAAGATGGGTTGGACTTCCTTCATGGGCTTAGGAACAAGGTGCCTCTGCCCATAGTGGGTGAATCTGCGCACCAGGCCAGGCAGGCCGAATGCTTTTGCTTTATTGTGGGCCTGAAAACTTGCTACCACCTCCAGTCTCTCCTTGATCAGAATCTTGTCTAGTGCTAATGATAATTTCTTCAACCGTCGTTTTGTGACCGGGCCAAGATGTCGGTTAACACTTGCCCCCCAAAGTCTATCGTGTGAAGCAACACAACACGCTTTGAATCAGCGAGTATTCCTTGTCTTCAGAAAGAAATCCACCATGTTTCTTGAATAGTCATTATCCTCCAATTTATCCTCCCAAGGTGTTGTATCCTTCTTTGGTCATCGTGATGCTCGGTCGATTCCCAATATTATAAATCCAGGGTTGTAGTTCATTAGTGGCCATCCGTGTCTGATTCTGCAGAGCTAATAAGCTTCGGCTATATGATCTAGTCTTCTCTTAATAACCCTTAGTGAGAATTCAATTTCTGTTGATTTCAAGAAGTTGAACTTTTTCGGATGTACACATGCACGTTCGGGTACATGTTCTTGCCATTGGCTCTTGGATGCGTTTTATATGCTCATAAGTCATCACCAACTCCGTCTAGTTTAATTGCAATTCAATCGCGATTCCTTGTTTGTATTTTCTGTGAAATAAGGGTTGCAATCAGCCACTTGAGGATTTTTCCAAACCTCTCTTCAGTACAGACTCTATGATTTTGTTCACAGCTTCAACCTGTCCATTTGCAGTTATAATGGATCATGGAAGGCCATAAGGACAGATGACGTTACGGATAAAGAAGTTGATTTTTTTCTTCATCTTGGTCGTGGTTAAGAGTTCTTCATCTGCCCATTTGGTGACGTAATCAATTGATATGATGGTGTATTTCGCACCACCTTTATGATGTGTCGTTTTCCATTCCTCCGTTCAGTAAGAATTCCTCATTGTAGATAGTCTTTGATAGGAGTCAACCATGACACCTTTTCATTTTGTTCGCTGAGTACGTGTGTAATGATGTAATACGTGAAGTCGGTTAGTAGCTCTTGGACTTGGCCGAGATAAGGAGCAAGACAATGCCCCCTAACAAGATCAACTTCCTTAAATTTGTATACTACCAATCAAGAATCACAAAAGATATGTAAAGTTTTCACTTCAAATCCTCTAGCAAGTTTGAGGCTGGCAGTCAAGGCTTCATACTAAGCATCGTTGTTTGTTACAAGTAAATCGAGTTTTAGGACGTAGCAGATTGATCGTTCCTCAGGAGTCATTATCAAGCCATAACACTGATCATTGGATGTTCCATCTACGTACATTTTCCATCTTATGGTTGGTTCTCTGCTACTCTTCGAGTAGTCATCTGAGGTAGTAAATTTGGGTGTGAGGTCTGCTAATTTCCGTCCTTGGATATCCCTTCATGGGAAATAAGTGATATTGAATTAGCTTAGTTTGATATTCTATTTAAGTAGTCTTTCAGACGTCTTAGGTCATTGTGTGCCCTGTCGCAACGGCTGGTAGGCATTGACGTTGATGGGGTGAGCCTAAAAGTAAGAGTGGATCTTTCATGATGAAATCAATAGAGATTGTGCTAGCTTTTGTAGCTTCGGGTTGATATCTAATGCATGGCTTGCGATAGTTAATGAAATCACATATGCATGTCAGAATGGGTCCAAGGGAACATATCATCTTTTATTCAGAAAAATCCAACTAATTCTTTTATCATCACTGCACTGAGTTGTGATCCGATATTCAGCACCCGGAAAAGGTCGCCATGGCTGGCTGCTATGTTGACCGTCAGCTTAGCAGGTGCCATCCCAGATTCTTTGAATAAAGATGTAACTATTTTGCATAACATTCAATGTGAAATATGGTTGGGACGGTCAATGTTGATGGTTACTCTGGTCGAATCCTAGAGTCTTGCCATGAGTTGTTAAATCAAATAATGAAGGGCTCTGAATGCTCTAATTGATTATCTGCAAATGGCCAAAGATCAGGCTTAAAAGCACGTTGAAGGAAATGTCGAGTAGGGGTCAGCCTCGAGTTGCATGCAACTGCATAGCTGGATCTTGCTATGAGTTTGAATTTGCTTGTATATTCGAGTAACGCATTTTCTATTCAATGCATTCATGATCCTTCACTCGCCCTTCGGGTTGGAGTGACAGTCAGTTGCCCCCAAGCTTTGGCATCGATTTAACGATTCTATCTCTAGGCATCCTCTCGGTCGTTGCCTTGAGTAGCTGTAAGCACTATATATAAGTTTTAATACTGAGCTATCGTGGCCAGTTTTTGGATGACCATGCGTCTTCTCCCAGTCTCGAGTTGATAAATGTACTGCATGGACGGTTGAGTCTCGTCCTAGCTATGTTTATGTTTTCACCTAAACTCCAAAGACATAGAGGTGATTGGTGAATAGTCGGTTCACATTCATCTTGCTTCTCGCTCATGCCCCCAGGTCTAGGGCATATACCGATAAGTAGGAAGGCCAGCCATGCCCACTTTAGCTTTACTCTCTTTCCCGTTGAATCGTGGGATCATGTAAGTCGATAGGAGACTAGGTCTCGCCTATCTTGGATTTTATCGTGGTTTTTCATTCCAAGAGGAATACTTCGATGCCACGTAAGTTTCAGGGCGTAATTTGGACAGTGGATGATAATCCACGTCCACTTTGGTTCATGCTCTGTAATTAGATCTCGGGGTAAAGTTGGCTACAAATGCAGTCGGGTTATGCTCATCCAGTTTCATACTCCTCCTGACGAATCGAACGAGGGTGCTGGAGAATTTTTGACCAAGTATTCGTGGTTTACCCTCCTTTCCATACTCTGGGGGTCATAGTTTTTCAAAAAACAAACATCTGAGTCACATTCGTATGTGCTTGGTGCGGATCGGCATTGACCCTTGGTCTGAGGTATGATATAGTAGGTTGCTCGTAGCTTTGATGCCGTTTCGATTGGTTCTGTATTGAGGCCTCCATGCAGTCGCTGCCTCAAGTTATAAAGAACGCCATGCTAGAGCTATAGTAAGCTGCCGTATTCGGCTTTTTAGTGTTTTGTACCCCTGCCCCCAGCATTGATTTGGCCAGGTCACTAGTTGGATGGTCAAACACCATCCTCAGCGGGTTAATAATCCTCCTGTCGATTCCAGGCCGAAGTTTGCGGAATAGAAAATGGTCGGAATCCACTCGTCTATTTATCGATGTTTATACACCACTCTACATTCTGGTGACTTAGTGTTATTCTCCCTCCGGTTTACTCACACCCAATTTGTGTTCATGCTTCGTTCCACACTCCGGGGACTTAGAGATTTGTCGAATGGTTTACGCTTTAGTCCACAGTTCGAGACGTAGAGATTTTCGTCAACTCGTTTATACTCTAGTTCGCACTCTGGGAACTTAGAGTAATCTGGTCCGCTTCTGGGATTTAGGGATTTTTCTGAAGTCGTCTATAATCTAGTCCATGCTCTGGGGACTGAGAGTACTGTAGTCCACACTCTGGGGACGTAGAGGTTTTTGAGTCATTTATACTCTAGTCCGCACTCAGGGACTTAGAGTACTTTAGTCCGCATTCTGTCTCCCATTCCAAAGGGTGAGACCTCTCGGATGGCTGAGAGTTTGCCCGAACCTGGTAGATAATCCTTCTCTTTAAGGTTCTCTTTAAGATTTCGAAAGTCGTTATTCTTTATGCAGGACTGTTGCATTCTTGTTTTCCACGATTTTGTGCAGGCCGTTCTGACCCCGAGCCCACTCCGAGGAGCGATGTCGCCAAGGAAGTGGGGGAGAAAACAAGTGAAGCCACTCACGCAGGGGAGGCTTCTGGTCCAGACGCTCAGGTGAGCGGAGCGCTTGACGAAGACAAGTTTGAAACCTCCTCTCCTACCGACGGGGGTTATGAAGTAGAAATTACAGGCGCCTCTGAGCACACATCCGAATTGAGCATGGAGGAGTGGCTCGAGAAAGAGAGGGAGGAGACGGTCAAGGTCATAGTAGATCCCCGAGTTGTGGACTTGGACAATCCTTTGAACAAGCCGTTGAAGGTCATCCTTCCTGGCGGGTCCAAGCCCATGGAAGGCCCCCGTACTCCTTCAGTTGCTACCCCTCTATCAAAGAAGAGTACCAAGGGTAAATGCTCTGGAGAGGAGCCGTTTGGAAAGAAGTTGAAGAAGCACAAGAAGTGATTACTATCCTCGTTCAACGAGGGTTAGTTTAAGTCATGTAATTATTTTCATCTATTTCCTTAGTCCTTGTAGATAGAATGTCGACTCTGAACTTTGGAGGGGTTGTAATAGAAACTCATTTCTGAATAAGGTTTAGTTCCTTTTTCTGTCTTACAAAAGACTCTTATTGTTCAGTTTTCTTTGTGATTGTGATTTTAATCCAAGCAGTTGTGAGTAACATAGACTTCTCAGTCCATCTTCATATAACTCGGAAACTCTTCGAGAGTCGTTGAACTTCCATTATGTGCTTCGAGCACTTAGAATATTTTCTAGCCCGTATGTCAGGGATTTGACAAATTCAAGTCATTTGTGTCATAGTTCATATTCAGGGAACTTGGAGATCCGATTCGCTTATATTAGAGTCTGCACTCTGGGGAGTTAGACCTCCAAGTCCGCACTCTGGGGACTTGGAGGTTTAAGTCATTTATACTCTAGTCCTTGCTCTGGGGACTTAGAGTACTCCAGTCTGCAATCTGTTTAAGTCGTTTATACTCTAGTCCGCACTCTGGGGACTTAGAGTACTCCAGTCCGCACTCTGGGGACTTGGAGGTTTTAGTCATTTATACTCTAGTCCGCGCTCTGGGGACTTAGAGTACTCCAGTCCGCACTCTGGGGACTTGGAGGTTTAAGTCGTTTATACTCTAGTCCGCACTCTGGGGACTTAGAGTACTCCAGTCCGCACTCTGGGGACTTGGAGGTTTTAGTCATTTATACTCTAGTCCGCGCTCTGGGGACTTAGAGTACTCCAGTTCGCACTCTGGGGACTTGGAGGTTTAAGTCGTTTATACTCTAGTCTGCGCTCTGGGGACTTAGAGTACTCCAGTCCGCACTCTGGGGACTTGGAGGTTTTAGTCATTTATACTATAGTCCGCGCTCTGGGGACTTAGAGTACTCCAGTCCGCACTCTGGGGACTTGGAGGTTTTAGTCATTTATACTCTAGTCCGCGCTCTGGGGACTTAGAGTACTCCAGTCCGCACTCTGGGGACATGGAGGTTTTAGTCATTTATACTCTAGTCTGCGCTCTGGGGACTTAGAGTACTCCAGTCCGCACTCTGGGGACTTGGAGGTTTAAGTCGTTTATACTCTAGTCCGCACTCTGGGGACTTAGAGTACTCCAGTCCGCACTCTGGGGACTTGGAGGTTTTAGTCATTTATACTCTAGTCCGCGCTCTGGGGACTTACAGTACTCCAGTTCGCACTCTGGGGACTTGGAGGTTTAAGTCGTTTATACTCTAGTCCGCGCTCTGGGGACTTAGAGTACTCCAGTCCACACTCTGGGGACTTGGAGGTTTAAGTTGAGAGCAGTCGTATTTCCACTCTTTAATTTGTATTCATCTACTGTATCGAGGCTAATGTCGTCGAATGAACAATCGAACCACGTTTGCTCACGGAATGAGATTCTGCCCCCCAGGATGAGGGACGAAATTTGAAAAATGGACGATCGATTCTCGTCCGCTTGGTGATTATAGCTCTTCCAATCAAGTCAAGGAAGGAGGTATATGACAGATGGTTGAATCACATCCATGTTGGGTTAGATAGCCAAATCTCTTACAATTTGCTCCGTATCTCCTTCTAGAAAATAAGGATAGTAGATTGTTGATTAGACAAAGTAAGTTGCATATGTTCCAAGGTGCAGTCGTGTCCATATATTGACATTGATGGTTAGAGAGTACGCAGTCTACCATAGCTACTTCAAGTTGGGCTTTCGAACAACCTTTCGTGTTCAGGGTAGGATTTGATGTGTAGATGATCAAATCACGTCCACTTTTGACGGATCCCGACGTCACTGAGCTTCATGAGGGGTATTTGTATTTTGTCGAACTTTGTTCTATGACTCGATTAGAGTGGATGATCGGGCCATATTCATTCCAAGCAGTTTAGGTCTCCAAGTCAAATGTGGAGGTTGATGGATGGATGGTCGGTTGTTCGAATCGATCATAAGTTGAGCATACGAACTCGGATCGTCTTGAAACTTGGAACATTGGCTTCCCTGGCTTTGATTGTTATGTCTTGTTAATCGTGGCTCGATCCAGACTCGGACAAAATCCATCGATATCCATAGTGAGCCTTTGTGTAACCGATCTCCAAGACGAACTGTCACTGGTTTCTAATCAAGTTCTTGGTGTCACGGCCTTGCCAAAAGGCGGGATAACATTTGCCCCCCAAAGGACGTCTTGTGTAAACATGACGTGCTTTGAAAAACCGCAGTCTTTCATGCTGAATATTTCCGTTCAGTTGATTGCTTGACAGTCGTCTCTTAATCATTTCGTTGCAATCTTCTTTTAGACAAATGTTCAACTAGCATGCTTTGCTTTGGTTCTGCCCCCAGTTTTGGGGATGAGTATGGAGTTGATGTATGTTTATACTCCGTCTCGCACTCTGGGAGTACGGAGTTGAGTAGATGTTTATACTCCGTCTCGCACTCTGGAAATACGGAGTTGATTAATGTTTATACTCCGTCTCGCACTCTGGGAGTATGGAGTTAAGCGAATGTTTATACTCCGTCTCACACTCTGGGAGTACGGAGTTGATTAATGTTTATACTCCGTCTCGCACTCTGGGAGTACGGAGTTGATTAATGTTTATACTCCGTCTCACACTCTGGGAGTACGGAGTTAAGTAGATGTTTATACTCCGTCTCGCACTCTGGGAGTACGGAGTTGATTAATGTTTATACTCAGTCTCGCACTCTGGGTGTACGGAGTTAAGTAGATGTTTATACTCCGTCTCGCACTCTGGGAGTACGGAGTTAAGTAGATGTTTATACTCCGTCTCGCACTCTGGGAGTACGGAGTTAAGTAGATGTTTATACTCCGTCTCGCACTCTGGGGGTACGGAGTTGTGCGAAGGATCGTCGTGTATCAACCCATTTTTAGCCTTGATGTGATGGCTTGCCCCCGAGCTCGAGTTTCACTTAGCGTGTGGCTGGTCGTATCGCAGCCGCTCTCTACTTGAATAAATTCCACTTGCAGGATGGAATTCAGCTCTCCGTGCATCGTGATGTTGTACATTGTATTTAATCCATAGCCCCAAATCAAAGGCATATGGTTGATGATGAGCAATAGAATTATTCTCGTCCAGATGTAACTCCACACGTCCGATCATGGTCTGCGTAGATTGGTTGGCAACCAAATCCGAGTACCAGGACACCTGCATCATTTTGAAAGTAGTTTAGTTCAAGCTAGTCGTAGTTCATAGAACAATTGAAATAGAGATGGAAATGGAAATAATTCAAAGAAGATTATGGTAAATCTCATTGATATGTGAAGCAGCATCGTGTGCTCGCTATTCGACTCCGCCCTTGGCTCCTTTCAAAGGGATGTTGGCCGTCAACCGTCCAATTGATAATCATAGCCCTTTATTAATAGGCATCAGATATTCGCTGCCCGCCATTCTGCAGGACTTGTACATACTATTGAAGTTTTCCTTTCCAGGTCATCTTTTCGATCACACCTCGGAGGTGTTTGTAATCGCTCGTGTTAGGATCAGTGAGCATCTGAGAATATACAACATTCCCCTGATTTTCTTTAGACTTTGGTGTACTCTCTCGAGGTTGGTTTCCAGTACCACTCCGAGTCGTGAGTCTTCAAGTAGAGGTTGTCAATTGAATCTTTCAAAGAGCATATGAGTTGAATTCTGAAGTCTTGTTTCGGCTACTGGGATCTACATCCTTAGCCAACGGGCCTTCATTGTTATTTTTCTTAGTCTGCTCCACTCCTCCTCACTTTAGTTCTGATTCATTTTGTAGAAGAAACGATCCATAGTCGTAGGAGGCTCTTTAGCTAACTAGCTACCAAAATATATCTGGAGGTCGACTTTCCTCAAACGCGATCAGTATGATACCCTTGTTAGTATTTGGAATAAATTGCTTAGAGCATTGGTTTGCTTGGGGTCATTAAATTCGAAGTGCTGGGTCAGCGAAGAATGGTGCTTGGAGTCATCTTGGCGTTTGCTAGAGTCATATCATCTATGTTCTCCAACCTTTGGGAGTACCGTTTGAATAGCGGTTGCTTGTCTGTTCCCTTGATGTCGTTCATAAGCTGCCGCTAGATCCTCTATGCCCTAATCGATCATGGGATGTCAGGGAAGTAGATAGAATGTTCCTTTATTAAGTTGAGTTTTGAATTCACTATCCGGAGGCACTGCGCTGTGGCTAGGGTTCGGGGGGGTTTCCCCCGAAAATTTTTTTTTTAGCCTCATTTTCGAAAACTTGGGTCGTACCCGAAAAAGATTTTTTTTGTAAATAGGGGTCGTATAAGAGACTGGTGTAACTTAAGTTTTGATCGCATTGAGGGCCATTCGGCATGACAAAGTTGCTCGGCATACAAGATTGTTCGGCATTCACACTGTTCGGCATTCACACTGTTCGGCAATCCACACTGTTCGGCATCCACACTGTTCGGCATCCACACTGTTCGGCATTCCACACGTGTTCGGCATTCACACTGTTCGGCGTCCACACTGTTCGGCATTCCACACTGTTCGGCATCCACACTGTTCGGCATTCCACACGTGTTCGGCATTCACACTGTTCGGCGTCCACACTGTTCGGCATTCCACACTGTCCGGCATCCACACTGTTCGGCATTCCACACTGTTCGGCATTCACACTGTTCGGCATCCACACTGTTCGGCATTCCACACGTGTTCGGCATTCCACACTGTTCGGCATTCACACTGTTCGGCATTCACACTGTTCGGCACAATCGAGTCGGCATACAATACCGTTCGGCATTACAGAGGCGCTCGACATTCATTCTTGTTCGGCACAACCGAGTCGTTCGGCATACACTACCGTTCGGCATTACAGAAGTGTTCGGCCTAGAGGTATGGTCGGCCTGGAAGGGCATTCGGCCTAGAGGTATGTTCGGCCTGGAAGGGCGTTCGGCCTAGAGGTATGGTCGGCTTGGAAGAGCGTTCGGAGGTATGGTCGGCCTGGAAGAGCGTTCGGCCTAGAGGTATGTTCGGCCTGGAAGAGCGTTCGGCCAACCCCTTTTCTGGAGCGTTCGGCATACACCTTTTCTGGGGCGTTCGGCATACGCCTTTTCTGGGGCGTTCGGCATACGCCTTTTCTGGGGCGTTCGGCATACGCCTTTTCTGGGGCG
Source organism: Allium fistulosum (assembly GCA_030737815.1). Taxonomy (NCBI): domain Eukaryota; kingdom Viridiplantae; phylum Streptophyta; class Magnoliopsida; order Asparagales; family Amaryllidaceae; genus Allium; species Allium fistulosum. Next base: position 1,417,991,099 of record CM060901.1, on the reverse strand, counting down.
TTCGGCATACGCCTTTTCTGGGGCGTTCGGCATACGCCTTTTCTGGGGCGTTCGGCATACGCCTTTTCTTGGGCGTTCGGCATACGCCTTTTCTGGGGCGTTCGGCATACGCCTTTTCTGGGGCGTTCGGCATACGCCTTTTCTGGGGCGTTCGGCATATGCTTTTTCTGAGGCGATCGGTATATGCCTTTTCTGGAGTGATCGGCTGAATTGCCTTTAGAGGAGGGTCGGCCTTCATTCAACTTGAGTGCAAACTTCAACGTCCAATCCCCAGATCTTGCGTACATCAGTGAATCCAATCTACGGCTATCAGCTTCCTTTAGATTTCTTTCAAATCTGAGTAGAATAGGAAGTTTTCTAGTAAACAACTGGATCTATCTCGCGAATATGGAAATCCACTAGTAGATGATGAGATCCAATCAAGCTGAGAATTCAATTCTCAGTGAAAGCACCAAAGTGTTAGCACCAAAATTGGTCACTAACCTCATAGAGAAAGATTGTGTAGAGATGTAAGTGATGAAGATCAATTAAACAAGGAAGAATATGCTAATTTAAATGCAGAAAGTAAGAACATCGGATTTATAGTGGTTCAGCGTAATTGCCTACGTCCACTTTGAGGTTAAACTTTATTGCTCTTCTTAATGATTGATTACAGATACAATCCATAGATCAAATGCTTGAATACAATTGCTAAGTAAAGAAGATGAGTCTTGAAAATGGCGGAGTCTCCCCAGTGTTCCCGAAAAAGGGTCCATTTCATTGTGCCCCTGCCCTTCTATTTATAGAGGAAGATGGGTTGGACTTCCTTCATGGGCTTAGGAACAAGGTGCCTCTGCCCATAGTAGGTGAAATTGCGCACCAGGCCAGGCAGGCCGAATGCTTTTGCTTTATTGTGGGCCTGACAACTTGCTACCACCTCCAGTCTCTCCTTGATCAGAATCTTGTCTAGTGCTAATGATAATTTCTTCAACCGTCGTTTTGTAACCGGGCCAAGATGCCGGTTAACAATAATAGTACAAAATCTTCGTCTTTATCCTCCAGAAATAAGGTCTTTAATGCACTGAAAAGCTCAGACTGACCCGAGCATAATGAAAAGACAAAACACTCGAGTCAGAACTAAAAGATCTTATGTAAGTTAAATCAGCAGTAAAAAAATATGAGTGTAATGGCTTCAAAGATGTCTACGGGGTTTTACCTCCTATCTAGTGTCAACGTGAGTGCAATAACTTAAGAGATGTTCGGGATTTCCATCTTCTAAGGATCCGTTAAACTATCTACATACATAGGACAATACGCGATTATAATAGTGTCTACAGTAAAGTAAAGTATTAAAATAGCGTTAAGGCATTACCCATATCTCCCTTAACACATTTTATATATTCCCGTAGTCTATACAGTACCGTAAGCTCCACCAAACCAGTGGTTTACCAGAGGGCACTCTATAGGTACGGTACAAAACAAACTCGTAGAAGGCGCGATAAGGCATGTGACAAGGCACGCGAGGCATTGCCCAAGGTAGGATACTACCGTTTTGCGGATCTGGACTAGTGGTAACGTATAGCAGCTACTACCGCCCAACTTGGAACACACTCCCATAATCAAAATCGAAGGGTGGCCACCAAATCAATCAAAAAGTCATAATATGGTATCGAAGAAGCATGTCCGATCGGAGGTGCGACCTGACTTGGCCTGGCGGGGCTTGTGACGACCGCCCATGACCCCCGCACTGAACATGGAGATAGTGCGCTGTAAAGTGTGCCAGGCAGCCATGGACAATTGCCAAGGTTAAGTTAAAACAGCAGAATCTATCGTATAACTCACAGCGCATGGATAAAATACAATAGAAAGTATATATAGTGAAGCCTTATAGAACAGAATCTCAATTAAACTTCATAATAGTTTGGTACAAACATCTGAATAGTCAATACATCAAGCCTCACTACATATCACTCAGAGAATATACAAAACAGTGGAACATCCAGTACATATAGTAAGAAAATAATATGCAAAGCCTCCAGCTTGTCTTCGTCATCAGCATCGTTGGAGAGTAAGAACAGCACCTGTCACCTGCTACCTAGTCTGCCCATCCCAAAGCGGATGAAAAGCCCAAGGCAATAAGAGTTAAACATAAAGCCTCGAGTCAGACAATAGCCTTAGTGAGCAGTAAATTAACTAACAACATACCAAAAGAGTATAAAGGAAAAAGGAATAGGAATCCAACCCTCCCACTCCACCTCTTTCTACAGTGATAGCCCCCAGACACACTAAGCAGAAATAAACATAGCAAAGCAGACATTTAAAGTAAAGCAATTATCACTTGAGTCAAGGTCGGTGTTTTCCAAGTACAAACCCCCAAGGCCTAAACCAAGATCAGATAAGCACCCAGAAAACATCGCTCTTGAGACCGAATGACGATACAACCAAACATCCATGACTCTGGCTATCACTGTTATCATTGCTTTGATACCACCGTTAATTGAATGACCGGCACATTCTTTCAGCCGTCCGTCAAGGGTTAATGGCAACCCCGGTTCTAGACAGAACTCCGCACGTCGTCGCAGCCCGTGCCTAGGACTATCGAATCTGCCCATAGTACTCGACTACAATCATAGTCTTTAGGGACTATCGAATCTGCCCAGCGTACTCTTGCTTTGAGCCTGCTAGAACCTTCAACAACGATGAAATCTCAGCCTTCTAGTCATCCTCCTCGACGACTAATTCCATACTAGCCCAAGCGCCTCTCGAGAAAACCATTATCCTCAACCCGAACCATTTCACCGAGTTATCAACATGTTTGGAATGATCCCGTCTGGATTAAACCAAGGCTATCTCATACCATGCCTCGCTTCATCTCATCATAGCAAAGCCTCATCTCAACATCAACATCATCAAATCTATCCATATGAGCTTCATCATCCGCCACAAATGCCACGAGCAGCTTTTCCAATTCAAGAGCCTTTCCCTTAGCTTTTGAATCATCTTCGACTAACTTGTCCAAATCAAATCATCAATCAACTAATTTACAACAATCAATCAAGTCAAACATTAATCCAAGTAATCAAGCATTCAAAACATGATCAAATAAACAATTATAACAATAATGGCAATCTTGTAAATAAAGAGTCTAAATCTAACAAGCATGAATCATGAGCAATATCTCTACAACTTGATGAATGAACTTGCATAGGTTAACATGTAGTAAAATGGATGTCAAATCATCATGAACAATAGATCTACACTTAAGTTTAAGAAAATGCATGGAAATCACTATTTTAACACCAAATCAAGCCAACAATCCGATATACTCCTTTGGATCCGTGTGAGAGATAATCACCACTCATCGAATCACCTAAACACCTCAAAAGCAACACACTTCAGATCTGGACAGCGAAGGATCTAACTCGATTCTCCAAAATTCCGCTTCAAACGATGAAATCTCTCTTCAATGGATGTAGATCTTCAATCTAAGCTCTTGGATCTTCGATTCGATCTTCGATTTGGATGGAAGGAAGCACAAGATTAAAGTGGAGAAAAGAAGTGAAGAAGTGTAGAACTCAAGCTCTCAAAATAGCAGCACTTCGTCGCTTCAAAATCCGGATCCCAAAAAGTGAGGTAGAACCGTGTATTTATAGGCTGGAAAAATCTTAGGTCGTCCGCCCCCTTAGGTCGTCCACGACCTAACTATCTCCGACCTACGACTTAACGACCTACCAGTTCTGCGCAACCTACAGACCCAACGACCTAACACACAAATGCGGCTTAGCGACCTAACAAAAGTCGCGACCTAACACACACACGCGATCTAACATTTAGGCGCGACTTAGTGACCCAACGACCTAAGCCCAACACTAATACGCGACTTACGACCTAACAGAGATGCGGCTTAGCGACCTAACAAAAGTCGCGACCTAACTATACTCATGTGTGCGACCTAATGACCCAACGACTTAACTTCCTTAGGTCGTAAACTCACTCAACCCCTAGGTCGCTAACTGCTGCCACCAGCTTCCTTAGGTCATTACCGACCTATCCTCCTTAAGTCGCTAACTCGCCCAGTTTCTTATGCCGCTAACTCTTAGGTCGTCATCTTCCTTAAGTCGCCTATTCCTTAGGTCGCATATTTCCTTAGGTCGCCTATTTCCTTAGGTCGGTCAAATCCTATAGGTCGTCCCAAACTAACATACGACCTAAACCACTACTCAACCTAACTATCATACGACCTTAGCCTTACCTCGCCCAGTCCCTAAGTCGTTAACTGTTATCACTAACTTCCTTAGGTCGCCAACTCCTATAAGTCGTCTACGACCTAACTATTATACGACCTAAGCTCCGAACGACCTAGGCTCTGAACAACTTAACCATACTACGATCAAATAACAACTGTTTTACAATGTTTTGATCCGTAAAAATACGGGTCGTTACATTCTGTCCCCCTTAGGAATTTCGCCCCCGAAATTCCAAACAAACAAAGCAATCAAAACTATTCCGCATGCCTATCATCCATAGAAATCAACAAACCATGCATCCAATTCTAGCCTAGCATGTAGAATTCCAAAACTAGAACAAGTTACAATGTCTTGAGATGACACGACACCTTATGGCCATACCTTGAAGAGTTCAGGATGAGCTGCCTTCATCCTCTCTTCCACCTCCCATGTACAGTCGTTATCATCATCACTCCATTGTATCTTGAGCAACCTAACTACCTTCCTCCTAAGCTGTTTCGTGTCAGTTTCCACAACACGAAGCGGTTTACGAGGTCTCTTATCAACTGGATCAATGTCTAAATCTTCACAGCTATCAGCAGAAACTACTGCATTCGAGTCGTGCACATACTTCCGTAGATACGATATATGAAAAACATTGTGCACACTCGACATCTTTTCTGGTAACTCCAATTTGTAGGCGAGCTTTCCAATTCGCTCAATAATCGAGAATGGTCCAACAAATCTCGGAGTCAATTTTCCTTTCTTCCCAAATCGAATAACATTCTTCAGTGGAGAAATCTTTACAAAAACCATATCACCTATGTCGAATTCCAAATCCTTACGACACTTATCGGCATAACTTTTCTGACAGTCTTGGGCTGCCTTCATTCGTTGCTGAATGATCTCGATGTAATCTGAAGTCTGTCGAATCATTTCTGGCCCAAGTATCAACTTTTCTCCTGTTTCCAACCAACATGTCGGAGAGTTACACGGTCTTCCATACAGTGCCTCATACGGTGCCATACCAATGCTTGACTGATAACTGTTATTATACGAAAATTCCACCAAATGAAGGTGATCTTCCCATGATCCTCCGAAATCTAAAACACATGCCCTGAGGAGATCTTCCAAAACTCGGTTGACTCTCTCGGTCTGACCATCTGTTTGGGGATGATAAGCTGTACTCAAACACAACTCGGTTCCCAAAACTTCCTGGAAGCTCTTCCAAAATCCACTAGTGAACAATGGGTCTCGATCGCTCACTATACTCTTCGGAATACCATGGAATCGAACAATCCACTTAACATACAGCTCAGCCAACTTTGATGCAGTCCTAGTTGATCGAACAAGAATAAATCTTGCACTCTTAGTCAAACGATCTACGATGACCCAAATCCCTTCATTTCCTGCTCTTGTTCTAGGTAACCCATCGATAAAATCCATCGATATTTACTCCCACTTCCACGTAGGAACTTCTAATGGCTGAAGCAATCCACTAAGCTTCTTCTGCTCGGCTTTTACCAACTGGCAGTTCATGCACTTGGAAATAAAATTTCCAACATCCTTCTTCATACCTTTCCAGTAATAGGTTCTCTTCATATCCCGATACATCTTATTTCCACCTGGATGAATTGTCAACTTCGAGTGATGACTTTCCTTCAGAACTTCATTTCTCAATTCATCTGTATCGGGAACAACTAGTCGTCCTTGCTTCCGAAGCCAACCCTCTCGATCGACCTCGAATCCTTTATCCTTTTCTAGATCCAATCCAGATTCCAAATCACAGATAATCTTGACAAGCTTATCGTCTCGCTTTTGGCTCTCGCTAATTCTTTCCACAAGAGTAGGTCTTATCGATAAGTTTGCCAACATCTCAGGTTCCAATTCACATCTAGGCCTGAAGTCAAATCCAGCCAAATACTCGAGACTCTTCCATTCTGAAAACATGGCTCCCAATCCTGCATGTCTTCGACTTAACGCATCTGCCACTGCGTTACCCTTTCCCGGAGTATAGTCTATACTAAAATCGTATGATGCCAAAAACTCTAGCCATCGTTGCTGCCGAAGATTCAAATCCTTTTGGGAGAAAAGATACTTCAATGACTTATGATCTGTAAACAACTCGAATCGAACTCCCAATAGATAATGTCTCCACATCTTCAGAGAAAATACAATCGCCGCTAACTCAAAATCATGAGTCGGATAATTCCTTTCATGCGGCTTCAGTTGTCGACTTGCATACGCAACAACTTTACCCTTCTGCATCAGCACTGCTCCAAGTCCAGTACCACATGCGTCGGTGTAAACCACCATCTCCTCATTTCCACTTGGAATAGTCAAAACAGGAGCACTTGTCAGTCGCTCTTTCAGGATTCCGAAAGCTTGCTCACACTTAGTATCCTATCTGAATAATCGATTCTTTTTCGTCAATCCTGTTAATGGTGCAGCCACCTTGGAAAAGTCTTTGATAAGTCGACGATAATATCCTGCTAATCCAAGAAAACTTCTCACATCAGATGCATTCTTAGGTCTAACCCAATCCTGAATTGCTGCCACCTTAGCGGGATCAACCGCTATTCCGCTTCCAGAGATAATATGGCCTAAGAACCTCACTTCGCTCTTCCAGAAGTGACACTTCGAAAACTTAGCTTTCAGCTGATGTTTCTGTAAGATTTCCAAAACAATACGCAAGTGCGTCTTGTGCTCTTCTTCAGTTCTGGAATAAATCAAATTATCATCCACGAACACTAGTACGAACTTGTTTAACTGATCTCTGAACACTCTATTCATAAGATCCACAAAATATGCTGGTGCATTGGTCAATCCAAACGGCATTACCAACCACTCAAAGAAACCGGATGGTGTCCTGAAAGCAGTCTTCGGCACACTATCCTTAGCCACTCTTAACTGGTGAAATCCCGTTGCCAAATCCATCTGAGAAAACACCTTAGCTTCGTGAAGCTGATCAAACAAGTCGTCTATTCTTGGTAATGGATACTTGTTCTTCTTAGTCACTTTATTCAGCTCACGATAATCCACACACAATCTCAACGATCCATCCGCTTTGGTTACAAACACAACTGGTGCACCCCATTCGGACACACTACGCCGAATGAATCCTTTCTGTAAAAGATCATCAACTTGCACCCTCAACTCTTGCTACTCCCTAGGCGCCATCCGCCTAACAGGCATCACAACAGGTCTGGCTCCTTCAACTAAATCGATACGAAACTCGATCTCCCTATGCGGCGGTAACCCTTTGACTTCATCAAAGACATCCTCAAATCCATTAGCGATTGGCACAGATGACAGTCCATCCCGTGGAACAACCAGCGAATACATGAAGCTCATGAAGACGCCTTCCTCATGCTTACATCGTATCACAACCTTTCGCCCTTCCACATTCTCGACTGTCACCTCCAACCTTTCACAATCAACCTTTGCCGCATACTTCCTAAGCCAGTCCATATCCAAAATAATTCCGAACACCGCAAAGTTCAGAACAAAACAATCACAAACAAAAGAGCAATCATGACTCGATACAATCAGACCACGGCAAAGCATACACAGACAAGACGAACCCCCAACTGGATTAGTCACAACCAATGGCCTATCAACAATATCCGGTTCTAAACCCAACCGGCCTACAAGTTCATTACAAACAAAAGAATGCGACGCCCCAGTATCGAATAACACTCTAACTGGAACACCACATATGGAAAGAGTACCTTGAACCACCACACTCTTTCCTTTCTCTTCAGCGGTAGGAGCTTTCGAAGATGATGGAACAGCCCCCAAAGCATAAGCTTGCACAATCTGCTTGTCCTTCCACGGTTCCGGACAATTCTTCCTGATATGCCCCGGCTTGTCACAGTTGTGGCACTTCATCGGCACCTTCGGATTCTTGCAATCTCTAGAGAAATGGCCCTTCTGCTGACAATTGTAGCAAGTTACTTCGCCCTTTGGCTTCTTCTGGCCATCCTTACCCTTTTGCTGCTGCTGCTTCCTCTTCTTGTTTCCACCCTGCTGTGGTTTAGACTCATCCTTGGTCACAGAAACAACAGATCCTTCCTTAGGAAACAGATTCTCGTGCCTGAGAGCCTTCTCCACAAGCTTCTCAAATGAATCGTCCAAATGATCCACCAACTGCCTCCCAAGATAACTGTCCAAGCCTGTCACAAACTTCTCGTTCTTCTGATATGAAGATTCAATATACGACCGGGCATACTTGGACAAAGCTTCAAACTCGGAAACATACTCAAGAACTGGTCTTCCACCTTGCTTGAGCTCCACAAACTTCTTGAACAGAACAGATTTCTGAGCTGTAGAAATGAACTTAGCTTCAAATCTGGCTTGGAATTGCTCCCAAGTAATTTCTTCCTCTGGAGTATCAATGGTGATAGAGTTCCACCAGTCAGAAGCTCTTCCTTGAAGCTGTCTAGATGCTAGCTTCCTTTTAGTTGCATCCTCAATTCCCAAATCACCAAAGATCCTTCTACAAGCATCTATCCACCTCTGGACTTCAATGGTTGATTCTGTCCCTAAGAAAACCTTTCCTCCAAGAGTAGTGTAGTCTTTACACAGCTTAGCAAAATCCACCGGTTTTGAAGTTTGAACTTGAACTCCAACATCTACTGATGGCCCCGTAGCTGGCATCCTTCTCATGATCGAAGTCATCATAGCTTCGAACATAGCAGCATAATCAGCAGCCCCCTCAGCAGTACGGCCTTCCCTAGCAGCTGGTCTCCCTCTTCGACTCATCCTTAATATCTATAAAAAGGAATGATTAATACACCTTGAGAACAACTGCATAAAGAACTCAAATCCTTCTAAGCTACTATATTATATATATAGTAATCATCCATCAAAATACAATTACGTCTCTCATACGTAGTTACATCAGCGAGCGTTGGGTAAAATCGATTAACCAAAGCTCTGATACAAAATGTGACGACCGCCCATGACCCCCGCACTGAACATGGAGATAGTGCGCTGTAAAGTGTTCCAGGTAGCCATGGACGGTTGCCAAGGTTAAGTTAAAACAGCAGAATCTATCGTATAACTCACAGCGCATGGATAAAATACAATAGAAAGTATATATAGTGAAGCTTTACAGAACAGAATCTCAATTAAACTTCATAATAGTTTGGTACAAACATCTGAATAGTCAATACATCAAGCCTCACTACATATCACTCAGAGAATATACAAAACAGCGGAACATCCAGTACATATAGTAAGAAAATAATATGCAAAGCCTCCAGCTCGTCTTCGTCATCAGCATCGTTGGAGAGTAAGAACAGCACCTGTCACCTGCTACCTAGTCTGCCCATCCCAAAGCGGATGAACAGCCCAAGGCAATAAGAGTTAAACATAAAGCCTTGAGTCAGACAACAGCCTTAGTGAGCGGTAAATTAACTAACAACATACCAAAAGAGTATAAAGGAAAAAGGAATAGGAATCCAACCCTCCCACTCCACCTCTTTCTACAGTGATAGCCCCCAGACACACTAAGCAGAAATAAACATAGCAAAGCAGACATTTAAAGTAAAGCAATTATCACTCGAGTCAAGGTCGGTGTTTTCCAAGTACAAACCCCCAAGGCCTAAACCAAGATCAAATAAGCACCCAGAAAACATCGCTCTTGAGACCGAATGACGATACAACCAAACATCCATGACTCTGGCTATCACTGTTATCATTGCTTTGATACCACCGTTAATTGAATGACCGGCACATTCTTTCAGCCGTCCGTCAAGGGTTAATGGAAACCCCGGTTCTTGACAGAACTCCGCACGTCGTCGCAGCCCGTGCCTAGGACTATCGAATCTGCCCATAGTACTCGACTACAATCATAGTCTTTAGGGACTATCGAATCTGCCCAGCGTACTCTTGCTTTGAGCCTGCTAGAACCTTCAACAACGATGAAATCTCAGCCTTCTAGTCATTCTCCTTGACGACTAATTCCATACTAGCCCAAGCGCCTCTCGAGCAAACCATTATCCTCAACCTGAACCATTTCACCGAGTTATCAACATGCTTGAAATGATCCCATCTGGATTAAACCAAGGCTATCTCATACCATGCCTCGCTTCATCTCATCATAGCAAAGCCTCATCTCAACATCAACATCATCAAATCTATCCATATGAGCTTCATCATCCGCCACAAATGCCACGAGCAGCTTTTCCAATTCAAGAGCCTTTCCCTTAGCTTTTGAATCATTTTCGACTAACTTGTCCAAATCAAATCATCAATCAACTAATTTACAACAATCAATCAAGTCAAACATTAATCCAAGTAATCAAGCATTCAAAACATGATCAAATAAACAATTATAACAATAATGGAAATCTTGTAAATAAAGAGTCTAAATCTAACAAGCATGAATCATGAGCAATATCTCTACAACTTGATGAATGAACTTGCATAGGTTAACATGTAGTAAAATGGATGTCAAATCATCATGAACAATAGATCTACACTTAAGTTTAAGAAAATGCATGGAAATCACTATTTTAACACCAAATCAAGCCAACAATCCGATATACTCCTTTGGATCCGTGTGAGAGATAATCACCACTCATCGAATCACCTAAACACCTCAAAAGCAACACACTTCAGATCTGGACAGCGAAGGATCTAACTCGATTCTCCAAAATTCCGCTTCAAACGATGAAATCTCTCTTCAATGGATGTAGATCTTCAATCTAAGCTCTTGGATCTTCGATTCGATCTTCGATTTGGATGGAAGGAAGCACAATATTAAAGTGGAGAAAAGAAGTGAAGAAGTGTAGAACTCAAGCTCTCAAAATAGCAGCACTTCGTCGCTTCAAAATCCGGATCCCAAAAAGTGAGGTAGAACCGTGTATTTATAGGCTGGAAAAATCTTAGGTCGTCCACGACCTAACTATCTCTGACCTACGACTTAATGACCTACCAGTTCTGCACGACCTACAGACCCAACGACCTAACACACAAATGCGGCTTAGCGACCTAACACACACACGCGATCTAACATTTAGGCGCGACTTAGTGACCCAACGACCAAAGCCCAACACTAATACGCGACTTACGACCTAACAGAGATGCGGCTTAGCGACCTAACAAAAGTCGCGACCTAACTATACTCATGTGTGCGACCTAATGACCCAACGACTTAACTTCCTTAGGTCGTAAACTCACTCAACCCCTAGGTCGCTAACTGCTGCCACCAGCTTCCTTAGGTCGTTACCGACCTATCCTCCTTAAGTCGCTAACTCGCCCAGTTTCTTATGCCGCTAACTCTTAGGTCGTCGTCTTCCTTAAGTCGCCTATTCCTTAGGTCGCATATTTCCTTAGGTCGCCTATTTCCTTAGGTCGGTCAAATCCTATAGGTCGTCCCAAACTAACATACGACCTAAACCACTACTCAACCTAACTATCATACGACCTAAGCCTTACCTCGCCCAGTCCCTAAGTCATTAACTGTTATCACTAACTTCCTTAGGTCGCCAACTCCTATAAGTCGTCTACGACCTAACTATTATACGACCTAAGCTCGGAACGACCTAGGCTCTGAACAACTTAACCATACTACGATCAAATAACAACTATTTTACAATGTTTTGATCCGTAAAAATACGGGTCGTTACAGGGCTCCAGTTTTAGTCACAACAAGCTGACTCACGGGACTCAGGGCTACGTAAATACCACATACGGAATCGTTCGCCAAACCATCCTACTTCATTCTGGATTCTCCACCACGTACACAGTTGTTAAAGTGATTTTCGTTTTTGGCAGAGAGTATGACAATATCTGATCTCGGTCTCTTTAACAACCAAACGCTTATTTCACACCGGATGGTTCTTTTACATTTCCAAAACCGATTCATAATTGATATCAAAATATAATATTCAATTCACACCATATCATTTTCGAAATCATATTCACTTTCGAAATCATATTCACTTTTGAAATTATCGATAGGATGGGTTAATTAAATCCTCATTTCAAAATCATCATATTCATTCAAATATGTCATTTAAATCCCAACTTAGGTTATAACATCATTTAACCGTATTCGCTTTTAAATCAAGGATTTAAATATAACCGCTTCCACTTTATACAGTCTGAAATTTAGAAAATAGTTTTGGATAGTTATAAATTGTCTAAACAGTTTAGCATAGTTTGCATAGATTTAAAATAGTTTAAATAGATTTAAAATAGATTAAATAGATTTAAAATAGGTTAAATAGATTTAAAATAGATTAAATGAATTTGAAATAGGTTAAATAGATTTGAAATAGATTTAAAATAGATTAAATAGATTTGAAATAGATTTAAAATAGGTTAAATAGATTTAAAATAGATTTAAAATAGATTAAATAGATTTAAAATAGATTTAAAATAGATTAATATATTTAAAATAGATTAAATAGATTTAAAATAGATTAAATAGATTTAAAATCTTTTAAATAGATTTAATATCGATTAAATAGATTTAAAATAGATTAAATGGGTTAATTAGTTTAAAATAGGTTAAATTAGGTTAAATAGATTTAAATAGATTAAAATAAATTAAAATAGTTTACATTGATTAAAAATAGTTTAAAATAGTTGAAAATACATTTAAATTAGTTTAATAGTTTGAAAATCTTAAAATCGGGATTTTAAAATAATAAATCTTTAAACAGTTTATATTAAAATAATTAATTTGGAATTAATATCAAAATTAAACCATTTCTCCATTTCAACACATCTGGACCAGGTCCAGCTTTCAAATCAACTAACTAAAATTGGTCTTTCAATTTAGATTCTCATTTAAACCATTTAATCAATTTCGATTTCAAATCCATGTTTAAATTATCAATTTAAACCACCTAAAATTAAATAGATTTCAAAGTTATATTCAAACATTTTCAATAACTAAATTTGATAAATTTCATTCATGCTTCAAAATTCAACTTTGAAATTTCTATTTTAATTCTTTAAACAATTCATTAAATCAATTACAATTTCAACATTTAAAGCTTGGATTTCGAAGATAATTCAGTTTATACAAATCAAAATTTATTTCAAAATATCATTTAACTGAATTCAAATTTTAAGGATTTAAAATCATTTAATTTAACAAATCCGGTGTTCGTATATAATTTTCTACCCTATGGACAAGTGATACGGATATTTATCGTTTCAATCCGCAAATACATTTAAATTTATGGGTATATATCATTTCTACCCGCCATCCCAAATTTAATTTCAAATCCATGAAATCGCTTGAGTCTATCATTTCAACTCATAACGATTTCTCCCTAATCTATCAGATCGTTCGGGCATGTATCATTTCAACCCATAGGGAACTTGCAATGTTAAAATAATATAAAAACATAACACCTAGTCATCCAATATCAATAATCAACATCAATCACAATCACCATTCAAACTAACCAATAAACAATAACAAGTGACTGATTATCAATAACGGGTATTAACTGGCAATTTAGAAATTTAATATTAAATTAATGGCGATAATATTCAATAAAAGTCAGATTTAACTGGAATGACAATTTAAATATACCAAACATCAACCAATCAATTCCTAATCACATCATAAATTCAATTTAACTAACATAAGATAATTTAGTAGTTGTGAGTGGGTTAAAACAATCACCTTCGATTTGTCGCCGATTTAAAATCCAAAATTAGCCCAAAATTTAACAGTCTCAGAATGCAGCCAACCAGTTCTAAAATGTTCGAAATTTCGATACGATCGCAACGGAGAAAACCGCTTGTGAATCCGAGCTCGTATGCAAAAGTTATTAACGTTAGAAGATTGAAAATTTTCGACTTTGAGTCTTGCTTCGGTCCGCCGCCTTAATTACCCGGTGTTCGCTCTGAGTTTTTCCAAAATGACCCGAGACCCGAGTCATTTGGCTCCTGACCCGAAGTCGCAACAGGGTTTTCGCTTTTGGAACTCGAAGCACGACCAGATCCGCCTTGTTTTGCATGAATTAGGCCAAAAATTAGGATACATTCTGGGAAAATGAAACTTCCATTGAAGAGAAGCAAATGAAACACTTTCATAAAAATTCTCGTAGAATCGAGAATGAAGAACTCTCTCTGACCCGAAGTCGCTGCAGGGTTTTCGCCTTTGGAACTCGAAGCGGAGCTCTTCCTGACTCGAAGTAAACCCGAAGCAAACAAATTTTTTTTTTAAATTAGGTTTTTTTGGAATTAGGTTTGATGTTCTGTCATTTGAGAAGATGGAAGAAGATGTATGTACAGAAATAATAAAATGAGAAACAACTAGGGTTTATAACAGCCTATATATAGGCAGGGTTGGATCGAAACGACAACAACGACCCGAAAAGCCCATTTCGTTCCCGAAACGAAAATGGGTCATCCCATATATCAAAATAGATGTTTTCGTTATTTTTAAACTCAATGGAACATGTCTCAAGTCCTAATTCCATCGTATGAAGAAGTTAGGTTTTAAAATCAGCTTATTCCAAATTGATTCCAATAAATTGATTTATGTGCGTTTCAAGCTCGCACGATCAAACAACAAGTCTGATCGCTACGAAATTTGAAATCCTACAATAATTTACCATTATGGATCCGATGAAACAGGTTTCGTCGAAATCCGAGATAGTGGCCAAAATGACTAATTTCACGTTAATTAATTAAATTATTATTAAATTAATTAAATCACTTTTAATTCAACTTTTATAATTAACAACTTTTACCATTTCTAATTACACAGAAATTAACGATCATTTTAAAATCAATTTCCCATGTCAAATTCAACATTAATTATTGCACTAATTACAGCGTTCAATTTCAATTGCAATAAAACCATTATTTATAATTTAAATTCCAATAAATCCATTTATTTGATCTTACATCTTCTATTCAGTCAATTGTCATCTTATGGATAAAATTAACATTGGATTATATCTTATTGCACTAATATTCTACAATTATCATCTTAATTCACATTAACTGCAATCTTTAAATAGATTAATTGAAATTGATTGCCAATTAAATTTCAACGGATTAAATAGTGAAACGATAATTAAACAATTGTTACAACTTATGATTTCAAACATATTTCTATGTTTATTGTTAACAAAAAAAACTAATAAATTCACCTACGGATTAATTATTCTATTTTAATCAATTCCAATTAATTACATAAAATTTCACCGTTTAATACAACATTTGGTTTATTTACCATTTACACTTTATGACCAATTATAACTTTCCAATCATTCCAATTAATTGAGATTGCATTAAAATAGTTATCAATTGCCTTAAATTAACATTATTAACATTACATTATAGTTATTTTTCTTATTAAAAATCATAAATTTTTATTTCTTCCAATATTAAATTACAAAATCTTATTAAATTCAATAATTTAATTATCGAAAAATTGCGGGTCGTTACACTCTCCCCCACTCAAAACTTTTTGTCCTCGAAAAGGGAAAAGTAGGAATTAAGGAATTGATATATCTCATTCAAAATATTCAATTTATAAACAATTAATTTACATAATTAAATAATTTAAATAAAATGTATCAATTTATAAACAATTAAATCCTTTCTTATTCAACTTCAATAAAAGTTTGAAAAACATTTTCACAAAAAATTTCTAAGTCCAAAATTCACGGAAAATTTCGGCAGAGTCTCCTTTGTACGGAGAGGTCCGGGAGAAAAATAATATCAATAATAACCATATATATCATATTCAAAATAAAATATCACAAACCACGGGAAAAAACAATATAATATCGCTAGAAAACCGTAATCCAAAAACGTTCCTATTTGTCAGACAAACAACGCTTTATTTATGAAACCAAAAGTAGTAGCAATTGCTTCCATAACCTGTATTTCACTTGTATAATCCAAAAGAGTTAGAATTATGCAAAGAGAAATATTTACGTTGTTTCAATCAATAACAACAAATCAACACAACATAACAATAGTCACTTTGCAAACAAAACATACAATCATCTCATGCAATCAAAGTAATCAACCATCCATCCATAACAACCAAAACAAATGGTTTGTTTGGGTTCAGAAATCTTTAATCGTATAAAATGATAAATAAACTACTAAGTATACCATACACTCAACAGTCTTAGATAAAACTTAATAGGTTATTTATACATCCTAAACAATTTAAAGTATCACATCCCAAACATCCCATAAGCCAAAACAAACAATGATTTCCAAGTATTATTCAAGTTCATTCTTATTAATTTCTTTTCATATCATTTACTGTTCATCAGTTTCATTCACCCGTAAAATGATTATTTTCCTTAATTTACATTCATTTCTTATAAAAAAAATTATTTCTCATTCACCTATATAATGCAAATTTCCGTTAACTTACATTCATTTACTTACATAAGTTATTTTCATTCAATTATTTAAAATAAACAATGGATTCATTATTAGAGTATTGCATACATTTTATTTCAGTTTAATTCACATTTATCATTTACTTTGATTTCCTTTTTAACATTTATATTCATTTGTGAATCAAATCATACTTAGAGTTCCAACTTTTTCTTTTTCTTCCTATTCGTTTCCTTTATATATAGCATTGTTGAATATTAAATCTATTTCTAATCATTTCAGCATTTTCTAAACTTATAATCATCCAATTAATATAGTGTTCATTTTTTTACTATTTACTTTAATTATAATTGGCTTCAACCATCACTTAAGTTCATAATCATTTACTTACAGTATTCACTTTTTCTATTACAGTTAATTAGTAGCATTTCAAATTATTGACTTAAGTTTATGACATTTTATAACATCAGAATTCTTATTTATAGAAAATTTCTATTGAACACTTTCACTACTAAAGTTTTACTTGTATAATATTCTATTACATAT
Source organism: Allium fistulosum (assembly GCA_030737815.1). NCBI lineage: Eukaryota > Viridiplantae > Streptophyta > Magnoliopsida > Asparagales > Amaryllidaceae > Allium > Allium fistulosum. The sequence goes on along the minus strand of CM060901.1, from coordinate 1,417,974,000 downwards.
TCCTATTTAACATTACAACTTCAAATATTTTGGTAAGTTATATGTGTGTGTGCGCGCGTGCGCGCGTGTGGTTTAGAATGAAATTGAATGTTACACAAGTTTGTTTTATTAATTTTAGTTAACAAAATGTTCAATAGTCACATCTTCAAAATTTTCATATCTACAAGATACAGCTTTTCAATTTCTTATATATTTCATTAATCACTTAGCATCTAGTTTCTAATTTTTCATTTTAGAAGTTTCCAACTATTAGTTAAGATTTCATTTTATTACAATAACTGAAAACTATAATTATCAGAGAGTTTAAGAACTAAATATCGGATTCATTTTAGTCACTTTGAAAATATATATACACTCATAACTTATATGTATCCAATCATATTCAGGGATTAAAATTGAGATTTGTTTATCAAAACAAATGTGTAGTAAAACTACTACATCGGTCTTCCCACTTTGAAACTCGAAAATGAACATCGATGATGCGTGCAATCATCACCGAAATTATTTCCCAACGATAGAGAGGGGAGTACATAACTTATTTCCTTTAAAATTCTTTTAAAACATTTCTTTCAAATCATATTAAAATATTTATATCAGAAAATACTTCCAAATAATACTAATATTATATTCCAAAATCCTTTGAAAGATATTTTCAAAATCCCGGAACTTAAGTTCCAAATTTCCAATTTATATTCATTTTAGTTACAATCCCATTTTACAACTCATATTTATAAATTTCACTTCCTAACAACAACATATCACAACCAACTATATTACTTATAAAATTATTCTTTTATATACAAAATATAATACTAGGTAAAATTATTTCATTTACCTATATTTCAAAACAATATTGTGTCGATGTGCCTTATTAAGTGTTTAGAAATCTCTATCTATGTCATAGCGTCCCATGTACCGACCAGAATTTATAAATACTAAACAAAAAAATTAACACAATATAATAACATTTTATAACACTAACAAGTACACTCTCTTATATATATACACTCAAACAAACTCATTCTAGGGTATTACCACCCTATATCTAATGAGTCAGACCCCACAAAGCTAAGGTTATCGCTAAACCTGGCTTTGATACCAAATGTAACGGGACAACGCCAGTGGGGTAACGCCCACCGTAGCATACAATGGTACCTGTGTTCTGCTTTTACGACCAGCCTCTCGACTGCACCAACCCCGCGGGACATGTAGGAGTAAGAGTCATCTGTTCGCTACCAAACCAAGAAGCGAGAACCCCCTATCATGCTGCACCCCGCCAAGTGCACAACCAAACACACATGTCGAGCTCAAAACCATTCAAAAGGGAGGAGTGTTATGGGGTAAATAAGAAAAAGAAGAGAAAGAAATAAAACAAACATAGAATCTCACAACGGAATGACAAAATATAATAATCAAATAACAGTTCATGAAGCTGTTTTACAAGAACATTTGATTACATCGTTACAATACAGATCAGAGTACATACAGCAGTAATAAATAAATAATGCAGCGGAACAACATGATGCAGTGGAATAAATAAAATAAATAATAATAGTACAAAATCTTCATCTTCATCCTCCAGAAATAAGGTCTTCAATACGCTGAAAAGCTCAGACTGACCTGAGCGTAATGAAAAGACAAAACACTCAAGTCGGAACTAAAAGATCTTATGTAAGTTAAATCAACAGTAAATAAATATGAGTGTAACGGCTTTAGAGATGTTTACGGGGTTTGACATCTCCTATCCAGTGTCAACGTGAGTGCAATAACTTAAGAGATGTTCGGGATTTCCATCTCCTAAGGATCCGTTAAACTATCTACATACATAGTACAATACGCTATTATAATAGTGTCTACAGTAAAGTAAAGTATTAAAATAGGGTTAAGGCATTACCCATATCCCACTTAACACATTTTATATATTCTGTAGTCTATACAGTACTGTAAGCTCCACCAAACCGGTGGTTTACCCAGAGGGCACTCCATAGGTATAGTACAAAACAAACTCATAGAATGCGCGATAAGGCATGTGACAAGGCACGCGAGGCAATGCCCAGGGTAGGATACTACCGTTTTGCGGATCCGGACTGGTGGTAACGCATAGCAACTACTACCGCCCACCTCGAAACAGACTCCCATAATCAAAATCGAGGGGTGGCCACCAAATCAATCACAAAGTCATAATATAGTATCGAAGAAGCATGTCCGATCGGAAGTGCGACCTCACTTGGCCCGGCGTGGCTCCTGTTTTAATCACATCAAGCTGACTCACGGGAGTCGGGGTTATGTAAATACCTCATACAGAATCGTTCGCCAAACCATCCTACTTCATTTTGGATTCTCCACCACTACACAGTTGTTAAAGTGGTTTACGGTATTGGTAGAGAGTATGATAATATCTGATCCTGGTCTCTTTAATAACCAAACGCTTATTTCACACCGGATGGTTCTTTTACATTTCCAAAACCGATTCATAATTGCAAAATATCATATTCAATTCAAACTATATCATTTTCGAAATCATATTCACTTTCGAAATCATATTAACTTTTGAAATTATTGATAGGATGGGTTAATTAAATCCTCATTTCAAAATCATCATATTCATTCAAATATGTCATTTAAATCCCAACATAGGTTATAACATCATTTAATCGTATTTGCTTTTAAATCAAGGATTTAAATATAACCACTTCCACTCTATACAGTCCAAAATTTAGGAAATAGTTTTGGATAGTTATAAATAGTTTAAATAGTTTAGCATAGTTTGCATAGATTTAAAATAGTTTAAATATAATTAAAATAGATTTAAAATAGATTTAAAATAGATTAAATAGATTTAAAATAGATTAAGTAAATTTAAAATAGATTAAATAGGTTTGAAATAGAATTAAAATAGATTAAATAGATTTAAAATAGATTAAATAAATTAAAAATAGATTAAATAGATTTGAAATAGATTTAAAATAGATTAAATAGATTTAAAATAGATTAAATAAATTTAAAATCAATTAAATAGATTTAAAATCGATTAAATAGATTTAAAATCGATTAAATAGATTTAAAATAGATTAAATGGGTTAATTAGTTTAAAATAGGTTAAATTAGGTTAAATAGATTTAAATAGATAAAAATAAATTAAAATAGTTTAAATTGATTAAAAATAGATTTAAATTAGTCTAATAGTTTGAAAATCTTAAAATCATGATTTTAAAATAATAAGTCTATAAACAGTTTATATTAAAATAATTAATTTGAAATTAATATCAAAATTAAACCATTTCTTCCATTTCAACACATCTGGACCAGGTCCAGCTTTCAAATCAACTTATTAAAATTGGTCTTTCAATTCAGATTCTCATTTAAACGATTTAATCAATATCGATTTCAAATCCATGTTTGAATTATCAATTTAAACCACTTCAAATTAAATAGATTTCAAAGTTATATTCAAACATTTTCAATAACTAAATTTTGATAAATTTCATTTATGCTTCAAAATTCAACTTTGAAATTTCCATTTTAATTCTTTAAACAATTCATTAAATCAATTACAATTTCAACATTTAAAGCTTGGATTTCAAAGATAATTCAGTTTATACAAATCAAATTTTATTTCAAAATATCATTTAACTGAATTCAATTTTTAAGGATTTAAAATCATTTAATTTAACCAATCCGGTGTCCGTATATAATTTTCTACCGTATGGACAAGTGATACGAATATTTATCATTTCATTCTGCAAATACATTTAAATTTTTGGGTATATATCATTTCAACCCGCCATCCCAAATTTAATTTCAAATCCATGAAATTGCTTGATTCTATCATTTCAACTCATAATGATTTCTCCCTAATCTATCAGATCGTTCGGGTATGTATCATTTCAACCCATAGGGAACTTGCAGTGTTAAAACAATATAAAAACATAACATCCAGTCATCCAATATCAACAATCAACATCCATCACAATCACCATTCAAACTAACAAATAAACAATAACAAGTGACTGATTATCAATAATGGATATTAACTAGCAATTTAGAAATTTAATATTAAATTAATGGCGATAAAAGTCAGATTTAACTGGAATGACAATTTAAATATACCAAACATCAACCAATCAATTCCTAATCGCATCATAAATTCAATTTAACTAACATAAGGTAATTTAGTAGTTGTGAGTGGGTTAAAACACTCTCCTTCGATTTGTCGTCGATTTAAAATCCAAAATTAGTCCAAATTTAACAGTCTCAGAATGCAGCCAAACCAGTTCCAAAATGTCCAATTGATTTCCAATTATCATCTTAATTCACATTAACTGCAGTATTTAAATAGATTTCCAATTGATTAATTGCAATTGATTTCCAATTAAATTTCAACGGATTAAATAGTGAAACGATAATTAAACAATTTTACAACTTATGATTTCAAACACATTTCTATGTTTATTGTTAACAAACAAAACTAATAAATTCACCTACGGATTAATTATTCTATTTCAATCAATTCCAATTAATTACATACAATTTCACCATTTAATACAACACTTGGTTTATTTACCATTTACACTTTATGACCAATTATAACTTTCCAATCATTCCAATTAATTGAGATTGCATTAAAATAGTTATCAATTGCCTTAAATTAACATTATTAACATTACGTTCTAGTTATTTTTCTTATTAATAAATCACAAATTTTTATTTTTTCCAATATTAAATTACAAAATCTTATTAAATTCAATAATTTAATTATCGGAAAATTACGGGTCGTTACATAAAGAGAAATGTAAGACTAGACAAATAAATAGATTGGTATCGATTCGTTTTTAGTTGCGAGAATTTGTGTTCTAATGGACTCTCCATGTTGAAATTTGGATTTTAAGGCGTTAACTGATTCAAATTGACTCCAACGATTTTGGTGGTCGATTTCGTCTATAAATACCAAGCCTAATGTAGCTACGGAGGGAGTTTCTGGTTTGATACCGATTTCTTCATCGATACTGCATATAATTCATAACTGAATGGTTTGAACCATAAGAATATGGTAATCCGATTGTAATTGCAAAAGTGATCGCTAATAAGATTGATAGTGGACGTAGGCTTAAGATTCGAGTCGAACCACTTGACAATTGTGTTATCTTTCTTTTGATTCTTAGCATTTTAATTTTTGCTTTTTCTTAATTGAAGTGTTTGTTCATTTTTGGTGCAAACATTTTTGGTACTTTCAGAGAGATAATCATTTTCAACCTCAGATCTTTGCTTTCACTTTGGATTTGAAAAGGTCTAAAAACTAGATCTAAGATTTCTTTTGCATAGATCTGTTGATTACTTGGATTCGGATGAGTCTATTATCAGACGAAGAGACGGCTCCTAGCAAGGAGAAACACACCACATCTAGAGCTGTCACTGAAGGAGATAATGAGGGCTTTCAATATGGACAAAAAAAACCAACTCATTGCGTAGATTTCGAGTGCACCAAAGATGGTAATAAAGCAGGTGTTGGATCGAATGATGGTGGAAATGAATAAGTAGATGGCGGAGAACTAATGACCATCATGGAGGAAATGAAGAAGAGTATTGCTATGATGTTCCAACCACCTCAAAGGCATAGGAAGAAACATAGAGATTCGTCATCTTCAAATTCCGATGAAGAAAGTTCATCTTCGTCAAAGCATAATCAAAGGGATGGCAAGCAAAAGATGTAGAGGAAGGATAGAAGGGCATCAATAAGACAAGTTGTGGAAGTTGGGCTGTTGTTCCATGATCAGCACTGATCTGTACAAAACGGTATAAACGGGTCGGCACCGATCGATCCAATAGGGTTGCCTTTAGGGATAACCAATATGGCCTGAAAGATACTATTGATGCTAGTGGAGATGGACGAGCTACTGGATCTCAGGCTAGTAGTGTTCAGACTAACGCTGTAGAGCTAGGTAGAAGGGTTCATAGTTCAACGAGGCTCCAAAGAGGGTCGGGACGAATGGTTTCTCCAAAGACAAAGGAACTTAGGAATTACAGAACTAACCGAGAGTGTTTGTTAGGCTAAACACTTGGGGACGTTCATGATAATTGTCATCCAATCGATCAAGGTAGTGAAGAATATAGTGCTGATATGATTAAGAGACCGATGAGCTAGGATCAGTAGAGACATCGTGATGAGTGGGTTCATGTGTTAGTAGAACTCCATTTACTAAAGATATTATGGAAGCTAGGTATCCAAAGAAATTTGTGACGGTGTGACTGACCCCAGGCAACATATATTCAAGTATGGATGATGCATGGATAGTGCTCGTGCAACGGATGCTGTCAAATGTAGATGTTTATCGATTTTCTTAGAAGGAATAACAACGATGTGGTTCACTCGACTTGAACTAGGTCCATATCGTCATTTGATCAATTGGTGAAATGATTTATGGAGCGGTTACACATGCATACAGTGCAACCGAAGGATGCTATGTCACTGTCTAATGTGCATTAGAGATCCGAAGAAACCTTGAGAAGCTTTCTAAAAAGATTTAATGGTGCAATTATAAAGGTCAGCAGCCCCAAAGAAGAGATAGCATTGATGACATTAATGAATGGAATTCACCCAAAAACTATTTTGGAAGATGGCTTAAGAGAAAGGAACCTCCTACTTTGAAGGAGTTCTATCATAAGGCAGCACGATTTCTACGCTTAGAAGGGCAAATATGGCTAAAGGATTGGGTATCAACTATCAGGAAGGACTGAGTAGTATAATACAAAGAAATGTTACTGTTAAACAAAGTGGTGATAGTGTTCGAAACGTTGCAGTGAATGTCGATAATATTAATGGTAAAAGGAAGAATCAAAATGTTGGTGGTAGACGCAAGACACGAAGACGCGTATGAGATATACTCAATTGGGAGACTGTATGGAGTTGATGGACTCCGTTGGGAATATCTACCTTGCTACGCAAGGTATAGAGTGTTATACGAAGCCATCCCCAAGGCAGATGGTTGAAAAAGAGAGACGATTCGAAAAGTATTGTCGCTTCTATGAGACATGTGGGCATAATACAAATGTGTGTAGGCATCTGAGAGATGTCATCGAAGATTTCATCTGAAAGAAGAAATTACAGTAGTATGTCAAGAACCCACAGGCTAGCGGGCAACCTACCAATGAACCTCAAGGGAAGTCTGCCCAAGGGACTCAGGCTGGATCCATTGGATAGGGATCAAGCTAGCAAATGAGATGGATTATGATAAATACAATTTCAGGAGGTCTGCAGGCTGCGGAAAAGAGTTAGAAAGAAATGGAGCGCTAAGGCAACTCATTGAAACACGTGCCTCAAGGGACAGGTTATGCCATAGAGGAAGTTGCCGCCACCAAGCAACAAAGAACTATTAATGTTGATATTGTGTTTTGGAAACGAGGCGTTGATGGGGTTAAGCACGAACACTTGACACGATGGTGATTACGGCCGTGATTGGGCTAGCAACAATGCATCGAGAACTTATTAATTGTGGGAGCTTAGTGAATATTTTGTTCAAGCAAACATTCAACAAGATACACCTTGATGAGAAGTATCTGAAGCTGTGTAAGTCCCGCATCTAGGGATTTACCGAAGAGGCCAAAGAGCTGGAGGGGTGCATCGAATTGTCATTTAAGTTAGGACAAGGAGACCAGAAGGTTGTGCGAGTATACATGCTTGTTGTGGTTAATGGATTTTCGACCTACAATGCTTTTTTGGGCAGACCGGCCTTTGCTTGTTTTCGAGTTTCACTTGCTCTATGGTGTCTGATGATGAAGTTCCTATAGGGATTGAAGTAGGGACAATATAGGGTGACCACAACATAAATCGAGAGTGCGACATTGTTGATCTCACAGAGGCGAAACGATGAGAGAAGGGGAAGGATGCAGAGGAGCCTCTCTACATCAAATCCTTAGAGGCATGGCAACTACGGCTAAAGCCCTGGCTCGGGTCCAAAAGAAAATTTCACAAACTTATGGACCCACGAAAAGAGTTAGAGGTAGCGAGGGCAACCTCGGCAAAGCTAATGATCAATATTCTGATGAATGATGACAATCCTACGAGGGTTCTCAAGATCTGAAATCAGCACAGCCTAAAGATGAAGGAGTTGATAGGGTTTCTCTGGGAAAACACGGATGTTTTTGCTTAGACGCATTCCAATATATGTGGTAGTTCGTTGGAGATAATGTGTCACAAATTGAATGTGAGCCCAAGTTACCCTCCTATGAAGTAAATGAAGCGTGGTATGGAATCAGAGCGATATGCTGCATTGAAGGAAGTAGTGGATAAGCTAAAGGTAACTAGCTTTATCCACGATGCACGTTAACTAGAGTGGGTATCAGACCCAGTATTAGTCAAGAAGACGAATGGAAACTGGTGGACCTGCATTGATTATTCCATCTTAAATAAAACATGCCTGAAAGACTGCTTCCCCATGTCGAGGATTGACCAGCTTGTAGATGGGATAGCCGGACATGAACTACTATCTTTTATGGATTTATCACTCCAACTACAATTAGATAGTGATGCATGTCCCAAATCAAAAGTATACTAATTGTATCATAGATTTGGGGTTGTTTAAGGCTGTATTGTTGTAGAGTCATGTCGTTCGGTCTATAGAATGCTGGAGCTACTTACCAATGGTTGGTTAACAGAATATTTAAAGAGCGGATTGGACAGACAATGGAGTCAATATGAACGATATGCTCGTGAAGTCACAATGGTTGATGGATCACATAGGCGACCTATTGGAGATGTTCGATGTGCTTTGAAAGTATGGTTTTTTCGAAGTCGCATTGGGCAAATTCTTGGGTTTCATTGTACACTCGAGGGGCATTGAAGATATCCCTAAACAGACTGAGGTGTTAAGACGGGTTACTGCCTCGAAGGCGAGGAGGGAAATGCATAACTTGAACAGGAAGGTCACAGTGCTGAGTCGATTCATCTCAAAAACAATAGATAAGTGCATATCATTCTTTAATGCCCTCTTCGTATGGAAAAATGAATGTCAAGATGCTTTCCATAATTTATTGGACCACATGTAGAGACCATCGATACTGTCAAAGCCTTTAGAGGGAGAAGATCTATACATCTACTTAGTAGTGTCCGCTCACACATTGAGTGCAGCCTTAGTATGTGAGGAGTGCAAGATCTAGATGCAGGTGTATTCAAGGTTTTAAATCTCCCCGAGATCAGCCGAGATGAAAATCCGAGATATTAGCCAAAATCCGAGATTTGGCAGCTTGGTTAGTTATAAGTCTTTTAAATATCGCCCGAGACAGCCGAGATATTTGCCCGAGATATTGGCCAAAATCCGAGATTTGAAACCTTGGGTGTATTATATAAACAAATGAATCACTAGAGAGGAAAAGAATTATCCAAAATCGGAGAAACCGGCTAACTGCTTGTTTCTAGCTATAAGGAAGTTAAGGTCATACTTCTAGGCTCATGTAATAAAGGTGTTACTGATCGGCACTTAGACAAGTGATACATCGACATGAGACTTCAAGAAGGTTGATTAAGTGAAACATAGAGTTGAGCCAATAAAATATAACCTATCACCTGAGAAGGGCAATTCGACGACAGGCATTGGTAGATTTTATTGTCGAATCACCACCCCGGATGATGAAGTGGAAGATGAGTTGGTCAAACTTTCCCAATGGAAGTTGTATGTCCGCGGAGCCTCCAATTAACATGATTTTAGAGAAGGCACGGTACTTGTAACCCAGTAGGGCAGAGCATCTATTATGCATGAAAGCTAGAGGTCTAAGCAACAAATAATGAAGCTGAATATGAAGCGTTGGTAGGAGGACTCAAGATAGCAAAGAAGTTGCGAGTGAAGACATTGCATGTAGCAACCCACCGTTCTGTACCCTTTGAGCTGACATTAAATCACACTTGTCCAACACAAATCGTAAGAAAAGACGAATAACTAAGAGAAAGAAGGTAGAAGAAGAAACAGAAACAACAATACAGAATCTCACAATCGCAGCGGAACAATATATAATATAAAATAACTGATCTTTATACAAAAGAAACTATAATTGTTAATATACATATCATCATCAGAGTACAACAATCAACAAATCAATTTGAAAAGTTATAATAACTTGTACTCACAAGTGCTGAATATACAACATACACACACAGCGGAAATAACCAAATACGTGTAATACGTCAGAAATCCTCCAGCTCGTCTCCTGAGCTCCATAGCACCCTAACCTGGATCTATAATACTCGGTCTGACCCGAATATTATAATAAAATAACACCCGAGTCAGTCGGGAAAACCAACGTGAGAAAACACACTCAATTTGAAATATTATTGTTATCAAAATCCTTTGAGAACAAAGGTATCTCGTAAGACCATGTCACACATAAATACGACGGGTTTTTACCTTACGATAACCAAAACATTTTATATCAAAATCATTTGATATTATAATAGTGTCTATAGAAAATAAACTATAAAAAGCTGAAATGCTTGCATCTCACATTTCAACATAGTTGGGCACAATCAAAACCGTACAGGCACGTATCGGAGAATGCATTCCATTCAATGACCGGGCTACTAGGGTACCGCCCATCACAGTACACCTCTAGAAAAATGTACCGATATCGTACCTAATAATCTCTTCCAACACATGACCGGCCTACCCCTTGTTGTATAGTACGAATATGTTATCACCCCGGGTGTTCCCACCCTATCGAGCGCTCTCTTTTCCATGCACAACCATATCCATAATTATAATATATATCCGAGGGTATCTAGAAAAGTGATAACATACCCTACTTAGGTGCGACCCACTTAGCCATGTTGCATCTCCCCTGTTTTAGTTATTCCCAGTTGATGAGGCTTGAGGCTACGTATTACCTTAAGAATAGCATTCATACTTGGAATTCTAACACTGCCTTCCAGGCAACAATGCAATGATAGCATTCATCCATACAAGTTATTCTGGGTCTAAACAAACCAATTTCATCAAAATCACCACCTTCATTATTTTACGATATCACAATTCGTAACGTATAAATCAGATCGAAGTGGTTTCGGATAATTAAATCTGATCATGGTATCTTCGAAACGATTAACGAATTTGGCCAGATTTGATAGACGGTTGTTTAACTATCAAATTACACACATAAACAGTCACTAGGCCCATAATTTATTAAATCTTTTCAAAACATTCATTTCAAATATCTTTACACAGATATATATTCAAATCTCTTTCAGTATTCCAACATTTGAAAACAATTTCAAATCCTTATATCCTTAACGGGATATTTTCAAACCATATCAACACTTAGAAATATTTCCGAATTAAATTTATAATTCATTACTTAGAAAACATTTCTAGATAAATCATTTCATTGCCAAAATATTTTCAAAACCTTTCATTTCCATGCTTAGGAAATATTATAAGCAAAATTTCCAAAACCCATTTATAATATCAATACTTAGGAAATTTTCATAACTTATATCGATTGTATGAGTATAATTTCAAAACAAAGGAAGGTTTCCCTTTTACCCACTTAATAAGACATTTTCAAATTCATTCGCAATTTCTCAACCCATTATAGCTCATTTTATAAATTTCCGGAGTCAATTTCCAATTTCCTGGAAAACTCTCGATTAAACTTATTTATAATCTCATCTGACAGTTTATAACTTCTTTTATGAATTTAAATTCATTTCCGAAGTTCCAGTATCTAACCATTTTGGAAATTTCTGAAGTTTCCAGAATTCCATTATAAGATTTCTCTTATAAAATCACATTCGTTAAATAAAACCTAGTTTACAAATCTCGAGAGTATTTATAAATAAATTTCAATCACTTTCCAAAACTCTATATATATAAAATAAATATTTTTAAAGAATAGCAATTTATTTTCAAAACACGTTTTAAATAATTATTTAAAATATCAAAACACTTTTTTAGTAACAACAATATCTAATTTCCATTTCACCTATAAATAAAATCGATTCACACAGCTTGTTATAAAAATTAGAATATATCAACTAGTATAAAATATTTGTATAACCAACTTCCCGAAATATTCCAATATTAAAACAGTTTTAAACTACATAGTTTAATAAATAAAAATCCCTTTTTAAAACAAAACTTAACTTCTCTATAAAATTTAACATAACCATTTTACATTTATAAATCTCTCTCGATTTATCACAAACCAATTTTCATTACCAATTTCATAACTATTTCCAAATTCCAAAACAAGATTCACTGTTCCTTTCTAAACCGATTTCTCATATCTCATTTTAAATTCACACGGTGAATTTACATTCCCAATTTATCAAATGATAAACATTACACTTTATTTATAAACGTTTATAAATTTTATAAACTCATTTCCAGTCTATAACAGATTTATATTGACAACTCCATTTATAAATCAATTTCTATTTAAAATCCCATTTACAAACCTATTTCCCAATAAATTTCAATTCTCAAATTCGTTTAAAATTCTGATTTCAACTCCTTTGCCATATTTTTGAGAAATACTACTTAAAATTCATTATACAACTTCTTTATCAGTTATTTTAGAATCTTTGTTTCCAACTCTTCCGGAAATAGTTAAGTAAAAATCCAAAATCCAATCATTAATTCTATTCAAAACCATTTCCTCTTAAAAATCCCAAAATTCAATATAAATATTCCATTTCCAAAATCGCTTTTGAATTTCCTTTTTAAAATTCAATAATATTATTTATGGTGTTTATAATATCAAAATTAAGGTCAGTGCTACTATAGCATTCAATCAATCAAATCACACAATAATCCATAATAGATTATTCAATTACATCATATATCACTATATTTGAAAAACAATCAATATAATTTTGAGGAATCCAGTTGGATCCCTCCAACCTATTTCCCTGCATCAACGGACGTTATATAATATAAAATACCAATTCCTCTTCGAGGCGGTATATCGCGGTAATAAAGAGTAATCCAATATTATGCGGGATGCATAGTATCTCATCCGCTTCAATCGGGGAGAATACATCCAACTACTAATATATATATTACTATATATAATATAACATCCAACTGATCTTAATTTATGAATTCATCCAATTAACCAATAATTAAATTTTAACATTTTATATTAAAACCAGTAATCCAAATGAGTGAGATTTACTCACCTTGATTTTTATTTTTCGTCCAAACATTCCGTTTTGAATTTAAAATTAAACAAGCGTTTAATTTTAAATCCAAATTCCTGCTAGCTCCAATCGACACAAATCCAATTCCTATTCGTAGTATCTGCTGACACGAACCCAATGCAACTTGTTTCGTACAAAACGGACCTCGTACGAACAAGTTATGATATTAATAAGGTTATACGATTTATTATAAACTATTTTACAAATTCTTTTTATTTTTTTATTTTTTTATTTTAAATATCCAGATTTAATCCTGGTCGTTCATTCCTAGATTTGAGCCGCCCTCCTCTTCTTCCCTCTCGTTCAAACTACCAGGCTAATCACGCACACATAGCCGCCGACCTTCCATCGATTTATGCTCCTCCATTTCGACGTTTAAGCCCGATCAACCACTGTCATTCGAACGCCCCAGTGCCCTCATGGCCTTGACGACGACGAGCTCGGCCACTCCAGCGACGAGAAAAACGCCATGAACGGCATCACGAACGTGGCTAGATCTAGCCTACAAACGACGATGATAACGAAAATCCACTGTTGGATTTGTAGAACTCACCAAGCTCTTTGATTCCCTAGTTGAAGCCTCGGCCTAAAACTGCGTGGATGGGGAGACAAACGAGGAGGAAGGTTCGAAGATTCGTGGCCATTGAAAGGGATTGTGGCGGCCGTGACCTAATTTGACTTTAGGGTTTGAAATTGAAAGGATAAAGGTCCTTATATAGGCAACGTTTTAAAACACTATTCACTCGAATATTTTTCGACCGCCAAACGAAGCGTGCCGCCTGGGGTTTATAATGTTTTACCCACATTCCGAACACGATGGAATATATATCGGAGGCCAATTCCATCGTATTTGGAAGATAGGTTTTCGAATTGATTTATTTTAAATTAAATTTACTTCTGCGCGTTTCAGCTTCGCACGACCAAATGGTAACTCCAAACGCTACGAAATTTGAAATTCGATAATAATTACGAATCCAATGAAATTGGTTTCGTCGAATTCCAAGACTGTGCCCCGGAAGGCTATTTTCACTCGTTAATTAAAATGAGTTATTTTCAAAATCGAGTAAATCACTTTTAAATCCAATTTAAAAGTTTTTATTACCTTCATTCTTATTAATAGAAATTTAATAAGCATTTAAAATTATTTTTACTCAAATAAAAATCTCAGATTCAATTATTTAAACGATTTCAATTATTAATTTTCATCAATTAAATTATCCAATAAATCACTATTATTGAAATTCAAGTTATTTAATCTATAAAATTAACTTTTCAATTTTTAAAATTAATTAAATATTCCAATTCCAAATAATCAAAATTTTGGGTCGTTACATTGCATATCTTCAACAACTCCCAATTAGTGGTATGTTAAGTTAAGAAAGAATTACATACTAAATGGGCACGACTTGCCCCTTAAGTGACAAAGGTGTTGGAATTACTAAGCAATATTGAGCACTATGCAATAACGCACATCCCATAGAGGAGAATACGAATGTCGATTCATTAGCCAAACTGGCCAGTTCTAGGGATGCATAGCTATTGAGAATCTTACCAGTAGAAGTATTGGCTACTTCAAGCATCAGCAAGATGAATGTTGATTGGATTTTGGAGGCCGGGAAAGAGTGGCCGTAAATGACTCCAATCAAATAATATTTGCGAAAATGGCCTCTTTCGGATGGAAGAAATGAATGACCAAAACTCATGCGTAAGGTATATCGGTTCATCATGAAGAGGAAGTATTGTACAGGAGAGGATTCTCAACGTCCTTGCTGAAATGTGTCGCCAAAGACGAAGCTAAAAAGATCCTTATGGATGTGCATGAAGAAAGCTATGGTAATTACACTAGGGAGCAAACATTAGAAAAAACGGTTATTCACTGCAGATACTTTTGGCCAACAGCCAACTGGGATGCAGCTAACTATTCTCGGAGGTATGACAAGTGTTAGAGGTTTGCAAAAATACCAAGAACCTCGTCCGCTAAGCTTATGCAAATGGTTAGTCTGCGTCCGTTTGCAGTATGAGAGATAGATGTCATTGATGTGCTAAAGATGTCGAAAGGTGGAGCAAAATATGCGATAATGACTGTGGGTTGCTTCACAAAATGGGCTGAAGCGGAGCTGCTTATGAAGATTACTTCGAAGAAAGTGATCAACTTTGTAGTGAACACCATTTTGTGCAGATTTGGAGTTCCATAGAAGATATCATTAATAATGGAACTCAATTTGAGAGTGTCTAATTCATAGAATTTTGTGCTCGGTACCTAATTGAGAAGAGCTTTGCAGCAATAGCGCACCCACAGACAAATGGACATGTACAGTAGTGAATAAGATCATCAAATCCATTAGTAAGAACAGGTTGAAAAGAGTCGAGGGCAACTGGGTGGATAAGACAATATCATTAGCATTGTGAGCTTATCGAATGACTCACAAGTCCACAACTGGTCATACTTCATTTGCTTTGGTCTACGAAAGAAAGGCCACGATACTGATTGAAGCTGAAGTCCCTTCACGCAGTAGACTGCATTATGATCCCAAGATGAACGAGGAACTCTTGCTTAAGTCCCTTGACTTGGTTGAAGAAAAGCGAGAAGCGCCTGATTTGAACCAAGCAATATCATGATGAATCTAGACTTTTGGATGATAAAGAAATGAGTAAGAAGCTTAATAAACATCAAAAAATGAAGAACACAAAAGGAATGACTAAGTAGAAAAAGATTAAATGATTGGTATCAATCGACATGGATCGGTATCAAACCATAAGAAGAGTTGATCTACTTAGTCAAAACAAAGGCCCAGTATATAAAGGTTAAAGGAAAAGAAAAGGATCGGTACTGATCCAAATGGATAGGCACCGAACCATATTGGTTCTTGAGTGGGTCCACTTCTACAATGTTAGAGGCAAATGCAAAGCTTAAGAGAGATGTAAGAGAAGACAAATAAATGGATCGGTACCAATCCATAACGATCGGTACGTAACCATTTTTAATTGCGAGAATTTGCATTCTGGTCGACTCTCCATGCTAAAACTTCGAACCTTAAGGCGTTAACTTGTTCAAACTGACTCTAACAATTTTGATGGTCAATTTCATCTATAAATACCAAGCCTAATGCAACTAAGGAGGGAGCTTCTAGTTGGATACAAATTTTTACATAAATATTCCGTCTAATTCATACCCAAACTGTTTGAGTCATAAGGTTATGGTAATCCGATTGTAATTGCAAACGTAATCGGTAACAAGACAGACAGTGGACGTAGACTTTAGAATCGAGCCGAACCATTTTAAAAATTGTGTTCTTCTCTTTTTCTTTTGATTCTTAGCATTTTAATTTCCATTTTTTACTTGATTTGGGTGTTTGCCTATTTTTTGTGCATAAAAATGTATTCTTCCACAGAAAGATCTCCTTGCCTGAGATCGATAAACTCCCTCAACAACACACTTCTCTCCAAGACTCGAAAATGAACTAAGCCTCGAATTTATTTTGAACTGTACCCAAATAAACTCCTCTTCAGGAGTCTCGGCAGTCACTGTCTCCCACTAGTCTAAAGCGTCCTCATGCAACTGTCTTGAAGCTAGTCTTTGTTTATGCACATCATTCGACCCTAAATCCCTGAATATACGCTCATAAACCATCAGGCAATTCAACACTTCTACTTCCATTTCTTTTTCGTTAAACATCTTGCCTCCCAGATTCTAATAGTCTTGATTCACCTTCGAAAATTCTACTCTTACGGTAGGTCTCGACTCTATTACATCCAACATGTTGTCCCTCATCAACTGTGTCATGAACTGTCGGAACAAAACGTTTATATCCACGCCCACGATAGGTGGGATAACTTCATTCACTAATGTTGAGGCACCTCCCTTCCATTCCCTTCATCGATTTGCATGTTATCGATTTTCTCCTAGCACTTCTTCCACTACTCATTTACCTTCTTTGCTAAGAAAGTCTTCATTATAATCGGAAGGAAGAAAGCGATTTAGCGATAGAAAATCTCTAATAGAACTCACACAATCTCATTACACTTACGGTGTATAATAGCTTATACCCCAAGGTGTTTGTCTTCTACTATCTAAACTTTTATTTAGCTTTGTTTTACTTAAGCGTCCTCTAACCTAAGCTCTAATAACAACTGTAACGTCCCTCATTCCGAAACCCAAAGATGGAACTTCAATATATTGTAGTCACCGTAGAATTATATTTCGGCGACAAAGACGAGAACGGTTATATGAAAACATTTTAAGTAAGCAGAGCAGCTAATAAATGTCATACCATATAAATGTGCACTTAAAGGCTGGCAAAATCCTCGATATAGCACATAGCGCTCTTCGACCGCTATGCTATTTCAGTTTAGTGCTATTAAACAGTAGATCTGTTTTAAGCCCCTCTATTTTCTACTATAACCGCTAAATCAAGGTTTTTTTAGCATCCACTTTAGCAACATTGATATATGAATGTTGATTTGACTGGTTTTATTTTATACCAGATCAACAAAGTTAGGGTAAAGACCTAATTTTAAGACATAAATGTTTAATATGCATAAATCATGGTATTCTTCGAATTTGTTATATAAAATCAAATGATATTTCTTTTTCTTACACAAATGATGTGAGAATGAGAATAAATTAACCTTAAATATTTGATTTTATATTTAATGAAGTTTTTTGCACCTTCACTATTTTCCGTTGATCTCTACTTTACCTCCACTATAACTTTTTACATGTCCACCACCATAGAGCCGCTAAGCATTTAACTACATAGCCACATAATCATTTTTTCATATTCAAATTCTTCCAATGGTTATGCCCGGGTATGAACAATACATTATCCTAAACATAAAACATAGTGAGACTATGCCGCTAAAGTATGGATAAGGTTTTCCTCTCACAATAACACAACATTCGTTTAACAACTTTAAATATAAGCATACAACAATATTTCATTCCTAAAGGTATTATACATACTATGATACTTTAATTATAATCAATAGCCCTTTCATGCGATTCGTCATGTAATCATTCTCTTTTCTATCCAAAACCTGAAACCTATTACCTTCGGCTGCCATCGAGGCCTTAAGCCTTTTTCTTTTAATGAAAGGTTACAGTTTTAACAATCGGCTGACACTAAGACCTTACGCCTTCATTGCTTCCTTAATTCTATCAACTCCGCTATCGATTTCGATGGCCACTTAGGTCTTACTCCTTCGCTTTCGCATTTTGGTTGCCACTTAGGTCTTACACCTACGCTTTTGTTTGTGGATGTCACTAAGGCCTTACTCATTCGCTTTCAATTCCTTGATTGTCACAACATGCTTTACTTCATCTACCAAATCATTAGTTGCCACATCAAACCTTACACCAATTGCTTTTATGTTTCGAATGCCACCTTAGGCTTCACTCCAACACTCTTTGTTGCGGTTGCAACACTAGGCCTTACACCAACACTTTCGGTTTTGACTGCCACTTAGGCCCTAAACTTACGCTTTCTCACTTAGGCCTTACACCTACGCTTTTGGTTTTGGCTGCCACATAGGGTCTTATGTCATTTACTAAGCATCAATTACCTACCTAACTAATCATATATTATGCTTTTCGCTTAGCTATTTATTAAGCTACTTAAAGTCCAACTAACCTTCGGCTAACTCTGCTACTTACTACATTATCATCAATGTTCTAAATACTAATTTCAACCATCTTAAGCCTTAGCATAATTTCATCCTCCGAAAGTCAACTAATTCCAAGTTTCAACACTTTACCAAGAGCTAATATACTCTTGGCATCACTACCCTTGGTCTCGTCTGGAGAAGCATGACTTAGTTTAATTTAGTGTCATTAACGTACCTCGACCTTAGGTTTCGAAAATCACCTCCTCTACCCATAATTCCTCCATATCCTTCTTTCCCTTCAACCTTTGGCTTAACACCTCCGGTTAATAAACCTTGGTTCATACTTAGCATTTCTTCTCTTTTCTCTTAAGTCTTCATACTAAATGTTCTAGTTCATTTACTCTCGATTCTGCTTCAGTGCCTTCAGTACTAGCTCTCGATACATGTTAAAAACCTGCCTATTGCACGTTTGACACTACCTTTACACGTGTCGACTTCTCAATTGTTTGACTTTGTCCTTTCTTACAGTTATTTAGTATTTCCCTGACATGTTTAGCATATATTGTTGATCTGATCCATTGACCAATTATTAAATACTTTATTCAATTGAATTACCTCCCGACCACAATTATTTGTCTTTCGATACCCATAGATTTTCCTTTGGCTAAGTGTGTTTTCACTCGGAATCACTTATAATATTTCCAGAAATTCTTAGAAAGTGTATACATATATTTTATTTCATAAAATTTCTCAATTCCCTATCTCTAATCATTTTCTATAATAACTGGTTCTTGGATAATTCATATCAATTTATTCACTTATCGAAAAATTATATAAATCAAAACACAACTCTAATAACGTGTTCATAAAATCATATTAATTTTTCAGATCATTTAAATCACAAGAAGCATAGGAAATAATCATAATAATGCGATTGTAAGTTATTATGAAGAAAAATAGGATTATAGAATATATTACTCATCTAGATTTCTTAGTTGAATGATGTTTCTAATTCCCTTAGCTTTGAACTTCTTGTTTTCCTCTTTTTCCTTCTTAAGCTTCAACCACCATTAAATTGCTTCAAAACTTTTATTTTAATTTGAGTGTAGAATGAACTGAGAAGAGAGTGATGAAATAATTTGAATATGCATGTAATAACCTCGATATGGGCCGCCGGCCCACCATCACCCCTTCTCATTTAATTCTCTTTAATTGATTTAATCAAATAACAATATTCATAAGTAAATATATGCCCAATACTTATCACATCATATTATCAGTTAAATCCTTATTTTCATAACTTAATTCTTTAATTAATTATTTAATAATTTCTGGATGTTACAAGAAGACACTCCGGTTTCAATCCCAGAAATTCAAAAGTTGTGAAGGGTTTCGATTTACTCAAGAATAGCGATCAAGGAAGGAATATTGATGTAAACTTCCTCCTTCGAATTGCTTGGAGCCTTCTTGGGCTATAGAGAGAAGTAGATTTCATGGAGGCGGCTTTTTGGACATCATTTTTCTTCCTAGAATAAAACGACGAGGAAATATGTCATATGAATTCAACTAATAAGCAATCAACAAGTTCTTAGTAAAAATAAAAGTTATATGCATATGTGTATTAAATCATTTATTCTTGACTTGATATCAAGGGTATATAAAATTAATAGAAGATAAACCTTTTGGTACATTATAAGAAATAAAAGATATTTATGACTACAATTACGATTTAAACTCTAGAAGGTTAATTCATAATAAGTTAAGGAATTTAGCTGATAAAAGAAAAGAAAATTTCTATAGAAAATATGAATTTTCAAAATACTCGTAGTATGGTTTTTAAGTTATCGAAAATATGATTTTTAAACTATCGAAAATATGGATTTCTTAAACTATCGATGTATGATTTTTAAGCTATTGAAATGTGAATTTAAACTATTTGAAGTATGGTTATCAATAATATGGATTTTTCAATGAAAGTATTGTTTTGTAAGCTATCGAAGATATGATTTGTAGCTATTGGGATTATTGTTTTATAAGCTATCGGAAATATAATTTTGAATACTATCGAAAGTATGGTCTTAGAAGAAAAATGGATTTTTCAAAAGCTATAAAAAATGATAATTTTTGTACACCCGTTTAGGACCCACAAATGCCTATGGAAAAATATCATTTTTCGAATCAAATCAATTCAATTTCAATGAATTTTCTTTAAGCATCATGATGTTTAAAAATCAACTTATATGAAAAGCTCAATTTACTAAGTGAGAATTTTCCTAAGACTGATCAACTAAAGTGCATCCAAGTCAACTCAGTGTATACTAAATAAAATTACTAACTCGAATTTAATAGTTGGAAATTTATCAAAGAAAAGAAAGGAAAGTATACTTGTTATAAGAAATTGAGGGTAATCGAAGCAGAAAAAATTCTCAACAACTTTGTAATTTTTTAAAGTAGGAAGAAGAAAGAAAGGAGAAAGTACAGGCAAATTTAGGGCTAAGGTTACAGCGGCAGATTCTCATATAAGGCGACCCAATGATACAAAAAGAGGATGAAGAGTACCAAGGGTCATAATGTTTTTGTTTCTTTTCTCTACAAAGGTGGGAAATTCTTTGAAGCATTGGATTTCAAATGTATGGTTGATAAAAGAGTTTACTATAAGTTGAACTTTAAAGAAAACTCTTTTGATGGCAAATGTTATACCAAATCTTTTAGCATATGGTTATCGGAAAGTGTGAGCTACAATCTATCGGAAGTATGAGTTAAAAGCTACCGAAAGTATGAGTTGAAAACTATTGTAGATATGAGTTGCAAGCTATTGAAAATATGAGTTATAAACTATTCGGAGTATGAGTTGCATGTTACAGGAGTTATGAGTTGTAAGCTACCAAAAGTATGAGTATAAGTTATCAAAAGTATGGATAAAAGTATGGATTGAAAGGTATCAAAAATATGAGTTGAAAGCCATCCAAGGTATGAGTTGTAAGCCATCCAAAGTATGAGTTTTAAGCCATCCAGAGTATGAGTTGCATGCTATAGGAGGTATGAGTTGTAAACTATCGAAAATATAAATTACAAGCTATGGAAGATATAAAGTTATATGCTACAAAAAAAATTTGGAATTGCAAGCTACCGAAAATATGAAGTTATATACTAGCAGAAATAGGACTGCAAACTACAAGAAATGCATGTGCTACCACGTCACAAACTCATTCGCACAACTCAGTTGTATCAGTGGGATCCATGGAGCTCTCTACAACTTTATGGATGAAATCATTTTTAACGTAACATGTGTCAATATGAGAGTATTCCACATCATCACCAAGGCAAAATCTTCAGCATAAAATTGCCAGATGTCAACCATCAAATGACCAAAGACCTACTACCACCCCCCCACATCACACCCCCTCCCCCAAAAAAAAAAAGAAGGGTTCGATTTTTGAATTCTCTTTTTTCCTCAAATTATTTGCCATGCTAAACTAAGATAAAATCAAATTTCTCAGAGTCGGTAGATGACGTATCTTCATAATATTTGCGTATGAATACTTGTCTACTACTCAAGTTCTCTAGTCTGAGTTTTGACTTCTTGCATCAAGTGTTTGGACGAAATCTCGGCCAAACACAAATTACATGCAAATTTTTAACCAGAATGGTTTTAAGTTAGTGCATAGTTTGCTTTCAATTATGTACACTTCAAATTGCATATATGTTAAAAAAAAAAAAAAAAAAACTAATTGTAAACATTTAATTAAAAATATGTAGTTCAAATGGCATCTGTGTAGTGTAAATAATTTGCACTTGGTTTTTCAGTATCCAAACAACGTTATGTTAGTGCAGATATGTGCGCTCTGCCTAACCAAAAGGTCCAAAACTCTGGTGCAAATTGTGCGCTACGTTGACGTGGTCCAAATAACGTTTAGCTAAGAGAGACCGTTTGTACTCAAATATATGAATTATTTATATTGGATTTGATAACAAAGTTGACAGCGTTACTGACGCAGCGGATTAAACAAAACAATCTTCAATCGGTGAAAGTAGTAATCGGTGGATTGGAAGATACTGAAATGCTCAAATTCGTTGATCCGAAGATACCGAATTCTAGCTATCCCGAACTCGTTGATCGCGCACGATACCGGGTTCAAAGATCTTCAATTCTTCAAGCGTTGATCAAGCGCACTTGATTCCGCGAATCGGCTTCTACAATCGTTGAATCGAGCGCACTCGATTAACCGAAAGAGGAGATAGGAGATTACACTCAACTACCAATTTAGATGAAAGCACACAGCAATCAAAAGAGAATTTTATTCAAAAATCAACAACCTTTACAAATGATTCACACGGCCTATTTATAGGCGTTTTACAACTCACGCAAAGAAAACACAAAATTACAACAACTCCTAAGTCGGCACCGACCAAACAACCTCCGACTTACGACTCATAAAAGTTGCGACCTACGACTTAACAGTATTACAAGGTACACGACTCCACTAGGTCGGTAACGACCTAGCTACATTATTCCATCGACTTACAAACAGGTTACACGACTCAACCAGTAGCGCCTCTAAAGCAGACGACCTAAAACATGCGAGTTACGACATAAGAACCAGACGACTTATCATTCTACGGCTCAGATTAAAGCGGCATAGAAATCCACGGCCTCAGTCTTCAGCGACTTAACTTAGGTCGGTAACGACCTAAAAACAAACAAGTAACGACTTAAGAAATCAACAGCTGAGATTAAGTCGACAACAAGATCTACGGTTCCAGTCTTCAGCGACCTATCTCTTGACTCGTTAGGTCGTTCACGACCTAACACTTCACCAAATTGCTCTGTTTTTTCCTGTGTGACTCGATAGGTCGTTCACTCGGTTCCGACTTATCATTTGACTTGTTAAGTCGTTTACGACCTATCACTTCAACAGTTTGCTTTGCTTTCTCACTGAGTAACTCGGTAGGTCTTCCTGGTGACTTAAGATCTTTGATAATGCGCACCTTTCCACGAGTTAGGTCTTCCACTCTCTTAAGTTGGTCACGACTTAAGTCTCCCAACATGTTAAGTCGGTCACGACTTACGCTTATGTCTTCTGCTTCCTTGAGTCGGTCACAACTCATAGCTCGACTCATAGCTCCTTCCATAAGTCGCGTACGACTTATGCCTTCATCCCTGGCATGAGCTACATCATCCTCCCCAGGTTGAGAGAAATTCGACCTCGAATTTGTAAATTCTTCCACATCAGTTCGTTCATCCCCATGATATGGTACGAGATGTTTAACATTGAACACATCAGAAGTGTACACATCTTCTGGCAGCTTCAACTTATAAGCATTTTCATTAATTCGTTTTACGACTTTTACAGGACCAATTTTTCTGGCTTTCAACTTGTTATAAGCGCCCACTAGAAAACGATCCTTTGTTAACACTGCATAAACTAAATCACCATCGTTAAATTCAACACTCCTTCGTTTCAAATCTGCAGAACGCTTATACTTCTCATTTGCTTTCTCCAATCTTTCCTGAACGATTTTGTGACATTCTGTCAATCCTTCAACAAAATCAGCAGCTTTCTTAACTGTCTTCTTTGATTGTGGCACTACCGTTAAATCCAATGGACCCTTCGGTAAGCTTGAATATACTATCTGAAATGGACTGAACCCTATGCTACGATTTACCGCATGATTATGAGCAAATTCTGCTTGGCATAACTTCACATCCCAACTCTTCAGATTATCTTGTACAAGACACCTCAGCAAATTCCCCAATGATTTGTTCACAACCTCGGTCTGTCCATCCGTTTGCGGATGATAAGCACTACTAAACTTCAGCTTCGTTCCCACCATTTTCCACAAACTCAACCAAAAGTGACTCAGAAATCGAGTATCTCTATCCGACACAATAGATTCTGGCAATCCATGAAGTCGATAGATCTCCTTAAAAAACAATTGAGCAACATGAACAGCATCCGCCGTCTTCTTACAAGCAATAAAATGTGCCATCTTCGAAAATCTATCCACCACAACGAATATAGAATCATTTCCCCTTTGAGTTCTAGGCAAACCCAAAATAAAATCCATACTGATATCCACCCATGGTTTTACAGGCACGGGTAACGGCATATATAAACCAGCATTAGTCGCAGTTCCTTTCGAAACCTGACAAATATGACAACGCTCCACAAATTTCTCTACCTCTTTCCTCATTGATGGCCAAAGTAAGACTGTGAAATCAATTGTAAGGTACGGTCTCTCCCAACATGTCCCTCTTCGTGTAACTCTTTGATAATCTTCATTCTCAAACTACCCTCCGGTATGCATAATCGATTTCCTTTGAACAGAAAACCATCTATCATTATAAACTCATCTGTCTCCCCATCCTTGACTTTATCAACAAACTTTGCAAAGTAAGGATCATTGTCAAATAATTCTGGTAACATTTCAAACCCCGTCACTTCAACCTTTAGTGTAGTCAACAAATGACTCCTCCTACTCAAAGCATCAGCCACACGATTCGTCACCCCTGACTTGTGTTTAACAACAAAAGTAAATTGTTGTAGATAAGCAATCCATGATGCATGTCTTGCCGAAATCTTATCTTGCCCTTGCAAATGCTTCAATGCTTCATGATCAGTGTACAGAACAAACTCTTTCTGAAATAGATAATGTCTCCAGTGTTTAATAGATTGCACAACAGCATAGAATTCCACATCATATGTACTGTATCTCATCTTTGCTCCTGACAACTTCTCACTGAAATATGCAATTGGTCGTCCCCTCTGACTCAATACTCCTCCAATTCCAACCTTGGATGCATCAGTATGTAGTTCAAACACTAACTGAAAATCTGGTAGCACTAGAATTGGTGCAGACGTCAGCAACTCCTTGATTTTTTCAAAAGCACTCCCTGCTTCCTCTAACCATGAGAACTGTTTACCCTTCATACAATCAGTCACAGGTGCCATCACACTACTAAAGTGTGGAATAAACCTTCGATAGAATGAAGCCAACCCGTGAAAACTACGGACTTCCGTTATCGTCTTGGGCTGTGGCCAATCTCTGATCGCCTCAACTTTACTTTGGTCAACCTGTATTCCTTCTTCCGATACAACATATCCCAGAAATAAAACACTATGCGTCATGAACATGCATTTCTTCGTTGCAGCATAAAACTGTTCTTGTCGTAGTACCATCAGCACTTCCCTCAGATGATTCAAATGTTCCTCTGGACTTCCACTATATATCAGAATATCATCGAAATATACCACCACAAACTTCCCAATGAATGGTCTAAAAATTTGATTCATCACCCTCATGAAAGTACTCGGTGCATTCGATAGACCAAACGGCATTACCAGCCATTCATACAAACCTTCCCTCGTCTTGAATGCTGTCTTCCATTCATCCCCTGGTCTAATGCGAATCTGATGATAACCGCTCTTCAAGTCAATCTTAGAAAAGATTACGGACCCACTGATCTGATCCAATAAATCATCAAGCCTCGGCATCAGAAATCTATATCTCACAGTAATCTTATTCAATGCTCGACTGTCAGTGCACATCCTCCATGTTCCATCCTTTTTGGGTACCAATAAAGCTGGTACAGCACAAGGACTTAAACTCTCCTGCACACGCCCCTGTTCAAGCAATTCCTCTACCTGTCTCCGCAACTCTTCATGTTCCTTCGGACTCATTCGATAATGTGGTCTGTGTGGCAACACAGCACCTGGAACAAGATCTATCTGATGTTGAATATCCCTCAACGGTGGCAACTCCGTTGGTAACTCCTCTGGAAATACATCGTCAAATTCCTTCAAAATTGGTTTAACTTCTTCTGGAATTTTAACTTCTTCACGGTTCTCTCTCCCTATCAACAAAAACACTTCAGGCTCCTCCTCTACTTCTTTCACAAACTCCTTCAAGGATAACAAAGTTTTAAGCTCTTCAATTTCCTCCAACTTGTTTTCCTCCTGTTGTCGCTTCTTTGGAACCAGAGTAATCTTTGTGCCTTCAAACATGAAACTGTAACTGTTGGTACGCCCATCATGTTGCACTGCTCTATCATACTGCCATGGTCTTCCCAGCAACAAATGACAAACGTCCATATCTACCACATCACACCAGATTTCATCTTTGTATTTCTTTCCAATTGAAAATTTCACACGAGCTCTTCGTCCAACCTTCACCTCCCCGCCTTTCCTCAACCAAGCTAGCTTGTATGGCTTCGGATGTTTCTCAGTCTTCAATGCCAACTTCTTCACAGCCTCTGAAGAAATTATATTATCACAGCTTCCAGCATCAATAACAAATTTACAAACTTTCCCCAGAATAGTACATGTTGACTCAAAGATATTGCTCCTCAACCAACTACAATCCTCCTCTTGCTTTGGTGTTAAACAGGACCTCTTCATCATTAGATTATAACATTCGTCTCCAGACACTTCTTCTTCCTCCTCATCAGGTGGTGAATTGGAACATTCAGCTTCTTCATCTTCAACCTCTGTTATCATAGCTCTCTTCTTCGGCTTTGGACATTCATTACTTTTGTGACCAAATTCCTGACAATTGTAACATTTGAAACCGTTGTTACCCTTTGTCTTCTCAGCCTCCTTCACTACTGGTCTACTGATAGGTTTAGAAACATTAGAGCTTCCACCAACACCCTTCACTTGATTGTTAGAATTAGTAAACACACCACTTCCTCGTCGTCCCTGTTTCTCCCAAGCTAACGCTTTCTGATGTGCTTCCGCTACAGATCTGGGATCAAACATATTAACCATATCCTGAATCTGCATTCGCAATCCTCCAACAAATCTGGCTGTCAACTGTTCTTCTGTCTCCATAATATCGTTCCTTGCAATCAGTTGATAAAATTCATCAGCATAGTCATTCACAGATTTCGTTCCTTGTCTCAAGTTTTGCAATCTCTGATACATAAGCGACTGATAGTTATAAGGTAAGAATGTCGCTTTCATCAATTTCTTCATCTTTTCCCAAGATTCAACCTTTGACTTCCCCATCCGCTCACGTGTAAGTTTGGTTTGCTGCCACCATGCCAAAGCTCTACCCCTCAGCCTCGTAGCAACCAACTTCACTCTACGATGTTCTGGAACTTCTTTGAAGTCAAAAATCTCCTCAACATTAGCCACCCAATCTAAAAACTCCTCTGCTTGCATACCACCTTTGAATTCAGGAATTTCAGTCTTCATCCCCGTCTCCCACTTGTGATCATACTCAGAGTAATTTCTTCCTTGTCCTCGAACACTACCACCATCATACTCCTCTTCAAAATCAGATGTATATCGTTGTCTATCTCGTCCACCCACATCTCTACTACCATCACGTCTACCACCATCATCCCTTCTATCTACATTCCTCCGTTCACGATCATTCACGTTCCTCCCACGCCCTTGATCATTTTCAACACTTCTGTCTCGATTGGATTGTGGTGAGACTCTACTTCCCCCATGGTTAGATTCAGGTGAAACCCGTCTCCGATTTTGATTCATCTCTAACATCATCTTCTCTAACCGACCAATTCCTTCGTTAAGCTTTTCACTAAAGTTTTCATTGATTCTTTGCTCCATCTCATCAGCCTCTTCTCTTCGATACAAAGCTTCAACGTTTTGATGTCGATTGGCTCTTCTTGGCGGCATACTTGAAACTTTACAAACTCTTCAAATTCAAACACAATTCGAACTTTGATCCAAAATGAAACGGATCGAAAACTTCCACTTTGTTGCAACTTCGCGATGAACACGATGAACACAACTTCTCCAAATCACAATTCTCGGCTAGACAATGCAATGATGCTCGGTCTACACTCTTCTTAGCTCGGCTTCTCTTCGAACTTCAAATTGATTAGGCTCCAAGTCTCGATCTAGCTATGATTGGCTAGAACAAGCTCTGATACCAAACTGACGCAGCGGATTAAACAAAACAATCTTCAATCGGTGAAAGTAGTAATCGGTGGATTGGAAGATACTGAAATGCCCAAATTCGTTGATCCGAAGATACCGAATTCTAGCTATCCCGAACTCGTTGATCGCGCACGATACCGGGTTCAAAGATCTTCAATTCTTCAAGCGTTGATCAAGCGCACTTGATTCCGCGAATTGGCTTCTACAATCGTTGAATCGAGCGCACTCGATTAACCGAAAGAGGAGATAGGAGATTACACTCAACTACCAATTTAGATGAAAGCACACAGCAATCAAAAGTGAATTTTATTCAAAAATCAACAACCTTTACAAATGATTCACACGGCCTATTTATAGGCGTTTTACAACTCACGCAAAGAAAACACAAAATTACAACAACTCCTAAGTCGGCACCGACCTAACAACCTCCGACTTACGACTCATAAAAGTTGCGACCTACGACTTAACAGTATTACAAGGTACACGACTCCACTTAGGTCGGTAACGACCTAGCTACATTATTCCATCGACTTACAAACAGGTTACACGACTCAACCAGTAGCGCCTCTAAAGCAGACGACCTAAAACATACGAGTTACGACATAAGAACCAGACGACTTATCATTCTACGGCTCAGATTAAAGCGGCATAGAAATCCACGGCCTCAGTCTTCAGCGACTTAACTAGGTCGGTAACGACCTAAAAACAAACAAGTAACGACTTAAGAAATCAACAGCTGAGCTTAAGTCGGCAACAAGATCTACGGTTCCAGTCTTCAACGACCTATCTCTTGACTCGTTAGGTCGTTCACGACCTAACACTTCACCAAATTGCTCTGTTTTTTCCTGTGTGACTCGATAGGTCGTTCACTCGGTTCCGACTTATCATTTGACTTGTTAAGTCGTTTATGACCTATCACTTCAACAGTTTGCTTTGCTTTCTCACTGAGTAACTCGGTAGGTCTTCCTGGTGACTTAAGATCTTTGATAATGCGCACCTTTCCACGAGTTAGGTCTTCCACTCTTTTAAGTTGGTCACGACTTAAGTCTCCCAACATGTTAAGTCCGTCACGACTTACGCTTATGTCTTCTGCTTCCTTGAGTCGGTCACAACTCATAGCTCGACTCATAGCTCCTTCCATAAGTCGCGTACGACTTATGCCTTCATCCCTGGCCTGAGCTACATCAGTTACCATGACTGCAAAGCATAAATAAAAGATTTTTATTTTTTATTTTATTTTATTTCAAAAAAAATCCCAAGCATACCAGAGATTATTTAAGATCAATTTGACAGCTGGTACAAGCCGACATGCTCTCATCAGAGTAAACAAAGCCAATTCACATAAACAATTGTAACTACCTGAAATTTCAACAAAAAATCAATTGGTGATAGCTGTACTCAAATAGTAATGAACATATCGTGTAAGAAGTTCAATCGTGAATGGATCCATGTAGGCCATGAATAAAAATAATAAAATCGCCATCATCATGTGAATTATATTTTCCATTCAACATGTACAGCTCAGTTCTACTTGCATATCCACATGCACTGCAGAATTCTTATTATTAGTATTTTTCTGGTTTAAAATTTTAATCACCACTTCTTAGTTATTAATGCACCATAATTATGAAATTATATATACATATAATGAAAGAAAAATACAATGTTTTGGCCTCCCGCGCTCAGGTCAAAAAATATCATGACATAGTAAAAGAGAAACAATCAATTAATCCTTCACCGAACTAATCTTATGTTTTAAAACTGAAATAATGAACAATTTTTGTGTGGATTGCATATTCACTATTACAATTTACGGACAAGCAAAAAATTAAAAAAAAACAATTCAATTGTTAGGCCAAAAAGGTTTGGTTTTCTGATGTTTTATTCGTTATAGATTCTCATATAATATAATTTGGGTAAGAATGAAGTGAAAGCATTCAAAATATCTCATATAACTTGCTCGTAGTTCAATACTATACGCTACAGTAAATGAACATTAACCTTTCATTTTCAACTGTTTTGATTCAAATTGGGCAGCTTGATATTTACTGCCTACTTCTATTGGTTCAATTGGAAGATGGCAACAAGAATACTTTTTGGTCGGTCTCGAAATGAATATTCATTTTTTCAATTTTTGCTTGTATTTTAGTGTTACATAACGACCCATCAGATTTTTATTGGTTATTTTTAAAGAATGGAAAGATGATAATCTTTTATGGATTAACCTCACATGTCATAATTTATTTCATAAGTTTTTGTTCCTGATACATGAAAAACATAAACCGTCCACTTTTATGTGACTTTGCTAAATGATTAAACAAATTATGTCATGCTGATATAAATTTGAACATACAGATCAGATTTTTAACTTATAGTACAGAAATCGCTGTCTTTGATTAAATGTGTGGACTGTGAATTAGCTCATTATATGAAAAGAATGCTGTATTTGAAGATAATCAATTCAATACGTATGTTCTGTGAATTAAATCCGAAGATGACATGGCGGTGGCTATATCTGAATCTAAATGGCCCACTACTCGAGATAAAATTCTTTGACTGAGACATCAAAAAATGAATTCATTGCTAAGAGTTAAAACTATAATATTCCACTATTTGATGCATATCCTATTTCCATATGATTGGGCATTACAGTACATGAAAGATAAACACAAAATCTGAATTGAATAGATTAAAATTTTTGTTGTATACCTATGGCGAATCATATATATATATATATATATATATATATATATATATATATATATAGGCAGAAGATAGAACTGTTATTCCGCTATTTGAATGCTAGATTAATATTAAATTGGGTTAATCAAATGTTACATGTGAAAACTAGAGATCCAGTTTTTTGACAAGCTGGAATACTTTCTAATTATGTAAGATGGTGTAATTGACTAATCTAACACATCATATCTTTATTAATAGTTGAAACAGAATCTTTTGATCCAACTGCGAAGTTCCAAAAATACCCATATATGCAAATAAGGAGTTAGGAGTTCGAATACCACAAAGAACAAAAATTAATATCTATTTTCAAATGAAAATTTTGAAATGTAAATAAGGTTACGGGTTCGCCTGTTCCAACAGAAAAAATTATAATTTTTTCTTATATTTTCAATTTAATTTTATCAAAACTACGTTGAAAATTTATAATTTTATAATAATAAAAAATTAAATGCGCGTGCATTGCATTTGCCATAAAACCTCGTAAAGTAATAACTTCTTTTACTCTTCTCCGTGGTAAAGCCAGAAGAATTGGATATTAGCAATAGTAAAAAAGCCATGAACACAACCTCATCAAATTAAGCATCCTTTATGAATCACAAGACATGTACTTCTTCCTACATTATTTTTGGCATGGTTTCAATTCTCATTGCATAAGTGCATGTTCACACCAATAATAGAGAAAATTATTGCACCCTTATGTATATCAAAAGTTTTAAAAAAGAGTTAAAGAGCCCACCAATATAAAGCATGTCATCAAAAGAAAGGGACCTTAGATCTGACCAACAGTAATATAAGCATTTAAATTAGGTGTCATTTTGTCATCCCATGCATATTCCTCAATAGATATTATACCAAACCAAAATATTATTGGTTCTGCCTAAATAAAAGTTATAAAAGCATATTAACTTTTATGAATGAATTCATCAAATAATTTATATGATAAAAGGACAAACATCGGTATATGAATGCACTTACATGTACAGCTGGATAGACTATCATGAATTGTTTGCTAAAGAAGCAGCAACTCCAGACATTCATCATATCTTGATCTGAAGCAACAATTTTCGCATGTAATGGCAACTGAAGCTGAAACAAAAGAACCCATGTCAGAGGTCAGAATCAAAAATATCTGAATATATTTTATCTTGTTGTTATTATTTTATTTGAATCAGTAAACTTGTTATCACTAGCTGCTATGATCTTCGTTGCTTGTTTTTTGTTGTATAATTCATAGTAAAAAAGCAAACATTCATTACATATTCCACATATTTTCACTTTTTACATGATACATAATGCTTATCAGATATCAGGAATCATGCTATGAAAGAATTAGGTAACATGTTGGTGTGTTGGTCAAGTTAATCATTCCTCCTTCAAATTGAAGTGATGAGCAATATTGCTTGGCAATGCTAGAATCATAAGCTTGAGCAACACTACTTTTATTGTTGAAGATTCAAAGCATTTTTGACCAATCAAATACTGCATAATTCATGCTTCTACAAATTGATGGATGTTTCTTTTGATTGAGTTATTACACTCGCTAAACTTATTATAGCTCCAAACAGTACATTTATCAGAATGAATTATCTGAAGGTTCATTTGGTGGTTGTTCCTTGTATATATGCATTCATCAAAGTACCTTCCTTATGTTTCATCTATTTCAAACTATACTCAAACACACATAAGAAGAAATTCATATGTGTGGGTATTATGTATGTAGAAATGCTCTACAGATTCTTTCTCAAGTAAGATATTAACACCAAATCCTTTCATAATGCTATGTATTTTTCATACATATATAGATTGATGATGTAAATGATGCTACAAATGCAATTGAAAACTCTGTTGGAGGAAAACAAGAAAACGAATGTCATCAGTCCAAAAATGGAATCAATTCAGAAAAAGAAAGTGAAGCAAAGGTAGAAACTGAGACAGAAGCTGTTGACAAGCATGCGATGAATATAAGTGAAAAGACAACAGCCGACGAAACTACATTTGAAGGCATAACTGACTTAACTGAAGCAGAGACTGAAGAAAAGGGAAATAAATTTCATGATGAAACAGTTAACGTTAAACTTGAAGAAGAAGAAATAGTAGCAAAAAATGGAAATTTGAAAGATGAGAATGTAAATTATAGCATATCAGATGCAAAACAGTCAGAAAAGGGAAGCACAAATGAACCTACTGAAATTAATACTTCAAATATCCCAAAAACAGAAACGATTGAGAAAGAAGAGCAGAAACTTGAAGAAGTAATTGAAGGAAAAGAAGTAGAGACTCAAGCAGGCGACAACAAAATGCAGGAAGTTGAAAGTATATCGATAGCAGAACCTACAGAGGTGAAGCAAAAACCAGATACCAATGTACTTGCACGTCAGGTAAAAATAATCAGTATTTACATCATTTCTGATATCATCAAAAGTCTCCTTTAGATCCTTAAGATGTAGCAATATTTGCACAGTGTAATAAAGATCAGTTCTCCATGATTTTATCTGGTTCAACCGTCTTTTTATGGTTACAAGTTAATTAAAATATGATTTGAAACAGGAAACAGAAGATGATAATCAAAACGATGATGATGAAACTGGAAGAGGGGGCTATGGCTCAAACATAAACGTAGGTGTTTCCCAAAGTCCTCTGATTTTGCAAGAAACACATGATCATGAAGATGTTTCTAGAACAAAAAACAAAAGAGAGATTAATGAAACTATCAACTATCAAGGCACTACAGAAGAAAATGTTCAAATAGAAAAGACCGATACTGATAATCGAGAATTGGATGTGGAAGCTGTGGAAATTGATAAAGAATATCACAAAGAGATGAGTGAAGACAAAGAAGTACTCAGTCAAGGTCAGCTTGAAAGTGACATAGGTGAAACAGAAATTGCCGAAGTAAATAATGCAGAAGGCCGTAGTATTGAAACATCGAGAATAAATTTGGACGGAGATGTAGAAGAAAATGATTGTCAGTTAAAATCTGAAGATAAATTTGAAAGTTTCGACGTAAATGAGATTGCAAAAGAGGAAGAAGAGAGAATGCCCACCGAAGATACAAAAGAAAGCAGTTCAACTACAATGGAAGAAACTGCAGTAAAAGAGGTCAGTTCAGTCGTCTGAAACAAAGTAGGCATCCATCACAAAATATTTTCTTATTAACAATGAAGTATAGAGTATTATAGTTTGCAGAATATTACAATTAACATCAAAGTTTAAATCTGTTGGTTTGCATACATCAGAAGCGTTAAATGATGTCGTCTTATGGGTTGATGAAAAGCGATCACATATATAATATAAAAATATGGACATAAAGAGATTAGATATAGAGTAACTCATGCACATAAATAATTACCTACCATTGACACAAACACGCATTTTTACGATCTTACCCGAATTCAGCTACAATGCATTTTTTAAGGTCATACTGTGACATATCACTATGTTTAGATATGACATCAAGAGACACTACCTGACTAAAAAAAATACACTAACCCAATCCATTTGAAAGACAGGTGAAAATATAAGCAAAAATAAGACAAAACTTAGGGTCCCTTTGGCAACCAAAAATGAAATTGTTTTTTTTCTTTTTCTAGAAGACATTTTGCTTTTAAAAAGTCAAAATGTCAAAAAGTCAATATTTATGTGCACCTTAAAATTAGACTAGCATAAGCAAATTTACTTTTACAAGTCAAAAAGCAAACAATAATTGCTTCCAAATTAAGTTCAAAGTGGTTAATGTTTATCCAAATTGACCTTTCGACTTTTACTCTTAAAACACAAAGGGTAACTTAGTTGAAGCTATTCAAATGACCCCTAAAACTTTAAAATATTTTTAGCAGTGCACATGTTATTTTTCATCAAAGGTTGATCATATAACAACAATAATGACATCTAGGACGAGGAAAACATTGACGAGTCCAAGGATATTCCTACATTAACCAAAACCACACAAGTAGAGTATGTACAAGAGAATGGTGCTAATTCATTATATGATGATCAAACTAATGCAAGC
The DNA here is from genome assembly GCA_030737815.1 of Allium fistulosum. Classification (NCBI taxonomy): domain Eukaryota; kingdom Viridiplantae; phylum Streptophyta; class Magnoliopsida; order Asparagales; family Amaryllidaceae; genus Allium; species Allium fistulosum. Next base: position 1,417,938,554 of record CM060901.1, on the reverse strand, counting down.
ATTGGTTTAAGCAACGTTCTCAGCCAAGATGAGCAAAGAGACGAGCAAGATGAATTTACAAGCTCAAAAATTGAAAATGAAATTCAAACTGAGCCAACGATGTACGAAACAGATGATACTACTGAGACCAGTGGTGCCAATATTTTCAAAGATAAGGAAAGCATGGAGAGAGATACAGAACACAGTGTACAGAATCAGCTACAACAGAATTCTTCAGATGTATATCTTGATTCATTGACTACTGAGTTAGAAATAGAAACTGAAGGAGAAATTCCTATTACTGAGGTACCATATCTTCATTATTTCTCAAAACTAATTAAACAGGGTTAATAATTTAGCAGATCAGGGTGTCAGAACTTTCTTTAACTTTGTTTTTTTTTTAAATACAGGCTGTCAAAGAGGACACTTCAAAAGCAAGTACAGAAACACCATCTATTTTCGCAGTTGAAGTATCACAAGATCAAGTGGAAGGGCTTAATGCTATCGATACAAAGGTCAGTGAAGAGAAAGTAGAAATAGAAACTGAAGGAGAAATTCCTATTAATGAGGTACCATACCTTCATTATTTCTCAAAACTAATTAAACAAGGTTAATAATTTAGCACATCAGGGTGTCAGAACTTTCTTTAACTTTGTTTTTTAAATACAGACTGTCAAAGAGGACACTTCAAAAGCAAGTACAGAAGCACCATCTATTTTCGCAGTTGAAGTATCACAAGATCAAGTGGAAGGGGTTAATGCTATCGATACAAAGGTCAGTGAAGAGAAAGTAGACTGAAAAAGGAAAAATAAAACTTATACTTTGCACTTATTTAGTGTTTATTCAGAACTATCTAAATGAACTTGAACTGTCAAACAGGCTTATGTCCGTTGGGCAACCCAAACCAAATTAGTCGTTTTGCTTTTGTAAATTCAAAATGTCAATTTGGCAAAATATTTATGTTAAAAATTAGAGTAACATAACCCGATTTATCTTTAGACGTCAAAAAGCAAAAAATAATTGCTTAAATCAAGTCAAAAAGTATCTTTCAAAAGTCATTAATTTTTACTTATCTAAACTGATTTTTTTTTATAAAAAAACTAAAGCCTCTAAAATATTTTAGAGGTGCACATGTTATTTTTCATCAAAGGTTGATCATATAATGACAATAGTGTCATCCAGGATGAGGAAAACATTGACGAGTCCAAAGATAATCCTACATTAACCAAAACCACACAAATAGAGTATGACGATCAAACTGATGCAAGCATTAGTTTGATCAATGGTCTCAGCCAAGATGAGCAAAAAGACAAGCAAGATGAGTTTACAAGCCTAAAAATTGGACATGAAATGCAAACTGAGCCAAAGCTGTATGAAACAGATGATACGATTGAGACTAGTAGTGCCAATAGTTTCAAAGACGAGGAAAACATGGAGAGAAATATAGTAAACAGTGTAGAGAAACAGCTACAACAAAATTCTTCAGATGTATATCTTGATTCATTGAATGCTGAGTTAGAAATAGAAACTGAAGGAGAAATTCCTATTAACGAGGTACCAAAACTTGTTTTATTGCTCAAAATAATAAAACAAGGTTAATAATTTAACACATCAGTGTATCAGAACTTACTTTAACTCAGTTTTTGAAATACAGACTGTCAAAGAAGACATTTCAAATGCAAGTACGGGAGCACCATCTATATTCGCAGTTGAAGTATCACAAAATCAAAGGGAAGAGAGTAATGCTATAGACACAAAGGTCAGTGAAGAGAAGGTAGACTGAAAAAGGAAAAGGAAATAAATGTATTTATAACTTGCGCTTAATTTGGTGTTTATTAAGAACGTCTAACGAACTTAAATCATAAACAGGCCAGAGACATTGGTTTGGCAACTCTAGATGGAACCTTGAGCTCTAACAAAGCTTTGCAAGAAATGGACATACATGATGATCGTGAATACAAAGAAGAGAAGTTAGAGACAAAAGTACTACAGGAAGAACTAGAAGATAAGTCAATCAAAAAAGAAACTGGAACAGGTGCAGAGCAGGAATTTTATGAAGCAAGGGAAACCATGGAAACTAAGCAGACTGATTTCAAAGAGAGTATAGCTGCAGAAAGGAATGTAGAGAAAGAAACACTAGACGGTCCTCGTTTTCTTGAAAATGTCACTGAACCAGAAGATACTCATGTGAATGAAATGGAGGAAGAAACTCTTAAACCCAAAAAGGTCAGTTCAGAACTAGTCAAACTTCTGCATTTACACTCACTATGTAGAAAACACGTTTTCTTACAGACAGCGATTGATGATTGTGACTCTATACTGTAATTCAGGATAAAGAATCCAATGATGAAGGCTCGAAGGATACCATATCTAATAGCAGTGAAAATTCAAATTTACAAGAAAGTCATGCTTTAATAACTGATGAAATGGAAGGTGCTGATATACAAATAGCTGATGATTTAATACAGAAACCAGAGAAAGAAGAAGCAGATAATGTCTTGGCTCAAAAGGTCAGCTTTCTAAATGCAATTATAAGTTTTTAACATCAATGTAAATCTATCATCGTTGTGTTGTGTAATGCACCATTCTAAAATGAAATCACTGATTGAAAAATAAAGCAGGACGGAGATGAGTCTTTGATAGTTGAAAAGGAAATTACGAGTACATCAAATGATACAAGTGTAAAAGCAAGAACTGTATCACAGAATGAATGCAAAGAAAAGAATGAAATCATAGCCAGCTCAGAAAACAATAAATCTGAAGAGGAGCAACTAGCAATACAACACATAACAGAGGCCAAGCAGGAATCATTTAACACAAATAATGCTAATGAGATGAAGGAAGATGAAGGTTTTCAAGACAAGGAATCTACAGAAGAGAACATTTCAGAAAAGGAAATCTTGGAGCATACAGAGCATGAAAAATCACCTCATGTGATTCTTGAAGACCTCGAAACAACTACAGAGACCAAAGATATTCAAGATATTGAATCTGAAAGTCAAGACATACAAAATGAAGATAATGGCAAGAAAATCGAAGCCTCAGTTCCCAGTAAGGCAGAAGCAATTCCAAGCAACAGTGTAAGAGTGCACTGAATTTTGTACAACTTAAACTAACTTCATTTGTTTTCTTGTTATTTTTATAATGTACCATATCAAACTAAGATTAACTTGGTTCTTGAAAATCAGACTTTAAAAGAGGACATTGAACCCTTAGCAAATCAACTACCAGAAAAGGAAAAGGCAATAAATATCACAACAGGAGAGGTCTGTTTAGAGCACTCAGAAAATTATTTTCTTCTTTTCTGTTATTAGGTTGTTAATTTCTGATTTTACTCTGCAATCCAAATAGTCAATTAACCATTTTCCTTTGACAGAATAATTTATTAGTCTCCCAACTGCCTATTGAAGCAGCAGACAGCAATGCCTCTCTGAAAATTGATTCAGAGAGTGAGAAGAATAGATATATCAATGCAAATGTTGAAGAAGAGAAATTTGAAGATGCAGCTAAAGAAAAAGAAAATGACAAGCCAGAATTAGCACAACCTCATGTAGAGAATGAAGTTAGTGAACCCGATGAGATTATAATTGTGAAAGAAAAGGAAATTGCAGAAAAGGAAAACTGTAGCACCAAAATCTTAAGCCAAAGCAAGGACGAGATAACTGTAGAACCGATTGTTGAATCAGAACCTAAAATTAAAAGTTGCTGCTCAATTACAGTCACTAAAGGAGGACATCCCAGTGAAGAGGTATTTTCTGAATTATTATTTCTCTTTCACATAACTAAGTTTTGCTTGAATGTTATAATTTGATACTTGAAGCCATTGCATCACTAATTCGAATGAAAAAAACATAGGAATACAAAAATGAAGCTGTTGCGGTTGAAGATGATCGTTCACAGGAACAAATGATTGAGAAAAAGGAAGAAAAAGATGACATGAATGAGGAGGTAAGTTTATAAATATATTTTTAAAAAAAATTAACTCCACCCGCTATTATTCTCAAAATTTATAATTTTATAACTAAGTAAACCTTCAACCTTTATTAGTTGAAAGATTATAAGATGGAACCTAAAGTTGGTATGAAAACAACGGAAGAGGGAGAAGAAGATAGAAGTATTGAAGAAATTAATATCACGGAGGATATAACTACAGAAGAGCTAGATGTCTACTCAAAGTTACATGAAGAGCAGAAAGAGGAACAACATACAGAGAAGACAACATTCAAATCTTGTGACGTGAGTGAGAGCAGTGAGAATAAAAGCAACAAAGAAAAGAAAACAGCAGACGATATATTGACCTTTGAAAGAACAAAAAAAACTGAAAATATTCCTGAAGCAACTAGTATTACAGAAAACGTAATCAGGGAAGAGGAAGATTTCCACACAAGATTACAAGAAGAAGAGCAGAATGAGTCACTAGATATGGAAAATGAAAAGCTAGTAGAAAATACAACATATGAATCTTGTGATGCAATTGAGAGCAATGAGACTGAGAGTACCAAAGAAAAGGAAAGAGCAAAGAAAGACATAGTGAACCCTAAAGAGTCTGAAATAACAACTGAAGCTGGAAATATTCATGAAAGCAAAATAATGGATATAGATGCTTATAGTGAACATAATCCTCAAAGTAGTGAAGAGGTAATATCAGAAACAGAAATAGATCCAGATGATCAGAATACAAACTCAATTCAAACTACTGACAGCAAGCTAAGTGAAAAAGTAAGGCTATGTTTGTTTGAGTTAATAAAACGCTGAACACTTATTAGGGTACTTTTCTCAATTATACCCTTACCCAAAACAAAATTAACAAAATTTTCAACTGTTGATTATTTTCTCTCTCACTTCAGTTGTACCTAAAAATTTGAACATTTCAAATTTACCACAAATCTTGTTTTCTACCCTTTTTTATTGAAAACTAAATAAATAAAAATCGAAGCGAATTTTAACAATCTGGTGTGGATTGTTTACTTTTACAATTTGGAGTTTCCTATTACTAGAAACCAGCAAATTAGTACGACAATAAAAATAAATAAAAAATGATTGATGAAAAATTCACGCACCAATACTACCCCACAACGGTGTAAATTGATCAATACTTTTATTATTGTTTCTTGTTTTATCAACAACGGAAAGAATATTTTTGATAAAAGACTGAAATTTCTATAGCTAACAAAAAAAAATTGAAAACTACTGGTTAATTTTAATTGATTTGTACTTTTGTGATTTTTATTAAATTCTCTTGAAATTTTTGAGTTTTCATAGAATACTTTTTTTTTAATATACTCAGGAGATCCCGGCGGACCGCTAAACTCCTGAGGGGAATTAAGTTGTGAGAAGTTCCAATTTTTTCAAATATTTGAATTCTAAAACAAATTTGATTTCTTTGAAGAAAAAGAGCTAGTAAACAAAATTTAACCTTTTCAAATTTGAAAATATTTTATTTTGTTAAGAGCTATGTAAAAAAGATGTAAGAATGGAACCCTTTGGAAATTTTTCCAAAATATTAAAATTTACTGAAAATATTTTCTAGAAGTTAAATTGTAAATATTTGATTTTATATTTGTCTATTTATCAAAGAGGAAAGTTCGATGACACCCATATTTTGGAGCACCTCTTTAGTACTCATTCCATATCTTGAGCTTCATTTTCCAAATACTATAGAATTTTGTAGATGTTCAATCCACATATAGAGGATCATATATTCAACATTCAACATTAAATCTTTTAAACAAAAACTACCTGAGTACCTAAAAGAATTTTGTTTCTGCATTTTACTTCTCATTAAAAAAGTTTTCTTACCAATCTAACACATGCTAACATCAAATTTCCACCTACTTGAATTTGACAGCATGACTGATTACAAATTGTGCCACCGTGCATGTTCATGTACTCACTCTAATTACTTAAAACTTAACCAATGCAAATACAACTCTTCCCTTCAGCTTCATATACCTTGCAGATTATGTTATCACATGTACGTGTTTTTTGTTAATATGCAGTATTAATGGACATAATAACAAGTAAATATTAAACTGTTAACAGGCTAGAGAATCTGAGTTGGGACATCAGATAAACACAGAAACTCCATGTGATACAATGGATGTAACCTATGTTTCACTTGACAAGGAAATGCAGAATGACTTCGAAGCAGTTGAGGATAAAATTCACAGCAAGGTAGATGTGATTCATGTTTCAGAAAATGATGAAGAAAAGAAAGAAGCGCATTCAAGCTTGCAAAATAAGGAAGTGGAAGGTGAAACACATACAGAACAAGAGTTGTACGAAGAAAGTAACTTTAGTGAGACAAATGAGAAGGAGATTTTTGAAAACAAGGAAAATACAGAAAAGATTGATTCAGAAGAAGATAAATCAGAAGGAAAGGAGCTTGATATATCATCACGTGCACCTTTTTTGAACAGTGATGTTTTGGCTGAAATTAAAGATTTCAACCATATCGAACCCGAGAAACAAGAACCAGTAACGATCCATGAAGCTAGCTTTAATAAAAAGGAAGAATATGTGGTGGTTGAAGAAGCAAATTTTGAAATACAACATGTCAATCACCATGAAGACGTAAGAAATTAAATATACTTTTTTTTTCTCAGTAGGCCCACATCTCCTTTTATCTGGCCTCTCACTAACTTAATTTATGAAAGCAGACCATGGAGGAGGAAGATATAACTCCTGAGCACTTGTCACATCAAATGGCAGAGAAAGAGGCAACAATTACCGCAAATCAAGAGGTCAGTTAGAACAACAAGGCTATATTGTTTTCCAGTTTTTGTGAAATTCTTTCTTACGTGCAATGTTTTTTAAGTGAAACTGAACTATTTGATTCATGTCAAAAAGACTAGTGCTGAGAGGAAAAGTTCAAATGAGAAGGAAATTGAAGAGAAAGATATATCAGAGTACAAAATAGCGGATAAAAACGACAATGTAAATGAGATTGAAACAGAAAAACAATATGCACAGATTGATGATGAACATAATCTTCAAAAAGGTGAAGATATAATGCTAATAAAATCAACGACTGAGACAGAACCTGGCGATGAAAGTACTGATTCAACTCACACAATTGACAGAGAAACTCACACTGAAAAGGTATCATCTGGTTCCATTGTGTTTCCGCTTCTTTATAGTCAAGATTATTCTTATGTGCATAGCATTGTAAACACATGTTGGTGCCCACTTAGACCTCAATGAAGATACTCTTGAATGCATGCCCTGAAGAATTATTAAAGATTGAAAATGTGCGTACTGATGCTCAAACTGTGAAGGAGAAAGCAATAAACAACGAAGTTAAAGATGTCAGTTATAAATTAACTGATATATTTATCTTTTTCGTATCTACACTTTAAATAAATGAAGAAACCAAACTTGATGACGTGGCATTACATATTTTCTCTAGTTTTTGTTTCTAGCTCTCCCGTTAAGTCACTGTTCAAATACATAGGTAGGCCAACAGAGTTACGTCCCTCCAAATGAACGATTACCGAATATTAACATAGAAATACTAGTGATCTGAAGTCATTTTCTTTAATTTTCTTAATTTAATATCATAATAACCTCACATATTTCTACATTATATATCTAAACAATTTTCAAATTAATAATTTAATTCACAGTAAATAAATAATTGTTTTGCATATTGAAACTCTAACAAATGGCTAATCTAAAAAAACATTTAAAATAATGAGAAAGTAATAATAATAAAAAAATCATACACTAAAATTATTTTTCAAAGAAATAAAATAATAGTATTAAATAATTTAGTTTGTAAAATATTATATATATTTCTTTAAATAGAAGGAGAAATCAACTTTGATGATGTGGCGTCATATATGTTCTCTATTTTTTCAGTTATAGTTCTCTCGTTAGTTCACTGTTTAAATATATTAAGCTAAAGCTCATGGGTACGATCTAAGCTAAAGCAGAAACCAAGTTTACTGATGTGCAATCACATACTTTTTTTTTCCTATCCATATAGCCAAGCCAAAGATCATAAATTCAATCTCGCCAAATGACAATCATTTAATGAATGTCCAATGCTCTCAGATCATTATCTTTAATTATCTTTTTAATTGATTGACTATCGAAATAATATGCAAATTTTCACATATTTTAATATCTTTAAACATCCGGAAACAGCATCTTCACACTGCGAGGGAAAGACTGCGTACATTATCGACCTCCCCAGAGCCCACTATCGTGCGGGAGCCTCGTGCACTGGGTTCCACCTTTTAATATCTTTAAACAGAGGTGGAGCCTTGGTGCAACGGTTAGGTCATCCGCATGGTGATCTGGACGTCCAGATTCGAGTCCGGCAACAGCCTCTTCGCAATGTGAGGGAAATGCTGCGTACATTATCTCTTAAACTCAATTGATTACAATGAGTAATTAATTTCTTAATTTCTTCCATAAGTAATTATACTTAACAATCTACACAAATGATTATCTTTAAATTAATTAATCTAATTAATTATTAAAAATTAATCACATTAATTAATAATCCTTGAACTTAATTAATTAACTTAACTAATCAAATTAAACTTATTAATTTCAACTTAATTAATTCTAATTACCCATAAATTAATTTCTAATTACTCAATTAATTAAGTACCTAACAACTTAATTCATCCTTAATTACTTTAATAATTAATTCCTAACCATTAATTTATAATTTTAACTTATTCTAATTAATGATCCTTAATTCAAATTAATTAACCTTTAATTAATTTGATTAAATCTTAATTTATAAATTTAAACCCTTAATCTCATTAATGATCAAATTATCATTAGCAAAACATTTTAACAACAATTTGTTTAAATTTACTTTCAATTTCATTTTAAATTTAAGAATTTAAAATGAAAATAATTTAAACTTTAACAATGTTTTAAAAACAATTCAAAAACCTTTAATTATAAATTTAAAACTTCATCTTTTTAAATTCAACTATCTAATCATTTTAAAGGTTGCTATTTTTTTTTTTTAATTTCAACAACTTATTATATTTTCGAACTGAGATTCAAATTTAACTTAAATCAGTTTTAAACTTAGACTTAAGACTTGTTTAAAACTTTTACTTAACCATTTAAATTTTGTTTTAAATTTTTAAACAGTTTAGTTTTAAATCTGGAACCCAGACTTTTATTTCAAAACTGAAATACAGTTTTAATCTAAGTAAGTTCAAATTCAAATTAAAATTAAAATTTAATTAAAATCAACTCAAACGTATATTTTTAAACAAACACAAATTCAATTTGTAAATAATAATTCTATTAAAAATCCATTTATATATAAAAACAACACATTATTATTATTGTTTTGAAAACACAGTTTCACCAATTTTAAATAATTTATAAAGGAGATTATTACATTTATTTGTTCAATTTACAAATAAGTATTTTAATAAATTTAATCCTGTTAATTTCCAATTAACATATGCCCAAAAATTCGGGTTATCACATTCCTCCCCCCTTAGAATCTTTTCGTCCTCGAAAAGGAAATAAACTAGAATTTTATTATAATGTTGATTATTAGTTAAATTATTCCTTAGATATCTTAACTCTTAACTCTTTTTATTTAAAATTTTCAAAATATTTTAAAAAGCTACATAATATTATCAAAATAGTTTTTATAAAAATACTTTTTATAACTCGATGTCTCAACCAGTCTATCCTTGTTCCCATAGAAATTCGGTCATACGTTGATCAGGCGTAAGACTGAAAATCTATCAGTACTTGGTAAACTCGTTTTCAACACCTAGTGAAAATACTTGAAAATATTTTGATGAATATATAGAAAACATTTTTGAAATCGAGGAAATATCTTTGGTAAGAATGCTCTGGAAATCATCACTCCCATTCATGGTCACAGTTACATCACGGGTTACGTTGCCATCGCAGCAAAAGTCCATGTAACTGATTACACCAAGGAACCCACAACAGATCGCAGTTACATCCAGGGTTACGTTGTCGTCGCAGCAAAAGTCCATGTAACTGTTGGCTCTCAGCGGCACACACGATTTCGCTGTCAAAATGAAACTCCTCCACATAGGTCGCAGTCTACCGATATAAAATCAAACGCAGACTGTTGGCTCTCAGCGGCTCAAACGACTTTCGCTATGTTACCATAGTGTCACAGTCTACCGATATAAAATCAAACGTAGACAGTTGGCTCTCAGCGGCACACATGACTTCCGCTATGGTCTGTAGTAGATCGCAGTGACATCGAGTTAAATTGTTGTCACAGCATAACTCAAATGCCTCTGTGGGCACCAGCCCCTCGACTTTCGCTACACAAATAATCCTCAGGAACTAGTTTTGTCCGGACTCCTCACAGGATCAACTTTAGAACCCCCCTTGGGGCTCAAGGCAGTACCATCCAGTGATACTCCTGAGAAGTTCATTTCAAGGAAGCGCCTTTTTCCCCAGAGCTATACTCAAAACATTTTATACTATACACTTATAGTATCTTCAAATCATATCCTTTATGATTTATCAAAATCTCCTTTACACAAAATCGATTACCAAAATCGACAATTCTCAAACTTGGCTTTTAAAAATCCAAAATTGATTTTTCCAAAAATCAAAAACCTTTCCAAAATCCATAGGTTCCAAAAACATTTTCCAAAATCATTCTCATAAGATCCTTTATATATATAGATATAGATATATATAACTTTGAAAACTTTGGATCATTTCAAACTTGTATAAAACTTTTTTTATATATATACTTCAAATATTTCAAAACCCTTTTTATTCTGACTAGATTCAATAAGGGAAGTTTATCATATTACAAAATATAACTTTATTTATTGCCAAATCAAATATTCAAGTTTGATTTCTTTATAAAATTATTTACCATTTACTTACCTCCATAAAGTAAATTTCAACCAAAGAAATATCCAATTCCATTATATTTCACAAATATACTTCATTTCAAAGACCATTTTACAATCCTTATCCACAAATTCCAATATCAATTTCATTCAAACTCGTACGATGTACACATATCATCCGTACGCAATATCAGTCTGATCGCTCAATCGATCACACAATTTCACTTCCGAACTAGTATCGTCCACCCGACTTCCTAGTGCGGACTCAGATCTGGTTTCTTGATCAGAAACCGTCATTCTCCTTGCATAGTCATAACTATGATAGAGAATATCCAGAACCAATCAAAAATCCATATCCAGGTTCGCCGTCGAAAATCGAGCGAAAAATCCCAACTCGGATCGATAATACTATCTCGAAATTCTGTGTTCGAATCTGGATCAAATCACTATGCGAATAGAATAATATACGTATATCCTACGTATTTATCTTTATTAGTTATCAGCCAAATCAATTCTCTTTTCTATTTACATTTCCTTTAATTCCATTCACTTATTCTCAATTGCTTCCATTTCCAATTGAGTTATTACTTCAATTACAAACAGTTTGAACTCTGACCAAATTAAATTTAAAAATAGCTTGAAAAAGTTTAAAATAGATAAGTAGTTGAAAAATAGTTATTAGTTTGTAAAATATCTGTAAAATAGTTAAGTAGGTATAAAATAGTTAGATAATTGCAAAATAGTTTTTTTTTTTTAAATAGTGATTAGATATAAATAACTGAAAAATAGTAATTAGTTTATAAGACAGTTTCAAAATAGTTAAATAGTTCCAAAATAATTGTAAAATAAGTATAAGATAGTTTGGGGTTTAAGAAGAAAGATTGTATAGTAAATAGTTTGGAAAAATATATTTATATTAAAACAATTTATTTTGAAAATAATCCAGAACCAAACTGTTTAATTTTCCAATCTCCATTTCCAATTGATTTCCCATCAATTTAATTTAAATTTCCTCTTCCATTTAAATTGACTCAATACTTCAATTTCCATTTAAATTGATTTAATCCCAATTCAAGTTGGATTAATCTTAATTCCTTTCCAAATTCAAATCAAATTCCATTTGATTTTAAACATATTCAATTTTAATCACAATTCCAAATTATTTCAAATCAATTTGGATTAATTTCAAATTAAACCAGCTTCAAATTTCAAATCATTTCAATTCTAATTTACCATTTTAATTTTTTAAACTTATACATCTTCAATCACAATTCCAATTAATTCAAATCAATTTCAATTTGAACTAATTCTATTAAAATCTTAACTTAAAACCATCTCGAATTATATAAATTCGAGTTAAATATTTTAAATGTTGATTTAATCCTTTAAATTAAATTAACCTTTACTTTTTAAATCAAATCAACCTAAATTTTTAATTTAACAACTTAAATCTTTAAACCATTTAATTCTGAACCCAAATTCCAAAATTTCATTTTAAAATTATCTTTACTTAACTTATTACAAAGTTCAAATAAGAATTCAAAACGATTTATTCTTCAGATTCCAATTTATTATCCATTTTCAATTTTCAAAACCAATTCTCAATTTCATTGATTATTTATAACAGTAGAATAATATCAGGATAAATAAACATCCAAATTTATCCTAACACCAATTTACAGTATCCATTATTCAATTTCCAGATCTCAAACCCATTTTGAGATCACTCATAACTCCCCTTTTTTTTAAAAACAACCATTTAACTTTCCAAGTTAAATTTAAATTTCATCTTGAAATTTCCAATTCAAGTTATTCATTCAAACTTATTTAACTTCCTCCAAGTTAAATTAAATTTACTTAATCCGGTCAACTTTACACAATTTGAATTCCCATTCAAATTTTAAACTTCAAATTAATAATCTTTCCCCCTTTTTAAATTTAAAAACTTAATTCATTTAGGGTTTTCACATCACATTCCCAGGAAAATTTAAAATTCAATACTTAGAGTTTATTTCAAACATCTTTAATATAATGTATATCCTCATTTATACATATTTATTTCCTTTACACACCCAGTTATACATTAAATTTTTAAACCACCTTTGGTTTTAATTCAAACAAATTTCTTTAAAACAATTTCAAGTTTTCTAGATTTAGATTTAAAATTTCACAATTTTTAAATTATCTTCAATTCAATTTATAATTCATACTCACCTAAATGTTTACTTCCCTAAACATTTCATTTTTAAATACAACAACCATATATGATAATAACCAAGATTATCATATCTAGAAACCAATTCGCTATTATCTTTATTCTGAAAATACTTCTATAAACTCAAGATTTTTATTTCAGTTTGGATCCATTTCAAACTTATCTTCATTTAATTTCAATTTGGTTGTATTACCACTTAATTCTTATTATTTTATTTAATTCCAATGATTCAACAACCAATTTCTTTAATATATTTTAATATATTTAATAATTAGAAAATTATTTCTTTATATATATCAAAAGATAAACTTATATAAAAATCATTTATTTTTTAAAACCATTTTAAAACCTTTATATAAGAAAATAACAAGTACGCTCTCATATATATATATATATATACACTCAACTCGTTCTAGGGTACCATTGACCCTATCCTTAACGAGTAATCCCAACAGAGCCAAGGTTTTCGCTTAACCTTCAGCTCTGATACCAAGTGTAACGACCCGGAAATTTCGAACCCGAAAATTCCAGATAGTTAGAAGAAAAAGAAAAGAGAGAAGAAAGAAACAGAACAAGACACAGATTCTCACATTCACAGCGGATCAAAATACAATATCAAAAATAATATCAGTTATACAAAGAAATCTGTATCAGTCAATTACATTTTAATACATCAGAGTTACAACATTTCTTAATCACTGGACAGTTAAAATAACTCGTCCCAATAAATAACAATATATCACACTCCATACGTTCCTGCCATCCAGCTCACCTCCTGAGCTCCAGAACGTCCTTACCTGGAAATCTGTAATACTCGGTCTGACCCGAGCATCACATCAAAGTAACACCCGGGTCAGGCTGGAAACCAGCGTGAGTAAACTCATCTAACATGAAATTTCAATTCATAGAACTTATTTAAAACCCGGGGTAACTCGTACCTTAGTACGAGTTCTTAACTAGTTATAGCCAACACTTATTCCACAAAACAATACTAAGTATTGTTACTTAGTTTAAATAGTCCGGTTTACTTAAATTTATCTCATTCTAGCCTATTAGATTCCATATTCACATCTATAAAGAATTAAAGATTACTAATCGAAGTGGTTCCGGATATTGTTGATATCCGACCCCGGTCTCTTCGAATTTAATGTCATCCTTAAAACCCAGTTGTTTAAGTGAATACAATTCAATTTAAAATTCAGAATACAACATTTCATCACAGATAGATAATCCATATTATCATAGTTCAATCTCAACATATCATCTCACATAGTATCACGAATCATATATCAGAGATATCAATTAATTCGAGGCATTCCATATCATACAATCATCCATAAGCAAGATAAATTTGTCACACCATTTCTAATTAATTTAATTAACCATCCATGATTTAAATTAATTACTTTAATTACCTTTAAATCTTGCATACTTAACGATTATTTAATTTCAAACCAATTAATAAATCATCCCTTAATTATTCATCTTAATTAATCATCTATGATTAATTATTTGTTAATTACATTAAGTAATTAACCTTTAATTAATCACATGATTTAATTATTCTTTATCCATTCACATTTATCCATCCTTAATTACTCTTATCAATCAAAGATCTTCTAATTACTTACATTTATTAGTTGTTCTTTTAACTAATTACATTAATCTTTTAATTACAAATTTAATTAATTAACCCTTGTCAAATTAATCCTTAATTACTTACATTAAGAAATTATCATTTGAGTAATTAATCTCTAATTACTTACATTTATTAATCTTTAATAATTAATTAATCTAATTAATTTATAACCCTTAATTATTAACAATTAATTTAATTAATCCATTAATTAATTAATTAAAAGATAAATCGTTTATCTTACTTAACTTCTGAATTATCATTTAAAACCCTATTTAATAAACTCTAGGGATTAACTATCATTAATCTACTAACTTAAGATTTTAAGTTAAATCTGAAACAAGTAATCACTTTCGTTCCCGAAGACAACCCCGAGCAAAAACAGCTGAAACCCCGAGTTCCCTTCATGCCAACCACTTTCCTTCTTTCTTCGAGTCAAACTCTCAACACCTACGAGTCTGACTCGAGGAAACTTCATCTTCCCCGATCTACAGCAAACAAACCAAACCACCGATACACTTCTGACACACGTGCACGTGCACCGATCAATGGCAACGCTCCGACCACCAAAGTCACCTTCGACAAATCGACTTCGACCTTCCCTTTCGATTCCGACCACCCAAACCTGAATCGATCACGAACTTCAAAAATGAGCATCAGAAGCTCCACTGGAACGAAACTGGACACCCAAAAATCGCCTCGACCCGCCACCTCGGGTCACCAGAGTTCTCGCCACCTCGTCCATCGCCTCGCCTAAGACCCACGCTTTAATTTCCTCACACCCGATCGAGTCCGATGCTCCATCGACGTTGGAAACGCCTCGCAAACCCAGTCGACCCAATCTGCTCTTAAAACCCTATTACTACGCCGTCCGACCACCACTACGGCCGATAAATCCTGCGAGCATTTTTACCGAGACCACCAACTTCCAAACTACCTTCGGCAACAATCTCGACCACCTCCCTTGCTCTGATCATCAGAAATCGACAAAACCCCCTTTCCCGTTCAACTCACGAATGCTCTCGATTTACAAGTTCAAAAATCTTGATTTCACCTTTAAAATTCATGGTTTTCGAAAACGATTTAGATGATATAAGTGAACCTTGAATTCATGCAAGTCGAAATTTTGATAAGTTTTGAGTTTCCCTGAATATTCTTCTTTCCAGTTAAAATCTACCTTTTAATCTTTCTTGAAATATTTTTTTTTCAAATATCTTGCTATCTCTAACATATGTTGTTCATACTTCATAATTTATAGATGATTAGGGGAAGAGAAATTAAATTTTTAACTTATCTGAAGCCTGTAAATGAAGAACAGAGCAGATATACTGATGAACAGACATGCACACAATACCTATATACATGCATTCATCTTAAAACAATCATGCAACATTTATGTAAACATTTATCACAATTTTACTTCAAGAATTTACTGCATGCACCAAGATTTAAACTGATTTAAGCTTTAGTTTACTCACCATTATTTGAAGAAAACAGAGAACAGTTTTGGTCTGGACTTGATTTCCAGAGTTTGATCTGAAGTCTGCTCTGTTTGATTTGAAACCAAAGCTTGATTGTTGAATACTTGGAAGAAAAATACTTGATCTTTGAACCGAAATCTTAGTTGGGTTGCTCCTGTTTTAAATCTGAGATGATCTTATCTTTGATTTTGAAGTTGAAATATTATTGCTTGATGATTGTAAAGAATTGTTTATTTTCTTTTCTGGTTTGATTTTCTTAGTTTCCAGGTCTTAGTTTTGTGAAAGAAAATGAGAAAGAGTTTTTAGAGTAAGGTATATGTAATCTTGTTTTAATTCTATTTTTTAAAAATAAAAGACAAAAGACACTTGTCATTCTCCTTATCTATTTTGTTAACACATATGCTTAGATAATATTGATAGCTTACACTTGTATTTAGTATGACTTTATAAATTTACATTGTACTTCTTATTTTATAAACACATTTATGTATATTCTTTTAATTGCATTTTCTATTTATATAATCACATCCCTTTGTTGTATTTATACAACTTTAAAAGAAAAAGTTTTAATACTAATTTATAAATAAAATCATACACATATGTTAATATTTTGAATCCAGATATTTTTAAGATATTTTATATTTAAATTTAAATTCAAATACAAGTTCAAATTCAAATTAAAATTAAAATTTAATTAAAATCAACTCAAACATATATTTTTAAACAAACACAAATTCAATTTGTAAATAATAATTCTATTAAAAATCCATTTATATATAAAAACAACACATTATTATTATTGTTTTGAAAACACAGTTTCACCAATTTTAAATAATTTATAAAGGAGATTATTACATTTATTTGTTCAATTTACAAATAAGTATTTTAATAAATTTAATCCTGTTAATTTCCAATTAACAGATGCCCAAAAATTCGGGTTATCACATTGATTTGAATTAGGAAAGAAATAGAGGATTAATTCAACTGCTTATCTATTTTAATAAATCAAAATTTAAATCTATATAATATTTGCCAATTTAAATTTCTCAAGCTATTTTTAATTTAAATTGGCAAATATTAATCTCCCCAGAACCCGCTATCATGCGGGAGCCTCGTGCACCGGGTTCCACCTTTTAATATCTTTAAACGATTTTCAAATCAATAGTTGTATATCAGCTCTAACAAACAGTTACATTAATACATTAAAATTAATTTTCAACAAAATAAATTAAGATTATTAACTGATTTATTTTGTAAAATATTATATCTCTTTAGGATTACATATGATTAAGAAGAAACCAAGCTTTATGATGTGGCGTCGTATTTTTTTCCAATTTTTTATTTCTGGATCTCTCATCAATTCATTTTTTAAGTATGTTGCCAAGCCAGTGATCATGGGTATAAACTCAACCGAATGCACTATATATTCTTTAAATAAATGGAGAAACCAAGTTTGATGATGTAGCATCACATATTCCCTATATTTTTTATTTCTCGCTATATAGCTCAGCTAAAGATCATGGGTTCAAGCTACGCCAATTGTCCAGTCATTTAATACTAATGTCCAGTGCTTTCAAATCTTTTTTTGACTTTCTTCTTATTTAGTCAATTATCTAAATAATCTATAAATTTTTAACATATTTCAACATTAAACCTTTAAACAATTTTCAAATAAATAATTATATCCACGCAGATAAATAAAAAATTGCATATCACAACTCTAGCAAATGGCTAATTTTAAAACCCCTGAGATTGAGCTTAAGGCCTTCAACAAGTAGAGGTCCTCTACATAGGTTATGTTGAATTTTTTTTCCTTTATAAAGTAAGATCAGCAAAAAGATCATCAAAATTATAATATTTACAAACTTGGATAAGCAATATATAAATGAAATATATGTTGTATTCTTGTTAGTCAATCAGTGTCCTAGGACATCTCCGATTTGAATATTCAGTATTTTATGTTTGCACCAAAGTGCAAGCTTTTGATAGTCCAACACATAACCGAACGCATTGTGGATTATTGCTCATTATTAATATCAGATGGAAGAAGTAAAATGGCAAAA
The DNA here is from genome assembly GCA_030737815.1 of Allium fistulosum. Classification (NCBI taxonomy): domain Eukaryota; kingdom Viridiplantae; phylum Streptophyta; class Magnoliopsida; order Asparagales; family Amaryllidaceae; genus Allium; species Allium fistulosum. Next base: position 1,417,920,339 of record CM060901.1, on the reverse strand, counting down.
TGCATTACACTTTGCCAAATCTACCATTCAAAAAAATAGAATAAAAAAAAAAATTTAAGAGTTGGATGTAGGATGACATAATCGGAAAAAAAATTGTTCGCACTTTAGGATGGGGCTGGCGTATTCCTTTAACATTGCTTCTCAAGTTTACAGACTGTAACAGTCAACATGACGTAGGAAGGATGGTTAGCTTAACTACAAGTTTACATATAAAGGTTCCTTACATGGCTTAGACATAATAACTATAGTCTGGTTTCAACATCATTGATATATTTTTCTAGGTAAGAAGTGTCCATCAAATCTGGATTGAATTCTTGTATGCAAACAAATATATTTTTCTTTAAAAAAAAATATTTGAAAATAAAATTAAAAAAATTACTGTTATTGTTTAGAGAATGTTATAGTCCTTGGTCAGGTGTTCGCTATATCGAAATATGTCAAAGTGACATGAGGTTAAAGTATGATTAAACCATGAAAATGCTACTTTGTACCATGATTAATCTGCACCTCTCCTCTAGCACAATTCATCAAACAAGTAGACATGTTTTGCTTGCAGCAACTTAATCCAAAGTATTTAAACTACTACTTGCATAGTAATAGTTGCTTATATGCTAAACTTAATCATGAAATATGTATGAAGAAACTATGTTTTCATTCCATGGCAAAATGTCTTCATATGATAAAAGTATAGGTCCCATATAGAAGCAGCAAAAACCTACTAACATGTTTCCTAAAATTAAAGCAAAATGCAAATTATATTGTAGGATTCAAACCCTGCTGCATAAGGCTAAAAAAAGCATCAGCTGCATAGGACAAATTTTGGATTTAGGCACGAGAAAAAAAAACATATTTCAACTTTAAGCTTCATTCCAAACTTATTACAAAAATTGGCATTGTTTTCACCAGGCTAGGATTTGTGCTTGCGCAATTTTAAAGTGCGCAAGCACAAATTTATAGTTTGTACTTGCGCATTTTGAAAATGTGCAAGTACTTTTTTCTTTTGTGCTTGCACAATTTCATATAAAATGCTGACATAGTGAAAACGAGGTCTATATTTATAATAAGTTTGGAACGAAGCCTAGCTTGAAGGAAAAAAATTTCTCGAGCCTAAAGTTGAAATAGGCCACCACCTTGGTGGACATGGGTCAGGGTTGGGCCTAATCATAGTAAATATCATTAGAAAAACATAACTAAAATAAAAATAAAAATTTTGAAAGTAAATTAAAAAAGTCATTGTTCATCATTATACAGTTATAATTTTAGTGTCACGATATCTTTAGCACCAACCCATGTAATACACAGTTTGCGCACTAGTTTTATGTATGCCAATACTCTATTGCCTATTATTGAAGTAGGGCTATATACCAATAAGTCCAAATACCGTACAGGTTAACAATGTTGTCATTGCATCCCCTGAAAAGAACATACAACATGCCCCTGAGGTGATTGAGGATGCAGTCCAAAACAGCTGTGTAGAGTTCGAAGATTCAGACAACAATGATAAAGAAAAAGAAGAGATAAACATTATATCACAGAACAAAGAAGAGGTAATTAAGCCCTTGGAGACTGTGAATGAAAGAAAACTGTGGCAAGATTATAATGGAACAAATAATGAAGAGGATACTCAGAAAGGTGAAGACATGCATGCAGAATTGGCTGTTTGTTTAAACCCTGCCATCCAAAGTAGCAACTCAATAACTGAAAATGAGGAAGGACGACTTACTCAAAAGGTAACAGAGCAACTATTTTCTTAGTTTTTTTGCTTAAATTTAAGTTAAATATGTATCAATTTAGCATTTTAACCACAAAACAATGGTCCACAATAATGTATTTATCATATTTGATCTGTTAATTTATTTATAAATCGGGATGATGAAGTATTTAGAGAGGAAGCGGCCATAGAAAAGGTCAGTTGTAAACATGGTAACAAAGTTTGTTATACACATTTACAATCCTTGCTTTGCTGTTTTTCACTTTCCAATGCAACACTTTATAATTGTTTATCAGTACCATCAGATTTAGCTATCTTGATAGGTTAAAGTGGAAGAGTTGGCGACAACATATATAAACACAGAAATATTACATGACAATGCTTTGCAAAAACTGTCACTGGAAGCTGAGAAGGTCCTGAGTGCAGATATACAGGTAAATGCTATTTCTGAGAATGAAAAAAAAGATAGCAAGACAAATGAAAATGAGGCAGAGATAGATCTCAAGGGTCTTGAAGTAGCCACCAAAAACCAAACTATTTGTGGAAGTAAAATCAAGAACCAAGATGCAACTGATAACAACGAAATTTTAGATGTTGAATTAGATGCAGAAAATCAAGATAACCAGTCGATTCACACTACACTTGAAGCAGTTATAACCAACGAAGAAGTAAGCTAGATATTATATTAACGCTTACATATTATGTTGAATATTAGCTCCTAGTACTTCTTACAGGTAACTTTAACAAATAATTAATATGACAATTCTATATGTGTCTATTTACTTGTTTAATTTGGTATATATTTTGGGTTTATAACTTGTTGTATTTGGTCCACAATATAGTAACAGCATAAATTCATATGTTAATTACCCGAAGTGCAGGGACTTTATGGCACACTCCATCTAGAGTTTAAGGACGCATTCGGTTCACCAGGGTATTAAAAATATTTATTTTGCAATAATGAAATACGAGTCTCGTAAAAAATATTAATATTTGAATTAACACCATTATTATTATATTTTTACAGACAATATTTGGATTTAGTTAGCAACTCATCATCATAACCGTATAAATGGCATGGGAATTTAACAAATCAAGAAACAATTTCAATCAATTACAGAATACACACACACATATTTATCTTTTTAGATTATGATTATGCCTTCATAAAATTTAAACTGAGATCAAAACAGACAAATTTCATACAATGTGTTTACCCATTCTTTCCTCAATTAATGTTATACAGGTTAAAGATGTTGATTTGGTGACTCAAGAGGATACAAAACCTGTGCAAGTTGAGGAAAAAATCCATTGCACACAAGAAGAAAATGGTAAAGCACTTGTCAATGTGGAGAAAGAGGACAAAGAAAATAGAGACAACACTGCAAGCTGGCGAAAAGAACATTTTGATGAGAATCCAAGAGAAGAGCTGAATGGCAATCCAAGAGATAGAGAAGAGGGAAATGAACAGCTACAAGCAGAACAAATATGTTTTGAATCATGCAACTCAGGTAATATTCATGATAATGCAAGTTTTCCAGAAAAGGAAAGTGTTTCAGAGGAGGAAATGAAGGATCGAAAGCCTGAAAGTTTCCCAATCTTAGTTCCAACCAATCTTAATGCTCCTCTTAAAAGTAACATTGAGAAAGAAACCACGGAATTCAATGATGAAAAACATGTACAAAAAGAAGAAGATACCATGCTTGTAGAATCTGCAATTACAGAAGAATCTGGTAATGAAAGCAACACGTTGGTCAGTGGCACTGATGGTGCAAGTGCCTTTGAAGAGGTGGACAAACTTTTCCCTTTGTGTTACCATTTAATTATGCAAATATTGGTTGCATAGAATTTTAACACATGCTATCAAGCTTTAACTTGTTCTCAAACAAAGTGTTAATGAAATAAGATCCCAAAACATGTTAGGGGTATCTTCTTTTTCATTACTTGCTTTTACTTTATTGTCTTTCATCACAAATGTTAAAAATACATGATATTAGCAGGCTAAAAAAGATGAGCTGGCTTCTAAATATGATGTAGAGATGACACATGCTAATGCCTTAAATGGAAATGAGGATCCGCTTCACAAGAACATTGAAAATGACAATACAGTCTTAGACGAGAAAATTATAAGTGAAACAAGCGAGGGACATGAGAACAAGAGTTTGATAGAGAGAAATCTGATTGTTGAAGAATCGGCTAAGATAGCAGCAGTTAATCAAGAGGTAAAAAAAAAGTGTTTTTTCTTCATCTGGTTTATATAAAAGATAAGAACCTCTTAAATCAAGTTTTTTTATTACATCAAAACCAGTTTATATAAAAGATTGTAATTGATCCAGCTATCAAGTTTTCCCTAAGTTTATGAGACACAAATTTAATACAGAAGGATCCAGATGAAGAGCACATAGAAGAAAGTGAGATGGACCAAAGTGATGGTAAGGTGGAGCAAAGTGAAAGCACTATCAAAATGGGAATAGAAAATACTGAAATTAATACCGCTTTATCCAAAGATGACATGATCGAAACAGCACATGCTGAACTTCTAAACGAGGGCAAGGCTGAACTTGATGTTGGTGTTGTTCCAGTTGACAGGGTCGGTATATAAAAATACATTGGATTATTTCATTTTTATATGCATCAATACTAATATATGTTCATTTACTCTCCAGGTTAAAGGAGACAATGATCGATTAAAAGAACAAAGCAAAATGCTCAGCAACGATACTGGAAAGGAAACAAATGACAGTTTCAGTCAAATATCTAATTATTGGCCTATAAATTATAATGATGAGGCTTTGAATGTTAACAAAATGGAAACATTAAAGCTGGATGAGAAAACAGAGTCCTCCGACTCCTCCCTACAGCCTGCACATGATGAAGATATGTTACAAGACCGATCATTACAAGATCCGGAACTAAATCAATCAGAACAAGTAAAAGAGACTGAACAACTGATAAGCACTAAAGCAAGCGCTGAAGTAGAAAATGACAACTTACAAGAGGAAAATCTACCATTTTCCCAATTTTTGATGAAGCATATACTAATGAATGACAGTGATTCAGTTAAGACAAGCTATGATGAGAAAATTGTTGATATATCAAAACATGATAATGATAAACGGGAGGATGATATCGACATATCAAAGGAAGATGAAGTATTGGTCCCTTCATCAAGTGTAGAGAAGATACATCATGCAAGCATAGTGGATGACGGTGCAGATTTCCATGAGAAACATCAAGGAAATATAGAAGTACAAGTAGATGACAGGAGTGATGTGAATGATAATTCAGAAGTTACTGACAACCAAAAGGAAATGTTGACCACTGAATCGCCAATATCAGTCTTAGAGCAAACACAATATACAAGCATACCAGAAAACAGAGCAATCAATGAGAATCCACAAGAAACTAACAAGGTTCAAGTAGCTGACGAATGTGATGTGAAAGATAATTCAAAAGTCATAGACAATAGACAGGGAAATTTTCCTATGGAACTGCCAATATCAGCCGCGGAGCAAACACAGCATACAAGCATAATAGAAGACAAAACAATTAATGAAAATGCTCAGAAAAATATTGAAATTCAAGTAGATGACGAGTGTGATGTGAAAAACAATCCAGAATCTACTGACAATATAAAGGAAACTTTTACCACGCAGTCGCCAATATCAGTTATAGAGCAAACACAGTATACAAGCATACCAGAAGATAAAGCAATTAATCAGGAGCCTCAGGGAACTGACGCAGTTCAACTAGATGACAAGTGTTATGTGAATGATGATTCAAAAGCTACAGATGATAAAAAAGAATTTTCTGCCTTGGGATTGCCAATAACAGTTGATAATTCCATGACGGAACACAAATTTGACACATGTATACATGACGAGGAGTTTATGCAAAATAATGTTGTCACTCAACAGAATGGAAAACCAAAAGACAATGTAGTCGCTGAAAAACTTCTGAATAGTTATGATCCAGCTCAAGCAGAAAAAAGCTATGGTGTAACCAGTGATTCAGAAACTAATTTTGTAAAGAGCGAGGACAAAGATGTAAATATCAGTAATATATTGTCTGAAAAATCAATTCCAGCAGTGAAAGAGGAAGAAGACATTCATTTGATATCAACATACGGAGAAATCAAAGAAGATAACCCTAATTTGTTGATGGATGAGCAAATCTTTGGAAAATCTCTTGATGGTACCATAACAGAAAACAAAACTCTACATAAAAAAGACTGCAATGAGCTAAAAGCTGAAAATTCGGAGATTATTGAAGATGAGAAGGAAGAACAAATGCTGAAAAATGGCCTGGAGGATGAAATAACAGTAGCTGGCCTTCAGAAAGATCAGCAATCTAATATTGTTGTTGGACCAGAAACTGCTTTGGGGGAAAACAATTTAGAATGCAACCAAGATATGCACAAATATGAGAACGAAAATGAAAAGGAACAAAAGAAATTTGAGGTTCCAACTTTATCTGAAGGTAAAGTAAACTCTGAGATTAAACCAGTAGAAAATGTAGAAGATAATCAAGACGTACTTAATCAGAAAAATGACTCAACTGAAGAGCAAAGTCTGTCAGAATCACAAAAGGCTCAAGAAGTTGATGAAAACAACACAGATGATGATGAAGATGAAAATCAAGAGGGTGATGAACATAAAGGTGATGATTCTATTCATGGTCAAACAATACATGTGGAAAGTAGAGATGTAGATGTAACTCCAACAAAGAAGAAATCTCACGGCATTTTATCAGGTGTGGGATCAAAGGTCAAACGCTCGATTATCAAAGTGAAGAAGGCAATAACAGGTAAGTCTTCCCACTCTGAGACACAATCAACTAAATGATGAGTACAAATTTTGCATGGAAATTTGTTTAGCGAGAACTTATTACTTGAGTATATTTTGTGTGGCACTGTGTAATTATATTGGTGTGTGATCTTTCTTTGTACAAATTAAGAGAATGTAGCCGTTATATAGGGATCGAAGATTGTTGTTCATAAAGTTTGTATTGACTGTATAAATATGTGTGCCTTGCTATCAAACTTAATCTATTCAGTCTGTCTAGTTAGAAAGCGAAATCTTAAAACTTTATCTTTAATATTACATCCTAATCGCTCATGATTTCGGTCCGGTCAATTTGTTGGACTTGCATAGCGCATAGTTAAAAAGGCCAAATATTGTGATGTATAAATTATTCTTATAACAAACTATGTCTCATAATCACGCACCAGTCTAATAAACTATCAGGGTGAATCGTGCCTTCAGAAAACATTAAAACATGCTTTCATCAAGCAGGCGCAGCATGCTATGCATATAAGTATAATTAATTAGGACTCTTATTGTCATTTATCAACTGAAAACTGAGAACAAATATGTATGAAGGTATATGCCATATATTAATTTTAAAAAATTCAATTAGACAAGCACGCTAGAAGTTATGGATTATTATTAAATAAAAGTAGAACCCAACTTTTTCAATTAAGAGTAAAACTCCTTGTGCTATGAATCTATCATTAAAGCAAACACTTTGTGTGCATTAATTTCACCTGATCAATGATCAATAATTCAATGGATAAAGTCGGAAAGCATGTCAGATCCGTGTGGCAACTAAGTATCCGCTTTTCAATCTACCACTCCTTTTGATATTACAGCCAAGATGAGACAGTGAACGCGGGTAAGGACCAGAAAGTGTTTGTAAAGAGAAAAGGTTTGATCAATGATGGAGTTGGTGCCTTTGGCAACTTTTCCTTTTAGTTCACATTTTCTCCTTTCCCGTTCTTCATAATAGTAAGTCCATCAAATTCCTGGAAGGCCCTTCCTTGTTTCTTGGACTTGTAGCATAAAATGACGAAGTTTAGATGAATATTGGAATTGGAATATTCAGATAACGAAGGTGCAAGAATACAGGGAAGTCTAACGATGGGCCACATTTCCGAGTTTTGCAGTAACCAGTTTTGATTTGTGAATATAAAATATTGTTACAGTTGACCAATACACAGAGAGTTTACCGTATTTAAGAATTTTCCACAAAAATAATGTTACATATATATTATTCTACTTATTCTCTAATTTAATTTTGAATCTGAAGATTAAGTTTCTAATATGATTATTAGGGAAATAATTAAAAGAAAAAATAGAATCTCTCAAAACATTCTAATTTGATGACTTGAAAATTATCATCAAAATTATGCTACGTTGATTTTTACCATTTTTATCACCAACAGGAACCGACGCGAAAAAAGCTTACAAGCAGTGGTTATGACAGTTGAACTACGAAGTCATTCGAAACCAGTCAAAATTGATGGAAAAAAAAACTCCTAAACGGAGCCTTAAGGATGGTGGGAAATGATAGCTAAGGAGTGCATATTTAAGGTAGCAAAAGATGCAAAATTTTATTTACGTAACATGAACCAAGTGAGAGAGTTAAGATACACCCTGAAAGTAATTATGTCATTTGTTATATATATATATATATATATATATATATATATATATATATAACTCTATAATCAAGCCTGATCACAAATAAAGATGTTTATTTGCTATATATACTTATTATATTACGATATATTAATTAAGTAATTAATTTAAGTATATTGAATAGAAAATCCTTAAATGATATGTTATATGGTAATAATTAAATGGAGTTGTGATCGTGAGAAAATTACCACAACATAAAATGGCATATCATTTTAAATATTCATGGTCAATATGTTTCGAAAAAGGATATCAATACATCCGTTGAGACTATGATACGTAACACTCTCCAAATGTTGGACGGTATATTACTCATGGTTATTGGAGCACCAAGAGGATATGTACTGATGGTTATTGGATAACTATGGAATAACTCACTTAAGAGTTTTTTGTTAGTTAATAACAATTAAAAACGGATATAAAATCTCAAAGTGATGATGTTACACAGTAGTATAGTTAGGGGCTTGCCATAGGGCAATTATATAATTTGTTACATATATCTAACTCGATAACTAATCTTATTCAAAATAAAATGTGTTTTCTTTCTATTATATACTTGTTGTATTATGATAAAATTAATTAAGTAATTGACTTAAACTATATTAAATAGAAAATCCTTAAAAGATATGTTATGGAATAGTAATTACAATATGTTTGTAATCATGAGGATTTCATCACATTGAAAAATAACATATTATCTTAAATATGCCTAGCTAAGATGTTTTAAAACGGGATATCGATACATCCGATGAGACTAGAGTGTGTAATACTCTTCAAACGTTGAGCGGTGTATTACTTATGGTTGTTGGGGGCATCAAGAGGTTACGTAGTGATAGTTATTAGATAACTATGTAATGACTCGCTCAAGAGTTCTCTGTTGGTTAATATAACTAAGGTCAAATAGAAAGTCTCGAAGTATTGATGTTACATAAGTCAATCGACTTGAGAATACTGTGAAACTTTAATATGGACAATCACTTTGATTATATTTAAGTCGCGGCATGTCGTATATCGAATGACTATAGTTGGGTCTGAGTTGAAGCATTAGAAGTGAAACATTATTCAATAGAGAATTCGTCTCCTCAATTATATGAGATGATAGAGTCATGGGTATGTCCTAAGGGGCAATTATGTAATTTTTTACATATATCTAACTCGACAATCAATTTTGTTCGAAATAATATGTGTTTTCTTTCTATTATATATTTGATATAATATGTTATATTAATTAATTAATTTAATTAAAAATATATTTAATAGAAAATCCATAAATAGTATGTTTTATAATAGTACTTACAAATTTTTATAACCGTGAGTAATTTATCACAACGAACATAAATATACCATTTTTAATGTTCTTAGTCAAGATGTATCGAGACTTGATATCGATACATCCGTTGAGACTAGAGTACGTAACGCTCTCCAATGTTGGGTAATGTATTGCTCATGGATGTTGGGGGCACCAAGGGGTTAAGTACGGATAATTATTGGATAACTATGGAATGACTACTCAATAGTTTTTTGTTGGTTAATATAACTAAGGTCAAATATAAAATATCAATGTGACAAAATTACACAGTTCTCTTGACTTGAAAATACTATCGATCTTCAATGTGGAAGTTCTGCTTTAATTATAGTTAAATTGTGGCATGCCATCCATCGACCGACTATAATTGGGTGGAGTGGAAGGATTGGAAATGAAACACTACTTAAGAGAGGATTTGTCTCCTTAGTCATATGAGGTTAGTATCATGGTCTACTCAAGTCATCTCAAAGTCAATGCCAATGGCCGGAGCATTTCGATTAATAATAATTATTATTATTGAACCAAGGATTTTGTGTTTGGACTATAGAGTTGAATATGAACGATATTAGAATTTAACCATTACCAAATTCCATAAGTCCAAAGTGATATAGTTTTGACGAAGAGAGTTGGTGTAAATAAAAGTCACAACCGGGTAACGCTTAATAAAGTAAAATTGGATTTTACCGAAACCAAGTAAGCGATAAATTTAGTTAAAATGTCACACCACCTGCTAACTAACATGTGAGCGTTAATATTTGAATAGCTTGATATTAACCCTTGACCAAATTTACACCCAACGGGTCATACAACCGAACGATGAATACCTTTTTTGACCAAATGATTTAATTAATTTATAGCTGTTATAAATTAATTAATATTTATGAAATATCAGTTATAAAATTGATTTTGATTTGATAAACAAATATTATTAAATGTATTTATAATAGTTATAAATATTAATCGATATACGATATCGATAAGTGTTTAAATTAGATTTAAATGCAAAATATTTATTCGGGCTATAAATAGGTTTAAAGCCCATGGAAGGGGCTGGTAGGTTTGGCTCCAATAAGGGACAATATGCGGCTAAATGATGGGCTAGAGAGTCTTTGATTGTGATGGCTAAGATGGATGGAGAATGAGTAAAGATCAGATCCTAACTTTTATTCCTCTATATAAAGATCCCTGCCCACATTTGTTTGAATACCTTTGAAGCCTCCCATCCCAACCTATTTATAGTTGAACTCAACCCCTTCCATCCTCCATCAATTCAAGTTCAAATCAAATTAAATCAAGTGTTATTCATAGCTGGTGGTCAACGGTTCAGGAATTAGCAATCTACTGGATTGGAAATCTGTTCGAGGAGTATATTTCATCATTTCAAGGTGTAGTTACAGGTTTTGGCTATAAGGTATACCCCTAACATGTTTATGAATATTGATCAATATATATATATATATATAATTGTTTATTTATTATATATTATATTGTTAGTTGGGTGATGATTCTGGTATATGAATGTATTGTCTCAATTTGATTAGTTGTATGTCTATATATGTTTTATATTTAATTTTTTTTGTAAGTACACCTATATTCAACACGGTTTAATGTTAAAAAAGAAATTATTTTTATTTTAAATAATTTAATATATAATATTTATTTATAAGTATATGGTTTATATTTTAAATACTACATCATACTTATGTAAAATATGGTAATATAGTTTATATATAAAGTTTAATAAGTATAATATTTTCAACATGAACAAAATATTTTTTATTTATATATTATTTTTAAAATAATATTTAAACCAACTAATCATATAAATAATTATATAGATATACATATATGTATGTATTATAAATTGAGTTTTATATTTTATAAAATTAGACAAACATGTACTATACTCCCGGTAGAAAATTAAAAGACATTTCTTTACAATATTAAAATAACTTTTTTAGCAAGGCTAGCCAGCTTTATAGTGGGCCGTGCCACTGTTATTAATAAACTAAAAACATGTATTATGCGCATGCACAAAACAGCTATGATGGTTTTATAATGGCCATACCGCTTACGTCTGCAAAATAGGAGAGAGGTAAATACGCCTTAGTAGCTAAAATAAAATTAAAAAAATACAGCATAGGAGTTAAGCAGCACACCTAAACTACTAACGTCCATGACTAGCCCCCCTCAAAAGAGGAGGAACTATTACTATCATCAATCGAGTCAGGACCAATGACAAGTACATACCTAGAGAATAGAAGAGCAAGTTTAGGAACAAAGCCGAGGGAAGCATCTCTACAAATGTAATTCTTATCCTAAGTGGTATCCCAAAACAAATTCTTGTTCACTTCACTAATTTCATTCTCCCTGGTAAGGGTCAGACCCTCACCCTTAATTTGATAGTAGAGTCTCCTACTCTCACCTACATCATCACTCACAAACTTGTGGTACGTATCACTGTCAGGAGAATATCTCATATTAGAAGGAACATGAATCTAAGATTTCTCATCAAAGCACAAAATAATAATATCAGATGGAGGCACCTTGTCCAAAGAGACAACTGGAACATCATCCACCTCAAGAACCACAAGAGGAGAAGGAATACTAGCTAAGGGAGGTATATCCTAAGGAGGAGAGGCAATAAGAATAGGACGAACTTTCGGCACCCACCGCTAGACTGGGGGTCGAGAAAGAGGGATCCTATCAGATAGTAGAATGGGAGCAACAACAGGACAAGCTGTCATAATAGGAGTAATGACGGGTCGAAGAAAACAAGCTTCCAGAAGGTGCCCAAAAGACTGACAGGACGTGCAAATATCAGGCTTCCAACTGTATCGTACAACAACCTCAGCATCATGACCCTCAGCTACTCCAACCTAATTCTATTTAAAAGCGGTTTATCTAGTGTAATTTCAATCAACGCTTTAGCATAAACGAGCTTTTCCCTTGCAAAGGTATTAGCATCAAAGAATTTCAACTTTCCAACAATACTAGCTAACCAATCTAGTCAAATCAAAGGTTGCAAAACATAAAGAATATGTGAAAAATAAGCCCAAACTAGAATATATAATACATGCTCCCTAGCACTATCGATAGATGGACTCCATGTAGTAATAATAAATGGCTTGCCTCTAATGAAGGTAGGATCCGCACCAAGGATACAGAGTCGCTCCTCAGGCCTAGAGAACTTGAAGTAGAACATAGAGTTGTTAATATACACCTGTAGACTGCCTCTAATTTTCCAAACATTGCAACAATGTTGTTTAACAATAGAATACAGTGGGTTTGAATCCAAGAAAAACCCAACTAGATGATCAAAACAATAATTAACCCCCACCTGAATCACCTCCACCGAAGGCACCATAACCCAATCAATTTCCACCGTATCAAAAGAACGGGGCACGTACGCACCCGTGTTCCTCGGTAAAGAAGTGAACAATGAGGTCCTTAACTTCCTTAACTGGCATAATAGGCTCTATAGATTGAAACCCATTACCTATAGCAGCAGTGAGCAGTAGATCAAACATCTAGAGAGCACAGTGATACGATACTAGGATTGTCCATCTTCTTATTGGAAGCTTCAATAATCACTTCTCCCACATCCAACAGAACATCCTCATCCTTCCTAATAACCATGTCATATGCAACAAACAAACACACCGACCTTTGGAAACAGCCTACACTAGCTGCATTAGCACCTCCCTCCATCTCACTAACTCCAAATTCATTTCTCAAGCTGATAGAAGTCTCATTCCAACAAGATGTATAACTAGTTGATGCTAACAGAGGAGATAAGGGATGCTTACCTACTATCAGCCGAGGTTTAAAAATAAAATTTTAAATGTTTTTAAATTATAAAATTATAAAATATAATTTCAAAATACAAAATTATCATTTAGAATTTATAGGAAATTTAAAATTCAAATTTTAGTTTAGAAAAATATTTTTCTATTATTTTTTAAAAATCTCTATGCGGGTTTTATTATAAAAAAAATTCAAATTAAAAACATTTTTTTTGAACCTGCACAAAGACCTAGTATATACATATTTAAAATATACTTTTGTGTATTTAGAAGTATTAATCTATATCTACTATTATATTATTATACATATAAGTATTTAATATATATATATATGTAATTATATATTTATATATGTACTGGTTTCGATTTTACAGCAAAAATATTTATATTTAATACATTTTATAAATAATATAAGTATATGTTATAGCCGAGTTTTTAACCAAACGGATTTTCAATGGAAGTTAGAACGTCAAGACGAAGACAAAACAACTCAAGAACTTGGGAACACACTTTGAAGGGCCAGAAGAAGGAATTCCAAAAGTTACAAGCCTATCGAAGTTAAAGAGACCTCTCAATACCGAGAGATTTTTATAGCTCTTGAGTCCCTACAATCCCATTGTGATTAACATAATACTTCGAGCAATCAACATCAAGTGCTTTTCTCAGAGAATAGACGAGCAATTCCAAGGATTGATGAGAAGAAGGAAAGGAAAGCGAAGTAATACAAGTGTTATCAAGCAAATCGTGAGAACTACTCAATGTCAGTGGAAAAGAAATTAGAATACATCGAATCGGAGATAGGAGAGCATAGCAAGTTGAAAGAAGAAGTTTTCACCAATAAAAACCTCCAGGCACTGAGAGGTACCTCTCCGTACCGAGAGGTCCATATAGGGAATTTGGCCGGCAAGCTCACTCCTTTACCTACAAGCTAGCGTCTGGACCTTGTTCAACTTGACCCTATAGATCTACAGAGCGGTTTCTCTATAAATACCAGCCCTATAGCAATCAAAAAAGGATCTGGGCCTCTGCTTCTTCTTCATCTCCTATCTCTCCCTCACAATAGTCACCTAGGCAGATATTTTTAGTAGTTCTAGGCTTAAGAACCTATCAACCTTTTGTACTAGTGACTTTAAACCTCTAGTAAATCCATAATCGGTAAAATATAAAGTGGATTTGAAGAGGTCCAGTGGTTAGATACAGAAGTTTATCAACCTTTGGTTCTTTCACTGAGAAATCCAACTCAGGGTTAGCTCTAGCGTACTATTATGGATTTGAAGAGGTCCAGTGGTTAGATACAAAAGTTATGCTTGAAGAATTTGGAAATTTGCTATTTGAAGTCAACGGCGCCTAAAAGGTCTAATAGGTCCATAGGAGCAGTGGTTAGTGGTGAAGAAGGGAATGCTCACCAAGTTGAAGATAGTAACCAACAGGCGATGCTAGGATCATCTACTCAATAAGAAGTGGTTACTAAAGGTGAGCTTGATAAGATGCGGCATGAATTGAACAAGAAGATGGTGGATAGTCAGAAAGCTTTGATGGACAGGATGGATGCTTTGCTAACCCTACAACCATAGAGAATTAGGAGAACTAGAAAGGAAACTTCTCATGGGTTAGAACAGGAAAACTCTCTTGTTATTGGCCAAAATAGAAGGGTTGGAAAGAAAAAACAGAAGGAAGGAGTTACTGTGGTTGTTGAAGGACTTGTAGGAGGAAGCAGAAGTGCTCCCCCATGAGGAGACCACCCGGTACCGAGAGGATTTCTCTTAGTATCGAGTGGAATTTTGGAGACCAAGGGGGATATGGAGGTGAGGCTATGGAAGTTTCAAATTCTGAAGACAACTTGCAGTTAGACGATGATGATCTTGAGCTAGATGTTGAGCCTAACGGAGATGGAGTTCAGGTAGCTGTAGCTGAACCAACCACATGCCAATGGAATACCGCAGAAGTGGTTCTCCCAAAGATTGGAGAACCTAGACGTTAGCGAGAAAGTGAAGATTGTTTGCGGAGCCAAACTCTCAATGCAACCCTTGGTAGTTGTCCTACGAAGTATCGTGCCAATAAGGAATATATAGCTGACATGGTTAAGCGGTTGGTTGAAGAAAGTAAAGTTAAGAAGAATGAGGATTAGGGTTCTGCACCAAGCAGAACTCCCTTCACAGAGAACATTCTAAGAGATGAGTATTCCAGGAAGTTTACGATGCCCACTATGCCATCGTATAATGGAACCACTGATCCTAGATAGCACTTACTCAATTATGAATGGCACATGGATGGTGTTAGGGCAACATATGCTATTCAACATAGATGCTTTCCTCTTTTCTTGAAGGAAGTCATGTCGATGTAGTTCACCAGGCTCATTCCGAGATCCATATTGACTTTCGATGAGTTGGCTAAGAAAATTTTGGAGCAGTTCTGACCGCATGCTGCACGACCCAAGGGTGTGATGTCCTTATCGAGCTTGTCTCAAGGGCCTAAGGGGTCATTGAAATGTTTCTTGAATCGTTTTAACGTTGCTATTACTGAAGTAAGTAATCCAAAGGAGGATTTGGTATTCATGACATTGGTTTGAGACATCCACCCAAACATAGATTTTGATAGATGGCTGAAGATGAAGCAACCTACAATTATGGAGGAGTTCCATCGGAAGGCTAATCAATTTCTGCGCTTTGAAGAAGCAAGTCTAGCTTCAGGAAACATTGATGATCGATAGTCAAAGGAGGTTATCTAGAGTAACGTAGCAGTAAAGTAATCTAGAGATAGCGCCGGTAATGTGGCAACTAATGTTGGAAACTCTAGAAACCAAGAGAAACAGAATTAAGGCCCCGATGGTATGCATAACAACAATAAGAAAAGTCTAAGGAACTTGAAACTAGAGGATTGCACACCTCTGAATGATATATTAGAAAACATATATCTAACCACTCAAGGAATGAAACGATATATGAAACCGCCAAGGAGGGAGGCGATCGAGCAGGAAAGGTGCTCCATAAAGTAATGTCATTTCTATGAAACTCATGGACATAACACGAATGAGTGCTAGCATTTGAGGGATCTCATCAAAGAATTAATAAGGAAAAATAAGCTTCAACAGTATTTCAAAGGACCACGAGAAGGCGGTCAAGTTCCAAGACTCCTAGGTCCCTAGCCAAAGGGAATCCATTTGGACCAAGCGAAGAGGGATCTAGATGAAACGATGGAAAATTGGTTCTCAATACGATAACCAAAGGACCATATCCAGCTGAGAAAGCTGGAGGAAAATGGAACGGTATGCGAGCTCGCTAAAATATGTACCGTAGGAAGGCTGCTTTGTTTAAGAAGACGAAGCTCTGGCTAAGCAGCAAAGGATGATAACTGATGATATCATATTCAGGAATAGAGATGCTGATGAATTCAAAGCATCGACTTTCGACCCCATGGTGGTAACAGTCGGAATTGGACCAACAACTGTACGTCGAGTCTCGATAGACACTAATAGTTCATTGAACATACTCTTCAGGAGAACTTTCGATTAGATGAAGATCAACATAAAGGAGGCGACGACTTGTAAAACCAAGATTCAAGGATTTAAGGGCAAAGTAAAATAGCCGATCGGAACGATTGATTTTTCTATGAACTAGGGGAAGGAGATTGCAGGATAGTCCAGATTCAAAAGTTTGTTATCGTGGATGAATGTTCAGCACACAATGCCTTCTTAGGTCGATCGGCTCTCGCTGACTTTAGAGTAGCACCGGGGCCTTGGTGTTTGGTAATGAAGTTCCCTATGGAAAATGGAATCACAGTGGTAAAAGGCAATCAAAGTGCTAGAAGAGAATGTTACATTGTAGAACTCAGAGAAGCAAAGTGGCGTGAGAAAGGCAAAAATGTAGAGAGATCTTTTCGCATTTAGGACTCGCTAGCATAACAATCAGGCTTGGACCCTAGCTTGGGAACCATAGTCGTTTTAATAGGGCTATGGATCCCAGGAAGCAACCAGGGGAAGGGCGACCAGCACCAGCTGAGTTGTGGTGAATGTTCTAATCGACATGGATGATCCCACTCAGTTCCTAAAGATTGGATCTTTGCTTAATGCTAACTTAAGAAAGAATGGGTGAATTTTCTCCAAGGAAATTTGGATATATTCACTTGGTCACATTCATATATGTGTGGGATATCACCTATGATAGTGTGTCATGCACTTAAAATTGATCCAAAGTTCACACTAGTAAAATAGAAAAGGCGAATTCTAGGTTCGAAGTGATCCGCTGGGTTGAAGGAAGAAGTGGATATGTTGTTGGCCAATGGGTTTATCCGCTATGCTTTATCGAATAGGTATCCAATCCCGCGTTGGTCGAGAAGTCAAATGGGAAATGGCGAATGTGTATCGATTACTCAAACTTGAATAAGGCATGCCTAAAGGACATATTTCCTTATGCCTAGGATTGGCCAACTGGTGGACAAAACTGTAGAACATGAGTTGCTCTCCTTTATAGACGCTTATTCAGGCTATAACCAAATTTCGATGCATATACCGAATCAGGAGAATACTAGATTTATAACAGATTTGGGATTATACTACTACCAAGTTATTCGTTTGGTTTGAAAAATGCTGGAGCAATATACCAAAAATTGATAAATTCAATGTTTAAGAATCAAATCGGGTAGACAATGGAAGTATTTGTAGATGATATGCTTGTGAAATCACAAGTGTCATGAAACCATCTGGACGACCTTTCAAAAATGTTTGAAGTTTTACGGAAATACGGAATGAATTTAAATCCATTAAAATGTTCTTTCGAAGTAGCATCGGAAAAGTTTATAGGATTTATTGTCAATGCATAGGGAATCGAGGCTAATCCAAAGCAAATTAATGCTTTCAGGAATGTAACTGCCCAAACCATGAAGAAACAACATCAGCGCTTGAATGGAAAGATCGCTGCTTTGAGTCGATTCATCTCAAGGGTAACAGATAAGTGCATACCTTTATTCGATGCCCCCAATGTGAAGAAGAAAAACTTTGAATGGAATCTTGATTACCAGAATTCCTTTGAGGAGTTAATGAGGAACATGGAAACACCATCGGTCTTATCTAAACCATTGGACGAGAAGGATCTATTTGTTTGCTTAACAGTGTCTACTCACGCACTAAGTGCAGCCTTAGTGCGTGAGGAGGTAAAGATTCAAATACCGGTGTATTATATCAGCAAGTGATTCACTGGAGCTGAAAAGAACTACCCGAAGCTGGAGAAACCGCATATTTCTTGCTAATTGCATCAAGAAAGTTATGACCATATTTTCAGGCTTATCCAATCAAAGTACTGACAGATCAGCCTTCAAAGTAGATTTTGTACCGGCCCAAGAGCTCGAGAAGGTTGCTAAAATGGAATATCGAGTTGATTCAGTATGATATTACTTACCATTCAAGGAGAGCAATAAGCGGGAAAGCATTGGCAGACTTTGTCGTCGAGTTTACCATGCGAGATGGTGAAGAGGAAGGGATGTTGTAGTCGCGGCTCCTCATTGGAAATCGTTTGTAGACGGTGCTTCAAATGAATTTAGCTTGGGGGTAGGAGTCATATTTGAAATGCCAGAAGGATGATCAATTTGTTACGCATTGAAAGTAGAATTTCCTGCGACTAATAAAGAAGCTGAGTACAAGGCGTTAATAGTAGGATTAAGGACAATAAAGAAACTTGGGATAAAGACGCTGCATGTATTTAGCGGTTCTAGCGGTGGTTTGCCAAATCAGGAAGGAGTATTAGGCCAAGGGAGTGAGAATGGCCCTTACCTATCAAAAGCGCTGAAGCTACTTAAAGACATACGGGAATCCCTAGAGAGGATAACACGAAGGAAGATTCACAAGCTAAGCTAGTTAGCTCTAGGGAAGTACAATTAATGGGATTAGTTCTAGTGGAGGTTTTAGAAGCTCCAAGCATCAATCAAATGGACGTCAACTGGATTCTGGAGTCTGTAAAAGAGGAGGAGTCATGGATGACTCCAATCAAATGCTACTAGATCAATGGAATTCCGCCAAAAGATAGGAACAAATGAAAGAAACTTCTGCGGAATGCGCCACAGTTCATGATGCAAGACGGAATATTGTACAGGAAAGGATTCTTAACTCCCCTATTTCGGTGTGTAGCTAAGGATGAGGCTAGGAAGATCCTCATGGAAATCTGTGAGGGCAGTTGTGGCGATCACATTGCGGAGCAGATTTTGGCAAAGAAGATACTTCGCTACTGATATTTCTGGTCGGCAATAAACTAAAATGCAACTGACTACACCAAATGGTGCGATCGATGCTAAAGGTTTGCAAAGATTCCAAAAGCCCCATCTTTAGAGCTTACGCAAATGGTCAGCCCATGGCCATTTGCAATTTGGGGAATCGACATTATTGGTGTGCTGCCAATAGAAAAGGAAGGAGCCAAATATGTTATTATTGCAGTTGACTACTTTACGAAATGGGCTAAAATGGAACCCTTTTCCATGATTACAACAAAAAAGGTAATCAATTTTGTAACAAAGAATTTTATTTGCAAGTTTAGAGTACCCAAGAAGATCATCACACACAATTGAATTCAGTTTGAGAGCGTTGAGCTCAAGGACTTCTACAAGCGATACAGAATTGAGAAGAGCTTCTCTATAGTGGTGCATCCACAAGTGAATGAACAAGTGGAAGCAACGAACAAAATCATCAAATCCACCTTGAAGAAGCGGTTGACTAGAACCAAAGGCAACTGGGTTGATGAGCTTCCATTGGTAATGTTCGCTTATATGACAACACATAAGTCAGCAACTAGACTCTCACCGTTCGCCTTGGAATGCGGATTAGAAGCAATTATCCCAATAGAACTGGAATCCCCTCTCATCGTAAAAGACATTTCAACTCGAAGGTGAACGAGGAGCTCTTGCTAGAGTCTTTCAATTTGGTTGATGAGAAAAGGGAAGAAGCAGAATTAAGGATTGTTGCCCACCATAAAAGGGTAGCATGACACTTCAACGCCAAGATTTGCAACCGCACCTTTGAGGTAGGAGATCTCATTCTAAAACGATTTCTCCCAGACAAGGGAGAACTTGGCCCGAACTGGAAAGGATCCTATGTGATCGACTGGAAGCTTAGATATGGAACATTCAAGCTGGCAACTATTACGTAATCCCTATCGAACATGCATGGCTTCGGCACTATTACCTTTAGTTTCTCTTCATTTGTTTTGCAAATAAGCCACCCTAGGACAATGAGGGAAATGTAATAAGGGAGGACTTTCCACTTTCACTATTCGCAAATAAATTTTTCTTCATGAACCAATGGAAGTGTGTTCTCGAAAGCAAAACCCCATGCTACATGATTAGCAATACAATCGGGGACATGCTACTATGGCTTCAGATAATGGATGGGGAGTATGTTCCTAAGGGCCAATCGGATAATACGGGTAAAACTTCAGGAATTCGTCATTGCTCGGAGATAGACGATGACGAGAAGGTTTCCACATTCAATTTGGGTTAACCTTAAGGAATTCATCATTGCCCGTAGATAGGCGATGACAAGAAGGTTTTCCCACTCACTTTAACCTTCAGGAATACATCGTTGCCCAGTGATAGGAGATGGCGAGAAGATTCAGGTTAACCGTCAGGAATTCGTCGTTGTCCAGACATAAGCAATGACGAGAAGGTTTTCCCATTCACTTTAACCTTCAGGAATTCGTCATACCTCGGAGATTAGTGATGGCGAGAAGGTTCTGTAAATCCTAACTTTCAAGAATCTGGCGCTGCTCGGAGATAGGCGATGTCCGAAAGGTGAAACCCCCATCCTTTAAAAATATGGTGTTTCGCGGAGACAAGTGATGCCAGGTAATAAAAGCTCAACCTTCAGGAATTTGGCATTGCTTAGAGATAGGTAGTGTCAGGAAGGCAAAACTCCCAACCTTCAGGAATTCATCATTGGCCGAAGATGGGTGACAATGAGAAGGTTTCCACATTCACTTTAACCTTTCAGAATTCATCATTGCCCAGGGATAAACGATGAGGAGAAGGTTTGAAAATTCATAACCTTCTGGAACCTAGACTGCCCGAAGTTTGGCGATTTTAGGAAGGTTAGCTTTCGCAGGACTGATCGAATAGTTCGGCCCAACTTTGCAGGAAATAGCTAAGGGATCGAATGGATAATTCGATTCTGACTTGTAGAGGTTTTCCATTTGCTCGAAGACAGGCAGTGTCAAGAAGAAATTCTTGGGATCAAAACATCAACGTACCAGTTTTTGAAGATAGAAATGAGTGTGTGGGTGGGTTTTTGACTGTAATTGTCAGCAATTTGATTGTTGCCCGAAAATAGGCAGCTTCAGGAAAGGAAACTGGAATTGAGTAATTTATGCACTGTGATGTGAACATAAATGTGCATATTTTTACCACCATATTTTATCTATTTAAATTAAATAAATGATCATATTGGGCATTTTAACTTGTTTAAACCAAAATTCGTATTATTTTCAAATCATCACATATTCATCTTCATCCAAGAGCAAAATGGTCATTTTTGTGCATATATTAATTTGAGAAAATTTAATTGAAAATTTCTTTATTATTTTATAGGAATTTGGCTTCATATACAAGTGGTTTCATGAAGATGTATGCATGCACAAGAGTGAAGATAAAGAAATGAAGATGGAAACAATTCAAAGGCATGATAATGGAGGACCCCACCTACCCACCTACCTTAATGTACAAATTAGAGGCTAATGCACATGCTTATGGAGTTAATTGCTTCATGTACATTTAAGTGAGGAATTAGTGGATGTTAATGATTACTTGGCCACCGCACTTCCTACAAGGGCAATTTGGGCATTCCCCAAAAATATGAATTAGGGTTTAACACTTGTATAAATACCTCTTATGTTTCATGTAGCTCCCTCCTCTTAGTCTCTCTTACTTAGTTTTTAGCTTAGGAAATAAATCAAAGCATTTCACTCTTCTTTTTCCATGGCTACTTAGCCATTTTATTTCATGTAATTTTTCTTTATTTTATGCAATGTTAATTCTCTTTTATTTACATGCTCCTTCTCTTCTTATGTTAGTAGTGTAGTTTACATTCATGCAAAGTAGATTAGTTTTAATTCTTGTTAATTAGCTTCTCTTTTCCATTAGCTTTCATTTTCCTTTCTTTTTGCTTTCATGTTGCTAGCTACATTTGTTCATATGATAACAAAAATGAGAGCTTAACCCCTTCAATTTAGGGGTAATGAAGCCTCTAATCATGTAGCTTCAACATTTTGATAATTTTGATCTCTTTTATGCTTAAAGGAATGTTGATGTGATTTATTGTTTCATGTTGAATTTGATAGCCTATGTTGTTCATAACAAACAGGCTATGCTTAAACAATCACAAACAATAATTACCTCTTCATCTACACATGATGATGGTAATGAAGTGAATGTGAAATTAAAATTTGATGGCCTATATTTCTAAACAATAGTTAATAGGTCATGCTTAAAATAGATTTCATTTTCAACTTTGTTGTTGTTTTCATGAGAGTTAGTAAGTGGTTTAAGGGGTGTGTTATAGTTTGATGGCTTATGTTGAGCTAATTAATAGCACAAATAAGCCATACTTATGATAAACACATCATTTAAACTCACTTATGACCAAAAAAGAGATCGTAATTTCATTAATTATTGAATTATATGATTTAGACAGTGGATTTATCTCTAAATTGTCATTTAACTCTCATATTTTTATCTATTTTTCTTTTGGTAGTTTTTGTTAGTTTCTTACATTTTTAGCTAATCACACTTTCAACTTTGGTTAATTTGATTGAATAGAATTTTAAAATCATCAATTCCCTGCGGATCGACCCGTATTCGCCACGTACTACAAGTGTACGCCGTGCGCTTGCGGTTATAATTTAATTTGAAATTTTTCGACGGTTTTCTAATCCGATAGAAATTCCGTCGATTAACAAGTTTTTGGCGCTGTTGCCAGGGAATAGCTTTGATTTTAATTTTATGGTTCCCGAGATTGAAACTAGCGTCCCTTGGGACTTTAACGATAGCGTTGGCAACTAGGCGGGACTTGCTCTGTTGAGGATAAGTGAGGACAGTTGCAAAGAGTCAAAAGTAAGCATTATTAGGCTTTCCCGAACCAGGATCAAGGTAAGAAAAGCACACTTGGACTGGAGGGAAATCAGATAATTTTTCCCACGGTATCTCCATGCCTGGAATCTGGCATTTAGGATGATAAACCCCGTAAATAGGAAGAAACATATGGTGAAGTCAAATGAAGAGGAAGGCAATTATCCTGACTGCTGCTCAACGACAGTTAGGAGCAATGCAGATCGTTGATCACTCACTATTACCAACTAGTTGGAAGAAACTAAGCCAAAAGTAATCACGGTGTTATTAAGTAGCAGTTTTGTTTCGTCAAACGGAGTTCTTTGGCAATTATGAACCGAGCCAAAATCTGAATGCAACCTAAGCAAATGCAGGATTATTATTATACACATAGAGTTGCGGTAAACAAGCACAGTGCATAGAAATAGACATATATGATTGTTGTACATGTAGTCATATTATATACACAGGCAGTTATATATAGATAGTACATAAAGGTGCCGAAAAGTAAAGCAGAATTGAGATTACAAGTCAAAGAGAAATCTTTCTATTACTTCATCCTTCATGTACAAAATGCTACAGGGTCACTCCTACACAAACACGACCTGTTTGACACAAAGAAAACCAAAGTACAAACTTAACAACACAAAAGCAAAAAACAAGGTACCACACCGACAACCTCCAAGCACCCTCTACTTATTCCCCTTCTTACCATCAGGAGCTTTAGCAGGCTTAGTCTTGGAGGGTTCGATCTTGATTAAGGGATCTTGGATATATGGCTTATAGGAGTCAAAATGAGGGCTTCGCGATGCCAGGCTCAGATTTCACCTTGATCTTATCGAAAATAGCCTTCCACTTCTTTGCCAAAGTGATAGGTCAGTCGAATCCGAAGCACTAAAATAGTGATGTCTTCTTCTTGGGACATGGAAATGTCCTTCAGCCCTTCCAAGGCCATAATCTTCTGCGAATCAGAACTAGGCATAGAACTGGAAGGTGGGACCAGAGCGACAAGTCCCATAGGAACAAAAGTCGATGTAGTGAATATTGCTTTAATTCCCAAACCCTAAGTAAGTGGCAGCAAAGGAGGAAGGTGCGGTTGACCTATAAGTTGGCAAACATAATGATAAAGTTTAATGATAAATTCATGAGAGAACTGAAGTTTCTCAAAGGCTGGAGAAACAAGAGATATTCCTGGGCTTGAGTTTTAATCTTTGAAAGAAATCATAATTCTCCCTCCTTAATCCCATGCTCCTCCTTTGACCAATGGAGAAAGGAATGTAGGGCTCATGAAAATTAATTGTTGCAGAGATTGGAGTCACATGGGCAGTTTCGAAGCTATCCCCCATGAAGGCAGGAATAATCATTGTCGACTATCCGGATTTTGGAGTGGACACTTCATGTTGACCCGATAAACTTGGGCCAGAGAGAGCATTGGCAGTGGCAGCGGCATTGGAATCCTTTTCAACTAGGAGAGCCTTCCTTACAGCAAGTAATTCTATATCCTCAACATCGAGGTACATAACAATCAACTCTTCCTCAGAATGATTATCGTCGGCCCATGCGATTCGGCATAGCACTTCATCCCATGCATCAGCGGGAGTTTCGGGATAGTCATTCTCCAACCACTTCAAATTTTTATTTATGATGACACTAGCATAAGTGTTGGAGATTGTCTTTGAGCTCGTCTCCCTCTGGCCTCTGCCTCTTTAAGTTCGTTAATTTCTTATTGATAAACTATAAGCTCAATAACATTGGCAAGTTATTATTCGATAGGTGATCTAAATCATCTACTAGCTTCTATTGCTCTTTGAGAAGTTTATGATTTTCCTCTCAAAGCTTTTCAAGCTCGACTGCCGATTCTGATATGGCTAGTCCCTAGCTCGTATAATTTAATCCTTTTGAGTAAGATCCAAGTCCTTCTCTTTAACTTGCTTTTTCAATTTAGCCCCTTCTTCGTGGGCAATCTTCGAGTTATTTCATAGCATAATTTTGGCATGATCATCAGCCAGCTTCATTTCTTCCCTCAAGCTATTGGAATTGACTTTTGCTTGAAGGGCCGAGGCCCTCTCTCTTGTGACTTAAACAAATCTTCCTCCCGGTTCTTGATGATCCGTTCAAGCTCCTCCTTCTCGGAGTCAAAGGACCTAAAGTATAATTGATAATGTTCATGTTAGAGAGGGCTTGGCATAGTTTTTTCCACTTGTATCCTTCATCGATGTGCTTTTGGACATTTCGAACATACCAATCCTCCACTTCCTTAGGAATATCCTCGATATCCTGGTCGAACTTTACGCCGTGCAAGAAGAGCGTGGGGAACATGACATTTAGGCATAGAGGAGTAGCTGGAAGGGTAAACGATGGAGTAAAGATCCTTTGGAAATAGGTGGAATTATTGTATTTAGAGAGCGAGAAGCATGAAGCTATTGTTGTGAAGAATTTTGAGCTTCAAAATATGGCGGAACAACACCGAAAGAAGGGCCATGATGCTCAAAAGATTCTCTTTGACGTTTGGCGGGATAGCGATACAACTCTTCTCCAACCTCTCTCTTCTTTCTCTCCTTTTCTCTTTCTTTCTCCCACTCTCTATCAGCCTTGCGAGCATCAACTGCTTCATGCTACTTTCTTTTATGCCATTCTTTGTCGATCTCATAACGACTTTGATATCTGTAGCGTGGCATATAGGGATCGAGAGTCTAGCCACGATACTCACCAACATTGTGCGAGGCCTTTCAATATCAGTTGTGGCTTATGGAACCTGAAACTGGAAGAAAAATAGAATAAGTGTTGGAATTTCAAAACGAAAGTGAATGCAGGGATGCATGTTTGTGATCCTGATGAAGTGTATAATGCCGATGACCCCTCTAGGAACTCTATAAACCATGTTCACATGGGTACAAAGATGGGTCTTGCCACCTTCATCTATATTTATTCTAGGGGAGAAGTTAAAGCCAGAGCTTGTCTCATCCAGAATATCGCGAATAGAATAGTCAATTTTGCCAATATTGCTCAGACCGATGAAGATGTCACTAAAAGAACGGGCTTAGGGAATAATCTCTCTAGAAGGAAATGTAGTTTGTTCTCCAACCGCTCTGGAAGTTTCGACAACAACGTGCTCTAGACGGGGCAAACTGGGAATAAAAGAAGTCTAAAAGGGCATCTCCCCGAACGATTCGCTCTCATTTGCACTAGTGCGATAGTCGCTGTCGCTCATGCCCTCTTACTTTTAGAGCTTTTCCCTCTCTTCTCCCGGCTCCCTCATATTCTTCAAAGATTGACAGCATTATAATTCTTTCGTCCTCCCCTCTCGGGGTATCACCAGCAGCGGGCTCCTCGGCTCCTTTCTCAGTAGGCTCCTCCGCATGTACTGCGCTCGAGGGATCTTCAATCTCACCCTGTAGATTCTCACTAGAGCTCCGTGTTAGAATGCGGATTAAGGATCTTAAGGCTAGAATTAACACTACGGGGGGTGAATAGTGTTTTAAGAAATTTGTTAATATTTTTGAGTTTATCTTAATTTGTTAACAATGTATACACTAATCAGACACAAATATGAACACAGAATCAAACAGATGCAAATATAAAGTAAAAGAAGTAAAGGAAAGAACACACCGGATTTTATACTGGTTCAGAGTTACCCTACATCCAGTCCCGCAACACAAGTACGGATTTCCTTTCAAAAACAATTCTTACAAATACAACCCTCGATTTCAAGGCTACGAGGTACACCGCTCCAGATTCACAATCCTCTGGGTAGAGATACTTGATTTCCGGGGCAACAAGTTCACCCAATTGATTTCCAAGGCTACAATCACACCTTTTCTCGCTCTATTGGTTACAAAAAGTCTATAACTCAGATTAGCACTTGGATCTTGTAGAGATAGTGGAGAGAATCAAAACCAGAAATTATCTAGTTAGATTCGATATTGATTTCGGCAGAGTAATGGTGTAATTTGTAAATAAGAAAGTGGAGAAGAAGAAGAGAAGTTAAATCAGAGACAAAAGTAATTAAAATTCGTTGAAAACACCCTTTATTTATAGTAGATCAATAGTCATGTCCATTGGTGAAGGGATGTGGCGAATAGACACTTCTTTTAAAAAACAATTTAACTATCACCATGTCGACAGGGGTACATGTGACTATATCGACATGCCCTTGTATTTTTTGGTGATTTTTTTTCTTTGAAAATAATTTCTATATTATATTATACTTATATTTAAACTTTAAAATATACTTATATATAGTTATAATACATAAATAACTATAGAGAACAATATTAAAATATATAATAATTTTCTATACTTTTATATTTAAATCTTAAGTATAAATATATAAAACGGCTAAATATATTAATATCAAAATTGTAGTTTAAAAACTTAGGATAATAATTTAAAATCAAAGATATTTAAAATTAAGGATGTTTAAAACTAAGGATATTTTTGAGGCTAAAATATATTGAAAAACCAGGACAGATGATTTTGGTTTTTAAACAGGAATATTTAAAATCATTTTGAAAAACAAGCTATATATTTTGAAAATCATTTTGAAATAAAAGTAAGTGGATACAAAAAGATGTTCCACTAGATTTTTCGTAGGTTCCATCCTACTTAGGGTTCCATCCCTTTAACGACCACGAAGTGGATTCCATTCCACGAATAAAATAGATTTTAAGATGTCAGTGCCTTTCTATGAGTTTTAACAATATTCCTAACTATATAACTTATCTTGAAAGCTTGAACTCTTGAAATTCTTGATACTCATGAGTGTTGAATCTTGATATCTTCAATCTTTGATCTTGAATCTTTATATTGTACAGTTCTTCATTCTTTAGTACCTGCAAACATATCTATATATATCTACACAATAATGTTAGTATTATATATTTTATAATCTAATTCTAAGTAAGGCTGTTGTCATCAAAACCAACTCCTCAGGGACTAACACTCCGAGTACGACGGGTGGTTCGGGCTGGTGCTTTGGAACTTCTCGAAGGAGTTGAATCAGGGATGGAAAATATACCCAAGAGCAACAAACCACACCTTTGGAGCTCATTAGTAATGAGATAGGCAGTGGTGTGTTATTGAAAGCTAACTTCCCTTAATCTATACAAAGTGTTGGCATGCTCGTCACGAATATCTCGGGTAGGAATGCTTGGAAACAAATAAATGGGAAATTAAGTGCTTTTATTGGGTAAACCTAGGCACAAAAAGATAGAAGGAAAGGAGCTTACTTCTAGACGGCCAAACACTGTTGAAGCCGTATGGGCATCATACGAAGAAATACTAATTTTTAAAAAACGAGCGATTATTGTGAAGAGACCCGATGACTTTGCACCTAAACCAAGCCTCAAAAATCATATAGGAAGGAGACTCCTACCTTTGCTTAAAATGAAGGAGGTAGGTAAGCTCCTGGATTGGGGCTCGATTAAAGCGATTCATAAAGAGAACGTTTAAACAGTTCAGGAGAGCATAACCATTCAGATGGAGTTGAGCCGGGCCAACCTGAGCTCCTGTAAAACCATGCAAAGAAAAGGATTGAAAGGTGGCACAAAACCGCCGAGGCACATATATATGTTGCAAGCAATGTATCCCGATGGAGGAAGATGTGCTCATTCGCCTTGAATAGGAAGCCGCATGTCACCTTTAGGAATTCCGTGCTGACGACAGATGTTCTAAAGCATTTTTGTGAAAAGGACGGTGTTATCCCGCCTTTTGGCAAGGCCGCGACACCAAAGACTTGACTAGAAACCAATGACAGTTCGTCTCGAAGATTGGTTATACGCAGGCTCACTATGGATATCGACGAATTTTGTTCGAGTCCGGATCGAGCTAAAATTGATATGACACAACAAGCAAGGTTATGAGAGCCAACGTTCCAAATTTCAAGTCAATCCGAGTTAATATGCTCAAGTTATGATCGATGCAAGATGGGATAAAGAACAGCCTCGGGTTCGAATCCATCAGGTGGCCACTGTTCGAATCGATCGGGTTCGAATCCATCATGAAAAGCTCTGTTCGACTCGATCGGTCAATGCACGCTTCGTATCGATCGACTCCACATCCATTAGGAAGCAACAGTTCGACTCGATCGACTTCGCATCCATCGACAAGCCACAGTTCGACTCGATCATCCAATGTCTACTTCACATCCATCGCCTGAAGAGCTTTGTTCGAATCCATCAAGTTTCTATAGTTTGTATCCATCACTTGACCCTACTTCGTATCCATCGTGGAGTCCCTGTTCATATCGATCATTTAATGGTTATTCGTATCGATCGTCATGCCACACCACTTTTATCGATACGAACAGAACGTGACCATCGATATAAACTGAGAAGCCTTCATCGATGCGAACTGTGCATCTTTTATCGATACGAACAAGGCAGCACCATCGATACGAATGAGGCAAAGTTCAAGGACAACTCGTTCAACTCGGCATCGAAAGCGGAGCGATCCAAAGATTCAAGCGCCACATCAACTCACAGTCACGCGCAGCTATCGATTCGAAATCATCGAGTCGAAATCATCGATACGAACGAAACAGCCTGCCGAATATCACCATTTAGTATCGATCATATCTCCTAATCTACAATTCCAAATGCTATGAAATTTTCACAGGAGCTTACGAACGTGCCAAAGAATGTCCACGCCAAATTTCGACTCCATTGGATGAAATCTTGATCGATACGAAATCCGTTCGTATCGATCATGGATCGGGCCGAAACTTCACGGGCTTGGTCGCGCAGGCCTACTCACGTGCCAGAAGGAGCCTCCCGAGATCTGAGCGAAATATCAGCCTCCTACACCTATAAATAGACCCCTAGAGCCAACAGAAAAAAGGATCTTCTTCTTCTTTGAATTCTCCAACGCCCAGACTCTACCGGATCCAGTTCTAAACTCCATTGCTGCTGCTACTAACGAATTTCACTGTTGTAAATCATTATTATCTGCTATAACCCGCTGAATTCAATTGTAATCATCAAAGAAACATCAATAAAGCAATCAACTTCATAGTGGACGTAGGCAATACGCCGAACCACTCTAAATCCTTGTGTTTCTATGTGTTCTTATTACTTCCATTATCTGCTTTTGGAGTTTTTGTTAGATAATCCTCTTTTTCCATTTAATTTCTTCATTTTATCTCTTCAAAAACTTCCGAAGAATGTTGTGCCCAATTTTGATACAAACACTTTGGTGCTTTCATTGAGAAAAACCCAACTTTTCTCCTGCTCTGTAGATCTACTACCATCGTTGGATTGCAAAAATCTAAGGAGGAGATCCAGATCTGCCATCCAGTGGTTTCTTCTATTCTATTCAGATTGCTCCAGATCTAAGAGGAACTACATTCATGATGAATTTTGTACCCATATTTTCGTATCCATGAAAATATGATGAATTTCGTATCCATGTTTTCATATCCAGAAAATATGGTGAATTTCGTATCCATGTTTTCGTATCTATAAAGTATGGTGAATTTCGTATCCATATTTTCGTATCCATGAAAATATGATGAATTTCGTAACCATATTTTCATATCCATGAAAATATGATCATTTTCGTATCCATGTGTTCACATCCAGAAAATATGACAACATTCGTATCGATCGAACTTCGTATCGATCAGCTTTCGTATCGATCATTTTTCGTATCGATACTCACATGTAGTTCGTATCGATCCATCTGCGTCCAATTCGTATCGATCCATCTGCGTCCTATTCGTATCGATTCTCACACGCAGTTCGTATCGATCCATCTGCGTCCAATTCGTATCGATTTTCACACGTTGTTTGTATCGATCCATCTGCGCCTAATTCATATCGATACTCACACGCTGTTCGTATCGATCGCAACTACTCTGTTCGTATCGATCGAAAATGCTCTGTTCGTATCGATCGAAAATGCTCTGTTCGTATCGATCGAAAATGCTCTGTTCGTATCGATCGAAAATGCTCTATTCCTATCGATCGCACCTGCTATGTTCGTATCGATCGCAAATGCTCTATTCGTATCGATCGCACTTCGTATCGATCCACACGCGTCTAATTCGTATCGATCCTCATATACACTTCGTATCGATCCAGCCACGTGCATTTCGTATCGATCCTCAGATACCACTTCGTATCGATCCTGCAGCGTGCATTTCGTATCGATACTCAAATACCACTTCGTATCGATCCAACCGTGTGCATTTCTTATCGATCCAATTATCCACTTTTCGGATCGTTCAATTTCAAAAAAAAAAAATTCGGGTAGGACTCAAATTTAATGAAGGAACATTCCATCCTAGCCGCAGCGCAGAGCGCCCACATAGTGAATTCAAAGCTCAATTTAATGAAGGAACATTCCATCCACGCTTCTAATTGTTTCATGACTGAACAAGACATAGGAGATCACAACAACAAATGCTGAATTGCAATCAAGGAATGGGTAAAGGAATACTACTCAACCGGTGCTCCCAGAGGCTAGAGAACCTAGCTAATACTCCAAGAACTAGAGTTGTTTAATATATCATGCTTCCAAGGTGAACTGCAACTTTCCCCAATTGACCAGCTTCTAAACTCCTGAATTGACAACTATGGTACGATCGCTAATATGACGACTGCCCAACATTGTCTACTCTGCTAACTCAAAACATAGCTGGTCGCCACTGAACCATCTTCAAATGCCCGCATCTTAATTATACCGTGTCCATATGACTAGAAGCACGACATACAACCTTAAGAGGACTTCCTCACTATCTTATATAGGCCTCCTACCTGGGAGAAAATTAGAAATAATCACCAACCTATGAGCCCATCTTAACCAACTCACCATCCAATCAGCCACTCGAACGTTGGGCAATCGTGCATACATCATTCACTAGTATTACAAGACCCCGTAGCCATAAAATGCACCTGATAACGTTGATAGAAGTATCTTTCCCAGTCTAGACCTATTCGTTGAAACCATCCTACATGCAGAACTTCCAGCAAAGATTCAACATGCTGACTACGTCAGTGTACTTTGGAAATATAACCCCCGGCACTACCTCATGAAGTGAGAATTGCGCATGGCTTACACCAAGAGTGACGACTGCCATCAAATGTAGATTTCTTCCCCCATCCCTCAAAGAACAATGTCAATTGTGGTTAGACATACCAGTTCTACTTCTCATATTGTTGAAGGGAATGAAGAGGCTGGCAGCCAACGAATTTATCCAAAGCCCATAGCCAGTTGCTGCCAATACTCATAAATGAATTCATCACCAGAGCTTATTTCTAGACTCTGATAAGAGAACTGGTGGGTTGCCGCCGACGAGTACACCAACATATCCAGGCCAATATTGAGTTGATGAACCAGATGAAGGGGACCTACTCCATACTCTATATCGGAAAACTCCTCTTCTCTAGATGGCTACCGTGAACTCCAACGCCATAAGGCTGCTTCGGAAAGGATAGCTCCGACAATATGTGCAAGCCCTATGAAATGAAGGACCGGGAACATCCGACCCCTATCGATCATGGACTTTGATCAAATTGAACCATTTGCGTTAGACTTCCGACTGTGAAGGGCTGGACTGAAGTGCAATAGCGAGCATACGACGCCGCTTCACTTATCAATGAGATTTAATCCGATCTCTTTTGAATTATTTCTATTTCAATTTCGTTTATGTTGCGAAGTATGACCGACTTGAATTAAACTACTTGCAAATGATGTAGGTACCCGAGTACTTAAGGTTGGGTGCAAAACAACCTCCGCGAACTATGATCAAATCATTGAGGTATCATCATGACGAGCATGATTCAACCACTCATCGGCTACTATATGCCCCTGACTGGGGGCAAGGCCTCAAAGCGGAAGAGACCGACAAGGTCAGGACTCTAGTACAAAGTGGATGCAATCGACCATCCACTCATCCACCTATGCAATTTAATTGGAGATCTGGGAAAGACTTAGAGTGATGTGTCCCAACAACGTACTCTCCATCTCGTACTTAAAGCTCGCCAAAATACTTATGCTTCTTCTGATGCCCAGTAAAATTGGAATCACATCAAGGGTGGATGTGACATGACTGTCTATGCATCCAGTCCTACATTAGAACTTGGGGTAATTTGAGAACATATGTTTAAAGTGGATATGATTTGACCATTCACTCTCCAGCTTGCGTCTGACAAAAACAATCATGCCCTAAACCAACTTCGTCAGGGCCCAAGCCTCAACTTAAAGTCATCAACGACTAACTGCCTACTCGCTAAACATCATGAGCCATCATTTTGACTCTCTTCCTCAACTCGACCGGAATAGTGCAAAGTATAAAGTGGACGTGACTCGACCGTCTACTCTCCAACTCTAGCCCCTGACTTAAAAGGAAAATACATAGCTCAAAGTGGATGTAGTTCGACCACCCTCTCCTCTGCTCGAGCTCAAAGCTTGCCAGAACACTAATCTTACTCCTTAAGCTTAGCAAAAGTGGAATCCAAACAGACATGGACGTGATTCGACCGTCCATCAACTAAATCTTATCCTTCGTTAAGGGAGGATAAGTGGAAAGTGATCGAGATCCGACTAATCGCTTATTAAGTGAAACCCGAGCTCGGGGGCCGACACACTTAAATCAAAAGGGATTGAAACACGACAATCCTCGAACAAACTCCAGTTCCTAGAGTGCGAGATGGAGTACGAAATTCCAAATCCAAACTCAAGGGGGATTGATGACCTGTCCATTTAACGACTTCGCTTGCCTACTCGGGGTGGATGTGATACGACCATCCACGTACCTGATCAACTACTTGTTCCTAGAGTGTGAACAATATCCTAAAGCCTAAATAGATGTGACTGACCATTTGTCGGCTAACTCTAGATTTCCAGAGCGCGAACTGGAGTATAAACATTAAATAACTCTAAGTCCCCAGAGCGCGGACTGGAGTATAAACACTAAAATGGGTGTAACTGACCACCCATCAACTAACTCCAGATTCCCAGAGTGCGAACTGGAGTATAAACATCAACTAACTCCAGATTCCCAGAGTGCGAACTGGAGTATAAACATCAACTAACTCCATATTCCCAGAGTACAAACTGGAGTATAAACATTAAATAACTCTAAGTCCCCAGAGCGCGGACTGGAGTATAAACACTAAAATGGGTGTGACTGACCACCCATCAACTAACTCCAGATTCCCAAAGTGCGAACTGGAGTATAAACATCAACTAACTCCAGGTTCCCAGAGTACAAAATGGAGTATAAACATCAACTAACTCCAGGTTCCCAGAGTGAGAACTGGAGTATAAACATCAACTAACTCCAGGTTCCCAGAGTGCGAACTGGAGTATAAACATTAAATAACTCTAAGTCCCTAGAGCGCGGACTGGAGTATAAACACTAAAATGGGTGTGACTGACCACCCATCAACTAACTCCAGATTCCCAGAGTGTGAACTGGAGTATAAACATCAACTAATTCTAGATTCTCAGAGTGCGAACTGGAGTATAAACATCAACTAACTCCAGATTCCTAGAGTGTGAACTGGAGTATAAACATAACCTAACTCTAAGTCCCCAGAGTGTGGACTTGAGTATAAACACCAACTGGGTGCGAATGACCACCCATCAACTTATTTCGGTCCCGAGAGCGCAGGCTAGAGTATAAACACCAAATGGGTGTGACTAACAACCCATCAACCAACTCCAGTCCTCAAAGCATGGTTTGAAATATGAATACCAAAAGGGATGTGATTCGACTGTCCATCTATCGGCTATGGTTCCTCATCAAGTTCTGTAGTACAAAAAGTGGATGTGGTTCGACCGTTTGCTTTCCAATCTTCCCCCGACATGGGGGCACACTTAACACACAAAATTGGATGCGATCTGACCATCCAGCACTAAGCGGGCGTGACACAACCGTCCAAGCATCAACTCTTATCCCCGGCACGGGACCCATAACGTAAATTTATAGGGATGCACTCCAATCCTACAAGACAAAATTTCTTCCTTGATTCGACAGGGAGGCGTAGATTCGAAAAAGGGACCTAGCTGGATATCCTATTCTGAATTGATATTACTACCATCCAACCGCAAATGAACGTGGCATGATCGTTCATCTGCTAACTCTCGCCTTTGATCCGACGGGTTGTGCGTGCAACATGGACGGATGTGACCTAACCATCCGCCAATCAATTCCTTCCTACAGTTCAGTGGGAGAAGCATCAAACTAAAGTTGTTGTAATTTGACCGGCCACACTTCGACTTTTGCCCTTGACTAGGGGCAGAGGAATTGACCAAGGAAAACGCGGTCTGACCATTTTCTACAAAAAAAAACATAGTCCCCAGAGTGTGGACAGGGGTATAAACATCAAATAGGTGTGATGAATGGCCCTTCAACTGACTCTGATCCCTAAAGTGTGGCTACAAGAATAGACAAATGAATGAATGTGATTCGACCATTCATTCACCAACACTGACCTGAACTCGACATGAGGAGTGTAAACTCACTACAGGTGCAATTAGATCATCCACGAACTAACTCTGCTAACCCAAGACTAGGGGAAGAAGAACAAATCACCGAAATAAGAGAAAGGTGACTCGCTACATCTCCAGCTTAGCGTCCTTTACAACTTAAGGAAACGACTACAAGGAGACCCTAATGCTAACCAATCTGAATGATGCCCGAAGTCCTAGGCAACCAATTATATCGTACCGCCGAATCGACGGGCAATATCGATCTGCACCTTTCATATCATACCATTGGATCGATAGGAAATGAGGTCCGAGCATTCTACATCGTGCTGTTGAATCAACGGTCAATATAGATCCTCTTTGACTACAAATCGATGTGACCCGAACGTC
The DNA here is from genome assembly GCA_030737815.1 of Allium fistulosum. Lineage (NCBI taxonomy): Eukaryota > Viridiplantae > Streptophyta > Magnoliopsida > Asparagales > Amaryllidaceae > Allium > Allium fistulosum. Next base: position 1,417,884,141 of record CM060901.1, on the reverse strand, counting down.
CATCGAATACCTTTGACCAATAGGACATGGATAGAAGAATAAACCACCAGTGAGTGTGACTTGACCATTCGTCCTCCGGTGCCTTCCTACGATCTGTTTGGAAAAGCGTGAAACCAGATGGGCATGACTTGCCTACGTTTGAGCTGACATTATCCCAAGTTCCGATGGGAGAATGTAAACCGAAATGGATGTAGTTAATTTCTTAACTCCTAGAGAATGCAATGTGACCATTCATTCTCTGACTTTTACCATGATTCGATTAAAAGAGCAATTCAAAACAAGTGCAACCTAAACATTTGCACACTGACTCTTACCTTGGATTCGACAAGGGAAGCATCAATCCTGCATTGGATCTGACTGGACGATTCACTCTTCAGTTTTTGCCCAAAGTATGGCGACATAAGCAGCGAAGTGAATGTCATTGACCATCCAGAATCTGGCTTATGTCTGAATGTCGGCAAAGTAACAATGTATTCCGCCAAGAGGAAAGAACTAGAACATAATACAGGATAGGCATGACTCAGCCTTCATCGGTTAACTCGATCCCATGGTTCAATGGGATAGAATACAAAATTGAAGTAGACATTATCTACCCTGCCACTTATCGAGATATTCCCCAGACTTGGGGGCACGAGAAAGAAGATAAGATTAATATGATTCAAGCATTCATCAATCAACTCTGATTCTTAAAGCTTGAACTACAATATAAACACAGCTAGGACGAGACTAGACCGTCCGCGTAGTGCATCCGCCAACCCAAGACTGGGGGCAAAAGAGTGATTATCCGAGAGTTGACTATGACAATTTGAACCTATGACCCATGCCTGATATTCATAACAACTCTAGGTTATGACCAAAAGGATGCCTAGAGATAGAATCATCGGATCAATACCCGAACTCATGGGGAACCGATCATCATTCCAACCCTTACAATGAGCAATGGATCACGAGTACATTGAATGAAAAGCGCATCATTCAGAAACACAAGTAAATTCAATCTCAAAGCTGGAGCCAGCTATGTAGCAGCATGTAGTACAAGGCTAAGTTTTACTAATCCTTTGATTCAACATCCTTATAAGCCTGATCATTTACCATTGCAAATAAACACATGAGGCGCCTACAACCCATCATGAGTATTGTAGATCAGATCACAACTCTGCGCAATGATGAAGAAAGAGTCAACTGTTTTACTTCAGGTGAATCTTGATGTGTTCGCTTGGACTCGATCTCATATATATATATATATGTGTATGTATATATATATGGACTCTCGCCAGGCATGAAGAACCCTGCATTAAATGTCGACCCGAGGCATGTCTCGATGAACAAAAATGACGCGACATGGATCCGGAGAGATCTGTTGCACTTAAAGAGGAGGCGAATCTGCTCAAAACCAATGGGTTTATCCATGATGCCCTCCAACCAAAGTGAGCATCCAATCCTTTACTTATAAGAAAAACGAACAGAGAGTGGAGGACATACATCAACTACTCAGATTTGCATGGGGTATGACAAAGCACAGCTTTCCACTTCCAATGATCAACCGACTGATGGACCCGACCATCAGACATGAATTACTCACATCCATGGATGCAAACTCCAAATACAATCAGATACTGAAGCATGTCCTAGACCAGGAATACAACTGTTTCGCTACTAACTTGGGCTTATAGTGCTATGCTGCAATCTATAGATTCAAACTTAAGGACACTTGTGCTACTTACAAAAGGACGATTAACAGATCATTCAAAAATTAGATCGACCGATCGATAAAGGTAGATGTGGTTAATATGCTCATGAGATCATGACTACCAAACGACCACATCGATGACTTGGCAGAGATATTCAGTGCTCCCCAAAAAATGCAGGATCAAACTCGATCCTTTGAAATGCTCTTTCACCATTACATCAGAAAGATTCTTTGTTTTCATCATCAATCCTCATGGAATCAAGAATAATTTCTGGAAAATTCCGACTGTTAGAGACACCCATGTACCAAGGAAAACCAAGCAGCTCTGATAGATCGCTTAAAGAGACCTTCCATTTTACCCAAATCTTTGGATCACGAAGATTTATACATCAATTGGGCCGTGTCAACACGTGCCATAAGCGTCGCAATGCTATGTAAAGAGAAACGAATCCAAAGACCAGTATATGATGAAGGCTGGCTATTGACAAGCTCACCCCGTTAACGTCCATATCAACCAACCGTTACGATAGGTCCAATAGAAAACTTAGATGTCTGAAAAGTTACTCAAATGGAGTATCAAGCTAAGCCAATTTGATATCACTTATCTCGCTCGGAGAGCTCCCCATGGTCAAACATTAGCATACTTCATATCTGAATCCACCACATCAGACGACTATCCGAAGAACAGTGGAGAACCGTCCAACCGATGGAGAACGTACACCAATGGAACTTCCAATAATCGACTTTCTAACATCGAAGTTGCGTTAATGATTCCTGAGGAACGAACGATCTGCTACGCCCTGAAACTCAACTTCCCTACAACAAATAACGAAGCTAAGTATGAAGCCTTGGCGCTCAAACTTGCAAGAAAACTACGAGTGGAAACTTTACATGTCTTATGTTATTACTGGTTAGTAGTACGCCAAGTCAGGGAAGATTATCTGACTAAGGGGCAACGTCTTGCTCCTTATCTCAACCGGGTCCAAAAGCTACTAGCTGGCTTCGACTATTACACCACTACACAAATCCTCAGAGAACTAAACGAAAAGGCCGAATCACTCGCCAAGCTAGCCAGTTCTGGGGATGCGCGACAAATAGACTTTGTCCCAGTTGAAATGCTTATTATTCCAGGCATTGACATATGAAGATCAACTAGATCTTGGAGACGGATCTAGAAAAAGAGTCATGGATGACTCCTATCAAAGATTATCCACAATCGGGGATTCTTCTTGAATGAAGGAATGAGAAATGACATATCCTCTGTGAAGCCTCACTGCATGATTATGTCTAGATCGTTCAACTCCGTCAACACAAAGCATTACTCCTGTATCCGCCAATACGAGACCCAATATGACGTATCCATCGATACGAAGCATACATTCCAACATCTCAGATCGACCCAGGAGAGGATCGATACAAAGGAAGGACTTAAAACAACCATCGAACGTTGTTACAACTCGAATTTCACTTCGATCCAGGAGAGGATCGATATGAAACTCAATCCAAACAAAAACTAAAGAACTTGACAATGACTCGTGAACGTGCAAACGTTAACGGGAGTCAGATTAACATACGTACGCGTATGACGAACTAATATTCAATTTTCAAAATTTACAAGAGTTGAATGCTCACCTGATGACAATTACAACAGTGAACAACAAATCGCCAGCACTCGACACTCAGTTACAACAATGCACTACATAATCATTGGCAGTCAACAAATCAACATTTATATTACTAGAAATCAATCGAAGGTTACATCTTTTGACGAAAAGATAGCAACTACTCAACGAATCAGATAGAACTTTTTCAGAATGAAGGATGCAACATTTCAAAGCACGTCATGTTCACACAAGACATACTTTGGGGGGCAAATGTTATCCCGCCTTTTGGCAAGGCCGCGACACCAAGGACTTGACTAGAAACCAATGATAGTTCATCTCGGAGATCGGTTATACGCATGCTCACTATGGATATCGACGAATTTTGTCCGAGTTTGGATCGAGCTAAAATTGATATGACATGACAAGCGAGGTTATGAGAGCCAATCAGCCAACGTTCCAAATTTCAAGTCAATCCGAGTTAATATGCTCAAGTTATGATCGATGCAAGATGGGATGAAGAACAGCCTCGGGTTCGAATCCATCAGGTGGCCACTGTTCGAATCGATCGGGTTCGAATCCATCAGGAAAAGCTCTGTTCGACTCGATCAATCAATGTACACTTCATATCGATCGACTCCGCATCCATCAGGAAGCAACAGTTCGACTCGATCGACTTCGCATCCATCGACAAGCCACAGTTCGACTCGATCATCCAATGTCTACTTCGCATCCATCGCCTGAAGAGCTTTGCTTGAATCCATCAAGTTTCTATAGTTCGTATCCATCACTTGACCCTACTTCGTATCCATCGCGGAGTCCCTGTTCATATCGATCATATAATGGTTATTTGTATCGATCGTCAAGCCACACCACTTTTATCGATAGGAACAGAACGCGACCATTGATACGAACTGAGAAGCCTTCATCGATGCGAACTATGCATCTTTTATCGATACGAACAAGGCAACACCATCGATACAAATGAGGCGAAGTTCAAGGACAACTCGTTCAACTCGGCATCGAAAGCAGAGCGATCCAAAGATTCAAGCGCCACGTCAACTCACAGTCACGCGCAGCTATCGATTCGAAATCATCGATACGAACGAAACAGCCTGCCTAATATCACCATTTCGTATCGATCATATCTCCTAATCTACAAGTCCAAATGCTATGAAATTTTCACAGGAGCTTACGCACGTGCCAAAGAATGTCCACGTCAAATTTCAACTCCATTGGATGAAATCTTGATCGATACGAAATCCGTTCGTATCGATCACGGATCGGGCCGAAACTTCACGGGCTTGGTCGCGCGGGCCTACTCACGTGCCAGAAGGAGCCTCCCGAGATCTTAGCGAAATATCAGCCTCCTACACCTATAAATAGACCCCCAGAGCCAACAGAAAAAAGGATCTTCTTCTTCTTTGAATTCTCCAACGCCCAGACTCTGCTGGATCCAGTTCTAAACTCCATTGCTGCTGCTACTAACGAATTTCACTGCTATAAATCATTATTATCTGCTCTAACCCGCTGAATTCAATTGTAATCATCAAAGAAACATCAATAAAGCAATCAACTTCATAGTGGACGTAGGTAATACACCGAACCACTCTAAATCCTTGTGTTTCTATGTGTTCTTATTACTTCCATTATCTGCTTTTGGAGTTTTTGTTAGATAATCCTCTTTTTCCATTTAATTTCTTCATTTTATCTCTTCAAAAACTTCCGAAGAATGTTGTGCCCAATTTTGATACAAACAGACGGACAACTTTTGATCGGGGAGACTGTTCAAGACCCTTAGTCCGATATTTTCATTCAGGGGAGGTTGGCTTTTTGGTGGAACCATTGGAACAACTACGCCTTATAACTCAGTAGTAATCAAACATCTAGGTCTAATAGCGATAAAAGGTGAAGCTTGAGTTGTTGAGGACGTAAGTTCAAGAGGAGTAGATGTTCCCTCACCGAACTTAAAGCATAGCGATCAATGAGTCATTCTAAATAATAAAACTTGGAATTCAATACAATCGGGTATGTTTTATTTTAAATAACGAACCCAAGTGACCAACGACTGGAATCCATAGGATGTCAATGTGTGTTGACAAATTGGATTTCAATCATTGACCATGAAAAGTGAAAGTGTTAAGTGTATCGTGCATGAAAAACGGACCATCCATGTAGATTACCCGCTCATGCTAGATAATAAGTCACTTTGCATAAGGGTACCGTTGTCCGGAGCGACACAAAAGCTTTTCTTTCTAGGGACACAGAAAGAGTAGTAGTAGGAAAGGAAAAGCGATGGAATCATACAACATGACCGTTCATGGAAACATCCCATTGGAGTTCAAGCAACGATACGAGATAAACTGTGCTTAGACAAGAGTTTGCCGAAGATGGAGAGCCGAACTTACCTCCAATGTGGGGTGCATACGACCTAGGGAAAACTTGAGCTCACCATAGATCAAGCACAACCCAAACTCCGACCATCTCCACTCAAAAGCAATCGGCCGCACCATCACCATCATCATCATCGAGCCAAACACCATTCGCCAATTCGCCAACCATAGTTGAATTTCAATCGGTGGAAAATGCTTAAAAGAGATCTGGTACCGAGTGGTTATGTAACACCCCTAATTTTTAGTAACACTATTTAGGATATTTAATTAGTTAAATTAAATTAAATAATGTGATGATTAAGGGATTGATATTTGTGTTAATAGAAAGGTAGTCGTGTTATTTATACAAATGAACTAAGGGGAAAATGAAATAAAATGTTAGGGAAATAAACAAGGGGCAAAATAGGAAAAGACACATTCTTATACCCTAAACCCTTACACATTCATTCTCACATTTATAAACAAAAATCAAACACTATAGAGGCCGACCACCTATAAGGAAGAGCAAGAAGAAGATAAAGTAATCAAGAGGAAGATTAATCAAATCCAAGATCAAATCTCAACTCCTTAATCACAAAGCTAAGGTGAATAATGACTACATCTCATGTTTTTAATTGTTTTCGGTTTTAGATTAAATTCTATCTATTTTGCAAAGGTTTTCCATGTTTTGATTGTTAAATTAGATATATATGCTTGTTGATGATGTATGCTAATTCATATGGATTTTATGATATGTTTTAATGTGAAAACCCTATTAAATGACATTCAAATGCCTTGTGATTTTTGTATACGATCAGAAATGATATTTTAGAGATGGGTTTCAATTTTCATAATTTTTTGAATTAATGTGGATTTATTATTAATTTTCTAGTGAAGAAAATGGTTATTTGGGTTTAAAATTAATTACGGATAATATATGTATGTTTTGGGTCTGAAATTAATATATGTTAGAAAACATATTAAAAATGATTTATGGGAATTTTTATAGATTTTTCCTAAGTGTTTAATAAGTATATAAAATTATTTAAGGCATGAGACTTAAATGTTTTATATATTTATAAAAGGAGAAGGGGCGTTTTGTAAATAATTTAAATTGCTCATTTTAGAAATTTGGTAGTACTTTTAGAAAATAAAATTAGTAACCAATCATGTTTTGACAAACAAGGCAGGTTAGTTGAAAAGAATTGCTTTAAAAGGTTAAAAATCAGTTTATACATGCTTTTTTTACATGTTTCACCACTTTCGGCACCCAGCTTTCGACTAAGTACTTCCGCCTCCATCACCATCAAAACCAATGTGAATGGTTCAAAGACTTGGTACGGAGCGAATTAGACTGAGGCGAAAGGTATGAAGTCAAAACATGGGGTTCCGAAGTGGTCGAAGCTTGAAATGACCCTATTTATTTTACCTAATTTTTACTAGGATTTTTTTTACATTAATAAATTTCCTAGAGTCATTTATCCTTTCTATTAAATTATCCAGGATCCTAATTTTTCCACTAATATATTTATATCAGTTCATTAATAAATATTCACACACATGTGAAGATGTATGTGACCCTCTTGCTTGGATCAGAGTGTTGGTAAGCAAGAGTGCATCCTGATTGAATTTGAATTCTAGTCAACCAGTACATAGCTCATTTTCCTTGGTTTTGATATTTGAGTCATGGGAGTGAATCCCATAATCATATATAATTTATAACTAGTAATTTTGATCATTCTTATGGTGATTGTCTGTTAGTTTGACTTAGCAAAGTGATCTCAGATTATATAGCAAGTCATCATAGTTTTAATCTAATTGTTTGATATTTGATCAAAAGCCAGAAAGAAAAATGATATACACATTTATCATTTTCAACATGAGTGATTTTATCACAATTTCCTTTACTTATAACCAAGCCAGTTGAGTGATTCATTCACAATTTATATAGTTGTGTTTCTCTGAATCAAATCCATTCCCTAATCCCTGAGTTACACTACACCACAAAGCTGTTTTAGCCACACCCCTATCCGACTTATTTGATACGGCTCAAAGCCGTATCAAATTTGATATGGCTAAAAACTGTATCTAACTTTTAGATATAGCTTTTAGCCGTATTAAATTTGATACGGCTTTGAGCCATATCAAATTAGTGCCTATTTTGGCTGGAAAATCATACACCCTGGAAAGCACGGTCTCCCCCAAATTCATTCCTTCCCCTCGTTTTTTTTCGTTCTCCCTCCAAAACATAAATGTCTTTCTCTTTCCCCCAAATTCACGTCCGTTGCATCCCAAATCTCTAAATCACTTTTCTCTTCCCACTGTCGATTGTACCTCAATTGTACCTCGGTTGTACCTCAATTGCTCTTCCCAAAACTCTAATCAATTGTACCTCGGTTCGGATCGATTTGCTGGCAATTGAAGGTTGCGCTTGCTCCCACTGTCGAACTCTTTTGCTGTGGATTATTGGGTAAAAATATTATTCTCTGATTATGGTATGGGGGTGTTTGTTTCATGGAATCGTTAGGATTGTCGAGTGATTAAGATGACTTAATGAGTTAAAAGAAGGCCCATAGTTCAATTCCTGGAACATCCATTTGCAACAAGTTTACAACCAATTTTAAAAAGAAAAAAAAAGAAAAAAAAGTCATCTTCACCCATTGTTGAAGTTATTGCAAAACTTTGTAAATTTGTAGGTAAGTTATCCTTTTTTTAGATGATTTGGTAAGACTTATCTTAATTTGGTAGGTGGTTGGATACATATCTCATCATTCTTGCACGCAACATATGTAGCTATCATGGATTTATTTATTTTTCCCATACAATTATTTTAGTATTCGAATAACCAAGTTTACAAGGTATACATGTTTATAGTTTCCACCTTATCAACTTGTGCAATAGACTGAAAGTTATGTTGATGGATACCCTATGCGTTGGAATAGTTCGTACGCTATTTCTTCAGCTTGAAATATTGCAAATAAGTAATTTTTGTTAATTTTTTTCTTTTCTAAATTTAGTAGCAGAAAGACTAATTAGCAACAAGGAAGAAAGACTTATGTTTTACAACTAAGTCTAACATATTTATCCAATCATTTATTCTTGCCAATTTTAATATAAAAAGTCATCACTCAAGTATACGCTTGTGCGGATTAGACCCCGAATATAAAAGGCCAATTTGATCCCATTATTTACGGAGGCACCCAACTCGTTAATTTTTTTCTAAGGTTCTGACCAATACGTATCAACGTCTCTCAGTTATATTGCTTTGCGACGGCCTTGATTAATTGCTGTTCAACTAAAACTTAAAAAAAAAATTAAGAGCAATCAAATTTGATAAATTAATTGGAGTAACATTTGCAACCGAACCTTTTGATAAAAACTATAAGACAAACATTATATGCTTAAATATGAATAAAAGTGTAAAACGTAAATGCCAGTTGCCAGAAAAGTTGCAAGGAACAAATTCCTTTGAACAAGAAATACCACTTAGTGAAACTTAGTTGTGCTAGCAAATATTTTTTTCCCCCTCACCTTTCCATTCGTCTGGCATCACACGTTCGACATGTTTGATACAGTAACGAGATAAATGATTAAAATATCCCTCGGTCAGCCTTTGTATCTACACCAATATCTTTCGAAGTTTTGGAATCGTGCACTTTTGCTGCTTCATTGCTGGACTGGTCTGTTTCTGGGAAGTATATATCATGTTCTATACCAGATTTAGGCGCTGCCTTGCCATAAGTATTCTGCATCAGCTCAAATTGATTAGAGTTCATATATTTATGGTGTTTTGATTGTAACTTGAAACTTAAGTCGCGATTGTTAACTTCAAGTATATTGTTTGTATTGATTACTGCATTGCTATCAACTTTGTTATCGTTTGGCTGTAGTTCGCTGTCCATGTTGGACAAGCACTCAGAACATTCTGATTCTATTTCATTTCCATTTTGAATAGTTTCCACACTCATACTGGAGCTTGTTTTGTTAGTTGCATATTCTGCCTTGTACGTCTATTATGTTAATATTCTATGTTGAATCACCTGATGCATCTTCTTGCATGTTCATACTTTGACCTTTTGAAGATGGTTCATTAATGAGCTGTGTTGATGCACCTAATACACAACCTTGCGTAGTCATTTCCTCACCTGCTGAATTTGGTGGAACATGTTGGGCGATGGGGTTGTCGCCCTGAGGATTCGAGACCTCCCAATTCTCTCATAGTATCTCAGAGTCTTAGGACCCCCATGTTGTACTGTTTGAGCATAAATCAGCTTCTATACAAGAGAAGTTTTCTTAACCACCTAGAAATGCATTTATTTTAACAAACACAACAACAACAAGTTAAAGCCTTTAGTCCCAAAGGGCTTTAATTTATTTTAGAAAATACAACAACATACCCCTTGGATGCAAAGTTATGCGTAGAAGAGAAATAAGTGAAGTGCTGTTGAAATTAAAGCATTTAGTCCCAAAATGGCTTTAATTTGTTTTAGACAGAAGTGAGGTGTTGTATACAAATTTTTGATTGTATGATTAATTAAGATAATGTTAGACAGAAATAACTTAACAAAACAAAATTCGTTGGTTTTCGTTTATATTTAAGTTGATTACATCGCAAATATATTATATTTACGTCTAATGTTCTAATATATATGATATAGGAGGGCAATATGTCTTTCAGTATAGACAAAAAGTGGATAAATGAATCTGATCAAAGATCTACATACTATATAGACGGGGTGAAGAAGTTTATTAGTTTTGTTGATGAAAACGGTGGTAAGAAAGGAGTGTATTTATGCCCTTGTACTCGGTGCAAAAATATGAAGACGATCAAATTAGATGACATTCATTTTCATTTGCTTAGATGAGGTTTTATCCAATCATATACCGTATGGTATTTTCATGGGGAAAAAAGGACAGAGAAGGAAAAACAACAACCAGTATGTCATGCCACAAGTACCGACGAGTCAGAACATATTATGATGGAAGATCTAGTCAATGATGCAGATAGATTTCATCATTTTCAACCCGAAAATCCGTTGTCTGATCATGCTAATGTTAGAGAGCCGTCTACGGTTGATGGCAATTGGCAGGCCAATGATAGTAAGAAGTATAAATCACTTTTTGGTAGCGCAAAAGAGCCATTGTATCCTTCATGTTCAAAAGGGTTGACGAAGCTGTATGCCATTGTGAAACTGAATAGCTTGAAGACCCAATACGGCTTTTCAGATAATGGTGTGACTGCACTCTTCGAACTAATAAAGGAGTTACTCCCCGAAGGTAACATGCTGCCGACAAAGTACTCCGACGTGAAGAAGTTAATTAAGCAAGTTGGGATGAATTACAAAACTTATGATGCATGCATCAATGATTGCATATTATACTGGAAAGATGATGCGAATAAAGTTTCGTGTACAAATTGCAACGAACCAAGATATATGACATCATTCAACGAAGAAAGAAAAGGCATCAAAGTACCTCGAAAGACATTAAGACATTTTCCTTTAATTTCTAGATTGAAGAGATTGTATACTGTACCATGGATAGCAGATGCGATGACCTGGCATGGTCGTGCCAAGTCTGATCCAACCGTAATGCGTCATCCACGTGACACTTCTCAATGGAAAGCCGCGGATTATTTTGACCAAACGTTTGCTGTCGAGCCACGAAATGTCACACTTGGAATAGCAACAAATGGTTTCTGTCCACATGCTTCTCTATCTAACCCTTACAGTTGTTGGCCAATAATTATAGTACCATATCATCTTCCTCCGTCTATGTGCATGAAACGAGAGTTTTCAATGTTAACACTATTGATTTCTGGGCCAAAACAACCAGGGAAGGGTATTGATGTTTATTTACAGCTGTTGATAGATGAGTTAAAGCAGTTATGGGAAGGAGTCGTTACGTATGATTCATTAAATAAATCCGAATTCACAATGAGAGCTAGGTTGTTGTGGGCAATCCATGATCATCCTGCTCTTGGGACTTTATTGGGATGTACAACTCACGGTTATTTTGCATGTCCGATTTGTGGGGAAAACACTTGTTCTTATCATCTTCCTGAAAGTAAGAAGATGTGTTACATGGGACATCGAATGTTTCTTCCTAAAGAACACAAGTTTCGATACGACAAGACAAATTTCAACAACGAACAAGAACTTCATCGTCCTAAACGGACATTGACTGGTTTTGAAGTTGAAAAGAAAGTAGCGAATATCAAAATGAAAGTTGGTAAACACAAAGAAGAAATTAGTCGAAAACGGAAAAAGTCAATTAATGAAGAAGTTGACAATGTTTCTGCATGGTACAGGAGGTCTATTTTTTTTGATTTACCATATTGGAAAGCAAATATGATTCGCCATAATATTGATGTTATGCATACGGAGAAAAATGTCACAGAGCATCTCATCAGCACCATTATGGACCATAAAGATAAGTCAAAAGATGGCATCAATGCACGCAAGGATCTGAAAATCATGGATTAAAACAAAAGTTGTGGGTGATGGAAGATCCTGAAACAAATAAAATAATCATACCAAAGGCAACTTTCACTTTGAGCAAAGAAGAAAAGATACGGTTTTGCACCATTTTGAAAAACCTGAAAGTGCCCAACAAATTCTCTTCAAACTTCCACAACAATGTGATGCTCTGTGAGCTGTGTGAATTAGATACTGCTTTTATTGTATTATACTACATCTATAGCTTTGTGAATTAGATATGGCTTATTGCTATATCTATTACATCAATTAGATACGGTCGAAAGCCGTATCTAATTCATGTGCTAGTATAAGAAATAGATACGGCTCCTGACCGTATCTAATTTGCTAGTTAGATACGGCCAAGAGCCGTATCCAATTTGCAAGTTAGATATGGCCAAGAACTGTATCTAATTGGGGAATTAGATACGGCCCTGAGCCGTATCTAACAAGCAAATTGGATACGGTCAGTAGCCGTATCTAATTTTCCAATTAGATACGGCCCATGGCCGTCTCTAATTATTAAACACGCTTTATATTGATACGGTTTTCGACCGTGCCTAATGTCATTAGATACGGCCCTAAGCACTGCCTAATTCGCCTTTCTGGTGTAGTGTTACCTCAGCTTGCATCCTAATTTAAAGGTTGCTTTACTGGATTTTGAAAATCCAGATTTTATGGTCATTTAACAAAAGTAGTATTTAAGTAATATGTGTGCATATCAGATGTATTATGCTCTCTGGACTGAGAAAGCTACTCAAAATAAAAGTGAATTGCTCAAGTATTTGAAAATGTCTTTGTACATGCATTTGCAAAGAAAGCTTCAGATTTTACAAAGTGCATTTTCTTCCTTTAAACCCAAAAACTCTGGTCATCTTGATCAGCCCAGACCTCACTCCTTTTGAGGTGGGTTAACCTTATGACTAGGTCATCAAAACATTAGTGCCTGGCTATTGCAATGTAAATTCAGATACAAGATACTTGAAAAATCCCTTAAAACATGTACACATCTTTATACAGTGCACAAAAATATATATATTGTTTCTTTTATCAAAACACTTCTGTATATAGTCACAAAATTCTTGAAATATTACTTCTAGCTAAACTCAGATTTTTAACCTCAAAACTTAAAGTTTTTAAGTGACTCAAAATTGACTAATACACAATATATATATATATATATATATATGTATCCATTTCTCAAATATAGGCATATATCATCTACAGATTTCTACCATAATACTCAAAGATATTTTCTTGCATAAGATTCAACTAAGTCTTTGGTTTTTCCCAACCTTAATACATTACCAAATTCAATTGAAACAACTAAATAAAATTCAAACATTCAAGATCATTACATAACAACAAAAGCAGAATTATAAAACTTCCAAGATTACATGCAAATAGTTCATTCTAAGCTCTTATTTAATTCTAATTTAGCATGCTTATCCAATCATTCTCATTAGCCATAGCATCTTCCTATTTAGAACCAGCATTCCCTGAAAGAGCATTAGAGGCTGCCCCATTTTAAATGAGACACCCCAGATGCCATAAGAAAACAAGGGTCAGATACAAGATCTGGTATGAGCAATATCAAAAATTCCATGATATTAAGTAGATAAGTGAGACATAAGCATTTTGTATAGGTTGGCATAACTTCTTTAATCAATTTGCCTGAATTGTTTCTGATATTTTGTGCATATATGATCAATATTAAAACTAATTATGTACACACTTTCAACTATGCAAACATACATGTCAAATAGAGATACTCAGGAACTATCATAGCTCCAATCCAACCAACCTAGGAATAACTCAAGTTCCTACTTCATCAATTTAGGGTTGCATTTACCAAATTAATTCCTAGCCTCATCTGCCATAAAGGAATCACGGGGACACATTGCAATAAAATAATTCACAATATTGCACAAAGATCTCAGGGCTTAAACAAACCATGTGCCAACTTGCATACTTTAAATATAACAAGCATTCCAGCAGTCTTCTGGCTCACAATCCTTAGTTTATTTACTAAGTGTTCATGTTTGATCCTATCATTAGATAGCTAGGTGATTAAATCACAGTGTACATGAAACATTACATAAAACTTGCAAGCATACTTCAAAGGCAAGCTAATATTCATATCCAGGGGAAATCACACTTCTCAAATATTCTGGCTTAAAGAAAATACAAGAATATTTACAACTGTGAATAGAGACTAGGCATGTGGGTTATTATTGTTTCATAAGCAACCATGTTTGAACTAAATTCAAGATCTAGCTTAAACAAGATTTTTGGCTCATGGGTTTTCTGTTTGATCAAGGGTTCAGCACTTTTGGGTATTTCCATTGCACCCATGAATCTTTCATTTGAGCCTCAGCACTTACACAAGTGTAATGCAACTCATATACATTTTGATTTCTATATTTTTCATGCCATATCTAAACCAGTTACAAGTATTCTCTATTTACTTTCATAATTTCATACTTTAACATTTCTGGGTGTAACCAAACAGAGAAAATACTCAACCATCAAAGCAATCAAAAGCATTCATGAACACCCATTAAAGCATCCATTAAAACCATAGTAATAAGATCAGAAATATGTAGGAAAATAACATAAACTTGGCTGCCTCATAACAGGACTTAATGCCATGGGATTTAGTGAGATTACTCATAGAAAATGCTCCTTTTGCTTAATCCAGAAAAGAAACCCTTTGAAACTTTGCCTTTCTTCTTGCAAATATTTTTCTTCTTTGTTTTTCTTAAATGTCTCGGGTAGAAAGTGATTTTTCTGGTTTAAACTTGGATTTATAATAGAGGTTTTCTAGGGTTTTACAAATGTAAAATCTCATTCTTACCCTAGCCAGTGCTCATGCATTTTGCATTTCTCATTTTCTTATTCTCACCCTTAGTACCCCGGCCATGTAATGCTTATTCCCCTTTTTCTTTTCCAGAATATCTATTTTGTTTTCTTTCTAAATCATGACAATTGTGTGACATTGTCACTTGTTTATTTTCTAAAAATCCTCCTTTCTATTTTCTACCTAAAGCAATTGTTTTGCTTGCAATATGTCTTTTTCTATTTTAATGTTATGCTTTCCCTTTCTTATTTCTTTTTAATACTTTCAGTACTTATAGAAATGTACATATGCATACATATCTTATCTAGGCTTACTTAACTCCTCCTTAGTTTCAGAAAGACGTACACATATATGTGCATACATGTTTCAAATTCTTATCCAATTTATCCTGGGTTTAAATTAAGTAAAATCTGTTTACTTGTTCAAACAAAACTTGCTTTTTCTTATCTTCTAAAATAATTCATATAATCTAGAAATCAAATATCCATATTTGGTTTAATAATTTTCATTACAAAATCATGTTTGTAAGGCTTTTCCAGTTCTTGTTTTAATTTCAGGAAATTTGGAGTACTTCCTCGTGCCATATCAGTGTGCACATGCACACATGCACACACACTTGCACACAATTAATTCCATACATTCCTATACAAATAAATTCATATATTTTCAAAATTCAACCAAAATAAGGTTTCATGAATTTCTGGGGCATTACAATCACCCCACCTTTTTAGGAATTGTGTCCTCACAATTTTCTCATTTTTTACTTTAAACATTTCCAGATTTTTATAAAATCTATCAAACATTGCACAAGCAAACAATTCTGTCAAAACAGCCATATACATTAAACTTTTTAGGAAATTAGAATTTACCATCCACTGCAAAAAGCTTAGGGTAATCCACCTTTATCTTATACTCTAACTCCCATGTACAATCATTAGGGTCTAGGCTCCATTGAACCTTCACCAATTTCAGAGTTTTGCTCCTCAACTTCTTTTCCTCTTTAGCTAAAATCCCCACTGGTTCTTTCTCATAGACCAAATCAGGATTTATTTGAACTTGAGTGGGTTTCTCTAGAATTTCCTCTTTATCATGCACCCATATCCTAAGTTGTGACACATGAAATACATTGTGCATTGCACTCATCTCTTCTGGTAGCTCTAACTTGTATGCTAATGAACCTATTCTTTCCAAAATCTTGCAAGGTCCAACATATCTTGGGGTAAGTTTTCCCTGCTTGCCAAATCTTAACACCTTCTTCATAGGTGAAACTTTGATGAAAACATAGTCACCAACTTTATATTCCACTTGCTTCCTCCTTACATCTGCAAACTTCTTTTGCCTATCTTGAGCTGCTGCCATTCTTCTCCTCACAAGCTCAATTTTCTCTGTAGTCTCTTTAACATACTCAGGCCCTAAGACAGCCCTTTCTCCTGCTTCAACCCAACATATTGGTGACAAACATGGTTTGCCATACAAGGCTTCAAATGGTGCCATGCCTATGGTGCTTTGATAACTATTGTTGTATGTAAATTCAGCCAAGTGGAGGTGATCTTCCCAATTACCTCCAAAGTCCAATGCACATGCCCTCAACAAAATCCTCCAAAACTTTGTTTATTACTTCAGTTTGACCATCTGATTAAGGGTGGTATGCAGTACTCAAGCATAACTCACTCCCCATGGCTTCTTGAAAGCTCTTCCAAAATCTGGATGTAAAGATTGTGTCCCTATCACTCACTATAGTTTTAGGAATTCCATGCAACCTTACTACTTCTTTCATGAATATTTGAGCTAGTTTAGGTGCATTTCTTTCTGCCTTCACTGGTATAAAGTGTGCCACTTTAGTCAATCTATCAACTACTACCCAAATGCTTGTATTTCCTCTCTTTGATCTAGGCAGACCATCTATGAAATCCATAGATATATCTTCCCACTTCCACTGTAGTATGCTTAGAGGTTGCAATAGGCCTGAGGGTCTTTGGGTTTCTGCCTTGACTTGTTGGCAAGTCATACACTTTGCAACATGTTTGGACACATCTGATTTCATCCCTCTCCACCAATAATCCCTTTTCAAGTTTTGGTACATCTTGGTGCTGCCTGGATGTATGGAGTATTTACTCCTATGATATTCTCTAAGTATCTCTTCCTTTAACCCTATATCTTCTGGAACACATGTCCTACCTTTATTCCTTAAGTAACCATTCTTATCAGTGTGGTAGTTTGCTACTTCTTCTCCTTTTTCTATTAGAGTTTTCTTTTCTAATAAATCTGGATCTTCCTCTTGCATTTTCCCCACTTTCAAAATTAAATCTGATTGCAAAGTTATCAAACTTAATTTTCCTTTACCCCCTTCTTCAATCATCTCCATGTTCACCTCATTGTTTTCCTCAATTTCCAAATCAGTAAGTAGAGATAAATTTCTAAACTCTTCTATCATTAACATGGCTACTTTTGCATGCTACCTGCTCAAAGCATCTGCAACCTTATTAGCTTTTCCTGGAATATAAAGTATGTCTAAATCATATGTTGCTAGAAACTCAACCCATCTATGTTGCCTCATATTCAAATCTTTTTGTGAAAAGAGATATTTCAATGCTTTATGTTCAGTGTATAAAATAAACTTAGCACCTAGAAGATAATGTCTCCAGAGCTTTAGTGCATATACCACTGCTGCCAACTCAAGATCATGGGTTGCATACCTTGATTCATGTGGCTTCAATTGTCTTGATGCATAGGCTATAACTTGATCTTGCTGCATCAATACAGCTCCTAGCCCAGAACCACTTGCATCAGTATAAACAATCAAATCCTCATTTCCCTCTGGTACTCTCAACACTAGTGCATTGACTAAGGCCTCCTTGATTTTACTAAAGGCTTGCTCACATTTCTCAGTCCATATAAAGGGTTGGTTCTTTCTAGTTAGGTTGGTAAGAGGTGACGACATCTTAGAAAAATCCTTTATAAATCTTCTATAATACCCTGCCATCCCCATAAATGACCTAACTTCTCCTACTGTGCTTGGTCTTTTCCATGCTTGGATAGCCACAATTTTATTGGGGTTTACTGAAATGCCTTTGGCAGATATAACATGCCCAAGGAAATGCACTTCTTCTTTCCAAAATGCACACTTAGAAAACTTTGCTTTTAAATCTTTTTCTCTTAATCTAGACAAAACAAGGTGTAAGTGATTTTCATGTTCCTCTACTGTTTTAGAATAAATCAAACTATCATCAATAAAAATCAATACAAACTTGTCTAAATAATCCCTGAATATCCTATTCATCAAGTCTACAAAGTATGATGGGGCATTTGTCAACCCAAATGGCATGACAAGAAACTCATATAAACCATACCTAGTGTTAAAGGCTGTATACTTAACACTTGAGTCCTCAACCTTCATCTGATGGAATCCAGATGCCAAGTCTAACCTAGAAAATATTTTTGCTCCACTAAGTTGATCAAAAAGATCATCAATTCTAGGTAAGGGGTACTTGTTTTTTATAGTGACTTTGTTTAGCTCCCTGTAATCTATACACATCCTTAAAGTACCATCATGCTTTCTTACAAACACTACTGGAGCACCCCAGCATGAATTACTTGGTCTTATAAATCCTTTGCTTTCCAATTCTTCTAACTGTTTCTTCAACTCCTTTAACTCACTTGGCCCCATTCTGGTGGGTTTCTTAATAATTGGACTTGCTCCTGGTATGAGACTAATTTGAAATTCCACTGGTCTGTGGTGTGGAACACCCTTAACTTCTCCAAACACATCCAAGTATTTGTTAATTATGGGGATTTCTTCAATAGAAGGCTCACTGGAATTCTTATCTAAGTCAATCAAATGGTATAATTTCCTTTCTTTGGCTACTTCACACAAAATTGTGATTCTTTGGCCTCTAGAATTTTGTAATGATATGGTGGATGAGTCTAAATTAATTATGGCTTTGTATTGCCTTAACCAGTCTACACCCAATATAACACCTATATTTGGGTAATTTAAAACATAATAAATTGGAAATAAAAACATTTCCTCCTATGTTTAATTCCACATCCACACAAATCATGTTTAACACACTAGAACTTCCTAAGGGGCTTTGCACTAACAAAGGGGTTTCAACCAGTATGCAATTTAATTTAAGCAATGCAACTAATTCATGGGAAATCAGAGAATGTGTTGCCCCTGTATCATACACTACTGATATGGGTAGGGTACAAATAAATAAGGTACCTTCCACTTGACCATGGTTTTTTGCAATAGCTTCTACTGTGGATTTGCTTTTGCTCTCCAAACTTGCTAGCTTCCCTTGCTGTTTATACTCAGGGCAATTTCTCTTGATACGTCCCCCTTACCACATAGGTAGCACTTGAAAGCTCCTCCCTTCAATTCTGGACACCTTGGTTTGATATGTCCTTCTTTTCCACAATGATGACACACTATTTTCCTCTTTGTATCAGTGGTCTTAGTATCATTGGTTTTCTTGCTTTCTGTCTCCTCCTTCTTTTTGTCGTAGGGGTGATACCTTCCCTTATTTTTCTTCTTGTTGTTGTTCTTAAAACTCCTATACTTCTCCCTCTCCTTGTCATGTTGCTCAAACTTTAAGGCCAGATCAATGACTTGATCAAAGGTTTTATCTGCATATGGCAACATAGCCCTACTAAGCCCTGGGTTTAAACCCTTAATATACCTATCATTCTTTGATGCCTCATCAGCCACAAGCATAGCTCCATACTTAGACAAGCCCTCAAACCTTTGAGTATACTCAGTCACATTAAAGGTTCCCTGCCTAAATCTGATGAATTCTTCAAGCAATAGAGTTTTGGCTGATGTTGGAACAAATCTAGCTTCCAACATCTCCTTGAATTGATTCCAAGTGATTTCATTCTCAATCCTCCCAGCTATGACTACCTCCCACCAGCTTAAAGCCACACCTTTCAGTTGTCTTGAGGCCACTTGCCTCTTCCTTTGATCATCCAATTGCATGTCATTGAAAATTCTGTCCAGTGTTCTCAACCATGCTTGAATTTCCATCACATTTTCAGTCCCTTCAAAGCTCTTGCCTCCCAAATTGGTATAAGTCTTTAATAGTTTTGAAAGTTCCTCATGTGGGTTCTCAAGTCTCTACCCTACTCCATCCCTTAAAGCCCTCATAAAGTCTTGCATATCAAGCATTTGTGGTGCACTTGATCCTGCATTGTGATGAGATCCTCTTCCTACCATGATTGGATAACTAGGGTATGGGTAGATAGGGTTAGTTTATCATGAGTATTTTTCTTTTGCTATAACTTTCTATCTGAATTATTATTTTACTCAAACAAACAAACAGTACATACATATGGTTATAGTACTTCAATCAATCAATACAATCATTCTTAGCTATGTATAGTTTTAACATAGCTCTGATACCAAATGAAATGACCCTATTTATTTTACCTAATTTTTACTAGGATTTTTTTTACATTAATAAATTTCCTAGAGTCATTTAGCCTTTCTATTAAATTATCTAGGATCCTAATTTTTCCACTAATATATTTATATCAGTTCATTAATAAATATTCACACACATGTGAAGATGTATGTGACCCTCTTGCTTGGATCAGAGTGTTGGTAAGCAAGAGTGCATCCTGATTGAATTTGAATTTCTAGTCAACCAGTACATAGCTCATTTTCCTTGGTTTTGATATTTGAGTCATGGGAGTGAATCCCATAATCATATATAATTTATACCTAGTAATTTTGATCATTCTTATGGTGATTGTCTGTTAGTTTGACTTAGCAAAGTGATCTCAGATTATATAGCAAGTCATCATAGTTTTAATCTAATTGTTTGATATTTGATCAAAAGCCAGAAAGAAAAATGATATACACATTTATCATTTTCAACATGAGTGATTTTATCACAAATTCCTTTACTTATAACCAAGCCAGTTGAGTGATTCATTCACAATTTATATAGTTGTGTTTCTCTGAATCAAATCCATTCCCTAATCCCTGAGTTACCTCAGCTTGCATCCTAATTTAAAGGTTGCTTTACTGGATTTAGAAAATCCAGATTTTATGGTCATTTAACAAAAGTAGTATTTAAGTAATATGTGTGCATATCAGATGTATTGTGCTCCCTGGACTGAGAAAGCTACTCAAAATAAAAGTGAATTGCTCAAGTATTTGAAAATGTCTTTGTACATGCATTTGCAAAGAAAGCTTCAGATTTTACAAAGTGCATTTTCTTCCTTTAAACCCAAAAACTCTGGTCATCTTGATCAACCCAGACCTCACTCCTTTTGAGGTGGGTTAACCTTATGACTAGGTCATCAAAACATTAGTGCCTGGCTATTGCAATGTAAATTCAGATATAAGATACTTGAAAAATCCCTTAAAACATGTACACATCTTTATACAGTGCACAAAAATATATATATTGTTTCTTTTATCAAAACACTTCTGTATATAGTCACAAAATTCTTGAAATATTACTTCTAGCTAAACTCAGATTTTTAACCTCAAAACTTAAAGTTTTTAAGTGACTCAAAATTGACTAATACACAATATATATATATATATATATATATATGTATCCATTTCTCAAATATAGGCATATATCATCTACAGATTTCTACCATAATACTCAAAGATATTTTCTTGCATAAGATTCAACTAAGTCTTTGGTTTTTCCCAACCTTAATACATTACCAAATTCAATTGAAACAACTAAATAAAATTCAAACATTCAAGATCATTACATAACAACAAAAGCAGAATTATAAAACTTCCAAGATTACATGCAAATAGTTCATTCTAAGCTCGTATTTAATTCTAATTTAGCATGCTTATCCAATCATTCTCATTAGCCATAGCAGCTTCCTATTTAGAACCAGCATTCCCTGAAAGAGCATTAGAGGATGCCCCATTTTAAATGAGACACCCCAGATGCCATAAGCAAACAAGGGTCATATACAAGATCTGGTATGAGCAATATCGAAAATTCCATGATATTAAGTAGATAAGTGAGACATAAGCATTTTGTATAGGTTGGCATAACTTCTTTAATCAATTTGCCTGACTTGTTTCTGATATATTGTGCATATATGATCAATATTAAAACTAATTATGTACACACTTTCAACTATGCAA
Organism: Allium fistulosum; assembly: GCA_030737815.1. Taxonomy (NCBI): domain Eukaryota; kingdom Viridiplantae; phylum Streptophyta; class Magnoliopsida; order Asparagales; family Amaryllidaceae; genus Allium; species Allium fistulosum. Next base: position 1,417,862,016 of record CM060901.1, on the reverse strand, counting down.
ACATACATGTCAAACAGAGATACTCAGGAACTATCATAGCTCCAATCCAACAACCTAGGAATAACTCAAGTTCCTACTTCATCAATTTAGGGTTGCATTTACCAAATTAATTCCTAGCCTCATCTGCCATAAAGGAATCACGGGGACACATTGCAATAAAATAATTCACAATATTGCACAAAGATCTCAGGGCTTAAACAAACCATGTGCCAACTTGCATACTTTAAATATAACAAGCATTCCAGCAGTCTTCTTGGCTCACAATCCTTAGTTTATTTACTAAGTGTTCATGTTTGATCCTATCATGAGATAGCTAGGTGATTAAATCACAGTGTACATGAAACATTACATAAAACTTGCAAGCATACTTCAAAGGCAAGCTAATATTCATATCCAGGGGAAATCACACTTCTCAAATATTCTGGCTTAAAGAAAATAAAAGAATATTTACAACTGTGAATAGAGACTAGGCATGTGGGTTATTATTGTTTCATAAGCAACCATGTTTGAACTAAATTCAAGATCTAGCTTAAACAAGATTTCTGGCTCATGGGTTTTCTGCTTGATCAAGGGTTCAACACTTTTGGGTATTTCCATTGCACCCATGAATCTTTCATTTGAGCCTCAGCACTTACACAAGTGTAATGCAACTCATATACATTTTGATTTCTATATTTTTCATGCCATATCTAAACCAGTTACAAGTATTCTCTATTTACTTTCATGATTTCATACTTTAACATTTCTGGGTGTAACCAAACAGAGCAAATACTCAACCATCAAAGCAATCAAAAGCATTCATAAACACCCATTAAAGCATCCATTAAAACCATAGTAATAAGATCAGAAATATGTAGGAAAATAACATAAACTTGGCTGCCTCATAACATGACTTAATGCCATGGGATTTAGTGAGATTACTCACAGAAAATGCTCCTTTAGCTTAATCCAGAAAAGAAACCCGTTGAAACTTTGCCTTTCTTCTTGCAAATATTTTTCTTCTTTGTTTTTCTTAAATGTCTCGGGTAGAAAGTAATTTTTCTGGTTTAAACTTGGATTTATAAGAGAGGTTTTCTAGGGTTTTACAAATGTAAAATCTCATTCTTACCCTGGCCAGTGCTCATGCATTTTGCATTTCTCATTTGCTTATTCTCACCCTTAGTACCCCGGCCATGTAATGCTTATTCCCCTTTTTCTTTTCCAGAATATCTATTTTGTTCTCTTTCTAAATCATGACAATTATGTGACATTGTCACTTGTTTATTTTCTAAAAATCCTCCTTTCTATTTTCTGCCTAAAGCAATTGTTTTGCTTGCAATATGTCTTTTTCTATTTTAATGTTATGCTTTCCCTTGCTTATTTCTTTTTAATACTTTCAGTACTTATAGAAATGTACATATGCATACATATCTTATCTAGGCTTACTTAACTCCTCCTTAGTTTCAGAAAGACGTACACATATATGTGCATACATGTTTCAAATTCTTATCCAATTTATCCTGGGTTTAAATTAAGTAAAATCTATTTACTTGTTCAAACAAAACTTGCTTTTTCTTATCTTCTAAAATAATTCATATAATCCAGAAATCAAATATCCATATTTGGTTTAATAATTTTCATTACAAAATCATGTTTGTAAGGCTTTTCCAGTTCTTGTTTTAATTTCAGGAAATTTGGAGTTCTTCCTCGTGCCATATCAGTGTGCACGTGCACACATGCACACACACTTGCACACAATTAATTCCATACATTCCTATACAAATAAATTCATATATTTTCAAAATTCAACCAAAATAAGGTTTCATGAATTTCTGGGGCATTACAAAGCTTTACTTTGTTTTAAAAGAAAATACGTCTACTTTGCTTTCGAAAGGAATGCTTTCGACTTAGTTAGCTTTCGACTGGGTCAGTTCACTATATGGAATAGGACATTGTCTGATGGCTAAAAACCGTCGACGACCGTCGGAAGCCATCAGAAAAAACCGTAAGAAAAAAATCCATCACTGAACAGGATTTCCGACGGCTACCGACAAATCTCATCGACGTATTTCCGACGGTCAACCGACGGTCATCGGAAGACACGTAGACATTCATGGAGGTGCCAAAAACCATCGCTAGCCGGTTTCTTGTCCGTCGCTGGCCGTCAGAAATTTTCAGCCTATAGGCCGTCAGAATTCCTGAACCTGATTTTGCTTTTTTTGCTGCATTTTTGCCTTTATCCACAATCCATAAACACAATATATTCCACCACACAAGCATATATCCAATTTAGATATTCAATATAAAATCAAACCATACAAATATAATCAAATCACATAAATAAATAAATCGAGCATAATTCGTATAAAATCAAACCAACACTTCACTAACATAATTTACATACATCTCATTGTACAAAATATACATCAATCCTTCATCAACTCCCCACCATCAACTCCCAAATGTCAAAATTACTATCACCAAATTTATCATCAAACAATACACACAACATTTCTAATCCAACTCCACCAACTCAATGTATCATCAAAAATTATTAAACAATGACGCAAAACAAAAAAAACATACCTATCACTCCGGTCAATCACCTCTAGAACCTCCGGAACCAGTTGAAGATGCAATGCGGCCACCATACTGCTGCATGTACTCAGCAATACGCTGGTCCAGTAGCTGTGTCATCTCAATGGCCTGCCGACGGTTCTGCTCTTCCAGCTACGCCACCCTTGCTCTCAACTCTTCGATCTCTGCTAGATCGATCTGAGCTCTGGTCGTTTGGCTGGCTCTCCTCTGTCTGCTGGTCTGCAATACTTATTTAATTTAGTCTATAAACTTACCATCAAAGCTACAACATAATGTGTTAATTGTTATATCTATAAACTTATTACTGAAACTAAAGCGATGTAAAGTTCTTTAGAACTAAAAGATTACTAAATTGTTATATCTTAATATATTATTCATTACCACTTGATTGCCAAAGCCGTAGTGCCTGTTCCGTGAAGGTGGATCCATGACTGACTCAAAAATAACGTCCTCCTCGTCCGTCGTCAGCTGCTCTCGACCGTTTTCCTCCAGGAGTTTCTACCGTTGTTTCATGAACCTTGCCTGCATGAACAAATAAAAATACAGTTAAAATTAATAGCATGATATCTTAATTCATTATACTTTAATAACTAAAACAGTTACTAATAGTATAAACTAAAATATGCTTACATGGCTCTTTCTCGATTTATCGTCATGCCATGTATATGAAACTGTCCCGTCTGGATTTACATGCTCGATGGCATGAGCATGGGTATATACATCCATGTACGATATGGGACCCTACACCTCAGCTTCCTGAAATTGATTATTATGTACTATTATTGTATATTCAAAATTATACAGCACAATAACTATTTACAATTCACATTTAATAAATTTACCAACTCCTGACGATATTGTTGGAACAACTTGGACCCTCCTCGATGAGTGATAGGGTTTCTGTTCCTATTTGCAAAGTTTCTTTCCGACTCTGCCTGTACATTTAAATTTAATACATTATTTGCTTACCAAATTTATGTATCAATCAAATAATTAGTAAAAGTTTAGTACACTTACCTTTGCCTCGTCACTATCCCAATGTGTCAGCTACCCTTCCCACACACTCGCTCCCATCCAGTTCGGCTTCTGCCCTTTATGATTCACAACCGACATAGAATTCCTATAGTTCTTCCTCATCTTCTGCATCTAGTAGTGTCGTAGCAGCTGCAGGTTATCTGATTGTACGTCAACTGCGGCCTGCATTTCATGATAAACAAGTGATAAAAAATTAAACAATGAAATGTAAACAATAAATAAGCGACAAAAATTAGGAATGGAAAATAGAAGATTATACTTACAATAAAATCCTGTCATATACACTCCAGGATGTGGGGAGCCCACTTCGGCCAACAAGCCGTCACCTACTCTTGTACGAATCTCTTGAAACTGATAGAACTACAGCTGACGGCTGTAGGCCAAACCCCCTGTGTTAAATATGATACAGATTATTATATCGAACACAAAATATTTAAGATGCTAAAAAAAGTTTAATACTTACCCTCCGCTCTAGGTACTAGATACATAGCGAGATGCTATGGCGGCTGCGATGGACCGCTGCCATTGCCTCTTGAAGAATGGGAAGAACTACTCCTTCTGGACGACATGATACCTATCGCAGACACATCATTTCAAAATAGAATAATTGCATAATAATGAAATATATTTTATAGTTAAATGACATAAATGAGATAAAGTACATAAAGTGCAAAGTATACCTGATTCAGATTGGGTCTCATATTCCAATGATAACCAGAATACATTGCATTTTTAACATAAATTGCTAAATAAATGACAGAAATGGTAATGACATAGATGATGTAATGACATAAATGATATAATGACATAAATGATGCAAAATAAATCTCATCAATTACATAAATTGCATAATACATAAGAATTCAACACAATATTTATATCAATCCTCATCGTCTTCTATTCAGATTCGGTCTCATATTCTACGTCTCCCTACTCTCGAATGCTTCTACCAAAATGTTTAATTCATCGTTCAGAGTTCCAAAATCAGTACGATCGTCTGTTATTATTATTTCATTGCTTTGCTCAAGATCTGCCTAATAAGCTTGTTCGTTCGGAATATTCTTCCCATTAAACGTAAATTTTGCCTTTGTTTTAAAAACTGCTGACCAATCTGCTTTATCTCTTTTTAGAGACGGATAAGGAGCGTAATAAACTTGCAATGCTTGTTTGACTAGTACAAAAGGATCGTACTTGTGATAATGCGATGTGTGCTTTATTTTAATAAGATTATAATCCTTGTGCACATTAATTCTAGAACCTTGAACATTGCTAAACCTATTGCATCTAAACATAAACACCTCCTCCGCGGGTCGTGAGAAATATGTCGTTTGCAAAATTTGAGTTAAAATGCCATAAAAATCATTTATGCGATTTTCTGGATCACCACTACCTTTAACAAATACACCTGTATTATTAGTTAATTTTTCTGCACCGTATTCTTTAGGGTTAAATTTATATCCATTGACGAAATATATTGGATGTGTCTTACATTTCTTTTGCTCCCAACGCAAGATGTTTCAACTCTTCGTCGACTACACAATTTCTTAGTTCATAAACATCCTTTGAAAACCAATCAGAAAATTCTTTACTGAGATCTCCCTGTAGATGTTCACTTTCATAAATACTGCATATATGAATAAAATATTGCATTAAATTCTACATGCGCATGCATTATGGAAATGAATAAATCATAAATTATTATTTCAGATTGCAGGAAATGCGGATTACGGATCTTAAAGGTGGATTAACACTAGAGGAGGGGGAGGGGTGAATAGTGTTTAATGGATTTTATGGAAATTTTGAAATCTTTTGAAATTAAACACAGACAGATGCCATTCACAAACACAGAGACAATCACAGAATTAGACACAGATGCAAATAGTAAATAAAAGCAGTAAAGGAAAGAACACACCAGAATTTTATACTGGTTCGGAGTTACCCTACATCCAGTCTCACATAATTTCTTGTGCAGATTTCTTTTCAAATATAATGTCGATATTACAACCTCGATTTCAAGGCCACGAGATACACCCTCCTATCTTCGACTCCAGGGTAAACTCTCTTGATTTAACCAGGCTACAAGATCACCTAATTGATTTATGGGCTATAATCACACCCAATTAATTTACAGGCCATAATACAACTATTTCCAATCACACTTTGATAGAGAGAGACTCAATACACTTCGATCTTTGATTACAAATGATCCTATAACTCTGAATAGCACTGAGATCTTTGAGAGAGAGAGAGAGTGACAGAGAATCAAACTAGAGATGATCAAGTTTGATTCACTTAGGATTTCGGCAGAGTTTTGTTAAAATATAAGAGAATATTTGAGTGGAGAAGAAGGAGTGAAGAAATGAAGAAAAACTAACTTAAAATTCGTTGAAAACAACTAGTATTTATAGAAGAACAACGTTCATGTCAATTCGTGAAAGGTTATGACGAATAGACACTTCATTTGAAAATTAGAAATTTGAATTTCTATGGTCACCATGTCGACATGGGGGGATGGGGTATGTCGACATGCCTATGTATATTTTGAAAATTGATTTTGTTTTAAAATGATTTCTATTCTAAAACTTGTCAAAAAAATTTCTAAACTTTGTAAACCATTTTGAATATAGTTTAAACTTATAAAAGGGATTTAAAAAGTAATCTTAAAAATATATAATCTATAATATAAAAGTAATATTAAAAATTAAGTATAGAATAAATTTTTTAAATTTAAAGCTATAATATTAAAACCAGGAGATAGTTTAAAAACAAGAGATGATTTTGAAATCAAAATATAAAAGATGGTAAGAATAGTTTAAGGCTAAAATATTTAAACCGAGAGAGATGACTTTTATAAAGATAGTTTTTGGAAAAATACTTAAAATAAATCATTTTGAAAATTTTGTGGATTCCATTCCACCATAGAAGGTCGTGGGTTCCATCCCACTAAATAGGTCGTGGGTTCCATCCCACTATTAAAGCGAGAAGGTGGATTTCATTCCACAATTAAAATTAGAATAAAGATTTTAGTACTATTATGAAGTTTTAACATAAATCTAGACTCTAATACTTATCTTGATATCTTGAACTCTTGATAATCTTGATATCTTGAACTCTTGGTACTCATAAGTCTTTAGTCTTGGTTTTTTCAATTTTGAATTCGTCAGTCTTGAATCTATATACTCGGTCTTGAATCTTTATACTGTATAGTCTTCATTCTTCAATACCTACATATATATCCTGCATATACATATATATCTAGATAATAATATTAGTATTTATATTTTATAACAAGTCCTAAGGTTGTTGTCATCAAAATCATCATCTCAGGAACAAACAATCTCCCTTTTTTTGATGATGACAACCTATGTTTATAAAATATACTCCACCTAACTTTGATTCTACTCTGACTCCCCCTTATTCCAACAACTCCACTTTAATCTACTAACTCCCCCTTAATCTAAGCCTATCTAACCTATTTTATAATTCTCCCCCTTTGTCATCAACAAAAACTAAGCCTAAACTACATAACTCCCCCTTAAACTAATACTATGGAACTAAATACTAATAACGAAGTATAATTAAGCGGAATGTAAATATAATTTATATATATATATATTTATTGTTATATTAAACATATAAACACAAATATATACAAATACACAATACTTAAAAACATTAGCATAAAAACAATCTAATGAGAGTCTTTGATAATTGGTGACTTGTTAATCGAACAATTTGGGTAATGGAGACAAAAGTTTCCATTTTGTTCGACCAAATTACCATCTTTATCAAAACAAACTTCTCCAACGCAAATAACTTTATCGTCTTCGTCCATTTGCTCTTCTTCTTCTTCTTTCTCATCTTCCTCTAATGGATTATGAATATGAATGATAGAGGAGTCATCTTTAATCATGATCGGGTCCGCATGATTATCTATAAGAAATTTTTGCACATTTCTAAGGATTTTGCCCTGTTTCTCTTGTTCCTTAGCCATCTTTATTTGCATGACTTACAACTCAGTCATCATTTGCAGACAGTCCTTCAAAGTTTCCTCTATCTTCATGACTCGGGCAAGTGTAGTTTGTTGAAATGGACCAGCATTAGGAGAAGGGAAAGAAAAGGTCGCATTTTGGTTTGATTTGGAAGAGGAGGCCATTATTTTATATTCTCAGAAGTTTATTACAGAGAGAAATGAAGTGGAAGATAGAAGAACTCGAAATGTAGAGAATATATAACTACCAACTAATTTTAGAGGGAAAATCAAAATTTCAAATTTTACCGTTGTATGTCGACATGGGGGTAGGGGGATGTCGACATCCTTATGGAAATTTTGAAAATTTTATTTTTCTTTATTTATTTAAATATATATGTTACTATATCTATATTCTATATCTCTGTTATAGAGCAAATATCTAGTTCTCTTCTAAATTTAATGAAATCCCATCTCTGCAAATATCTAGTTAACACATCTACCAAGATTTGATGAAATCCCATCAGGAAATCTTAATCCTTCCACCCATTTTAACACAACTTTAACTTGATTATTATCTAACTCGTAACGCGCTTTGGGTTTTTTGCTGTCATTTGGTTTCATATGAAGCTCAGGACGTTTGCATAATTCTTGTATATCGCGTCTTGATTTCAAATATTCCTTAGTCTTCCCCTTGACATTCAAAATTGTGTTAAAAACATTATCAAAAACATTTTTCTCGCTGTGCATCACATCAATATTATGGAGATGTAGAAGATCTTTCCAATAAGGCAACTCCCAAAATATACTTTGTTTACACCAATTATGAATAGTCGATTTGCCTGCAATTTCTGTTTGCACTCAGTTTTATATATCTTTGGATAGTCCCTTATAATTCGTATATGTCTTCACTTGACCATATCGTTGGTGGTTGTCTGGTTTCTACTCTGTTAGCTAAAAAGTTTTTCCTATCTCCTCTAAAGGGATGATTGATATGGAGAAAACATAGATGTCAGTCAAACCATGAATTTTCTTACCATTCGGTAAAGAAAATGCCCGTGTTTCTTCCATGCAATAAGGACAAGCTAGACGACCGGGTGCACTCCATCCTGAAAGCATTGCATAGGCAGGAAAATTACTTATAGTCCACAACAAAGAAGCAAACATACAAAATTATTTTTCTTTGAAATGTCATATGTTTTTACTCCTTCGTTCCACAGTGTTATTAACTCCTCAATCAACAGTTGTAAATAAACATCAATTCCTTATGTCGGATCGTCGGGGCTAGGAACGACAACAGTAAGAAACATATATTGCATTTTCATACACATCCACGGAGGTAAATTATAAGGTGTGGTGATAATGGGCTAAGATGAATATTTAGCACAAAATTGATAAAATGGTGAAAAACCATCCGTACATAATCCAAGTCTAACATTATGACTCTCCGCTGCAAAATTGGAATAAGTTTTATCGAAATGCTTCCATGCTTCTCCATCGGTTGGATGTGTCAATGTACCTTCTTCCTCTGTTCTTACACTATGTCATCTCATATGAGGTGCAGTTACAGAAGATGCGTATAATCTTTGAAGCCTAGGAGTGATGGACAAATAATGCATACGTTTGTATGGAACTTCCTTTCCCTTCTTTTTTCTTGGTTTGTACCTTTCCTCGTTACATATTCTACACTTCCTAAGACTGATATCCTCTTTCCAAAACAACATATAGCCATTTAAATATGTATCTATTTTTTGATAAGGTAAACCAAAAGCCGAGATAAGTTTTATAACTTCATAGTGATTTTCACACATTAAATTATCGGGCGGCATATGTCTTTTTGCAGCTTGTACAACGGATGTAAATCTGGCTTCAGTGATATTGTATTTTGACTTCATCGCAATGTATTCTGCGGTTACTAATAGCTGGGTGCCGCTTTTACAACCATCCCAAAGAGGTTTCTTAGCAGCATCTAGTAAATCATAAATTATTTTTGCTTCAATATTTTGTTCTTCAACATTTACATCATCATCGTCAACTTCAACCGTAGAGAACGTTGATCATGCTACATCTTCAACCATATTTTCTATACGGTTCATCATAACAATTTCATTACTAACAATCTCTAATTCAGTCTCTGCAGAAGTATGTGCTCTAACTTCTCCATGACGATCCCAAACATAATACTCCAGCACGAAATCATTTTTGCACAAATAGACTTTCACAATATCGGGCAACAAATACTTCAAATATTTACACCTACTACATAGACAACGAATTTCTATATCTTTTCCGTTATTACTTAAAGTGAATTCTACAAATACATTTATAGTATTATAAAAATCTTATTTTATTGAGCCTCTCAATCCCCTTCTTTGATACATCCATCTCCTCCGAACAACAAAATAATCGACCATCTCCTCCGAACAACAAAATAATCGATCATTTTTCCGATTTGAAAAAATATGTCACAAATTCAAAATTAAATATAAGACATTTTACGAATTCACGTTTTATTTTTCAATGTATCAATACAAAAACTTATACACGTCAATTTTACCCTACTTAAGAATACAAAATAGAAATGTTGGTTTATGGTTACCTTTTTTCTTGGTCAGTCATCCTACTTCCCATTACAAACACAGTAAACACTTACATTTCGTACATTATTTCATTTTAAATGATTCAGTAAAATTTCGGCAGCACTTCCCCTTTTGTTTCCTGCATTGTACACAAATGTGTGTACACAAGAAACAAAAAAGAAAAGTGACGGTGAAATTTTGTGAACCGTTTGAAATGAAATAATGTACAAAATGTAATTTTTTACTGTGTTTATAACTTGTCCAATACATGGACAAATCCACCAAGTATTATACCAGATGAATATAAATGTCCGTTTTGTGACAAAAACAAATATTTATATAACGATCATGTACAACACTTGCCGGATGGGGCCAAAAACTCTCTAAGGGACGTAAAAAAGTAGTTTATAAAAACGAATATTTACTAATTTTATATAATTAATTTACCACATTTATTCCGCGTATTTTATCGAATAAGATTGCTTCAATATCGTTGTCATTTTCCAATGCAGTCAAATTTTTTTTAGACTCGTGCATTCATTATTGTTATACAAGTCAAGATGTTATACAACTCATGGCTTATTCCAATTAACATAAGACAATGGTAGAAACAACACATATATAATGGTTTACACATACACACAAAATCACAAATTATACATACTCTTTAAAATTTCACGATAACATATGAAATAGGTATATCATAGGATACTATAAACCATTATTAGGCTATTGAAAACAATTACAATCACTAATTAGCCCTAATTTATCAACTTATGCAAATCTAGATTTTGGGTAAAAATTAGATTTTTCGCAAAAATAAGATATTATACCTGAGATTGAAAGCAATAGGGTGTGATTAGGCAGCCGTGGAGGATCTGGAAGCTTGAAATTGGAGATTGGAAGCTTGAAATAGGTATTTGGGGGTTTTAATTTTTTTTGCGTACTGAAAAATGAGGAAGAGGAGGCTCGGTTGGAGCTTGTAATTTGCGAATTTCCGACGGTTTCCGACGGTCGCCGATGGCCCATCGGAAGCCATCGGAAATTCACCGTCGGAAGCTGTCGGCATTTCAGCCTTTCTTGTAGTGGTTGTTTTAAAAGAATGGTTTCTATAAGGCTTGTGCCTATTGTTTTAAGTAAATGCTTTCGAAAGGGCCGGAATGCTGTCGCATCTTACCTTTCGAAGCAATGCCTTCGAAAGGGTTTCTTTGTTTTAAAACCCCAACCACTTATTCAATGCTTTCGAAGGGTTGGTTTCGACACCATCACTTCTTTACTTAGGATGTAGCTTTCAGAAGAGTGCATTCGACTTAGTTGTTTTATGACCCTTTTGTTCTATTGAAAGTTAAGCCCGATGGTTTTGAAAGGAATAGTTTTAAATGGTTTTGAAAGGTTATTCCACATGTTTTACTTGAACCTAATGCTTTCGAAAGGTTTTTTTATAGAAAAATATTTGAATGCTTTCGAAAAGTTTTAAATGAAGTTTTCGAAGGGGTTGTTCGCCAATGGTTTCGAAAGGTTTTAAATAGGAGGTTCCAATGTTATCGAAAGGCAATGTTTATAGTGTTTTGATAAGAGGATGTCTAAGGTTTTAAAGCTTTCGAAAGAAAGGTTTTCAATGTTTTCGAAAGGTTTATTAAGTTCAGCCTAAGGTTATAAAGCAAAGTAGTCACTTGGTTTCGAAAGGGGTACTTTCAATGGATTTGAAACAAAGGTTTAAATGTTTTCATCAACAAAGTTTTGTGTAAAGTATATATAACATGGCATGGTGATTTGAGTAAAGCATAGAGTATATTTTCCTTGTTTAAAGTATGATTTAAAGGTTTAAATCAATTTGAGAGAAAACGTTTTCAAGGAAAATTTTGTGGGTAGATGACCCTAAGTAAAATGACTCAGATATTAGAATACCAGATGGGACTGGTATGGGGTCGTGCCCTATACTTTAGCTAGTAGCCCCTAGCTAATATAAGTCCAAATTCCAGTGTGTAGGGCTTTGTCACGGGTAAGACTAAAATAATGTTACCTATAGAAAGGAATCTATAGAGGAGAGATAGGTTATTGGTGAGCCCAAAAACCATTAGGATCAGTTGACCATAGAGAACTAAGTTAGGGACAGACCGTCCAAAAGAGGAGTATCTAATATAAGTTAGATTATTTGTTTATTTTGTCTGGTAAGCCCGAGTCAGCCAAAGGCTGTAGTTAGCCAAACAAAACTATAGTGTTCAGACAAATAGTCCATTGATTACCTAATTTATATGCTTTCATGATATTGATATTATTGTTTTAACCAGTTTTGGTTGCAGGATTAAGATTTGCAAAAGATACGTTTTAAAAGGAAATTAGTGAGAGGAAACCCATTCCGCTAAGCAGCGTGGTCTCACTTAATATCAAATAACCGAGATGTATAGTATTATTCACACCAGGCTTTATGTTTGACTCAAAGTTTATGTTTTTCCCCTTAAACTCTCGGGTGCTCAAAATTGATTTGAGTAGGCCGAGGGTTGAGGATTTTCAGGTTTTAGTAGGTGGATGAATAAAGCTTTCGAAGATGAGTAAGAGGCTGATGCTAGCTATATTTAGGAGTTGTTATGTTTTATTTCTGCTGTGTTGTATTAAGTTTGTTATAACTATTTAGTACTCTGGTCATGCAATAGGGCATCGTCATATGTTGCTCTTGGCATATTTATGTAATAATTATATTTGATCTGAACTTGGGAAATGTTTGGGATCACGTAACTTGGAATATGAAATGTTATTTTGAAATGTAATCAGAAAAATGTTTTATTCTATGATGATTTTATTTCATATTCAAGTGCTTCTGATATTATGGATACCATTAACATTACCGTATTTGGTCACCAGAAGTTAATATTATGGATGACTGCAACATCCGTAGCACTTAGCTTCAGGCCTCAAGATAGAGGATGTTACAGGTCAGCGGTAGTGTAAGGGTTTGGTGGCGATCTAGAAGACGGCAACTGGTTGAAAGCGTTGGTAGGAGATGATCGACGACACTAGGTGGTCGACGGCGGTGAAGCCAAGGGATCAACATCGGCAAAGGATTGGCGGTGGTGGAGATTGATCATGGAAGCTGGTTCAGAGTCGGAAACTCTCAGTGGCAGAAGGATTCGATCGCATAAAAATGAAAAGTGAGATAAAATTTTCTAAGTACGGGGCTTATATAAGCTTTCGAGAAGACGAAAGGTCATAGTACCAAGGGAAACCTCTTGGTACCAAGGGGTTCTTTTCACCCGAAAGTTAGGAGAAAGCTCGACAGAGGAAAGAGCATAGTCAATTAAGGTGTGAAGGGATCTCCAGAGCGTAGATTTTGTCCTTAACACGAGGAATAAAATTCTATCTAGGAAAAGCAGTTAATGGAAAATTTAATGAACAAAGGTAGCATTTCAAAGCAATACCTTAACGATCAACTGGAATAACCAAATAGTAAGTCAGAAATTGTCTTGGTCTAGAGCATGCTCTAATTTCAACGAAAGCATACTTTGGGAGGCAAGTGTTAACCGCATTTTTAACCAAAACGATTTTCAATGGAAGTTAGAATGTCAAGACGAAGACCATAAGAACTTGGAAACACACTTGAAGGGCCAGAAGAAGGAACTCTAAAAGTTATAAGTCTATTGAAGTTACAGAGACCTCTCGGTACCGAGAGATTTTTATAGCCCCTGGGGTCCTACAATCCCCTTGTGATTAATATACTACTTTAAGCAATCGGCATTAAGTGCTTTTCTTAGAGAATGGACGAGCATTTCCAAGGATTAATGAGAAAAAGGCAAAGGAAGCGGAGTAATACAAGTGTTATCAAGCAAATAGCTGAGAACTACTCTATCTCAGTGGAGGTTAGAATATGTCAAATCAGAGATAGGAGAGAAAAGCAAGTGGAAAGAAGAAGTATTCACCAATACAAACCTCTCGACGTCGAGAGGTATCTCTCGGTATCGATAGGTCCATATAGGTAGTTGGGCTGGCATGCTCACTCCTCTACCTATGGGCTAGCATATGGATCTTGTTTAACTCAACCATGTAGATCTATAAAGCAGTTTCTTTATAAATACCAGCCCTATAACAACTAAAAAAGGATTTTGGACTCTACTTCTTCGTCTCCTATCTCTCCCTTACAATAGTTACCTAGGCAGATATTTTTGGCAGTTTCAGGCTTAAGAACATGTCAACCCTTTGTACTAGTGACTTTAAACCTCTATCAAATCCATAATCAGTAACATATAAAGTGGACTTAAGCCAGAGATTGCCAAACCACTATAAAAATCCTACGTCTCTCTACTTTCCTATGCTTTTTTGCATTTTTCTACTATGTCTACTAGATATAATCCTACAACATGTCATATTTGGGTGTTGTTCCACTTCTGGTGTCAACATATTTAATATAGGAATGAACGTATATAATATTGATATTTCATACTTATGTTTATAAATAAATAAATACATATATATGTTTGTATGTACAAATTACTTAAATAAAATTTAGTTTATATATATATGCATTCATAAAGTTTTATATCCATATAAAAACATATATAAACATACCTTCGAACAATATATTTGTATATTGGATGAACTAATGTGTCCGTTGCATTATAAATCCAACATCTATACACGAGCATGTTATATCTTGATGGATTGATATGTTACAGATGCACATACATATCTATATGTATGTATAATACACACACACACGCATATGTATAATATAGCATAAATAAATAATACAATATCATTTTATAAATCTAAATAAAATGAAGTTATTTTTAAAAGAAATTTATAAATGTTCTAAATAAATTGGACTTTATAGGCATAAAGATCGAAAAAAGTAAATAAATTGAAATTCGCTCATTACTTCCACTACGGACTGGCCCATATCCAATAACTATATCAGAACCTAGTAGCCCATGTGGTCAAAATTAGTCATGTTAGGGTTAACTAATTAAGCTCGCATCCAAGATAGTAAGGTGTCTAGAAAGGTAGTGTTGAAAGATTGGGTTTGGGTAACCAAGTTCTCTGCCTTACCTGGCTACCGGCATGGCCTAAACAGATATGTGAGTCCAAAGGTTGCACATATAAAAGGGATAATTTGAATTGGACCTTGGGCCAATTTCAAAATTGTTTGAAAATTAAAATATAAGATTTTAGATATAATAGTTAAATTTAAAATAAAATATATACATATTATATATGTTATAATATAATAAACAATTTCAAAATATTTGAAAATTAATATAAATTATTCAAAATTTACTAATGAGGTTAACAAAATATATTAATTAAATAAGTTAATAAATAAATAAATATATACATGTATTATATATTATGATATATGTTATGTTGTTTTAAAATTTTAAATTAACATAAGAATACATGTATATATAAATGAATTTCAAATTTAATATAAATTTTATTGAAATTGTTTAATTAAATAAATTAATTAAAAGGTTAATTAATTAAATAACGTACAAATATATGATATATGTGTTATAATATAAAGGTTATATTATATATAATAAATGTTTAGTGTAAATGTTATACTAAGATAATATAAAATTAATTAAAATGGTAGTTGATTAAAATTAATTAAATAAGATTTAATTAATATAATAAATTACATAAGACCATTATAAAAGTAATATGAAATACAAAAGTTATATAATAATAAAAGTTATATAATATGAATGTATAAACTAAAGGTGGAACATTAAGGAACCCTAAATAGACTTAAAAATTAAATACATACATAAATGTACGTATACCATGATTTCCGATGTATCCGACACTTGGATCACGAGGGTATTTCATAAGAAATACAGTATTCCATAAGTCTATATCACTCAATATAATATATTGGAGATTATGAATCTTTAATATAATGTTGTCATATACCATATATATATATTAATAAATTACTTGTATACTTAGTTATTGAGCAAACTCAAGCTAAGGATGTTATGTTAATCGACGAATTTTCTATCGATTAGAAAATTGACGAAAAATTTTGAAATGAAATTTATACCGCAAGTGCACGGCGTACTATCGTAGTATGTGGCGAGTACGGGTCGATCCGTAGGGAATTGTAGATTTTAAATTTCTATTCAATCAAATTAAACCAAAGTTGAAGATTATTTAAGCTAGAAAATGAGGAAACTAACAAACTAACAACTACAAATGTGAATGAAAACTATTATAATAAAATGACAATTTAGAGATAAATCCACTCTCTAGATCATGTAGTTCAACAAATTATGAAATTATTATCTCTCTTTTTTGGTCATAAGTTAGTTTAATTGATGTGCTTATCATAAGTATGACCCATTTGTGCTATTAATTAGCTCAACATAAGCTATCAAACTATAACACACCATTTAAACTACTTTTCAACTCTCATGAAATATGACAACAAAGTTGAAAGCAAAATCTATTTTAAGTATGGTCTATTAACTATTAATTAGAAATATAGACCATCAAATATCAATTTCAACATTCAGTTCTTTGCCATAATCATATTTAGATGAAGAGGCAATTTTTGTTTGTGATTGTTTTAGCATAGCCTATTTGTTATGAACAACATAGACTATCAAATTCAACATGAAACAATAAATCACATCAACATTCATTTAAGCACAAAAGAGAGCAATAATTATCAATATGTTGAAGCTACATGATTAGAGGCTTCATTACCCCTAAATTAAATGGATTAGCCTCTCATTTGTGTTATCATATCAATACTTGTAGCTTGCAACATGAAATAAAAAAGAGGAAAAAGAGAGTAAAATGAAAAGAAAAGCTAAGTAAAAAGAAATGAACACTAAGCTACTAACAACATAAGAAAGAGAGCATGTAAATGTAAAAGAACATTAACTAACATTGCATAGAAAGAAATATTACATGAAATAAAAATGGCTAAGTAGCCATGAAAAGAGAAAGAGAGCTTTCTTTTATTTTCGAGCTAAAAACTAACTAAGAGGAAGAGGAGGTTACATGAAGATATGGGGTATTTAAACAAGTTAGAAACCCTAATCCATATTTTTAGGGAATGCCCAAAATGCCCTTGTAGGAAGTGTGGTGGCCAAGTTATCATTAGCTTGTCTTAATCCCCCTTTAGATGTGCATGAAGTTTTAAACTCTATTAGCATGTTCATTAGCCTCTAATTTGTACATGAAGGTATGTGGGTAGGTGGGGTCCTCCATGATCTTCACTTTGAATTATTTTCATCTTCATTTGTTCTCTTCACTCTTGTGCATGCATATATCTTCATGAAACCACTTGTATATGAATTTAAATTCCTACAAAATAACATAGAAATTTTCAATTAAATTTTAGAAAATTAATATATGCACAAAAATGACCATTTTGCCCTTGGATGAAGATGAATATGTGATGATTTGAAATAATTTGAATTTTGGTTTAAACAAGTTAAAATACCCAATATGATCATTTATTTAATTTAAATAGGTAAAATATAGTGGTAAAAATATGCACATTTACGTGCACATCATGTTATGTGTATTATTATTAATATATTGAATAGACGAGGTAAGATAACTATATGTATTTGTTGAGCAAACTCAAGGTACTTATACTATACTTAAGCCGTCACGATATGGTAGGTATGAGTGAATAATTTCATTTTGATTTGTTGAGCAAACTCAAAGGCAAAGTAAAATTAGGATAAGGTACCAAAGGTTAGGAGTTGTATATGATAAAACCTATAAGGAGTTATCCATCGTCCATGAAGCTATGACTTGTTGAGAAAACTCAAGGTCAGGATTCTAAGATGGATAAGTCCGAACACCCATTACTAAAGTCAAAAGATTTCTATTTTTTGACTTAGGGTTTGGTGAAACATAAAAGACTAGTGGGATCCTTATTAGAAAGATGAAAATGTAACATTTAATCTTTCTAATATTGGAAGAACATATGCTGTATAATGTTATAATAATCTACATTGATAAACTTATGCATTTAATAGGATTGAAAGTTGTTTATCAATTAAGATATACAATTGAACTGAATTAAAGATTGACAAATAGAAATATAACATATACTTACTAATAAATGTTTATTGCATTTTAACATTTCAACACTGTGCAAACACTTGATTTTACAACTACTAAATACGTTCGTAATTTGGTCGCTTACGTATTTATTTGGTCAAGACCGTGTATTGCATTCTATGGGTTCCAAACTCATAAGAAATACAAGACTATGGATATTTGATCCGTATAAAATCGCATATAAATATTATATGATGAATGGTCACAATTCATAGTGTATAGTATTTTAATGAAATTAGTTCATTCGAAATAAGCAAATAAACCATAGTGCAAGATCAAGTATTCAATTTGATTGATTATAATAAAAGATCATATCATGTTAAATGTAAAACAAGAACAAAACTACAATATAGATCTAAGAACTCGATCACTGAAATGTCATTTTGATCCGTTTACGCAAAGTGTAACATATATGATGTCTTTAAATGTTAAGGATGATTGAGTGTGCTTTTTTAAAGAGTTCATTATGATGTTGTTGTAAGGGTATTCTTTGTAATTGTTCGACCATTTAGAAAGAAAAATGAATGTACAAGAGTAGATGTGATTTAAGGTACAGTTGGGATGAAGAGAGTGAATTGTCACTTCTGCTTCATAAAGAAACATTGGAAATATAAGAATAGTAATAATAATGATTGATACTTAACATTGGAACAAGAAATATGATTTCTATTTGAAATATATTTTCACATAGAAATTTTTTTCTATGAGATTTATTACTTTGAGTTCAAGATATTTGATCAATGAACTCTCCACTGTAGACTAATTGCAGTATATGAAATAAATAGTCTATATTAAGTGGCTAATGGAACTCTATATTCAGTTCGCTATTATAGTAATTTCAGAAATAGTAGGAGCATGCCATATAACACTTATTGATTGCATCAAGTTACAAAAATTGTTTTCGTAAAACGTACCGATCATTATTTATGAAATAATGACTATTTTCCGGTGTCGACTGAAAAACAGATATAGTTATATTACAATGTGAATATTATGAATATTCGTTATGAAATAAAATTACAATATGGTATTTGTTTTCGAAACAAAATGATGCATCGGAAAATACTTAAGTATCTAAAATTATTTACAATTATTTTGGAATTATAGACTAAGCTGTAGTTTTGAGAATTTTTTTATTTATTATATGATTATGAATCATATGATACTAGTTAATTATATGTCAAGCAATTATGGGCTATGCACCCATTTAGTGGGAGGTGTGTGTGATCATAAGTCTATTAATACCAAAATGGTTCCATATACTTCATCATATTCACCGACGAGTTATCACAAACATGGATATGTGTATTTGATAGACAAAGTCTATGATAAGCTCATGGAAGTAAATAAAACAACATGCGACAGAAACTATTCGATTTGATCGAATGGGTGAGTATATTAGAATGAGTTCTGTATGGACCTAATATGAATAAAGATTCAATCTCAAAGGCAATGCCTCCCTATAATACATAATGATGTATTGGAAAGGAGTTATCGAACTTTGTTAGACAAAGTACGAGTAATGATCAGTGAAGTTGAGTTAAATTCTAACTGTAAGGTGTGTACTTCAAAGTAGTACACAAGATTAAAATTAATATCATCCATATAATAGTTTACAAAACCATACGAGATAAGGGTTATAAGAAACCCCTACATATCCTAGGCCAAGGAGTTAGCAGGTTGTGCGAGTCGAAAGACTGCACGTAATAATTTTACATAAGGGATCTTGTATAAATCTTCCCAAGAGAATTTTGAGAATGATAGTCATTTGATGACTAATTTATGTTGTGAACATAAATATATGGTGAACTAATGCAAAATCAGTTTTATATAAGGCAATTCATAAAATGCTTATGAATTCCCATTCCGTTGCACTAAGAACAATCATTGTTTCAAGAAATACCAACTTTATAGCAAAGGAATTTCTTTAAGAAATTATTGGAATAAAATGAATTAGGATATGATCTAATGATAAAACTAATTAAAAAGGATGAAATAAAATTGATCGAACCTAAATGAACATAATATATTAGAACGTCTAATGAGTATTCTTGTACATTAAAGAGAAACTATGAGTTTCTTGTCAATGTCAATAATATATAATCCTCAGTTGTTTAATTAAATCATTACGAGTATTGACTCTATGATATGGTTCGATGCGCGGATCTAAAAAAGATTTCAAGTACATTATCAAAATATGATTTTGATAGCTATATCCGAAAGGATATGATCCATTGGCCGCAAAAGTGTCTTTAAGAGAAAGACAAATGCAGTTGGAATATAGCGGGCCCTATTGATAAGAATTATACCGTGAATTTCAATTATTGAAATTAACAAATTAGATTCACCATTCGATGTGCTCAAGTTGGTTCAGATTTTACTAACAAAATTATCGCATGGTATGACTTTATGGTTTGTTATGTATGCGTTGAAATAGAAAATTCTAAATAATGATTTAAAGTAAATTGTTTACACATAATAACTAGTGTCTCAAAATTATTGGGAGCGATATTGAGTTTGTTAGTTTTTGGATATGATCTAAGAACCAAAACGAAAGTGTCGTTCGACAAGCATCAAAATTAAAAAAATGTTTTGATAGAAATATCGAATAGTTTAATTGTCAATCAAAATGCTGGGGAAGCATGTCCTTATAAGAAAGAACGCTAAAAAGGTACATAGATATTTCTAACCATAAGTAAACAAAACACTATTTATTATTAATGACGTATTTATGTTAAAATCAGCTTTAGTAGTTTAAGTACTTGACGTTGGATATGTAAATGATGTCTTTTATATTAAATATAAAAGAAATTGGGAATGTCCCAAATGGTTTGCAAGGACACCTTATTAAAATGTTTAATACGAAGCATGTAAGTTTGATTTCTTATGCATTGGCAGTAGGAATTATCCTACATGTTATGTTATCTTTGATGTCATGATTTTTTATGTATTTGATGCACGAAGCAATATTAAATCGAAACTGATATCACTAAATTGTTTTTAAGGTGTTCTCGTGTATTTATGAAATACTAGAGAATTGTTTGTAGAAACAATGAACTCCTTTTAGAGTGTTCGAACTTAAACTTCATAAGTGATATTGAGTATAATATGTCAATAATAGATTCAAGTTAAGAATATTTAAGTTGGAAATGTTCTAATTAGAATAGACTGTGGGTGATTCAAAGAAAAAGCCAAGTACATTGACTTGAATAGCGCCATAATAAATGTAATGTATAATAATAAATGTACAAATTTATAACTGGGCCGAGGGTGATTTCAAATGTTGAGAATCTCATAACATTATTATATGATAACAATATCGTGATATAGTTCATCAAACAACTCACTAGAAGTCGAGAGACATACTCCGAATTGTTCCACATGATAAAACAATTTATCAACATCTATGAGAGTTGATTGACATAGTAGATAATTGAAGAATAATAGTATACCCGTTCACTAAAAGACTGCCCGATTGGTTTGGAGGAAACCGGTTGGAGAAGTTGGAATAAGACTCCATAATTGACCCAAGTGCAAGTGAGAGATTGATAGAGCTAGGGGTATGCCCTAGGGGCAATTATGAAATTTGTTACATATATCTAACTTAATAACCAACCTTGTTCAATATAAAAGGTGTTTTCTTTCTATTATATACTTAATATAATGTGTTATGTTAATTAATTAATTAAATTAAAAGTACATTTAATAGAAATTCCATAAATGATGTTTTTTGATCATAGTTACAAAGTGTTGTAACCGTGAGTAATTTATCACAATGAAAATAATATCCATTTTAAATATTCATAGTCAAGCTGTATCGAGATAAGATATCGATACATTCCTTGAGACTAAAGTACGTAACACTCTCCAAATGTTGGGCAGTGTATTACTCATGGCTGCTAAGGCCACCAAGGGGTTACATACTGATAGTTATTGGACAACTATGGTATAACTTGCTCGATAGTTTTCTATTGGTTAATATAACTAAAGTTAAACAAAAAATATCAATATGAAAAAATAACACATTTCTCTTGACTAGAGAATACTATTGATTTTAAATGCAGAAGCTCCGCTTTATTTATAGTTAAATCATGGCATGCCGTCTATTAATTGAGTACAGCTGGGTGGAGTGGAAGCATTGGAAATGAAATTATTCAAGAAAGGATTCGTCTTCTTAGTTATATAAGGTTAGTGTCACGGTCAACTGAAGTTAACTCAAAGTTAAAGTCTATGACCAAAGCATTTCGGTTAATAATGATTATTATTAACCAAGGACTTTGTGTTTGGACAATAGAGTTGAATATGGACGATATCAGAATTTTAACCATTATCAAATTCCATAAGTCTAAAGTGATATAGTTTTGACGAAGAGAATTGGAGTAAATAAAAGTCACAACCGGGTAACATTTAATAAAGTAAAATTGGATTTTACAAAAACAAAGTAAGTAATAAATTTGGCCAAAATGTTACACCACCTGCAAAGTGACGTATGAACGTTAATATCGAATAGTTTGATATTAATCGCTGACCAAATTTACACCTAACCGGTCACACAATCGAAATGATGAATACTTTTCTAACTAAAAAAATTAATTAATTTATAATTTCTATGAATTAATTAGTATTTGTAAAATATTTGTTATGATTTTGATTTGATAAACAAATATTATGGGCATTGATAAAGGGACTCCACGTGTAACTACCCGTAATTTGATCACTTTAATTAAAGATGTTTAAATTATTTTAAATATTCAAATATAGATTATTTTTTGTAAATAATCAAGTTTTAAGTGATAATTAATAACAATGAACTTATATTGGAAGAATGTTCCAAAATATAGTTCCTTTGGAAAGATATACCAATAAAATGGCCGAAAACCGTTTTATAAATAAACAGCTCTATAATCGTAAAACATCATGCACGGAGCTGGATACGCACACTTACTTTAATAATTGAACAAGAATGTGAAATAATATCAATTATTTTATTTTTGAAAATTTGGTATATTTATGACACCATCAGTGATGCCCTTATATTTAAATATTGATGTATGAATTTAAATTTAAATTGAGATTTAATGATCTAATAATTATTATAATTATTCAAATAATTGTTTTAAATAATAATAATTCATTTTAAATAGTTATAAAGTGATAATAAATCATTTTTAATAATTTTATGTAGATATATACTTGATTTGAAAATATAAGAAAATTCGTATCACTTTATCGATATAATAACATTTTTTGTAAATAACTCTTAACATTAATTTATATGGTTTTATAAATAAAATGTGATCATTTTAAATTAGTTAAAAATAATAAGAAATTAGTTTTCAAATTTTATTTACATTTATATGTAAATTAATTTATAAACAAAAATGTGACCGGGAATCGGTTTCCTGATTTTCAACGGTTTAACGAACGAAAGTCGTTCAAAGTTTTTGCAGCCTTATTTATATGTCATGTGCACATATATAAATTACATATACACACCCTTACATACATATGAACACACACATATAGATATACATATACACTCAAACATATATACATATATATATATATATATATATATTTCAAAATATTAAAAACTGAAGACTTGGGCAACAAAAAAAGCAATCATCAACTCATCTTACACACTAAAGTACACACATGGGAAAGCACATAAAAGAAAGGACATGAGGGGGTGACCGTGTAAAATGAAATGATGGGGGGTGTGGGTTGAGGGTAAAAAGGTAATTAGGTGTTTAGATATTTTTTCTAAGTTCTTCCTATAAACACGCACCCCTTTCTTCATAAATTCCTAACACTTATTCTTAATCTTTTTCCTCCTTCTTCAAAGAATTTTAATGGCTTCCTATGTTAGCAAAATTATGGAGAATATAATTACAAAAAGAAATTAAATTATTATTATTATATATAAGAGTATAAACACCTCAAAACCACTTCAAATCACTCCATTCTCCCATCAAAACCCACGGCCACACTTTCCTTCACCCCAGGTCGAGCCATCCACTACCCAAACCCATGGCCGTGAGCACCCAAGGTCAAGGCTGAGCTCATTCAAAGCTTAGGAGCTCGGTTCTATAGAGTTTAAAGCAATCGTAGCGAAGTTACAACCGATTAAAATTAGTTCAAGTCAAAATGAAGGTGAGAAACTCTATTTATAATATGATATATTGGATGATATATATGTTTTGTTATGCTTGTTTGTGATGATTTTTTTATCAAGTTTGAATGTTGATTATATGTTGTTTGATTGTATTAACAAGTCACATTTAATACACGTCGAAAATCATAAAGGAAATCACTTTCCTTTAATAAATGAAATGGTGTATACGAGGTTGTTAAACCTCTTGAAAATGGTTAAAAATGGTTTATAAATGTTTTATAAACACTAAAATCTAATTTGGTAAAGTTTTGACATGTTATGAAAATTGAGTCAAAAATAGGTGCATCACGTAACGGTAGTTCACGATTTCGCACCTTAGAAAGTTAAATTCATTTAAACGATGGATTTGGAGTCAGAGTTTCTTGTAATACGAATTTTATGAATCCTTATAATCTTAATTTTCAAATGAAGAAAGACAATTGAGATTTTGTTTAGTAGATTTTGAAATATGAGCAAAACAAGTTTTCCAAACAGTCGCAGTTTGGTAGTTCGGAAACCAGAGGGGCAAATTCTTTATAAATGATATTTTTAATTCTTTAAAATATGGAATAAATTTTATTGATATTTTAAAATGTTTCAAAATAGATTTGAGTTATAAAAATGGACTTCTAAATGATCGAAAAGTTGTTTTGATCAAATAAGCTTTAAAAACACTATTCGCAGCACTATTCGTAGCATTTTTAATAACTTTTGCAAACAATGGTTTTAACTTAATTATTATTTCCCGAATCTTTTGTGAACCTTTTGAAATAAATAGTTGAATAATATAAATATGATTAGGAGGTTTAAAAATGAGCATGCAGAAACGACTAGTACATTTGTTCCATTTGTGAGTGTCATAGAAAATCCGACCGAGGAATGGAATAGATCGAAGGAAAATCCCGGATGCTCTAAAATAATTAAAAGTAAATTAAGTATGTTAAAAGATTTAGAGTTAATCAAATAACTTGACCACCTTATGAGTGACAGAGAGAGTCTCTAGGCTTGGGTTTGGGAAACCAATTGTCAGCCGTCCCTAGCTACCCGGACTGGCCCAACATAGGGGATAGTAAATTTGATTTACTCGAATCAAAATTTCCCAATGTATAAAAGATATAATTTTTCAAATTCAAACAACTGGGATTACATAGAAATAATCTTCTTATACTTGCTATTAAATTCCTAAGAGGGAACCCATACTATCTATATGAATTTAAAAGGTGATCTCACCGTTATTCGACGGATAGTAAAGGTTGAATATGCAAATTGATATTGAGTAGAATTAGTATAATTTCCATGATCCTATTTACTCAATAATGTTTTCTAAAATGATTTATAAAAATGACTTTGTAACTCCAAAGTTAAAGAGAGGTTTATTGATTCCGTATATACCGGAGAGAATGTTTTAAAGATATGTACCTCTAGAAGATATTTTGATTAATGAATCAAAGAATAATTCCCTATTCACTTAACATATTTCTATCGATGATTGGTTCTAGGGAACCAGGATCAGATTTGGGAGATTCCTATCCGAAGGCTACTTCGAACCAATTTACGTGTTCGAAAATATAAGACATGGAATAATATGATTTGGAAGATCGAATGTAGGGATTCTTGTCTCCAACACACGGGGGAATTTTCCATATCACTTATTAGTGATAGTAGTTCTCCATTTGAGATCTTCAATGCAAGGACTTCTTGCTACTAATCCTAGAGGTAATTCCCAACAGGATGTGGTAGGAGAGTACCTTCGGTTTATCCTGCTCCCAGATAACTTGTATGGACGAATGTCTAACATTGCATTTTTAAAATGCACGTACATTGATTTTTTTTATAAACATACATCTGTTTGATAGCGGAAGGAAACTTCTCTTAGCTTGACATCCTTCTCTGAGACATATGAGCTCAAAGGTTGTACATTTGGGGAAATAAATAGTGTGTGATGGAATTGGAAATATGGCCTTCAAAGTGGAATGTGCTAGGTGAAAGGAAATCGTTACCTCCGGCCTCATCGCCCGGTAATGACTTAAACAGGGTAAACCATAAGGCCATGTGGTTCATAACCATTTAGGTATGACCATCACATTTCTAGATTACTGTTAATAAGAAAACTTGTCAACATCCCAAAGCTAAGTTGTTAACAAGAAATATTATTAACATCTCAAAAGAAAGTGTTTAGAAGTGACCAATCTCTTCGAAACCCCTTTCGAATGAGTTGATTAGGACATATTACTTATGGAGGAAAGCCTTATGAATATGTTAATTATAGTTAAGAAGTCCAATCAACCACTTTAAATGAAGGTTAAAGAAAGAATATCTCTTTCATGACCCCTTTCAAGTGAGTCGAAAGGGTTATTTGCACCTCCTTTTATGTGGGAAGAAAGATATTGGTTGTTTATCCCTTTCGATTGCATCGAAAGGATCATTCTACCCCTGAAAGAAGAATATACTTTTGACAGCATTGTGTCTGCTATTTTGGAAAGAACTCCTTCAAAAGGATTATATGTTTTGTAATATAAGTACTTCTTTCGAAGATATCCATCCAGCTAGCATAACTTAGTATTCATGCATCGAGTTCCTTTCGAAATGTCCCTTTCGATCGGGTTGAAAGGGTGATCATTCTTTTAAAGTGGACTCCATGTACAATATACAAGTTTTATATTCAATATGAAATGGAATAACATCTCGGACAATATAAGTTTCATGAACTTATTAACATCGAAACACTATCATTATCTTAATTTAACATTTGATATCATGATACATGATGATAGTATGGTTCGAATTTACATTGTCTAAGTTGATCCTATTGCATCACATAAGACAAATAAGAGTTAATAAAATATGTAAGCATCATGTGCAATTGGTCATTAGTTAAGCTAATTGCTGAAATGATCTTTCTCATAATCAAAATCTATATTGAATCCATACGCTTCCTCCTTTTGGATTTATCCAAATTGAGTTACAAGTAAGAGAGTTTTCTCCAAATTGATTTAGGGTTACAAAGATTTGATTTGCTATGAAATGAGAGAGAGAATTTAGGATTCCAAAACTCAGACCCCTAGGGCTGTATTTATAGATGCAGGTGACCCCCTTTCACGCCCATTCTTTCGCTTCAGACGAAAGGCCTTCCATCAACTTTCTGTGTGCATCCTTTCGACATGGTCGAAAGGCCTTCCTTCATCCTTATGCGTGCCTTCTTTTGATGCGGTTGAAAGGCTTTTCTCTTAACCTTTCTCATTCATTCTTATGCCTCCACCTTTGCATATCAAACCTTTCGACCCAGTCGAAAGGATCACCTTGAAAACCCTCCACAACTGTTAAAGTTTGAGTGCCTCTTTTACTTTGCTTTTTACTGGACTGCTTTCGACTTCATCGAAAGGGGGGTAGGAGCGCTCTCCGCTTTGTGTTGCTATGCTGTTGCAAGTAAGAGATGAGTTGAGCTTTCACATAGCTTTGAAAGGAATGGTGTGTGATAATTGGATCTTAGTGAAAAGATGTTGGGCCTTCATGTGGAGTTTTCATCATGCCTTTGAAGGGTTCCAACTGTTTCGAGAAGGCTTGTTTTTGCTTTCGAAAGATGTGTATTGGAATCATTTTTTCAAGTAGTAGATTGACAACGACGAAACCCACTATTTTGAAGGAATTGGTTCTTGTGTGCGAGTCTATCGTTCAATACATTCGAAAGGTGTTTTGAACACATACTAGACTCTCTCATATACGTGGATTCAACTGCGTCGAAAGGTCTAGATGAGGTGGAAGGGTAAATTTACTTTCTTGTTTACCCTTTCGAAAGCTCTTGTTTTGCTTGACATTCGTAAGTGCACCAAGAGCTTGTGACTCCATCCTAACTCATTCGAAAGCTATCTCAATACCTTCGAAACACTTTGAACTTTGGCGAAACCCATGTCTTCAAATCCTGTGGAGTCCAGTACTTTTATAAGCCTTCTTTCATTCCTTTATTTTTATGTGAATTTTATGGTTAACATTTTGCCCCCTTGTATGAAATAAGCTTTTGTTCTTTAGGACAAAAATTTAGCAACTACCCATTCTTAATGGCCTCATTTGCCTGCAAAGTTCAATGTAAATAACATTCTCTATTATTAGATCAAGACTTATATAAAAATATGCTTAGTGATTTGTTTGCCATATAATTGAAGATGATGTTAGTATAGCAGAGTTCCAGAACTCTAAGTCCAGAAGTAATAAAAATTAGTTGACCATTAACTGGAGTTAATAAGTGATAAGAAATTCGCAATTGTAAACGATTGGGAACTAAGAATTCTTATCTGGCAATAATAGAAGTCCCACCATCCAACTTTTGTAGTTTCAAATGAAGTTCATAAATTGAACTCCCATTATACTAATAGAAAACGAGGCGTATAATAATTGAAGTCCAGGAATTTTCCGCTGGTGACAACAAATGTTTGGTAATAAAAGGCCATGGGCTATCATATGGAAATAAGTCATTGAACCATGAATCCTTATTTGGGGATAAGTAATAAGTATTTAGAAAATCCTAGTGGAAATAATAATTATCCAGAGACTTAGATTTAGATGTTGATAAATGTTGTTCAAAAGTTGGTAGTAGTAAACTAATGACCCTAATGCAGGTATTAATAAGGCAAACTCGAAGTTTTATTTGAAGAACAGGAGTCCATTGGGATCTCAATACCAACTACCTTAGAACCCAGATTCGGGCATTAACAAATGAAATCCAAAGATTGATAGTAAAAGACCCAAAACCCAGGTTCAGGTATTAGAAGGACCAGAGATATGATACCTAGATTTGGGTATCAATAAGTGAAATTCAGATGCAAATAGTAAGAGACCTGAAACCCAGATTCGGGTGTTAGTCTATGATAACCAGAAAATCATAATAATGGTCTCCATAATAAAAATCTAGAGCCCAGGTCAGGCTTTATCGAATGAAATTTAAAAGTTAAAAGATCTGATACCCAGATTCGGGTATTAGTGAATGATAACTAGAAATCCATGATAAAGATCGCCATATCCATAATTGATGTTCAGAGCCCAGATTTGAGTATTAATGAGTGAAGTCTAGAAATCAGCAGTTATAGCTTCGAAACCCAGATTCGGGTATTATGAAATCCGGAGATTAATAGTAAAAGGCCCAAAACTCAGATTCAGATTTTAATAAATGAATTTTTGAAATCCTCTTTTGGGTACTAGTAGGAGGCTGTAGATTCTTATTTAAGTCTTCCATTTTGCACTGCTCTTTTGGTATTGATTCCTTTGACATGTGCCACCTTTTGGCCTTGTATATTCTTGGGTTCATACGTCTTAGTCCGTTGCTTGATGTGCCACTTCTCGGGCTCAGACGTCTTAGTCTGTTATTTAATATGCCACTTCTTGGGCTCGGACATCTTAGTCCGTTGTTTGATATGCCGCTTCTTGGGCTCGGACATCTTAGTCCATTATTGTCTGGTGTGCTTGGTTAGCTTATCCACAAGCATGACCCAAGGACTTACCAAACCTTCCTCTAGGAGGCGCTCCAACTAGGCCTTATAGGCGGGACCGAAGGCTTGTTCGGTGCCTTGGCCAGGCCATAGCATGGCGGGACCAAGGACTTACTCCGTCCTCCCTCTAAGAGGCACCTTGACCTGGCCATAGTGTGGCACAATCAAGTGCTTGTCGATGCTTTAACCTGGCCATAACGTAGTGCGAATAAAGGCTTATTCTAACCTCCCTCCAGGAGGCGCCTTGACCTGGCCATAGCATGGCGCGGCCAAGGGCTTGTCGATGGTTTAACCTGGCCATAGCGTGGCACGATTAAAGGCTTACTCTAACCTCACTCCAGGAGGCGCTTTGGCCTGGCCAACTCGGCGCGGACAAAGGCTTTGACCGTTTAAGGTAATGTCCAAGTGCAAGGAGAATTCTACTCCCGACCATGTAAATTTTTCCTTAAGGAAGAGGTGCTTTATTCATTCATTACGAGGAAATTTGGTCATAAGTGTTCCGCATTCCATGTTCTAGAACCATATTGCCATCTGGATGACATAACTTGTAAGCTCCAGGGGGAATTACTTTGCATACAATTAGAGGACCTTCCTAGTTTGGTCCTAGTGGTCCATCCGTAGGATTTCTTGTGTTCGCCATCACCCTTCAGAGTACTAAGTCTCCCTCTTGAAATGATCTTGTCTTCACTTTTGAGTTGTAATATTTTGAGATTCTTCTATGATTTTCTACAGTTCGGATAACTGCTTCATCTCTTAGTTCATGTATTAAATCTAATGATTCTTTCCTTAATTCCTGGTCTGGATCAAATGCGTATGCAATTTTTTAATGTGAGGGTACCTCAATTTCAATTGGCAACATTGCTTCACACCCATATGTTAGAGAATAAGGGGTATATCCCGTTGCGGTTCTAGTAGATGTTCGATAGGCCAAGAGTACAAGTGGCAATTCTTCTACCTAATTTGCTTTGGCTATATTCAATCGCTTTTTCAAAATAGTCTTAATAGTCTTATTCGCTGCTTCGACGGCTCCATTAGCCTTTGGATGTGCCACTGAAGAGAAGCTTTTAATAATCTCATTCTTATATCAAAATCGAGAAAACTTTTCACTTTCAAAACGTGTTCCATTATCAGATATAATCTTATAAGGGATCCCGAATCTCGTAATAATGTTTTTAATAATGAGTCTAAGCACCTTCCTAGAAGTGATTTTGGGGAGTGATTCTGCTTCTATCGACTTTGTAAAGTAGTCTATGGTGACTACAGCATATCTTGCTCCTTCCTTGGAGATTGACAATGGACCGATTAAGTTGATTCCCCATATGTCAAAGGGCTATGGACTTGAAATCAGAGTTAATTCACTTGGTGGCAATCGAGGAATCTTTGAGTATTTATGGCATCTTTCACATTTCTTTACATACTCAATTGCTTGACTTACCATTCATGGCCAATAAAAACCATGTCTCGCTATCTTCTTTGCCAACTTTGCCTCGTTGGAATGGTCTCCTTGAAATCCTTCATGCGCTTCCACCAACAATTTCATCCCATCTTCTAGATTCACACATCTTAAGTAAGGTAAGGCATATCCTTTTTTGAAAAGAATTCCATCCATCGTGGTAAAAATCGGAGCCTGTCGCCTGATCTTCCAAGCTTCCAGTTAGTCAGATGGTAATATCCCTTTGGAAAGATACTTGACAATAGGCGACATCCAAGTGTCACTATAACAGTCATTTGTCCTTGGATGATTAATCCTCTCATTTGGGACTTCTTCATTAATTTCCCTTTCTTCTCTTTTTTGTGCCACGGCTTGGGATCTAGTTAGAACTAACAATTCCTTTCCTTGTTTGGGTATTCCCTCTTCAATAATTGGATTTGCTTAGTACCCTACTGGTACGATTCAGGTTTCTAGGTCTCCTATTGAACTAGCCAACTTTGCTATCAAATCTGCCTGGGAGTTTTCTCCCCTTAGAACATGATGTATAGAGAAATCTTCAAATAAGGTGAGCATTTTCAATACTTTCTTTACATATAAAGATGGTTTGGCATCCTTAGTCTTATATACTTGCTTTATCTAGTTTACCATTAGTTGAAAATCATAAAGACTTGAATTCATGGGATTTTGAGCTCTAAGGCTAGAGTCAATCCTGCCACCATCGATTCATATTTGGCTACATTATTTGTTGCAGGAAACCCTAACTTCATTATGTAGTGTAGGCGGTGTCCATCTAGTGTTATTATGACATATCCTGCTCCACCTCCTTGCTCATTCGATGCGCCATCCAAAAATAATTGCCATATGGATATGGGTCTTTGATCCTTTTCTTTCTCCGATTGTTCTTTACTGAAGTTTATACACTTATTGCTAAAGTCTGCTAATGCTTTCCCTTTGATAGCTGCCCGTGGCTGAAACTCAATGTCATACTGGCTAAAACTCAATTCCCCACTTTACTAGCCTACCCGAAGTTTCTGGCTTACTGAAGACTTGTTTGAGTGGAAATTTAGTCAGTACTCTGATTGGATGCGCTTGAAAATATGCTTTAAGTTTTCATGCTGTAAGTCTCAAGCAGTAAGCTAGCTTTTCTATTACCGGGTACCAAACTTATGCATCTTTTAACCGTCTGCTCACATAATAAACAGGAAGTTGAGTTCCACTTTCCTCTCTGATCAAAACTGAACTAACCGCATGTTCTGAAACTGCCATGTATAAGTACAAGACTTCACCATTTTCAGGACTGGATAGTATTGGTGGTTTTTGAAAATGATTTTTCAACTGTTGAAAGGCTTTCTTACAGTCTTCTCCCCATTCAAAGTTTTTCTTCTTCTTGATCACATTGAAAAAAGGAATGCACTTATCAGTCGCCTTGGAAATGAACCTGCTTAGGGCATCTACCCTACCATTTAAACTTATTATATCTTTGCTAGTTTTGGGCTCAGCCATGTCCTTAATAGCTTGAATCTTGTCTGGACTGGTTTCAATTCCTTGAGCGCTCACAATATAGCCTAAAAACTTCCCGCAATGAACCCCGAAAGAGCATTTTTTGGGATTCAGTTTCATTTGATATTTCCATAATACTTCAAACATTTCATTTAGGTCTTCAAGGTAACTCTTAACTTCATAAGATTTTACTAGCATACTGTTAATATAAACTTCCATATATCGACCGATCTGTTCTTTGAACATTCTGTTGACTAATCTTTGATAAGTAGCCCCTGCATTCTTTAACCCGAAAGGCATTGCTTTGTAGAAGAAAATTCCCCAATCGGTAATGAAACTTGTATGTTCTTCATCTAGTTTAAACGTGGGTATCTGATTATATCCCGAGTAAGCATCCATGAGAGATAAAAATTTGTGTCCACTAGTTGCATCAACCAACTGATCTATCCGGGCCAATTGGTAACAAACTTTTGGACATGCTCTGTTCAAATCAGTATAATCAACGCAAGTTCTCCACTTACCATTTGAGTTTTTTTACCAATATTGTGTTTCCTAGCCACTTTGGGTAGAAGACTTCCCGAATGAACCCATTTTCTAGTAGCTTTTTGATTTCCTCTTTTAGGGTGTCGGATCGCACTTTATCCAATTGTCTCTTCTTTTTTCGGACGGGGGTTGCTTTTGGATTAATGTTTAGTGCATGACACATAATTGATGGATTAATCCCAACCATATCTGAATGAGATCATGCAAACACGTCTCTATTGGATTTAAGAAACTGAATTAAATCTGTCTTTAGGCTGCTTTCCAACTCCTTTCCCACTTTGACTATTTTGGTTGGATCATTTGGGTCTATACATGTTTCCTCCAGGTCTTCTATAGGTTTTATCCTTTCCACTTCCCCACGTCAGTCAAATTCTATGATGATTTCTCCTTATTCTATGGAGTTAGCATAAGACCTTTTTCTCTTTCTTCCTGGGGAAATGTACCTCTCAAACATACGTTTATTAGTTTCATTAGATCTTAATTTTGCTTCGAATGTTGGATGTAAAAATCCATCATCCAAAGGCTGAAAACAATATAAGAATCAAAGTAAGCAAAATACTCCCACTTATATTGATCAATTGTTGCAAAGTACATCTCGTGGGAGCTGACTTGTTCTCCGCGGATAGTGCCCCAACCCCTATTAGTTAAGAATTTTACCATTAGATATTTCGACAAGACAAAAACGTCCACCTCATCAAGTGTGGGTCGGCTAAAGAAAGCATTGTAGTAGGATAGTTGGTTGAGGATTACAAAGAGAGTTTCGAAAGTCCTGCAACATGGCAGTACTCCCATTTGCACTAGCAACATCACTTATCCCACTGGAGTCGATCCCTTGTTGTTGAACCCAAAGATAGGCTCAAGGCTGGGTTCTAGCTTGTCCTCTGGAATGCCCATTTGATCAAAGGCATGTTTGAAAATAACATTGACTACGATCCCAGTGTCTACAAGGATCTTGGACACTATAAACAGTCCAATTTGGGTCGTGATCATGAGGGGGTCATTATGAGGGTGATGGATCACTTTCTTCAGCTCTTAGGGAGTAACAACAAGATTTGGTATCGGTACATTGAGTCGTGGACTTTTAAGTGGGGGTTCTTCTTGAATGGAGAACACTCCCTCTCTAGCTTATTTAATGTATATGTTTCTGGCTCCCTTGCTACTCCCTCCTGGGTATGGCCCCCCATGGATTACATCAATCCTATTTAATGGCGGACTCAAGATCAATGGATCTTCTTCTTCCAAGATGTTGACAACATTATTAGGAAACTTTTGCAAACCATCACCAGTCCGTGGTGCCTTTTGTTTGTCTTGGATGAATTCTTTCAAATGCCCTTTACGGATTAGTTTTTGAATGATTCCAGCTAACACCCGACATTCATCAGTTTTATTGCCATTTTCCTTGTGATAAGCACAACAGTAATCCCCTTTTCTCCATTCAGGGTAATTTTTGGCCTTAAATGAAGTCGGGAAGTTAAACTTCTCCTTGCTCATAGCATATATATATAAGACAATGGCTTATTTAAAGCGATTGAATTAGCATTAGGCTCCTCCCACCTTGTTCTCTTATATCCTCGATCTGAACCAAACCTTCCACTTTCCTTCCTAGGATTAGCTTTCTTTTTAGCGTAATATAGTTCATCCATTTGAATAAATTTATCAGCCGGGTAATGGAAGTTCTGCAAATCCTTACACCCACGAATAAAGAGTTCCTTCCATAATGGTGTATTATCTATCAATACAGAATGTACTACAATTAGCTTATCCCTATCATTCATATCTTTAGCTTTTTGTGCTTCTGTGCTGAACCTCTTGAGGAAATCACGCAGCGATTCTCCCTGTCTTTGCTTAATGTTGGCTAGAATAGTGTAATCGATGGTTGGATCTTTGTATATAATTAGAATTGGGCAGTGAATTCCTAATAAAATTGTTTCCACGAATAGATGATCTTTTCACGATATTGTTGAAACCATTTAGCGGCTTCCCCTTGAAGCGTAACTGGAAACAGTCTGCATCGAATGGTGCCAAATGCATTATACAAATCCATTTGACTATCAAAAGCCATCAGGTGATCATCAGGGTCAGTAGTACCGTGACACCTCAGGGTTGGGATTTTGACATAATATGGGATAATCATTGACATGATCTCATCTATGACCAAAGCTACTCGTTCATTGTCGTTTGCTCGTTCATCCAATGTTCTCTTCCCCTTAGCATTTAGCATGTCCTTGACTACCTTTTCCACTGCGTCTTTTAAATAAGCTTTGGTGTCGTGATAGCCTTTTCAGTTTGGGCTGTAATCTTTTGATGTCGAGCTTCTAGATTGCTTGAGAGATTTATCCAGTATCCTTCCTTGATGATCAATTTTAATCGGATAACGCTCTTTTTTCTTTGATGATGGTAGATCTAGTTTGCTCTTGTCCTCATTGGTATTAGCCTTTAAGTTTCTTCTAGGAGAGATAACTTCATCTCCAGTCGTTGGTTTTGCTGTTTTGGAAGACTTTTGAGATAGTTCTACTTTTAGAAGTTCTTGCATTTCTAGCAATTGTTGCTCTAAGTGCTTTATCTTGATTGCATTGTCATCTTTTTGCGCTGGGATTGACGGCTGCCCTTGCACAACTCCCTCCAAGTTGAAAGTTGGAGTTATGTTTTCTTCCAAAGTTATGGTGTGTACCGCTTCTTTGTCCACTCGACTAAGCCTTTTAGGTTTCATTTTCCTGTATCAAGTTAAACGATATATAATTAGTCTATAAGGTAACCACTAGGTTGGAGGTTCGAGCCCTCCTTCTAGCGCCAAAAATGTTAACAAGAAAACTTGTCAACATCCCAAAGCTAAGTTGTTAACAAGAAATATTATTAACATCTCAAAAGAAAGTTTTTAGAAGTGACCTATTCAAAACCCCTTTCGAATGAGTTGATTAGGACATACTGCTTGTGGAGGACAGCCTTATGAAACTATTAATTATAGTTAAGAAGTCCAATTAACCCTTTTAAATGAAGGTTACAGAAAGAGAAAGAATTCTCTTTCATGACCCCTTTCAAGTGAGTCGAAAGGGTCATTTGCACCTCCTTTTATGTGGGAAGAAAGATATTGGTTGTTTATCCCTTTCGATTGTATCGAAAGGAACATTCTTCCCCTAAAAGAAGAATTTACTTTCGACGGCATTGTGTCTGCTATTTTGGAAAGAACTCCTACGAAAGGGTTATATGTTTTGTAATATAAGTACTTCTTTCGAAGATATCCATCCAGCTAGCAGAACTTAGTATTCATCCATCGAGTCCCTTTCGAAGCGTCCCTTTCAATCTGATCGAAAGGGTAATCATTCTTTCAAGGTGGACTCGATGTATACTATACAAGTTCTATATTCAATATGCAATGGAATAACATCTCGGACAATATAAGTTCCATGAACTTATTAACATCGAAACACTATCATCATCTTAATTTAACATTTAATATCATGATACATGATGATAATATGGTTTGAATTTACATTTTCTAAGTTGATCCTATTGCATCACATAAGACAAATAAGAGTTAATAAAAATAAGTAAGCATCATGTGCAATTGGTCATTATTCAAGCTAATGGCTGAAATGATCTTCCTCATAATCAAAAATCTATATTGAATCCATGCACTTCCTCCTTTTGCATTTATCCAATTGAGTTACAAGTAAGAGAGTTTTCCCCAAATTGATTTAGGGTTATAAAGATTTGATTTCCTATGAAATGAGAGAGAGAATTTAGAATTCCAAAATTCGGTTCCCAAACTCGGACCCCTGGGGCCGTATTTATAGATGCAGGTTGACCTACTTTCATGCCTATTTTTTCGCTTCAGTTGAAAGGCCTTCCTTCAACCTTCTGCGCGCATCCTTTCGACGTCGAAAGGCCTTCCTTCATCCTTCTGTGCGCCTACTTTCAATGCAGTCGAAAGGCTTTTCTTTTAACCTTTCTCATTCATTCTTACGCCTCCACCTTTTCATATCAGACCTTTCGACCCAGTCGAAAGTATCACCAACCCTCCACTGCTGTTAAAGTTTGAGCGGCTCTTTTACTTTGCCTTTTTACTAGACTGCTTTCGACTTCATCGAAAAGGGGGTAGGAGCGCTCTCCGCTTTGTGTTGCTATGCCGTTGCAAGTGTTAGATGAGTTGAGGTTTCACATAGCTTCGAAAGGAATGGTGAGTGACGACTGGATTTTAGTGAAAGGACGTTGGGCCTTCATGTGGAGTTTTCATCATGCCTTCGAAGGGTTCCAACCGTTTGGAAAGGCTTGTTCTTGCTTTCGAAAGATGTGTATTGGAATCATTTTTTCAAGTAGTAGATTGACATTTATGAAACCTACTATTTTGAAGGAATTGGTTCTTGTGTGTGAATCTATCATTCAATACATTCGAAAGGTGTTTCGAACCCATACTAGACTCTCTCATATACTTGGATTCAACTGCGTCGAAAGATCTAGATGAGGCGGAAGGGTAGTTTTACTTTCTTTTCTACCCTTTCGAAAGCTCTTGTTTCTCTTGACATTTGTAAGTGCACCCGAAGCTTGCGACTCCATCCTAAATCATTTGAAAGCTATCTCAATACCTTTAAAACGCTGTTTTTGAACTTTGGCGAAACTCATGTCTTCAACTCTTGTGGAGTCCAGCACTTATATAAGCCTTCTTTCATACCTTTATTTTTAAGTGAATTTTATGGTTAAAAATTACTCTCTATCTGTCAAGTATGTGGTGTATGCTATAGGATCCTGGATAGGTCGGCTACAACCGAGGTGATGACATATTTGGTTTCTATCCAGGCCATGTCTGAGTGTCAAAAAGGGATAGACCAGTCTTGCCAGATGTGGAGAGTTGTTTGTGTATCCTCGGTACATCCCTCTAGAGATGTACGATACAGAAGTGAGCCCCTTACCTTGCCATTGTATGGAATCCATTCCTCAATAAGTGCCTTTGGACTTAGTTGTAAATTCTAACATATCCGGAATTTAATAATGGTAACAATTTCAGCTAAGATTAATAAGTTTAATTGCAAAGTGTTTTTAATAGAATGTCATTAAAAATAATATTCCCATATTTTGTGTAGCAAAATGTTTTGGTTATCTTAAGGTAAAACCCATTTCGTGTTTATGTGCGTCGTGGTCTTATGAGATATTTTTGTTTTCAAAAATGCGTATTTTGAGTTTCTCACACCAGTCCCATGACTGACCCGGAGTTCAATTTTCTTTCCCTTAAACTCTAGCTGTCCTAATTTTCTCGGGCAACCAAGTAGTTTTGGTTTGACTTGGAGTAATTGGATGGAGCTTAGAGCTAAAGATTTCCTGTAGATAGTTACCCATTTTCATCCCCACTACATTCGTGTTTTGTTGTTTTCAGCATTTGTAAGGACACACATTTATAACTGTTCCGGCTGAGCTTAGGATAGACTCTAATAAATGTATTTAAATTTCCACTGTAAAGATTATATATTGAAATAATATATGTTATTCCATTCGTGTAAGATTCTATTCTATCTATTTTTCTTTCTTACCTTTAAAGAATCGCCTCTCCGGCACTTGGATTTACGACATGTGAATATCGAGGGTGTATTAGTGTCGATTTCCGAAGGTCGGAGAAACGAATTTTACATTTGGTATTAGGGTATTAGAATGGAGGATGTTCCCATTTTACCCTTACCATATTATTCCTACTTATTTTTATTCTATTTGGCTAATACATTCATTAAGGCATGGCTCCTTCTAAATTAACAAATCTCAACCCCTTAACTTTCCACATTTTTTTTAATTTATCCAATTAGATATTTTAGATAATGTTAGTCAAAATTAGGGTCATTATAGACTCCCCTCCTTAAAGAATTTTATCCTCGAAATTACAATAAGGTACTCACAACAATCAAACATAAATGTAAAACATGCCATGAAACAAGTCAGGATAAGTGCCTCTAATCCTACTCTCGATTTCTAAAGTACATTTTCTCTCATCGTCACTCCATTGGATTTTAACTAATCTGACTATCTTGTTCCTTAGTCTCTTCTCATCGCTTGCAACTACATGGATTGGTTTTCTAATTATAGTCATATCCGATTCCACAACTAGATCATCTAACACAGTCGGCGTAATAGTAGTCTCTGGATCTCGAATACACTTCCTTAGATGGGAATATGAAAAACATTGTGGACTCCTGCCAAACTATTTGGTAACTCTACTCTATACGCGAGTTTCCCGATCCTTTCTATAATAGAAAATAGCCCAACAAATGTTGGTGCCAATTTTCTTGATTTTCCAAATCTGATTACAACTTTCATTGGTGACACCTTGACGAAAACATGATCTTTTACTGAGGACTTTAGGTCTTTCCATCTTTTATCAGCATAACTCTTCTGCCTAGACTAAGCTTCCTTCATCCTAGCCTGAATTAACTCAATCTTCTTTGTAGCCTCTCTAACCAAATCTGAACCAAGAACTAACCTATCCTCGGTCTCTAATCAATGAATGGGAGATTTGTAAGGTCTTCCATACAATGCTTCAAACGACACCATCCCTATAGTAGTCTGATAACTGTTGTTATACAAAAACTCAACAAAGTGTAGATGGTCTTCCCATGATTCTCCAAAATCTAGCAGGCAAGCTCTTAACAAATCCTCTAATACTTTGTTAACTATCTCTGTTTTCCCGTCCGTCTGCGGATGGTAAGCGGTACTCATCTTGAGCTTGGTACCTAAAGTATCTCGTAGACTTTTCCAGAAATCGTTAGTAAATAAGGAATCTCTATCACTTACTATACTACTAGGAATTCCATGCAGTCTAACTATGTTCCTCATGAATAAGTTAGCTAAATTTGGTGCTGTCCTGGTCGACTTAACGGGTATAAAGTGTGCACTCTTAGTCAACCTGTCCACTATAACCCATATACTCTCATTTCCTTTATTCGACCTTGGCAACCCATCTATGAAATCCATTCAGATAGAATCCCATTTACCGACTGGAATATCCAAAGGCTGAAGTAACCCACTCGGTTTTTGGTGTTCAGCTTTTACCAGTTGACATTTTAAACACCGCCTCACCCATGAGCCTACGTCTCTCTTCATATCTTCCTAGAAGAAACACCTTTTCATATCCTGATACATCTTAGTTCCTCCTGGATAAATAGTGAACATCGAACGATGGCATTCCCTAAGAACTTCCTTCCAAATGTTTCCCACATTCGGAATGCATAGTCATCCTTTCTTCCTTAACCACCCATTCTGGTCAAGACTGAAACCTTTCAAGTCACCGTTCTTCGTTCCATTCCTTAACTTTTTGATCCGTTTAGCTAATAATGAATCCTCTCCTTGCTTGGAAGCAATCCTTTTGATCATCATTGATTGAACTTCTAAACATGACAACACGACAGTTTCTTGACTAGAACTACTCTTAGATCCCCATTGTATTCTGCATGTACTCAATGCTTCTAAGTCT
Source organism: Allium fistulosum (assembly GCA_030737815.1). NCBI lineage: Eukaryota > Viridiplantae > Streptophyta > Magnoliopsida > Asparagales > Amaryllidaceae > Allium > Allium fistulosum. The sequence continues at coordinate 1,417,821,217 of CM060901.1, read as the reverse complement.
TTCCACTCAACTATCATTGCCAATACTGCATTCTAATATTTTTTGCTAAGCGCATCTGCAACCTTATTGCCTTTTCCTGATGTGTACTCAATACCAAAGTCGTATGCAGCTATGAACTCTAACCATCTCTGCTGTCTCATATTTAACTCGTTCTGAGAAAATAAATATCTTAGTGATTTATGATCCGTAAACAACTTGAATCTTTCTCCCAAAAGGTAATGCCTCCACACCTTCAACGTGAAAATTACCGCAGCTAATTCCAAATCATGAGTTGGAATCTAACATCATGCAGTCTGAGCTGTCGAGAAACATACGCAATCACTTTGCCCCTCTGCATTAACACAGCTCTTAATCTTGTTCCACACGCGTTCGTATGTACGACTAAGTCTGATTCTCCTTTGGACCAATTAACACTGTTGCATTAGTCAATAAGTGTTTTAGTTTTTGGAACGCCTCCTCACACTTATCAGTCCAGACAAACTTCACATCTTTCCAAGTAAGCTTAGTCATCGGCGCCGCTATCCACGAAAATTCTTAATGAATTTCCGATAGTAGATAGATAACCCAAGAAAACTCTTTATCTCAGTCACTGTCTCGGGTCTCTTCCAACTATTCACTGCCTCGATCTTTGCCGGTGACAATCCCTTCTCTGAGACTACATGACCAAGAAACTTCACTTCCTTCTTCCAAAAGGGACACTTCGAAAATTTGCTTTCAATTGATGTTGCCTCAACATCTCAAGCACAATCCTAAGATGAACTTCATGATCTCTTTCATCCTTGGATTATATCATTATGTCATTAATGAATACTAATACAAATCTGTCCAGATGCTCCTGGAAGATTTTGTTCATTAAGTCAACGAAGAATGCTGGTGCATTAGGTAGTTCGAAAGGCATCACCAACCATTCGTACGATCCGTATTTGGTCCTAAACGCCGTCAGAGGAATACTACCCTTTGTTACTCTAAGTTGATGAAACCCTATTTCCAAATCTAAATGATAAAATACTTTGGCTCCACTCAATTGATTGAATAAATTGTCAATCCTAGGTAACTGTAACAACCCGTATTCCAGTAGGTCCAGATTTTTTGCAGAAATGCTAAAATCCAAGCTCATTGAAGCTTGAGTTGGGTTTTTGGTATCCTGTAAATAGGCAAAGACAAAAATATCAAAGCTCATATAAATATCTCACAGCGGAACTGACTAAAATATAATAGTAAGTAAATACTCACCAATATAATAACACTTTCTAAACAAGTGTCTCAAAGCTGGAATGTCTCTGCCATCTACCTAACCTGTAGGATGTTATGAGGAGGGGGTCAGAACTAAAGTTCTGGTGAATGGACAAATTGTACACTTCCAAGCTTAATTCTACATATACCGTTTTATTTCCATTTACTGTTATATTAGGTTCATTGGGTTATAATACTCTCGCCATGTGCGTGAATCGTGCCCATCTACTCCCTAGTGGATTAAAGCCTAATAACTGTGTAGCTATATGCCCAATGACCACATTGGTCCTAGGTACTACCCATGGCACCTTTCGTATCCTTCTCGCAAAGGACTCCATCGTCTTGCTTCTATGGCGTTCTATGACTACATCTATAAAGGACTGCCTCGTAAGGCCTACAATACGAATGTTCCATCGTCTACTATGAAAACGTAAAACTACGTCTGCACTAGTCTATATTAATGCTCAGACATCCACAATGTACCACCCAGTGTGTACCTTGAGGACTATACGTAATCGTTTTGTTCAAGGTTTTCAATATCGCTCATCTCGGCCGAGATCTCGGCCGAGATCTCGTTTTCAAGCCCGGGCGATTCGAAATAGGCTATTTCGTTTGAATCTCGTCTGACCCAAATCTCGGACGATATTTCAATATCTCGTCCGGTATCTCGGACGAGATTTAACAGCGAGATATCGACCGAGTTGTTGAATTTTGGAAAAAAACAACTCTTTTTCCGTATTGGGTTGGCTCATCCTTTACCTTAATTTAAGCCTTCTTAATTGTACTTTTTTTAACCCTTATTTCTTATATAAATATCATTTAATCTTCATCTCTTATTTTACGGAAGTGACGAGTGTAAGAAGATGATAAAATCTACATCGATTATGGTAAGTATTTCACTTTATGATTTTCATTTAGATTTCTGATCCAAATTAATTTACATCCGATATCATTTTTCTTTTTTCGACACTTTCTTGGGTTTTTTTCCTAACCCTATTTTTTTGCGGCTATAAATTTTGGGCTTTACTTATTTAACCTTATGTTCCAAATGGATTCCCAATTTGATTTCATTTAGTCTTTGCTGCTATAAATTTTTTTCCTCAAGGCTTATTTTTAAGCAATAAAGGAACTCTCTTTCATATATTAATTTCATTTGATATTACATGTTCATTCATACATCATTTTTTTGCTTTTATTATAATATTACTAAATGTTTGAAAATTGTTTGTACTATGTATGCTATTTTCTACGTTTGTTTGAAATATCTATGCTATTAGTTGCTTAATGAGATTTTGTTTGCTAATAATTAAATACTATAATCAGACATAGAATATCTTAGTTCTACTTGTAGACTTTTGTATTTGAAGTTATAAAATTAAGATTTCCCTTGCAGCACTATAAATCATAAAAGGTAGAAATAAGACATTATACTGTGTAGGAAAGTTATGTGAATGATCAAACAAAGTAAAGGTGCATATGTTATGGTTTGTTTCTTGTCTACTTTATCTCATATGATATTATATTGAACATTATTCATGAACTCCAGTTATTTGTTTATTTTACTTGATACAACTGATATTTTTCCATACTAAATTACTAATGATAAGCGTGTGATATATTCAAGGTAAGTGCATAGTGTTTTCCTTAAGGTAGTGACTAGTATTATAAATTTAGGCGTATGAAAACAAATTTTTGACATGACATTTACTCTGAGATAACTCCGAAATGAATTTTAAAAACCGAGATGTAAATCCGAGATGGACGACTGAGATGCACTCATCTCGTTCGAGATCTCACCCGATACGAGATAAGCTCTCTAAATTCTTTGAGACGAGACGTGACTGAAATCCGAGATTTAAAACCTTGGTTTTGTCTACTCCCTGAGTCCCGCTTAACAAGGTCTACCTTGTACGGAACTCAGTCGAGGATTTTCTATTTCTGTAAAGGACTGCCTTGTTAAGCATACAATACAAATATTCTACTTGGTATGTTCCTTTTCTTATCGTGGCTATGGCCCTACGTAGCCACCCCTCAACTAATCGAAAGACCTCTAAAGAGCTAAGTGGATGTGCCCTACTGCAAACAATCTAAACATCCAATTGGCTGCGCCCCTCATCTAATGTTTCGATTGTGAAAGGTTCATTGGATTGTTGGTTTAACTCTAGTCTTTCCCGAACTCGCTTCTTGGTTTTGATGCTGGCCCGATATCCGCATGCGACTATCCTTTTGGGTCCTGCCCACTAAAACTTACTTGCAAGCAGAGGACATACAAATATCCTACTCCAAACATCAACCCCTTTTGACTGCCTACAATGGTCCTACCATGCAAAAAGCAGTAAAGACATACTCTTTTGATGGAACACCTACAGACCTGCCTCTGGGGGACTGCTTCGCTATGCCTACCCCAAAGGGCCATCCTAGAGTACCCTCACATCCCGTTGAAGTCTCGAGCCTAAAATAACTAAGTTGGACGTGCTTCTTCTTTGCTAAAATCTATGATGAACTGCTTTGTTGGGCTCTTCATCCTTTAGGCTACTCCAAATGCATCTCATTCTTTTATTAGACTCTAAGTCTAATCATTTATTTTGCGTTTAGTTTACTTTTTTTATCCTGTTGGCTACTTATTTACCCTAATTAGCATAATCTTGTCCCAGCCTCACCTAACTATTGTGAGACCATCAGTTCCTGATTGAAAGGGAATGCTGTTGGTATGGGCCACTTCTATTATCTTGCTTATTAACTTAATCCAAGATCTAAGTTTATTAAAATAAGCTTCTTCTGTTATTTCTGCTGTATTTGCTTATTAAGTTAATTTAAGTCTTAAAATAAGCCTTTCTGTCCTTTCTACTTAATGATAACCTATGTTATAATTTTACTTGTGATTGTCAATACTATATCCTTTTATAATCTATACATTATAAATATAATTACAAGTGTCTCTTTTCAATTCTGGTCTGTCTTCTTTATTTATGATATTGAATTCTCTTATATTATATGACAATCTTGGCTTGGGACTACGTCCTATTGTATTGCTTTACTTTATTCTATTATCTGTGCAGTAAATGCAGATCTCGTTACATTTCTTTCTATAGCTTCTAGTCTTGTCTATTAATTAACTTGATTCCTTCTTTAATTCCTTTAATTCTTCATTTTTTTCTTACATTCTAGGAAGTAGTTCTATTCTATTTGGTTGGTTACAAAAACTGTGCTAAAAATCCATTTCTATATTTTAATGCTAAATAATGCTATAAACAATAATCAGTAACTACAAGATATTTCTTTTATTATTTCTTTACTTTTTGGATAGTGCAAAATACAATAGTTTCTCTATTTTACACTAGTTCCTTTTTCTTTCTTTTATTCTTGCAATTACGTGTATCGTTATCTTTTCAAATATTAAACTATAGAAATGTATTCTCTTTTCTAAACCAACCAATTAATCTATCACTAACTTCCCTATCAAGTTATTAAATTTTCCCTTTTAATTTATTTTTTCCCGTTTTAGCATAATTTACTGCAAATTTCTATCTTTCTCTTTTTATTTCAGATTTTCTTATTTTACATCTAATTTCTGTAAATCTAGTATTCTTCTATTTTAGTTCGTATTTGCGAATCGTTCGCTTTACTTTTTTATTCGCATAAAAAGGAATAAAAAGAAGCTAACATTTATAGGCTAAATTTCAACTTTAAAATAGATGTAAATAATTGTAAATTTCTTACTTTTAGGCTTACGCCTTTCTTTAACTCTCAAGCCTAATATTATTCATATTTAATTAGATTACTATCTTCCTTTTTTCCATATAAATAATAATTAAATATAAGCTCTCTTATACAGTTTACAGTCTCAGCATAGCTAATTAACATAATTAATTACTGAAATAAACACTGAATAAAATTATTTAAAGGGAATCTAACGATAATTTATTTAAACGTAAAAGATATATAATTAAATCCACTCACCTTCGTCCTTAACTTTAAATCTCTATCTTCTAAAATTACTACGTCGTTCTACAACTTCTCTCCTTTAATTTGTTGCAATTTCTCTATTTTTTGAAATTTTCTGTAAATTCGAGAGTTAGAAATTTTTTGAAGTTTTAAAATTTTTTATAACTTGTTTTGATAACTAATCTGAAATTTCCATAAGCCGATCAGTGTGACGTAGTGGAAGCATAGTAAAAGTTTTCTAATAGAGTTTATGTTTTATAAGTTTATTTTTTTAGAAATATATCAAATGTTAAATTCTCTACTTAACCTCTTTCCAAGGACGAAAAGTTTTGAGTGGGGGAGAATGTAACGACCCGTATTTTTAGCCATTTTAGATTATTAAATTTAATGTAATTATTAAATAAAAATGGTTAAAAATAAAATTTAATGATTTATTAATGTAAGTTATTGAATATGAACTTGAATTAAATTTTGTAATAACTAATTTTAGAGATTTTAGAGATAACGAGTAATGAATTGAAATTCTGTATATCGAATGTTTTATAACCAATAGTAGGGATTGAATAATAAAATAATGAATTATTGGGAAATGAAAGTAGTTTTTTTATTATTTGAATTTGTTTTAAAAGAAAATTTTATAAGTTGAATGACTTATGTTTCAAATTTTAGTGATTTATTGGATAATTAAATTGTTGAATATATTGGAATTTTCAAATAATTGAATCCTAAATTTAAAGTGAATGAAAATGACGTTGGAAGTTGATTTAAATCTTATTTAAAAAACAATGAAAGTAGTCAACACTTAAAAATTTAATTTAAGCGATTAATTTAAATTTTGGAAATTGCTGGTTTTAATTGACGAGTAAAAATAGCCATTTTGGCCACTGTCTCGGATTTCGACGAAACCTATTTCATCGGATCCGTAATAGTGAATTATTGTAGGATTTCAAGTTTCGTAGCGATCAGACTTGTCGTTTGGTCGCGCGAGCTTGAAACGCGTAGAAATCAATTTCAAAATTTAATTAAAATAATTCGATTCGAAAAGCTATCTTCTGAATACGATTGAATTAGGCCTTGAAACATATTCCATTGTGTTCAGAATAGGGGTAAAACATTATCAACGCCAGGCAGCATGCTTCGTTTGGAGTTCGTCCAGAAAAGTACGTGAAAGAAAAAAAATTAAAATAATATGTATATACGCGTAATATACCCCTACGCAACAGTAAACCCTAGCATATTGAACGCAGCCGCCCCCTTTGTCTTTAATGGCCGAAGATATGCGAAACTTTTCCCCTATTATCTCGAAATCCATCAACATTTAGAGGAAACCTCCAACTACGAAGTCGAAGAGCTAGGGGGTGCCGAGTTCGTTCTTTCTATGGCCGATGGTGGAGTGGAGTCTGGTGCACGTGGAGGCGATGTCTGATGGGGTCCTGATCGACTGTGGCGAGGAGGAGGAAGGGTCAACGTTCGTCGTTCTTGGGTTATTCTCAACATGGGTCACGTTCGTAAGGGAGAAGAAAGGGGGAAAGGGGTGCGGCCTAGATTCAATTCCAGGAAATCAACGGCTGAGATTAGTTAAGGTTATTTGTTAAATTAATTTATAAATTAAACTATAATTTAATTCATGTAAACTTTAAAAATGCATATCTTATTCATACGAGGTTGAAATTGGATGAAATAAACAGCGATGGAATCATGGCAACGAGCACTACATTCTAGAACTAAATTGGAGACGATTGGAGCTAAGTAAAATTTTAGGTTAAATCGAGCGTCGTTCGATTTGATTTAAAATTTAAAACTCAAGGTGAATGTTTTATAACGCTCACAACGTACTAAAATATTTTTATTTTAGTTAAATTCTAAATTATGAAGTGATATAAATTTATTGATCGTTATTTAATAAATTTAATTGTCATTCGAATCAACTGTTAAAAACTAAGATTGACAGTTAAATTTGAAATTGGAATTTAATTGCCAGTAAAATACCTGATATTGATAACTATGGAATTGTTGTGAATTATTGGTTGATTTGGATGTTGATTATGATGGATGCTATTGATTGATATTTTGGATAATTTGGATGTTTGTTTATTTTGATATATCCTGTTATCACCCTGTATATTATTCATAGTATATAAAACTGCAAATCAGATTATTTCGAATAAATTAAGAAATAGGTTGAAATGGTATATACCTATAACACTGTGATTTGGATTGAAATGATATATATCCATCCCTGAAATTAAATTTAAATAACTGATCACTTGGCTATAGGATAGAAAATTATATACGAACACCGGATTGGTTAAACTAAATGATTTTAAAATTTTTGATTTGAAATTTATTTAAATGATTTGATTTTAAGAAAATGAAAATCTATGTTTTGAAAATCGAACTCGGAATTGATAAAAATCGAAATGGTTCAAAATTTGAAATTTAAATTATTTTGGAATTGTAATTGAAATTAATTTGAAATTGGAATTGAAATTAATTTGAAATTGACATCGAAATTAATTTGGAATCGAAGTAAAGTTCGACTTGAAATCAAAATTGAATCGATTAAAATCGAAATGGAAATTTAAAAGTGATTTGAATTGGAAAATTTAGAAATTAAATCAGTTTGACTTTGAAACTATTTTCAAATAAATTATTTTGATATAAACTATTTAAATCTATCTTTTTAAATATTCAAATTATTTTGGATTTTCTTAACGATTTTGCTATATAAACCATTTTAATACCTAAACTATTTTACATTAAACTATTTTAACCATTTAAACTATTTTTAACTATTTTAACCATTATAACAATTTTTAACTATTTTAATTATTTAAACTATTTTAGAATTATTCAAACTATTTTTCAAAAATTCAAACTAGTCAAGGGTGGAATGTTTATTTTTAAATCATGGATTTAAATATGAATTGGGTCGAATGAAGTTATAACCCAGATGGAAATTTGAAATAATTTTGGAACTGAAACCGAGATATTAAGGCGAAAATGATTTTGAAGTGAAATGGTATATTTTGAAGTAAATATGATAGTTCGAAATGAAATTGATTTTGAAGCGAATATGATATTTTGATATCAAGTATGAATCGTTTCGAAATATTAATGTACCAACCGGTGTGTAAAATGACGTTTGGTTGTTAAAGAGACCGGGGCCTCTTATTGGCATACTCTCTGTCAATATTAGAATCACTTTAACAACTGTGTACGCGGAGTAGACTCCAGAATAAGTGGTTGGATTTGGCGACATTTGCTGGATTTGAAGAAAGAGAACGATCATGAATAAACCTGACACTTGTGCCAATTTGAAATGACAAAAACAGGACGGCTTAACAGGGCCAAGCGGGCTAGCTACCCCTAGCAGACATCTGTTCTTCGATTTTCTTGGACTTGGCCCATATTATTACTCTTGTTGTTGGTTTCAATTGGTGCACATTGATTTGGGATAGCCTCCCTTTGACTCGATATGGGATGGATGTATGTGGTGGGTGGTCGTGGCTACGATGCGTTACCACCAGCACTGCGACCCGAACTGGTAGTATCCTACCTTGGGCATTGCCTCACATGCCTTGTTATGCTTTTATCCCTATACGAGACCCATACCATTTTGATTTAGTGTTGTCGTATCACAGCGCATCCCTGACTACCGACATGCTACTGGTGGTGTCAAATGCAAATTGTACGCCAATGCTTAAAAACTCGTTAAGGGGGATCAATATAAAGCCTTAACACTAAGAAAAATATTTATTTTATTGACTAGACATTATTTTATGTAGCGTATTCTACTACATATAAATATTTTGACGGATCCTTAAGAGATGGAAAATCCTATAACAAGTCTTGAGTTATTACACGCACGTTATACACTAGATAGGAGATGTAAAACCCCGTAAACATCTTTGACGACGTGGCACTCATTTATATGTGATATTGATTTGAATCACATAAGAATTTTTAGTCCTGACTCGATTTTTTTATCTTTTCATCACGCTCGGTCAGTCCTGAGTTTTTTAGCTTATCGAAGATTATTCTCTAGAGAACGAAGATGAAGATTTGGTATATTATTACTAGTATTATTCCATCATTGTTGTTCCACTGCATTATTTTATTTGTTCTGTTGTATATGTATAACTCTGATAAACGTTGTATAAATTATAATCAAATGTATAGTAAATAGCTTCATGAACTATTTACTTGATTATTATATTTAGTCATTCCGCTGCGAGATTTTGTGGTTGTTTCTTTCTTCTTTTCTTATTTTTCTTAATTAACCCCATTGATTATCTATGTTTCGGATTGTTTGAATCGGACCTGTATGGATTATTGTCGATTTAAGCCTTCCGAAATATGGGTCGTCGCAGTCATCATCTGCTTCAACTCCATATCGTAGTCCACAAAGTATATACAATCATAATATTGACCTGTAAAACAACCTTAGTCTGACCTGAGGAGTTGTCACAAAACAAAACCTCGAGTTTGGCTAGACATCTAGTAATAAGTATAATCATGCAATAGGATATAAGTGAATCGTGCACTTCTTTTATTTAAAAGCAACATAAGATCTTCTTCACAAATATATTCAATATTTTCAATATATTTAAATAAATTAAACGTGGAAATTAATATAAATAATTCAAATAACTCATTTGAATTAAATTTTTACCTTCCAAAACAATCAATATCGAAGTATATAGTATACCATTTAATCTATCACAATTCAATGCAAACATTCATCGATCAAAAATTTCAAACATCAGCCATCTACTAATAATATCAAGGCTAGCTAGCCATCATCAATCAATATAAATTCAATTCAATTTAAAATTAGAAATGTATATTTTATTTTATTTTCCAAACAATCAATATTTAATTTTAGGGTATTTCAATAATTTCAACATCCAAAATATATTAATTATTACTTATAATTATTTGTGTATAAGTAACTATATTGTAAATTAACAATTTGAAGGTTTAAAGATTTCACTCACGAAAATGCAATATATACTTCACTGACTTAAAATTTGATGTTTACTCCTACCAACTTAAATCCAGCTGTCACAGCCACACTTAGCATCAGCACCAGAAAATCATCGCTCATATCCCATGTCGCATGCACTTCTCCAAGAATCCAAGCCCTGAATACCGCACATCTTCCTTAATTGACTGCCTGAGTTGAATGCCACCAGTCCGCACCCCTTTGCACGTGTCAACTACGAGCACCTCCCCTCATGTTGCGTCTTCCAACTGCACATCATTTACCCAGAAATCCAATGCAGTCGTCACCCTTTCACCACGTGCTCCCAATACCAGGTGCAACAGCCTCCGACCATCGACGTAGTTGCGCCTCCTCCCTCACGTGTATGTCTGCTCATGTTGCCTCTTCTGCCTAGTCGCGATTGTCGTGCATCATTTTTTTCTTTTTCATTGATTTTGTTTTCTCATTTTAATGGAAAATTTGTATAAGTAACCTTGTTTTTGCAACTAATAAAAAGAATGACCATGTTTTGAAAATAATTACAAAGATAGACCTGTTTTGGCCATGTAGATGTTTGCGAATTTTGAAAATGCGCCAATGGACGACTTTTCAAAAGTCGCCAAAACAAAATTCCTGCAAACAAAAACCCATGAGACAACAACCATGTCTCCCACTTGTTTATTTCTACACAAAAACAGCCGAACCCATTTTCCCCAACTATCCCCATACCTTCCAACTCTTCAATTTCTTCAATTTTTAATCAAATTCTTCCAAAAATTTGTCAATGGCAAGCACATCGGGCATTGAACAAGAAATAAGTATGAATTTAAAGCCATAATTTGTCATTTCAATTTTAGGGCATTGAAAATTAGGGCATTGGTGTAAGGATATGATTCAAGAAATAAGCGTGATTACAAATATAGATGCGTACAAATTTCCCTTATTGTAATATAGGGTTGTTTGGTTGATTTTGGTGTTATGGATGTTAGGTAATGTGTGCTTGGAAACCTCTTTATAGGCATTGTTGCAACCCAGTGTTGACTTCTTTGTTACAATAAGATAGTTTGGTCTTCTTAATAATTGTTCGATAATCTACCTATTTTTATCAAAATGAATTGATTTTTAATATTTGTATTTTATAGAGTATGTTGAGATGGAGCCCGGACCGGTTGATGGTAGGGTATTATTTTCAAGCCCATCGTCATACTTCTAACGACATATGGATGCAGGTGGTTTAAAAAAAATCGTAATGTTGTGTCACTTGGTATAATTCCTTCTTTTTAATTATGTATTTATCATTTGGTCAGTGGATAATCTAGATACCACTATAGATCACTCCATGGCATTGAAGAAAGTGACTTCAAACCATCCAGGAGTATTGGCTGAGATTGAGAGGGTTGGATTTTTACACATAATGAAGTTAGGTTACATTCAGCTTGACCACTATCTATCACTGCTTTGGAAGACAGATAGCGACTAAAGACCTCCACTTTTCATTTCCCTGTTGGTGAGATGACGATTACATTAGAAGCTGTAGCAGTGTTGTTAGGTTTGCCTATTGAAGGCAATCCAATGGCTTATGTAGGAGCGGCATATGATTATATGCAATTGTGTCATGATTTACTTGGTCTTGACCCACCCTTCGAACAAACAAGGGGTAATGAGTTCGTGGAAGTCATGTGGTATCGACGTCAATTGTCGCATGATATTCCAGCTGATGCTACAGAGGTTTAGATCCAGGAGCGAGCTCGTGCTATTATTTTGCACATTATTATTTCCTGATTGATGTGTGATCATACAAAGACTCGGGTAGATCTGAAATGGCTACCGTATCTTGTTGATTTAGGGGAGTGTGGTAAGTTTTCTTAGGGCAGTGCTGGGTTATGTTATACATATATGGAGTTATCTAGGCTTTCTATTTTGGGAAATAAATGTATTGATGGATGTCTGACACTAGTACAGGTTTGAAACAAATTTCAATAGTTTAATATTTTACATGATTTGTCTCATTTTTGGTTGTAATATTTTCTTTTAAATGCAGCTTTGGTCGTGAACTTATCTTCCAATCGGAAGATTGTTAGTAACAAATGTTGTTGTCGATTAGTCGATGGCGATTGGGTCTCGGTATATTTTTTATCCTTTTAATTTAGTTAAACAGTAAAATTTCCATGTTCCATATTTTATCGTTAACATCGTATAATAGGTGGGTAGGATTAGAAAAACGTGCCAAACTCCAAGACGAAGTGTTAAGTTCTACCGCAACGAGTTAGATGTGCTAGAGGATGACAAGGTGACATAGACACCGTACACACAGGAAGTGCGAGCACAGCTTCCAATCATGTGTATAACTGCTAGATACTTGTGGACTGCGAGAGTACCACTCATATGTTACACCCAGAATGCATTTCACTTACCTGACAGGGTTATGAGACAGTTCGGTATGATAAAACATATACAGGATGATGCGCCACAATGCACGTCTATGTACAACGAAGAGGAATATGGAACTTATATTCAGTTGTGGAATGAGCACCATACAACTACGCAGATTGAGAGGTAGCCCACCATTACGCTAGAGCAATACAAAAGGTGGTACTGGAACATAACACGGCGATATGTTCTTAAGACGCCAGTAGAGGTAGTGTATAGAAGTCCGTACGTTCCTAGAGCACCACTTGAGAGGAATGTGGTAAGTTGATGTTGTAAGTAGTATTTCAATAAGTTATGATAGTTGTGTATGATGTTAATTTTCATTTAACTATAAAGACTGCTGGTATAAGCAGGGCATGGGAAGAAGCGAAAAATCTTCGCAAACGACAAACCGACGAGGAGGGTAAGAGGATGTGCACTAACATCCAAAGGATTCTAGATGTTGTGTTGTGCAGGAATAAACTTGATAGACCCAGACCTCCATCTCTACCTCCAGCGCTTGTGTACACACGACGTCGTCCTAGAGGAGGTGATGGTTCATCATCACAAGGCACCTCGTCACAAGCTGCACTGGTACAAGAAGAAATTGTTTATGGCCCATCTGAACCAATAACAACATTACCTTCGACCTCCACTGCGTGCCGAGCAAGGAGTAGTAGCAGAAGCAGTAGTAGCAGTTCGAGACCACTGGTAACGCGTCGGCAAAAAAGAAGCACGTTAGAATTTCATGAGCTTCACAACTAAATTGGTAAAGTTAATGTTGTTTGATGCGAATAGCTAGGAGTGATGTGTAGTGTGATAAATAATGTACTTGTTAATGTTGTTTGAATTTGTGTATTTGTGTTTGGTAATATGATGTAGTAGTTGTAGGTGCTGCTGCTCTGGTTTCTACAGCAGCATGTATTTATTGGCGCCTTTTAGAAATTCGCTAATGGGGGAATTTTGAAAATTCGCCAATGGGCGATTTTTCAAAAATCGCTCAAGGGTGAATTTTGAAAATTCGCCCATACAACCTGTTGTATTAAAACCAGTCAGGCCCTTCTTCCTTTTTTCATTCTTGTTTGCTTCAAAGTCGAACCCAAAACCCAAATTTGTGCAAAATCATTCACATAAGTGAATAAGGTTGGTATTTTGTCCAATTTTTTGCTCTATACTTACATTTGTAGATGTATACTACGCGCTTCTTCAATTTTGTTCAAATTAGAAAGTAAATCTACCCAAACCATAGTTGTAAGTTTGTTCAATTCTGGTATGTTATTCAACTTTTCTTATAGATGAAAATGGATGATTGGGAGATCGATGATGAAACAATGATCGAAATATATGATGATTACGAACGGAACAAGGGCGTGGACGATGAGTTAGAATTTGTTTCGGAGACCCAAGTGGAAGACCTACCAAGAGTGGATGCTACAGAGACAAATGAAGAAGTAGAGATTGAACTTGTTTGTGCTACGCAGACATATGCGATACTCGAGAATCCCCGACCGGTTCAACAGTCATCGCATGCTAGGTTGATGACTATACTTGCTCATCAAAACCCTGATAGATCAAGTTCTAGCATGATGGGTCGTTCTGTACTTTGCTGTTGCGGAGTTGAATGTAACGTTGTTGTTTCCAAAAGTCAGAGGAATGCAGGACATCATCATGCTAGAACTTGACGTGTAACGTTGTTGTTTCCAAAAGTCAGAGTTGAATGTAACGTTGTCGTTCTGTACAGACGCGTCAAGGGGTGCATAGTTGTTGTGTGTACCGAAATTGGGCACAACACTCTTCGGAAGTGTTTGAAGATATAAAATGAAGAAAGTAAATGTAAAAAGAGGATTATCTAACAAACACTCCAAATAATAATCAGAAAAACAGCAAAAGAATGCAGAGATTTAGAGTGGTTCGGCGTCTTGCCTACGTCTTCGGAAGTGTCTGAAGAGATAAAATGAAGAAAGTAAATGTAAAAAGAGGATTATCTAACAAATGCTCCAAACAATAATCAGAAAAACATCAAAAGAACGCAGGATTTAGAGTGGTTCGGCGTGTTGCCTACGTCCACTATGAAATGATTGACTTTTATTAAATTTTGCTTGCTGGTTACATCGGATTACGACAGTAAATTTCGAGTACAACAGTGATTTTCGAGTGCAATAGTGATTTTGGTAGAGTCTGGATGTCGAAGAGCCAAAAAGTCCCTTTTCTGTAGGTTCTGGGCTGCTATTTATAGGCGTAGGCTGCAAATATCTCGCTCAGATCTTTGAAGACCTCTTCTCTCATGTGGGTGGGCCCACACGATCGATCCCATGACATTTGCACTCGGTCCGTGATCGATACGAAAATTTCGTCCAATTGAGTCGAAATCGATCATGAACGTTCTTGAGGATGTACGCAAGCTCCTGTGAAAATTTGGTGGCATTTTGACTTGTAGATTTTGAGTTATGATCGATGCAAGTTTGAATTTGTTAAAGGCTACTGAATTCGCATCGATCTGCTTCGCATCGCTTTGTTCATATCGATCCGAGCACGTGCTTACATGTTGACGTGGCGCTAACTCCTCGGATCAATCCACTTTTCGTGCCGAGTGATTGAGTCTTTCATAGGGACGTATCTTGTTCGTATTGATAGCAACTATTCTGTCCGTATCGATTGTCTTTGCTCTGTTCGTATCGATCGACTGCATCTCACTTCGTATTGATGGCTGGGGGCCATTTCATATCGATAGTTGGAGGTCATTTTCGTATCATTCGTTCGATGTTTCATTTGTATTGATCGTTGATCGATCGATACGAGCTGTGCAATTGGAATCGATACGAATTGATTCCAATTGATGGATAAGAAGTCGAACCAGGCCAAGTGGACATGAAGTTGAGTGTATGTGATGGATACGAATAGATGGATGCTTGATGGATACGAACAAATGGATGCGAAATGATGGATGTGTGTGAGTTGATTTACTTGGTTTACATCGATCGTATCTTGAGCATACGGACTCCGATTGACTTGAAATTTGGAACGTTGGCTTACATAGCTTTGCTTGTCTTGTCATATCAATTGTAGCTTGATTCGAACTCGGGAAAAATTTACCAGTACCCATAGTAGATCTGTGTATAACCATTTTTCGGGACGAAATGTCTTTGATTTCCAGTCAACTCCTTGGTATCATGGCCTTGCCAAAAGGCGGGATAACATTTGCCCCCCAAAGTACGTCTTGTGAGAACATGACGTGCTTTGAAAAGTTGCAATCTTCATCCTGAATAGTTTTATCCGACTTGTCTGGATGGTTGTCGATTTTTCGTCGAAAGATGTGACCTTTGATTGATCCACAGAAACATAAATCATGAACTGTTGATTGCCAATTATCGCACCATGTAATGTTGTAACTGAGTGTTGTATGATAGTGATATGTTGTTTGTTGTTGTAATCGTCACCGGACGAGTATTCAATTCCTGTGAATTTTAAAAATTGGATGCTAGTCCGTTATACATGAATGTATGTTAGCCTGACTCCCGTTAACGTTCGGACGTTCACGAGTCTTTGTCAGTTTTTCAGTTTTTTTTGTATCAAATTCCGTATTGACCCTCTCCTGAATCAATGTGAAATTCGATTCGTAACAACGCTTGATGGTTGTTTTGGAGTTTTTTTGCATCGATCCTCTCCTGGATCGATTTGAGGAGTTGAAAATTTTCTTTCGTATCGATGGTGAGCGATACGAGCTCATTAGCCTTTTAGAACATTTCTCATCGATGGTCGTGAAATCTCGTGGTCTTCGGGTGGATGGATACGAACAGCTGCACTTCGGATCGTTCCGGATTGATGGATACGAACAAGCTTCTTCGTATCGATGGTGTGGAGTGGTCCAAACATGGTTTTGTTGTGACTTTTGCATCGATGGATTTCGTATTAATGGATATGAAATAGATGGCTAGTGGACACGAAGTGCTAGGCTCTGGATTGCTTTGAGTTGATGGACACGAAGGTCGTTCTTCATATTGATAGTATTCTTATCGCTTCTATCGGTTGTTTGCCACTAGGATACGAAACGCCTTTCTCTTGGTAATGGATCCATATAAATACCTTCCGTACTTAGACAAAAATTTTACTTTCCTTTGCTTACACTTTCCACTTCACATCGATTTGGAAAAAGAGATAGAACTGAAAAAGCCTTCGTCCCCAAAACAACCAGTTTTTAATCCTTAAACCAATCTCTCTAAACTAGGTAAACGATCGATTAACACCTCTTAAAAAAATGATGAGATTCGAGTCTTGATGCCAATTTGTCCAGGGTATCGGCCAGTTCCGACCTTGTCGATGTCGGAATGGAGCCGGAGTGAGGTCGAGGAGGTACTCCAATGGCACCTTGGCAGCTTAGGGAAGAAGAAGGGCAACCGGTGGAGACGTGGAAGTTACTGACTTTCAATCTCTTGCATCGAATTCGTATCGATAAGAGATGTTGAAGTTGCTTCGTATCGATCTGGGAAATGAGGCGGTGTGTATCGATGAAGATCGATGGATACGAAATTGAAAACTGGGGATCGATACGAGCCAACCGATATGCATGGTTCGATTGATACGAACGGAGTATCGATTCGAACGTATCGATGTGACCAAGTCATTGGTCCAAGCTTTTGACCGATACAAACTTAGGCTTCGGGAGAACGACCTCATTCAACCCTTGATGGATACGAAGTCAACTACCTTATGCATATTCGAACACTTGATTCCGACGAGCTTTAGCATTGCGTAACTGGACTTGACCATTAAAATGCATATTTGACTATCCTTTGAAGCTCTTCGATGGAACTGTAACTTAACAATATTTTAACGAACTTTAACTCGGATAGGTCTTCAAAGTCTAGATGGCACTGTTGTGACGGTCAGCGATGACGGTCACTTCCAGTTGAATTTCGAAGTCTTGTCATTTTAACATTCCTTGAATTTTTGTAGAATTTCTTAAGTATTACATAGCACTTCACCGCACAACACACTCATGCACTTCACACTAGGGAACACACAGGCTTATTATCATCTAACTATGGTTTTTACAGAGTTGACTAGTTATGGAACCTACAAGTTTGCAATAGCGGGAGCCTCAAAGCTCGTCTTCCTTAACAATAGAGATCCCGACCATCGCAGCCGAAGTAATAGATCCAGCTCCGGATGAGCTTCCGGGAGCAACCTTTATTGCGAGCGCACAAAATTCACTGCCATCCAACGTCTCCAAAGGTATGTTGGGGCGGATATGCCTAAGGCACAGTCTATCGTTGGACGATGTCTTATTACCGGGACCGAATGACAGACCGCATGCTCCCCCGGAAGGGTTTACTACTTTCAATCGACATTCATGCACTACTGGAACACTTCCCCCATTCAACCAGTACATTCGGGAAGTGTTGGCTTTTTTCGGAATTGCCCCCTTACAATTAAATCCCAATGGATATGCGCTACTGAACAGTTTTATCATTGTATTCATGGAGCATCTTTTTCGCCCCCCGACCCCGATCGAGATCAGATATTTGTTTAACGTTAAGAGTCGGGGGGACAGTCCTTCGTTCACATTTCTAGAGGCAGTTAGGAACTGCCAAGTGGTGGCCGGATCCTGGACCAGACTTAGTTATTTTAAGACAGCGTGGTTCTATGTTCGATACCCTCCAGGGTTTGCTAGTCGATGGTTGGTCAGACATAAGTGTTGCAATTCTTTCAGTGGTTAACGATATAACCATAGTTGATGTCGAAACTAATATCCTCTTTCTTTTACAGCTGCAATCCCACAACCTGAAGGTACTCACTTTAAATAAATAGTACGGGTCCTTCAAGAAGTGCCAAGTGAAATGAGGGAAATCGAGTCGGTGCTTTCAGATAGAAACTTGAGAACTGTTGGGCTAATCGAGCGAAAACAAAGCATAAGACTTAAAGGAGCGCTTAGGGCAGCCCCGACGAAGCGGGTGAAGCGTAAAGCTCCCGGGGTTGTGATAGCTGAAGAGGGCGATGAAGAATACAAGCTCACGAACGATGAACCCACAGCCGGGCCTTCTGACAGTTTTCAGGGTTCAGAAGGAAGGAGAAAAGGCAAGGTAGTAGCACACAAGCGTCACAAATCTTTGAGATGGAAATCTGTCATTATGTCCCTACCAGCCTCCGGTGTTAGAATTTCGGAGGCTCCTCCCTCGCAAGTAGAGAATCCTTTTGAAGGACTTACTGCTATTCCGATTCCAGACTATGTGTCACTTCAACACGACATCGGATTGGAGGGGCTTTAAAGTGCTCTAGATTTAAGCAAGTCTCTTCCCACAAGTGTGGCAGACAATATCGGTTGGTTGGAGGGTTGCATACACATATACATTTCACAGCACTACATGGTTTCCAGTCTCAAGTTGTTTGTTTAGGAGATCACTAACTCTGTTTTTCTTTTACTTTATAGATACGATGAATAGGCAAGATTCTATGCTTGGAAGTCTTGGTTCAGCGCGCCAGTCATCGAGTTCGTATTATGAGTCCCGCCGGAGGGAGGATGATAGAAACCGCGATCGCGGTTACTCCAGCCAAGAGCGTTATGAGAGGGATAGGGATAGAGATAGAGAGAACAAATATCGCTCTCGATCGCGTTCTCCACCTCCTCGAGTCCCTCCACAACCTCCAGGCCACGGAAAACAACCAGTAGAGCCTCATCGTCAAAAACCATCTTCTCAAACTTCTAGGCCCGAATCACAACGTCGTAGGACTGAGGTCGAACCTCTCACTATTGCCAAACAAGCCATCACTGAGCCCACTGGGGAAGGGGCTATCAAAATTGCCCAGTTAAGAAAAGATTTCCCGAACGTTTGCTTCGACGGCTTTATCTTCCCTCCTCACTTAAAGAAAATCCCCTCTAAGGCTAAACAAACGATGCACAACTATATTCATGATATCTATACCCAATACAAGGAGTGGATGATAGCCGTGGATAAAGCGTCGGCGGTGGCTTTTGAGCAAGCGAAAATAATTGAGAAGTTAGAAACCGACCTCACTCAAAAGGACCGTATTATCCAAGTGCTCAATGATGAAGCTGAATCCTCTCGAAAATCTGAAATAGAGGCCACCGAAAAAGCTGATGAGGCGACTCAATCTATGGAAAGAATGCGACAAACGCATTTCGCTCTGGTGGAGCAGATGGGCCACCGAAACACTATAGTTACAACTGAAAGGGACGCTGCTCTGAAAGAACTCAACGAGCTTAAAGCCAAATTTTCTGAAATCATTAATGAAAAAGATGATGCGAACAAAGAAGCCGAGGAGGCGTGCGAACAAGCGGTGGTGCTTTGGGATGAAAAGGATGCAGTCGAACTTAAAGTTCGGGAGGCCGAGGCTAAGGATGAGGAGGAAGTTAAGATGATTGAGGCCAGGTTAGAGGCCGATATTGAAGATCTCCTGATTACGTACAATATCAGAGTGCTGAAGTACAGGGATCTAACCTGGCTTGACAATTATCCAACACATCTATATAACGCTTGGGGCCGGTTGGTGCAGGACGAAAAAACTGGGCAACAAGCGGAATTGGTTGACGAGTTCGAGCTCGAGAACCAGGTTTTGAACGAAGATGAGCGGAAAGTTCTCCATGATACGGCAATCTCATATGAAAAGGAGAAACTTGGCATTCAACACTTGAAGGTTGGAGAAGGCTCTGGTGTCGAGCATCACGATATAAGTTCTGAAACTCTTGCGCCGACTCAGCCTAAATCCACACCTGCGGTTGATCCTCAACCCATTCTTACTTATAAGCCGGATCAACCGCAGATTTCTCCAGCCCGCGAGCAAGTCTCTGAAGCTGATCTGCCACCCGTGAGCCAAACTAAGGAAGGTACTCTGAACATTTTTATGCTTATCCGAAATCGAAAGCGTCACTTGAAATAATTACAAACAGTCCTTCCTTTGTTTTTATCCAGTGATCGGAGCAACATCAGTCATGCCTCCTGCAACTCGAGAATCACATCATGTGCAGGAGGCCATCATAACTGAAGCGACCACCACAACGACCACGACACCAATTGACGAAGCACAGGGAAGCACACTTACTTTCGATGAGGAGATGATGGATGAGCTTCTTGGTCATCACAGTGATCCCTTTGCCGATTTGCCATTCGTTATGGGTAGAAGCGCACCAATGACAAGTTCTTCGACCCCAACTGCAGGAGTCCGCGGCGATGCACAAACGCTTCATGAAGAAGAACTTATAGCCGAAATCAACGCTGAGATGGAGGCAGCCGCACGGGGCAGTGACTTTGGAAGTGGAATGGTGGGACCTGGTCCAACCCCTTTACGGATGATATCTTTGGGAGGAACGGTCGTTGAGACAAGTGTGCCTATCCCGCCACCTACTGTTGATCCTGTCCCTCCGACTCCGCCTTCAAGAAGCATTCCAATACATTTGAGTTCGGAGGAGGAAATTGATATAATGCCCCCGACTAGAGATCGGCCGCCGAAAGGCAAGGGCTCAAAGAGAAAACCAAGTGACAACTTCAGCGGGTTCACACCGAAGAAGAAACCGAGAAAGAAAAAAGAGTAGATACGTCTCTTCGGCTTATTTTTGTGTAGATAGGAATTTCTTTAGCTTTTGTTGGCCGTGTATAGATGCAGGTTCGGTCCCTGCTAGTAGGATTTTTTGGGATAAACTTGTACTTAATTTTCTTCCACAAATAGTTGAAATGAAATTCCATTTTGACTTCAACTTAATTTTCGTTTATTTGCTTAAGTGTTCCAGCATTTTAACTTCAGTCTGGTACGCCTGTGAAGTTTCAACCTTTGGATTGGATCTGAGTTTATTTGTTAAGTCCTGTAATCACAACTATGAGTCATGACCGAACGTCAAGCCGGATTCCGATGCTGCACTGTCTCAGTCAGTGATTGGCACTTGAGTTCTGCCCCCAGTTTCAGGGATGAATTGTAAAGATCAGGTGGAAATTGTGTTTTGCTTTCAACACATCGAGCTTAACGTTGTTGAATTGATGCTGAAACAAGGAAAATTCGAGTGGTCGAATCACACTCGCTCCTCTATCGACAATTGCATCCGCACTCCGGGGATTTGCATTTGAACGTTGGCGGTCGGTCACGCCTACTTAAGTTTCAAGGATATGTCCATGCTCCGGGGACTTAAGTTATTTTATGGGCGGTCACTTACAACCGCTTGATACTTAGCATTCCGTCCATACTCTGAGGACTTAAATTAGTTTTCGGATGGTCAGTCGCACCCAATTCACGTTTAAACTCCAATTCACTCTCTGGGGATTTCGAGTTGATTTGTGTTACGGATGATCGATTCTTGTCCAGTTTATGTTTAAACTCCAATCCGCGCTCCGAGGACTTAGGGTTAATCGCTGCCGATACTCTGGTTTGCACTCCGGGAACCCGAAGTTAGCTAACGTTTGTACTCCAGTTCGCACTCCGGGAATCTGAAGTTAGTTGATGTTGACACTCCGGTTCACACTTTGGGAATCCGGAGTTAGTTGATGTTTATACTCCAGTTCGCGCTCTGGGAACTTGGAGTTGGCCGACAGATGGTCAGTCACATCTGTTCAGGCTCTAGGATTTCGTTCGCACTCCGGGAACGACGAATCTATCAAGATCATGGATGGTCGGTTCACATCCACCCTGAGTTAAAATGCGAGGTCGTTAGATGGATGGATCCATCCTCCTCAAACTTGTTCAAGATACGGGCGAAGTAGTTAGGTGGACGAATCCATCCTCTTCAAGACCGTATTTGTAAGTTTATACTCCAGTTCACACTTTGGGAATCTGTAGTTGGTTAAAGGATTGTCGTGTATCAATCCTTTTTTGACTTCAGTGTGATGACTTGTCCCCGAGCTCAGGTTTCACTTAGCAAGTGACCGGTCGTATCACAGTCACTCCCTATTTTGAATAAATTCCACCGTAGGATGGAACTTAGCTCTCTGTGCATTGTGATGATTGAATGACGCATTTTATAAATCACTGCTCTGGCTCGAAGAGATTGCATTTATTGCTAAAATAAGAAAATACGGCAAAATCAGTTGCCTTATTACAAATTCAAATTTCGAAATGTAGAAACAAATTGCAAATGAAAAGTAGACTGAATAAATAAACAGAGCCTGTCATGTGTAGTAGCAACAAAGACTTCGCTGTTCCAGGCTCTCGGAAGAGTTAGACCGTCAACAGTCGATAATTTGAATGTGCCATCTCCGAGCTTTCGTTCAATAACATACGGCCCTTCCCAGGTTGGCTTCATATGTGAAGGGACCGGGTAAATTCTCTTAAGGACGAGATCGCCAAGTTCAAAGGTTCGGGGTCGGACCTTGGCATTGTACAATCAGGCGACTCGACTTCGGTATGCGGCTGCCCTCAAATCAGCCTCTTCACGCTTCTCATCCAATAAATCCAGAGATTCGGCAAATAGTATAGCATTTGTCTTTGGGTCATAGTATGTCACAAAATGAGAAGGTACTTCTAATTCGACTGGAATAACAGCTTCTGAACCATAAGAAAGAGAGAACGGGATGTGGCCGGTCACGAACTTGTGGGTTGTTCGGTAGACCCATAAGGCCATAGGAAGTTCATCGACCCATTTGCCCACGGCTTTTTCTAGTCGTTTCTTCAGAATAGACTTTATAACTTTATTAACAGCTTCGACTTGTCCATTCGCTTGAGCGTGTGCAACTGCGGAGAATTTCTTCTAAATGTGGAATCGTTGACAGAAATCCTTAAATTCAACACTTTCGAATTGGGTTCCATTATTAGTGATGATAGTATGTGGGAGACCAAATTGGCAGATGATGTTGCGCACTACAAAGTTGATCCCCTTTTTTGTTGTGATTGTGGCAAGGGGTTCAGCTTCCGCCCACTTGGTAAAGTAATCAACTGCTACGATGGCATACTTCGCACCACCTTTGACTAGAGGTAGAGAGCCAATAATGTCAATGCCCCATACTGCAAACGGCCATGGACTGACCATTTGAGTAATTTCGGTAGGTGGGGCTCTTGGAATTCGAGAGTGCTTTTGACATTTGTCACATTTTCTGGCATAATTCGATGCATCGCGATTTACGGTCGGCCAATAGTATCCATATCGGAGTACTTTATTGGCAAGGGCTTGCCCCCCGGTGTGATCACCACATTCTCCTTCGTGCACATCATGCAATAGGCGTTTGATTTCATCGCATGCGATACACCGGAGTAAAGGAACAGAGTATCCTCTTCTATACATGACTCCATTCTGAACAGTGAACCGCGAAGCTTTTCGAATAATCTATCTCTTTTCACTCCTGCGCTCTGGCAGGGTTCCGTGCTTAAGATAATTTCTGAACGGAGTCATCCATGACCCCTTATCGGGAATAACCTCAAATATCCAATCTGTCTCCATTCGGTCAATGCTCGGGGAAGCTAACGTCTCTACGGGAACGAGTCCCATTATTGTGCCTCGCCTGTACTGTCTAACTTTGCTAATGAATCGGCTTTCTGATTGCGCTCTCGGGGTATGCAGTAGATGGCATAATAATCGAACTGATTTAGTATCTCCTGGACTTGAGCTAAATAAGCAGCCAGCCTTCGGTCTTTGGCTTGGTATTCCCCCCGAACTTGACACACGACCAATTGTGAATCACAATAAATCTCCACAGCAATGATTTTCAAATCTCTGGAAAGTCTCAATCCGGCAAGGCTTCATACTCAGCTTCGTTGTTGGTCGCACGAAAATCAAACTTTAAAGCATAGATATAGATCAACCTTCAAGAATTTCAAGTACAACCCCTGCACCTAAGCAACGGTCATTTGATGCACCATCAGTATGCAACTTCCACATATACTTTGGAGATTCACTTGTTTCAGGCAAGTCCTCTAGGATGGTAAATTCAGCTATGAAATCTACTAGGACTTGTCCTTGAATGGCTCGCCTTGGAGTGTATGTAATGTCAAACTGACTTAACTCAATATTCCATTTGAGTAACCTACCAGACGTCTCAGGCTGCATAAGGACCCGTCGTAACGGCTGGTCGGTGTAAACGCTGATAGGATGAGCCTGGAAATACGGATGGAGCTTCCTTGAGGCAATAACAAGATAATAAGTCAACTTCTCTAGCTTCGGATAATTTCTATCATCTCCGGTTAGTCGTTTGCTAATATAGTAGACCAGCTTTTGTACTCGGTCTTCCTCCCGAACCAGGGCAGCATTGATTGCATTTTCTGACACTGCCAAGTAAATGTACAACTTCTCGTGATCAATAGGCTTTGACAGAATAGGCGGTGTGGAGAGGTGTTAGATTAGCGCTCGGAATGCGCCCTCACATTTTGTAGTCCATTTAAAGTTCTGTTTCCCTTTTCTAATCAAATCGAAGAAGGGAATGCATTTGTCATTGGATTTTGAAATGAACCTTCTTAATGCTGCTACTTTCCCATTGAGGCTCTGGACTTGTTTTATAGTTCTCGGAGTTTCTAGATTTTCGATTGCCCAGATCTTTTCAGGATTGGCTTTGATTCCTCGAGTGTTGACGATAAACCCAAGGAATTTTCCTGATGCGACCCAAAAGTGACATTTCAACGGATTGAGCTTCATTCTGTATTCTCAGAGGATATTAAACATTGACTCCATGTCTTTGATATGATTAGTGGAGAATAGCAACTTCATGAGCATATCGTCCTTATATACTTCCATCGTTTTTCCAATCTGGTTAGCGAACATTCGATTAACTAACCGTTGATAAGTTGCCCCAGCATTCTTGAGTCCAAAAGGCATAACATTATAGCAGTAAAGCCCCATATTGGTTATGAAGCTGGTATGCTCATGGTCGGGCAAGTGCATGGGTATTTGATTGTAACCGGAATATGCATCCATGAAGGATTGGAGCTCATGTCCAGCTGTTGAGTCTACGAGCTGATCGATTCAGGGAAGTGGAAAACTATCTTTAGGGCAAGCTTTATTCAGACCAGAGTAATCGATGCATGTTCTCCATTTCCCATTTGGCTTTCGGACAAGTATAGGATTTGACACCCATTCTGGATATAACGCATCTTGAATAAATCCATTCGATTTAAGCTTATCTTTCCTTAAGGGTGGTAGATCTCTCTGGATCCATACCACACCTTTTTTGTTTGACCGGGACGTGCCGCGGGTCAATGTTCAATGTGTGGCTCGTGATTTCCAGAGAGATTCCACACATTTCAGAGTGTGTCGAGGCAAACACGTCAAGGTTTGCCCAAAGAAATTCAACCAATTCCTCTTGCATCTGTTGGCTTAGCTGAGATCCAATCTTTATCATTCTAGAATCGTCATTATCGTCGATCGAAACATCGATCGTCAATTCGGCCGGAGAAGCTTGACTATCTTTACCTTCACCTTCACTTTCGGTATCTCTCGGGTCAAGATCTCTTTGGAATTGGTTGGGGTGCCCGGGCCTGGGCCAGGCATCAATTGTCAATTCTCAGCAAAGAGGACGTAGAGAGATTCCTCCACGCCCTTCCCTTTTTCTCTTCGCTGCGCATCTCGCAGCTCGGCAACATAATATGCTCGTCTAGCAGCCTGATCTCCTTGAACGACTCCAACCCCATGATCGGTAGGGAACTTTAGAGTCAGACACCAAGGGGCAATAGCAACCCTGAACTCAGCTAGGGCCGGTCGGCCCAAGAAAGCATTTTATGGCGAGTCTATATCCAACACCACAAATTGTAACATCCGGACTCTTCGGCGTTCTCCAATTCCTAACTCCACTAGCAACTCCACCATCCCAGTGGGTATTGTCGCACTTCCATTGAAGCAATGGATACTGTACTAACAAGGCCTCAGATCCTTTGCTTCCATTTTCATCTGATCATAGGCGCGCTTGAACAATATATTCACAGAACTTCCACTGTCTACCAAGATCCTCTTCATCCAAGCAGGACCTACTTGAGCTGATATGACAAGTGGATCGATGGTTGGGGCTTCGATCCTGTCGGTATCTCTGTCTTGGAAGACGATGTCGTCAGTCATCGTCTTTTGTTGCTTGGCTGGAGCCCTATCCTCCAAACTACTACAACACTCGAAGCTCGCATGCTTAATAGAACTGGCATACGACTCCATTTCCTTTCAGTTTCGGTCTGCTGGATGAGGACCACCACTAACTGTATTTATCACTAACCTCCCGCCAGTATGAGCGGGTTCCTCCTGTCTTGCCTGATTTGGTACATGATTTTGATTCGATGGGCCCGCACCTCCAGACTGAAACGCCCGTACAAACTGCTCCAACTTTCTCTCCCGTATCAACTTTTCGATGATATCCTGCAAGTGATGGCACTCATCCATGTTATGGCCATAGCTTTCGTGGAATCTACAAAACTTCCCTATTTGAATCTGTTTCTCCGATGACTGTTTCGGAGCAGGTTTCTTATACTGAATAGTATTGCAGGTTCATAAATACACATTTTCCAATGACGTGTTCAAAGGAGTATAATTATCAAACATAGGAGCCCTACATCGTGGACCACAATTCTGATCCCGTTTCCTATTTTGATTACCCTCGCCTTTATGTTGATTTTGTTTATTCCGAATGTTCAATTGCACTTTTCCAGAACTCTCCCCGGATTTTTTAACAGCAACATTGCTCTAAATTCCTTCCACATTAGGCCATGCGTCATCCTTTTTCCTAGACTGTTTCGCATCCTCCCTTCTCAAGAACTGGGCTGCCTTAGAATAGAAATGGTCCAATGACGTAGGAGATTTTCCGGCCAACCAGTTGCCGAATTCAGAATCGGGATCAATCCCCTTTTTCAATGCCATTAGAATGGAGTTATCATTACGGTTGCTGATCTCAGCGCATGCAGCATGAAATTTCTCTAAATAACGTCTGAGTGTCTCTCCGGGAGCTTGAGTGACATTGAATAAAGTATTAACATCCTTCGGCCTTGTAACATGAATCCGGAACTGCTCAACAAACTTTGTTGCCAACTGATCAAAACACGAGATAGATCGAGGTGGCAGTCGGGTAAACCACATAGTCGCTATGCCCCCTAGAGAGATCGAGAAGCTCCGACACTTAACTGCATCATCAGCTCATGCAGCATTCATCAACCACTCATACTTTAAGATGTGTTGATTGGGATCAGAGCTCCATTCATAAACCGGTAAAGTCGGCATCCTGAATCGTCGAGGTGGTTCAGCATAGAGTATCTCATCTGTAAAAGGAGTATGACTTCGGGAGATTCCCCAGTCGTCATTAGTGAGGCCTTGACTCTCTTGGATCATCTGACGAATTATCGTCGGGATGTCTGGCATTTGTACATTTTGAGCACGCTGGGCCAAGGTATGGTCGGGTTCTATAATGCAAGGTTGGACCGGTCGCGGTCGACATCTTGCCTCCTTGGTTCGAAGTTCTCTGGAACATATGGTTCGCGAGTATGTTCATGCTGGCGATGGTTCGGATCTGTCCGATTTCGGGCATCAACTCCCGGTTCAGTAGCAGTGGTGTTAGTGCGGTTGTCTGTAACATGATATGGAATAGTACCTCTTGGGGAGGAGGGTCCAGTCTGATGGTTGGCTGACGAGCCAACTCTCAATTGCCCAAGGTTCAGTGCATGCTGATGTCCAGTAGCTTGAGTGTAACTCCCATCTAGCCGTGGGTGCGTAGATCTATGATGGTAATCAGAAGAGGCTGAACTCTTGGTGGAGGATTGGGAAGCTTGATCCCTCCTAGATCTCCTTCGTTATTGACGGTTCAGTTGGTTGGTCAGTTCCGCATTAGCACAGAGCTATTGAGTGAGCTGTTGGCGGCTCTGAGTCAGTTCTTGCATTAGCATTTGGAATTCTTCCCGGGTGATAGGGCCTTGCGGATCTAAGGGTCTGGCAGCATTCTGGTCGGCAGGAGGTAACTGTACGGGGTTCTGTCTATCCCGTCCTTCTGGATCTGCGTCAGTTGATGTGGTCCTAGTGTTAACCATGATGGGTAGCGAAGCTCTTTCCTAGACTTGATGCAAATCTGAATAGGATGGAAGAACTTTCAACTGGAAATCTGGATCTTCTTCTTAGATTTATGCAATCCGATATCGATAGTAGATCCAACGAGCAGAAGAAAAACTGGGTTCTCTCAGTGAAAGCACCAAAGTGTTTGTACCAAAATTGGACACAACACTCTTCGGAAGTGTTTGAAGAGATGAAATGAAGAAAGTAAATGTAAAAAGAGGATTATCTAACAAACACTCCAAACAATAACCAGAAAAACAGCAAAAGAACGCAGAGATTTAGAGTGGTTCGGCGTGTTGCCTACGTCCACTATGAAATGATTGATTTTTATTAACTTTTGCTTGCTGGTTACAGCAGATTACAACAATAAATTTCGAGTACAACAGTGATTTTTGAGTGCAACAGTGATTTCGGCAGAGTCTGGACGTCGAAGAGCCAAAAAGTCCCTTTTCTGTAGGTTCTGGGCTGCTATTTATAGGCGTAGGCTGCAAATATCTCGCTTAGATCTCGGAAGACCTCTTCTCTTACGTGGGTGGGCCCACACAATCGATCCCATGACATTTGCACTCGGTCCGTGATCGATACGAACGAATTTCGTATCGATCGAAATTTCATCCAATCGAGTCAAAATCGATCATGAACATTCTTGAGGATGTACGCAAGCTCCTATGAAAATTTGGTGGCATTTGGACTTGTAGATTTTGAGTTATGATCGATGCAAGTTTGAATTTATTAAAGACTGTTGAATTCACATCGATCTGCTTCGCATCGCTCTGTTCGTATCGATCCGAGCACGTGCCTGCATGTTGACGTGGCGCTAACTCCTCGGATCGATCCACTTTTCGTGTCGAGTGATTGAGTCCTTCATAGGGATGTATCTTGTTCGTATCGATCCAGTTGAGCCTTATTCGTATCGATCGCAACTGTTATGTCCGTATCGATTGTCTTTGCTTTTTTTGTATCGATCGACTGCATCTCACTTCGTATCGATGGCTGGGGGCCATTTCGTATCGAGAGTTGGAGGTCATTTTCGTATCGTTCGTTCGATGTTTCATTCGTATCGATCGTTGATCGATCGATACGAGCTGTGCAATTGGAATCGATACGAATTGATTCCAATTGATGGATACGAAGTCGAACCAGGCCAAGTGGAAACGAAGTTGAGTGTACGTGATGGATATAAACAGATGGATGCGAAATGATGGATACGAACAGATGGATGGAAATGATGGATGTGTGTGAGTTGATTTCCTTGGTTTACATCGATCGTATCTTGAGCATACGAACTCCGATTGACTTGAAATTTGGAACATTAACTTACATAGCTTTGCTTGTCTTGTCATATCAATTGTAGCTTGATCCAAACTCGGGCAAAATTTACTGGTACCCATAGTAGATCTGTGTATAACCGTTTTTTGGGACGAACTGTCTTTGATTTCTAGTCAACTCCTTGGTATCATGGCCTTGCCAAAAGGCGGGATAATATTTGTAAATTTTTTGAATGGATCGATCCTCCACAGACGGAAAGGGGAGGTCCAATACGCCCTTGAGATGCAAGCTAACGTTAGTCACTTGGAGAGGATGAATATTGCAATTCGGAATGAAATGCTTGTAGGGTGCTACCGGTTACCACACGATTGACCATATGTTTTTCTATATTGGTAGTTCTGTTGTATCAGGTGTTATTTGTCTGTGTTAACTTGCGTTTGTTCATTTGTCAATCCTATGTTTTATATCGTGTCGTATCCTGTTGTTGTACGGAATGATATTGTGTTTTATATCATGTCGTATCCTGTTGTTTTACAGCAGTTTCAGTACTGCCAATTTTTGAAAATTCGCCTTTGGGCAAATTCTCAAAATTCGCCATCGGGCGAATTCCCAAAATTCGCCTTCGGGTGAATTTTCAAAATTTGCACAATGGCATCTTTTCCAAAGTCACCAGTACAGAAACTACTTTATATCCAGTCAGCTAAACCATTCACCTCTTCATAACAAACTCCTAGTTTTTCAGATCTGAATAACCCATTTTCTTCCACCTTAGATCCCCAAACAACAAAACTCAATTACTTTCAATATTCTGTTGGTTGTTGCCATAGAATCCTTGCTGATCTACACAAACATCTTCACTACATCTCTTCATCAAAATTAGTAAGTAAATTAAAAACCCTAGCTTTGTTACATCTATTGAAATATTTCCATATGAATGGCTAGAAATTAGTTGGTCAAATAAAAAATATTCGTTTGTAGAATGGCCAGAAATCTCATTCCCACACTTTGCTACTACGACGGTGAATTGATCGTCGATGAACAAAAAATGGGAAGTATGTCGTAGGTTTTTGTAAACCAGGGAGAGTATGCAAAGGTTGCACACTATTTGAGTTGAAAGAATCTGTGTACAAAGCGACAAAAATAAGCGCAATCGAATTTGATATT
The DNA here is from genome assembly GCA_030737815.1 of Allium fistulosum. Lineage (NCBI taxonomy): Eukaryota > Viridiplantae > Streptophyta > Magnoliopsida > Asparagales > Amaryllidaceae > Allium > Allium fistulosum. The sequence goes on along the minus strand of CM060901.1, from coordinate 1,417,790,270 downwards.
GAGTTGGTGGTTAACTGGCCTACGGATTTGGGTTCAAAAGCAATAACACTTTCAGACGATGGGGATGTTGAAGTTATGTTTTCTGCGGTTACCAAATCCATTGAGTTGTATGTTGGGAAAGTTGCAAAAGAAAATATGCAAGAACATGTACCATCTCTTATCGTTAGTACATGAATAGAGTATTTTACAGATATGCTGGAAACTGATAATCCTTCAGCAAGCTTAGGTTCTCATACTTATAGTAATCCATATGTACATGCTGAGGGTCATGGTCCTCCTCCCATAAACTATGGTTTCATGCCTTACATGTTGTCGCAACCAACTCCAGAACAATACTTTTCGTACTACACACCACCTACGATGCTTCCAAGGTATCGTTGTTAATATTCGTAATTTGCGTGTACCATTTTAAATTACAAATGCCTAATAGTATCGTCTTACACAATCAGCTTCCAACAACAAATGCATCAACAAAATGTCTGTGCCAAACAACCAAATATTCATTTGTCGCAACCGGCATATCCTACCCCATCAGAAATATATGATATGAGTCAAAGGTATGTGTTGCAATTTATTTGGGCAATGTTCACTATCTAATCTAGCTTCGTACTAAAATACTTTTGTTAACATATTTACAAGACTTGAGGATACCGCTGCAGAATGTAGTGCTGGACCATCACAACACTCACATGATTCAAATATTGACATTGATTTGGATGTAGATATAGATAGAGATATCGGACATGATCCTCTAATTGATAGTATGGCTGTTGCGACGAGGACTAATAATGATGCATATTAGGTAGAATGAATGCAGGTGAACAATGAACCGTTGAACTATGACTTTCAAAACGTAGATGATGTTGAAGGTGATGGTGATGAAGCTCAAATGGAAGTATCGTTGGATGATGATCTATGTACCGCACAATTGATGACAAGATCGGTTGTTGCCAATCTATAATTTACTGGGGAAAATATTTCAACTTCTTGCATACAAAATGGATTTGCTGTTGGGATGGTATTTGAAAGTAAACAAAAGCTTCTACACCAATTAACCGAATGGTCAATTCTACATGGAGTTTCATAGAAGCCGATCAAGTCGAATAAAACTATGTACACTGCTATATGTAATGTTGACACTAACTGTCCATGGAGAATACATGCAATAGTGTCAAAGAAATCACAATTTAGATGGTGGGAAATCAGAAAGTTGCCTAGTGAACATAACTGTGTCAATCTTACAGTTAATTCCAACCACAAGCAAGCCACTTCTAATTTTCTTGTGTCAAAAATCATGTCTTTTGTCAAGGTCGATTTGGATATCTCAGCAGGTATAGTCCAAGTGCTTGTTGACGACCAACTGTTCATCAAAATTAGTTACATGAAAGCTTGGCAAACATTAAGTAAAACAGTAGAAAGAATTTATGGTGATTGGGCCGAATCGTATGCGACTTTGCCTCAATATTTCGAGGAAATAAAGAGAAGTAATCCGGGGACTGTTGGACATGTGACCCACGATGAAGTTGGAGTATTTGATCGTGCATTTTGGGAATTTGACCCTTGCATTATAGGTTTTCTACATTGCCGGCCATTGTTATGTATTGACGGGACACATTTGTAACGTAAATACAAAGGGACATTTCTTGTTGCTACTACTGTAGATGCGGATGACTGTCTGTTTCCATTAGCTTATGCAGTTGTCGAATCTGAGTCATATGATAAGTGGGGTTGGTTTTTTTTCTTGCATGCATGAATTCATTCACAGTGTTTTCAATTGTCGTATTACTTTCATATCGGATCGAATGAAAGGAATTTCGAAAGCTTTACAGGACAAATGGCGAGAACCACACAAACATAGGTTTTTTTGCAAGACATCTTAAAGCTAATTTTCAAATAGCAGGTTTTAGGGATAAACGACTTACAGGTTTGTTTTATTCGTCTGCCTGTGCTTCAGAAGCAGTTGAGTAAAACAAAATCAGAGAAGAAATTAAAGCTACAAATCCATGGGCTCATAAATGGATTGAAAGAAGTTTAGGGAATTTTTAAGAAAATTAGGCCCTATGCAAAGATGATGGAGGATGCTTTCATGTTATGATCACCAATGCATCCGAAAGTTTTAATGGTGTACTGAAAGGTGCTCGATCATTACCTATAAAGGCATTGGTTGCACGAACCTTCTTTCGATCGGTTGAATATTTTTGTAAGAGACAGGAAACCGCAGATGCTATCACAACACGTTTGACTCCAAAAGGGGAAGCTAAAATAGCAAATCGGGATAATGAAGCCCGTCGTTGTAGACTAGTTCGATTTAGTCGAACGGAATGGCAAGTGATTCATTGCTACGACGATGAATTTAAAGTGATAATTAATGCTACTAACTGCTCATGTACATGCAACATCCCACTAGTGCAAAAATTACCATGTCCTAATGTAATGGCGGCTTGTTCGGCACAGGATTACGGTGCTAATAGAGCATATCATGATTTCGCATCAGAGTGGTACTCTATTCAAAGTTACAGAGCTTCATATCAGTCGGAGTTTCATCCCGTGCATGATAAGAAATACTGGGGACCATACAACGGTCCACAGATATTGCTTCCACCTACAAAAAGACAACCCAGACGACCCAAATCTACGAGGATAAAAAATGTTATGGACGAGCATTAAACGCCTAAAACAAACAGGTGCAGCAAATGTGGATCGCAGGACTATAACAATAAGCGATGTACTTCAGTGACCTAAACTTTAATTATATAATGTATGATTGCTTAATGAATTAAGATTATGTGTATTCAACTTTAAGTGAATGTAAATTCTATGTATCGAACTACATAGTTATGTATCAGACTTTGTATCTGTTATCCCACCTTTTGGTCAAGGCTGGAATATCAACAAATTGGCAAGGAACGATGGATATTAGGATCAGGGATCGATTAGAAACAAGGCTGCAATGGATGTCGTCAAAATTTGGCCGGGCTCCGATCGGGACGGAATCGATTGGAGATGATGATCAATGCTAGAAAAGGCTACATTTCAAATTTCAGGTTAATCGGAGTTCGTATGGAGGAGATATGATTGATACAAGTTAAAAGGATATGTTGTTCGTATCCATCGGTGAGCTGAGGTGATGGTTTGTTCGAATCCATCTTATTCGCATCCATCAGGAAATCATCACATTGGCTTGTTCGAATCGATCGGTTTCGTATCCATCAGAATGACATCACCTCAACCTATTCGAATCTATCCTAGAACTTTGTTCGAATCGGAGTTGTTCGAATCCATCCGGTATTGGACTCCTCGTATCGATCCAGAAGCGGTAACATTGTATCGGTTTAGCTCGTATCCATCGTGGGCAAAACACTTCGTATCAACTAGGGGTAGACCCGGTTCGAATCGATTACAGAGGCTTGGTTCGTATCCATGTGGTTCGTGGTTATTCGAATCAATAGCGCATAAGTCCTTGTTCATATTCATACTCAAAGTGGTCACTTCGTGTCGATAGCAGTTGCTGTGATCGATATGCAGTGCGCCAATAATAATCGATGCGAACAAGGGCTACGTCGAATCGATAATTGTTTCGAATAAAGACAGAAACACATAGATGCGAATAAATGGTTGATACGAGCGAAGCTTCGGCGCTAGATGTGAATGACTCGTTCGACTCGGCAAAAAAGGTGGAGCGATCCAAGAATTCCGCACCATGTCACCTCACGCGCACGTGCCTTGATCGAGTCAAACAGATGGGTACGAAACATGGATTCGAACGCGGTAGTGTTCACGAAAGTGCAATCTTGCATCGATCATATCTCACGATCTACAGATCCAAATGCTATGAAATTTTCACAGGAGCTTACGCACAAGGTAAAGAATGTCTCTGCCAAGTTTCAGCTCGACTGGATGATTTCTTGGTCGATACGAAATGGATCCGTATCGATCACAGATCGAGTCGAAACTTGGCGGGGTCGGTCGCGTGGGCCCACTCACGTGCCAGAAGAAGTCTCCCGAAGTTTGAGCGCGATATCAGCCTCCTATGCCTATAAATAGCCATCTGAAGCCTACAGAAAAAGGATCTTTTGGCCATCCGACGACCAGACTCTGCCAGATTGGACTTTGCACTTCATCATTACTGTTCTATTTGAATTTCCTCACTGAAATCTGTTGTAATCAATTGTAATCAGCGAAGGACATCAATAAAAGATAAATCTTTGAAGTGGACGTAGGCCGGAGATAGCCGAACCACTATAAATATCATGTTTCTGCTTGTTATTCCTGGATTGTTGTTTGTTGTTTGCTTGAATCTGTGATTTGTATTTGGAATATTGCTGATTTATATTCATAATTTGGTGCTTTCAAGATACTTGGGGTTTGTGACCATTTTTGGCGCAAACACTTTGGTGCTTTCACTGAGAAGGACTAGCACCCGCTACATCGGATTGAAGTTCAGATTTGGAAAGCGTGAAGAGTTTAGATTTGAAAGACAATGACTCGACAAACAAGACAAAGAGCTGAGAGAAGTCAACAAGGAGGAAGTCAAGAGGCATCCTCCGGAGCTGGAGAAGGACAAGCTTCGATTTACATACCAGAGACGAAATGGAAGCTATGACAAATTCATTGCATGAGAGGTTGTTGAAGAGTCAACAGGATATGATGCAGACTTTCTTCGAGCAGATGAGAGCTGCAGGGACACAGAACCTTGGACCAACTACAGCGACTGCAAATGTGGAACAAGGAACTAGGGTTGCGGAACCCAACAGAGGACAGAATACAGAATTAGAGGGCAATCAACAAAGGCTTGGGGGCAGACCCACAGGACCTGACACTGGAAGACCTTTTGATGGAGCCCAACAGGCTAGGATGAACGCTGATGTTAATGAACCGCATGAAGAATATGAATCAGATTTCCCTAAAGGACATGTGGGGCAACCTTTGACTGACAATGCTGGATTAGTCGAGATTATTAGGAGAACTATGCGTGGAGGTTTGATCAATAGAGATCTGGAAGGAGTAAACAGGAGTCCGTTTACTCGGGAAATTAGGACAGCTCAGAATCTACCCAAGTTCAAGCTGCCTAGCGTGGAAGTGTATGATGGCAAGGCTGACCCAACCGATCACTTGATGAGATACACTAGACACGTGGAAGTGCTGGGGGCATCGGAGGAAGTAATGGCCCGATGTTTCCCTTTATACTTGACGGACCTAGCTGCAATGTGGTTCAGGCAGCTGGGAGAAGGATCTATCAGGACCTGGAGGGAGTTGGTGGACAGGTTTTTGGGACAGTTTCGGGTTCATATCAAGAGACCAAAGAACATAATGACGCTAACGTCGGTAAAGCAAAGGACGGATGAATCACTTAGAGCTTTTCTAACTCGATTCAATGCGGCGGTTTCTTTGGTGGATCGGCCGGATCCATCGATGGTTTTGATGGCGGCGGTGTTGGGAGTCGGAGAGGATTCAGATTTTAAGGTATCTTTAGTACGAGACCCACCACTGGATCTTAGGGAATTCTTTCATGAAGCTGAAAGGTTCCTTCGGCAAGAAGACGCATGTATGGATTTAAAGTTAAAGGAGGCGAATGCGACTGAGGGTGGAGGACCATCCAACGGAAACCCGGATAAAGACAAAGGAAAGAGGAAGCTGGATGACGATTCAGGAAAAGCCAGGAAGCGATGGAAGGATCCAAAGTTTTCCACATACACGGGATTAAACGAGACGCTGGAGCGGACATACATGGAAACCCGGAATCGCCTTCCTTACCGAAGGCCGTCTAGGAGAGAACCATCCGAGTGGGAGAGGGCATCAGGAAGGCATTGTCTCTTCCACGATTTGGACGGGCATGATACCAACAGCTGCAGGCACTTAAAGGACATAGTTGAGGAGCATGTGAGGAATGGACAATTGAGGCAGTATGTTGGGGCACAGAATGCAGCGGTGGAATAGGAGCAACCATCGCCTACCTCAAACCATGATGATGTGAGGCCCAGGAATGATGGTCGATTGGTTATCAATTGACCGGGATAGTATGAAATAAGTAACAAACCATTAGCAAGCAACCGAGTCGTTTACACATGTATAGGGATAGAGATAGCCCCTAGGCATGCTCTGAATGATGATAGGCCGCGAAGCTATGGTTTGTGAAATCTGTTTCTTATTTTTGGATTGGACGCTCGTTATTCTGGTTTGGTTTTGGAGTTTGGTTTGAACTCCTAGTTTTATTTTCTTTTTAACTTGGATTCTCGTTTTGGATGATTGTTTTCTGTTATGGATGTTGATTCGAATTTCTGATTTGATTTCGATTTTGGATTGGATTTTGATTGGATTTTTGTCTGGTTTTTGGTAAATGGTCATCGGGTATGGATAATACCTGGCAAGGGGTGAGTCACTTTGCCTGAACGAGATGAATCGACTTACTTAGGTCGGCGAGTGTGGACAACGCTCGACAAGGGTTCGGAGTGACCAGGATTCGGCCTAGGACTTAGGCCTTATATTATCGGTTATTATTTCATGTCGTTGGGTATGGAATATGCTCAACAAGGGTCCGGAGTGACCAGAACTCGGCTTAGGACTTAAGCCCCGGCATTATCTACGTCCAGGGACACTGGACCACGATCGTCGAGTGTGGATTGCGCTTGGCAAGAACCCAGAGAGGTTACGGATTTGAACAGCGACCCGAAGAGGTCCAGGATTCGGCTTAGGACTTAAGCCATGGCACTACTCAACATACAGGGACACTGGACCACGATCATCAGGTGCGGATTGCGCTCGGCAAGAACCCGAAGAGGTTAAGTCAACGTCCAGGGACATTGGACCACAGTCATCAAGTGTGGATTGCACTTGGCAAGAACCCGGAGTGGTTACGGATTCAGATATTGACCCGGAGAGGTCATGGATTCGGTTATTGGTTATTGGATAAGGATGGATTAAAAACTCAGTCATCGAGTTCGGATGGACATGGAATTGGCTATGGACTTTGGATATCGGATTCAGAGTTATACAAAACACACCTTCTTACCACAAGGCATGTTTTGGGGGGCAAATGTTATCTCACCTTTTGGTCAAGACTGGAATATCAACAAATTGGCAAGGAACGATGGATATCAGGATCGGGGATCGATTAGAAACAAGGCTGCAATGGATGTCGTCAAAATTTTACCGGGCTCCGATCGGGACGGAATCGATTGGAGATGATGATCAATGCTAGAAAAGGCTACATTTCAAATTTCAAGTTAATCAGAGTTCGTACGGAGGAGATATGATTGATACAAGTTAAAAGGATATGCTGTTCATATCCATCGGTGAGCTGAGGTGATGGTTTGTTCGAATCCATAATATTCACATCCATCAGGAAATCATCACATTGGCTTGTTCGAATCGATCGGTTTCGTATCCATCAGAATGACATCACCTCAACCTATTCAAATCTATCCTAGAACTTTGTTCGAATCGGAGTTGTTCGAATCCATCCGGTATTGGACTCCTCGCATCGATCCAGAAGCGGTAGCATTGTATCGGTTTAGCTCGTATCCATCATGGGCAAAACACTTCGTATCGACCAGGGGTAGACCCGGTTCGAATCGATTACAGAGGCTTGGTTTGTATCCATGTGATTCGTGGTTATTCGAATCAATAGCGCATAAGTCCTTGTTCATATTCATACTCAAAGTGGTCACTTCGTGTCGATAGCAGTTGCTGCGATCGATATGCAGTGTGCCAATAATAATCGATGCGAACAAGGGCTACGTCGAATCGATAATTGATTCGAATAAAGATAGAAACACATAGATGCGAATAAATGGTTGATACGAGCGAAGCTTCGGCGCTAGATGCGAATGACTCGTTCGACTCGGCAAAAAAGGTGGAGCGATCCAAGAATTCCGCACCACGTCACCTCACGCGCACGTGCCTTGATCGAGTCGAACAGATGGGTATGAAACATGGATTCGAACGTGGTAGTGTTCACGAAAGTGCAATCTTGCATCGATCATATCTCACGATCTACAGATCCAAATGCTACGAAATTTTCATAGGAGCTTACGCATAAGGTAAAGAATGTCTCTGCCAAGTTTCAACTCGATTGGATGATTTCTTGATCGATACGAAATGGATCCGTATCGATCACAGATCGAGTTGAAACTTGTTGGCGTCGGTCGCGTGGGCCCACTCACGTGCCAGAAGAAGTCTCCCGAAGTTTGAGCGCGATATCAGCCTCCTACGCCTATAAATAGCCCTCTGAAGCCAATAGAAAAAGGATCTTTTGGCCATCCGACGACCAGACTCTGCCAGATTGGACTTTGCACTTCATCATTACTGTTCTATTTGAATTTCCTCACTGAAATCTGCTGTAATCAATTGTAATCAGTGAAGGACATCAATAAAAGATAAATCTTTGAAGTGGACGTAGGCCGGAGATAGCCGAACCACTATAAATCTTGTGTTTCTGCTTGTTATTCCTGGATTGTTGTTTGTTGTTTGCTTGGATCTGTGATTTGTATTTGGAATATTGCTGATTTATATTCATAATTTGGTGCTTTCACGATACTTGGGGTTTGTGACCATTTTTTGGCGCAAACAGTATCTATGTACTGTTTACTCGATGTCGACATAAATGACCTTTGTAGTTGTTAGATTTGAAAGTTGATATCTATGCATTGTACATTAGTTCAACTTCTTGATCATGTGAGGTAGCTACATGCACCAGGTGGATGTTATTTTTAGTTGCAGGAATTTTGTTTTGGCGACTTTTGAAAAGTCGCCCGTTGGCGCATTTTGAAAATTCGCTCAAAGGCGCATTTCAAAATTCGCCAACGTCTACGTGGCCAAAACAGGTCGATAAGTAATTACTTTTAAAAGTGGCTTATTCTTGTTATTGTTTTCAAAAATGGGCCTAAATGAGCAAAATTTCCCGTTTTAATTGATAAAGGGGAATTAGGGATTTATATTGGAGAGAATGAAAGGGATAAGCATAAAAGTTATGGGTAGTGTATGGGCTGAGGGATAGAGGTCTAATAGGGGTGAAGGAAAGTCTAAATTTTGTTTTCGAACCCTTAATCGCTCTATTACCTGAACCAACATTTGAAATCTGATTAGAATTCCGCTCGAGGCATTTTATTCCATATTTTATCTTATTTTTATAACAATTTTCCTATAGTTAAAATTTTACTTTTCGATTTTTCAACAATTGTAAAATAATAGTTTTATTTTCAAATCAATTTCAAATTTTCGCAAATATTATTTATTTTTCTCAAATAAATTAAAATTTTTGGATTTTAAAAAAACAATTTCAAATTTTAAATTAGAATTTTCCATTAATATTCTTCCATTATTATTAAATAAATCCAAAAATTCAGTTCATGGAATAAAATTCAATATAATATCCAAAATAACTTTTTAACGTTATTTATCCGTTTAAAATATTTTTTCAACATTTGAACTACAATAAATCTTAGTTCCAATTTTTTTTTTAAATAACTGAATTTCTAATTCAAATATCCAATTAAACTCCCAAAATCCAATTTAATATATTTATTTTATTTTAACTTTGGAATGGGTTGTTACAGAAGTTCGGTTAATGATAATTGTTATTATTGAATCAAGGACTTTGTTGTATAGAGTATAAAATTCAATATGAAGGATATTGGAATTTTGACCATTACCAAATTCCATAAGTGTAACGACCCGCTATTTTGGACTATTCGCATCCGCACATGTCGGACTTGAGTAATTCAAAATACCGAATTGTTAATTTAAATTTGGCAAAACTAAACATATACAGTAAATAAATAATCACAGATCACAGACATAGAGTAATAAATGCAGCGGAAATAAAAAATATAGTAGTTCATGAAACTACTATATACATATCAGAGTTAAATAAGGTACAGCGGATGTCTCGAATACAATAATCAAATACAATATCAGAATACATCACTAGAATCAACTGGATATCTGAAAGCTGGATAGATAGCTGGATCTCCAAGCGAAGCTCCAACTCCAAAGGTGAGTCTCGAATACTGGTACACTCAGTCTGACCCGAGCGTAAAGCAAAACACAAAACACTCGAGTCGGGATTAACATTCTTATATCAATAAATCCAACTCAAGTGAAATAGCAATTGAAATACAAGTAACTCAAAGGATGTTTGGAATAACCATCCTTTAAGGATCCGTTGAACTATCTACTATGTAGTAGTGTATGATAAGTAGATAATGCCTATCAGTAAGATAAAGTATCAAAATAGTGTTAAGGCGTTACCATTATCCCCCTTAACACATTTTATATAAGTGTTATAGTCTATACAGCACTATAAACTCCACCGTAAACTAGTGGGCTATCAGGGAGTACTCCATAGGTATAACACAAAACAAATCGTAGTGGTCGCGTATATAGGGATCCAAGTATGACAAGGCACATGAGGCAATACCCAAGGTAGTGAAACTACCGTTTGCCTGATCCGGACTGGTGAGAATGCATCGCCGCAGCGATCGCAACACCGCGAAACAACACTCCCAAATCAAGGGTGCACCAATCGACAACAAGTAATGAGTAGTTTTCGAAGAAGTGTGTTCGCTCGAGGCAGCTAACCCCATTTGGCCCGGCACGGCTCCTGTTTTAGTCATTTCCAATTTGACACAAGTGTAAAGGCTATCCATTATCGTTCTCTTTCTTCAGTCATCACGTACATCATTCCAACCACTTCATTCTGGATCACACTCCGCATATAGTTATTAAAGTGGTTTTCGGTTTAGACAGTGAGTATGTCCCTAACCGATTCCGGTCTCTTTAATAACTTTCGTAATTTTTACACCGATTGGTCGTTTATTTATTTTTCAAAACCAAATCAATTTCAGTTTCAATTTGAATTTTTAAACCAACATTTCATTTGTCTTTCTAAAACAATTTCCATAATTTATGTTTCAAAACTTCCCAATTATCATTTCAAAATCTTATAATTCAATTTCAATCTTTATTTAAAACAATTCAAATATTGATTCAAGTTCGTATATAAGTTTCATTTCGAAAACATTTAAATTAATTTAATTTAACATTCAACTCAATTTAACTTCATTTATCGATTTCATTTAATATTCGTTAAGTAAATTTGTCATTCAAAATAATTTCTATTTAATTTCCAATTCATTAAATCAATTACTTAAGTTCAACTTCAATGTATCAAAACTTACAAATTTGAATTAAATTAAATTCATCAAATCAATTCTTTCAATTACAAGTCTTACATTAATTTCAATAAATCACATTCTATTTCTTGTTAAAGAAATTCAATTTCACTTATTCAAGAAGTTCAATTTCACTTATCAAAGAATTCAATTTTATTTGATTATTAAATAATTCAATCTTATTTAATTATTAAATAATTTCAAAACTTGATTATTAAATAATTTCAAACTTAATTATTAAATAATTTTAAACTTAATTATTGATAATATTCAAAACAACGTTCTTTCATCAACTACTATGTTAATATTTTGTTTCAGATTATTAAATATTAACATTTTCCTTTGATAAAAATTCAAATTTCAACTTCATTTCAAAACTGTATTATTTATTCAAATAATATCTTCATTTTATTTTTAAATCAAATTATTGACCAATCGATTTTTATTTAATTCTCTATCCTAGGTCAAAGTTTAATTTGGGTATTTATCATTTCAACCCGATTCCAATTCAATTCAAAATCAAAGCATTGCAAAGGAAACTTGCAGTGTGATAACTGGGAAGTGTCAAAGTAAATAAACAAGAAATAACAACAATCAATAACAATCCAATAATTAATTCAAATAACCCCGAAATAATCGTATTAATTCACATTGTTGTTTGTGCAAATTAATATAATTATTTCTAGAATCTACACTATCATTTCATGTAGATTAAAGATTATTACACTAATATTAATACGGTTCTTCATTTGATATCAATTATTCAATTTCATACAACATCAATTTTATACAACATACATTCAATGGTTCAAGCTGAAGTTAACCATATTACTACGTGTCGAGTAATTAAACATTTAAAGGGGGTCATATTATACAAATTTAACAAATCAAATTCAACATGTAGATCCAATTTAAATTGTTGACTATCCTATATCAATTCGATTGCATATTATTTATCACTTTAACATTAACAATTTAACGTCCTATATAACATCATCAATCAATCAAATATCTACCAAACTGGATTATTATCGCATAAATAATTAACAGATAATGGTGTCAGATGTCACAAGTGAACTGATACAGGTAATAACATATATAACAGTGTAAATCACTATAGCAACATATTTCAATTGTCGTTTCAATTGAAATCAAATTTAATAAATAAAAGAATATTAATCGTGAGTGATTGCTCACCTTTCGAATCTAGAGAGATGAATAGACAACGAAGTCGAGTCACGAATCGCAAGCACGACTTCCGGAATAAACTAGATTGGCACGAATCGACGAGCAAAGCTGTTAAATATGAATTTCCGAAATCAAATCAGAACAGGATCGATGAAAGTAAATGGTATCAGTGGACATATATATATAACCATATTCCAAATTTAAACACATAGAATATATATATAAATGTTTCAAAAATCAATTTTAAACGTTTATTTTCAAATCGATATTTAATTCAAATACAGATAAAATTATATACATATATATCAATCATTGTTTAAATAGAAATGCATATATTAAAACTGACATATCTATATATTATTTTAACACACCCATATATCAAAATACAAACGCAACATATATTTTATCATTCCAAAATATCCGCATTTCATAAAATCCATATATATATAATAACCCGTGCAACTTACCTAAATATCATAGTTTGACAAATGTATTACTGACATGCGAATACATAACATATAATAAACAACTATATATTTCAACAAGTACTGACCAATATATCATTTTAAAACAAATATTATATGTACTTATCTCGTAGTAATTTATAACGTGAAAATATCTGTACACAAACTTACGCAATAAGAGGAAGGAATGTTAAGCTAGAGTCTCGGCGGAGGGAGCAAGACCATGCGAGGCTAGGAGCTGGTGTCTTCGGCGTTGCTGGCTGTGGAGGCGGAGCATGCGGTGGTTGCTGACGTGGGCGAGAAGGTGCGTGATCCGATTGGTGGAGGGTCCGGGTTTTGGGTCTTGAAGTTATGGCATGCGGAAGGGAATGGGTTGCGGCGAACGATGGTCGGACGTGCATGGATTCGGCTTCGAGTGTGAGTGCTTGCGTAAGGCCGGAGGGTTGAGGCGATGGAACTTGGGTTGAGGAACTGACATGGAAGTTAGGCCGGAGTTTCGAGATGGAGGAGAGGAGAGCTTCGGGTTGCGGCATGGAAGGGCGAGCAGCGGAGGTTGCGGGGCTAGAGGGTGGTGGCAGAGCCGAAGCTTAGTGACGTGCGCAAAAGTTTGTGGAGGAACAAGGCTAAGCAGCATGTGATGGAGGAAGGCGTGAAGGAGAAAGAAGGAGGCAAGGTGGAGTTGCGTATGGGAGAATAGGAAATGGCAACAACAACATATTTTATATATTTTCTCATATATGAAGTAAATGAATTGGTCAGAGCAGTGTTTGAACGTATTTTGGGAAATGAAGCAAGCAAAATTTTGAAATGAATGTAACATACTCTCTAGATTCCCGATGAGAATATTAAATGGTAGAAATCAGGGAGTTAGACGCGGGAATGGTCGGCAAAATGTGGCTGTTGACAATATACGTTGGAAAACAGAAGATCAGAACCAAAAGATTATAAAGCTGGCACCGGTACAGTTTCCGACGTTTACATATACCGTCGCGCCGAAACAAGCAAATGAATATACCGTGGAGATCAGTACGTCGAGACGATAAAAACGGTATACAAATATCAGGTGTACGATTTAATTATAAAATTTGAATTTTTCTACTATGGAAAATGCCAGAAAAATGCAGAAGAATAAGATCGACGAAGCTAAAGAATTCCGAATTTTGAAAAACAAAAATGACGTTTTGCTCAAAAGATGGTTTAGAATTTTTCTATGTAAAAATATTTAGGTTCTGAAAACATTTTATTTTCATCGCTTTTTAACTGATTTAATTGAAGTAAATTTACGCACAAAATAAACTTTCATATTTTCGGATGAAAATTTACCAGTTGCTATGTTTAACTAGACGCATTTTAAATATCGAATTTTTGTTGCGAAATTTTATTATTTATTTTTATTTAACGAAAATTTCATTTAACGCAAAATGCACGTTTCTTACGTTAAAATTATTATTTTGTTTTATGCTATTTGTTTACAACTATTTCATACTATTACATTACGTTTTTAATATGTATTATATTATCGGTCTTATCGAATTTGGTCATCTACGAATTTGGTTTTGGATTTGTAACTTATATACAAGGAGATTTCCATTTAATAAATCGTAAAATTTTATTTCTATTGGATTTTTAATTAAAATTTTATTTAATTTAGTATTTTTAAAGCGTTAAAAATACGGGTCATTATAATAAGTCCTAGTGTGGTATAATTTTGTTGAAGAGAATCGGTGTAAATAGCTGCCACTGTCGGGTGACGCTTAAATAAGTAAAATTGATTTTACCCTTTTACACCAAAAGTTGGCACAAACATCTAAAGATTTATAGAAGAAAAATAAATGAAGAAATTAAATGAAAAACAAGAGAAAATGACACACAAAATTATAATGGTTCGGCAAATCACTGGCCTACATCTAATTGAACTTTTTTTTATTGATTCTATAAAGATTTTACAAATGTGATATTATGAATTAGTGGTCTATGGATCGGAGATGACCCGAGTACTTTTTTATTGATTCTATAAAGCTTTTACAAATATGATATTGCGGATTAGTAGTCTATTGATCGGTGATGATCAAGAAATCATAATAACAGTACATAAATATAGAATCAGAAAAAGGATCCCAAAAAACGCCCATCACCCTCTATTTGTAGACGAAGATCAACGAATTTATTACTACCACATTCTCCCCTAGTTCCCTACGCCATGAAGAAGTTGCTCTGGAAAGATCATGGCTAAATCATAAAGTTTAGTGGATCGATATTGATCCATGAAGATCAATCATTGACCTTCGTTTCTCCCTTTAAGATTTGATGGGTGGCTTTAGTGTTTATTTGAAAGTTGACTACTTTAATGTAAGCTTACATTTGGAGGAAATCCTCAGTTCGGTGATGAATCAATGACGTATTGCCTATCTTCCATAAAGCATGGACTTACTTGCCCATGATTGAGCCATATATTGTTAGCGATCCATCTTGAATTGCACATTTTGATCAATGATGGCCTGAGCTTTATGTGACATGAGGGAGAAGTAGTTTAGAGCAACTTCTATGGATCAGTACTAAACCATGATCATGGATAGGTACTGATCCAAGACCTTTTCTTGGTTGTTGGTTTTTGGCTTCGGCATCTAAAGTGACTTTGCTTGTAGGGAATCTTCAAAGGTCTTTGGCATGCTAAAGGCTTTGTCTATGAACCTTGCTTGATATCTGAGTCTAGAAGTTATCGTTCCAAATTTCTTCTTTATCATCCCCCATCTGATTGATCTAACTCATCCAAACATGGCTTAGTCACAAAGCTAGATAACATTTGCCTTCTAAAGTTTATCTTGTGTTGACAAGGTATGCTTTTGATCAAGGCAAACGATCAATTTCAGGCTATCAATTCCATGTTCCATTCTGAATAAGTACTTTTTATTTTTTGAACCTCTTTCATGAAGTGACATGTTTTTCATTGACCATCATTTATTTACAAACAGTCTTGAACTTGAAAATCTTGGGTAGTATCTGAATCGGAGCGTGATATTCGAGTTTGCTATTCCAACTAAAAAAGTTTGCAACGATCTTTTCTTTAGATTGTTTAGGTAGGATTCTCGCATCAGGAACTTTAATTAGTTTTTGCATTGCATTCCTCAACATTACTATCACCACTTTTCACTTTCTTTGTTATTTTGTTATTGTTATTGGAATATATATGTGTGTGTGTACGCACGCGCGCGCGAGTGTGTGTATGTATGTATATACCTTTTTTGAATTGGTAGTGAACCGAAGGCTATGGATCGGAACCTTTATATTAGGCGATTCCTATGCTTATTATTAGGGATTGGCTCTTACTTATAAACACTCGTGTATTTCACTTGCCTTCATTTTATGCTTTTAGAGATTATTAAGCATCAAATCGCCATTGTCGACCTTGCCTCAAATTTGACCTCCAACTTCAAATCGCCACTTTACACTGCTGCTGCTACCTATTTCTGCTATCAAAGCCGCTATATTTGTCTCCTTCATACCCTAATTCAAAAGCAATGAACCACATAATCAATTTTAATCTCAAAATTGATCAAAGCTCGTACTTGACTTCTTTTTATATCGATTCAGGTAGATAACAGTGCAGCTATGCTTCGATTGCTGGCGACCAACTATCATTTGCCTTTGACTATGCCTTAGAACATCATCCTTCCTCTCTTATGGATAAGTGATGATTCGAGACTTGGTAATTCAATCAAATTATTTTGACAAAAGATGGTGGACTCGGCAAACTTCAGTTCGTATATTGTTTTGCACAGATTTCCCTAGCTTGCTTTGAGTCGAACCCAATCCTTGCTCGAGTTTTCAATTGAAACATAAAATTTAAAGTTTTTTCAAAATAAAAAAATTCATAAGTCAAAGAGGAAGGCCAAGTGGGACTCTTAAGACAGTCTTGGTCATGTAGTAGTCTGTAACTACGATTAATCATGACGGTTCATGATAACGGTTTCATTGAATGCATTTCGGTATCCAAGCAAACTATTTTATAGCCTATGTGGTTTATAGTGTCCTTTACTAAACAATGGTTGGAATTGTATGACATCACATGCACACACAACACGGTTTGAATTGCATATTATTGCCCTCCATTGATGTATGAGGTTCGATCGATCTATACATTTTGATATCTGTTAGGTCTTATACATTGGCTAAACTGGGCTTTCTTCCTAACATAAAGGCTAAAGTTTTTATCCTGCTTGACATCCCTTATATGTGAATTTTTTTTACTAGCTATGGATTATAGACACCCCTTGCAACTTTCTACAATGGCAGCCGGTCCATCGTATCAAAGTATGTCAAGTCCGATACGAAATCTAGTTTGACAACAGTGCCCACTATAATGTCTACCTCTACTCCCTCTCAAACTCAATCAGTGAATCCCCAAACGGATCAACATTTAGCAATAATTCCATTTTTATTAGCTGAAGAACATACAGTAGGGTTGCCCTCGATGTTGACATAGGCGATGCCATTATTTTGATAGATCCTCAAGATTCTCTGGCTTTAAAGGTGGTTAAAGCATCTCTTAGATGGATTGCAAAGGGCATGGGACTCCTTTTGAAGATGTGTTGGTTCCTACTCGCTATCAATAGACACATATCCCACGTAAGGGGTACATAGCTTGCAATCATTACATGTGCATGGTTGGGTGTATTCCATCTTATATCACTTCATTCGTACGATCCTTCAGTTCATCAAACTTGCCTCGGCTCAGTGACACCCAAACAGCTATGCTTTTTGAACAATATGTATATGATATTTGTTTGACACTTAAATAGGGTCCCTACCGCTGAGAAAATTCGCTACTTAAATAACTTCGAGCACCGAAAGGGGTCCCCTTCACTCACTTTCTTGGAATCTTCCAAGGGTTGTTGGATAGTGTCAGCGCTTTGGAATAAACTAAGTTATTTCAAAGATGAGTTTTTCTTTATACGTTGTCCACCTGGTTTTGTGCAAAAATGGTTATCTAGACGTAAGTCTTGAGTTCATTCTTCTTACTAATACAAATTTCATGGCTATGACCGTTAAATTCATTATTTTTTGTATTATAAATGATTCAAGATGATCTAGTAGTGCAGCCTTGGTGGGCACCTTGGTGAATCTTTAGAAAGCTCCACTTAGAGAAAGAGAGATATAAAACTCCTTCTCATGGATGAGAACCGGCATGCTTACCATTTTTTAGAGGAGTGTCCTAGTGTTGGCCGTATGCCTAAAGTTCGAGAGGATGATGGTTCTTTGTAGGAGCTCGAGGCTACCATTAATGTATGAGGGTTATGAAGTGCCTCCTATTCTGAATCCTGTTATTGATCCTGAAACAAGACATAGGGATGTAGATAGGGGAGAAAAGGATGAGCATGTCAAGGAAAGAGAGAGTGGTGGAGAAGGCAATGAGGATGTTTACATTGTCCGTGAGTCCTTTAGTAATGAAAGTGATGACACTCATGTGTTTCTCGTAACTCGATGACCTAAAATAAAAATTATTTCGTCTCGAACATCTACGCAGTCTCCCCCAGCTTCTACAGTCGAAAAGACTCTTATCCCGCCTTCTAGGGACATTTATGGATCCTTCGGGAGTACTCTAAATTAAATTAGTTCTTTTGACCTCGGTCATATTAGCATCAGGGATATCGATTCTCCCATTCGTCTTCCTACCAATGTACCTACCACTGATGTAGGGGAAATAAACCCTATTAGCAAATTCCAAGTCCAAGATCCATGGAGGGCGCTAGGATACATCAATACTTACTCAACACTACACTATTTTGTTGTATGTGATATTTTTCTCCTTAGCACTAGCACACCTGTATTTTGTTTTTAGACTCTATGGAATGCAAGCATTTATATGACACTCTCAAAAGCTAGTCCACAAGTACAAGAAACTTGGATCATTAGATCGCCCTTGTGTGTTGTCTCACAAATCAGATTCTGGCAAATGCCAGAAGTGGGATTACAAGACACGAGACAAAGGTTATAGGTCCCATAATAATCGTTATGGGGAGTCTGAGAGAATTCTATCTACGCAACGTAGATCTCGTTCACCTCTATCGCATAGTATGGATAGATTCTCAAAAGGAACCAATCATGTTCCATCTATTGAAGTACCTATTGTTCCTGTTTCAGTTCCTCCCACTACACAACCGACAATGTCTTCCATGTGCCATGACGGTCTGAGTAGCCATCAGGGATAGTGTCTTATGATGATCTATAGGAAAAAGCAGGTTCATACCTCGACTACGACTGTAGAAATCAAAATCATTTCAAATCCTCATGTCGCTGATATGAAGAGGGCTATTTCGAAGTTCTACTTCGATGATGTCATATTTGTTCCTTTTTTAAAAGATATCCCTCCAAAGGTTCACTTTGACGTCGTGGCTTATGTTAGCAATGTGTATGATCAATATTTCAAGTGGAAGAGGATAGCATAGCCTATTTATGAAGTCTCTTATAAGAGAAAAGTAGAACTTAAGGGGATGAAACAGCTTGGTAGGATGACAAGCATATTATCAAAAATATTGATAAAGTGGTTGAAGGGCTTAAGGCTTCATTGGCCAAAGCCGATAAAAAGTTGGAGGTTCATACTGAGTCCTTCAAAGAATATCGCCAGAACCAGTTGAACTAAGTTGAGGCTACTCATCACAAGATCTATACTCTTTCATTAGAAAATGAAAAACTCAAGAAGACTGTAGAGAAGCAAGCTTAGAAATAGCAAAGTTAAAGGAACTACTTGAGGCTGAAAGGAAAGAAAAAGATGATGCGCTCACCTAGGCTCAGGATTACTGTGAAAAGTTACTAGACACTCGCAAGATGAAAGATGAGCGGTCTTCGCAGGTCAAGGCTACGGAGGATAAAGTTAAATCTAAACTTGAGCCCTTTCTTGTGCAGGTCTATGAAAATGTTATCAAGTTCAGGAACTTGAGATGGTTAGAAGAGGGATATCCCCAAGCAATGGCCATGTTATGGGAGAATATTTTGAAATAAGAGCGGGAACACTGTGATGAGACAAAGATTGATGAGGAGGGGCTAAAGCTCGACCTTCTAGAATAAGAAGACTATGAGGTGCTTAAAATTGGTAGGCTTCTCCTGCATACTGATCTATATGCCTGGCCCAATCCAAGCTTAATTTAAAAGAATTGGGTAAGAGTTTGGCTTTTTCCCTAAAGGATCCGCAGTAGATACTACTGCTCCTTTGGCATCTGGGCCACCAGTTAATGAGACTGTTATTCCCCTCCTAGTTCCACCACTAAAATTTCAACTGCTCAGGCATCCTTTTTAAATGTTTGTTATAGTCCTGAAAAGCTTAGCTTGGTAGGTACTGAGTCATTTTCAAACTTGCCTATCCTATCTCCTATCCTTAAAGGAGGTTCTGTCGGCACTCCAGCTTACATTTGTATCTCCCAAAGGTATATCATTAACCTTGCATGTATCCGAAATGGCTCATATGGCACCAGCTGACAATACTAATCTCTACTTTTCTAATTTTTAAGTTTCCGGTCAACCTTCCATTGTCCTTTTGCCTGAAGGAAGCTTATCATTGGGTACACAAGCTACACTAACCGAACCGGTCATTGTGTCTACTCCCATTCTGGCTTCAGCCTCTCTATCGGGTACAACTTCGGGTCTTGATGCCGAAATGATTCATGTTTTGGATAAAGAGGCTATGAAAAATCTTCATTGGATCCAAGGAGACGAGGATGTCATTATCACTGGAGCTACCGAGCATTTTTCGGGACAAACGATATTGGAGATTCAGTGATCGCAAGCTATATTGATGAGCAAATTAAAAAAGAAAAGTTTGATGACATTCCTTCTCCTCTATCCTTTTCATTGCCCTCGATACCAACTGTTGTTCCCACCTATGCTTCGATTTTTGGCGGTATTCAGAGCGAGGCTCCCGAATCTTCGAGGAGCGATTACAATTAGGAAAACAACCCAAAAGGTTATTTCGGAAGGAGAGCAAAGGAAAAGGAACGAGTAGAAGGAAACCTAGCAAATCCGGTACTCATTCTTCCAAAAAGGGGAGCAAGGATACTAAAAGGACTTAGTTGCTATTATCTTATACTTTTGTATTGTTTTTTTTGTTTAGTTTTGAATATGTGTACATAGGCTGATGTTGTGCAGGTATAGCCACCATTTTTTGTTGAAAAAGTTTGTCATTAAAGAATAAATTAGTTTCTTTTTGTAATTTGCATTTTTCCGCCTTAACTTATTTGTGCTAATCGCAACTGCATTTAAGTTTTAGTAATACCATCGTCCACCACATTTGTGTACACGTCGACGACTTTTTCATTATTACTTAGTTAATACAATGGTTTGTCTCGCTTATCTCTAGCTAAGTTCCACTTAACTAGTGATAACGTCGGATTTTCACATCCGTCTCTTTTCCTATGAAGAATAGTATCTCGGATATCTTTATTTGGGAATTCAAGTTCGATCCAGCCCATCTTCGGGCATTGGCCAACATTAATCACCTTGAGCAGTGGTTCGAACGTCTATTTCTAGATGTTTTTATTTGGTCTTGCCTAGCTCTAGGCATTGATCATATATGCCCTATTTTCGGGACTAAGTAAGGACGATGTCTACATCTAGGCGTTACAACGTCGATCTTCAAACATTTGCATCGGATCTCACCTAACTTCTAGCATTGCCGTTGGTCCTGCAGGCATCTAGGTAATGGTTTGACGCCTTGCCTAACTCCGAGTAAAGGCCTTGTGGGCATCATCTCATTTGATCCCTTTGTATTTATACGCCGACACCCAAGTCATGGATTGAAGGAGTTAATTAACTTCTATCTCTGGATGACTAGAATGGTTACATTCCTTAAGTCCAGTCTTAGACCGTAAAGTTCAATTGGTACCTATCTCTGGGCACCTACATACATGTATTATATAAAGAAGACTGTTTAATTTTTGTTGTTATTCACAGTGCATAGTTAGGCTAATGTGAACATAAATTTGTCGATCCTCAAAGCCAATTCATTTTATATTCACAAGAATAGCAGATTCTGCCTTGCAGTAAAACCAACTAAATATATGCAAAGATAGCTTTAAGTGAAATAACGTTGTAAATGTTCGATATCCCATGCTCTTGGAAGTCCAATTCCATTAATAGTCCCTAGCTTGAATGTTCTATCTCAAAGCTTTTGTTCAATAGCATACAAACCTTCCCATCTCGGCCCATATTCACTGCACTTGGCAAGATTCATTTAAGAAGTAGATTTTCGATCTTGAAAGTCCTATTCCTGACCTTCGTGTTATAATTCCAAGCCACTCATTTCCGATGAGCGGCAACCCTTAAAGCAGCTTCATAGTGCTTCTCATCCACCATATCGAGGGCCTCAAGCAAGAGTTCCTCGTTCGCTTTAGGTTCAAAATGGATTCTGATGAGAATGTATCTCTAATTCGATTGGAATCATGGCCTCTGATCCATAGGCCAAAGCAAATAGAGTGTGACCGGTTGCAGACTTTTGGGTTGTTCGATAAGCCCAAAGCACTAATGGTAATTCATCAACCCACTTGCCCTTGGCTTTTGTCAACCGTTTCTTTAGAATGGATTTGATTATCTAATTTACTCCTTCTACCTACCCATTCGCTTATGGGTGTGCTACCACTACAAATCTTTTCTCTATGCGATGCTTGCTGTAGAAATTCTTGAACTCGATGCTGTGGAATTGGGTTCCGCTATCAGAAATGATGTTTTAAGGAATTCTAAATCAACAGATAATGTTCTAACTATGTATTTATCACCTCCTTCGTGGTGTGGGGCTAGTAGCTCTACTTCATCCCATTTTGCAAAATAATCAACTGTAATAATAGTGCACTTAGCTTCGCCTTTTGACATCGGTAGCACACCGACAATGTTTATCCCCTATACCACAAATGGACAGGGACTGACCATCTGCATAATTTCTCTCAGTGGGACTCTAGGAACTTTTATAAATATTTGGCATCTATCACATCTCTTGTTATAATCAGTTGCATCCCAGTTGATGGTTAACCAAAAATATCTATAGCGAAGAATCTTTCTTGCTAACGTCTACCCTCCGGTGTGATTGCCTCTGGCTCCTTCGCGTCTGCCTGGATTCTTTTAGCTTCTTCATTGGTGATGAATCATAGCAGGGGAGCCAAAAAACCCTCTCTTATATAGTACTCCATCATGGACAACAAATCGCGAAGCCATGCGGAGGAGTATTCTCCATTCATTCCCTCCATCCGGAAGGATTCCTTTTAGCAAGTACTCCTTTATTGGAGTCATCCATGATTCCTTTTAAACTTTAGCCTCCAATATCCAATCGACTCCATTTGATCGAGGCTCGAAGCTGACAATACCTCCACTAAAACTAAACCCATGAATTGTGCACCCTTAGAGCTAGCCAGCTTGGCAAGAATCAGCCTTCCCGTTTTTCTCTCTAGGGATATGTGTTATTCTATAATACTCAATATCATTGAGTAGTTCCAAAACTTCTATCAAATATAGGGAAAGCCTTACTCCTTGGTTGAAATTCTTTCCTCACCCAGCAGACCACCGATTGTGAGTCAATGTATATGTATAAAGTTTTGACTCCCAATTCCTTTGCAATTTTGAGCCCACGGTTAATGCTTTATATTCATCTTCATTGTTTTTTGTAGGGAACTCAAGTTCTATGGCATAGAAAATTGATCGTTATTTAGGGGTTACTAAAACCACTCCTGCCCCTGAGTAACATTCGTTGGATGCCCTGCCTATGTACAATTTCCATTGAGCATTCTGCTCCATATTCTCCTCTTTCTCATCATCTCGAGTGGTGAACTCAGCAATAAAATTTGCCAATGCATGTCCTTGGATTGCTCTCCTATGATGATAAGATATATCATACTGACTTAATTCGACGTTCCACTTCAACAACAGTTCTATAGTTTCGGGTCACTGCATAACCTGTCTTAAAGGTTGGTCTGTCAGCACCTTAATGGATGGTCCTAGAAGTAGGGATGGAGTTTCCTTGATGCAATAGCAAGCAATAGACTAGCTTTCCTAGCTTTAGATAGTTTCTTTCTACTCTTGTTAATTGCTTGCTGATATAGTATACGGGCCTTTGGATTCTGGACTCTTCGCGTACAATGGCGGCACTCAAAGCATGAACGGATACTGCCAAATGAACAAACAAATACTCCCCTTATAAAGATTTAAACAAGATGGATGATCTCTCTAGATGATCAACTAGGGCTTAAAAAGCATCCTCGCATTTCTACGTACAAGGAAAATTTAAATTTCCCACTTTGAGAGCATTGAAGAATGGTACACATTTGTCTATAGCCTTTGAGATAAGACGGCATATTGCAAGTACTTTCCCGTTCAGGCTCAGTACCTCCTTCATCATCTTTGGGGCCTCAATCTTTTTTGTATTAGCCTTTATGCCCCTTGAGTTTACTATGAAACTCAAGAATTTCCCTAACATGACTCTGAATGAACATTTCAGCGGGTTGAGTTTCATCCTATATTTTTGGAGCACGACAAACATTTCTGATAGGTCTTCTAAATGGTTCATCATCTGCTACGAATTCAGTAGAATATTATCCACATAGACTTCCATTATACACCGGATCTAATTACTAAACAATGAATTTAATAGTCTTTAGTAGGTTGCTCCAGCATTCTTTATACCAAATGGTATAACAAGGTAACAATACAATCCCAAGTCAGTTATAAAGCTGGTATGTTCTTGATTTAGGATGTGCATTTGAATTTGGTTATGGCTAGAATAAGCATCCATGAATGATAGCAATTCGTGGTCGGCTATTGAGTCCACTAACTGGTTGATTTTTGGTAGTGGGAAGCTGTCTTTTAGGCATGCCTTATTCAATTCCAAATAGTCGATACATTTTTGTCATTTCCCATTAGGCTTCTTGACCGGCACCAGGTCGGAGATCCATTCTGGATAATGAGAATCGTGGATAAAGCCATTGGATCTTAGCTTGTCCACTTCTTCTTCCAACGCATCAGATTACTCCTGAGCCAAGCTACGCCAATTTTGCTTCACAGAAAGACACCTGGTGTTCACATTCAATGCATGGCACACTATCTCCGACGATATTCCACACAAATTGGAATGCGCCTAGGCAAAACACATTCAGGTTCACCCGGAAGAATCCTATTAGCTCCTTCTTTATCTTTAGGCTGAGTTGAGATTCAATCTTTAGGACTCGAGTAGGATCGTCTTGATCGATTGGGATATGGATCGTCAACTCAGTTGGGGCCACCCCCGTATCCTCTAGCCCTTTCCTCGGATCCATAGCTTTATGGAATCTTCTATGTCAACCAAGCTAGGACTTAGGTGGTGGTTGCTATGCGTCAATTGACTTGATGTAGAAAGTCTTCTCCATGTTCTTTCCTTTTTCACATCGCTTTGCTTCTCTCTGCTCCATGACGTAGTAGTCACGTACCATATTTCGGTCCCTTGAATTACCCCTACCATTCATCGTGAGGCACCATGGGCTAGGGCCACTTGAAACTAGCGAGGGTTGGTCAGTCCAAAAGGGCGTTATGTGCAGAAAATATGTCCATCACTATGAAGGTCAGAACCTGCACTCTCTTACGATTAACTTCACCTAAAACCACCAGTAAATCCATGCACCCAACATGCTCTGTAGCTTCTTTGGTAAATCCTTAGATCCAAGATTTACAAAGCTTCAGGTCCTGACCGTCCATCATCATATGATTATAAGCTTTTTTGAATAGGATATCAAAAGAACTTCCACAATCGATAAGAACTTTCTTCACAGTTGTCAGCCCAATCACAGTCGTTATTTGCATCATGGTTTTTGAACACAATATCATCCGTCATAGCTTTCAATTGCTTCATTGGAGCTCAGTCGTCGATGGCAAAGCAACTTCCTAAACAGCGTGTTTTAAATGATCTCCATACCTCTCCATCTTATCTAGCTCTTCTCATTCGAATAAGGTCCACTAGCTATTTTATTGATAATAAGACTTTTCCAAGCTACCTAGGCTTGTCATCACTAGGTCTAGCTTGGCCTCGCTAGAGAAATTGTCCCTTGGGTTGAGAATTTCCATGCCCACCATCTTGCAGAGCTTTCAGATATTGTTGGATTTTTTTCTTCCTGATCAAATCTTCAATCACATCGCGCAAATGTCTACATTCGTTTGTATTATGGTCGTGTGTTTCATGGAAATAACAGTACTTTCCAAACCTCTTCTCTCTTTCGGTTGATTCCTTCGGAGCTAATTTCTTGTAGTGTTCAGGACCCTACGCTGCAAGGTAGATATTCTCAACTGTATTATTGAACGTCATTTAATCCTTATACTTTAGGAACCTCGGGCATTTCTTGGAGTTTAGCTTTCTATCTCCATAACCCTAGTTATTTCTTTTTTGTTACTGCCTTTGTTCTCCAAGTTTATAGCTATATTTCCAGAATTCTCTCCAGTTTGTTTCACAATGATATTACTTTGCACCACCTCACTTTATTATCTTCCACCATTTTTCCAACCAACATATTTGCCTCCTCTAACCACAAAAAACAGGTCGCTTTTCTATAAAATTCATCTATAGTAGGCAGGGGTTTCATTTTCAACCATCGACTGAAATTGGTATCTAAGTGTATTCCTCTAACCAATGCCATCAATGCTAGCCTCTGTCACAGCTGTGTTAAATCTACTTAAATAGTTTTTCAATGGTTCTCTAGAATTTTGATAAAGGTTTGATAATGACATCACGTATTTCCGATGGGTTGTGTGCAATAGGAACTATTCAACAAATTTTTTAGTCAATTGATCAAACAAAGATATGGACCTCGGCAAAAGCCGGGTAAACCACATCGTAGCAACACCTTCCAAAAATATCGAGAAACATCGACATTTAATAGCGTCCATCACCCTTCTCGTGTTCATATGCCATTTATACTTCAGTAAATGTTGTCTTGGATCCACAGTTCCATTATATAATGGCTTTGTAAGCATATTGAACTTTCTCAGGTATTCTTCTCACAATATCTCCTCCGTAAATAGGTTTCTACTAGGAGATGTACCCTAACCATCGTTATGTCTACTAGTTTTCACTCACCAATTTTCTTACCATACTTGCCAGAAATTCCGGTCCAACTATATCAACTGAATGGCGATAACCACGGCCTACCTTGAGTATTTGGTTCTGTAAATGGTCTCGATTAGTTCCATGATATCTAGGTCCTCCTACCTCTGGGAAGACCATTCATCAAATAATCTATCTTTATGGTTTCTATGCGAATTATCATTAATTGCCACCCGAAATCCAGCATCTTGGTCATTGGCAACCGTATCATTTGCAATACCAACATCACCATCCAAATCAACAGTATCTCCAATACCCAAATCAGGACTACTGGGATCAGTACAGAACTGAGGTGATGGATCAGTCCCGATCCGTGCTTTTGTAGTTTGAGCTTTATCGAATTTACTTCTCGAGGTTCCAGTCTTCTTTCTTTTCATTTTTTGATTCCCTTCTTTGTGTTTCTTACTGAACGAGGAGGAACTATCTTCTTCTGAATCAAATGATGTATTGCCTATTTGCTATGAAGCTTGCATTTGGAAATACTCGGTTTGGTCATGAATCAATGATGTATTGCCTATTTGCTATGAAGCTTGGACTTATCGGCCCGTGCTTGAGCCATAGATTGTTAACGATCCATCTTGAGTTGCACATTTTGATCAATGAAGGCCTTAGCTTTATGTAACATAAGGCGAGAAGTAGTTTGGAACAACTTCTATGGATTGATATCGAACCATGATCAAGGATCGGTATTAATCCAAGACCTTTTCTTGGATGTTAGTTTCGGCCGATTGCATCTGAAGTGCTTGGCTTGTAGGCAATCTTCAAAGGTCTTTGGCATGCTAAAGGCTTTGTTTATGAACCTCGCTTAATATTTGAGTCTAAAAGTTATCATTCCAGATTTCTACTTTGCTATCCCCCATCCGATCGATCTGACTCGTCCAAACATGGCATGGTCACAAAGCAAGATAACATTACCAAAGCTATATGTTATAATCAAATTTTCCACTATCTCAAAATGGACTCAAAAAATGAAATGGACTGCAAACTAATGAAGGAATGAGTTGAGGAGTTTGGAAGATGTCAAGATTGAAGAAACCAAAGATTTAGCCAAGTTTTAGAAGTGCAAATCAGGCTGGTACCTACATGATTTTCATTGACACAATTCACTCCAATAGAATTAGAACTATCTAGAATGATGATATGAAGAAACTCAGGAAGTATGATGGAATTCCAAAGGGCCAAATCAGGTTGGTACCAACCTGGTTTTATTAGCAGGGATCTAATTCTGAAACATGGAATGACAATAGATGGATGAAAGAAGCCTAAACATAAAGAGAAAATGAGTTTTGGATGTAAAAATTTAGGTTGGCATGGACCACATTTGATGACCTCCGACCTAAAATGAAAACTTTATTTGGCAACAGATCGATGAGCAGAGCCAAGACATAGAGAAAAACTTGAAGAATGATGGAAAAATTAGATCATTACCAACTAGAGGTGGTTGGTATGAGTTGATTTTCTACTTGGAGATCATGCTAGATGACTCGATCTTTATGTCTAGATATTTGGATTTTGGAGTTGCGACATTTTCAAATCTTGATGGAGATTGCAGCAGGGATTTGTCTGTATACAGCAAGCTACATACAACTAGGACTTTTTGACACTTCGGCTTCTTTTCTATCTTCTTCTTTTCTAAATACTCTAAACACTCCCAAATCCTAGATCTACTAGATTGTGGTTGGATTTGAGTTGTAATCATTATAATGCAGAGAGAATTAATTGCATAATATAATTAAAGTGGACATAGGACGAAATATTTGCCAAACCACTATAGAAAGTGCTTGTGTGTTCTTATTTTATTCCTATTTGTGCTTGTTCGATTTGGATTCCTTTATTTTTTGGTGCTTTCGTCTGATATTAGGGTGTTGTGCCATTTTTCGAGGTAACATTTTTTGTGCTTTCACTGAGAAAGAGCTAGATTTAAGGGCTAGAAGCCTGGATCTGAAGGTTGGAAGAGATGAAGAGGCCTTCTACAAGAGAAGTCACAGGACCAAGTCAACCAGAGCATGAGGCGGCCGGAAGGTGTCCTTAAGTTCAAATCCTTATGTCCACTTGATAAGAGAGGAGATGGAGAGAATGATGAAAGAGATGCAAGACGAAATAATAGCTATACGGCAGGAGATGTTAGATGGACTTTTTAGAAGGATGGATTAACAAGGGAACAACCAAAGCAGCAGGAACGTAGAAACAAAGGCCGAAAATCAATGTAAGAGCATCGAGAGTAGGAGCGGAGCAAATTGCCACTGAGCCCCTATGACCAGAACAGGTCGGTACCGATTTGAATTTTCTTCAGGGCAAGGTTGGTTTGGGCTTAGGGCGAGCTGGGATGCCGGGAGCGAACGATGCTTATGCGAGAAACACAAGTCGGAATGCTAATGGACAACAACCAAAGGAGTATGTGCCAGAGTTTCCCCATAAGAATGAAGGGAAGAATGAAGCTAGAGGTGCGGATCAAAATACATATGTGTAGCTACAGGAGTATATGGTAGAGTTTCCTTATAAGAATGGGGGTGAAATGTAGCTATGGATCAAAGACTTTCATTAGATGATAATAATCGGATGACTAAGATAATTAGAAGGATAGTGAGAGGTGGACCCCAGACCAGAGTTTGGAGGACATAAACAGGAACCCATTTACCCCTAACATCCAGTATGCGAGGAATTCAGACGATTTCAAGCTACCAACATTGGAATTGTACATTGGAAGGACAGATCAGACCGTTCACCTGATAAGATACATCCGACATTTGGAGGTATTGGATACTTCTAAGGAAGTAATGGGACGATGTTTCCCATTGTACTTAACGGAGCTAGCTGCCATATGGTTCAGGCAGTTTGGGGACGAGTCCATAAGCATGTGAGCCGGGTTGGTAGACAAATTCTTGAAATGGTCTACAGTTCACATTTCTTGATCAAGGAATGTAACGACACTTTCAAGCATGAAGCAAAGGGCTTGAGAGACCCTATCATCTAATAGATTTAACGTGACAACCGTTACAGTTCATAAGCCAGATCCATTGATTGTTCTGATGGTTGTAGCATCTAGAGTTGCAAATAAGACTAACTTTATAATTTCTTTGGGAAGGGATCCATCGATGGATCTTAAAGAGTTTTACCATGAGGCTAAGAGATACTTGCATCAAGAGGACACTGAACCTTTGAAGGCTGAAGTTAATGCTGTGAATAACGGAGGATCATCTAGAGTAGGATACAATAAAGACAAAGGAAAATGGAAAGCTGAAGAAAACTTTGAAGAACCGAAGTGGCAGAGGAGGGAGCCGAAAGTCTCTCTTCCTACACTGACCTAACTTAAACCCCAAAGATGATTTACTTAGATACTAGAAGGCAGATCCTCTACTAAAAGCTAACTAAAAGAGAGCCCGCAGATCGGAAAAAGGTCCCAAATATTTTGCATTTTCCATGAGATAGATGGACATGAAATGAATGAGGGCAAACACATTCAAGACTTACTAGAAGAGCAGGTTTGGAACAACTGACAATAATAATACGTGAGGAACTAAATTGCAGTGGTATGGCAGAAGCAGCCATCATCTGCAACGAACACTTCTGGATACGACCACTAAGTCGTATCGAGAATGATAATCCCTTGATTGGGATGGAGATAAGTCAGAATCGATTCCTTAGTTTTCTTGCTGTTTTGAATAAATAAGGCCATAATAGCCTCGGGTTGCTTATAGGGGAACAGAACCTCGATTGGTCTCTAAGCATGCTTTGGGTTGGATGTTTGAGATGAATGTTTGGGATATTTATTTGATGCTTTGATTTGAATATTTTATTTTTAAAACCACCAGAACATGATAATTGATATTGATTGAACATGATAGTCCTGTCCGAAGAGATAGGGCGATGATTGCAAGGTATAGTCCCCATGTTGGAGAGCTAGTGGATTGGACCTGTACAAATAGCTAGCCCATTCGTCAGAGAGTGAGTGGATGGGTTAGCTAGGAAATAAGTCCCCACACCGGAGAGTGAGTGGATGGGCTAGCTTAGACGTTGGGTCATCTTGTTGGAGAGGAGCAGATTGGATTCAGCATGGATTCGGAGAGATTGAACCCTGGATTGGAAGTTAAATGATCTAGAGAGATCGAACCCAAGATTGGATTTTGAATGATCCGAAGTGATCAGACCCAAGATCGGATATTGATTATGAGATCCAGAGATATCTAGACTTAGCCTTAGGATTTGAATGCCTTATGATATAAATATTGACTTATGATAACTTAACCCCAGGCATAAATGGGATAACCGTGCAAGTGATATATGATATGATTACTCTAGATGAACATTGGTTGACTATGATTTATGACTAATACAAGTAAGGACTAGAATCATTAGCTATATGGTCTAGAATGATCTTTGGTTTGTAGGTGCACATGAAGGAACGGATAATTCACCATAACTTAGATCGATGGACAACCGGAGAGCTCAACCGCCAATGATTGAACACTACTACTGAAGCTTATTCTTAAGCAAAGCATACCTTAAATTCATAAGGAACACTTTGGGCGCAACTATTATAACTAAATTTTCCACTGTCTCGGAACAGACTCAAACAAATGAAATGGACTGCGAACTAATGAAGGAATTAGTCGAGGAGCTTGGAAGATGTCAAGATTGAAGAAACTAAAGATTTAACCAAGTTTTAGAAATGCAAATCAGGTTAGTACTGGCCTGATTTAGGTTGGTATTGACATGATTCACTCAGGTTGGTAACGACATGATTTTCACAAATATGATTCACTCACACATGATTAGAACTATCTAGAATGATGATATGAATAAACTTAGGAAGTTTGACGGAATTCCGAAGAGCTAAATCAGGTTAGTACTGACCTGATTTGATTAGCACTGATGTGATTCTAAGACTTAGAATGGCAATAGATGGATGAAAGGAGCCTAAACCTGAAGAGAAAACGAGCTACAGATATAATAATTTAGGTTGGCACCGACCACTTTTGACGATCACCAACCTAAAATGAAGACTTGATTTGGCACGAGGTCGATGAAAAGAGCTAAGACATGGAGAAAAACTTAAAGAATGATGGAAAAATCAAATTGGTATGGACTAAAAATGGTCGGTACTGAGTTGATTTTCTACTCGGAGATCGTGTTGGATGACTCGGCCTTTGTGCCTAGATATTTGAATCAGAGATGTGACCCTTTCAAAATAAGCTACCTATAACTAGGAGAGGACTTTTGGATACCTTGATTTCTTTTCCATCTTCTCCTTCCCCAAATACTCCAAATACTCTCAAATCCGAGATCTACTAAATTGTGGTTGGATTTGAGTTGTAATCATTGTATTCTAGAGAGAAATAATTGAATAATACGATTAAAGTGGACATAGCCCGGAGTATTTGCCAAACTACTATAAAAGGTGTTAATGTGTTCTTATTTTATTCCTATTATTGCTTGTTCGATTTGGATTATTACATTTTTGTGCTTTCATCTAATATTGGGAGTGTTGTGCCAGTTTCCAGTGCAACACTATGTAAGCGATATAATGCCACACTACTAGCTAAGATGTCGTGTGAATATTAATATTTGAGTTGTTAGATATTAAATGCTGACTAAATTTATACCTAAGAGTCACACAACCGAAACGTTGAATGCTCATACTGCCACCTTAATTAATTAATTATAATTGTTATAAATTAATAATATTTTATTTGTGTTGACTAGTATTAAAGTACTGCGTATATAAAAGTTATATACACACGTTACCAATATACGATATCGATGTGCGTTTGAATTTGATTTAAATGTACATTTATTTGATCGGGCTTGAAGCTATTAGGAGGCCCAAATATGGGCATATAATGGCCATTCATAGATGTATTTTGGTAGGGATGAACATTAATTTAAAAGGTATGAAATAGTAAGAGGAAAATGTAAATCCGGATCCCCGTTTGCTCCTCTAAATCTCCGCTATTTAAACACCTTAAACTCCACTTTAGCCTCTTCTAATTTTGGCCTCCATCCTCTTTATTTATGGCTAACCCTCTTATTAGCTTCCTCCATAGTTTTAAGTAAAATAAAACAAAATAGTAGATCGGTGGTTGCTTCTTTCAGTCTGGTAGCTCGTTCTAGAATTTTAGATACTAATTCAAGGATTTCTTTGACTCGATGCTTCAACATGTAGCAATTAGGCTTTAGTCAAGGTAAATCTTTCATTTACATTTCTATATCATTGTTCATCATGTCATATATGTTCTTAGATAGTATATGATCATGGATCCACATATGTTTGTGGTGTCTACCTTAAACTAAAATATATATGTATGTATCTAAAATTAAATAATTAGATATACAAGCATATAGCTCATGATAACAAAATTAAAGAAAATTCAAATTTAATAATTAAAAATGATTTTAAAACAAAAATTGATTTTAAAATACAAACATAATTATATAAAATATGTAAGTACCTACTATGTTATTATATATCCCTTAGAATTGTTATGGAAAGGGAGAAGAACAGTTCCGCAGTTCTGTCGGGTACATTTATGATTTGAAATTTTTTGTAATCAATAAAATGACTTGGGTTTTAGATATT
The DNA here is from genome assembly GCA_030737815.1 of Allium fistulosum. NCBI lineage: Eukaryota > Viridiplantae > Streptophyta > Magnoliopsida > Asparagales > Amaryllidaceae > Allium > Allium fistulosum. Next base: position 1,417,756,769 of record CM060901.1, on the reverse strand, counting down.
GGATCTTGAACTTATATTTGTAATTCATTATAGGGGCTTGGGAATTGGCATCACATGGCAAAGGGCGAAATGAGGCTCCAGGTTGCTAATGGATCTATTGTAGATGCAACAGCAGCGGTAGGAGAATTTCATTTATGTTGCCAAGTGGTATTGTTTTGATATTGAATAACTACTATTTTGTAAAAGACTTTGTTTATGGGATTGTATCTATTTGTAGACTGTTTGAGAATGAATATGTGTTTTGCTATGCAAATAATGTTATGAACATTGATTTTAATGGAAATAAAGTCTATAAAGGTGTTCATGAAAATGGCATTTATGTGATCAACAACGAATTATGTGTGTTTTGTGAGTTGTTCTAATAATAATATGAATGATAACTATCTTTGGCATTATAGGCTCGGTCATATTAGTGAGAAACGACTGTACAAATTAAAAACTAAAGGTTTTCTATCATCATTTGATTCCAAATCATTTAATTCTGAATCATTTGATTCTGAATCATTTGATTCTGAATCATTTGATTTTGAATCATTTGATACGTGTGAGTTATGTCTCGTGGGTAAGATGACCAAGCACCTCTTTAGTGGAAGTAATGAATGAGTTAATAAACCCTTGGGGATCGTACATAATGATGTATGTGGCCCAATACCTGTGATTACTAAAGATAATTATTCTTACTTTGTAAACTGTACTGAAGATTTCTAAAGAGTATGATATATGTATCCTATGAAGAACAAATATGATGTCTACAAGATATTTATTAAATTAAAAAAATAAGGTTGAAAATTAGACGAGCCATAAGATTAAAATACTTCAATCTGATCGAGGAGGATAGTACTTTGAACGGGAACTCCAATAGTACTTAAAAGATAATAGGATTATCTCTTAGGCTATTCCATCGGTATACTCCATAACTCAAAGGTGTTTCAGAGTGAAGGAATAGAACCTTATTAGATACGGTTCATTCCATGATGAGTACGACCGAGTTACCTTTATCCAATTGAGAAATGTGCTTGAAATTGCAACGCATATGTTGAATTTGTTACCCACTAAATCTATGCCTAAGACGCCATATGAGATATGGCACAAGAAGAAACCCCACTTCAAATATTTAAAGGTGTGGTGTTGTCCAGCCTACGTTAAGAAAGTCGATCCCAATAAGCTTGAGACAAGGTCAACGTTTTGTAAGTTTATAGGATATCCCAAGAATTCTAAAGGATATATTTTCTTCAACATAGAGGAATGAAAAGTTATTTTTTCCGCACACACTGTCTTTTTAGAAAAGGAATTCATGTCAAAAGAAATTAATGAAGAATTTGTAGACTTAGAGAGTTCCAAGAAACTAATATAGAGGTTGAACCAGTGGGAGAACAAAGTTTATCCGTATATGAAAAACACGCAACCTATTAAAGGTCTAGTAGGGAATCTCATGCACTAGAGAGATACTATAGTTTTCTTATGGACGGCAAGAAGGAGGACCGTGTCTTAGATGATGACACTCCTCTATCATACCAACATGCACTGCAGAGTAAAGACTCTACACTTTGGCCTGTAGAAATGAAATCCGAAATGGATTCCATGTATGATAACAAAGTGTAGACATTGCTTGACATACCCAATGGGACGAAACCCACCACTACAAATGGATTTTTAAGAAAAAGATAAATGTAGATGGACAAGTGGAAACTTATAAAGCAAAGCTAGTTATGAAAGGATTTTCTCAAATTTAAGGTGTTGATTATGACGAGATGTTTTCGCCCATAGCTATGCTTAAGCCCATTCAGATAATGCTAGCTATTGTTGCATTATATGACTATAAAATATGGCAAATAGACATAAAGTCGACACTTCTAAATGGTGATTTAAAATAGACCATTTATATGTCCCAGGCCGAGGGTTTCGAGGTCAGTAAGAGTGAGGTCAAGTCTTGCAAATTGTTAAAATCTGTCTGTGGACTTAAACAAACTTCAAGGAGTTGGAAGAAGTGTTTTGATAAAGTGATTAAACAGTTTGGTATTTATCAGACACAGAGAAAGCATGCATATACCGAAAGGAATAGGGAAATGCTATCGTATTCTTAGTGTTATACATTAATGATCGTTTGTTAATTGGAAATGCACTTTCATTATTGCAATCAGTGAAAGGTTGTCTTTCCAATAATTTCTCCATGAAGGATTTGGGAGAACAAACCTATAAACTAGGTATAAAAATCTATAGAGATAGATCTAGGAGGTTGTTGGGATTGTTCCAATCCCTGTACATAGATATCATAATGAAAAGGTTCGGTATGGAGAATTCCAAGAGTGGAAATGTTCCTACGCAATCTAGAATCATCATTTCTAAGAAGGATGCTTCTCAGACTGATGAGGAGAAAGATCATATGAAGAGAACATCGTATGCTTTGGCAATCGGTTCCATAATATATGACATGCTATGTACTAAACGGGATGTAGCATAAGCATTGAGATGTGCATGCTAATACCAGTCTAATCATGGAGAAAAGCATTGGATATATGTAAAATGTATACAGAAGCATTTAAGAAATAGAAGGGACTTATTCATAATATTGGGGAGTTGAGACCTCCTTATTAAGGGGTATACTCTATAACAAAATCTCGTTCGAACTAAAAGGTGTTTTTCTTTTTCTTATATGCTTGTTATAATGTGTTACAGTTAATTAATTATTTAATTTAAGCACATTTAATGGTAAATCCATTTATGGTTGTTTTGTTATGGTAATTACAATTGTTGTTATCATGAATATTTTATCACAATATCATAAACATATCATTTTAAATATTCCTAGTCAACATGTATCAGGACTGGATATTGATGCATTCTTCAAGACTTGAGTACCTAACGCTCTCTAAAGGTTGGGAAGTGTATTACTCATGACTGCTTGGGGCACCAAGGGGTTACGTACTGATTATTTTTGGATAACTATGGAATGACTCGGTCGATAGTTTTTTGTTGGTTACCATAGTTAAGGTCAAACAGAAATTATCTATGTGGTAGTTATGCACAGTTTTCTTGACTTGAGAATACCTTTGGTCTTTAATGTGAAAACTCCGCTTTGATTATAGTTAAATTATGGCACAACGTCCATCGAACGACTATAGTTGGGTCGAGTGAAAGCATTGGAAGTTAAACACTATTCAATAGAGGATCCATCTTCTCAATAATATGAGGTTAGTATCAGGGTCAACTGAACTCAACTTAAAGTCAAAATCTCTGGCCAGAGTAGTTCAGTTAATAACAATTGTTATTATTGAACCAAGGACTTTGTAGTTGGACTATAAAGTTGAATATGGAAGATATTGGAATTTTGACTATTACCAAATCCTATAAGTCCTAATGTGATATAGTTTTAACAAAGAGAATCAGTGTAAATAATTATCACTACCGATTAACGCTTGAATGTGTAAAATTGTATTTTATCAAAGCTTTGCAAGCGATAAATTTAGCCATAATTTCACACCATTAACTAAGCTGATGTGTGAACAGATTTATTCGAATTGTTCGATATTAAATGTTGAATTAATTTACACCTAAGAATCACACAACCGAAATGTTGAGTACTCTGACTACCTCCTAATTTAATTATTATAATTGTTATAAATTAATTAATATGCATGAAATATTAATTATAAATTTTATTTAATTTGTGTTGATCGGTATTATAATAGTGCGTGTATAAAATTTATATACACATATATCAATATACGATATTGATGTGCATTTGAATTGGATTTAAATGCACATTTATTTGATCAGGCTTGAAGTAGTTAGGAGGCCCATATACAGGCAAATAGTGGCCAGCCATAGATATGTTTTGGTGAGGTTGAATGTTGATTCAAAAGGTGTGAAATATTAAGAGGAAAATGTGGAACTGGATCCCTTTTTCTCCTCAAATTTTCACTATTTAAACACCTTAAACCCCACTTTAGCTGTAGCAACCCGCCCTTCGAGAATACCCAGAAAGACGGATCCCCGGGGTAAGATTAAAGTAAAACACTAAACCAAGATATCGGTAAGATCTCACAATGGAATAAAAACATATAATATACTAAATATACATGAATAGAATAAGATGGCAATATATAAGAGACCGCACTAGCAGAAGCAACTGATAAATAAATATAAATACAAAAAATCAGAATATATCAACTCCCACTAGAATGGATTTCTCAATAAATATCTGATACAACAGTCTCGTATATAAATAAAACGTCTATCATGTACTACAAATAAGTATATATATCTCAAAATCTCAATGCCACACTTCCAAAATGCTCCAGCTGCATCCTGCAAGCATATTCTCAAAACTACCTGACTCTCAACGACTCAATCGAGTACCTGAGAGTTATCATGACATAAGTAGATAAAGACACAATATGGGTCAGACATAAATTCTGGTGTGAGGGGAACTATCTCAAAATACTGTATATGACAACATTATACAAATAAACAGGAACTACTAAATCACAGCCGGCCCTCTCCACAAACGTGGCTCAGGGGTAATCCAGAATGCATATAAACAAGTATAGTAAACCCATCTCAAAAACAGGGGATCATACTATAACCTGCTCTTCTCCCATAATCAACAAGTCGGCATAACTAATATAATGTGACTAAAACGTAAATACCATACTAAGATAAAAGTAACCCAATATCCAAAGGTAGGGTGATCAAAATATAAATCTATCGCGAAGTACAGAATAATAGTAAATGCAGTAATAACAACAATAACTAACTAATTAACACACACATCATAGCAATGGAAGATAACTAAGGAATATAAATCAATAACTGTCATTTCTGACAGGTGGTGGTAACAATGGACACTTATCGTGATCTAACAATTAAAGATGAAGAGGGCCAATACACTAACGTACTCAGCCATATTTCGTGATTCAGTTACAGATAGAGTCAGCACACTAACTTACCCAGACATCTATCTCGATCATATAGTAAATAGAGGCAGCACACTAACGTACCCAGATGCCTATCACGATCTTGTAATAGGTAGAGTTAGCACACTAACGTACCCAGGCATCTACACTGATCCCATACTAAATAGAACCAGCAAACTAACATACCCAAGTGTCTATCAGGATCAAATAATAAATAGGGTTGGCATACTAAAGTACCTAGACACCTATCATGATCATATAATAAATAGGGCCAGCATACTAACATACCTAGACACCTATCATGATCTTATAATAAGTAGAGTCAACACACTAACATACTTAAACATCTACTAAGATCCCATAATAAATAAAGCCCGCACACTAACATACCCAAACGTCTATCATGATCCAAAAATAGGCATGGCCACTAATATAAGGCCAATGCAATGTTGGTCACTAATATAAGACCGATACAACGTACCTCGAGTCAAAGCCCTAAGGTACATATTCACTTCTTCGATCATACATGCTCGTCAGACATGATCGTGCGTCCAATCGCCATACTGAGCCCGTGCTCGAATGTTATTGATTCCAAAGGAATCACTTGTCATAATACTCCTCCGACATACCCTCCCGGTCTACCTTAAAATCTACAATTTTGAAATATGTGTTGGGTTGGGTCCTACGTGGGCCCTAAAATAAAATACTCAAAAACCTACCAAAATTTCACAAGTTGTTGCCCTTTAAATATGATGAACAATGGTCCAAACCTCCCTCAATCCGACTTCGTATGCGAAAGTTATCATGTTTTGAAGTTGCCCAATACATAGTAGGTCAGTCGACTGAAGGGTTCCATTCACTTGAATGAACTAGGGTAGAAAAGGCTTATTTCCTCTCGACCAGTTGATTGAATGGACCTAATCAGTCGACTAAATTGACAGGTTCCAGGTAGTGATCCTGGGCAGTGAGTAGATTCCCCGAATGGACGCTGATTCATGTTTCGTTTCCCCCACTGCCCGATGAGTTGCTTTGCTACTAGAGCTTACCTTTATCCCATCGGACATCTACCAGGATTCTTTTGTTGACATTTTGGAAATGAATTTGATAAGTATTCGAAAACTAGTTTCGATACCAAAATTCACTTTTTCTACGAGTAGAGTTCAATGGGCAATTACAGCGACCCGACTTCCTATAACATGCAAAAACGACATACCCGGACTCCTTGCCTTGTGCGTAGCCCATACGTATGTCGATGCACTCATTCGTACATGCCTATGTACATATGCTCATGCAAACACACAACAACAACAGAAGTCGCATTTCAGACATCGCCGTGGTGATCGCTCGTTCCGGTATACTCTTACACAACTTATCGCACGTGATGGTCGCTATGGCTATGATAAATTCCCGCATGAACTTTTATTCAATTATATTTTTGTATAATCAAACAATTGAAAATGTATATAAACAACCAACCACACAACAATTCTAGTTACAGTATTATATTTGTTTTAATTGTCGCTTAGCTCCATATGCACATATATGTATACCCACTTATGCACATATATGTATACGTATATTCGGATAAGTAATTCAATCATTACTTAAATCTAAACTTACTTTTATTTACAAAACTTCTTCAACAAAGTCTAATATGGTATTATACCATTTTATAAAATCTCACTTCTATTTTATAGAATGTATCATTAGCCTATATATCAATTTTGAGCTTTTAAATACTTAATTACCTAACTTGAAATTGAGTATACTTCATATTACTATTTTATAAAATCTCATTTCCATTTTATAGAATCTATACTTCATTTATAAAATCATATAACCATTTTATAAATACTAATTGAACTTCATTTGCTATTTTATAAAACATCATATTTTTTATAAAATACTTCTTTGCTTATAAAAATCATTCTTCCACTTAACCAATGTTTATAAATACTAATTTGACTTCATTAACCCTCTAATCACTATAATACTAAGTGTAGAGTTCAAAATTAATTAAATTATCTTACTAGCCATTTTCAAAACCATTTAAACTAGTTTAATTATAGCTATCTAATGACATGCACTCAATTATCACATGTAGTTGGTCTCTAATCTTTCACTATATCTCTTATAATCATTGTATTAACCTAAAATCAAATTCTTAGGTTATTGACTATTTTCAAAAATAGTTATTATGGTCTTAAACAAATAATGAGCTAATGCAATCGTGTTTATAACATAAACATAAGCCAAAATCAATTCAAACAATCTCAAAATCACTTCATATAATTCTGTAATCATCGATAATCAAATATATAAAGTACAATACTTAAATTAATAAGTAGAATCATCTCTCTCACCTTGCTTTTCCATAAACCAAGCTCAAATCACCAAAACTCATAAGTTAGCTCTCTTGAAATCCAAGATGAAACCCCAAACTTTGAATTAGGCAAATTCCATTGGAGGTTATATGAGGAATGCGATGAGAATAATTAGGTGATTTTTCTGGAATTTTAGGAATTTATCTAACCTTGGATTAGAAGATTTTGGGCAAGAGGGTTAAGAGGTGATTAGCAAAGTGATTAGGAGGATGGAAATGAAAAGTAACATGGAATGTAAATGAGATGATGAGATTAGCTACATATAAGCTAAGTTAAGGTAAGCTAGCGGGCTTAGCCCAATTCTCTTCATCCGGCACTATTCATTCTCAAAATTCATCGACTCCAAACATAGTCAAGTTTATACTCATTTTACTCGCGTCAAAATAACGAACTCAACTAGGTGTGTATCGAGTCCTAATTCGTCCATTTGTAAAAATCAAGTATAAGAGGTGTTTAATTACTTACCGATTAAATATTTAAATTAATCATTTAAGTATCCGATCAATAATATCGTGAGGTGTTACATTCTCCCCTCCTTAAAATAATTTCATCCCCAAAATTTCCATGAGTATGAGAAAGTAACAAGACCGACCAAATTTATAGAATCTCAGTTTCGGAAAATTCCAATAGTACTTCCATTATGCTATCATCATCACAAAAACTCCCAAATTAGATTGCATCACACACTAGGAAATATGTAATGATCTACGTCTCCCACATTCCCAAAACTTCTTATCCCTCTTAAGAAAGCTTCTCTCTATTTAAACGTCAATCTAATCAAATAAGCATTTAAATAGCTATACATTAGCTGTCAAGTAACTAACTGTACTGTACAAAGAGGATTGTGCACTAACACAGAATTCAAACATGTACAACCTCCATGTAGAAATCGATACTACTATAGTCATACATGAAAATCAATTGGAGATTAAGCTAAAGTGAGTTGACATCAAAATATACTACTGATTTTGAGTCACTTCAAAAGGTAGTGGACTCGTATAGATCCTATCTCGACCCCATAGTGGTTAGGGATGATATGCGATCTATTCCTGATAGCAACCGTCATCTCTCTTTAAACCTTATCTTAAATTATGAAATTATAACTATCATACAAGCAATCAAATACATAAGACAAGCAACAATCAAATAACATCAAATAACAACAAATAACAAGTAATACAAGCAATCAGCAATTCATAGCAAGCAAAAATAAGTAACAATAACTAGCATACAAAATTTTAAACATGAAGCAAGTAATTAACAAAAGTCAACAATAATAAAATCAGCTAACATCAAAGTCAAACAACAACAACAAACAAGATCATATAGTAGCAAGCAAACATAAGCAACCGTAAACAATAGCAATAAAAAGAAACTAGCAATAACAAACAACAAACAACGATCAATCCATAGCAAACAGAAATAGCAAATCAATAATAGCAAGCAACAAACAATGAAATATTTAAAAGAGTCTATACCAACATGCTCAGTAACTATCAAGAGTCAAACGCGCATGTTGGACCGTAAACTCCAATGAGTCCGTTCGATATTTAAAAGGAATAAACACCCAAATGGTGTGACCCTCATCATGAATATAACAGATGAAAGACCATTACACCTCCCAGTACAAATAGGGAAACTTAAATGATATGTAGGATCATCGAATCTCGAAACTCTCGAATAAATCTAGCAATCAATGCCTCAACTTTCCTTTTCTTCCAAACAGAACTCATTTTGTAAAAGAGAAAATTATACTAACCAAATCATCATTAAATAAAGATTTACAATTACATTGGTAGGCTCGGGTTCAAACCCACCTAGACTGCACAATGTTAATATGGATAGTATACTAAGTGCATTACGACACTCGCCTAGGCAAGCATCATCTTGTCACTTAGAAGATTATTCGAATCGCCATAAAACTAGTCGAGAAATCCTTCCCCGAACTATCCCATGCGATAATAATTATATTATACTAAAATTTTATAATTACTAAAGATCATTCCAAATGACACGATTCCCATTTCAACCCTTCGTTTGCTCGTAAGATTTCTTTGTTAAATTAGGGTCAGTCACCTAACTCCATTTTTGCAAATTCCAATCCAGTTCCTTGATCTGACTACCGAAATATCCTTGCATAACTAAGGTTATGCTTTGGAAATCTCTCAGTCATCTCAAGAATCCGACTCAAGTGCTTATCTATCAAAATCAAGTGAAAAACCCTTTCCTAACTGGGGCAGATCACCTAGAAACCCTATTCTCAAACTATTGGTTATGAACTAGCATGTGAATGGACCAGTCTTCAAAAAATGTCCCTTTTGGCACATGGGATTACTCCCATCACTTAAGGTTTATTGACATAGAAAAACAATTACAGCACGAATGACTGCAGGAAAACGCCTAAAAGTCATCTGCTCGGCCTCTTCTCATTACTAGGCATCCACCGAACTCTACCTGGACCTAAATCCAAGTCATGCTTTGATGTGCACACAAATGTGCATATTTTACCACCATATTTAATCTATTTAAATTAAATAAATGATCATATTGGGTATTTTTACTTGTTTAAACCAAAATTCAAATTATTTTCAAATTGTCACATATTCATCTTCATATATGGGCAAAATGGTCATTTTTATGCATTTATTAAATTGTGAAAATTTACTTGGAATTTTCTATGTTGTTTTGTAGGAAATTTGGTGAATTTTACAAGTGGTTTCATGAAAATATATGCATGCACAAGAGTGAAGATAAAGGAATGAAGATGGAAATAATTCAAAGGCATGATAATGGAGGACCCCACCAACCCACCTTTCTTCATGTACAAATTAGAGGCTAATGCACATGCTTATGGAATTAATGGCTTCATGTACACTTAAATGATGATTAGTAGAAGCTAATGATTACTTGGCCTCCACACTTTCTCAAGGGCAATTTGGGAATTCCCAAAAAATATGAATTAGGGTTTAACACATGTATAAGTACCCCTTATGTTTCATGTAACCCTCTTCTTCCTTAGTCTCTCTTAGTTAGTTTTTAGCTTAGAGAATAACTCAAAGTTATCTTTCTTTTCATGGCTACTTAGCCATTTCTTCTCTTATGTAATTCATTTTTTATGCAATTTAATACATGTTCGTTTTCTTTTATTTTTTATTTCCTTTCATGTTGTAGTGTAGATTTGTTTATTTATGCAAGTAGTGTAGATTTTCTTTTATGCAACTAGATTAGTTCCATTTTTTATTAGCTTTCATTTTCCTTTCTTTTTGCTTTCATGTTACTAGCTACATTTGTTAATCAAATGACAAATATGAGAGGCTAAACCCCTTCAATTAAGGGATAATTAAGCTCTCTAATTATGTAGCTTCAACTATTTGTTAATTCATGCTATCTTTTTATGCTTAATGATGATGATAGAAATGGTTTACTAGTTGTTTTTGCTTTGAATTTGATAGCTTATATTGTTGACAACAAATAGGTTATGCTTAAACAATCACTAACACTAATTGCCTCTTCATTAAAATATGATTATAGCAAAAGAAAGTGATTTGAAATTAAAATTTGATGGTCTATATTTCTAATCAATAGTTAATAGTCCATACTTAAAATAGATTTCATTTTCATTTTCATTGTCAAGTTTCATTAAAGTTAGTTAGTGGTTTAAGGGGTGTGTTATAGTTTGATGGCTTATGTTGGCTAATCAATAGCACAAATATGCCATACTTATGATAAGCACATCAATTAAAGCACTAATGACCATAAAAGTGAGATCGTGATTTCATATGTGTTGAACTACATGATCTAGAGAGTGGATTTATTCTCTAAATTGTCACTTAACTCTTATATTTGCTTCTCTTTTCTTTTAGCTAGTTAGTTAATTCTCTAATTCTCTAGCTGAACTTTCACTCGACTTTGGTTTAATTTGATTGAATAGATTTTTAAAATCATCAATTCCTTACGGATCGACCCGTATTCGCCACGTACTACAAGTGTACGCCGTGCGCTTGCGGTTATTTTATTTCTAAATTCGTTCGACGGTTTTCTAAACCGATAGAAAATCCGTCGTCGAACAAGTTTTTGGCGTCGTTGCCGGGGAGTTGTGAAACTATGGTGTCCTACAGCACCTACACATTCCACTGCCTGGCTCACCACCATTTCAACAGAGCAGTCAAACACCACACTGCATCAATTTCCTATCATTACCTTGCCACTTCCCACCATTCAATCCCACAACCATACACCTTCAAAAGCAACATTTCAAAATCCACAACCAAACTCACCATCAAACATTTCAACATTCCATTCAGAACTGCTCTGTCACAAGCTTCCCTGGCATACATATCTCCATCCCCAAAGTCCCACTGCAGCATCAAAACTTCAACTACATCACCCCCCTTGCCAGTGTCAGTGTCAAACCAATCCTTACCATCAACACTACCACATCCACATAGTCCAACCACTGTTGCATTCAACACCACCACCTCTGTTCATTGACTTCACCACAGTTTCACAACTTCCCGGCAGATCGACATCAACTCAAACTATAACCACCCTCCTCTACTATCCTTTCCTTATCAACATTGCATACAACAAACCAACCATCCCCTCTCTTATATTCACCATTCTCCGACTGCTATTGCCACATACAAATCTCAACAAATAACATCTCTACCCAAAAAAATAACAACCGCATATCGATCACAGTTCTTGTTCTGCCATCGACATACCCGTTCATACCTCCTGAAAGCAACAGTCCAACATTTCTTTTGCAAACATCACTTACAACGGTCAAAAAAAAAGAAAAAAAAACCATCACCTCGCAATCATCCATTGCCCGAACACCCATCCAATCCAATCAACTGCAGTCGCAACCAGCGACTATTAAATCTAAGACATCAACTCGCCTTCAAATCGAGAAACGCAAGCTCCAAGTAAACACCATCCTTCAATTCGAAACCCGAACTAATAACCCTCAAATCACCATTCAGCAGTACCTTCAGCCGACCGCAACCCAATCACCTCCACCACAATTTGAGCCATCACCTGACATCGCGACATCTCCCTTCAACCAAATCGATTCGACAGTCGTCTCGAAAACTTCGAAAACCAAAAATAGCTACCCCCAATCCACCTTAACTCAAGTCGCAACTACCCACGACCTCGCAGCGAGCATCGACCGACTCATCAAACCCCATTCTCGAATTACCAAAAGCGATTTTGACTCGAACAACAAGCAGTTGATTTTTTTTTGTTTTAAAATTTTGTTTGATTTGGGTTTCGTTCATTTTGAACAGGGAGAGGTAGCAATTTTTTGGTTTGTGTTAAAAGTTATGTATTTTGGGCCGGGCTGTAGGATTGAACACAATTTATTTAATTGTTTAGTTCATTTTAGTTTTTTGTTTTTCAAAAAAATATAATAGAAAAAAACAAAAAAAAAGAGAAAGAAAAAAGGTTTGTTTTGGTTTTCCCTTTATTTTTCCAATTTGTTAGTTTTGTTTGAAGTTTTCTTTTGTTATATTTCTTGTTTTTTTTAAAAAACATTTAAAAAAAATCGTTTTGTTTTATTTCAATTTGCTTTAAGTTTCATCCTAGTTTTTTTATTTACAAATAAAAAAAATTGTATATAACTTGTTTTTTATTTGCAGGTTGCCAAAGAAGATTTAAGGAGTTACTGCTAAAAAAAATAACTACTTACTTGCTTGCTTAAATAAAAAATTGCTGCTTTCATCTCTAGTTTTATTTGCTTTGCATTGTTAATTATTGCATTTTATAAAAAAAATTCAAAAACAAATTCCATTCGTAGTTGCATTGTTAAGAAACGTTTAATTTCTGCTTTGCGTTTCATTTTAGAATTTTGACTAATAAAAACGGTTAGACATCAATAACACGTAATTGTATATTGACAATTTGTCTTCTTTGAAAAATTTAATTTCTTGGTGTCTAGGCTACGGTAGAGTAATAACCATTTATAAATATTACGGTGATTCGTAAATATTATAGTGGTTGTTCATCTGAAGGTACTTAAACCTTCGGCTGCATTGCTACGGTGATTCGTGGTGCACTGATAACCCCTGCCCGTTACCTGGCTAAGAACTATCTTGTTGATTTAAGACAAAATGTGATTATACAATTTTGGGTTAACTTAGGATAAATCATTTGTAATTAACCACTGCATTCATTTAGTTGCATTAGTTCATGCATATTTATAAAAAAATTCAAAATTCAAAATAAAAAAAAAGAAATTGTAAATATTCCTTTTCCTTTGAAATTTTTAAATCCTTTTCTTTGAAATTTCAAAAATCCAAAAAAATTTAGAAAAACCAAAATCCAAAAAAAAATTATAAAATCATTTCAAAAACAAAAAAAAAATTGAAAAATCAAAAATAAAAATCAATTTTCCATTTTGAAAAATAAATTCTAACTGTAAATATTTTTCCTTTATAAAAAAACAACAATCTTGAAAATGTATGAGTTTCCCCATTCACTTGAATTTTACAATAGTTGTGAAAATCAATATAATCCATATGATTTCACTCCAAATTCGTATGGATATTTTAACGACAACTATTCTTTAAACAATTTGAATCTTGAACAACAAAGTTTTCAAAACGATGACCAACCCTCGAATCTCGAAAATAGCATTTCATCTCTACTTGAAATCTGTACACAACAAAATCAAATGATAAATGATTTGTGTAATTCATATTTGTGTAACAAATCGAGTCAAGGATTTCAAAATTTGAATTCAATTCAAAATTCAAACGATTTCGATTATAACCCATGCCAATTCAATTTTGAACTCCAAAATGAATTTCAAACTCAAAATGAAAGTGGAAACAACTTTCCAAACGAATTTGGCAATGTGAATAATCTTAACCACGTTATAATTGAAAACTTTTGTCCTCAACAATTTCAAAATGAAAATCCTTATGCTAATAACTATAAATTGGATTTTGTTGAGCAAATGAATGAAATTTACGATGATCACATTGATTCGTTGTTTGAAACATATATGAAACAACGTGAAAAACAAAATCAAATACCAACGCGTGACGAGTCAAATAATAATCCATCTTTTACCACAATTGACGATTTTCAAATAACAACTTTTGAAATTGAAAGTAACAATCTTAGTGAAGTTGTTGAAAACACGGTAATTGAGTTGGATTTCAATTCTTTTGAGGGTGTGGAACCAAATTTGAAATTCAATCTTTATTTTCTCGATTTCAAAATTTTGAATACGACAACTATGGATTTTGAACTTAATATATGCGATGAAGTTGTTGATAATCAAACAAAGGAAGACGAATTTAACAAACACGATTTCTTTGGAATTTTTGAAAATGAGTTGTCGAATTCTGAAGGGGATGATTTAAATCACCATTTTGATTTTGAATTCAATAATTTTGAAGAATTTTTCAATGAACAGCTTGAATTTCAATTTAGTGAAAATAAACTTGAACTTCAATCAATCGTTTTATTAACCCCAAAAATCATCGAAAAGGAAACAACTCGTATGATTTTTAATAAAACAACATTTCTTTTCCAAATCAACATTCAACTTCGAAATATTTTACGATTTGGTTTTTGGAGCTTGAGGTGTGTCTCGCATACTTGACAAGACAAATGAATCGGTCTTTGGAAGACCGTTCCATTTACTTTTTGACGATATACTTTCTGATCTCGTGTAAATACCGTTAATTTTCATTTAAATAAGGACATGTTTTTGTTTTTGTTTTTCTCCTTCCACTTGGGTTTACTGTGGGGACACAGTCAAAATCAAGTGTGGGGGGAGACTCACCATCATTTTCAATTTTTCATGGTTTACTTTTAATTTTTCTTTCCAAAATTTAAAAAAAATGTCAAAAAAAAAAACAAATATTTTTTAAAAACATTTTTATATATTTTTAAAGAAACACTATAGGATAAATATATGGTTTTGGTTTATTAAATTGAAATTTTTGAAATTTAATTTGTCCTAACAAAAATAAAAATGAAGTTTGATTACAAATAACAAAAATAAAAATGGTTTAACTAGTATATAGGAAGATTCATATGTGTTAATTATGAAATACATCCTAATTGAAAATCTTTGTTTTAAAAAAGTGGTGAATTTTAAGTAATGGATATAACATGTTTTTTGTCTTCTAAGTTAAAGGGTGTTAAGATGATTTTGCGAAACGTTTTCTTCTAAAATTTTTTTGTATATATGTATATATTTTCTTAATAAATACCTAGAGTCATGTGTTCACACTCGTGTGTTCACTCGCCATGCTCTATACCCTTCTCACGTAAACCCGAAAGGCAGTGCACGATCGGTATATCTGGCCTCAGTTTATCTGAGTTAGGTATGTGAATATATAAATTATTTTAATAATAACGCCTACAGTCAATAAGTGTTCACACTTGTGTGTTCACTCGCCACGCTCTGTATTCCCCTCACATCAGTCCGAAAGGCAGTGCATGGGTAATATACCTGGCCTCAGTTTATCTGAGTTAGGCATATGTAAATATTGTTAATATCAATAAAATTTTCAAAAGAAAAAATGGAGAAAGTAAGCAAATGAAATCCAAGCACTATTTTAACTTATTTGATTTGACTTGTTATTGAAAAGAAATGAAAATACCACTTTGATAAACTTTAATAATCAACTAAGGATCCATTTCATAGTTACACTTTGCTATCTACCGAAACAATGAGTTAAACTATAATATATTTGCTTTGATAACTTGATTTTGTTGGATGTTTTGAAGAGTAAAATGACTTAAATTTCAAGATAATGACCAAAACTTATATTTAACTTATTTGTGTCTATTTAAAAGTAAAATTTTCATTTATAAATATTTCCAAAAAAACTTGCATTCATCTCTTTATAAATAAATCTTGCATTTTGTAAATATTTTCATCCTGCATTTGGATTTTGTGGGTAGTATCCGCTGAAAACCCTCACGAGACAACCCTCGTCCTACTGGGGACACCCAGATGTTTAACGGCTTGTTGCATACGCTCAATGCAATCGTGCTCCCTACGAAAACAGATTTATCTTAGTTTTTCTTTATTCGAGGACGAATAAAAAGATAAGTGTGGGGGTATTTGATATGCATGTAAATGTGCATATTTTTACCACCATATTTAATCTATTTAAATTAAATAAATGGTCATATCGGGTATTTTTACTTGTTTAAAACAAAATTCAAATTATTTTCAAATTATCTCATATTCATCTTCATATAGGGGCAAAATGGTCATTTTTATGCATTTATTAAATTGTGAAAATTTACTTGGAATTTTCAATGTTGTTTTTTAGGAAATTTGGTGAATTTTCAAGTAGTTTCATGAAGATATATGCATGCACAAGAGTGAAGATAAAGGAATGAAGATGGAAATAATTCAAAGGCATGATAATGGAGGACCCCACCTACCCACCTTTCTTCATGTACAAATTAGAGGCTAATGCACATGCTTATGGAATTAATGGCTTCATGTACACTTAAATGATGATTAGTACAAGCTAATGATTACTTGGCCTCCACACTTTCTCAAAGGCAATTTGGGCATTCCCTACAAATATGAATTAGGGTTTAACACATGTATAAGTACCCCTTATGTTTCATGTAACCCTCTTCTTCCTTAGTCTCTCTTAGTTAGTTTTTAGCTTAGAGAATAACTCAAAGTTCTCTTTCTTTTCATGGCTACTTAGCCATTTATTCTCTTATGTAATTCCTTTTTTTATGCAATTTAATACATGTTCCTTTTCTTTTCTTTTTTATTTCCTTTCATGTTGTAGTGTAGATTTGTTTATTTATGCAAGCAGTGTAGATTTTCTTTTATGCAACTAGATTAGTTCTCTTTTTCATTAGCTTTCATTTTCCTTTCTTTTTGCTTTCATGTTGCTAGCTACATTTGTTAATCAAGTGACAAATATGAGAGGCTAAACCCCTTCAATTTAGGGGTAATGAAGCTCTCTAATTATGTAGCTTCTACTATTTGTTAATTCATGCTCTCTTTTTATGCTTAATGATGATGATAGAAATGGTTTACTAGTTGTTTTTTCTTTGAATTTGATAGCCTATATTGTTGACATCAAATAGGCTATGCTTAAACAATCACTAACATTAATTGCCTCTTCATCAAAATATTATTATGGCAAAAGAAAGTGATTTGAAATTAAAATTTGATGGTCTATATTTCTAATCAATAGTTAATAGTCCATACTTAAAATAGATTTCATTTTCATTGTCAAGTTTCATTAAAGTTAGTAAGCGGTTTAAGGGGTGTGTTATAGTTTGATGGCTTATGTTGGCTAATCAATAGCACAAATATGTCATACTTATGATAAGCACATCAATTAAAGCACTAATGACCATAAAAGAGAGATCATGATTTCATATGTGTTGAACTACATGATCTAGAGAGTGGATTTATTCTCTAAATTGTCACTTAACTCTTATATTTGCTTCTCTTTTCTTTTAGTTAGTTAGTTAATTCTCTAATTCTCTAGCTTAACTTTCACTCGACTTTGTTTTAATTTGATTGAATAGATTTTTAAAATCATTAATTCCCTGCGGATCGACCCGTATTCTCCATGTACTACAAGTGTACGATGTGCGCTTGCGGTTATTTTATTTCTAAATTCATTCGATGGTTTTCTAAACCGATAGAAAATCCATCGTCGAACATGCTTCATCGACCAAACTCACTCAACTTGAAAGCTCGTGCATCAAGTTCGAATGGTAACACTTCGGTCACTTTACCTCGGCTTTGCAACTAAGGTGACTCACACAAGATTTATCTCTACCAAAGAATTTTCCCACTATGAAAGGTGTCGCGATTAGCCTATCTACAAAGTAACTAGCAACAGATAAAAATATACCGCTCAAGTGTTGGATGGAACAGAAGTGAGTTTCCAAAAATAGAACATACCTTACTACATAAGCCTCTTCCAGTTTCCCTAACCCATGGGTCTGCTAGGAACCGATAATTCTTGAGAGACACAAATCATCTTCACTTACCCACCCTTCAAAAATGTAGGATAGTCCTTCTTCAAGTGATCAAGCTGATCGCAATTAAAGCACTTATGCTTTACTTTAGCTGGATAGCATTTCATAGCAAAATTCCTCCCATACGCCATGGAGTAACATACCGGGCCAGCTTCTCTTTTTCGAACAAGCTCGATCTTCCTTGTGTCATGGTTGTTTCACCATGGTTGGAGTTTCGATTACTTTCCACTTTCATTACCTCAACGGTGTCTCGTGGGCATTCTCACGAAGGAGAACCATTCTAACGAGATATTCAAAAGTGGACCCTAACAGGCATAAGGCTAAGCAATGAACCTCCAACCAACGCTAAAGACCCAAGGCAAGTCTCTCTGCTCTCAACAATGGAGTACCAACCACCTTAAACCTCAAAAACAAAAGGTTGAGTTGGTCAACACTCCTTCATTGACAAGTCGTCCTGCTCAAGATGGATGGGATACTCAAACCATATGCTTTTCACGATCTCAAAAATGAACCGACGACCAAAATTATGCCTGAATAAATTCTAAATTATAGGTCTGCTTATCAGTTACACAAGCACTGCATCCTACCTAGCCAAAGCCTTACTTTCTCAAATGCCGAGAAATAATCTTCCCTAAGAGAACACTCCCCTAGCCTTATATCGATGAAAGTCTTCTCATGCATGTGTCCAAGACCCTGCCTCTACAATAGTCTCAGGACCTAGATATGGTTTCCCTCTAAGGCTAAAGAAATTTAGGCACTGTTTTGAAGAGTCTAGAGTTGTGGAGCTAGAAATACCGATGCCCAAAGGCCACACCACTTCTAACGCTAACCGCAATTTGCTGGAAATGTTTATGACTGGCAGAACATCTTTTGCGGTAGCTAAATAGTCCCTGAACTAACCAGGCATCTCAGACTGCCTATTCGCAGTAGCTTATGCACTCCATCTGCTCATAAGGATAGCTCGCTGAAGATACCTTAGCAACTAGCAGTAGAAATAATTTAAGTCCAAAAGGTAAGCTGTGTATACAGTATAGTACAGTAGAAAAATACAAATATGCTCTCTCTAGTTACCTCCTACTACCAGATTGATTAACTCAAATTGTTTTACTTGGTCTGAGTGTTGAGCCTAAGATCTGATGCCAAATGTAATAACCCGCCCTTCGAGAATACCCAGAAAGGCAGATTGTTGGGGTAAGATTAAAGCAAAACACTAAACCAAGTCATCGGTAAGATCTCACAACGGAATAACAACATATAATATACTGAATATACATGAACATAATAAGATGGAAATATATAAGAGACCGCACTAGCAGAAGCAACTGGTAAATAAATATCAATACAGAAAATTAGAATACATCAGCTCCCAATAGAATGGAGTTCTGAATAAATATCTTATACAACAGTCTCTTATATAAATAAAAGGCATGTCATGTGCTACAAATGTATCAAGTATATATATCTCAAAATCTCGATGTAACGGCTCCAAAATGCTCTAGCTGCATCCTGCAAGCATATCCTCAAAAGCACCCTACTCTCAACTACTTAATCGAGTACCTAAGAATTGTCATGACATAAGCAGACAAAGATAAAATGTGGGTCAGACATAAAGTCTGGTGTGAGGGGAACTATCTCAATATATTGTATATGAAAACTATATACAAATAAAAAGGAACTACTAAATCACTACCGGCCCTCTCTACAAACATGGCTCAAAGGTAATCCGGACTGTCTATAAACAAGTATAGTAACCTATCTCAAAAATAGGGGATCATACCATAACCTTCTTTTCTTCTGTAATCAACAAGCTAGCACAACTAATATAATGTGACTGAAACGTAAATACCATACTATGATAAAAGTAACCCAACATCCAAAGGTAGGGTGATCATAATATAAATCTATCACGAAGTATAAAATAATAGTAAATGCAGCAATAACAAGGACAGCCAACTAATTAACACACACAACATAACAATGAAAGATAACAAAGGAATACAAATCAATAAATATCATTTTTAATGAGTGGAGTCAACAATGGACACTTATCGCGATCTAACAATTCCAGAATGAACAGAGCCAGTATGCTAACGTACTCAAAAATTTGTCGCGGTTCAGTTATAAATAGAGTCAACACACTAACATACCCGTATCTCGATCGTATAGTAAATAGAGCTAGCACACTAACGTACCTAGATGGCTATCTTGATCTTGTAATAGGTAGAGTTAGCACACTGATGTACCTAGGTGTCTACCCCGATCCCATACTAAATAGAGCCGGCATACTAACGTACCCAGACGTCTATTAGGATCTAATAATAAATAGTGTCAACGCACTAATGTACCTAGACACCTATCCTGATCATATAATAAATAGGGCTAGCACACTAATATACCTAGACGCCTATCACGATCTTATAATAAGTAGAGTCAGCACACTAACGTACCCAGACATCTACCATGATCCAATAATAAATAGAGCCAGCACACTAACGTATCCAGACGTCTATCAGGATCCAAAAATAGGCATAGCCACTAATATAAGGCCAATGTAGTGTATGGTCACTAATATAAGACCGATACAATTTCAGTAACTATATGTACCCTGAGCAAAGCCCGAAGGTACAGATTCACTTCTTCGATCCTACATGCTTGCCGGACGTGATCTTGTGACCAATCACCATGCCGACCTCGTGCTTGATCATTCTTGATTCCAAAGTAATCACTTATCATAATACTCCTTTGGTATACCCTCCTAGTCTACCTCAAGATCTACAGTTTGGGAACACGTATGGAGTGGGTCTCACATGGGCCCTAAAATCAAAGTACTCCAAAGCCTACCAAAATTTCATAGCTTATAGCCCTTGAAAATAATGAACAGTGCTCTAAACCTCACATCATTCCGAGTTCGTATGCGAAAGTTATTGCTTTTTGAAGTTGCACAAACACATCGGGTCAATCGACTGAAGGGTTCCATTCAGTCGACTAAACCAGGGCAGAGAAGACTTGTTTTCTCCCAACCAGTCGACTGATGGACCTATTTAATCGACTGAAGGGTTCCATTCCTCTAACCCGTTTGACCAAAAGAATTTAGTCTTCGCTTGGGATGAGGAATGCACGAAAGCGTTCGGGAAGCTAAAGGAACTATTGACAAGTGCACTAGTGCACGTCATCCTGATGGAATAAAGCATTTTACGGTTTATACAAACGCATGTGGTGCAAGATTGGGAGCAGTTCTTATGCAAAAAGGAAGGGTGACAGCTTATGCTAGCAGGCAACTAAAGGACCATAAGAAGAGATACCCAATACATGACTTGGAGCTGGAAGCCATTGTTTTCACCTTGAAGATGTGGAGGCACTATCTTTTAGGAGAAATATTTGAGTTGTTTACCGACCATAAATCACTCAAATATCTATTTTCCTAAAAAGATTTAAATCTTAAGAAGTAGAGGTGGATGGAGTTTATAGCATCCTACAAATTTAGAATATGTTATACCCCAAGAAAGAGAATGTCGTCGCCGACGCCCTTAGCCGAAGGCATACTACATTGGGTGCTATATATGAGTGAAGGCGGTTGGAGTTCCTCTCAAATTTCAACTTCCAACTGCCAATAGAACATAATTAAACCAATTTGGGAGCAATGGAGGTTAGACCAGTGTTGATGGACCGTATTAGACATAACTAGAACAAAGCCGAAGGGATAGTTGATATCTTGGATAATCTAAGGAGAGGCGAAAAATTTTCCCACCTCAATAGATATGAAATTGATGATAAAGAATTTTTAAGGAGAGATGGCGCGTCAGCATCCCCGGAATTGATGGTATATTAGAGGAAGTGCTTACTGAATGTCACCATTCATGACTGACTATTCATCCCGGAGGAGATAAGATGTATATGGATCTGGAATGGATTTTCTGTTGGCCAGGGATGAAGAAGAAAGTAGTTGAATTTGTTTCTACTTGTTTGGTGTGTTAAAGGATTAAAGCTGAGCAAGGGAAACCCGGAGGATTGTTATTGCCATTAGAAATCCCGACTTGGAAATGAGAACACATATCAATGGACTTCATAGATGGGTTGCCTAGGAGTCAAAGAGGAAATAAAACAATTTGGTCATAGTTGATAGACTCACTAAGAGCGACAATTTTATTCCCGTTAGGAGCAATAGGACCACAACATCTTTAGCATGGATTTATATTAACAAAGTGGTTTGATTTGATGGAATTCCAATCAGCATCTTTAGTGATAGAGACCCCTTATTTACAAGAGAGTTGTAAAGGAGTTTGCAGACAGCTTTAGGAACGTCGTTGAATCTTAGTACCACTTACCACCAGCAGATAGATGGACAAACAAAAATAGTAAATAAGATCTTGGTGAACTTGTTGAGAACATGCATCATTGACTTCGAAGGACATTGGAAGCAGCACCTACCTTTAATGGAATTCACCTATAATAATAGTTATCAATCGACGATTGGTATGGCGGTCTTTGAAGCACTTTATAGGAGGCCATGCAAATCGCTTAACTATTGGTGGGAAACCACCGACAAAATTTTTCTCGCACTAGATTTGATTCGCGAAACTTCGATAAAGGTAGAGTTGATTAGGCAGTGAATGAAGGCAGTGTAAAATTGCTAGAAATCCTATGTGGATAAGTGAAGGAATGAATTGGAGTTTGCGATCATAGACATGGCGTTTGTTAAAGTCTCCCCTCTTAGGAAGGCCCGTGATTTGGAAAATTAGGAAAGTTGGCACCAAGATTTGTTGGGCCATTTCGACTTATGAAAAGAATAGGAAGACCGGCTTACCGCATAGAGATACCCGACAGATAGCAGGAGTCCACGATGTTTTTCACATTTCGCACTTCACGAAATGCCTTCATGATATAGCTATTGTGGTAGAGCCTGACCGATTAGGGGATGCTGAGATAGAGCCAATAGCATCCCATGCCACTGCATACATTATAAAGCATAGAACTAGGAAGCTCCACAATAAAGAAATTTGGTTGGTCCGAGTACAATGGGAGATAACCTGGCAGAAAGCACATGGAAGACCAAAGAAAAGATGAGGATCTCTCATCCCGAGCTTTTCACTAGTAAACCTTTCTCTCCAAAATTATATTTTGTTGCACCATGGTTGGTAAATAGGATGGAAGGAGATGGTTGGTACAATTTTCACACCGTCACTTTGCACTTAGGTAAAAAAAATCATGCATGTTTAGGGTGTTTTGCATACATACTCATATGTCATGGTTACACACTCATGCTAGGATTGAGCTTGTTTATAGTATGTCTGCAATACATAATCTCATTACACATTTGGATGAGTAGATGGATGTGTAGATAACTTAGTGGTATAACATGGATGCTTAGTGTGTGTTACGCTGTTCGCCCCTTGAAAAAGATTTCGAGGATAAAATCCTTTTTAAATGGGGAAGAATGTAACATCCCATAAAATCAACCATAAATAAATTGGGTAAATTGAATTAAATAAGATAGGGGTAAAAATGGAAATTTTGCAAAAGCTCGAATTTGTCCTTGAAATTTATGTCATTGCGTTTATGGTGAAATTCTGATCAATTTCCATATATAATATGTTGAAAACGAAGCTCAAACGGAAAAGTTATGAACGTTTAAAGTTTTCAGGTTTAAAATAATTTAAACAGAATTCAAACTCAGATGAATAATTAATTTTAAAATTTGAAATTCAAATGTTAACAGTGGATAGACTTGAGAATTAAGTAAAGGTTAAAATCAATGTTAACATTAAATATTAATTAAGGAATAAAATAATTAAAAATCAACGGCATGGTAAAACTTCCCAAAATAAAAGAACTGGTCGACCGCTCGCCTTCGGCTGGTTGACTGCTAGCGGTCGACCTGAGGGAAGCGGCGGTCGACCGATAGTGAACGGCGGCTATGGTTTTTGTGTGCAATGAACGTTCGAATTTTTTTATTCTTAAATCTGAAGATTCTGGTACATTTCAACCACTATAAATAAGACCTAGACCCCTCACTTTTATTCATATAATATTTTAGGAACATTAGCGAAGCTCTATCAATTCGTCTCTTCAAGATTCAAAAAAAACTCTACTAAGGTTTTAGGTAAGAAATCCTATAGATCTATCTTTGTTTATTATTTTTTTCTCAACTTCTTCTCCTCCAAACCTTTAATTTTCTGAATCTAATGTATATACGGATCCCTTGCTATATATATGTATCAAAAAGAAGAGATCTGGTTGAGGTTGTCAAAGGCATGTCAAATCCAAGGAGGCAAAGCTAAGGATATACCGTGAGTTGAAATCTTGGCTTTTCTATTTTAGTAATTGATTAGTGTAATTGGGTTTGAATATGCCTTGGGAAGTTTTGGTTTGCGAAAACATCTTATTATAAACTTCCAAAACCCCTTCAGTGCGAAGTGTCAATTGTAGGTTGAAATCACAAATTTGTTTATGTCAAAAAAATGGAAATTGTGTAGATTTGCAGTTTTCAATATTTTACATTCTATTCCACTCCTTATTCTTTTTCTTTGAATTTGGTTAAAGAGTTTTGATTAAGAAATCGTGCGTATGGTATGAATTTATTCATAGTTTGCACTGCTTATTTCCATGAATTAAATAGAATTCCTTTTTTTATTTTATGTGAAAAAGAAGTTGAATAGAGCGTAAAAGCTAGAATTGTAAGTTTCTATTATCAATATATTCCATTATTTTAATGTACAAGTTGGGTAAAAAAAATTATTATATACAAGTCTATTGATCGAAATCTTTAAATATGAATATTGGAATTTTGGTACTCCTGATAATATGAAATGAGACTTGTATGATTGTTTAAAGAGTTGACATTTAAATGTTAGTTTAGGGTGTATATTCTGCATGCTTAGAAAATACTAAGCACGTATGCACGCACGTGTGTGTGTGTGTATTAGCATAATTAACATGTACTTAAAACATATAATTGCATAGTTCAATAGGTTATTAATTATATTAAATCCCCCTTAGGAAGGTACTTAATGTTAAAGGAGAAATAAGAAAGATTTCTTATTAGGCCTTGATTATGGAAACGATGAGATGTGTGATAATATACGTAGAGTGTGATATAGGTTATGACTAAATTATAGGGATGCAAGGCCAGTCAAAAGCAAATGGAAGTCTATCCAGCTAACCCGACTACCAGCACTATGACTTTAGGGATGATGTGAGACATCATCTATAAGAAGTAACTACAATGATGCGAGGTTAGGTCCAAATTCTATAGAGTAAATCTGCCTAGCTAATTTGGCTACCAGTACCTATGAATAGTCAGGCTAATGTGAGACGTCACTGTGGGGTACGAGTCATAATAAGAAGGACCTGCTTTAGAGATTAAAGGTATTAAGTGGTTGTGTGAGGGTCCGCCTCTTCTCTATGTAGAAAGTAGTAAATAGTCGGGGTTATGGGTTAGCCATGGTAGATGATATCTTAGGAAAGGGTCCGCTTCAATAGGAAGTATTAAGTGGCTGAATAGATTCTGTGCAATGTCAGCTAAATAGTTACTAGTAGGGAGTCGGCCTTGGGATTATAGGTAGTAAGTGACAAGGACCTGCCTTTAATAAGGTATTAAGTGGTCGGAGTCTGCCTATTTCTCATTAAAAGGTGTAACTTGAGTATTATCCCTTATGTTAATATGACATTATAGATGATAAATATGGGTTATTTGGTTGATAGCAAGTTAGCTATGGGCTTATATTTGGAAAGCCTTTTATTTAAGTTAAGAAAAGCCTTTGGGTTTACATTTGAAAAGATGATGTTGTAGGTATAAATGTAAGACATATTCCTATATAAATTATAATGCCTAAGTTTTAGTCACTACAACAAAAAGTGTTTTTTATGGTAGGAGATATATGCATATTTCTTTCATTTCTAGTCTATTTGGATATGAATAATTAACAATTAAAATGATTGACTAATCATTCAGGATTGCAAACTCTAGAGACAGAGTTAAACAGTGGCAAAGTAATGGTAACATACTGAGTTATCACACCACCACAAACATTTAATATTGAAATGTTCCGCCGTATCAAAATCTGTAAACCTAAGACATAAAACATACATACATATAATGAAAATTGTTATGCGGGGAGAAGCTAAATATAACTGGAAGAGAGTGAAATTCAATTTTAAAAGAAATAAAATATTGATACAAAGTGCTACTTACAATTTTACAGCTTTCACTTGATGAAAGGGAGGCCAGAAGGTATTCTCTGAGCAAATTCATCATACTCAGAACCAAAAAACTATCTTACAGTATGCGGTCATAGAAGAATGTCCAGGTAACTACAGTAAACTAAAGCACACCAATAATAATTTCTTTTGTATGCTAAAGCACATCAATAATAAGTTCAAAAGAACATCATGAGGATGTTGAAGCCACTCCTGTATCTGGATTTTCAAAATTATTTGATTATGATGGCCACCAAATGAACATTATACTAAACTAATCATCAATTTCTTCTACAACCATTGGTCAAAAACTGCATAAAAGATTTGCAAGTAAACTGCTTGAATTGTTCTTATGCAGTAAAGAGGGTCTTGTCTAAATATTTGGTCTGGGAATGAACATGCATAAATAAAAATAGTTTACAAATATATGTTACCATGTATACAATGCATGCAACATGAACTTGAAAGAAACAGTTTTGCCTTGGGTGAGTATTTTGCCAATGTTTACAGTGGACAATTTTATAATATTTATGATTGTGAATCAATGTTCATGCAATTATGAGAAACGTAAGTTTGACATGATTTAAGAAACTATACACCCTTTCTAAAGAAATATAGCTTATGCATCATAAATATATAACACCCTAGCAAGCTAGTTTATAATGTAAAGGATTAGTAACAACTTTATCCACTGTCATGTATACCCACACTGTATGTAAACAATAGAGTGCACCCTTGTGTCTAAGATATCTAATGATATAAAAGGTTGGAAAATGACAAACTACATTGAGTATGTAAACCACTTAAAGGAACCAAGTATGAGTACTAAACATAAGGGATCTATTTTAGATTAAGATATTATGTTTCATAATCAAACTTGGGCCTAACAATGCTTTGGAACAACTTAAAGAAACCAACATAGCAAAACAAAATCATACCAAATCTCATGTTGAAGTTTGTACACTAGTCTGTAATTCATGAGCCCCTTCTTTGTAGTATACAATTGTTTTCTTTGTCTTTGGCTCCAGTCACCTTGGAACGGGTTAAAATTCATTTGCATGACGTGTGGTTAAAAATTTATACGATGTTAGCTAAGCACATTATAGACACCATGTAAGACTCTAGCAGGATTCCAGCATTTGTTTTGTAGCTATTGGAGAAAGCATTTGTTTAAGCAGCAAAATATATTATGTTTATGGCAAACCAAGATAATAAACCATCAGAAACTGGCTATCTAGATTAAGTTTGACAACTGAACAATCTGAACTACCCCCATGTCTCTTACATATAATTCAAGAAAAATGAATGTGGAAAAAGAAAGAAAGGAAAAGAAAAAAAGAGTAAAACTACAAGCATGCAATTTCTTGCAATGATTCATGACAAAAATAGATGTTAAATTTGGAATAATTTAGATTCAGAATTCAACTTAATCTGCATACCAGGTACAACTTTAAGGCTTTGTTTGTATAATTAAATAAATTCATGTACAATGTAGAATATATACTGTGCATATAATTTTGTTGATAACAAAAATGTATCCAATCTTCTCGAATTTAACATGCATGAATCACCGCATACTTCAGACTAGGTGGTTTTACTAGTTGTGTGTGCTATTTTAGTTAGAAAACATGCATAAGACTAAGACCTTGGATCTGGAAGATGGAGGGATAGTGAAAGTGAGAATGTGGTTTCGGTGAAGGACACAAACGTGAAGCTGCAGCCCCACAATAAGGACTTTTTGGACATTGCCAACCCCAATATATAGTTTAAATTTAAAATTCATTTGCATAACTTATTTGGTAAAGTCGACAACGGAAATTTTATAGAAAAACCATGAGTATGATATGTATGTCCGTAAGAATCTTTATGTTATTTTACTTTAACTCAGGTCAGGGAATCCATTATTTACAAGCTTCACTAGACAATTAATTTTGTCCAAATAGCAAGCAGGACGTACACAAGTGAGGATTCGTATATTAGAAATAACGGACATTATGCCCTATATCTTCCAGTTAGATAAGAAACTGAGGGAAACTAAGGGTACATATAAGTGAACTCGAATATAATATAAACCAACCCCAAGCTTATTTTATGACCTGCATATACTAAACTAGGGAAAGAGGCATTAACCCATAGCCAATTACATCAGGTACTCAAAGCAAATAACAGATAAGGCAACCAGGTTGTACTAATCACATCACCAATCGCGAATCATAACATAATATAGCTGTGAGTAAACTGAAAAACTATCATTTCAAGAAATGGAGTGATAATATAAAAATCTAACAGATAAAATTTAGCAACAAGAATATCCAAAGAAGAGAATGAAACCTCAAAATCCAAGGTTGACGCGTCTGAATTGTTGCAGAATTATCGGTTGTTTTGCATCTTTGTAAAGGCTCGTCCTTGGCAGTAACTAATTGACTATCAAAATCGTTCGCTCTGCTCTTGCTGCCACTGCCACTCTTGCTAGTTGATTTCCTCTCACCGCGTTGCCAACAAAGGGAGTTTACGACACATTTGACAATGCGTATTTGATCATACTCATGAGTTATATCATACATATCATTCCCCACAATGTGAAGCTGCAGTCTTACATGGTGTCTATAATCTTCCACTTACAGAGCAATTTAAAATTCATTTGCATAACTCACACACATCTCAAACTACAATATATAATTTATATACGAGCAAATGTAGTCAAATACAAAACACATACACATGAAACAAATCACATTAAACATAAAACTATTATAAAATTTTAAATTATGGAAATAAAACTGAATGCAAATAAAAAATTACACAATCATATTGCCAATTGCACATCTTTACTGAAATATTCCACTTTGTTTCTAGCAGTTATGCCATGGCGTGCTCCAACTTCTATTGTGCTGCTAGTATTTACTTCACATTGAAAAAACATACATGCATAACTACATAATCAAACTTCTTCTTGAAAAAATTATACCATATAAATCAATATACCTGTAACGCTGCTTTTTCTACCTTGCCTTCCTGCCCTATGCACCCACATCCAAAAATTGCATAACCTATCAGCCAACAACCACTACAGCTATATCCACCACATACCCTACCTTACTGTCTGACGCAGCACCACCGCCCACACCAGAGCAATCTTGCCTCCCTCATCATCACGAAATAATCCCTGCCATCATCATACTACTCGGAATAATGGAGGACAAGCTATTAAGCAACAACTCAACTTGAGAGTGAACAAAATGGTATTTGGCCGTGTAATTAGGGTGAATTGGGAAGGAGGTGAACTAATTGGGAGGTGGAAAAATATGATACGGTCAGATTATTGATTTTGACACTAATTAGAGATTCAAAGCACGAGAAAAAATGCAGAAGAGTGTAGATTGCTGGTTCTCAGATCTGGAGTTGATATCGGCCAGTACACAACCTCCATATCTAAAGCAGAAATAGACCATAAAAGAGTTGGCATCTCTTATCGACACTCTATCTCGAGATCCATATGTAGTAGTCATCTGATCACAAACTGATGGCATAAACTGATGGCGTATTCATTGATTTGACAAAGTATGGGCATTGAAAATCTAAGCGGCAGCTTTTTCAAAGTATTTGAATACGATGACAACAAAGATTGGCATATTTTGTGCCCGAGGAGAGGAAATAATTTGAGAAAGAGGGCAAAAGGAAGAACGAAGAAGGAAGATGAAAATAATTTAAAGAAGAGGGAAAGCAAAATAATTAGATAAAGAGGCAGCCTCGAAAAGTAATTGGAGGGTAGAAAAGCATTACATGTTCATTCCTGACTCTAGATAAAACAAATTAAAATAAATAATAACACAACGAAATAAAGCGTTATTAATTGGCGTTATAGAAAACAATTTTTCTTGTAGTGAGTGTAGTAAAGCTCGAGATTTTCAAACATATGTCGTTCTGACCTCCTCCTCATTACAACACAGGTTAGAAGGGTAATGCTGAAGGCGAAGATGTTGATGAGGCTTGTGGCAGTAGACTATCTATTTACTTGTTATTTTCTGTTGTTTTTGATGTAGACATGAAATAAAAACAATGTTGTAATTTTGGAATATTGCAGATATGTACGATTATTGTTGGGTTTTGAGTTTATGGATATTTTATTATGGTTTTGAATGATATTTTGAAATCCTAATGAAATAGATGTTGTTGTTATTATTATATTTTATTTTCCGCTATGAAAATATGAAAGATTAGATAAATAACTCTGTATTGTTCTTTTTACCAACCAACAACCAGCTTTGAGATGGTTCTAAGTTTCGATGGGTCTTTTCTTAGTCGGAATTGAAGCCCATATTAGAGCGGGTTCTTATAATTTTTCACATATGAAATTTGAAATAAGGGGAAGATCCTAATTTCACAAAAATTAAACAACGCGTGATGTAGGGGAGGTCGATTAAAACAACAAAGTCTTCACTATTTTATTATTAAGACGACAAGTCTTCACCATTTTAAATATAAAATGATGAAGAGTTTGTCATTTTAAAAAACAGTAAACTTTTCATCATTTTGTTTTGCTCCAAATTATTTGGAAAACTGGTGTGGTGGCTAGTTGATTTTTTGGGAGCAGAGCTCGTTCACTCAGTCAAAATTATGAGAAAATAAATGAGCAAGTTAGTTGTTGGTAATGGTCTCACACCACTTAGCTCAGCAACTCTACTAGATGCCTACGCTACTCCTCTATGACTCATGCCTACCCTAATACGTCGACAGCCTCAATGGCCAATTCATCCTTCACGACCACCTTTGCTCCCTTTATCGGCATCTTATTCATTCCTTTCTACTAAAGCAGATCAAACAAGCCTTCTAACAAATGTTCGTACCCAATCGGAACAATCATATTTTCTACACTATTGCCTCCACCATCGCCCTATGCATGAATCTCTTTGCAAAAGCTTTTAAAAATCTAGACATTTTAAGACGCGTGGATCACATAATCAATGTTTATTTTGTTTAATTTTGAAATTTGGAGTGGAAAATTGGCAAGGAGGGGGTTTGGGTTTACTTTTGCTTTTGAAAATTGTAATAACCCGGTGTTGAGAAGTGATTAATAAATATTTAATTGATTAAAATGGATTTTAAGAGACTAAAGTGGTAATAATTGGATTTATTTAGGAATAATTATTTGTTTAAAAGATTATGAAACAAATTATTTTTGTATTAAATATTTTGTAATTATAAATTATTAATAAATGATGACTTAAGTTATCTTGGGATAATAATGATACTTTGAGTTGGAATCGATTTTAAAACATATCAAAAGTGAATGAATAATTTTATAAAGTTTAATAGTAGTAGCAAATGAGATTAGAAATATATTTCAAAAGGAAAAGGGATTTCATTTAAATAAGGATTTTTGGTATTTATTTAATAATTAGGCCTAAATAAGATAGTTTAGAATAAATAATTATAAATAAAAGGAAATTGTGAGAAATAAATTCTATAAATTTTATAATGTTACACGATCACTTAAGTAATGAAGATATGATTTTTTATTTAGGAGTTTGATATTAATTTGGGTTAAGTAAAAGAAAAAATTTAGTAGAAGTGTGAAATAAGAGAAGGAAAGAAAGAGAAATGGGTTAGAATTTATGCAAGGCCGAAGAACCTAGCTTTTGTTTCATGAACTAGACAATTCTTTATCTAGAATTACCTTCACTCATCACTCAAGTACTTCACGTTAAGCCTCCTTCTACCTTTTCATATTACTCCTTCATGAAACTAAATTATTTCAAAACCCTTTCCTCTTCTATAAATTAAAGTAAATAGTAATAAATTCTTAAAAATCTCCAAATTAATATATTTTCATCTCAACATCGTAACACACCTATTGCCATGAAAAAGTTAGGAATTTTCTCATGTTATGGAGTCCTGGGAATTTTTAAGGAAAAGTAGAGAATGTTGGAGCCAAGGAAGAATATGGAGCTCAGCAATCTAAAGTGAGTGAATTCCACTCACAAATCTATGTTATAATGCAATGTATAATATGTGTATGCATTTGGTTAATCCCTATGGTAATCTATAAATTGTTAATGCCTTGTTGTTTACTTACCGTTACAAAATTCAACCCATTCATCGTCAACAAAATCCACTTCGCTGTAACTTTGTGGTTCTATTATATGAATTTGGATGTTTAGATTGATGCTTGGGCATGTTCTAGAAATTGGGTTTAACCGAGGGAAGAAGCAGATGAACGAACAATGATGAGAGTGGGTAAGGCTTGACCTAAATGAACAACCCCTTCTCCATGAGCGGTCAACCGCTCATGGTTTGTAGGTCGACTATTACGGTCGAACCCTAAAGCTTGTAGCTCCAGGTTAGTTCGATACACTATTTAAATTAAAAAAATTACGAAAATAAATTAAAAACCATTTTTGGAAAGTAAAAGTAAGACGCTTTCCTAATATGATGTTGTTTTGTAAAAAGAGTTTATCCTTCATCAAAAATAATTTAGGAAAAGATTTATTCATTTAAACTAATTAGGAATAGGTTTTGCAGTTTAAAATTCATTTGAAAATCCTATAAAGTTCAAGAAACATACAAAATGATTTTTAATTAAGATCTTATGGCTTTTAAAAGTAGATTTCATGAATTTTGAATAAAATCTAAAGTTTTGGAAAAAATATATTTTATGGACTTGAAAAAAATAATTTGATATGAGTATTATAAAAATTTATTTAAAAATAGTATTTAATTATAGAAAATTATAAAATGATTGTTATGAGTAATAATTGGTTTTATAAGCTATTTCTAAGGTTTTAAATTATAGATTGGGTTTTCGAAAGTTATTTGTGATTATTAAAATTCTTATTTAGATGTATAAAAGGTTGGAAAATAATTATTTTAACAATTTAATATATATATATATATATGCTTTTATTAAATATACTTGTATTTCCTTTTAAACAAATCGGTGTGTTAGTTGCTCTAATTTTGTGTAGCGAGAAATCTGAATAAATGGATTAGTGATACTGTAACGACCCGCCTTATTGGACAGTTTAAATCGACAAATCAAACACACATGCCGATTCCAAACCATTCAAGAGGGCGGATGGTTAATGGGGTAAAAGAAAGAAGAGAAAAGAAACAAGAAACAATCACAGAATCTCGCAGCGGAAAGATAAAATATAATAATCAAATAAACAGTTCATGAAGCTGTTTAATATACTTTTGATTATCATTTATACAACATTTATCAGAGTTATACATATACAACAGAACAAATAAAATAATGCAGCAGACAGCATGATGCAAAGATAATAATAGTAATAGTATACCAAATCTTCGTCTTCGTCCTCCAGAATAGATCTTCAAAAATTTGAAAAACTCAGGACTGACCCGAGCGTAATGAAAAGACAAAACACTCGAGTCAGGACTAAAACATCCTTATGTAAGTTAAATCAATCGTAAATAAATATGAGTGTAACGGCGTCAGAGATGTTTACGGGGTTTGACATCTCCTATCCAGTGTCAACGTGCGTGCGATAACTCAAGTGATGTTACGGGATTTTTCCATCTCTTAAGGATCCGTTAAACTATCTACTATGTAGTACAATACGCTATATACAATAATGTCTATCATAAAGTAAAATATCAAACTAGCGTTAAGCCATGGCCCATTCCACCCTTAACACATTTTTATTCCCAAGAGCATATACAAGACCGTAGTTTCCCCAAAACCGAAAGTCACCAGAGGGCAATCCATATACTAAAGGTACAAACCAAAATCGTAGTGGTCGCGAATAGGATAATCAGTATGACAAGGTACATGAGGCAATACCAACTAGGATACTAGTAGTTGCGTGATCCGGACTGATGTTGGGCATAGCAGCTACTACCCCAACACCGCGAAACAACACTCCCAAAATCGAGGGGTGCACCCAAATCGAATCACAAAAGTAATAGACATGGTAACGAAGAAGTGTGTCCGCTAGAGGTGGCGAACCTCAATGGCCCGGCGCGGCTCCTGTTTTAGTCATGTCAGGGGTCATCCAATATCGTTCTCTTTCTTCAGTCAACGCGTTCATCAAACCATCCACTTCATTCTGGATCAACACTCCGCGTATAATAGTTATTAAAGTGGCTTTCGGTATCGACAGAGAGTATGTCCATATCCGATCCCGGACTCTTCAATAACTCCATAATTATTACACCGATGGCTCTTTTACATTTTCAAAATCAATTCATAATTGATTATCAAAATATCATATTCGCTTCAAAAATCAAAGCCATTTCAAAATCATCATATCTACTCAAAATATACGATTTCATTTCAAAATCATTTTCGCCTCAATATCTCATTTCAATTTCAAAATCGTCATAACTACTCAAAATATACGATTTCATTTCAAAAATCATTTTCGCCTCACTATCTCATTTCAATTTCAAAATCGCCATCTACTCAAAATATACGATTCACATAAACTCGAATTCCAAAATTTAAAATTTAATCCAATTTCAAATCATCAATTTCAACTCGATTCAGCTTCTCAATAAACCATTTCAAATTATCAATTTCAAATACATATTTGAACCGCAAAATAAACAAGTTCACTTTCAATATATTTCGAAACTTTAAATATTTCACATTTCAAAACAGCTCATATATTTATATAAGAATATAAGATTCGCTTTAAAACCATTTCGTATTCAAATTAGAATATACTTCAAATTAAACATCCGTATTAAGTAGTTTACTTAATTTCTGGAACAATTCCAATTCAATAAACTTAGATTAACATTCGGATTTCAAGAATTCATTTAAGTATTAACTTCCAGATCAATTTCAGTTCAAATCCTATTCAAATCAATTTTTTTCTTCAAATTTAATTCAATAGTTTCAATTTAGTCCAATTCACAAATTTCTTTGAATTTCAATTAAATTCCAAATTAATTAAATCTCAATTTCAAATAAATTTTCAATTCCAAACTCAAACTTGAAATGTCATTTCATATAAATTTTCTTAGAAATATTCAGAGTTCGATTAAAAGTCCAATCTTTTAAAACAAATCAACTTTCGAAAATTTACGCCGTATTTCAATTTTGCTTAAAAATCTAAACTTCGGATAATTAAACAATTTCATTTACCAAGTTTAAATTCCAACATCTCGAGCTTCAATTCAAAATAATTCAATTTCCATAAATTGGATTTTTATTCTTAAAATCAGTTCATTTAAATAATTTCAAAACAACTTTTAAAATCATTTAATTTAACCAACCCGGTGTCCGTATATAATTTTCTAACCTACGGCCAAGTGATTATTTATTTCGATTAAATGTCAGGGATGAATATATATTACTTAAACCAATCACAGTGTCATATGCATGTATAACATGATATATATAAGCAAATAAACATCCAAACATTTAAATATCAACCAATAGCATCCATCGAAATAAATCATCCAATAGTCAATACAATTCACGGCAATTTCATAGTTATCAATATCGGGAAATTTGATTTCGATTAAATCCTAATTTCAATTTACTGTCAATTTAATTTTTCAATGGTGAATTCACATGACAATCTATATGACAATTAAATTTTTATCAAACAACGACAAATAAATTCATATCACTTCATAATGTCAAATTTAACTACCATAAAGATATTCAGTACGTTGTGAGTGTTATAAAACACTCACCTTGATTTTCTGTTGTCGCTGAGACGTTCCGGTTTGGAACTAAAACTGGACGACGCCCAACTTTAGCCCAAATTTCCACCGTCTCCAAATCCATCCAAACCAGATTCATTTTGAAGCTCTCATCATTACGATCACAACGCAAAAAGTTTCGTTCCAATCGGACCTCGTATGAAAAAGTTATGCTATTTTAAAGTTTACACGAATTTAAATAAACAATTTCAGCTTTTAATTTAAATTTCAAACCCTAGCTTCAGATCTGGCCGTTCGTTTCTGCATCTTCAGATCTGGGCCGCACCTTCCCATCATCTTCTTCAACGTGAAAACACGTTCACCAAAACCCATTAGCCGCCATCTTCAAGCAATTTTCACGACCACACCGAGCAGCTTGAAGACGATCAGGGACCACCACCACGCGCGCCACCACACGAGCCACCAACGCCTGGAATAGCTTGAAGCTCGGCTGCTCCTTTGGCCTCGAAATGTGTGAAAAACGCAGCAGCTTCGAGCTCGATTTTCCGTTGATCAGTTGCTCCGTTTTCGATCATCTCCGTATGGATTTGAAGCTCTCGCAATGCTCTACAAGTTTGTAGTTGACAACTTCCTCTAATTCCTTACGGATTGAGAGAGATTAAGGGAAGAAAGAAGATGAAATTCTGGCCATTGGCTGTAAATGTGGCGGCTACAAAGAGAAACCCTAGTTCTTTTACAAAATGAAATAAGTGAGGGGCTTTTATAGAAAAATACGCGACACTATTCATCCGAAATTTTCCGAACTCCAAACGAAGCGTGCCGGCTGGCGTTTCTAAGGTTTACCCCACGTTCCAAACGCAATGGAATATGTTTCGGAGGCTAATTCGGTCATCCGTGCGAGTTACGGAGAAAAACGATCAGTTTTAAATTAAACCGATTTAAACCGATTTCGATGCATTTTGGCTTGCCCCGGAAAAACGGTAAATCCAATTGACACGAAATTCGAAACCATACAATAATATCACATTACGGATCCGATGAAACTAGTTTCGTCGAAATCCAAGACTTTTTGAAAAATGACTATTTTCTCTCGCCGAATTAATATTATTTTTTTTTGAGATCATGGGGAACCTTAAGATCATGGTATTCATTGATACTCACTTAAGTAAACCCCACGCCGTGTGTCTACCCCGCTTTTATTTAGTCATCGCACACGGATGCTTAACGTTGAAACTCCCACTGATGGTTTGGTGCTGGGATTCGAACCTGCCCGGACACAGTCCTTTGGTTCTCATCTCCCAACTCCCAAACCAACCGAGCTACGAACGGCAGGTATCGCCGAATTAATATTAAAACAATTCGATGCGTTTCGAGCTGCCACGGTCAAACGATAACTCCGATTGGTACGAAAATTGAAATCCGACAATAACAAACTATTACGGATCCAATGGAACTGGTTTCGTTCAATTCTGAGACTATTCGAAAAATGGCTATTTTCAGTCAATAATTAAATATTAAAATATTCAATTTTCACAAATTAACTTTAAATTCAATTTTAAAAGTTCTATAACATTACTATAACTCCAATATGATAAGATAAAATTTTGCAAATCATTTTCAATCATATTCAACTCGATTTACAATTATTTTTGAAATTTAACTTATTAAATTATCGATTTAATTGTCTAATTAAATCCAATATTCGAAAAATAAATTATTCGACTGTTTAATTTTTATATAAAATTCCCAATTTAAATTATTAACTTTTAAATCAAATTTCAATTGTTCACAAATCCCATTTTTAGTTTCACAGTAATTAACAATCTTCTACAATGCAGATTTCCATTATAAACCCAATATAAAAGATTATATTAGATTCAGCGTTCAATTATATTGTAATTCAAATTCAAGTTACTTAATTCCAATGAATTCTTTTATTTCGATTTACACTTTCATTATTGAATCAACCATTTACCTATACATTATTATCAATAGTTTATAATTCATTTACTTTCATTTTCTTCAGCTATCATCTTATTTAAATTCACAGTAATATTAAATTACATTCATTTACGTTGATTTCCATATTATAACTTCAATATTAAATGTAACATTTTATTTATTTCGTTGTTTACAATCAAATTCAATTCAATTCAATTACTTGTTACATTCAAATTTAAATCTTTACTTACGTTCAATTACAAGTTAACATCTTTATCGAATTACCATTTCAGTCATTATCTGCTTCCAATCAACTGTAATATTAAGTTACATTTATTTATATTAGTTTCAATAACATAAACTTCCATTATTAAATCTACCATTTTATTTATTGTTTGTTTACAATCATAACCAATTTGGTTTACAATCAAATTCAATTCATTATTTACATTCACTACAAGTTAACATCCATATTTAATTTACAAATAAGTTATTTCAGAATTCAGTTTTGTATTTTAACTTGTAATTCACTTTTAACAACACAAAATTTTATTTCCTTCGGATTTTTATCCAAAATTTTCATTTTAATTCGTATTTTTAAAGTGTTAAAAATACGGGTCGTTACATTCTCCCCCACTTAAAACTTTTCGTCCTCGAAAAGGAACGGAGAAGGGGAAAACATCATTTAGATATAATTCATTCAAAATATTCTACTTATTTGCAAAATTTAGTTATAGGATTTTTTTTTCACAAAATTTTCTAACTCCCGGATTTTTGAAAAATTTCGGCAGCACCTCCTTTCCGCGGCTAGGACCGAAAAATTTCACAGTAGTAATAATTGCATGATATACATCTCATTACAAGAATGAGGCATCCCAAAACATGGGGAACACAATAATATACCACAACATAAACTGTAATCCGAGAACATACCTTTTATTTAGCGTTTATTAGCATTTTAACTTACATTTTGCATTAAGCGCAGAAACGAGCTCCACAAGAGAAGCGCAACCCCTTTGCTACCTACTAAAATGCTCAACAACCAAGTTAGAACC
Organism: Allium fistulosum; assembly: GCA_030737815.1. Lineage (NCBI taxonomy): Eukaryota > Viridiplantae > Streptophyta > Magnoliopsida > Asparagales > Amaryllidaceae > Allium > Allium fistulosum. Next base: position 1,417,717,640 of record CM060901.1, on the reverse strand, counting down.
ATGCAAATGAATATATATCAATATACTTAGCATATACACACGTATATAACATCTTTAACTTCAAAACTGAAATATCAAAATTCTGGACAGCGAGTAGAACATAGTTTTTAGCTATCTGAACGACATAATTTTGCAAGGTAATCAAAATGAAAGTTGTGGAATTTGTTTCAGGGTTTCCGGAATGTCTAAAATCGTCTAATTCGGACTATCCGTTCAAAAGTTACGGTCGTTTTACTACGAAAATACGTTTCAGGTCTGTACAGGTCAGCGACCTTTACGCACACTTTCGACCTTCTAAACTTCAACAAAATGCAAGTCTTCTAAAACAAAAGTTGGAGTATAGGTTCTGAGGTTTCCAGAAAGTACAAGATCATGAAAATCCGATAAACCAGTAAAAAGTTATGTCATAAATACTAAGATCAAATGCTATTGGTTTTGCTTATTCTTACACAGGACAGCGATAAACATTTACATTTCTAACCTAGTAAACGAATGAATTTTCTAAAATACTCTAAACAAAAGTCGTGCTACAGATTCTAAGCTTTCCGAAAAGTCCAAGATCATCAAATTCCGATTATTCATTTAAAAGTTATGATACTTTTAGTTTCAGCACATACCGGACAATTTTAGATTTCCACATTTGTTTGTTATTACAAATACAAACTATCCAATTTAAAATTTCCGGAAAATCAAGCATTAACACAAAGTTGTTAATTTCTATTATATTTTTATGAAATAAGTTTACATTAAATTTGTTTTTCGGTTTATTCACTTTATTACATCCACATTTAACTCAAGACAATTTTTCTTCAAATTAAATTGAATACAATTATATTCAACATCACCTTACTTCAAATTGAATTTAATTATTTAAATTTATATTCCATTTATTCAATTTATTAACAAAATGAATCATATTTAATCAATTAACATCCATCTAACAACCATTGCACCACAACATTAACATCCATACAAAATCTACACTAAATCAATTATACATTTCCAAGTCAAATTTTTTTTTTCATACACTTCCAAGTTTATTGACATTTAGTTATATTCAACTTTAATTAGTTTTGATTTAAAAATTTTATATTTCATTAATTTTAAATTTTATTCATTCACTTGTATATATATCATTCATTTTACAGCTTAAATTTCTTTTATATTTACAACTATCAATAGATCTTCACATTTTATTATTCACTCTCACACTGGTATATTATTCCTCTACTTATCCTTATTAGCATTTTAAACTTTTTAAGTATTTGGTAAGTTATAGTTATGCAAATAGAATGTAGTTAAACAACATACAACCTCTTTTCTTTCAATTTGAGTGTTATACCTATTAAATAAATTTCCAATTTATTATTTTCCAAATTAAGGGTTACTTCTACAATTTTAATATATTTTTTTCCACTTAAATTCAATTTCACCCTTTCAATTCATAACTTTCTAACAATTCAAGATTTACTTTAGTTTAATAATTAAAATCATTCCTTATTAGAGAACTTAAGAATTTCAACTCCGGATTCGATTTAAACCATTTTTTTTCTAAATATATGTATATATATATATATATACTAATATCTTTATATCTCAAATCATACTTTTTAGGAGAATTTTAATCAGCATTGAAATATATATATATACTTATTTTCATTTCATACTTTAGAAAATTACAATTTTTAATCAAAACAGGGTTTAGAAAAACTATTAAGTGATCTCCCCCACTTGGACTCTCGAAAATAAATGTCGATGATGCGTGCACTCATCACCGAAATCATTTTCTAGTGTCAAATGGGGAGTATAACACCTACTTCATTTGAAAATTCTTTGGAAACAATTTCTAATCGAATATACTATCATATAATACTTATATTATACATTTCAAATTTTTGTTAATAAATTTCAAACACCGGAATTTAAATTCTCCATCTTAATTTAAATTCATTTTTATTTTATTTTATTTACCATTTATATTCATTGTCAATCATATTTACAAGTTTCATTTCATAAAATCATCCAATAGTCAATAGTTAGAATATTGACTAATCAACAATAAACGATGATAATCTAATATTATCATCTCCTAACAACCAATACAATCAAAATTTATAAATTTTCAAGATAAGTCTTTTATATATAAAATATAATCCAAAACAATATTATGTCAATCTGTCCTATTCGAGTGTTTAGAAATTCCTATCGATGCCTTGGCGTCCCAAGGACCAACCAGAATTCATAAATACTCAACGGAACAAATTAACACAATATAAAATCATTTTTATATCAAAATTACAAATACGCTTCTCTCATATACACTCAACTCATTCATATAGTTTACCTCTATTTCAATGAGTTATTCCCCACTAGAGCCAAGGTAATCTAAACCAAAGCTCTGATACCAACTGTAACGACCCGCCTTATTGGACAGTTTAAATCGACAAATCAAACACACATGCCGATTCCAAACCATTCAAGAGGGCGGATGGTTAATGGGGTAAAAGAAAGAAGAGAAAAGAAACAAGAAACAATCACAGAATCTCGCAGCGGAAAGATAAAATATAATAATCAAATAAACAGTTCATGAAGCTGTTTAATATACTTTTGATTATCATTTATACAACATTTATCAGAGTTATACATATACAACAGAACAAATAAAATAATGCAGCAGACAGCATGATGCAAAGATAATAATAGTAATAGTATACCAAATCTTCGTCTTCGTCCTCCAGAATAGATCTTCAAAAATTTGAAAAACTCAGGACTGACCCGAGCGTAATGAAAAGACAAAACACTCGAGTCAGGACTAAAACATCCTTATGTAAGTTAAATCAATCGTAAATAAATATGAGTGTAACGGCGTCAGAGATGTTTACGGGGTTTGACATCTCCTATCCAGTGTCAACGTGCGTGCGATAACTCAAGTGATGTTACGGGATTTTTCCATCTCTTAAGGATCCGTTAAACTATCTACTATGTAGTACAATACGCTATATACAATAATGTCTATCATAAAGTAAAATATCAAACTAGCGTTAAGCCATGGCCCATTCCACCCTTAACACATTTTTATTCCCAAGAGCATATACAAGACCGTAGTTTCCCCAAAACCGAAAGTCACCAGAGGGCAATCCATATACTAAAGGTACAAACCAAAATCGTAGTGGTCGCGAATAGGATAATCAGTATGACAAGGTACATGAGGCAATACCAACTAGGATACTAGTAGTTGCGTGATCCGGACTGATGTTGGGCATAGCAGCTACTACCCCAACACCGCGAAACAACACTCCCAAAATCGAGGGGTGCACCCAAATCGAATCACAAAAGTAATAGACATGGTAACGAAGAAGTGTGTCCGCTAGAGGTGGCGAACCTCAATGGCCCAGCGCGGCTCCTGTTTTAGTCATGTCAGGGGTCATCCAATATCGTTCTCTTTCTTCAGTCAACGCGTTCATCAAACCATCCACTTCATTCTGGATCAACACTCCGCGTATAATAGTTATTAAAGTGGTTTTCGGTATCGACAGAGAGTATGTCCATATCCGATCCCGGACTCTTCAATAACTCCATAATTATTACACCGATGGCTCTTTTACATTTTCAAAATCAATTCATAATTGATTATCAAAATATCATATTCGCTTCAAAAATCAAAGCCATTTCAAAATCATCATATCTACTCAAAATATACGATTTCATTTCAAAATCATTTTCGCCTCAATATCTCATTTCAATTTCAAAATCGTCATAACTACTCAAAATATACGATTTCATTTCAAAAATCATTTTCGCCTCACTATCTCATTTCAATTTCAAAATCGCCATCTACTCAAAATATACGATTCACATAAACTCGAATTCCAAAATTTAAAATTTAATCCAATTTCAAATCATCAATTTCAACTCGATTCAGCTTCTCAATAAACCATTTCAAATTATCAATTTCAAATACATATTTGAACCGCAAAATAAACAAGTTCACTTTCAATATATTTCGAAACTTTAAATATTTCACATTTCAAAACAGCTCATATATTTATATAAGAATATAAGATTCGCTTTAAAACCATTTCGTATTCAAATTAGAATATACTTCAAATTAAACATCCGTATTAAGTAGTTTACTTAATTTCTGGAACAATTCCAATTCAATAAACTTAGATTAACATTCGGATTTCAAGAATTCATTTAAGTATTAACTTCCAGATCAATTTCAGTTCAAATCCTATTCAAATCAATTTTTTTCTTCAAATTTAATTCAATAGTTTCAATTTAGTCCAATTCACAAATTTCTTTGAATTTCAATTAAATTCCAAATTAATTAAATCTCAATTTCAAATAAATTTTCAATTCCAAACTCAAACTTGAAATGTCATTTCATATAAATTTTCTTAGAAATATTCAGAGTTCGATTAAAAGTCCAATCTTTTAAAACAAATCAACTTTCGAAAATTTACGCCGTATTTCAATTTTGCTTAAAAATCTAAACTTCGGATAATTAAACAATTTCATTTACCAAGTTTAAATTCCAACATCTCGAGCTTCAATTCAAAATAATTCAATTTCCATAAATTGGATTTTTATTCTTAAAATCAGTTCATTTAAATAATTTCAAAACAACTTTTAAAATCATTTAATTTAACCAACCCGGTGTCCGTATATAATTTTCTAACCTACGGCCAAGTGATTATTTATTTCGATTAAATGTCAGGGATGAATATATATTACTTAAACCAATCACAGTGTCATATGCATGTATAACATGATATATATAAGCAAATAAACATCCAAACATTTAAATATCAACCAATAGCATCCATCGAAATAAATCATCCAATAGTCAATACAATTCACGGCAATTTCATAGTTATCAATATCGGGAAATTTGATTTCGATTAAATCCTAATTTCAATTTACTGTCAATTTAATTTTTCAACGGTGAATTCACATGACAATCTATATGGCAATTAAATTTTTATCAAACAACGACAAATAAATTCATATCACTTCATAATGTCAAATTTAACTACCATAAAGATATTCAGTACGTTGTGAGTGTTATAAAACACTCACCTTGATTTTCTGTTGTTGCCGAGACGTTCCGGTTTGGAACTAAAACTAGACGACGCCCAACTTTAGCCCAAATTTCCACCGTCTCCAAATCCATCCAAACCAGTTTCATTTTGAAGCTCTCGTCATTACGATCGCAACGTAAAAAGTTTCGTTCCAATCGGACCTCGTATGAAAAAGTTATGCTATTTTAAAGTTTACACGAATTTAAATAAACAATTTCAGCTTTTAATTTAAATTTCAAACCCTAGCTTCAGATCTGGCCGTTCGTTTCTGCATCTTCAGATCTGGGCCGCACCTTCCCATCATCTTCTTCAACGTGAAAACACATTCACCAAAACCCATTAGCCGCCATCTTCAAGCAATTTTCACGACCACACCGAGCAGCTTGAAGACGATCAGGGACCACCACCACGCGCGCCACCACACGAGCCACCAACGCCTGGAATAGCTTGAAGCTCGGCTGCTCCTTTGGCCTCGAAATGTGTGAAAAACGCAGCAGCTTCGAGCTCGATTTCCCGTTGATCAGTTGCTCCGTTTTCGATCATCTCCGTATGGATTTGAAGCTCTCGCAATGCTCTACAAGTTTGTAGTTGACAACTTCCTCTAATTCCTTACGGATTGAGAGAGATTAAGGGAAGAAAGAAGATGAAATTCTGGCCATTGGCTGTAAATGTGGCGGCTACAAAGAGAAACCCTAGTTCTTTTACAAAATGAAATAAGTGAGGGGCTTTTATAGAAAAATACGCGACACTATTCATCCGAAATTTTCCGAACTCCAAACGAAGCGTGCCGGCTGGCGTTTCTAAGGTTTACCCCACATTCCGAACGCAATGGAATATGTTTCGGAGGCTAATTCGGTCATCCGTGCGAGTTACGGAGAAAAACGATCAGTTTTGAATTAAACCGATTTAAACCGATTTCGATGCATTTTGGCTTGCCCCGGACAAACGGTAAATCCAATTGACATGAAATTCGAAACCATACAATAATATCACATTACGGATCCGATGAAACTAGTTTCGTCGAAATCCAAGACTTTTTGAAAAATGACTATTTTCTCTCGCCGAATTAATATTAAAACAATTCGATGCGTTTCGAGCTGCCACGGTCAAACGATAACTCCGATTGGTACGAAAATTGAAATCCGACAATAACAAACTATTACGGATCCAATGGAACTGGTTTCGTTCAATTCTGAGACTGTTCGAAAAATGGTTATTTTCAGTCAATAATTAAATATTAAAATATTCAATTTTCACAAATTAACTTTAAATTCAATTTTAAAAGTTCTATAACATTACTATAACTCCAATATGATAAGATAAAATTTTGCAAATCATTTTCAATCATATTCAACTCGATTTACAATTATTTTTGAAATTTAACTTATTAAATTATCGATTTAATTGTCTAATTAAATCCAATATTCGAAAAATAAATTATTCGACTATTTAATTTTTATATAAAATTCCCAATTTAAATTATTAACTTTTAAATCAAATTTCAATTGTTCACAAATCCCATTTTTAATTTCACAGTAATTAACAATCTTCTACAATGCAGTTTTCCATTATAAACCCAATATAAAAGATTATATTAGATTCAGCGTTCAATTATATTGTAATTCAAATTCAAGTTACTTAATTCCAATGAATTCTTTTATTTCGATTTACACTTTCATTATTGAATCAACCATTTACCTATACATTATTATCAATAGTTTATAATTCATTTACTTTCATTTTCTTCAGCTATCATCTTATTTAAATTCACAGTAATATTAAATTACATTCATTTACGTTGAATTCCATATTATAACTTCAATATTAAATGTAACATTTTATTTATTTCATTGTTTACAATCAAATTCAATTCAATTCAATTACTTGTTACATTCAAATTTAAATCTTTACTTACGTTCAATTACAAGTTAACATCTTTATCGAATTACCATTTCAGCCATTATCTGCTTCCAATCAACTGTAATATTAAGTTACATTTATTTATATTAGTTTTAATAACATAAACTTCCATTATTAAATCTACCATTTTATTTATTCTTTGTTTACAATCATAACCAATTTGGTTTACAATCAAATTCAATTCATTATTTACATTCACTACAAGTTAACATCCATATTTAATTTACAAATAAGTTATTTCAGAATTCAGTTTTGTATTTTAACTTGTAATTCACTTTTAACAACACAAAATTTTATTTCCTTCGGATTTTTATCCAAAATTTTCATTTTAATTCGTATTTTTTAAGTGTTAAAAATACGGGTCATTACAGATACCGTCTAGTATATGACTGTAACACCCCATATTTATACTCATATTATTCAAGAATATTATAAATAATATTGTCGAGTAATACAAACAATAAGGCTAGATAGAAACGACCATCCGTGTATATTCCCTTAGGCTAACACTATCACATTTTTACCTTTAAATCTTGTTTGCACAAAAAATGGACAAACACCTCAAAGTCGTTTGATTTAATTGATTTTATGTTGTTCTTAGTGATTTGGGTGATTTATGCAAATATATGAAAAGCAGGGACTAAACTGTAAAAGACACGCAGATTTATAGTGGTTCAGCCAGAATGTGCCTACGTCCACTTTATATATTATTTCTCTTTTCTTGTTTAGATTACAAGTACAAAGCTTTGATACAAGTATCTGAAAGTGGTTTGAAAGTTCTCTCCGTGTTTGAGCTCTCAAACTTGTCCTCTTTTGTTGTACCCCTGCCCCTCTATTTATAGAGTGAGGTTGGGGGCAGGGGTCTTGGATGTATACAGCAGCTGGCGGGCCTGGGCTGATGTAATCTGGCCTGGTGGAGTTGGTCCGGTTTTACTTTGGTTCGGTGGTAGGAGCATGGTGGACCGGTGGAGCTCGTGTACTTTGGTTCGGTGGTAGGAGTATGGTGGACCGGTGGAGCTCGTGTACTTTGGTTCGCTGGTAGGAGCATGGTGGACCGGTGGAGCTCGTGTACTTTGGTTCGGTGGTAGGAGTATGGTGGACCGGTGGAGCTCGTGTACTTTGGTTCGGCATGGGTGGGTAGGTTGGTTCGGTAGGTGCTAGGTGATTCGGTGGTGCTACTTCGAGTTGGTTCGGCAGGGATGAATGAAGGTTGGTTCGGTAGAATCTCGCCCAACACTTTCCCCCCAAAGTAGTGCATGTGCATGCACATGTCATGCTTTGTTTTAGGTTATCTGATTTTGTCATTCCCATCCGGTTCCTAGTGCCGAACCAGTTGGTCGGTGGTTCACCTTCGCCTATAAGTAAGGGCCTAGGCCTTCCGTTACTTCCTACCGAACGAGACAACCGAATCAGTTCTTCTTGCCAAATCAGTCATATCGCCGAATCAGACATGTTGCCGAATCAGGTGATTGCCGGATGGCCTTTTTTGATTTTCTTTGTCTTACCGAATGAACATAAAGTTCTAATACCGAATGGACCTTATACTGAGGAAGCCAAATGAATCTCATACTGAGAATGCCGAACGAACCCTTGGTTGAGCCTTACTGAATGAATTCGGGGATTCCGAGTGTTGAATGAACCCTTTACCGGATGGACTTTTGTACCTGAATCACCAGTGAAACTCTAGATTACATGTTTATGTGTCTTAACGATATACTTTCTTGTGTCTGCAGATAAATGTCTCAAAGAGTGGAGACCCGATCAGAGAAGAAGAGATCTCAGGACAGAGAAGGGCCTCCCGCCGTGCCCCTAACCCAGTCAGGACCGGGACGTTATGGGCCCACCCCGAGATCATTGGTAGATGGATACGGTCCTCAGGAGCTTTTGAACTCACCTCCTGACTGCTTCCCTAGCTCACTTAAAGAGGAGCAACTTGATGTTATTTCTCGCTCATTTGGGATTGACAGAGCACGCATGCTATTGCCGGGGGAAGGAGTGATGCCGTATGACCCCCCTGAAGGCTACTTTGCTTACAGCAGGTATCACTGTATGTGTGGTGCCATCCCGCCTCTTAATGCCTGGATAGTTAGCTTCGTCACATACCTGAAGGTGGCTCCACTTCAGCTTCAGCCTAACTCCTATGCCATTCTGGTGAGCCTTTTGAATGTTTTTGCTATTTTGACATGTTGTATGAGAAATATAGCTATGCATATTCTTGTAATTAAATTGTGTTTGACGTCAGGTTCTTGTTTAAAACATAATTTCATGACTTGCAATGTTAGCGTGAGGTGTGAATAAATTATAGTCACGTGTTTTCACATGAAAGAAGGAAATACCGCCCTTTATATTTTGCTTGTAGATGGCAGCTTTGAATATCTTGTGTGACCGAGTATGGAATGAAGTCCAGTATCTTACTGTGAGTATCTGCTTCCATTAGCGAATGTCTCTTGTTCTGTGTCCTGTACTTCAGGGATTGTTACAAAGGATAGGAGAAAAGTTTCTTAAATAAAATTGAAATATGTGAAATAGTAAAACTTCCAATCATGGAAGGCCTTCGATGTGCTTAAGTTCGTGGCAAATGGGCTTTGTAGTCACTTTCCCTAGCTGTGGGTCTTGGAGACATTTGTCACCCATCTTACGCCTCCGCGGGGAGTTAATTCTTTTTTACCACAGCCATACTTAAGACACATCGGAGCCAAGATCGCGCACAGTAACTACCCGGGCCATTATGGCCCGTAATCGTGGGTATTATTCGATTTACTGTGGCCGGCTAGCGTGGGTGTCGATCGTCAACCGTGAACTGCCCCTGGCTGGCCACACCTTATGTTGGGGCTTATAGTCGGTTCACAGTTGCCGGCGAGCCGAACGCCGTAATGAGCTGCCTCGGCTATAGTCGGCCTTCTCAGTGGCTTATAATCGGCTCATTACAGTTGGCTTTAAGGGCCGTCGCAAGCAATGAGTTAACCCGTAGCAGAGGGATGCCGGAGCAAAAGTGTCTCATTGGCGAGGGCATAGATTCGCATAGTACCTGTTAGGTCTTGTCCAGGTGAAATTGTGCTGTGGAGTGCTTTGAATGGAAATGTTACATGCATAGGATTTTGTTCAACAGAAAAGGATAAAGTTAAAAAGCAGCCAAGATATAAAGGGACAAGTTAAAAAAGAGACAAGGTTTTTTAAAGTTGTTCGGCATGAAAATGCCTACGTCCACTGATTCTCTTTGTTAATTCACTTCATATGGGCAGTACAAGTTAAGAAAAGTATCGACGAAGGTGTTGGATGTTCCATGCCCTCTGGAACACCTCTTCGTCCACTGTTGACAAAATATAAGCTCCATTGTGGAGATCTTTATGAATTACACATGGTCCGTCCCAGATTGGATCTAGCGCTCCGGGGCGAGGGAAGATTCGCTTAAGGACAAGATCCCCTTCTTGTAAGGTACGATGCTTGACTTTGGAGTTGTATTGTGCTGCCACTTTTTGCTTGTGGGCTGCTGCTTTGAGGACTGCATCATTTCTTCTCTCCTCAATTAGATCCAAAGACATGTAAAGGAGTTCTTCGTTCTCTTCTGGGTTATAGTGGATCCTACGGTGGGAAGGCACGATGGTTTCAACTGGGAGCATAGCCTCCAATCCGTATGCCAAAGAGAAAGGAGTATGCACTGTTGATGTTCTGAAAGATGTGTGATAGGCCCACAGTGCCGTAGGGAGTTCATCCACCCAAGCGCCCTTTGACTTTTCGAGTTTTTTTTATTAGAGTTTTCAGAATTTTGTTGACGGCTTCGACTTGTCCATTTGCCTGGGGATACGCTACGGATGAGAAGCTTTTGTGAATTCCATGCTCTCGGCACCAGTTGGTGAATTCCTCGCTGTCAAACTGAAGTCCATTGTCTAATATGATTTTGAATGGAACTCCGTACCTGCACAGAACATTTTTGATCAAGAAGTTAATAACTTTTGCTGAAGATACTTTATTCAGAGGTTCTGCTTCCACCCATTTGGTGAAATAGTCGACTGCCACTATAGCATATTTGGCCCCGCCTCGGCCCATTGGTAGTTCGCCGATTAAGTCAATTCCCCATACTGCGAAGGGCCAAGGGCTGGTCATTTGAGTAATCTCAGTTGTTGGTAGCCGCGGAATCTTAGCAAACTTCTGGCATCTGTCACATTTTTTGACGAAATCTAAGGCGTCCTTGCTTAAGGTGGGCTAGAAATATCCATATCGGAGTATCTTTTTTGCTAAAGTTTTCCCTCCGGTGTGATCTCCGCAGCTTCCTTGATGAATGTTGGATAAGATTTCCTTGGCTTCCCTTCCAGCGGCACACCTTAATAAGGGGTTAGAGAATCCGCGCCGATAGAGGATGTCCTCATGTATTGTGTAGCGGGAAGCTTTCCTCAAGATTTTCTTGACTTTGTTACGCCCGTTGGGTAGTGTGTCGCTTTGTAAGTAGTCCCGGATGGGAGTCATCCAAGTTGCTTCTTCGGTTGCAGCTATCAGATTCACTTGCTCAAAACTTGGGGTCAGTTGCTTTGAGATGGCTACTGCTCCGGAAATAGTGTCGTCTCTCACGCTTGCTTGCTTCGCCAATTCGTCGGCCTCTCGGTTCTCTTCCCGAGGGATGTGTTTGACTAAGTAGTGGTCCAATCGATTGAGAAGTAACTTGGTCTTTTTTAAATATGCTATGAGTCGTTCTTCTCGAGCCTGGAATTCTCCTAGTATTTGATTAACAATAAGTTGAGAATCGCTATGAAGACATAAAGAATTGGCTCCGATTTCTAAGGCAAGTTCTAATCCAGCTATCACTGCTTCATACTCTGCATCGTTGTTAGTGGGAGCGAACTCCAACCTTATAGCATAGTGCAGCTTATTTCCTCTAGGAGTGACTATTACCACACCTGCCCCCGAGCCTTGATCGTTTGATGCCCCATCCACGAAGAGATTCCACTTGATGTCTTCTGCTATTTCCGATTGCTCCTTACCTTCGTTGGTAGTAAATTCTACAATGAAATCGGCCATGGCTTGTCCCTTGATGGCGGTGCGAGGGTGATAGGTGATATCATACTGACTCAGTTCAATGCTCCATTTAAGTAGTCGCCCAGAAGTGTCGGGACGATGGAGTACCTGCCTCAGTGGTTGATCGGTCAGAACTTTGATGGAATGGGACTGGAAGTAGTGACGCAGTTTCCGTGACGTGATCAGTAAACAGTATGCTAGCTTCTCAAGTTTAGGATATCTGACTTCTGCCCCCGTAAACCTCTTACTTACAAAGTAAACTGGCCGCTGCGTGCAGTTGTCTTCCCTTACCAAAGCAGCGCTTAGGGCGTGAGATGACACAGCAAGGTATAGGTATAACTCTTCGCCTTTGCTTGGAGTCGAGAGTACCGACGGTTTCTGGAGGTGTTTGATTAAGTTAAGGAAAGCGGTTAAGCATTCGTCAGTCCATTAGAACTTTCCTTTGTCTTTCTTTAGAGCTTCAAAGAAGGGGACGCACTTGTCCGTTGCTTTGGAGATGAATCGGCTTAGGGCGGCCACTTTCCCATTCAGGCTTTGCATTTCCTTTCGAGTGGAAGGTATCTTAATATCTTTTAGAGCTCGGACTTGTTCAGGGTTTGCTTCAATCCCTCTGGCATGGACGATGAATCCCAAGAACTTTACTGATGATACTCCGAAGGAGCATTTTAGAGGATTAAGTTTCATTCCATATTGGCGAAGTACTTGAAACATCTCGCCCAGGTGGCTTACGTGATCGTCGGCTTTCCTTGACTTTACCAGCATGTCATCCACATACACTTCCATAGTTTGTCCTATTAGCCCTGCAAACATCTTGTTGACGAGGCGCTGGTAGGTGGCTCCTGCGTTTTTAAGTCCGAAAGGCATTACCTTGTAGCAGTACAGCCCTCGGTTAGTAATGAAACTAGTGTGGTCTTGATCGGGAGCATGCATAGGAATTTGGTTATATCCCGAGTATGCGTCCATAAAAGATAAGAGTTCGTGCCCGGCTGTGCTGTCTACAAGTTGATCGATTCGGGGAAGTGGGAAGCAATCTTTCGGGCAGGCGTCATTTAAGTTGGAGAAGTCAATGCATGTTCTCCACTTCCCATTAGCCTTCTTTACCAACACCGGGTTGGCAATCCACTCTGGGTAGATGGCTTCCTATATAAAGTCATTGGCAAGTAGATTCTTTACTTCTTCATCGAGGGCTGCTGATCGTTCCGCCCCCATACTTCTCTTTCTTTGTTTTACGGGCGCCTTGGTAGGATCAATGTTTAGTACGTGGCATGCTATGTCAGGGGAGATTCCGGTCATGTCAGCATGTGACCATGCGAATACATCCCAGTTGTGGCGGAGAAAGTCAATGAGTTGCTCCTTCAACTCAGCTTTTAGTTGGGACCCGATTTTCAATAGTCTACTCGAGTCATGTTTGTCTACAGATACAAATTCCATAGCCTCTGCGGGCTCGGCGGTGGCCTCCTCCTCTTTGTCCCTGGGGTCTAACTCATTGAAAGGGTCGCTGGTATATCGAAGAGGAGGGGCTTTCTTTAGTTGCTATGCTTCCAAACTTTTTGCGCAGAGGGCAACCTCTACACTTTTCCCTTTATCCTTCCTGTGGTTGTTGCGAAGTTCAGTCACATAGCAGTCTCGAGCAACGTCCTGGTCTCCTTCTACTTCCCCTACTCCATTGTCCGTTGGAAATTTCATCTTTAGGCACCATGGGGCTAGGACAATTTGGAAGTCAGACAAGGCTGGCCTTCCTAAGAAGGCATTGTAGGCCGAGTGGTTTTCTATTAGCACAAATGTCTGTTTCCGTACAACGGAGCGGGGATGGCTTCCAATTTCAACAAAGAGATCCAGTTGCCCGAGGGGCATCTTCGCATCTCCGGTGAAACCGTGTAGTGGTTTATTGCAGGGAGATACATCCTTCATTGATAGTTTCATTTTGTCGAATGCATGTTTGAACAGGATATTTACTGAGCATCCAGTGTCTACTAGAATTCGGAAAACTTCGGCGGGACCAAGCCAGGCAGAGATAACCATGGGATCCATGTGAGGGTATTGCCTTCCTTCTAGGTCACGCCTACCGAATGTGATGTCATCACTTTCTTTCCGCTTCGGGTGGCGCTCTTCTATAACCGAATTGACACAGTTTTCATTGTTTCTAAGCGACTTTCCATATCTTTCCATCTCTTTCCAGCTTCTGTCGGCGATGTGCGGTCCTCCCGAGATGGTATGGACCACTATATTCTCTTGACCAGAGCCGCTAGTGTTGTGATTTCCTCTGCCTATCTCTGGTGAGGGTAGCCTTGGGTTCTCATTGGCAGGAGCTGGAGTCCTGTTCTGACCTCTTACATAGCGTTCCAGTCTTTTCCTTCTGATGTGTTCTTCAATCAAGTCCCGAAGATGATGGCATTCATTGGTATCATGCCCATGAGATTCGTGGAAGCGGAAGAACTTTCCAGACTTCTGTGCGTTATCTGATTCCTTCTTGTATGGTGGGCGTTTGTATCTAACTTCGCCTTGAGTGGCAAGGAAGATGTTTTCAATGGTTTCGTTTAAAGGAGTGTAAGTGTCGAACCTTGGTCCTGGCCTATATAGGCGCTTTTCTCCTTTCTTGCCCCCAGCGTTGTCTCTAGAATCATTTCTTCGAACGTCCTTCGCTGCAGTGGGCGTGTTGCCGTGAGCTGCCTTATTTTGTTGCCCTGACTGCCCCTTAGTGGCAGCATCTTCCAGCCTCATATATTTCCCGGCTTCATGGAAGAAGTCGGGTAAAGTAGCGGGTTTTTCTTTTGTCAACCTCCTAGCAAATTTAGTATCCGAATGCACACCACTACAGAGGGCCATTAAGATAAGCTTCTCATCGGCATCTTGGACTGCGGCCGCTGCGGCATTGAATCGGGTTAGGTATTGCTGCAGTTTCTCTCCAGGTTTCTGTTTGATACTGGATAAGGAATAAGCGTCCTTGGGTTGTTCCACATGAATGCGGAACTGACTGATAAACTTTTCTTTCAACATTTCCCACGAGCTGATGGATCCCTGGGGTAAATGACAGAACCAGGAGGTAGCTAGATCTGCTAAGAATAGTGGAAAGCATTTGCACAGTACTCCCTCTGTTGCTCCACTCATGAGCATATGCTGTGTGTATCTCTGTAAGTGTACAACGGGGTCGGAGGTTCCTTTGTAAGGTTCCATTGTTGGCATTTTCCATTCTCGGGGGGTGATAGCGATTTCGATATTGCGGGCGAAAGGGCTGGTTACCCTAGCGCCTATCCCTCGATCTCTTTGATCCCGTTGGACGCACTCTCTGAACAAGCGTGCCATCCTTTCATCAGAATTTGGAGCAGATAGAAATGAGTTTGGTTCTGTTCTGTGGGATTGATTCCATCCAGATGACCTGTAGGGATGGTATCGTCTATCATCCCCGATATTTTCCAGTGGCTGTCTTTGGTCTTCTGGGAGCATGCTAGGGTCAGCTACAGTTGGCCCCTGCCTTGATCTTCCTATGCCGGGTTCTGATCTAAGCACTTCCTCGGGTTCAACTTCGGGCTGGACTCTAGCTCGGCCCCGTTCATTGGCGTTTCTGTGGTTAGGCAGTACAACCGGTTCAGCTACAGTTGACCTCCGCCCGGTACCTCCCCCGTTGGGTTCGGTTCCAAGCGTTTCCTCGGGCCTAACTTCGGGCTGTGCTTGATCTCGGCTCCTACCATGGCCGCTTTTGTTGTTAGGTCCTTCGAAGAAGGAAGATCTTTGTTGTCTCTGAGATCCTCCAGACTGGGACTCACCCCATGATTCAGTGTTGCGGTTGCACTCTTCAGCATCTCTTAAGCGTGACATGAGATGGTCCACCAAGGCTTCCTGCTGGGACGTGAAGCGGTTAGTTACTTCAGCCACAACCATGTCTAGATCTGCCCTAGTAATTGCCGCCGGCTGTTCTGCGGCAGGGATGGTCGGATTTGCCTGACCTTCATTTGGTACTGCTACTGGAGGGGGACGATTTACTTGATCTGTAACCACTGGATCTGGAAGACTGCTGGTTGCGATGTTTTTTCCTTTGTTAACATCTTTCTTCTGCTTGGGAGGCATGTTTTCCAAGCAATGAACGATGCTGTTAGGAAGAAGGTTAAGTGGAAGAAGCTGAAGCTTCGAGCTTCTAGCTCTCAGTGAAAGCACCAAAAATGTTTGCACAAAAAATGGACAAACACCTCATAGTCATTTGATTTAATTGATTTTATGTTGTTCTTAGTGATTTGGGTGATTTATGCAAATATATGAAAAGCAGGGACTAAACTGTAAAAGACACGCAGATTTATAGTGGTTCAGCCAGAATGTGCCTACGTCCACTTTATATATTATTTCTCTTTTCTTGTTTAGATTACAAGTACAAAGCTTTGATACAAGTATCTGAAAGTGGTTTGAAAGTTCTCTCCGTGCTTGAGCTCTCAAACTTGTCCTCTTTTGTTGTACCCCTGCCCCTCTATTTATAGAGTGAGGTTGGGGGCAGGGGTCTTGGATGTATACAGCAGCTGGCGGGCCTGGGCTGATGTAATCTGGCCTGGTGGAGTTGGTCCGGTTTTACTTTGGTTCGGTGGTAGGAGCATGGTGGACCGGTGGAGCTCATGTACTTTGGTTCGGTGGTAGGAGTATGGTGGACCGGTGGAGCTCGTGTACTTTGGTTCGCTGGTAGGAGCATGGTGGACCGGTGGAGCTCGTGTACTTTGGTTCGGTGGTAGGAGTATGGTGGACCGGTGGAGCTCGTGTACTTTGGTTCGGCATGGGTGGGTAGGTTGGTCTGGTATAGGTTGGTTCGGTAGGCGCTAGGTGATTCGGTGGTGCTACTTCGAGTTGGTTCGGCAGGGATGAATGAAGGTTGGTTCGGTAGAATCTCGCCCAACAAATCTAAAGAAAAATAATAACGTGAACAATATCAGCATAAAGAAATAGACAGATTGGCTAACATAAAACATAACAATATAATACGTATTACAAAACATAAAATCACGGATTGCAGCGAAAAAATAATAAAAACCAAATAATAATACATCAAATGAGTCTATAGAAGGAAGCACTAGATTCATATAAATACTCAACATGGACTAAGGCAGGTTTTTAAAGAATATACATAACATGTTGGGTTTATGTTAACTCACTTTTGAGCCAAAGCAGATTACAGCCGAACTTAGAAGATCAAAACCAAGACAAAACGACTTTAAAATTGGAAATCACACTTAGATGAAGCAAGGAAATAGCTTGGGAAAATTTCAACCAAAAATACACGAAGAAAACAAGTCGCACCAACATGTTTTATACAACTTTTTTTGGACGACTTGTTTTGAGCCTATATTCATCCATCCCAATTTCACACGAGTTATTATCTACCTTTTTCATATGCGTCCAACTGATTTCCAAGAGTTTTTGACGATCTATTTCAAGAGTTGAAGAGTTAACTGCTAGAACGGTATAATAAACCTAGTGGTGAGGGAATGATCACCAAAATCAACTAATAATCAATGAAAAAACAACATGGAACGCAACAAAACGAAGTAAGAAGAAGGATGTAATAAAATTTGAAGTGATTCAAACTAAGGACACATGTCGGCACCAACATGTTTAAGTCAGTACCGACATGTTTTGTTAACTCGGGAAGCTGTACAACTTGGCACATGACTTTGGGCCGATGTCTGGCTCTACTCCAAGTGGACTTTTGATCAAACACAACTATTTTCCCAATAAATGCAAGCCTAGCTGAAACCAAGGAGGGATCTTTCTACTTCATCTCCTCCAGCAGTCTAACTCTAGGATCTGATCTCTCTGCCACTAGAGACTTCCTCTTCTTCTTCACTCTTATCCTCTATCTCTCAAACACTCTAAGAACATCTTTGTAAATTTGAGATCCACTAGATTATGGTCAGATCTGAGATAATTAGTTATAATCCAAAGAGGGAACATCTAATAACAAAGATTAAATTGGACGTAGGCCGAAGATTATGTCGAACCACTATAAAATTATGTCCCCCTTTACTGCTCTTCTATTTACTTTACTTGAACTGGTTCTTTCATCTGATTTTCGGGTGTTGATCCATTTTTTGGGTTAATAGCTTATAACTCGTACAAAATACACAACATGCATATAGGACTAGCAATATGGCAATATCATATTATATAGATAACGTATCATATATCTCCTCAAGCTAGCCAACATCCAAAGTCACTGAGTCCCTGCACCTATCAAGTCTTGGTCTAATAAAAGTATTATAAATAAATGGGTCGGGCTATCTCTAAATATCAAAGTGGGTGAGAACAAGAATTATATATCATAAATTTCGCTTAAAAGCCATATTGAATCATAAAGGCATACAAAATACCCATAAGCTCATAATATGCCACTATCTCAAATCATAAATCTATATGGCACAATTATAAGAAGTCACCATGTCACAAAATCATCTCATGCCCATCAACGGCAATCATCTCAAATATGGTGAACATTCATCACAACAAAAGTCACATAAGCTAATATGAAGACATAATAAATGTCATCGGCAGACATAATTCAAGTTGAATCTCAATAACCAAAATAACTCATTGACAAGCATATGGCTAATCGGATCTCAGGGATAAGCACAAGGCAGATCAGAATTCATCGATTACACTAAATATGTAGAATCTCAAGTAACTCACTGACTGGTACTAAGACGAGTAGAATTTCAAGGATAAGCACTAGGCAAATAAAAATTAAAAACCGATCTTATAGATACCTTTATAGGGGAATTCTTTGTGTAATTTGCTCTCTTCCAAGGGGATATTAATATGAAATGCTCTAGGAGTTTAAAAAGGAAAGAACTGCTAAACTCTTACAATCGTAATATACCCAATCCTCATAACACATGTTCTGCCTAATAATGCACTTATAAGGTGTCACGCTTGATGACAAACGACGTCGTGTTATGACATCGAATGTAGCTTGAGGTACTGACTACTGGCTTTGTGGTATAGGGTTAATAACCGGCAAAGGTACCATGAATCAGGGTGGGACCGTCGCAGTCAAGTCGCTAGGGCGAACAACTAGCTTATGTGGTCAAGCGATAGAATGAACCAATGAATATGGCAAGCTATAGAAATAGCAAGCTACCCCAAGATACTATTTAATCAAAAAGTGTTACATACTACTCAAACCGTAATCACTAAAGTAACTTCCATATGTCCTACACCACTTGGAGTTGCTAGAGTATTTACTATAAGCTAGTAAATTCACTCGCTCAAAATATTCTAAGAAATAAGTCGTATATTTAAACAATGAAGTGATACCGAATGTCCCATACCACTTGGTACTACTAAATTGTTTAATTATATTTCTCGTTTCATAGAAAAAATAATTAGCATGAAGGCTAATTTCATAAAAATATTTTTAAGAATAAATAATTATTTTTAAGATATAAACTTCTTTAAAGTTGCTAAATCAATTTTTGAACTAATTAAACACTTTAAATTACTTTAAAAAGGATTTGATTGCATATAATTATATATGTGTAGAGTTTTAAATATTGTACTTTAAAACTATTCTTTTAAATCCACAAAATCATTTGTTACTCAACTACACACACACAGCGCTAAAATCTAAATTGAAATCTAAAATATGCATATGTGTGTGTGTAATTGTATAAAATTCCATAAAAGCATTTTCAAACCATTTTCAATGAAATTAGATAACACTAGTTTTATAGCTATAAATTGATTATATTTAAATAAGAGATTTAAAGTTATTTTTAAATATGAAATAATCAAACGAAAGATGAAATTCAAATCCAGGAAATCATATATCAAGCAAGAATGAAGAAATAAAATAAGTACAATCCAAAAGGGTTTAATCCTACAGCTGAACTGCTCCAGGAATATACACATCGGTCCACCAGTGGGTAACATCGGTGCACCGGTGTCGATGTTTTCTTGGAGCCTTTCAACTCTAGAGATCGACTTTGGTGGTTGATTTCCAACCATTGTCACCTGAATTTCGTACTAAAGGTCTGAAATAATATATAGGGCCATATAATCATCCATGGCAATCATATAACACACCCAACAATACAAACATGAGATAAGAACTTGCAATTACAAACTAGATTATATATTTAAAGGTCAAAATTATTCGTTGAATCACAAACATGTGTTCAACAGCAACATGAAAATATTTCAATCAAATTAATCAAATTATAACGAATGTTCATCGCAATTCGTACTTGAAGAGGAGCATGCAACCGGCAATTTAAACTACAGAGATAGAAATAGGATTGAATAACTCACCTTAACTGTTTGTTTGAATACTTTTCTGCCAACATCGAAGCTCGCATCAGTCTCTACCTTGACCACACCACCAATGTTGCCGCCAGCACCATATCTTGGCCACCATCTCTTCTTAGGTCGCGCTTGCCAGGTCCACAACCACGCATGCGCCATTCACTCGAAATTCACTTGCACTTCCATCATTGGTCGTTTATCCACTTCACGCGGCCTCCCACCATGACTCACGTACATGCCTACAGCCATCGCCAATCGCTCCTAGAAGTCGTGCAACCACCTCCTTATAGGCATCGTTGGGACACTCGCGCCTTCGAGTGTGTTTGCACAAAAAATGGACAAACACCTCAAAGTCGTATGATTTAGTAGATCTTATGTTGTTCTTAGTGATTTTGGAGATTTATGCAAATATATGAAAAGCAGGGGCTAAACTGTAAAAAAGACACACAGATTTATAGTGGTTCAGCCAGAATGTGCCTACGTCCACTTTATATGTTATTTCTCTTCTCTCGTTTTGATTACAAGTACAAAGCTTTGATACAAGTAAAAGAAAGTTATTTGAAAGTTCTCTCCGTGTTTGAGCTCTCAAACTTGTCCCCCATTGTTGTACCCCTGCCCCTCTATTTATAGAGTGAGGCTGGGGGCAGGGGTCTTGGATGTATATGGCTGCTGGCGGGCCTGGGCTAAGGCAATCTGGCCTGGCTCATCTTGGTTTGGCATACCTTGGTTCGGTGGTGAGATGTGGTAGGTTGGTCCGGCCCTGATCTGGACCGGTGGCTGTTGGAGAGGAGGTGGTGCGGTAGTGAGGTTGGACCGGTAGGTGAGGTTGGTTCGGTAGAGGCGGTTGGTCTGGTAGGTGAGGTTGGTTCGGTGATGAGGTTGGTTCGGTAGTGAGGTTGGACCGGTAGGTTGGTTCGGCAAGCATGGGAGGTAGAGTTGATTCGGTAGTTCTGTGGTTGTGAGTCTGGTTCGGCAGTGGTAGGGATGCCGAATGAAGCTTAGGCAAGCCTGGGCAAACCTGGTGCTTCTTGGTCTTGAGATCGCCTGGGTGAGAATACACCCAACATTTGCCCCCCAAAGTAGGGCATATGCCGGTATATGCCGTGCTTTGTTTTGAAATTAATGACGTTAGCTTGGATGCTCCTATTCGGCCCAAATGCCGAACCAACCGGTCCGGTCGTCTATGTTTGCCTATAAGTATGGGCTTCAAGCTCCTGTTATTCACACCTATTAGAAAGAGCCGGACCAAGCCTACGCCTGCCGAATGAGGTGAGCCCTCCTTCTGCTGAATGGGTTTTTAGGGAGTGGGATAGCCGAATGAACCTTGGGGCCCGGATTACCGAACGGTATATGGGGAGCTCGAATGCCGAATGAGCTTTTGCCTTGAACTGCCGGATGACTTTTTATGACTCGTGATACCGAACGAGACCCGGAGTTTGAATGCCTAATCGAACCTTGAACCTTTTATGTTTTGAACTACAAAATGAAATTCTAGATTGTACGCACTTGCTTGTTTATATCTCTACATCCTTTTTAAAGATGTATTCTTTTGTGTTGCAGATAATGTCTCATAGAGTTGAAACCCGATCAGAAAAGAAGAAATCCCAGGACAGAGAAGATCCTTCCGCAGCGCCCCCAGCTCAGTTAGAACCGGGACGTCATGGGCCCACCCCGAGGTCACTAGTAGATGGGTACGACCCTCAGGATGGATGCGGTTACTGCCCAGTTTACCAAGGAGGAGAAGGTGGCAGTGAAGGAGGGCATGCGGTTGCTTGCAGCTGAGGAGGCAGGTGTGCAAGTAGAGGATGATGATCAAGATGATCGAGGAGCAGATGCTGGTAAGTCTTCCTTTCTAGTCTTTCCGTTAACTTGGTTTCTTATCACTAATGAATTCTTTCTCTGGCCGGACAGGTGGGCAACAAGACAAGGATAAGACTCCGACGCAGCCGGCTCCTTGATTGGACCTGGATATCTTTTTGTGGACTTGACATTGTTGTATATGTTAGTCTCAAAACAATAACGTAACTCTTAGGTTGTAATTATGCTACTTGTAATAAACAACACTATTCTTGACGTGTAATTCTTTAACTTAAGCTGATTCTGTCGTCTTTTGAATGTTTTTGCTATTTTGACATGTTGTATGAGAAATATAGCTATGCATATTCTGGTAATTAAATTGTGTTTGATGTCAAGTTCTTGTTTAAAACACAATTTCGTGACTTGCAATGTTAGCGTGATGTGTGAATAAATTATAGTCACGTGTTTACACATGAAAGAAGGAAATACCACCCTTTATATTTTGCTTGTAGATGGCAGCTTTGAATGTCTAGTGTGACCGAGTATGGAATGCAGTCCAGTGTCTCGTTGCGAGTACCTGCTTCCATTAGCGAATGTTTCTTGTCCTATATCCTGCACTTCAGGGATTGTTACAGAGGATAGGAGAAAAGTTTCTTAAATAAAATTGAAATATGTGAAATAGTAAAACTTCCAATCACGGAAGGCCTTCGATGTGCTTAAGTTCATGGAAAACGGGCTTTGTAGTCACTTTCCCTAGCTGTGGGTCTTGGAGACATTTGTCACCCATCTTACGCCTCCGCGGGGAGTTAATTCTTTTTTACCACAGCCGCACTTAAGACACATCGGAGCCGAGATCGCGCACAGTAACTACCCAGGCCATTATGGCCCGTAATCGTGGGTATTATTCGATTTGCTGTGGCCGGCTAGCGTGGGTGCCGATCGTCAACCGTGAACTACCCCTGGCTGGCCACACCTTATGTTGGGGTTTATAATTGGTTCACAGTTGCCGGCGAGCCGAACACCGTAATGAGCTGCCTCGGCTATAGTCGGCCTTCTCGGTGGCTTATAATCGACTCATTACAGTTGGCTTTGAGGGCCGTCGCGAGCAATGAGTTAACCCGCAGCAGAGGGATGCCAGAGCAAAAGTGTCTCATTGGCGAGGGCATAGATTCGTATAGTATCTGTTAGGTCTTGTCCAGGAGAAGTCGCGCTGTGGAGCGCCTTGAATGAAAATGCTATTTGCACAGGATTTTGTTCAACAGAAAAGGATAAAGTTAACAAGCAGCCAAGATATGAAGGAACAAGTTAAAAAGAGACAAGTTTTTTTAAAGTGGTTCGGCACGAAAATGCCTACGTCCACTGATTCTCTTTGTTAATTCACTTCATATGGGCAGTACAAGTTAAGAAAAGTATCGACGAAGGTGTTGGATGTTCCATGCCCTCTGGAACACCTCCCCGTCCACTGTTGACAAAATATAAGCTCCGTTGTGGAGATCTTTATGAATTACACCATCCTAGATTGGATCTAGTGCTCCGGGGCGAGGGAAGATTCGCTTGAGGACAAGATCCCCTTCTCGTAAGGTACGATGCTTGACTTTGGAATTGTATTGTGCTGCCACTTTTTGCTTGTGGGTTGCTGCTTTGAGGGCTGCATCATTTCTTCTCTCCTCAATTAGATCCAAAGACATGTAAAGGAGTTCTTCGTTCTCTTCTGGGTTATAGTGGATCCTACGGTGGGAAGGCACGATGGTTTCAACTGGGAGCATAGCCTCCGATCCGTATGCCAAAGAGAAATGAGTATGCCTTGTTGCTGTTCTGAAAGATGTGCGATAGGCCCACAGTGCCGTAGGAAGTTCATCCACCCAAGCGCCTTTTGACTTTTCGAGTTTCTTTTTTATTAGAGTTTTGAGAACTTTGTTGACGGCTTCGACTTGTCCGTTTTCCTGGGGATAAGCTACGGATGATAAGCTTTTGTGAATTCCGTGCCCTTGGCACCAGTTGGCGAACTCCTTGCTGTCAAATTGAAGTCCATTGTCTGATATGATTTTGAATGGGACTCCGTACCTGCACAGAACATTTTTGATCAAGAAATTAATAACTTTTGCAGAAGATACTTTATTCAGGGGTTCGGATTCCACCCATTTGGTGAAATAGTCGACTGCCACTATAGCATAATTGGCCCCGCCTCGGCCCATTGGTAGTTCGCCGATTAAGTCAATTCCCCATACTGCAAAGGGCCATGGGCTGGTCATTTGAGTAATCTCAGTTGTTGGTAGCCGCGGAATCTTAGCAAACTTCTGGCATCTGTCATATTTTCTGACGAAATCTAAGGCGTTCTTGCTTAAGGTGGGCCAAAAATATCCATATCGGAGTATCTTTTTTGCTAAAGTTTGCCCTCCGCTGTGATCTCCGCAGCTTCCTTGATGAATGTTGTATAACAGTATGCTAGCTTCTCAAGTTTAGTATGTGGCATGCTATGTCAGGGGAGATTCCGGTCATGTCAGCATGTGACCATGCAAATACATCCAAGTTGTGGCGGTGAAAGTCAATGAGTTGTTCCTTCAACTCTGTTTTTAGTTGGGACCCGATTTTCAATAGTCTACTCGAGTCATGTTTGCCTATAGATACAAATTCCATATCCTCTGCAGGCTCGGCGGTGGCCTCCTCCTCCTTGTCCCTGGGGCCTAATTCATTGAAGGGATCGTTGGTATATCGAAGAGGAGGGGCTTTCTTTAGTTGCTATGCTTCCAAACTTTTTGTGCAGAGGGCAACCTCTACACTCTTCCCTTTATCCTTCCTGTGGTTGTTGCGAAGTTCAGTTACATAGCAGTCTCGATCAACGTCCTGGTCTTCCTCTACTTCCCCTACTCCATTGTCCGTTGGAAATTTCATCTTTAGGCACTATGGGGCCAGGACAATTTGGAAGTCAGACAGGGCTGGCCTTCCCAAGAAAGCGTTGTAGTTTCTTCCTTCTGATGTGTTCTTCAATCAAGTCCCGGAGATAATGGCATTCATTGGTATCATGCCCATGAGATTCGTGGAAGCGGCAGAACTTTCCAGACTTCTATGCGTTATCTGATTCCTTCCTGTACGGTGGGCATTCGTATCTAACTTTGCCTTGGGTGGCAAGGAAGATGTTTTTCAACGGTTTCATTCAAAGGAGTGTAGGTGTCGAATCTCGATCCTGGCCGATATAGGCGCTTTTCTCCCTTCTTGCCCCCAGCATTGTCTCTAGAATCATTTCTTCAAATGTCCTTTGCTACAGTGGGCGCGTTGCTGTGAGTTGCCTTATTTTGTTGCCCTGACTGCCCCTCAGTGGCAGCGTCTTCAAGCCTCATATATTTCCCGGCTTCATGGAAGAAATCGGGTAAAGTAGCCGGTTTTTCTTTTGTTAGTCTTCTAGCGAATTTAGTATCCGGATGCACACCACTACAGAGGGCCATTAAGACAAGCTTCTCATTGGCATCTTGGACTGCGGCCGCTGTGGCATTGAATCGGGTTAAATATTGCTGTAGCTTCTCTCCAAGTTTCTGTTTGATATTGGATAAGGAATAAGCGTCCTTGGGTTGTTCCACATGAATGCGGAACTGGCTGATAAACTTTTCTTTCAACATCTCCCACGAGCTGATGGATCCTTGGGGTAAATGGCAGAACCAGGAGGTAGCTAGATCTGCTAAGAATAGTGGAAAGCATTTTCATAGTACTCCCTCTGTTGCTCCACTCATGAGCATATGCTGTGTGTATCTCTGTAAGTGTACAACGGGGTCGGAGGTTCCTTTGTAAGGTCCCATTGTTGGCATCTTCCATTCTCGGGGGGTGACAGCAATTTCGATATTGCGGGCGAAAGGGCTGGTTACCCTAGCGCCTATCCGTCGATCTCTTTGATCCCGTTGGACGCACTCTCTGAACAAACGTGCCATCCTTTCATCAGAATTTGGAGCAGATAGAAACGAGTTCGGTTCTGTTCTGTGGGATTGATTCCGTCCAGATGACCTGTAGGGATGGTACCGTCTATCATTCCTCATATTTTCCAGTGGCTGCCTTTGATCTTCTGGGAGCATGCTAGGGTCAGCTACAGTTGGCCCTTGCCTTGATCTTCCCCCGCTGGGTTCTGATCTAAGAACTTCCTCGGGTCCAACTTCGGGCTGGACTCTAGCTCGGCCCCGTTCACTGGCGTTTCCGTGGTTAGGCAGTATGACAGGCTCAGCTATAGTTGACCTTCGCCCGGTACCTCCCTCGTTGGGTTTGGTACCAAACGTTTCCTCAGGCCTAACTTCGGGCTGTGCTCGATCTCGGCTCCTACCATGGCTACTTCTACCGTTAGCTCCTTCGAAGAAGGAAGATCTTTGTTGTCTCTGAGATCCTCCAGACTGGGACTCGCCCTAAGATTCAGTGTTGCGATTGGACTCTTCAGCATCCCTTAAGCGTGACATGAGATGGTCCACCAAGGCTTCCTGCTGGGACGTGAAGCGGTTAGTTACTTCAACCACAACCCTGTCTAAATCTGCCCTAGTAATTGCTGCGGGCTGTTCTGTGGCAGGAGTGGTCGGATCAGCCTGTCCTTCATTTGCTACTGCTGCTGGAGGAGGACGATTTACTTGATTCGTGACAGCTGGATCTGGAAGACTGCTGGATGCGATGTTTTTTCCTTTGTTAACATCTTTTCTCTGTTTTGGAGGCATGTTTTCCAATTGGCGAACGATGCTGTTAGGAAAAATGTTAAGTGGATGAAGCTGAAGCTTGTTCTCAGTGAAAGCACCAAAAATGTTTGCACAAAAAATGGACAAACACCTCAAAGTCGTATGATTTAGTAGATCTTATGTTGTTCTTAGTGATTTTGGAGATTTATGCAAATATATAAAAAGCAGGGGCTAAACTGTAAAAAAGACACACAGATTTATAGTGGTGCAGCCAGAATGTGCCTACGTCCACTTTATATGTTATTTCTCTTCTCTCGTTTTGATTACAAGTACAAAGCTTTGATACAAGTAAAAGAAAGTTATTTGAAAGTTCTCTCCGTGTTTGAGCTCTCAAACTTGTCCCCCATTGTTGTACCCCTACCCCTCTATTTATAGAGTAAGGCTGGGGGCAGGGGTCTTGGATGTATATGGCTGCTGGCGGGCCTGGGCTGAGGCAATCTGGCCTGGCTCATCTTGGTTCGGCATACCTTGGTTCGGTGGTGAGATGTGGTAGGTTGGTCCGGCCCTGATCTGGACCGGTGGCTGTTGGAGAGGAGGTGGTGCGGTAGTGAGGTTGGACCGGTAGGTGAGGTTGGACCGGTAGGTGAGGTTGGTTCGGTAGAGGCGGTTGGTCCGGTAGGTGAGGTTGGTTCGGTGATGAGGTTGGTTCGGTAGTGAGGTTGGACCGGTAGGTTGGTTCGGCAAGCATGGGAGGTAGAGTTGATTCGGTAGTTCTGTGGTTGTGAGTCTGGTTCGGCAGTGGTAGGGATGCCGAATGAAGCTTAGGCAAGCCTGGGCGAACCTGGTGCTTCTTGGTCTTGAGATCGCCTGGGTGAGAATACGCCCAACAGAGTGCAATTTTAATTTTTTATGTATCTTTTTCTCAATTTGATTTAGGGATTCTGAAATACTGAGGAATGGGAGTATATGGTGGAAGAAGGTATTAAGGGAGTGCGTGTAAGCTTTGAAATGTGCCAGGTCAGGCTTTGTATTTTTATTTTTTTCCTTTTCCTTTCTTTTATTTCCTTCTTTTTTATTTAAAAGTATATTACAAGTTAATTAAAACTGATATACACCTCACTATAAAATATAATTCGATAACTGCATAATTCCATTCAGTTCAATCTTGTTCCACTCTATTTAATTATTCAATATATTTAACACAATATAAATTTATTTTCCCACTGTTCGAAACCCATTTACACTTTTGAAATATTTTATATTCATCAAAACATTTTATTTGAGTTTAATAGTTTTTCTAAAAAGGATTTATTAATCAAATAAATTTATTAGAACATTCTTTTATTAAATTGCCTTTAATTGAGTAAAAATTTATTTTTCAACAGAATAATTGCCAAAAATCGAATTCGAATATTTTATTTTAATTTAATTTAATTTATTTAATATTATGGCTTTGAAAACCGGGTTGTTACAGTGACTTTCGATAGTACTTTTTCGGTTATTCTTTGGACTCATAATACAGAATAATATTGAGTGGAAATTCTATATTGTTAGGAATTTGAGTAAACAGGTTAGTAATTTAATTTGGATTGGGACTCTCGATAATATTTTTTTGCATACTCCTAGAACTCGCAGTATAAAATATTAGGCGAGTGTGGTTTGCAAGCACTGAGTAACATTCGAGTAACACCAGGTGGTATGGGATGCTTGAGCTGATACTTGTTTGATTACTTTCTATGAGTAGATATCACTCGACATGGTCAAGTCTATGAGGTATTATATTTATGGTGATGTGAACCGAGAGTGAGCAGACTGACAGCCATAAGTGTGTCTATCTATTGTGTGTATACTCCTATTATATGACATGGAGTAAACCATATTAGCTAGTACCCATCTTAGTAGCCCGATTATAGGGTCGCACCGCGAATCTGTGACACATCTTTGATGAGTATATGGATGAGAGCCACCATTCTTATGTCACCTAGGCCAGTAGTCTTTTACCATTGAGGCACTTGCAGGGTCGTAACCATTGCATAACGTTGTCTTGTACTAGATGGATATTGGGTCATGATGGCCATCGAGGTAACCGAAGACTGTAAGAGTCAGACTGAGTGCATGTAACGAAGGCTCTTGGAGTAGGCTGAGAGCTATCGGTCTCGTATCTGGTTATTATTGGTATAGACACTACTTATTCATATATATGAGATCATCATGTGTACCACTGAGAGTCGGTCAGAACATTTGTTATGACCAATGCTGATATAGATACTTATAATGCTAAGAAACATAGGACTGTGAGTCCTGATGAGTGTCTACGATACTGAGAGTTGAGTAGACTAGTAGAGGCCGAGAGACCATATGATCACTTCATTGGTTGAGAGCCAGATCGTCTACTATGAGGTTAAAAGTCTAGATGATCATTATGTGATTATCAATCTCTTGGTTTATTCATGTGATAGTGTGTCCATAAAGTTGTGTAACCCTGTAAACATCGATTATATTGTTATCGAGGATAGCTAGAGATACAGAGAATGAAATTGGTCCATTTACATATCTTTTATGGTTATAAGAGAGATGACCTCACTACTGTTTGCAGAAAAAAATGGACAAACACCTCAGATCAAATTAACAACCACAGGTTCAGCAGAAAGTAAATGCTAGAAAATTAAAAAAACACACAGATTTATAGCGGTTTAGCCATAACGAGCCTACGTCCACTGTTCATATTTATTCCTTTTCTTATAGTTCAACTTTTACAAGAATTTTGATATGTCATACAACACCTATCACTGAAAATAAAGATCTGGAAGCTTGGTTCGACTATTTTTGTAGCAGAGTCCCTAAGCTAAAAAAAACCCTCATAAATGCCAAATGCTTGCATATTTATTAGGATGAAGAGGTGGTGTGGTTAATCCAAAAAGGCATGATTTTTCTATATATAGCTCACCTGAATCGAATATTCCCACGTACAAAATATATGATTGCTAATTTTGAAATATATGCAGATATAATTCTATATATGCTCGTTTAGTTTAGTTGGAAACTTAGCTTGGTGTTGGTTGGTTCGGTGTAGTGCACATGGAGATGTTGTTGGCCAGGTTCTTGCACTTCCCTCCTTTGTCTAGTTCCCTTCTCGTGCTTGGTTTGCCAAACACCTCCCTCCTTAGTCTACTATCCATTGTTATTTTTAGCCATGCACCTAATCAACTGAACCAAAGATCTTGTACGGTACCTTAGGTACCGAACATGATTTCCTATTCGTTACCTTGGGTACCGAACAACGTCTTCTCCCTGGTACCTTGAGTAATGGACACAGTGATGCTCCTTGCTCCCATTCTCTTATGCTTCTCCATCTCCTAGTGCTGCCTTCCTTTGCTTCACTCGACCACTTAGTCGCCTTAATCTTGTGGGTGAAACTTCCCATAACACTTGCCCACAAAGCTCGATTCGTAGATCTTGAGGCGGGCTTTGTTGAATGCTCCATGATCCCTCCAGTAAGCACACGTTTCTTTTTCTTTCTGTGGTTTGGCTTGGCTTGCTCCTTGTTCGGTGGTCAGGGTTAGTTCGGCATGCTACCCGTTTGGCTCTGGACATGACCTCTTCCCTGTATAAACTCCAGCACCTCCTCTTATCGAAGACATTAACGCATTTCTCTATTGTCTCCAACTTTTCATGATTTTTCGCCTCCTTAAGCTACAAGAGTTGATTTTTGCTTCTATCGCTTCCAATTCAATGCGGTTTCCATCCAAAACCATTACTTGATCTGGTAAGCATCTCTACCTACCTTTGCATCCATATTACTGATTTGTTGCTATGATTTGGCCTTTGCTCGGTTAGGTTAGGGCTTAGGGTTTAGGCTTTGTTGGTTCTAGCTGAACACAAAAGTTAGGAGATTTTTTTGTGTCGGGAGAAACTTAGATTTCGAAAGCATAATGGTTTAACCTCTCTGGACCAGTTGAATCTTTGGATCAAAAATTGGGGTATGGTAGTTGCTGGGTTCGGCATTCGAACAGAGGAGAGGTTGGTCGTTCGTCAATCTTTCTTACCGGTCCAGTTTTGGTAATTAGCTAGGACTTCGCATAGGACTTACAAGGTGGAGCGTGAATTCAAAATAGTTTTTTAATAGTGTTAGGACGTTTAAGTTAATATTGTTACCAACTTATCGTTTTTTCACACTGCATATACACACACTCATGCATACACAAGCACTTTCACTTTTTTCGATAATACATGAGATGGATTGTTATATCATATAGATATGTCAAACCGTTATAAGATGCGTCACAGTTGATCTATGGAGATCAGGGTCCATCTTCTTCCGCACCTCCGGTTCCTACATCGTCAGGGCGCCACTCCAATCAGCCTAGCTCTGCTCGTTCTCTTATGCATGGCTATAGGCCATCTGAGCTACTAGTGGATACTATCGACTCTGAATCCTCAATCTTGACTTCTAAGCAGTTGGATATTGTCTTGGTCACTCACGGTATCCCTAGAGAGGACATCCTTTTGCCCACTCTCGATCAATGGGAACATGCTACAATAAAGGAGTACATGGCCTATTCTCGCTATCATTGCACGACCGGAGCCTCGCCCCCTTCCTCAATGGATCATAAGGTTCCTTGTATACTTGAAGATTTCATCATTCTAGTTACATCCCAATGGATATGCCATCCTTACTAGCTTATATGCTATCTTCATGAGGGAGTTCCAAATACCCCTAGTCTATCGTCAAATCAGATTCCTTTATGCTACAAAACGAAAAATGGAGGTTTCACCTTTCATCTATCTCAAGATGGGGAACAAGTTTAATCCAGATGGGAACTCTAAGTATAGTGTGTTCAAGTGTGAATACTTCTTTGTTCAGGATAGCTCTCTATGCTTTCATCAGTGGCATTTTGAGTCTCTTTCTTCAACCTATTCCTTTGCATAATTTTGCGGAATCTTGCAGTAAATGCTAATTTTTCTTTCTTTGGATCTTCTTCCAGGTATGGTGAGAGCGGCTACTGGAGAAGACTTAGAAGACATGTTGCAAAGACTCTAGCAAATCTCAAAGGGATGTCAGGAGGTTCCTCGTCTAGTTACCGACGACTGTATAAGGCAACTCGAACTACTGGCAGTCGACCGCTCAATCGGAAGAGGCAGGCAACCTTCCACTCACAAGCCTACCAAGAAGAAGAAAGTAAAATACTTGGCTACCGATGAGATGAGTGAAGTGCCATCCTCTTAGCCTTCCGTTTCTGATGCCTTCTTGACTATAGATCCACATGGAGTTGCTCCTATTGTCCTTACGGGTTTGGAGGAACCAAAGTTAGGCTCCTTCAGGGTTGAATCGCATAAAAGTAGTAGGCTCGAGACCTTAAAGGAATTGGATGATGATAATATCTATACAAAGATGGTGGAAGAGGGAGGCCCCCATTCTCATGAAAACGACCATACTATTTCGAACCGTAGTGAAGCGCATTCCTCGAGGTATATTGGTTTAGTCAGCTTGTTTAATTTAGAGGTGAAGGAAGCCCTACATCATGATTTTGGTTCCAAGGAGGAGGAGGGAACTTCTGTTCCTAGATACATTCCCATTTATGACTATCTTCAAGATCCAGGGCTTGGGATTAAATGAGGACTCTATGTCTATAGCAGAAATCTAGCGACAACTGGAAACCCATGAGGATCCCAAGGGTTCATGCAGTCACTCCACACTCTTGCACACACATTCACATGGTCGCACATTCATGCCACAGTCATGCACCTTTCAAGCATTTGTTCTGATTCAAATCCACTATATTTTTCCATTGTAGGTAGCATGAGTTCGAAAAGGGAGAAGTTGCTATCTAAGATGAAGAAAATATGGCCAAAAGTGCCTTTCAAGAATATCAGAAAGGCTATGTCTTTATTTGGTCCAAGTTAAAAGGTTAAGTAACCAGCTACAGAGCTGAAGACTAGGGAGACTGTGCACAACCATCCGATCGGGGATGAAGGCGACCAGGACCCCAAGGATAGTTCACGAAAATGATTCTGCTCTCCCAGTTGTAAATCGAGATCCCAGACTCCAATTCATCCCTCTAAGTCTCCTTGCCTTTCTCCTTTCCCTTTATTCGATTCGAAAACTTCTAAATGGAAAGAGAAGATAGATAAAGGAGGAGAAATAGTCCCTGTACCCATAGGGAAAGATAAGGGGAAGGGATAATATGGAGCCATTGTAATTACTGACCCTACGAACTTGAACTTCAATGAATTCCAGCAACCCTATCTACCGAGAGATCCTTTGGCCCACTTTCTTGCCGAGGCACCCCCTTTCCTTTATAGGGATAATTGACCTTCTTGCTGATGGATTGGGTGGTGTTAAGGTCTTGTTAGAGTATCACGCCAAAGTCATTAAGGATGAGGAGGAGACTAGCAAGGAAAACATGGAGCAGAATTTAAAGATTTTTGATTTGAGGAAGTAGATGCATAAGAAGTATTTAGACCAAAAGGAAGTGGTAGATGCATTGGAAAGGTCTCATATCGAAGAGATTAAGAAGCATGTCAAGATTGAGAGGCTTAAGGCTGCTCACATGAAGAATTGAACAGTTGGGACAAGGCCATTTTGCCAACATCAAAGCCACCAAGAAAGAATATAATGATAAGGTTGCACGACTCTTTGACGATTACAAGAATGTCAAAGAAAAGTTCACCAAGAAGCCGGGCAAGCTTTATGCGACGATGAAGGGAATAGAGTCAGGCATCACTGACCCAAGATGGTTATGGAGTGAAGAGCCAAGAGGGTCTCTGTCCAAGCAAAGTACAAGGCCTTATCTGTCATCAAAGATGTCGAAGTCTCCAGAGCCGAGAAATTGCAAGAGGAGTACGACAAATTAAATATTCAACTGGAATAGGTGGAATCGCTCTTTAATGAGATTTACTGCATGATGTTCACAAAGAAAAGCCTGGCATGGATAGATGACTACCAGGAAGTTACGGCTTCCATTCATTGATACTTAATTAAAGAAGCAAAATCTGCTAGTGATAAAGAGGACCGCCTTTTAAACTTGAGGTCATTGATGCTTGCTTCTTTGCAGATGAAATGAAAGTCGTTTGCCTTGGCTACATCAACCTGACCAAAACTAAAAAGGCCCAGAAAGACGAGGCAGAGAAGAGGCCTCTAAAGCAATAATGCAAGGTCGAATTTCAAAATCGGTTATTTATGCACCCATGCATGAAATCCCACTAACTGTTTTCCATGTATCTTCAGATCCATCTACTACAATCCAACCTTTGGGAATACCTTCTCTTTTTGGTTACATTTAGCACCCTGGCGGTGCTCCGAGTTCCCCTAAAGAAGGTAGGATTCTTCTTTACAGCACATAGGCCACCGCACAGTATGTTCGAGCTTTCTTGGAGAATACCACATCTAACAGCCCCCCTTATTTCCCTACATGTGGTTCTTTAGTGAAGGGCCATCCAGAGTGGTTATTACTTTTGAAGTCCACCTCTAGTGATCATTCCCTCAGGCCCTTCTGATACTCCAGCTGATGCAGCTCATGACGAGATGATTACAGGTCTCAAGGAGGATGCCGACATCGAGATTCTATATGCCATAGAGCCTACTAAGGACTTCGAAAGGGATGAAGCTTTGAAGCAACATGTACTGCTGAGATTCCTCGAGGAGATAGCAAGGGTTAAGATTGAAGCCCATGAAGAGCTAAAATGTATGAAGAAGAGACAAGCAAAGCTTGACGTAGCCGCCATCACCAAGCTAGAGGAAGAGAAGAAAGGAGGGAGCAGAAGGACTCAAAGCGTCACAGTAAGAAGACCATCTCCAAGTCCAAGTGAAAAACTATGCTCGTGCCCCGTTTGTGTTTTCTTTTTTTTGAGATAATCCGTTATATGTATTTTTTTCTCTATTTGCATCAAACATTGTTGTTTGCGCTCAACAAACTTTGATATATTGGTGAGGTCTAGTGCATGTTATTCTGGGATAATTATGATTATAACTTATGAATATCTGGATGTTTAAAATATGATTTGCATGTTTATTATGCATATGGGCTCTTTTTTCCCCTTTTGTCTATTGTTAATTATGAAATTCATGCATGCCTTATGTAAGTTTATCTTGATGGTCGCAACCTACCACCGTCGGACATAACTGTGCGTCCGTTGGCCCCTGATCGCCATGGGGGAATCGACTAGCTGGCTATCATGTCCATACTATCAGTAAGTCGGGTTACTTATGACCCTCTATGGGTTTGAAGCTATCGACTATAGTGATGGACATCCAGCTAAGGGATCACTCTAGTCCACCACTACCGGCAAGGAGTTTGAGCCGATTGTTGGTGATGGACACCCGATTAAGGGATCACTTTGGTCCACCACCACCGGTGTGGAGTTTGAGCCGATTGTCACTGATGGACATCCGGATATAGGATCACTCTAGTCCACCACTGCAAGCGAGAAGTTTGAGCCGATCGTCAATGATGGACACCCGGTTAAGGGATCACTCTAGTCCACCACTATCGACGTGGAGTTTGAGCTGATCATCAGTGACAGACCACTGTAAAGGGATCACTCTGGTCCACCACTACCGGCGAGGAGTTTGAGACAATGGTAATGATGAACACTCGGTTAAGGGATCACTCTGGTCCACCAGTACCGACAAGGAGTTTGAGTCGAGCGTCAGTGATGGACACTCGATTAAGGGATCACTCTAGTCCACCACTACCGTCGAGAAGTTTGAACCGATCATCAGTGATGGACACCCAGTTAAGGGATCACTATAGTCCTCAACTACCGACAAGGAGATTGAGCCAATTGTCGGTAATGGACACCTGGTTAAGGGTTACTCTGGTCCACCACCGCCGATGAGGAGTTTGAGAGGAGACATCACGACAACGCAATTTTGCCTCTGAGATGAGAGTCAGCTCTTCGGGCATATGCGATGTTTCCTCATAGTGCTACAGTTAGTCCAACGTGTTCAAGGGTAATGCAAAACTACATTACCTAATCATCACCTGTCATGACAAGATTTTAAGGAAACACTTTATTAGAATCCATTTCATAATCATTTTGATTACAGAATTACACTATAATTAGAGAAACAGTAAAAATCTAACTAAAATAACGACGAAGATGGTGTGCATTCCAAGCCTTTTTGAATATGGCTCCATTTATAGTGTTGAGGATGAAAGCTCCATTGTCTAAGTTTTTGTGGATGACGTACGACCCTTCCCAAACTGGATCGAGTGGCCCAGTCTAGGAAATATTCGCTTCAACACCAAGTCCCCTTCCTTGAGCAAGCGTCATTTGACTTTAGAGTTGTACTATGTAGCTACCCTTCATTTGTGTGCTTCAGCCTTCAAGACGGCTTCCTCGTGCCCTCGTCAACCAAGTACAGTTACATTTTCAACAACTCTTCATTCCCACTCAGATCGTGATGAATCCTTTTGTGCGATGATACCGATGTCTCTACTGGCAACATTGCCTTCGACCCATAAGCCAATGAGAAAGGAGTTTGTACTGTTGTTGTCTTGAATGAAGTGCAATAGGCCCATAATACCAGAGGAAGTTCGTCCACCCATGCTCCCTTCGCCTGTTCCAACCACTTCTTCATTAGTGTTTTCAGAACTTTCTTGATGGATTCCACCTACCCATTAGCCCGTGGATATGCTACTACAGAGACGCTTTTTCTTTATTCCATGCTATTGGTAGAAATCGGCAAACTCCACACTGTCGAACTGCAATCCGTTGTCTGAGATGATCTAAAGGGGAACTCCATACCCACATATCGCATTCCTAATCAAAAAGTTTATGGCCTTTGCCATTGACACCTTAGTAAGGGGTTTGGCTTCCACACACTTAGTAAAGTAGTCAACTGCCAATATAGCATATTTAGCTCTGCCCCGTGCCATTGGAAGTTCTCTGATTTGATCTATCCTCCAAACTGCAAAGGGCCAAGGGCTAACCATGCGAGTCAGCTTGGTCGGGGCAACCTGGGAATCTTCGTGAACCGCTGGCACTTATCACAACTCCTCGCATACTCCATCGCATCATGGTTTAATGTTGGCCAGAAGTATCCATACCGCAACACTTTTTTCACCAAGGTCTGCTCCCCAATATGGTCTCCACGCCTTTCTTGATGTATATGTTCCAACCCCTCCTCAACTTCCCTTCTAGCGATGCACCTCAATAGTGGATTAGAAAATCCTCTCTGATACAACACTCCATCTCGAATGATGAAGCGAGGCACCTTCCATAGGACCTTCATAGCATCGTTCTTATTACTCGGTAATACTCCTTCACTCAAGTATCTTATTAACGGTGTCATCCAGGTCTTCTCACCATTGATAGTTGCGATCACGTTCACCTCTTCGAAGCTAGTTTATGCAGGGTCGCAATAGGTATCGATCCCAACAGAGGCCCAACTCCTGAACTTGCTAACTTATTCGCTTCCTGATTCTCCTCCCAAGAAACATGCTTGATCATGTAGTGCTCTATTTCATTAAGTAAGACCTTCACCTTCTCCAAATAGGATTTCAAGCATGCTCTCTTAGCTTGGAATTCTCTAAGCACCTGGTTCACTATCAACTATGAGTCACTATGCATGCATAGTGACCTGATTCCCAGCTCCTTCGCTATCTCTAACATTGCTATCAAAGCTTCGTATTTTGCCTCATTGTTTGTTTCCTTGAATCCAAGACGTATTATGTAACTTAGCTTCTTTCCTTCTGGCATCTATAATACCACTCTTGCACCAAAGTCATGATAATTCGATGCTCCATCTACATACATCCGCCATTTAAGGGCTTCCTCCTCTTGGAGTTTTACTTCATTGTCTCGTATGGTAAACTTAGTGACAAAGTCTACTAGCGCTTGCCCTTTAGTCTTAGTTCATGGATGGTAGATTATCTTATATTGGCTTAACTTGATACTCCATTTGGTAAGTCTCCTCGAAATTTTGGGCATGTTTAGAAATTGTCTCAGGGGATGATCTATAAGTACTCTGATGTGGTACGACTAGGAATAGCGCCTCAACTTTCGGGACGCTATTAACAGACAGTATGTCGGTTTCTCCAGCTTAGGATACCTCGATTTTGGTTCGGTGAACCATTTACTCGCATAATATACTAGACGTTGTACTTTATCTTCCTCTCTAAATAATACTGTGCTCAGGGCGTGAAATGACACACTAAGTGTAGGTAGAGGTCTTTCCCCTTAACTGGTGTGTAAAGAATCAGTGGTTTCTGCAAGCGTTCCAACAAGTTTAAGATAGCGACTAAGCACTCGTCTCTCCATGTAAACTTCCCTTTTTCCTTCTTAAGTGATTTAAAGAACGGAACACACTTATTCATCGCCCTAGATTTGAACCTGGTTAATGCTGCCACCTTCCCGTTTAGACTTTGCATTTCTTTTCGAGTCTCGGGAATTTTGTTGCCCTTTAAAGCCTAAACCTGTTCTGGATTCATCTCGATCCCCCTAACATGTACAATAAATCCCAAGAACTTTCCATAAGATACCCAAAAGGAACATTTTAGTGGATTCAATTTTTTCTCGAACTCTCGTAGAATTTGAAACATTTCCTCTAAGGGTAAGATGTGATCTTCAGCCTTTTTTGATTTTAGAGCATGTCATCGACGTACACTTCCGTAGTCTTTCCAATTTGGTCGGTGAACATCTTATTAACTAAGCGTTGGTATGTTGCTTCTGCATTCTTTAGCCCAAACGGCATGGCCTTTAGCAATAAAGCCCTAAGTTGGTAAAAAAGCTATTGTGTTCCCAATTGGGGACATGCATTGCAATTTGATTGTACCTATGGTATGCATCCATAAAAGATAGAAGCTGGTGCATGGTAGTTCCATTCACTAGCTGGTCAATCCTCCGGAGTGGAAAGTAGTCCTTAGGATAAGCATCATTCAGGTTGGAGAAGTCAATGCACGTTCGCCATTTTCCATAACTTCCCGACCAAAACCATGTTTGTAATTTCTGGGTAGAGAGACTCTCTGATGAATTCATTTGTTAATAGGGTTTTCATTTCTTCATTTAGTGCAACTGATCGCTATGGACCCATGCTTCTTTTCTTTTGCTTCATTGGGGATTTCCTAAGGTCAATATTTAAAGCATGACATGCAATCGAGGGATAAATTCCGCACATGTCTGCGTGAGACCAAGAAAACACGTCTTGATTGTCCTGTAAGAATCCTATTAGCTGTATCTTAAGATTTTGTTTCAATTTGGATTTTATCTTCATGAGCCTTTTCGGATCATTACTATCTATCTCCACAAATTCCATCGCCTCTCTAGGCTCAATTGTAGCCCCCTTTCCTCCGTCTATTCAATCAAATTCATTATAAGGATCGCTTGTGAACCCAAGTGGGGGTCCTTTAGTTGATATGTGATAGAATTCTTGGTGCAGAATGCAACTTCAGCACCCTTTCCTTTTTCTTGCCTTTTGTTTTCTCCGAGTTCCATTACATAGAACTCCCCGACGACATCTTGATTTCCTTCCACCACTCCTATTCCATTCGTTGTAGGAAACTTCATGGTTAAGCACCATAGAACCACCACTACACGAAATTCGGACAAGGCATGTCGCCTTAGGAAGGAGTTGTATGCTGAGAATCCATCCACTAAGATGAAAGTCTGCTTTTGTATGGCTAATCGGGGATGGGTTCCTATCTCAACAAATAGATCTAACCTTCCTTAAGGCATCGTGCCTTCCCTTGTAAAACCATGTAACCATTGGTTACAAGGTGTGACATCCTCTATGGATAACCCCACCTTATCAAATGCATCCTTGAACAGAATGTGTACTGAACTCCCATTGTTTACCAAAATCCGACGCACCTCTAGCGGGCCAGCATTGCTGAAATTACTAATGGGTTCATATGCAGGTACTATTTTCCTCGCATATCATCAAAGGTTACAACCTCCTGCTCCCGATGTGGGGCCTTAAATCCCTGCACCTCGCCTATGGTGCATATGTAAGCTTCTTCGTTCTTTAAGAACTTTGAGTATCTTTCCATCTCA
The DNA here is from genome assembly GCA_030737815.1 of Allium fistulosum. Lineage (NCBI taxonomy): Eukaryota > Viridiplantae > Streptophyta > Magnoliopsida > Asparagales > Amaryllidaceae > Allium > Allium fistulosum. The sequence continues at coordinate 1,417,677,919 of CM060901.1, read as the reverse complement.
GCCTAACTTTTATCGGCTGTATGCGGTCCTCTTGCTATGTTATTAATCACCAACCTCCTATGCTTTCCATGAGTAGCACTAGATCCTTCGCCCAAATTTCCAGGTAGGAAGTGCTTTCGGGTATGTTGTTTAGAGCAGTGGGGGCATTTGAGTTCCTTATTGTTCTAGCTTTCTCTTCCTGATGTGTTCTTCTATTAAGTCCCGTAAATGTTGACATTCACTAGTGTTATGCTCATGGTGGAATCTACAATATTTTCATATGTTCATCTCTTCTTCGGTTTCTTTCCTTGGAGCAGGCCCGTTGTATTTCAGCCTTGCTTGGGTGGTGAGGTAGATGTTTTCTATAGTGTCATTCAAATCCGTATAAGTTTCAAACCTTATGCCAGACTTGAACCTCCTTCCATCCGTTTTATTCCCGCCAAAATTGCTTGAGTTATTGTTTTTATTCTTCTCTGCACTACTTCCCTCGCTACTTTTAACCATAGCATTCATGCTATTAGAAGCTTCTGATAGTTTGGCAATCGTTCCAGCTTGTTGTCCTACTGCCATTAGAAGTATGTATGTATGTATGTGCGATGATCAGGGTGATAACGGCGATATTACACTTGTTTGACTATGTAATGGATTCGATCCATTGGTTTACATAGTGATAATCAATCTAAAAGTAAAATTGTATTTTAGAAACACTGTTTATGACATGTTAGTTTTTTTCATCACATACGTGGTATCATTTAATAAGATTTCATCACCTATAAATGATATCACTGCCATAAATGCAAAACATGTTTGTTATTCTTTATTTTTAAGTGAATGCATAAGTGATGCCGTTTATGCCATTTATTTTTTTGTATATCTTATAAATGCAATATAAAAATAAATTTGATTGTTTTGTTATTTTATACCGTTGAAATTAAATTGAAATAATATACATAAAACAATCTATGTTGACATATCTCTTTTATCGAAATTGAATTCAAGGTTTTGTCCTAATATGTTTAAGCGGGTTTAATGACATCATTTTTATTGAAGTGATTTTTTTGTCATCTTCCTATAAAAGCATACTTTTGTTTTCGTACTATTCCAGAAAATTGTATGACTCTACAGGTACCTAAAAATTGATGATGGCATATTCAATAATTTGCATATTTATTCAATTTTTTACTTTTGGAAGTGATATTTTAAACTTGTGATTTTTTAAATATTTTCTCCTTTTTAAAAATTTGGAATTTTGGAAAGTAGGTTTTTTAGACTTTATTTTTATGATTTTAATTTGGAAATCCGTTTTATAGTTTAATTTTCTAGAAGTATTCTAAATGACTTTGAAAATGTGACATGTTTATTAAAGTTATAACATAAAAAATTCTGATTTTTAAATCCCTCTGATTATAATTGATTTTGATCTAATTTCTAATTGGACACTAACTTACGGTAATAATTTGAAACTGCCAGATTTTGTTGATGCACTAAAAAAAGACATTTTATATACTACAAAATTAACGTTCCCTTCTAGAAGTTTGATTTTATTATGTTTTAAACATTTATTTTTAAGAACAAGTTAGTCATTTCTTGAAAACAAGTGCAACTGGTAAAAGATATAGTGATAAACTCAAGATCCAAGCTTATATTTTTCCTTATTTTAATAAAATTAATAAGTGTTTATCATTTATAAGTGCAAATCTCAAACATTAATGTATTCCAGATCTCACATTTATTTTCATACTTATAAGTGGTGACCATCTTTAAGTGCTAAAAACAAACAACCCCATAGTGTTAGATGTTCAAGCATGAAATGGCATAATTTGTATAAATAATCTATTTATTTAGTTTTTGAAGTGAAGAAATCAAAACAAAAATGAGAAATAATGTAAAATATATAGACCAAGAAAATAGCCTTAACAAAGATGCAAGGGTTGTATCATATTAAATTTTACATTTTAACAATGCAATGACAGGACGATTGTTAGTTTGTTAGCTTAACAATTTCAGGTTTGATTCTATGCTAATATCATGAAAAGTGAGTCGGTTATATCAAATTTCATATCACATTTCATACTGTAACAGTATAAGGATCCCCAACTTCAGTTTGATACTGAAAATTTATAGAAAGCGCATGTTTCAAAACTTAAAATGTGAGTTAGGATTAGGAAAAAGTTTTATTTTCCCCTCTCAAAAAGTAATAAATACAAAAATTGAAATTAAAGAGTTACAGTGGCTAGTTCTTGTTTAAGACTGAAAATAGAAAAATGAATTGTTTTAAGGATAGTATTTAATTTAAAATATTTACAATATTTAAAGTTTGTTAGCCCTAAAATCTATAAATAGCTAATTCACAGCTGAAACATTATGGGGTTACAGAGTATAATGATTTGCTCAGAAATATTTGCAGTTCAATGTTAAACGATAAGCATAATTATTAATTAATTTTTGACCTGTAGTTCGATTGTGCCATCATATTCTTTAACATCTCTGTGATATTGATACTCATGCATTACTCAATTTATCTGGTAATTTTATCATTTTAGCTGATTGATTAGTGATGAGTTATACAATGAAGATCCATGTGATGTATAAAGTCAGATGCTAGTACTGTGCCGTTGGTCATCTTCAATTAAACAAGAACAAAATTTATGAGTAGCACTACTTTGACGACAGTGTATGTGATTGCTTTTCCTTAATAAAAGCGTATCTTTATACCTTCCATCCCATTTAGTATGGCAGTTCATCTACTTTTGAGACATCCCTCCATTAAGTGGAGTTGCATTAATTGTTGTTGTTCAGAGTTCCTATTTTCATTGATTTGCATGGTTAATTGAATATTTGTATGCGTGAAGTGTATTTTTCTAGGTGCATGCTTGGCCAGTGGGCATATTAATGCATTTAATGATGTGATCTATGACTTACATGCTTCCGTTCATTCACTGTGTGTGTTAGTGTCTATGTGCATGCGTATGTGTATGTATATTATATATCCATATATTATATGTATATGTATGTATGAATGTATGTATGAATGTGCAAAGAGAGAAAAAAATTAGCATAGGAGCGAACAAGAATATTTCTATAAATGTGGTTTTTCGTGGAGCTAAGTAGTTAATATCGATACCGGATACATATCGGTCAAGTACCTATATAAGATATTTTAAAATACCGCAATAACATCTGTAATTTATCAGTTATGTCTATAACAAGCTACATATGATATTGTACTATGATATAATGGTATGAGTATGTTATGTTTTTAAATGTTTCGATCTGTATTGCCAAATTTCTATAATTGATTACAATCTGTCCACTAGGATATTCTATTAAATAAAAGTCATAAAATAGGCTTTCAAAAACTAAGAAAGTTTTATAATGTGCATTTTTTTAAAAATTTGTATACTATATTCTTTGTTTCTTCATTCATCTAATCATCTTTATTATTTTTCAAATTCCATATTCATGTTTTACCCATTTTCATTTTCACTTCAATTATTAGATAAGTAATGTTGATTCAATACTAATTACTACTTTTCGCCCCTTCTTTATCTATGCAAATATATAAATTTACTATTGTTCGACTTTTAGTTCTTGATGCATGATAATAACAAAACAAAAGAATGAATCTTCATAAGCTAACTTACCGATTAAAAATAATAAACAAAAATAACCACTAAAATGAGAAGTAGCACTTACACAATCTTCTTTAGCGATAAGTGTTCACACGAAATAAAACATATGAAATAAATAGAGTTTTCTTTACTGAATGACTAATAAACAGATATAAATATTATGATTAAAATTAAAAAGCTTATAACATTTGGATTTCAAATACTATCACATATACTGAAATCAAACTTTGAAAACATGAAGATGTTTATGTCATTTGATTCTCGCCAAGCTTATAATAATGGCTAATATTCATTAAAAATATCAGATATTATGCACTAAATATTGGAATGATATATCGGTAAATATCGGACGATATATTTATAGTGATATTTTGGAAACAATATCGACTAAGTAGTGATATGAGACATATCAACGATATATCCACGATATTATCCAATGTTAACTCAGTTATAGAAAGAAAGAGTGTCTATATCATAGATGGATATACCAAAAGCATTCTTCCAGAGATGAAAAGAGCCCCCGTGAGAGATGAAAAAGGTTCATGGAGATGTTAAAATGTTCCTCCATAGAGAGATTCCTTCATTGAGAGATGAAGAGTATCGCTTTGAGAGATGAAGAGATTTCCTCTTAGAGAGAGACAAAATGAGTTCTTCTATAAGAGAAAAAGTGTTTCTCTTCGTTGTTGAAAGTAATGTGAAATGTATGTTTTCTGTAGGTATTAGTGTTTTCAAAAATGCACACGAGGTGCGGCTTAAGGCAAGGTACAGACAACAACACAGCGAGGCGCACGATAAAAGGCGTTTTACTCGCGAGGCTTACGCCTCAGATGTTTAAGGCACAAAAAGCGTACGCCTCAGAGCCTCAATATGATGAGTTTAAGCCTCTTAATAAAAAAAACATTAATTGTTGTGCATTTCACAAACCTTACCTACTCGTATCTCATTCATCATATCATCATTCAGTGAAAAAGAGAGGTAAACAGCACGCAAGTATTTAGAAAAAATTCCAAAAGTGCAATTATCTGGAATCGAGGTCGATTCCTAGAATCAACTTCGATTCTACTAACTGGAATCGACTCGATTCCAGTTCTATAATCGACTTCGATTTCAGAATTAGAATCCACTAAAGCTATTTTTAAATTAAAAATAATACAAATCTCGATTATGGAATCGAATTCGATTCCAGTAACTAAAATTGAAATGGAATCGAGTCAATTCTAGTAACAGAATCGAATTGTGATTCTAGAACTGGAATCGATTAATGCTATTTTTTCTAAATTTGAAAAACATAAAGATGCATACTTGTAAAAAAATAGTGATGAGTACCTGAATGATTTGATCCGTCTTATTTTTTTGCATAAGTGAATTTGAAACGAGCAAGAAAGATATTGTGTGGAATGAGTTAAATATTTACTGTAATTATTTGATCTTTTGCAATTTATGTTGATTTAACTTTAAATCTTATAGAAGATTGTATTTTTTTGAGTTGCTTCGAATGTTTTATGAATGCTTTATGTTTTTTATTTAATATTTGACATTTAATGTTATTCAATATCAAATTTCATTATACGTTTTGCGTTTATTACATGAAAAGCGTACACCTTAACTTTTCAAGGCTTACACCTCGCCTCATAGACCCGAAAACGCTTAGGGTATCTTTCGCCTTTTAAAACAGTGGTATGTATTCAAGTGAGAATGTTCCACCATTGGGTGAGTGATATTCTATTCTTATATTATTATAATTACCATATAGCCAAGTTTGTTTGTGGTTTTTACCTTTTTGGGTTTTACATAAAAAATTTGTTGGTCTTGATTGTTTTACGCTTATCCATAGTTATTAATGATGCATGGCGTAAAAATGTACCAAGCCTTCCTAGAGCCTTGGCGCACAGTGCGCAAATAGTGCGCATCTTTTAATTTACTGTGTATGTTTGATTTTTTTATAAATTCAATATATATAACAATTAATTTGAAAAGTTCAATATAATTTTTACTAAAACGCATTAATAAATTTTTTTATAGACATTTTGCAAATAAACATCCTCAAATATAATATTATAAGCATATAATTGCAAGCATAATAACCTTCAATAATCAAAGAATTAGCCAACCTTAGAATTAGACTAATGCGTTGTATTAGCAAAAAATTACTTACTAACACTAGGCTTAAAAATGTAAAAAAGAGGAGTAAAGCAAGCAAATAATGTAAATGACACAAGGTATAGAGCTGTTTAGTAGAAATTTGCCTACGTCTACTATGAAGATCCCTTACTACGTTTATCACTTATAATTGTGAGGAATTACAAGAGAATAATAAGAAAATCAACACTTAGTTTACAATGATTCTAAACTTCAGAGATTCGAGAGGAATTTTCTTGTTGAAAATTGATATTTAGAGCATAAAAAGCAATGTCTCAGCCAAAATTCAACCCTCTTGATGTAGTAAGGTATTGAGTATTTGTAGCAACTGAGTTAGATGAGGGACGACCGAGGTTGTATAGTAAACACGTGAGAAGCTTACCCGAATGAGCTGATGGAAGACAACTGTAAAGGTGGAAAGAAATGGAAGACTAAGAAGCAAGCCAGTAGTCCTTCCGCACCAAACGCATATTTTGCATTTAAGGCTGGAGGCGTGCTACATGAGTGGGTATGCTCTTGGCAGGTCAGCTACAGTACTTAGTACGGTTGACTGTACGACTTGTTGTTACCTTTGGACACCTATGTGGCATGGTGGACAAGACAAATAGCTTCTGCCGGGTTGTGTGGGCTGGTCACTTGCTATTGAAACTTATTGAGAAAAGCTGAATGTTGCTAAGAACCAAGTGCAAAGGATGTGCCGGGTCGGGTGTGCGATGACGAGAGGGGTTGCTCGGGACTCGTCGAAGGCGGGCTGTGATGAAGCCGAACCAAAAACGGATTACGCTTGAGCCGGGTCTTATCCAAGGAGCTGGTTGTTGAAGCTGTCTTGATTTGAGTCGGCTAGCAACAGACCCGAAGGGTTGCTGAGTCGATGGGTTGGCTTGAGACCGGACTGAGCTTGGTCCAACATGGGCTGGCTATGCTATGTTTAATCGGATTGCTAATTATACTTGCGAGAAATTTGAGCAACATTTTGCCTTCCAAGTCCGTCTATGAGTAGGGACAAGCTTGTCAAGTCACATAGATTCTACCGACCAGTTCTTCTGCTATGCATTTAATGTGCGCCATATGTAGTGCTTTGATATTTGCTGGGGCAGTTCACTTTTTCTAGACGTGGCATGGGGCCTCACATTTCCAACGCATGTGAATTGACAAAGGGCATTGATTACACCTAGATGGTCGGGATCCGATAACTCTTCACATCCAATGGCTGAGATTGAGGGATAAACATTTAAATAACCTTCATCTTCTCTTTTTCCACTCTTTACGAAGCATTAGCAACTTTCAGCCATTAAAACACTTTGAAACCTCCAAAAAAACCCTCGACTTCTCAAACCTTCTTCGATAATCAGTAAGCATTCCTCCTCCTCCTCTTTCTCTACTGTAAACGCCATGGCCACTAGAAAACTTTAAGCTTTTGAAGTTTTTGTTTTTGCCTTTTTTATTCTTGTTTTTGTTCCTGTTTCTTTCGCTTGTTAACGTTGTTGCCTTTGTGTGACGCTGTGGTCAGAATCCACACTGTTCTGGCCATCTTTGAATGTCGATCGACCACCGCTGCCATGTCAGCGGTGGTTGATCGACGTTGGGGAACTCCATAGTGGGCCTGCGCTTTTGAGTAGGGATATTAGCGAGAATTTAGTAAGACACGTGGATTAGGCCCAACTCTATAACCATGGGCTTAAGTAATAGGTAGGGGTCATAATGCCTATCGAGTTCAAGTCGAGTTCATATCGGTTTGTTTTGGATATGCGAATCTTGGTTCTAATTGTTATCGTAGTTTGGTGTAACAATATAAATAAATAATCAAAGTTTGTTGAAACTAGTTTGAAGTGTAGTCGTATCATTGTATAAAAATTATATAATATGTTTAACCATTATTGGAGATTATTTTGGATTGTGAAAAATGAAAAACAAATAAAAAAGAAGTAAAAAACAATATAATAACGAAAATGCATGTCATTTTTCTACTACGCGTCATTTGTGCCATTCGTCTTGCCTTTCCATGTGCACCGCATCATACGAAAGAAAGATGCAACTGCCGTGTTGCGCTTTGTGCCATGGCATGTGTCATTGCGTATCTTTCATAACTGTGCTCTTATCAAGAAATATCAGAACCAATGATGACGATTGAGTCATTATGATTCATAACAATTTTCCAATAGAAATCAAGGGATGTAAGTTAAGGGAAGAGAATTTTAGGGATCGATTTACGTTTATTAAGAGAGACAGTGAGAAGTAAATGGAATGATAGATCTTCACAAATAATGACTAAAAGTATGCATATGTATATTACAATGGCAACATTTGGTTCTCTTGATTTTTTGGCTCACTTCTAATTACCGAAACCTTTTAATCTCTCTTGTTAAACTAGGGAATTTTCATGTTTTGTGGTTTAAGCAAGTTTCAAATTTTAAATCTTCGCCCTGTCTTGTTTGGGGATTTTCACACACAATATCTCATATCAGATGAGATCTTAGATGAGATGAGTGCATTTCTGATGTATATTTTAGATCAAAGTAAATCGTTGGACTTATCATGGAATAAGTTAAGAGTTTAAAGTTGACCTTTTTAATGACTGATATCTAATGAAATAAAAATAAAAATAGTAATTTACAACAGTGTTGTCAAGGCGTTCGTCTAGGCGTCAAAAAGCCCTAGGCTCCAGCTTGGGGTTTTGTCGCTTGTTGAGGCGCTACTCATGCTTGAGGCGCCATAAAAGCGAGGAAAGCGCTGAAGCGCTTGCCTAAAGCGTTGGAGAAAAGCGTGCTTTTTGATCAATTTGAAGGATATAAAATATTTTAAGGTTTCAGTCCAAAATTGAGCCCTCATTCGATCTTCTTTTAACCCAAACCTTATGTGTACTAATATCTCATACTCATTCAAATCCTCGAAATTCAATTTTAATAGCAATTTTAAAGTGCAGTTTTTATATGATGGAAAAGGAAACGTCATGCTCAAAGTGTCCAAAAAAGCGCTAGGCGCAAAAAAGCACTAGGCGTCGACCTTACGCTTTTTGGGGCTTTTTCGCCTTAACAACTTTGATTTCCATACAAATATAGTTGATGCAAAAAACAATAGAAGTTTATTTTCCCCATTTTTGGAGTGCCATAGCTTGATTAATATAATGGCGAATGAAGATTTCTTCTCATTCAAGCATTGACAAAAAGGGAAAAAAAAAGTTGCTTCTTGCAACATATCCGAGTAAAAAATAAAATAAAATTAGGAGAATTATTAAATAATAGTTGGTAGGATAATTTCGTTTAAATCTACTAGTATAATCCACACGTACATGCATATAATATGTAGAAATATTTACATTTTATTTAATAATAAAAATGAGTGGACAAATGTGTGTTGTAAGTGTAAAGTTTGGGTAGTCACGGCACTTCTATTTCAAGTTGTTTTGTTGGTAATATCGATGACAAATCGATAGTAAAATTCCGTTGATAGATAGTCGGGAAGGAGATGGTGGTAGAGGTGTAAACCGATGGTGAGATTCCGTTGATGGATAGAGATGTTTTCGGAATTTCTAAACGACATCGTGAAAATGATATTCATTGAATTCTCTTTATTAATAGTAAGATAAGAAAAATAAAAGGTTGTACAAAAGAAACACATAATTTGAACTTTAGATTTTGATTGAGATTTTAACATCCAATATGGGATGTGTGTGTCAAAAAAATACGAATGAGATTTGACGTTTTGTATCATTCAAGTTCAAAAGTGAGATCTCGGACGAGGTCTCGGACGAAATAGACGGGATATAAAACTCTGGATGTAAGCTCTCGCTCTTAGCATAATTATACCTCTCCAAAATAATACGACGAAAACGTAAATTGATAACCATAAAATATGCATATTTTATTTCAGTAATCTACTAATAGAACTTACAATGGGATAACAGCATATTTAATCCCACCAAGTTGTTTGCATTTACCTACTTACTAACATCAAATATGACATAAACTGATCGATCGGTCAATTTGTTTAAGCTGTGAGTTAACGGAACCAGATAAATCAATTGATTGTTGTACATAAAACTTCTTTAGGACAAGATCATCAATTATTTCCATTGTTAGAGCCCTTAAAAAAAGAAAGTATACATCATCATATCAATTGTATAGTACATTCTGGTTCTACATTCTGATTCCTTGTATATAAATATAGATGTACTGATGTCATATAAATAGGATATTCTAAAAGATGGATAAATCTAATAATACATTCTAAATGTAATGACAACATGCATTTAAATAGTACATTCTAAATGTAATAATAACCAACATGTTAATATAGATGCATAAAAGATGGAAACATACACTTTATCAGAGTCTTTACGATTTACAAAACAGTTTATCATCACCTCCCTTGCATTCCCGAGATTTGTTCAAAGAGCTCGTTTGCTACGGCAGTGCTAGAGTTCTCTGTTACCGTTGTTGTCTCGGTCGATGAACTGTTGTTGTCTTGTTCAGTAGCAGCTGGAGCTTTGGCTGCTTCCTTTTCTTTGTCGTCGGAAGAAGAGTCCCCCTGACATGGAATTTAATTCGTATGAAATCCAAATGTGCAAAATTTACCATACATAGGCATACACAATTACCTAAAATTCAAATTAATTAAAATTTTGTAGCTATACATACTAGACAAAATTAACTTAGAATCAGGTGATGGACAAACGAACCTGAGGTGGTGGAGTTGGAGGATTGGCTTCGTGCAACTGCAAGGCATACTCCAAGTTCCACAACACATCACCCATGGATGGTCTGTCAACGCCGTATTCTGCTAAACACTTTTCGGCAGCCTCAACATACTTGTTCATTGAATCTATATTTATGCATCCCACCAATTTTGGATCAATGATCTTTTCAATTGATCCGTTTCTTTTCTGTTTCATTGCCCATTCTGCTAAATTTACCTGTTTACATAAGCTAGATGGTTAGTTCTTTTTTTTTTTGGGACTAACTCTAGATGAAACTAGATGAGTGTAGTCATAACTTAGCTATATTTCAATTTGATATCATTATACATAACATTGAGCAAAACATGTCATTTACTGTACATAATATTAGAGCAAAACATGTACATAATATTGGAGCAAAGTATGTTATTTGGTTCTGCTATAACCTGACCCATGTCACCAATTAATACACGAGGGAAATCATCTTGCAAATCCCTATTTAGGAAAACTATCAAAATTTTACCTGTTCTCTTGGAAGCGCAGGATCGAGGGCTGGTCTAGCACACAAAGTTTCCAATAACACAACTCCAAAAGAGTAGACATCAGATTTGTCTGTTAGTTGTTGTCGACGGAAATATTCAGGGTCCAGGTATCCAAAACTGCCTTTAACAGCAGTGCTGACATGATTTTGACCCATTCCAGGGCCATCTTTTGAAAGACCAAAGTCGGAGACTTTGGCCACAAAATTCTCGTCTAAGAGGATATTTGTTGTTTTTACATCACGATGGATGATTCCTGTTGCCGCACCTGTGAATATGTTGAGTGTGAGATGCTTGTTCAAGATTTACCTCTCAACCTATTGCAAAAGCTGTTTAGAGTGAGGCTAACACACTTGTTTCAATGTAAGTCCTCTTTTGAAGTTTGATATATTTTGAATTTGCTTAAATTTCAGTTATCTTTGTGGGATATCTTAGGGAACAAGACATTGTTCAAAGCCTAAGCCACTAAATTTACAGCACTGAATATGTCAGTTTGAATTTATATACCATTTATAACACGTGAATGCAGTTATTAAATTTTGAATTTGCAATAGGAGCTATATGGGCATGACAGTTATCTTGATGGGAGAAACCTCCATCTCAATACGTCTACATAAATATAGTCATTGGTCCCTACTGATACACAAGAAGTAAACGGACTCAGATTTGGAATTCATTTATGAAGAGATCATAAAGGTGACTTCATAAGAAGATCGAACGGGTAACTCTACAAGTAAGTCTTTTCAATCATTAAGCAAGGGTTAAAATGTAGTTATACCAGGTTGGAGAGAAGTGTAAACTTACATCTTTATGTTTATCATGGCATTGTTGATCTATAACACTGTAATAATGTTAGTTTTTGTGAATTCATGGTGTCTAATTTTACCACATTTGCCTGGTTTCATGTGCCTATCATTTCGTCATATATACATCTTCCAGTCTTTTTTTGATTAATCTTCTTATGTATAATAATCTAAATAAAGCAATTCTTTTTTTTTTCCCTTTGGTTTTCAGCTTGGTATAGTTGTTACCTGTATGAAGATAATGCAGGCCCCGAGCTGCTCCGATGCAAATCTCCAGCCTCTGCTTCCAGGTCAAAGCAGGTAAGTCCTTGCCATAAATATGATCTCTAAAAGGTCCATTTGCCATGTACTCATACACCAGTATCATCTCCGAATTCTCATCACAATACCCAATAAGTGAAACCAAATGCCTATGCCTTAACTTCGACAACATCTGAATCTCAGTCTGAAACTCAGTAATCCCTTGCTCGGACTGAGGATTTCCTCTCTTAACAGCAACCTTAGTACCATCAAGCAATTCACCTAAATACACGTTTCCAAATCCACCTACTCCAACCACAGCTTTCTCATTCCAGTCATTCGTTGCATTTTGCAATTCCTCGAGAGTGAAGCATCTGCCGAGACCTAAAGTGGATGAAAACGTCATTCCACTTCTGTGGGACCCGAACCCGGATCCTTTAGTGTTGGTAAAGCTGGTTGGATTTGTGTGGATGGGTAGCAGCCATGAGGAGAAGCTGTTACGTCTACGCCAATCTTGGGGTCTTTTGTACCATTTCACGGTCATTGCTGCCACACCGGCCAATGCACCGAACCCCATTGTGATTCCGACTACTGCTATTGCTTTGGAACCTGTTGACCCATCTGCCCTTTGTCCATCGACTCCGAATTCTCCATCTAAGCTGTTCACTGAGTTGCTCATCTTTAGGACCTCCACTCCATTTAGAATTGCATCGATTGTTCGTGTGTCGTCTTTCACTGGACCAACCTGGGTACAAAATGATCAATTTTAGAAGTTTAGTCTTATACTATTGCTTAAGTATCAGTTTGAAGTATTTCACCTTCATCATTTACTTTACACTCCAATTGATATTTTTTTGAAGTTTGTTTGTTTACAATTGGAAATTAATGCTTTTTGAATGTTTTTATTGTATAATAAACATTAATAAAACATTATCGCAATAAGTGGTTAATGACATTAAGCAATTATTAACAGTAAAATAAAAGACCTTCCTATGATTCTATGGAGAATCAATTTCGTTTTATGTGTCATAAAATTTTCTGTTACGACATTTTACGTTCTTTTAACAGCTCCCTTGAGCTTGAAGCTTTAAAATTATCTTGATTAGGTTGCTTTTGTATATCATATGCAATGCATGTGAGAAAAACTATCATCGTCACCATCATCGTCATTATTATATATTGAAAACAGTCAAGTTTTACATTTGTTAATAGTTTTTGATAAGAGAATTATTAAACTTGAAAAAAGAGAGTAAAATATGCAATACTGAATGCACGAGTGTGTGTGTGTAAAGAAATCTGTGAAGAATCAATAGTGTAAAAGTAAATAATAAATTGATACTGAGACTATAATGAAAATCAATAATCTGGTAACACAAAAATGAAAAGGATTTTATCAAGGTTCGAATTTAAAATTTCATACGTTTCTCATTGAAACTAAATGTTTATTTTTATCATTTCTTATGGACGAGTCAGCTCAATAATAAAGGCATTTTGAGAACTTTAGCCGTTGGAATCATTGGATTAAAAAATGATGATAATATTACAAGGAGTGAATATTATTTAGTATTTTCATACCATTTCTTATGTAAATCTATTTGCTTTTCCTGTATAATGGATGTTATGCGGAACTGCGGAAGTCATTTAGTTGGCAATTCCATACCTGAAACTGAATCATATAACTTCAGTATTTAAATCACAGATCATACCTGAACAATAATTCTATCTTTAGCCACCGACGCATTAACAACAACATCCTTATAGTAGGCACTTGCAAGGTCCCCGGTGAGAGTCGATAAATCCAGTGGCGACGCCACAGTCAAACCATTGATATAGACATTGAAGTACAAATCATTAAGATTCTTACTCACAATGTCACAAAAATGCAACCTAACCAAGTACGGAAACGCCGGGTCGACATTAAGGTTCCACGTAATATTGAAATTGGGCGTCCCCACCCTCGCATCCTGCATCCTAACCGCCGACGCGTATACCGAGCTAGGTGCAATAATCGGTGAAATACCATCTCCATACTTCACAACGCTCGGACTCACGCTAACCTTCTTAGCAGTTGACACAGACTGCAGGAACGACTCGTCGGTCTCCCACTGCCGTCCCAATGTGTCGTTTGCCGACGTCACCACTGCCCCGCCGACGTTAAGTCTGTATGCCGTCTGGTAACCGTAGTTGCTCAATCCATTGGTTGGGCCTACAGGGAACAGCGAGGTAGCCTCGTCCGTGATCAGGACGTCCGGAGCGGAGACGACTTCGATCCCGTTGACGAACGCCGCGGAGCCCTGGAGCGGGATGAACTTGAGGTTTAGATGGTCGGTCGTGGCGTTCACGAGGTATTCTTTTAATATAAATCCCTTATTGTCGGAGGTGGAGAAGCTGTGGAGGAGAACGTAGTCGTCGGTTTTCACTGAGAACACGGCGTCGGTGAGTTTGGAGTCGGAGTTGGTGAGCGGGTAGAAATGGAGGCGGATCCAGTGCCACCCGGGTTGGGTGAGGCCGAAGCTGTACGTTGCTTCGTCGTGGAAGATGCGAGCGGAGAGGTAGAGAGGCGATGGGGAGCCGTCGGCCGAGGGAACGGAGACGAGAATGTTGTCCTTAGCGGATAGGAAGGGGTTTGCTTGGGAGTCGGTTTTGAAGATGCGGCCGTCCGGGCTGGTGATCGGAGCGCTGCCGCCGCAGTCGATCAGGAAGTTGTCAGCGGGGGCGAAGGATGCTTTTGAAGGCGGCGGTTGCGCCGAAACTGTAAGTGATGTTAGAAAGATCGAGAAAACAACCAGGAGTACGTACGTCCTCGTACGTGTTTTGTGAATGTGCGTCATTTTCACGGGTTGTTTCCCGATCCCTGAAGAAGGGAGGGAGATTGAAGGAGAAGAAAGCAGCAAGAGATAGTTGATATGAATCTGCAGGAAATGTGGAGATCGCAAAATGTCATTTGATGACGGTGCAAATGAGTTTGACAGGGTCAGATGGAATTTTTTGCCTTTGCTATATTGCATTGCTGCCTCTTGTTTGTTTTTTGTTTTCTATTTTGGATTTGGAGTTATGAGTTGGAGTTTGTCTGTAAATAGTATAAATCTGTTTTTCATTCGTCTTAGCATTATAATCGTTCAGAACGTTTGAACTAATATGTACCGTCTTTGGTATGCATATGCAATATATCGTTTATTGTGTATTAGTACAACATAAAATGATGACAATTAATTTTTTTTTTTGAAAGATGACAATTAATTTTTTTGAAAGGAGAAGAAAGCCCAGCTTGTAAGCCTTGTATACCGACTATTTATCTGAATATTATTTCTGGTTCAGAATCCAAACACGGCCTATTTATTTTCACGAAACACTTAATTTACTCGACCGCAACTGCAAGTCTGAAGGCTGTTCATGGTCAATCTTATCTCACTTTATGCCGACGATGGACTCTGGCATCCATGTCCAGATGCAATACACAAAGTCAAGGATCAACATTGGTGAATTAGTGTATGCCACTGGTAATTTAAGGATTCATAATACTGACTACAAAGTCGTGTAATTTGCTGAAGATTTTTTAAAGGTGTATGATATGTCCCACATTGTAAAATATGTGATACATTGACTTGTATATAACCCATTAGGCACCCTCCCCTTACAAGCTAGCTTTTAGGGGTGAGTTCTACCTAATGCGGTCGTATCAATTGGTGCTTTCACCGAGAACCGCACTCGAAAGTTCGAGCCACGAGAGGGGCGACCTATAGGCTAGATTAAAATACTGATAGGTGAGTGAAGCCGTCCAAAAGAGAAAAGGGCTACCGTCGGGTCAGTGTCGATAGAGTGGGCCGACGTGGACGTCGGACTTTCGAAGAGCGGTGAAATGATATGTCCCACATTGTAAAATATGTGATACATTGACTTGTATATAACCCATTAGGCACCCTCCCCTTACAAGCTAGCTTTTAGGGGTGAGTTCTACCTAATGCGGTCGTATCAGTGTACTAGTACAACCGCACTGAAAAGCCGACGATGTTGTACTCGTACACAGGCCCGGCCTAGAGGGCAGCCCACCAAGCTCATGGGCTGGGGCTATCCCTAGACTAGGGGCAACATAAAAAGATTTTTATAAGTTATAAATATTCAAAATATAAAATTTTAATAGAATATAAAATGTGCAGTTATGCACAGATAGCTTGTGCATGCAGTTACCATCATGTCAGCTCGGGTTCGAGATCTGTGGTTGACAGAAATATTCTTTTCATATGCAATACTCTTCTTTTTTATACTTCAGAATTGTTTCTCAAATATGAATGGGCTTGGGCAATCCAATGGTTGGGCCGGCTCTGCTCGTACAATCATACAACGATGAGAAAAGCGTATAAAGGTGTAATAAGTTGTGTAATCTGCTAAATACAATTTTAAGAAAGAATACATTTGTTGCAAATATTTTCATTATTAAACGTTTAATATTAATGAAAAATTATTTTCATTATTAGAACAAAACTAACAATTAAATGTCGAAAATTACACAATATTTGCTAAAAACACCCAAAAAAGTGCCTCATAGTACCAACGCTAAAAAATACCTCGAATAATTGAAATATATGCTGTCTACTACCATAAAAAATAAAAACACGCATCCAACCCTAATTTCTCTTCTTCATTTGAGTATGTATGTTACAATCTGCCAACTTCGACGTTTCGATTCAAGCATAAAATGATACGAACATCGAAGATCTTGTAGATGGCAGATTGTTTTGAGGAAAATATAAAATAGATCATAGAGTTATTCACAATATTCTACACTTTTTGAAAACTCACACCAGAAAAGATAAAATATAATAATCAACAAAACAATAATCTTAGACAAACAAAATAATATAAAATCAAATATACTTCGCTTACGATATTTCTCTACCACTGAGTAACAAAAACAACCTTATGTCTAAGAATAATCGAAAAAAATAGTAGATAGCTAATAGACAAATAAATTCACGTCTCCATCGCACCATCACGTTTTCAAGTCACCACTCATCCTCTCTATTGACATATCAGAGTATAACTAAAAAGAAGAAAATGACAGAGAAAGTTAGATATACATCCGGTGAGTGAAATACATCATATAAGTTATTATACTAATAAATTAATAAAATAATACTTATGCTTGAAAATCATATCTTAACCCGTGTCATCTGCACCCAACATGTTAGCTAAACATAATATAATACTATAGTGACAACATAGGGTAAGATCCCACTAAAATCTAACCCATATCTAATCTTATGCACTCGAGTGAACCCAAAGTCCCAACTCGCATGCCAAAGACTGACTGCAACACGACTCGGTCCAAAGTCTCAACTCATTATTGTAGAAAACATATGTGACTCGTTACTGAGTGTTAATTGGGTTTTTAACTAAGCAGAAGTCAACGGAAGTTAGAACGTCAAGATGAAGACGAAATGACTCGAAATCTCGGTAGCATGCTTAGATGGAGTAAGAAAACAACTCGAAAGAGTTTCACCAAGAATTGACCTAAGAAAATAACTCGGTACCTAGTCATTTCTCCTGGTACCGAGTCAGTTTGCTTCCCCATTTCACTTCTCCAACTTCATGCGACTCATTTTATACCCCTTCTACTCGTGACCAAGCATTTTCCTAAAGTTTGGATGATCAATTCCAAGAGTTGAATAGAGGAAAGCTAAGAACCAGATAACTCAAGCAATAATGTAGCGATCACTAGAATCAACAAAGATCGATGAAAAGAGCATGGAACACATTAACTTGAAGTTAAAAAAATAGAGCAAAAGAGTTGGACTAATTTCCACTTAAGGAAATAACTTAGTACTAAGTCAAGTAACACCATACCGAGTAATTATTTTGACTCGGTGGACCCCGCAGTCTCTTGTGTGACATTAGGCTAACTCCTGGACTCTGCTGCAAGCAGGCTTCTGATCCAACACACCCGTTTCCCTATAAATACAAACATATATGCAACCAAAATATGATCTTCTCCCTGATGTTTCTTCTTTACTCTGGATTTGGGACTCAATTACTCTTCACCATCTTCCTCCCTCATAATAGCCACCATGGCAGCTACTCTTGGCAGTTCTAGGCCAAAGAACTTGTCAATTTCTTGTAATTATGATTATAATTCTCTATGATATCATACAAACTCTCTTAGATTCATAATCAATAAAGATAAAGTGGACATAGGCTAGAGATTGTCGAGCCACTATAAAAGTCTTGTATCTCCTTGTCTATTTTATTTTTTTCAATAGTCTCTCTAGATCTAGGTAACAAATTCCCTACAACTCATTGATGGGTGTTGATCCATTTTTGACATCAACATTTTGGTGCTTTCAATGAGAAAAGTAAATCTAGGCTTAGATCTAGCTTGATATTGTGGATTTGGAGAGATGCAGTGGTTAAATCTTGAAAAATAGCTCTAAGAAGTTTGAGAACTTGTTGTTGAAGATCAATGACACCTAGAAAAGGAAGATATGCTTTTGGAAGATCCGCAGGAGCGGTGGCTAATGGTGATGAAGGAAACATTCACCAAACAGAAGTTAATAATGGAAATGCGGTACAGGATCCTCTACTTATTAGGAAGTTGTTACTATAGGAGAGCTTAATAAATGATTCATGAACTTATCCAGAAGATGGCGGACCGCCAGAAAGGTCTCATGGATAAGATGGACGCGTTGCTAACCTTGCAGCCACCAACGACAAGAAGAGTTAGAAGAGAAACTTATCTTGCAATAGAACAAGAGAACTCTTTGGTTTCTGGCCTAAATAGGAGAGATGGAAAGCAAAAGCAGAATGAAGTAACTGCATGAGTCATCATAGGAGGAAGCAGGAGTGCTTCCTCCACAAGAAGACAAATTGGCACTGATAGGAATGCCCATGTAGAGGATGTTCAAGAAAGTGATGCAATGGATGTATCTGATGAGGAAGAGGGCTTGCAGCTTGATGGTGATGATTTGGAGTTAGACATTGGTGTTGACGGATAAAACACTGGAGCTGGAGTCCAAATTGCCATGGCAAGACCAACCAGAAGCCAACAGAACTCCATAGGAGTGGTTCTCTCAGAGAATGGATAACGTAGACATTAGTCGGCAAGCTTAGATCGTTTGCGAAGTCAAACACTCAGTGCAGCCCCTAATAGTCGACCTACAGATTACCGTACCAATGAGGATTACACCGCTGACATGGTCAAATGGTTGATGGAGGAGAGATGGGGCAAGAAAGATGAAGACCGAGGTTCCTCACCAAGCCGAACCCCATTCACTGAAAATATCTTGAGAGAGGAATACCCCAGAAAGTTCACCATGCTGACAATGCCATCCTACAACGGAACTACTGATCCCAAACAACACTTACTCAAATACGAAAAGCATATGTATTGAGCTAGAGCTACAGATACTGTTTGTTGTAGGTGTTTCCCTATCTTATTAGAAGGAGCCACTTCAATGTGGTTTACCAGGCTTATGTCTAAATCCATATCAATGTTTGATGAATTGGCAAAGAAGTTTCTGGAGCAGTTTAGGCTCCATAACCAAAAGATGTGATGTCCTCATCTTGCTTTTCTCAAGGGCCCAAGGAGTCACGAAAGCTTTCCTAAACCGATTTAACACTGCTGTCATGGAGGCTAGCAATCTGAAGGAGGATCTAGTCTTTATGGCACTTGTCCGGGGCATTCACTAGGACATGGAATTTGATAGATGGATAAAAATGAAGGAACCAACTACCATGGTGAAATTCCACCGAAAGGCAAATCAGTTTTTGAGGCTAGAAGAAGAAAATATGGTGGAAGACATGCCTGTTGATGAGCAGTCTAAAGAGGTGACTCGAAGTAACATCATGGTCAAACATGATGGAAATAGTTTTGGAACTATTGCAGGAAATGCAGCGAAAGCTGCAAATTAAAAAATGAGGTCAGAATGCTGGTAGGCATGACGGTGATAGGAAGCATCGAAGGAATTTGAAATCCGAGGACTATATGTCGTTGAATGAAGTTGGAAAAAAATCTATCTTTTCACTTAGGGAACTGAGCGGTATAATAAACCACCCAAGTGGGAAGCGACTGAGCAATAGAAAAGGTCGGGGAAGCATTGCCGTTTCGACGAAACTCATTGGTACAACACAAATAAATGTCGGCATCTGAAGGATTTAGTTGAAGAATTGAAAATAAACAATAGACTGTAGTAGTATGTGAAGAAATCAGAAAACACTGATCAACCTACCAGACCCCAAGGTCCGGATTCTCAAGGGAAACCACCTGGACCTAGCGGAGAAGGGCCGAAGTGAACATATGGAAGATTGGTTATAAACACCATTACTAGAGGACCTCACCCAGCATAGAAGAGTTGGAGCTAGATTGAACGATATGCTAATTCTTTGAAGCATGCACCATAGGAGAGTTACTACGCTGCCGAAGTTGGAGCTCCGACCAAGCAACAAAGGATGATTACAGACGACATTGTGTTCAAGAATTGGGACACTGAAGGCATAGAAGCCCCAACTCTCAATCCAATGGTGATAACAGTTGTCATCAGATCAGCTGTTGTACATTGAGTGTTGGTTGACAATGGAAGTTCGGTCAATATCCTATTCCAAAAAAGTTCAACCAAATGAAGATTAGGATTAAGGACGTGACCGCTTGCAAAACAAATATTATGGGATTTACAAGTAAACCTAAACAACCGACTAGGATGATTAACCTACGTGTAGAACTTGAGGAAGGAGAATGGAGGGTGGTTCTTATCCAGACCTTCGTGATTGTTGATGAGTATTCTGCTGATAATGCTTTCTTGGACCGACCGGTTCTTGTCGACTTTAGAATCGCGTTGGCTCTATGGTGTCTCACGATGAAATTCCCAATAGCGAATGGGATAGGAGTAGTGAGAGGAGACCAAAGCGCTATAAGAGATTTAGTTGCAAGGGAAAGAATGTGGGGAAGACTCTCCACATTCAAGAACTGCCAATATAGCAATTACAGAACTGCCCTAGCCAAGGACCATAGTGTAATGACCCTAAAATAAAAATAAAATGATATATATTTATATTAGAAAATTCTGAGATATATATATAAGTATATATATATATATATATATATATTGCATTAAAACAGAAAAGAATTTGGCAATAAATAAAATTAAATGGGAGCTTCTGTTTGATAAAATGCAAGGAATTAAGGTAATTAGAAGAAAAATTGGAACTCAAAATAAATATAGCTTTATGTTCAAAGAATTATGTAAATATATATACACATTTAATATATATGGGGTGTTTGCTGTTTTATATGAAGATAAAATAAAATGAAGTTTAATATAAAGGTTTATATGTCTTATAATTGTGCTAGAAAATAATTAGCATAATATATGTGATTTTTAATTTAAAAGGAAGTTGACTGATTTGACATAAAGGCAGAAATATATATATATATACACATATACAGAATCAAATAAAATTTCCATACCATATTTATTCCAAGCAAATAATTTGTGTAAATGATTTTACATTACAAAGTATGGTAGTATGTCTGATTTAATGGAGGTAATAGATAGGTAGAGAAAAAAAAATACAAAGTAGATTTTCAGATTTCCTTAAAACTTATAAAAAGAAATAATGAACTGAGGGTCACATGCTTATTGCATGAGTAGAAAAGAGTCATGAAAATAGTATTGAGTGTCTAAAAATGCATGATCCCCGAAATAGCTAATTAAAGTGTGCATTTCCAATTTATGATCACATAGAAATATGATGTGTACATAAACATCTAAGGGTATCAGGGGAATTACCCATTTTCTAAAACCCTAGAATGGATTTATAAATAACTGCACATAGCCAAAACCATCACTCTCTCGGGATCAATAATAAAATAAAATAAACAAGGAGAAACACTAGCTTGAGGCTTTGGGGGATTTGCTGTTCTAAGAAATTAAGGCAGTGAAAGGAGAAACATTATGTGAGTATTTATCTTTTGTATGCAATGGCATTAAGTCCTATTGCAGGCAGCCTAAAAATACTATGAGTTATCTGAATCTATGAAATGATTTGTTATGGGTGATATGGATGTTTGTTTGTGCATTTTTTTTTGGAGCATTGATCTGTAATTTGGCTTTCAGAGTTAACATGTTTTAAGTATTCTTGTTCTATCATCATTAAACATGGATCAAGATTAATAGGGGAATATGGGGTTGAGCCAGAAAATATGCAGGCAGTCATATTTCTCTGATATATGAATGAAAGAAAAAAAAAACTAATTTGGTCACTTGGGGGTAGTCAATGATCTGCTTACTTCAGGTGGAAGCAAGTATATGCATGGTGCAACTGCACCCTGAGGCCTTTGTGTGTTGGAATAATTTAAACAACCTGGGAGTTTCCATCACAATGCATACATAGTGTTCATTTGACAAGGAGTTAAAGACCATAAAATAAATGGGGGTAGGGGTTTAAAAATCTGGGTTATAAACTTTCAGATTTGGTGTTAGATTTAATCAAGATAAATATTGTTCATTGATTAATTACTGGGTGGAAGTTTGGAGTATAAATCAGTGATTACTTATCCAAGATTTGATGAGGATGAATTAAAATTGTACACATGATTAATTTTAACTGACTGTTGTGCATTGTATAATTTGTTGAATGTGATATTGTGTCTTCTTGCATGAACCAAAACTTGCTAAGTATAAGACCTGTTAATCTAGGAAGGCATTGCAAGATTACTACAATTATGTACATGTATACAAAATTGATAAATGCTCATACCAGTGTAAACTGATCCTTTTGGTTGCCCTTGCAATCATCTGGGTGTCTCAAAAATTATTTGGGGCAGCTAAATGATTTGCTTGCAGGAAATTGAAGTTGGCTTGATGAGTAAAGAAGGCATTGGCTGCTAGTATAAATAAGAGAGACTTGTTTTAAATTTGCAGTTGCTTTGTAATGGAATTACTAGCCAAATTCTATTTTCTGTAATTGAAGTACTTGTAGGAAACTTTCTAAGTATTTGGGGTTGAAAACTTGTACTTAAGTAAAATTCATTTTAAATGATATATGATGGGGTTTGATTTTTATTGATTCTATGATCCTATGATTTGGAGAAAACAAGGGGATGGATATAACACATAAATATAAAATGTGAATGTAATGATCTCTGGTTTTATTGCCTGAGTTTATTCTATGATTTTCTTTAAATAAAATTACACTAGATTTGACAAGATTTGAATAAGAAATACTCAAGTGGAATAAATGTATGCATGTCAGATAATTGATACTGAGATATATATATATATATATATATACACATTTGAATCTCTGATTTCTATTGTTTATATTTTGTCTTATGGAAATTAAACAGCTAAGGGGATTTAATTTTTGAAATGAACTCTCAAAGAATTTAGCAGAACATTCAAGTAAAATGAATTTGTGCATGGCAAGTAAATGATACTGGCAGGTGCATAAATTCTGGAAATTTGTATGGATTTGAGCATTTAAAATTTCAAAAAAAAAGGATCTTTGAGAATAGTAGACCTGGAAGGGTAATGGAATTTGGATATTTGGTTGAACACCTATAAGAAAGTATTTTCCAGAAAACTTGAACTAGGCATAAAAAGGCTTGGAAATTTAGGAGTAGGAATTTTGTAAAAGCTTGTCAAAATGAAGGGTATGGGTTGCAAGTGGTAAAAGGGGGACTATGGCTGGTCAAGGTGGCCATGAGTCAAACCCTTGGAGCCTGGAATCTCTTTATTTCAATTGATGAAGTGTGAGTGCATCCGGGACAAAACCAAGAAAAACACCAAGCAACCCTCAGATAACACCAAGCAATTATAGTGATATACCAAGCAACTAAAAATCTGTACCATGTCAAACATAGAAATGCAATCTAACTTCAATTGTTTAATTTGAGACAGTGATTAGGAAATCACTTTTAATGTTCCTAACTACAAGTAGGATCTTGAAATAATTTTATGCATAAGCCTAATAACTGTCACAAGAACAAATAAATGCTAATAGCCTTATTTAGGCAGATTAACATTTATATATAGTCAGATAACAAGTTTAGGTATTATAATTTGCTAAAAATATACCTCTGGCAGTAGAATAAGATTTAAATAGGAAATCAGTGGCTTGTCAATAGCTTGTATGATATTTTGTTTTCAATTTGATTTAAATTGACTCTGATATATATATAAAAATATATATGTAAATATTAATAAAGGAGCAATTGTATATCATCAAATATATAATTGGTTTAATCTTTGTACACTGATATGATTATATTAGTAATTACAGGGTCTTGGGAAAAATATTTGGAAACTATATAAAAATTTAAACATAAAAGTATTTGGGGTTTAGTGGTGAGCCCCTCTTGAATAAAAAAAAATCTAAGTGATTTTAAAGATGAGGGTCACCACAGTTGGTATCAGAGCTATGTTTTAAATAACATAGTAAATGTTGTTGTATGCATATGGATGTTTGAATGCATTATTTGAATTGTTGGTGTTGAATGTTTTTGCTTTATGTCAAGAAATATATGTGTGTACATGTGACACATGCACAGTGTGCACAGAAATGAAAATGAACCAAGTAAAGACACCAAAAACTGATAGGGGTAAATAAACTAACATAACAATCATATTTATAGCATTATGGTAGGACCATGGCATCACACAGGTGCAGGATCATCACGTGAGTTACCTGTGATGAGCATGGAGGATTTTGTGAGAGCTTTAAGGGATGGAATGGCACCAAGGCAAGACAATCCTCATGAGGAACTCTCCAAACTGCTTAAGACTTGTACCACTTTGGGAGGAAAGGATTTTGAAGGTACTGAAGGAGCTATAGGTGTTCAAACTTGGATAAAAATTATGGAGAGGGTCTTCACAAATATGCAAATCAATGACCAAAGAAAGAGACAGATAGCTTCAAGGAAATTGAAGGGGGTTGCACTGGATTGGTGGGAAGTTGTGACAGCAGGAAGACAAGAGGATACCATTACTTGGAATAATTTCAAGGACATGCTTGAGGCCAGATTTGTCCCAGCATCTGCCAAGGCCACACTGCTTGAAGACTTTATCAGATTAAGGCAAGGAAGCATGAGTGTGAATGAATACGCCCAGAAGTTTGAAGCATTATCCAAGTATGGACTGGTGTTAATAGGGAATGCAGAAGCAAAGAATGCAAGGTACATTCAAGGCTTGAACCCTAGTTTGTCAAGGGCAATGTTGCCATACAAGGACAAAAATTTTGATCAAGTAATTGATCTAACTCTCTCATTTGAGCAACATGACACTGCAAGAGAGAAATTCAGGAATATGAAGCTCAACAAGAAGAAGGGTGGTCAGAACAAAGTGCAACCTTATGACAAGAGAAATGCAAGTAAAGGGGCTAAGAAAGGGGAAGGAGCAACAGCACCTGAAAGCAAGAAGTTTACTCATTGTTTTAATTGTGGAAAAGCTGGACATTATAGTAACCAATGCCCTGACCCCAAGATACCCAGAGGAGGATGCTATAATTGTGGAAAGATGGGTCATCTCAAGAAGGATTGCCCAGAAACCAATAGGGGAACAGCAAGGGTAGGAGCTTTGGCAGCAAGTAACACTGGGAATGTTGGGCAACTTGAAGGTATAATTTTTATTCATACCCAACCCATATCAGTAATATATGACACTGGTGCCTCACATTCACTAATATCTTTGGAAATTGTAAAGAAGTTAACACTTGCATGTGTTTCCATTGATCATCCCTTGGTTGTACACAGTCCCATAGGGAGTCATTGCATGTTGGGGATGAAGTGTATGGGTCTGAAATTAATTATAGGGGGTTATGAATTTAATTCAGACTTATATACCTTAAATTATCCTGGTATTGGGATTATTTTGGGGGTAGATTGGTTAATGAGAAATAAAGCAATTTTAAATTTAGAAAACCTTACTATTTCTTTGGAAACAAATGAAGGCAAAAGAATTACCATCTTAAGTGAAATAGCAAAGAATACATGTTTTAATAAAATCTGGAGTATTAATGAAGTTCAAAAGGAATTAAAAATAGAGGAAATCCCAGTAGTCAATGAATATGTAGATGTGTTTGGAGAAGTGAAAGGAATTCCTCAAAACAGACCAGTTGAATTTAAAATAAAATTAATTCCTGGAACAAATCCAATCATTAAGAAGCCTTATAGAATGGGTCCAAAAGAGTTGGTAGAATTAAAACATCAACTAGAAGAATTAGAAGAGAAAGGATTCATAAGATCAAGTAGTTCCAGTTGGGGTTCCCCAGTGCTATTTGTCAAGAAACATGATGGAACAATGAGGTTGTGTGTAGACTACAGAGATTTAAACAAGGTGACTATTAAAAATAAGTACCCACTGCCTAGAATAGATGATCTATTTGATCAATTGCATAGGGCTAAAATATTTTCAAGGCTAGACTTAGCCTCTGGATTTCATCAGATGAAAGTTGCAGAGGAAAGCATTGAGTACACAGCCTTTAATACAAGGTATGGCCTTTATGAATTTCTAGTAATGCCATTTGGCTTGACCAATGCTCCCTCCTATTTTGTAGACTTGATGAATAGAATTTTTAGAGACTTTTTGGATAAGTTTGTCTTGGTATTCATAGATGACATATTAATTTATTCAAAGACAGAAAATGATCATGCCATGCACCTACATTTAGTATTATCCAGACTTAGAGAAAATGAATTAAAAGCCAAGTATTCAAAGTGTACATTTTGGCAACATGAAGTAAAATTATTAGGACACATAGTGTCACAGCAGGGAGTAAGTGTAGATCCAAGCAAGGTCATTGCAGTTCAATCATGGAGTAGACCCAAAATAGTGACTGAGGTGAGGTCATTCTTAGGTTTGGCAGGGTATTATAGGAGGTTCATCAAGGATTTTTCAAGAATAGCCGCACCAATGACCAAACTAACCAAGAAGAACCAACCATATGTGTGGACTGAGCAGTGTGAACAAGCTTTTGAGAAATTGAAGCAAGCATTGGTGAAAGCTCCTGTCCTACAAATCCCAGAAGCAAATGAAGGAATGGTTGTATACACTGATGCTAGTGGGTCTGGGTTAGGTGCAGTGCTTATGCAACATGGCAAGATAGTGGCATATGCATCAAGACAGCTTAAACCCAATGAAACCAAATATGCAACTCATGACCTAGAATTAGCTGCAATAGTGTTTGCACTAAAACTATGGAGGCATTATTTGCTTGGGGCAAAATTTGAATTATTCACAGATCATCAAGCATTGAAATATTTATTTTCTCAAAAAGATTTAAATATGAGGCAAGCAAGGTGGTTGGAGTTTCTAGCTGCATATGATTTAGATATATTGTACACCCCTGGAAAAGCTAATAGAGTGGAAGATGCTTTGAGCATAAATCATGTTAGATTAGCCAGTTTGATGATTGATGAGTTTAAAAATCTTGCAGTGCTTGGGGAGGCAGATATATACAGCAAGGATACAGTGAATTTTAAAGAACATGGTGATATGGTGGAGTATGGTACACTGGGAATAATCACAGTGAAGTCTAATCTGGTGGAGAAAGTTGGTAGCATGCAAGATCAAGATCAAAGTCTAAAGGAGAAGAAAGAAATGTTATTAAATAACATTGAGTCAGAGAATTTTAAAATAGATTCCCAAGGTTATTTGAGGAAAAATGATAAGCTTTGTGTACCAAACATTGCAGAATTGAAGGAAGAAATCATGAATGAGCATCACAAGACCAGGTACACCATACACCCTGGTGGTACTAAGATGTATCATGATTTAAAAAGAGGCTACTGGTGGCCAGGAATGAAGCAAGCAGTGGCAAGATATGTGGCAAAATGTTCCACATGTCAACAAATTAAAGCAGACCACCAAAAGCCCTCTGGCATGTTGCAACCTTTGGAGGTACCTCAGTGGAAGTGGGAAAGCATTTCCATGGATTTTGTGGATGGTTTGCCTAGAACTAAGAAAGGCAATGATAGTATATGGGTAATTGTTGATAGGATAACCAAATCAGCTCACTTTGTTCCTGTCAGGTCAGATATAAATGCATCTAGGCTTGCACAATTGTTTATTAAAGAAGTGGTGAGGCTACATGGCATACCCAAGACTATTGTAAGTGATAGAGACACTTTGTTCACCTCAAGATTTTGGGAAAGTTTCCAAGAAGCAATGGGAACACAACTTTGTTTAAGCACTGCCTACCATCCTCAAAGTGATGGGCAAACAGAGATAGTGAATAAAATATTGGAAGATTTACTTAGAGAATGTGTGCTTAATTTTGGGGGTAATTGGGAGGATCATATTCACTTGGCAGAATTCACTTACAACAATAGCTATCAATTAACCATAGGAATGGCTCCCTTTGAAGCCTTGTATGGGAGACCTTGCATGTCTCCTGCCTGTTGGTTGGAAGCAGGAGAGGGTGTACTATTGGGGCCAGATCATGTTAAAGAAACCACCAACATGATTGAATTGGTTAGGCATAGAATGAAGGCAGCACAATCAAGACAAAAGTCTTATGCAGACAGAAAGAGAAAGCCAATGGAGTTTGAAGTAGGAGAGCATGTTTTTCTGAAAGTATCACCAATGAAGAAAGTGTTCAGGTTTGGAAAATCTGGTAAGCTATCACCAAGATTTGTAGGACCATATGAAATTATATAGAGGATTGGTGCTATGACCTACAGACTTAAGTTACCTGAGGAGTTGAGTGGTGTGCATCCTGTATTTCATGTTTCTCAATTGAGAAAATGGGTGCATGATGAAGGAGCAATTCTGGAGTCACCTACTCAAGTTCAAGTCCAGAAGAATTTGGTTTATACCAATGAACCAGTAGGGATAGTTGCCAAGGAAGAGAAAAAGTTGAGGAACAAGGTGATCAAACTGGTGAAAATCCAATGGAGCTTGGACACTAATGATTGTACATGGGAGGTTGAAGATAAAATGAGGGCTAAATACCCCAATTTGTTTACTGATGAAGAGGTATGTTTAAGCAGCCTAAGATAATTTTTCTAAATATACTTATACATTGTTTGTTTTCATAAAATATGGGTATGGGGTTATGGAGTTAAAACAGGCTATGGATTAGTGCTTTTAATTGGAGAAATTAGGTGAAATTATGGGGACATAATTCCTTTAAGGGGGAGGGTATGTAATGACCCTAAAATAAAAATAAAATGATATATATTTATATTAGAAAATTCTGAGATATATATATATATATAAGTATATATATATATTGCATTAAAACAGAAAAGAATTTGGCAATAAATAAAATTAAATGGGAGCTTCTGTTTGATAAAATGCAAGGAATTAAGGTAATTAGAAGAAAAATTGGAACTCAAAATAAATATAGCTTTATGTTCAAAGAATTATGTAAATATATATACACATTTAATATATATGGGGTGTTTGCTGTTTTATATGAAGATAAAATAAAATGAAGTTTAATATAAAGGTTTATATGTCTTATAATTGTGCTAGAAAATAATTAGCATAATATATGTGATTTTTAATTTAAAAGGAAGTTGACTGATTTGACATAAAGGCAGAAATATATATATATATATATATATATATATATATATACATATACAGAATCAAATAAAATTTCCATACCATATTTATTCCAAGCAAATAATTTGTGTAAATAATTTTACATTACAAAGTATGGTAGTATGTCTGATTTAATGGAGGTAATAGATAGGTAGAGAAAAAAAAATACAAAGTAGATTTTCAGATTTCCTTAAAACTTATAAAAAGAAATAATGAACTGAGGGTCACATGCTTATTGCATGAGTAGAAAAGAGTCATGAAAATAGTATTGAGTGTCTAAAAATGCATGATCCCCGAAATAGCTAATTAAAGTGTGCATTTCCAATTTATGATCACACAGAAATATGATGTGTACATAAACATCTAAGGGTATCAGGGGAATTACCCATTTTCTAAAACCCTAGAATGGATTTATAAATAACTGCACATAGCCAAAACCATCACTCTCTCGGGATCAATAACAAAATAAATAAACAAGGAGAAACACTAGCTTGAGGCTTTGGGGGATTTGCTGTTCTAAGAAATTAAGGCAGTGAAAGGAGAAACATTATGTGAGTATTTATCTTTTGTATGCAATGGCATTAAGTCCTATTGCAGGCAGTCTAAAAATACTATGAGTTATCTGAATCTCTGAAATGATTTGTTATGGGTGATATGGATGTTTGTTTGTGCATTTTTGTTTGGAGCATTGATCTGTAATTTGGCTTTCAGAGTTAACATGTTTTAAGTATTCTTGTTCTATCATCATTAAACATGGATCAAGATTAATAGGGGAATATGGGGTTGTGCCAGAAAATATGCAGGCAGTCATATTTCTCTGATATATGAATGAAAGAAAAAAAAACTAATTTGGTCACTTGGGGGTAGTCAATGATCTGCTTACTTCAGGTGGAAGCAAGTATATGCATGGTGCAACTGCACCCTGAGGCCTTTGTGTGTTGGAATAATTTAAACAACCTGGGAGTTTCCATCACAATGCATACATAGTGTTCATTTGACAAGGAGTTAAAGACCATAAAATAAATGGGGGTAGGGGTTTAAAAATCTGGGTTATAAACTTTCAAATTTGGTGTTAGATTTAATCAAGATAAATATTGTTCATTGATTAATTGCTGGGTGGAAGTTTGGAGTATAAATCAGTGATTACTTATCCAAGATTTGATGAGGATGAATTAAAATTGTACACATGATTAATTTTAATTGACTGTTGTGCATTGTATAATTTGTTGAATGTGATATTGTGTCTTCTTGCATGAACCAAAACTTGCTAAGTATAAGACTTGTTAATCTAGGAAGGCATTGCAAGATTACTACAATTATGTACATGTATACAAAATTGATAAATGCTCATACCAGTGTAAACTGACCCTTTTGGTTGCCCTTGCAATCATCTAGGTGTCTCAAAAATTATTTGGGGCAGCTAAATGATTTGCTTGCAGGAAATTGAAGTTGGCTTGATGAGTAAAGAAGGCATTGGCTGCTAGTATAAATAAGAGAGACTTGTTTTAAATTTGCAGTTGCTTTGTAATGGAATAACTAGACAAATTCTATTTTCTGTAATTGAAGTACTTGTAGGAAACTTTCTAAGTATTTGGGGTTGAAAACTTGTACTTAAGTAAAATTCATTTTGAATGATATATGATGGGGTTTGATTTTTATTGATTCTATGATCCTCTGATTTGGAGAAAACAAGGGGATGGATATAACACATAAATATAAAATGTGAATGTAATGATATCTGGTTTTATTGCCTGAGTTTATTCTATGATTTTCTTTAAATAAAATTACACTAGATTTGACAAGATTTGAATAAGAAATACTCAAGTGGAATAAATGTATGCATGTCAGATAATTGATACTGAGATATATATATATATATATACATTTGAATCTCTGATTTCTATTGTTTATATTTTGTCTTATGGAAATTAAACAGCTAAGGGGATTTAATTTTTGAAATGAACTCTCAAAGAATTTAGCAGAACATTCAAGTAAAATGAATTTGGGCATGGCAAGTAAATGATACTGGCAGGTGCATAAATTCTGGAAATTTGTATGGATTTGAGCATTTAAAATTTCAAAAAAAAAAGGATCTTTGAGAATAGTAGACCTGGAAGGGTAATGGACTTTGGATATTTGGTTGAACACTTATAAGAAAGTATTTTCCAGAAAACTTGAACTAGGCATAAAAAGGCTTGGAAATTTAGGAGTAGGAATTTTGTAAAAGCTTGTCAAAATGAAGGGTATGGGTTGCAAGTGGTAAAAGGGGGACTATGGCTGGTCAAGGTGGCCATGGATCAAACCCTTGGAGCCTGGAATCTCTTTATTTCAATTGATGAAGTGTGAGTGCATCCGGGACAAAACCAAGAAAAACACCAAGCAACCCTTAGATAACACCAAGCAATTATAGTGATATACCAAGCAACTAAAAATCTGTACCATGTCAAACATAGAAATGCAATCTAACTTCAATTGTTTAATTTGAGACAGTGATTAGGAAATCACTTTTAATGTTCCTAACTACAAGTAGGATCTTGAAATAATTTTATGCATAAGCCTAATAACTGTCACAAGAACAAATAAATGCTAATAGCCTTATTTAGGCAGATTAACATTTATATATAGTCAGATAACAAGTTTAGGTATTATAATTTGCTAAAAATATACCTCTGGCAGTAGAATAAGATTTAAATAGGAAATCAGTGGCTTGTCAATAGCTTGTATGATATTTTGTTTTCGATTTGATTTAAATTGACTCTGATATATATAAAAATATATATGTAAATATTAATAAAGGAGCAATTGTATATCATCAAATATATAATTGGTTTAATCTTTGTACACTGATATGATTATATTAGTAATTACAGGGTCTTGGGAAAAATATTTGGAAACTATATAAAAATTTAAACATAAAAGTATTTGGGGTTTAGTGGTGAGCCCCTCTTGAATAAAAAAAAAATCTAAGTGATTTTAAAGATGAGGGTCACCACACATAGTTGCTTTGATAAGGCTATGGATCCTAGGAAGAAGAGTTTAGGAGGAATGTGAGCATCACTGATGGAGATTGCAGTGGCTGTTCCTGTTGACATGGACAACCTAACTCGGGTCTTGAAAATAGGTTCACCAGTTGGAATCAAGATGCAAAAGGATTTGATAAACTTTCTTCATGCCAATCTGAACGTGTTCACTTGGACACATTTTGATATGTGTGGGATATCGCTAGAGATAGCATGTCATGCATTTGACATCGATCCCAATTTCACGCCAGCGAGAGACAGAGGAGACATAGCCTAGGTCCAGAGCGATCCGCTGCACTGAAGGAAGAAGTGGACAAGCTTTTGGCAAATGGCTTCATCCGCGATGCCACATATCTTGAGTGGGTGTCAAACCCTGTGTTGGTCCGAAAATCGAATGGGAAGTGATGAACTTACGTTGACTATTTAGATTTGAACAAAGCCTTCCTAATGGATAGCTTTCCGTTGCCCATGATGGACCAGCTTGTTGATGGAACCATGGGGGATGAACTAATCTTATTAATGGATGCCTACTCAGGGTACAATCAGATTATTATGCATGAACCAGATCAGGAGAACAACAACTTCATGATAGACTTGGGACTATATTGCTATCGGGTAATGCCATTCGGTTCGAAGAATGCTGGAGCTACTTACGAGTGGCTGTTGAATACAATGTTCAAAGGCTAGATCGGGTAAACGATGGTAGTATATATGGACGATATGCTTGTGAAGTCGCAAGTGCTTGGAAATCATTGGAAGATCTCTCAAAGATGTTTAAGATCCTTCGAAAGTATAGAATGAAATTAAACTCGTTGAAATGTTCATTTGGAGTTGCTTCTATGAAATTTCTTGGTTTTATTGTGAATGCAAGGGGTATTGAGGCTAATCCAGAGTAGGTTGACGCCTTACAAAACCTCAGAGCCTCGACAACGAGGAAGGAATTATAGCACTTAAATGGAAATATCATGGCATAGAGCTGATTCATCTCCAGAGCGATGGACATGTGTATACCATTGTTTGATGCATTAAAGAAGGGTAAGAAGAACTTTGAATAGAATCAGGACTTCCAGACTGCTTTCGAAGAATTACTACAACATATGGAGATATCACTGGTTCTATCTAAATTGGTGGACGGCGAGGGCTTCATTTACCTAGTCGCGTCTACCCATACATTAAGAGCAGCACTTATGCGTGAGGAAGCTAGGGTCCAACGGCCCGTCTACTACATTATCAAGCGATTTACCAAAGCTGAACAGAGCTACCTGAAATTGGAAAAGCCGGCATACTGCTTGTTGATGGCATCTAGGAAACCATGATCGTATTTCCAGGCTCATTCAATCAAGATGTTGACAAATCAACCATTGAAATAAGTACTGTATCGACCCGAGGCTTCAAGACGGCTTCTAAAGTGGAATATTGTTCGCTGTAACATATCATTCCCAAAGGGCAATTAACGGACTGGCGCTGGCTGACTTCATCGCCGATTTCACTATTCGAGATGATGAGGACATAACGGTCATAGTATCCCACTAGAAATTGATCATTGATGGTGCGTCTAACGGATTTTGTTAGGAGTGGGAGTTGTGCTAGAAACTCCTGAAGGACAATCAATTTGCTATGCTTTGAAGTTGGAATTTCCTGCCACCAACAACGAGGTGGAATACGAGGCGTTAATAGCAGGACCGAAGATTTCAAAGGAGCCAGGAATAAATTTATTGCTTATCTACAATGACTCCCCACTAATCGTCTGCTAGGTTAGAAGAAAAATATCAAACTAAGGGCGTGAAACTTGCCCCTTACTTGTAGAATGTTTGAGAATTGCTCAAAGGAATTAAGTACTACACGATATCTCACATTCCCAGAGAGGAGAATATAAAGGCTGATTCTTTAGCTTAGCTAGCCAATTCCGGTAAAGCATAGCTAATGGGATTGGTTCCAGCAAAAGTATTAATTGCACCTAGTACAGATTAAATGGACATCGACTGGGTTCTGGAAACTATAGAGGAGGAAGAATCATGGATGATGCCAAAAAAGGATTATATACTCAGGTGAATACTCCCCAGAAACCGGAACAAACGAAAGAAGCTCCTTTGAAAGGCACTACGATTCATAATACAGGATGGAGTGCTATACAGGAGAGGATTTTCCTTCCTTTACTTAGATGTGTAACCAAGGATGAAGCCAGGAAGATCGTCATAGAAATTCATGAAGGAAGCTGAGGCAACCACACTGGGGGGTGGACTTTTTCAAAGAAGACACTCTGCTGATATTTCTCACCAACAATAAACCTTGATGCAGCAAAATACGCTAGATAGTGTGATTGATGCTAGATATTCGCAAAGATTCCGAGAGCTTCATCTTCAGAGCTTACACAGATAGTCAGCCCCTGGCCATTTGCGATATGGGGAATTTTTATAATCAGTGTACTACCGATAGCAAAAGGAGAAGCCAAATACGCCATCGTTGAAGTTTATTACTTTACGAAATGGGCTAAAGCGAACCGCTTGCCACGATCGCTACTAAAAAAAGTAAATAATTTTGTAACGAAAAATATTATTTATAGGTTTGGAGTACCGTAGAAAATTATCACAAACAACGGGACTCAGCTTGAGAGCGCTGAGTTCAAGGATTTTTGTAAGCATTATCGGATCGAGAAGAGCTTTTTGGCGGTAGCACACCTATAAGCAAACAGGCAAGTGGAAGTAGTGAACAAAATGATCAAATCCACCATAAAGAAGTGGCTGACTAAAGCTAAGGGCAATGGGTTAATGAGCTTCCACTGGTATCATGGGCTTACAGGACAATGAACAAATCAGCGACGGAGTACTCACTATTTGCCATGGAATATGGTTCAGAAGCTATGATCCCAGTGGAACCAAAAGTCCCCTCTCATCGTAGAAGAGACTTCAATCAGAGAGAGAATGAACAGCTACTACTCGAGTTCCTCAACCAAATGGATGAGAAGTGGGAAGAAGCTGAATTTAGGGTTGCTACTCACCAGAAAAAAAGTGGCTTGCCACTTCAACGCCAAGGTTTTCAACCGTACTTTAAAAGTGAGAGATCTCATCCTATAATAAATCTTCCCAGATACAAGAGCGCTTGGCCCAAACTGGGAAGAATTTTATGCGATTCACCAGAAGCTTGGAGACGCAACATTCAAGCTAGCGACAGTAGATGGAATTTCCATCCCACGTGCTTGTAACAGCGACCCACTGCCGCACTACTATATCTAGTTTTTCTTATTTTTAAAAATAAGCCATCATTGGACACTGGAGGCACTGTCAATTGGCAGGACTTTTCATTTCTTCTATTCATCAATAAAATTAGCTTCTTAAACCAATGGAACCATGTCCTTGTAAGAAAAACCGCCAAGTTAATGGGGAAAATCAACTCAAACCGTCGGATTATCGGAGAAAATTAATCCCTACCTTCTAAGAACCGGCATTGCTCCATCAAAGTCAAAAAGGCCCAAAATCACCGAGCCAATGGCGAAAATTGACTCAAACCATTAGATCAATGGAAAAAGTTGATTCGTGCCTTTTGAGAACTGACATTGCTCTGGCAACGTCGGGAAGGCCCAAAATCATCGAGACAATGGGGAAAATTGACTCAAATTGCCAGATCGATGAGGAAAATCGATCCCTACCTTCTAAGAGTCAGCTTTGTTCCAACAATGTTGGGATGGCCCAAAACCGCCGAGTTGATAGGGAAAATCGACTCAAATTGCCGTATTGACGAGTAAAATCGATCCCTGCCTTTTGAGAACCAGCGTTGCTCTAGCAATGTCGGGAAGGCCTAGAACTGCATAGTCTACGAGGAAAATCGACTCAAACCACTGGATCGATAGGGAAATCGCTCTCTTCCTTTTGAGAACCGGCATTGCTCCAGCAATGTCAGGAAGGCCCGAAACCGCCTGATCAACGGTCAGGTCAACTCCTACATCCTAAGAATAGGCGTTTCCCCGACAACGTCAGGAAGTGCTGAGATGCCGAGTCAATAAGGAAATTAACTCAAACATCTCTAAACTTGACGTCGCCCAGAGATAGGCAATAACAAAAGCAATTAGGTGAAAGCCGAAGATAGGCAACATCAAGGAGAAATCCATGGAGTTGAGCCAATCATGTAAAAGTTTCCAAAGGGAGAAACTCATGCATGACCGGGATCTCAACACTGAACTTGGAAGAATTTGTTATGATGAAATATAATGGCAACACATCTTTCTGATACATACATCGAGAATGACATTGACTGATGATGCCAACTTTGAAGAATTCAAATGAAGCCAAGGAATTGGCGACGTTGAAAATATAATGCTTGGAATCAAGAAGAAAAAGTTGCAAGTTCCCGGAGGTAGGAACCACCGTGCAAACTAGACGGGGCAATCAAACAAATTGTTCAGGGCATCTAGTCTCTCGTTAATGCCTGAATTTTAACATTTAGCCTTGCGGACAGGGGTATATCCACTGACCCTTGGTCGAAATGAACTCGACTCAGCTTGAACAAGAATGATCGCAAATTTTGCTAAAATTGCAATGCTTGTTGCGCCAATAAAGTATTCTGGTAGTCAAAGATAGAGCTAAGCAATAGAATATACTAAAGCAATTGCATGAATATTATTTACATGCATAAAGTTGTGGTAAATAAACATATTGCACTACAAGCAAATGCACATATAATAGCAAATCGGCATAGTGTTTCTATATTCCGTGTGATTAAAAGAAAATTATTCTGAAAATAATTTCGTGAAACATAATCTGATAGCCAAAGGTGGTAAAATTTCGCATTCACTCTCTCCACTAAACCTGAACTAAATAAAATTTCACCATAAAAATTTCAATCCCTTCATCAAACATAAATTCCTAGTTAGAAAATTTTGTCCCAAAATCGTTAACCCTAACTAAAATTCATTGCTCGTCGATAGAACCTTTAACTGCTGTCACTAGGTCTCTTCGCCATTACACATCTCTCTTTGTCTTCATCGTTCCAAATATCTCTTTGCCTTAAACTGTAACGACCCAGAATTTCTGTCATTTGAAATTCGTATATTTAATTGATTTTAAATATTAATAAGTAAGATTTGGAAGTCGAATTTATTTAATTTCGATATAGTGATTTAATTGGGCGATTAAATTATTAATTTAATACTTGAAATTGGGTAAATAATCGAAATCTGAATTAAATGTGATTAAAAATGATTTATAAAGGTATAATAAATCATATTGGAGTTATAACGATGTTATAGAACTTTTAAAATCGAATTAAAAGTTAATTTGTGAAAATTGAATATTTTAATATTTAATTGACGACTAAAAATAGTCATTTTTCAAACAGTCTCGGATTTTGACGAAACAAGTTTCATTGGATCCGTAATGTTGAATTATTGTAAGATTTCAATTTTCGTAGCAATCAGAGTTGTCGTTTGTCCGGGGCAAGCCAAAACGCATAGAAATCGGTTTAAATCGATTTGATTTAAATTTGATCGTTTATTTCCGTAACTCTCACATATGATCGAATTAGCTCCTGAAACACGTTCCATTGTGTTCGGAACGCGGGTAAAACCTTAGAAATGCCAGCCGGCACGCTTGATTTCGAGTTCGCGAATTTTCGAGTGAATAGTGTTCGCCAATTTTCTATAAAAGGACTTCCATTCTTCATATTTTCAAGCAAACCCTAGTTTTATTACTGGCCGCCACTCTATCGTTTCAATGGCCGATATTCTCTTTCGTTCTCCTTCAATTACCTTCAAATCCACTCGACGATTTCAAAAATTCCCAACTGCAAACTTGTAGAGAACGATGAGTACTTCGATTTCAACGGAGGAGATCGTCTAATTCGCGACGAGGTGGGAGATAGGGGGCCGCGTCGGCCTGCAGTTCATGCACGAAAATCGAGGCGAAATCATCACCGAGTGGGGCCGGTTTTTGGGTGGGTGTGCGGCACATTGCGAACCCCGAGACCATGGTGTCTGATCGATGTCGGAGTGGAGGAGGTGGCCGCGTAAATTGATGATAGGTTGACGGCTATGGGTTTGTTTTGTTCGTGAATTACTGGAGGAAGAAGAAGCTACAACACACGGCCTGGATTCTAGGGCAACGAAATCAACGGCCAGATCTGAGTTAGGTTAAAAATTGAAAAGAAAATTGATTTATATATATATTAATGTGTATAAACTTCTAAAAATCATAACTTTGTCATACGAGGTCGAAAAATTACGAGACAAGTCGCGTTGGGTTCGTATTGACGAGCACTACGCAATGGAACTGGTTTGGAGTCGTTTGGAGTCAGTGAAAATTTTGGGTAAAATTAAACGGCTGTTTAATTTTATTCGAAATAAAATACTGCAACCGTTATTGAAAGCAAGGTGAGAACTCCTCACTCAATCGAATATTTTGTTTCGATTTAAATTTTAAATAGTTGAGATTTAAAATTGTTGATAGTGTTGATTGTGATGATTGGATGATAATTGTTATCTATTGTGTTAAATAGACCCTATACGCCGTATATTAAGCGGAGGTTATTTATTAAAATTATATACCGCGATAATTTCACCGTGAAGTGGAATTGGTATTATATATGTATTTGGAGTTGATTTCCTGC
Source organism: Allium fistulosum (assembly GCA_030737815.1). Taxonomy (NCBI): domain Eukaryota; kingdom Viridiplantae; phylum Streptophyta; class Magnoliopsida; order Asparagales; family Amaryllidaceae; genus Allium; species Allium fistulosum. The sequence goes on along the minus strand of CM060901.1, from coordinate 1,417,638,758 downwards.
ATTATATAGCGGATGAGACCCTATTGCGCCGCATAATAGCGGATAGTATTTTATAAATCTCATATACCGTGATGTTCCACATTGAAGTGGAATTGGTATTGTGCTAACATTTGTGGATGCAGGGAGACAGGTTGGAGGGATCCAACTGGATTCCTCAAACATTTGAATTTATTTCAATGTTGTGTGTTGATTTATTTATAATCGTCGTGTGATTATATTGTGATTGAAATTGTTAACGGCTATGGTTTGGCCGGATATATTTTTGGTATCGTTGGATACCAGAAATAAATAAAAATTGGATTTTTGAAATTCAAGTTGAAAATTTATCAAAAAAATTTATTTTCGATAATTGGATAAATTTAAAAGGAGTTTTAAAAGATAAAAGTCTTATTTTTGAACCATATTGAATTAAATTTCAAAATTTGGGAAAAAAGGCTTAATAAATGGATTTTGAAAATATTATTTATAAGCTGAAGAATTTATTTAAAATTTGGATTTTTAAATAGATTTGAAGAGATAAAGAAATTTATTTTAAAAAGGAAATAACTTTGGAAATTTATTTGATTTAAATTAATCAGATGATTAGATTAATCCTACTTATGGATGTTTGGATTATATTGGATGTTGAATTGTTTGATATCCCAAATATGTGATGTTTTGTGATATATCTTGATTTGTGTTGGGATCTGTGATTTGTTTATCTATGATATATATATATATATATGTATCTGTGATCTATGAATGAAAGATAAGCGTTATAGTTATACCGCTTATCAAATTATATTGTTATATTTGATCTGTGATGGTTGAATGTTGTTGCACTATTGTGTTAAACCGTGGACTACACAATACACACACAAATGTGGATTTCACGTGGAAATCGGTTAAGTCACAGATTTTTATCAATTTTGAAAATTGAGTTTTTGAATCCAAAATAGTTTTGGAATTGGGATTGAAATTTTTTGAAATGAGTTTCAGAAATAAAAGTTATTTTAAATAACTTAATAAACTTGAAATTTAAATCATTTGATTTAAAATTTGAATTCAATATTTTGAAATTGAATCCAATGAATTGGGAATTATGGTCTAAAAGATTGTATAAATTATAAAAGGTGTTTATATGGGTTTTTAACCGTTTAAAATATGTTTTTGGAAATTTAAATTTATATTCAAGTTTATATTTGGATGGCTTTAACCTGTGTAATTGTAACCAGTTTTTCCCAAAACGAAAACTATCTGTTTTTAAATAATAATAGCTTTCATAAAGTGAAAAGATTTCCAATTTGTATTGAAAACATTTCAAGTTGAAATGAAATTGTAAATAGTTCGGAAAAACTATGAATTAACCTTTGTGACGATAATTAAACTTTATTTTGAAATAAAAGAGTATTTCAAATGGTGTATCTTTTATATTATAAAAGACTTGAATTGTGTATAGTTTTGAAAGCTATAAATTAAATCTTGATTTAAAGATTTAATGGGTTAATCAAATTGAAATGGAAATTGATTTGGAAATCTGTGAATGAATCTTTGTGAAACTGGGTAAACTTTGTGAAGTAAATCTTTTTGTTTAAAGATTTAAAATGGTAATTTGTTCAAACCATTTAAAGGAAAGGATTTGGGTAATAAGTTGTGACTTAATTGAAATCCCTATGTTTTAAAATATTGTGCTCACTATTCGGGTTAGCCGGGAAAAGACCTTTGTGTCATATAACCCATTCCGAATTAGTGATACGACGATATGGATCGTATTGAAGACCGGTGTGAAGACCGGGTATTTTCGAAAATGAAAGGACAACCTATCGAATGTCTCTACACCGAGTTGCTCCGGTATAGAGATTTATATCACTCTTCTTGTGATGGGAAGTCCGATCGGGATTGTGAATACCCGGATTGCAAGGGCTTCTTTGGAAGTGCCTTCGGTTCTGTTCGAACCCGGAACAGACTTGTATGGATGTGTGTCTGACGTTACACTTTGAGATGTAAAGCTGGTTTCTATCAAATACATTTCTGTTGGTGGCGGAGAATTTATTCTCTTAGCTTAACACCCTTCTCTGAGACGTACGAGCTCAGAGGTTATGTAGTTGATGGTTACTAGCGATACATTCCCAATTTGGTAATGTGGCATACGAAGTGCTGTTGATCATTTGTTGATCAATGCATGGCTTTGTGAAAAAGCGTGGCTTTGTGAAAAAGCGTGGCTTTGTGAAAAAGCGTGGCTTTGTGAAAAAGCGTGGCTTTGTGAAAAAGCGTGGCTTTGTGAAAAAGCGTGGCTTTGTGAAAAAGCGTGGCTTTGTGGACGAGACTTCGTCGAGCCTCACAACCCGGTAATGGTCGAAACAGGAATGTTGCGGCAAGGTGTTTAGGGGTCGCGCCCCTAGGGTATGTCATTTACTTCTGGATAAAAGGTGATATCATGGTATGGAGCCCAGATATTTTACCTATGTTAATGCTGCAAATTTATTATACTTTGTGGTTGTTGCTTTGTGGTTGAGGATCCTCGAATAAAGGTCGGTAACGACCGGGGGATGGCATAGATCATGTGTTAGCTACCTAGTTACAGCTGTACAGCGTGAGGTAGCGTCGGCCTTGTGTTTGCAGAGAGCAGGTTGACTCTCGGGGCGTCTTTCCAGAGGCGTTTCCATTTCGGTGTAAGGAAGTTCCTTTGCTTGACCATTTGTTGGAAATCCAAAGAAACAATACGAACCTTGTACGGTTTTAGTTGTATAACCTGCTATGGAATGTGGCGGTAACCTGCTATTGAACATAGTAGCTATAGTAGGCATACAATAATGGTTGTATGTTGGCTAAGATTAATATTATACTTTCGAAATGTTTTCCACTATGCACTAATAATAATAATCCAATGATTTGCGTAGTAAGCATGTTTGACTATCATAAGAAGAAATCTCCTCCAATTCTGCGTTTGCATTGTGTGTGTGGCGGGAGGTCTTATGGTAGTTTCATTTTCCAAAAGCATTGCGAATGTCTTTTACTTCCTTTGTTGTTGTCATTTTAAAGATAAAAACTGTATTAGTTCTCACACCAGTCACCATGACTGACCTGGAGTTTATTGTTCCTTCCTAAACTCTGGGTGCCCACCAATTTCCACACGGGCAGTCTAGAGTCAGGTTATCATGTAATTCTGGATTCAGGAGATGCTTTGGAGCTCAGTGGGCGAGCTGGATGGCGAGGCGTAGCATTTGTATATGATATTATTTATTTCGCTGTGTATTCTATATGAGGACAAGTTTGTATAACTGTCCATTGATGTATTGTGTGTATATTGACTCTGAAGATGTAATGTATAAAACGATATAGTTCTTGATTTAAAGATTATTCATTTATCTATTATATGTTGTTCCGCTGCGAATGTGAGATTCTGATATTGTTTCTGTTTCTGTATTTCTGTTCTTTCTTTTCTTCTGTCTTTTTCTACCTCTTCTTTTTAACCTTAATGGTTCGGTTTTCCGACATTCGATTGCGCGGCGTTTGATACAGTGGACGTATTAATATTGACTTTCGAGCGTCGAAAAATCGCGATCGTTACATATCTCTTTGCCTTAACCAGTGCTACATATTTTTCACCATTGTTGCTAACCTTCTTCGCCCCCACCATCGCTGGTCCTTTTCACTATTTTCGTACCACTTTGGCTCGTCAGCTAAATCATTTCAAACAAGCTACCTGAAGTCGTAACATAAGTATCATTGCCATATTTTATATGTTTTCCTTCTTAGTTGTAGTAACCAACATTGTGCTACGATTGTTGCTTACATTGCATAATTCCAAAAGGGAGTTATTAGCTTTACTAGCCAATGTTTAATCAATTTACTACTTTTGTTTTCTGTCCAGTTTTGTTTAGCCATTAGATGATGGATGGATAATATTGATTTTAACATTTCAAACTTATTTTCGCTGCTAGTACCTAGAATACTAGATAAGGTTCATTTTAATTTTGACAGTTCGAAATTGGAGCACGAATCTAATTATTGAGAATGGGATTTGGGTTTTCTATTGATAATTTATTCTTTTTCTCATTTGAATTAAGTTCTTGATGAAGTTAGTGGCAAGGCGGAGCAAAAATATATAGAATTGGTTCTCATATCAGTGTTATTTTAGTGGTTAAAGTAATCAGTTACCTTCTTGATATAATCAATTTTTAAACCTAATCAATTATCAAAATTCTTGAGTTGTAATTTAATTTTAACCTTTTAGTTTCTAAGGTATATTTTAACTATTTCAATTTTCAATTCCATTATAAAAACTATCTAGAAGTTTAAATTTGACCTTTTGTACTAATCGATGCTGCAAAATTAAAGAGATTTTTTTGGGAAAAAGCACAAACTATAGGGATATACATGTTCATACATGTTGCTTGATATTCATTTACACATATTCTTTATTTGGATAACCAAATTACATATGCATATTCTATTAAGGCTTAATAATTCATAATAGTAAAATAACTTAAGTTTGCTAACCTTTTAGCGATCAAGGAAAATATAAAATCCATGCATTATATAAACTTTTGTATTATGTAATATTATGTAATGAATGATGATATAAGATTCAAGTTAATTTTCTTATTATTCCTTGGATTTAAAGAAATAATGTTTGTTTATTATAAAATTTAATTTCTTTTTCAAAATATTTTTGGGTTTTTATACTAAAATTTTATTTTTTGTAGGCGGTATATTTTATTTAGAAACATATGATATTTAAGTGAACTATTTTGAGTTCAAAAAATAATTTGAAATCAAAGGAATTTATTATGTTCTTTAAACTGTAAATTTTTGTGAGAACAGTTATTTTTTCTTTTCTTCTTACTTTTAGATGTCTCATAGTGTAATATGAGAAATACATTGATAATATTTTTCAATGATTTCGGTAATTGCAGGGCCCATATTTCACTTGGTTTTGTTGGTTTTGAGTGAGTGCATGAACTTAATTTACATTTAACTTAGGAATTTATGACTTTTGAAATTTTTTATACTCACTTTTCATCAGTTTTGATATCTGGCTACGAGTTAATGAATGTTTTGTTAATCTGTTGGTTTTGAATTATTTGAGCTAAACTATTTTAATATAATGTAGTTGTAGATTTCTATGATCTCATTGGTTTAGTTCCAGCCCCTTCGTTTATTTAGGAATAGTGTTGGGAATACTTGGGAAGTTGTTTTAAGGTATGTAAAATTGCATTACTTAATATAGTTGACTACATTGCTTCTTCTGAAACTCAAATAAACATATTTGAAATCCTTATTACTTTGCTAGAAAAGATATGCCCTTGCATGAATATTTCAAAACATGCATTAGTTCTCTTGACAACATTAAGAAAAGTGAAAATAAGGGACACATCCCTAAAATCAAACTTAATACACAAAACATCCTCCTCATAAAAAATATATAAATTACATCATTATTTTCAAGTACTACAATTTTCTTCCCTATAATACCCCTCTTCTCCATTGCAGCAACATGTTATTCTCACATCCATAGTTAAAATTTGCACCCCATTAATTATCAATCTTTAAAACGCAATAACTTCTTGTAGAAACGATGGATTAGCAAACCATTTTCACCATTAAATCACAAATTTTATTATCTTTCTAACGAGTGACATTGTGCATATGTAAAAACAACCACAGTACAAGCTATTCACGGATCCAACTCCACGTTGAGTTGGCTGGGGATTTACAGGGTGCAGCATGCCCCTGTCCGAAGGCAATTATGCGGTATGATTATAGACAATTCAACAATTATATGCAATAATTGTAGAAATGTCTGCAATTATACCATATAATTGCAGAAATGTCTGCAATTATATGCAATAGTTGCAACTGTATGTGATAATTGCAGACATGTCTGTAATTATACCATATAATTGCAGAATGTCTGCAATTATATTCAATAGTTGCAACTGTATGCAACTATATGCAAACATTTCTGCAATTATAACATATAATTGTAGAAATGTTTGCAGACATTTCTGCAATTATAACATATAATTGTAGAAATGTCTGCAATTATATGCAATAGTTGCAACTGTATGCAATAATTGTCATATAATTGCAGAAATGTCTACAATTTTATGCAATAGTTGCAGATATTTCTGCAACTGTATGCAATAATTGCAGACATGTCTGCAATTATTCCATATAATTGCAGAAATGTCTGCAATTATATGCAATAGTTGTAGATTTGTAGAAAAATTGAAGATGTTTAAAATTTGCAGAATTGTCTGCAAATATATGGAATAATTGCACCTTTACTGCAAATATGATTTTTTTGGTATCAACAATGGATCTCATTTTAAAGATCATAATTTCTTTGATTTTTTGGTGAAAACGGCATGGTGATCCGATGTTTCTACAGAAAGTTATATGCGTTTGAAATGTTAAAAATGTAAAGGGTATTTGGGTCTTTATGCACGCGTGAATTTGAAAACAGGGACCGGAAACTTATTGAAAAAATAGAGGGATGTTTTGTGTATTTTCAAAGTTTACCAGGGATGTATGCCAAACACACCCTTAAGAAAATGTACGCATACTTTGCTATAAGTTACCTTTTTAAATGTTAATTTTTTTGTTAACTTTCGAATGTTTATCTTTATTGGGGTCTTTTTAATTTGTTTTTTCTGGATAATTTCTATGTTCCATTACCGAGGACCATGAATAATTTATACAAATAATTCCTGAAGTTATAACAATTTATGATAAAGAGAAAGTCGTGCTTACTTTCAATATAGAAATGACAGTTATAAAGAGAAAGTCTTGCTTATTCTTGAAGTTATATCAGGAGCTCACCATTTTATAGATAATGATTCTTTGTGCAGATTTTTGCCATTTTGCCAATCTCACGTATAAAGAAAATCCTTAATACTTCTAATGCAAACTTAACTAGATTGAAACATAGAATTCATACTATTATTATAATGTAGATTTTCTATTTATTTTTGTCATTGTTTGACATAGGAATGAATTATAAAGTTAAGTTGTACATTATAAGCATTTCTTATTTTTCGACCATGAATCATGAATCAGGATTATATGTCAAGTTTCATAATTAATACAATTCCAAATGCTAGGTTGTGACACAAAAATCATTTCTTATTATTCGACCATTTCTCTTAGTTTATAAAATGAAGATAGATACTCTTATTTTGTAATATATGAGTATATTCTTAATTTTTAGTTATTGGTTAACAAAGTCAATAAGCAATACCAATTAGTTTCATGAACATAAAATTAGTAGGCAGTTGTTTTTGAGTGAACAAAAAAGACACCAACTTAAAACAACAATGACAGTTATTGATAAGATAATAACTAGCTTCCTATGAAAAGCTACTTAATATTCTAGTTTATTATTAATGATGTACTTGATTAAAAGCATATCAAATTGCTTTTGCATTGGTGTATTTGAAATTAGTCTAGTTCATTTTTTCCACTTCTTTTGAAAGTAACTTGGCTTTTGGATTAAATTATGATTTACACTATTCTAAAAGTAAATAAATGTTTAATGCAAAAAAGCATTAATATGCCACAACAAGTTATTGATTTTTTTTATGCCAGAACTACATGTTGGTTTGTATGCTTGTATGTATTACTACTATTGGTCACTAGCTGCTACTTGTTCTACATTGTTTATGAAATATTATGGAAGTATTATACATATTTTAATTTAAGACTATTGGGTTTGTCAATTATGTGATGTTATATATTGATTATGAGATGTGTGATTAATATAATATGTGGATTATGAAATGTATGTGTTGATTTTAACCGTGTTTTATACTTGGTATATAAATTGTAGTCGACGTGTATAGAAATAGTACTTGCTCATAGAGAAATGCAGATGCCCTAAACGACAACATTTATAAAACGCTGCCTTATGCTTGTAGAGAAATGCATATATCCTAAACAACAACGTTTATAAAATGTCGTCTTATACTTCAACAGCATTTTATAAATGCTATGTTACATTTCAACAGCATTTCTGGAAGGCTGTAAAAATAGTTCTTAATAATGATAAAAGGAAAAAAACACTCATAGAAACTCAAAACATTGTAAAAAGTATATCACGCAACGTCAAACATGTTGTAAAAAGATCACACAACATTGTTAACAACGCCATTAAAAACTTGCCATTGCAAAAGTTGAACCGTTGCATATATTTAACACAACATAGAGTTAAATGCTATACAAAGTTACCTTAGCAAGGTAAAACCACTGTTAAATATATTTTATAGCAGAAGTTGAATGCTAAGAAAAGTGTTTTAGCTCATTAGCATAAATGTTGTAGAATGTATTACTAACATCCACAAAATGCTATTAAAACATACTTTTTCTAGCATTTACACTATTGCTATAGTATGTCCTGACCTACAATGGCATGTTGTTACACATCGTAGTTAAAAACGCTATTAAATGCTTTTACAGCGATTATTAAACGCCGGTAAAGATCCAGTTTGTTGTAGTGTTGCATGAAAACAAAAGTATATTATGTAGGAAATTGTTGTAAAGCAATCATATTATGTACACAGGCTAACATACATAAAATGCAAAAAAGTACACCGAAGAGAGATTACAAAAGAAAAGCTAATCTTTCATTACAAATAATCTTTTGTACAGATAAACAGCGGGGTTTGTACTTGCACAATCTGTCCCTGTTTAAAGCAAGAAACAAAACAAAAATAGACTCGACCACCATAACCACAAAAAACTAAATGCTCAACTAGTACACACACTATTGAGTCTTCCCTTTCTTATCCCTTCGGCTGCTCTACCAGTTCTACCCAAATGGGTCTGGAGTTTCTGCCTCTCTTTGCTTTCCTTGCCGAGAGGAGTCTCACCTTTTGAATTAGTGGATTCTTAACAGTAGTAGAACTGGGCTCCTCGTACTTGATGGTAGGGTCGTTAGCGTGTATTGGTGGCTTAATCTTGAATATGGGAACTTTTTGCTTTGGACTTATCAGTTTCGAAGATGTAAGCTTGGTGGTCCCAGCCTCTTTTTTTGCTTGAATTTTCTCCATGTCCATCCTCAACCTCTTAGCCATAGTTTCATGCTTGGTCCGGTCGGAAGCACATATGCTGAAAACATCCTCCTCTTGAGAGATAAAAATATCCTCCAAGCTCTCTAAAGCGGCGATCTTCTTTGGTTAAACTGGAAACAGGAACGGATGTGATAAGTCCCATGGAAACAACGGTTGATGTAGTAAAGATGCTTTCAATTCCTGAACCATACGTAGCTGGAGGTGGAGGGGGAAAATGTGTTTGACCTACAAGTTGACATACAGATTGGTAAACCTTAGTGACCGTTTCTTGCGAGAAAGAAGCTTCTCGAAGATAGGAGAAACAAGAGATATACATGTAGAGGAACCCCGATGAGATATGACAAATTCAACTTCTTCGGTATTAAGCTCTCCTGGTTGGATCATGATGGGAGGAACCTATTACTGAAGCTGGAAGAACGTGAGTAGTGTGGAGCTAACTCCCAAAGATGTAAGAATAATCGCTGATGTCTCTTGAGATTTCGATGTGGATGTTTCATCTTGACCCAAAGAGCTCGGGCCAACAAGATCTTTAGCAGCATCGGTAGCAGCATTGGCAGCATCTTTAGCTTGGATAGTCTTTCCAACGGAAAGAGATTCAATACCTTCAACTTCGAGATAAGCAACCATCGGTTATTCTTTAGAGCGATTGTCTCCAGCTTGCTCAGTCTGACATAGCACTTCATCCCAAGCACCAGAAAGCGCTTTGGGATAGTCATTTCCCTGCCATCTCAGATTCTTAAACATGCTACGTTGGTGTAGAATATAACATGTTGGCATCAAGCTCAGCCAGGGTCCTGACTTCTCCTCTTGAAACTTTTTAAGCTCGTGCTCAAAATTGCAAGTTCAAGATCGATGGCATCTTTATCGGTGAATGGACACCCTTTCCCTTTGGTGAGTTCTTGAACCTCCTCGTGGAGTCTAGGAAGTTTGGCTACTATGAAATTATCTGGTCATAAAGCTGGATAATCTCATCTTTTTGACTAAGTGCCCATGCCTTCTCCTCATCTTGTTTCTAGAACTCCGAATTCTCAATATGAGAAGCTTTCAGCTCATTCCTCATCACGATTTCAATGCAGTCATGGGCGAGCTTTAATTATTCCATTTTCTTATCCGTGCTCTCCTTGTGCTTCAGAGCAAGATCCCTCTCTCTGGCTACTTTAATCAAACCATTCTCTCGCTCGTTAATCATCCTATTATAGTCGGCTTTCTCCATTTTAAACGGTTGGAATTGCATGTAATAATTCAACTCACATCAGAAAGTGTCTTGTATAAATGCTTCCATTCATACCCAACCTCTATATCTTCTTGAATAGCCTAGAGGCATATATGGGCGACTTCCTTCAGGATGTCCTTTATATCATGGTCAAAATTCACCCCATGCAAAAAGAGATGTGGAAATGTAGCCTGCAGACGAGAAGGACCGATCGGGAGAGCGAACTTTGTGGTGGAAGCTCCCTTGGAAGCAAGCAGGGCAGCTGTAATCATAGCTTGGGAGGTCGGAATTTGTTGATTTGAAGAGCTCCAAGCCTGTGTATGAGGCTAAACATCAGCATCCCACAACACTCCGAGGAATATCTTGGGTGCTTAGTTGGATCATGAGATAGCTCAATATCGACTTCCCTCTTTCTTCTTTCCTTCTCCCGCTCCCTATCCATCTCCCAATCCGCCGTGCGAGCTTCATCGTACTAGCGGTCTTTCCTCCTTTGCCTCTCTTCGTTTGACCTGTAGCAAGGAGGAGGATTGGGATTGAAATTTTGGCCTCTTTGTACACTAGTATGGTGGGAGAACTTTCCACAATAACCATGATCCATGGAACCTGAAATAAGGAAGAGAACAATATTAATACTGGAATTTCAAAGTAAAATTCAATTTATGAATGAGTATCTGTGATCCTACTGAAGTGTGTAGTGCCAATGACCCCTTAAATACTCCACCAACCATACTGCTAAGGAATTAAAGTGGGGCTCTCCACCTTCACTTACAAAGCCCCTTAGAAAAATAGTGGATTCTGAACTAACATCCCCTAGAATATCGCTAATGGTGAAGTTGATCTCGCTGATATCACTTAACCCAATGAAAACATCGCGGAGAGGGCGAGATCAACCTGTATCCTCCCCTGAAGGCACCACAACTTGGTCCTCACTATCATAGAAGTTTGATGACCATATGCTCCGAAAAGGGCGAGCCAGGGAGAACAGGACTCAAGTTGGTCAATTCACCAAACAATTCATCTCCTTCTTCGTTAGCTTGAGAGTAGCTATCACTATCATCGGCACCCTCTTCTTCCTTAACCACCTCTTTTCCTTCTCTCCTTGTGAATCCCTCGTTTTCTTCAAGTATCGGACACATCCTCATGTCTTTATCTCCACTGCTTAGAATATCAGCTTCGACAGGCCCTATAGGCTCTCTCATCACGGGCACCTCTACATGTAGTGTATCGGACGGACCCACAACTTCCCCTTGAAAATTCTCGTCGGAGCTATGAGTGAGAGCAGAAGAATGGGTATGAGCCCTTGAGCCGCTTTGTGTTGGGGACTCAGCGACGACAAATCTATCAAGGCGAAGCAGTCCACACTCCCATAGAATTTCATTTGTTAAGAGGAATACGATGGTGCGTTGATTGAATATAACTGCCTTCAGAGCATTAAGTGTTCTCTCATGCTCCTCATCGTCATAATGAGCCAGGATGCCTACGAGGAAACACACATCAAGTAGAAACTTAGAAATTCTATGATGGAAGGAGCAAGGGAAAAGAGGTATACACTTAGATAACCAGAGCTGATTAAAACCGTGTGGGCATCACATAAAGAAATATTCATCCTTGAAGGTAGAATGCTTATCGTGGAGCTTCTCAATCACTTTACATCCCTTCCAGGCCTCTACTATCATATAGGATGGCGAATCCCGCTTTTACTTAAATTGTAGAAGATGGGTCAGCTCATTGAATTTCGGAGGTCGGTTGAATCTATTTATAAAGAGGACGTACATCGAACATAGAAGAGAATAGCTATTTGGTGGATCGAACTTAGAATGGGTCTAGTCTAAGTTCTTGCAGACCATCATTAGAAAAGGATTAAGTGGCGGGACGACACAACCCAGGAATATATATCGATTGCATGTTATGAAGTTTGACGGGGGATTGTGAGCGAATTCGACCCTTGTCGGCAGATGAACATCATCCTCTGGGATGCCATATTAGAGATATATGTTTCGTAGTGACCTAGCATATAATATTGAAGGCACCTGCTCCAGTGGGTTGTTCAAGATTCTCAATCCTGGAGGTAGTTGATCCACTATCGGCAGGACTGGAACCATTTGACCTTGGGATTCGAGAGTTTTAGTATGACTTGGCTCTACAGGGATGGATGGCGAAGTCTGGGCTGTAGAATACCTAACTTTAGGAGGAGTGGACGTTCCTTCACCAGACTTAAGATGGCCTGACCGACGAGTCATTCTAAACAATAAAACTTGGCGTTCAACACGGTCAGGTATGTTTTATTTTGAATAATAAACCCATGTGACCGACACCCGAAATCCAAAGGATGCTGACGTGTGTTGACCAATCAGATTCTGAGCATGGCCGGGGCAAGTGAAATATGTTTATCTACGTAATGTGAGTCCATTGTCCCGTATACTACGAACAGACCATCCTATGTAGATAACTCCCTTGTGCTAAAAAAATGAGTCGCATCGTACTTTTAAATTATATTTTAGGACTTACCTATTATCGACGAGTAATCGATAACAGAGCCACTGTTTAGAGCGACATGGAAAGATTTTCTTTCAAGATCACTGGAATTGCAATGGGAAAAGCAATGTAATGGGATCATCTAGTACGACAGATCTTGAAATAAATCGTCGCATTAGAATTGAATCAACGATCAGGATTTTGCCAAATTTCAAAGAGAGACATTTGAATCCGAAGAGCAGGACTTGTCTCCAAAAACACATGCGTTTAATTGGTGCAAAACTCAGCTTCACGATCGATCAAGCACAACCCAAAATTCAACCATCTCCCTTCGATTACAATCGACCAAACCCCTACCGCCATCGTTATAAAACCAACCATCGCCAACCTCAAATCTTAGATTGTTCAAAGCTAGGGGTTTGAATAAGGATCGGATTCAATCTATTTGCACAGTAGACGAGTAGCAGCGAATGCTTCTAGGCAGCGGCAGCAAGTCGACGGCATGAGGTGGTGTTAAGGCAGGTCATGGCTTAGGTCGGAGGCAGATCTGGATTGAATTGGGTCTGAGGAAGCAGGTTGGATCGGGTGGAAGCTCAGATGGCTCAGGTGTAAATTGAATAAAGAATGAAAGTAAACTAAAAAATTTCAAAGTGTGGAAATATATTGAGTCGAGGGGAAAACCAAATGACTCGGCACCGGGTCAAACAACTCGGCACCGAGTTGTTTTCCTTCCCCTATATCTTCCCAAAAGCATTTCAGAGAATGTTCATGCTAACCTAAAGCATGAAGTAATCTTCAAAGTGTAGATTACATCACCAGTGTAACGGAATGTGTTAACCAGAATCCACTCACAAGTGAAGGCATGAAGGAAAGGGCTTCTAGAATCATAAAAAGAAAGCTTCCGAAGGTATCAAAGGGAGGCATCCTAAGGCCTCTGAAAATGTTCTTCATTAAGGGTTTCACAAGTGTTAAAAAGGGCTTCTGTCATGACTCAAAAAAGAGGGTTTCGAGGGCATTAAAGATAGCTTCCGAGAGAATCAGATGGGTACCATAAGAATTACGCACTTCCACAGGAAATGAAAGCCAAGGCTTCCACCAGCACTACCCCTTTCGCATAGGTTGAATCTTTCGAAATGATTGGTTTTGCCTCTAAGTCAACCAGAACTACCCTTCTACGAGTATTAAAAGTTGGGCTTCCGCGATAGTTAAAGAAATTACCATCGAAAATAATCTTCCACAACCATCCTTTGTCCACCAATGAACCCCATCTACATTAATAGTCCTTTCGCCACCATCACAACCTTTTAAACCAATCCAAAATCCCTTACGCACACGTCCAAGTAACCTATCCTAACTCTGATTCTAGGTTTTAAAGGTGATGAAGGGGGTCAGAAATGCTTCTGCTTATACTCAAACAACACAATGAAGTTCCATGATCTGTTTGTGTAACATTCTTAATTTTTAATAACATTATTCAGGTGATTTAATTAGATAAATTAAATAGAATAAGGTAAATATTAGAGTGATAAGGGGATTGAGATTTGAAAATATAATTAGGGCCGTGCTTAATTAAACAAGAAGAATGAGTTATGAAAATGGTTTCATTGGATAATTAATAAGGAAATAAGTCAATGGCATTATGGGGATTAGTCGTCACCATAACCCCATAACCCCTAAACCCATGCTCCCATTTCTCTACACATTTACCATTCAAAAATTCTAAAACGTAAACTAGAAAGCTCAAGCCGACCATAACCTAGGGAAAGAAAAGGGGAAAAATCAATTAAAGCTAAGGAATCAAGCAAGGAGGATTAATCTAAATCAAATCTCAAGTCCTTATCCAAATCAAGTTGAATAATAATCAGAACCATCTCTATTTTCGTTTTTAAATAGCATTAGATTTTAGGTTTATGTTTAAAACCTTATGATGATTTTTAATGATGATATGCATGGATTTTATGATATTATTGAATAAAATAAGATTGTTTGATAAATATTTAATTCGATTTTAGGTAAAAATCGCATTTGCTGAATTTCAAATGCTATGAAGATTTAATATGTTATGGAAAATATTATTTTGGAGATGAGTTTAATTTCATAATTATCCAAGCTATGGATAATTTATTATGAATTTTCAAAGGAAAATAAGAATAATTGGGTTTAGAAATTAATTTCGGTAACTATATAAAGAAATTTGGTTCCGAAATTTTTATATCTTAGATAACATATTAAAATTGAATTTTGAGAATTTTTGAGGATTTTTCCTAAGTTACTATGAAAATTAAATTAATTTAGTAGAAGGACTTAAATATCTTAATTGTTTTGCTTAAGGGAAGGGCTTCTTTGCTAATTAGCTTTAATCAAATCTGAAATGTATTTGGCAGTATTTTTGAAAAAGATTTTTGTTAAGTTTAAGGCAACCAATTATAATTTTACAAATAGGAAAGTTGGTTGAAAAACATTTACCTAAAAAGGAGATAAAACAGTTTTTGTACAGAAGTATGGTTACGCCACTTCCAGTAGTATCCTTTCGACCACATACCTCCGCCCCCATCTAAGTCAAAACCAATACACATGGTATCAATGCTTTGATACATAGTGGATTGGAGAAAGGCGGAAGGTATGGAGTCGAAACCATGCTTTTGAGAGGGTTGAGACCAATTTAAATAGCTTTCGAAGGTCTTCTGTTTTGCTTTCAAAAGAGGTGCGTCTGCCTTGTTATAATGAACACTTTCAAAAGGGTCTTTTATATAGCTTTCGAAGGGGTTGCTGCCTTCTTTTTTCGAAGAGGTTGCTTTCGAATGAGTTAACTTGTTTTTTTAATAAATCTTTCGAAAGGGTAGTTTGAACCCAGTCGAAACCATGTTGCCGTCTTCATACCTTTCAAATGGATTGAAGTCATCAACGAGTTCGAAAGATAGCTTTTGTTTTATAAATGTAATAAGCCACTTCCCAATGTTTTCGAAAGGGCTCTAGTAGCCACGTAAAGGTTTAGAAGGCAATGGCTTCGAAAGGGGTTTCGAAGCTATCCTTCCAAATGTTTTACTTAAATGATTAATGCTTTCGAAAGGATGGTTTCGAACCAATCAGTTTTCCCTAATCACTTTTACTTAAAGGTTAATGGTTTCGAAAGGAGTACTTTCGTTTTTATTCACTTTGAATCAAAAGATATTTTTAAGGATAAACCTAATGGTTTCGAAAGGGGTACTTTCAAATGGTTTCGAAGCTATGCTTCTATGAGTTAATAAGTGATGCTTTAATACTTTCGAAAGGTATGTTTTGATGGTTTCGAAAGAGATGTTTTAAAGTGTTTCAAAAGGCATATGCTTAGTGTTTTGAAAAAAAAGATTTGAATGCTTTCGAAGGAGGTTTTCCAATGGTTTCACAAGTAAAGGTCTAAGGTTTTGAAAGCCTTAGTTTCCAAAAAAAGAACCCAATCTCATTTTTAAAGGAAAACCCATTGTAAAATAAAGGAGTTTTGAAATGGTTTTGAAGTATGGAGTTTTTGAAGAAGCTTTCCTTGATAAAATATTAGGTTAAAGGGATTAACCGTGTAACATGTGAAAATGCTTTCAAGGATATTAAACCATAAATGTTGGTATTGATATGTTATTATGCTTGCTTCTTCTAAATACATATTCACTGAGTAATGGACCCATAACTTTAATATTTTGGGGAGAAAAGGGAAGAATAACCAGCTAGGTCAACCCAGAATTGAAAATAAATTGAATTAACTCATGTATGAGTAGAATTGCGTCCAGGAGGTTAGATAGACCAGAACTTATGATGCCCAAAGACTAATTTAGAAGTTGTCAGTTTAGATAGGTTCATAGTGAACCCATGAAAACTACGATTAAAGAGAGTTATTGGCAGGGACCAACAGGTTTGTAGTGAACCCATGAAAACTATATCCGGATTAAGTTATTAACAGAAGCCAATAGGTTCTTAGTCAACCCATGAAACTATGATATAAGGGGAGTTATTGGAGTTACCAATAGGTTCAGGGAGAACCCATGAAATAAATGTATGAAGTTATTAGTAGGGCCCAACAGTTTCTTAGTGATCCCATTAAAACTATGAGACCGGATAGATAGTCCATAAACTTTAAACATGTTATTAGTTAGCCCATTTAAACTAATAGGTTAATAGTGACCCTAGAAACTATAGTTGAGACAGATAGTCAAATGAATGGGGATGGGAAATCCAGAATAATTTACTTGTTTTCATATCATCATAATATTTTATATTATTATGCTTTAACCATTGTGGTTGTAGGAGCACAGGGTATGATTATTCTAAATTTTTGGATAAGATACTAGTGAGGGGAAAACTCATTCCGCTAAGCGGCGTGGTTTCACTAAATATCAAAATGGTTTGAGATGGTAGGTTATTATTCATACCGGGCTTTATGTTTGACTCGAAGTTTATGTTTTCCCCTTAAACTCTCGAGTGCTCAATTAACTTTGGGTAGTTTGAGAGTTGAGGTATTCCAGGTACTTAGTTCACGAATAAGCTTCCACAGACGAGCAAGAGGCAAGCTAGCTATTAGGAGTTCTTTTCTTTTATTCCGCTATGTTTTGATGCAAAGGCAAAGTTTATTACTTGCCTATGTTTAGACTCTGATCATCCACGGGGGCATCTTCATATGTCACTCTTGGCGTAGTTTGTAATAATTATAATTTCTCTAAATGTGGTTCTCGAATGTTGGATTATGTAATGAATTTGGAATGATTTGAAATGGAATGTGAAGGTTGTTTAATGATTTTAAATTTTTTCCATATCCATGTGTTCTGTTATATCAATGTATCTAACATTATCGTATTTGGTCACCGAGGATTAATAACTATGGATGGCTGCAGCATCCATAGCCATTAGTTTTGAGCGTCCAAGTAGGGGATGTTACATGTTGGTATCAGAGCAAAGGTTTATGAAAACTTAAAAGAAATTTAAGCCTAAAAGATTTTTCAAAACACAATCCAATGAATCAGAAAATAAGATCGAGGTTTGGGTTAACGTTATAGTAACGTACTTGTATTTGATATATATGAATATATAAGTATGTATTTCCCTCTCTCGTAGACAGTTTTTCTGTATCTTACTAAGGCTCATATGCAGATTTACGAGAAAGGAAGATATGGAGGCAGAAAATGGAAGAGAAAATCTCAGTGGAGGAAGCACCACAACAAACAAAAATGTTCGACCCACCAGGAGGAACCCGGGTCGACGGGCAAATGCTAATCAAAATGCAAATGCCAATGTAGGTGCTGAAAATCCGGCAGTAGGTATGGGGTTGATGTACCAATTCTTCATCAATCTGGAGCAGCTGCTGGAGTAGTTGTGAATGTTGGAGGAGCTAATCCCATGGCTCCAATTGGAAACAACTATGCTAAGTTGAGAAAAGATTACACCAGTCTTGATGGGATGCCGTTTGTCAGAACAGATGACGCCATAGAAGTTTAGAATTGGCTGTTGCATTATGAGAGAATCTTCACAGACTTAGGATTGAATGATGAGCAAAAGAGGAGACTAGCCTCTATGCAGTTGCAGGGAGCGGCGCTCCATTAGTGGATTAGTGTTACTTCCGTAGTTCTTGAGGAAGAGTTGACTTGGGTAGAATTTCGAAGGAGATTCGAGCAGAGATTTTTTTCTGAAGTTACTAAGTCGGCACTGTTGAGAAAGTTCATGGATTCGGTGCAGGGAGAGATGTTAGTAGTTGAGTAAGCTACTAAGTTTGATGGGCTGTCCAGATATGGGTATGCAACCATTAACACCATCATCAAGAGGAATGAGAAGTTTATCCGAGGATTGAGACCCGAGATTGCTAGGGCAACCCTGCCATATCTCCATGGTCCTTGTAATGTTATTGTGGAGATGGCAATCCGACATGAGGAAATGATTGCAATTTATGGGAAGAAGAAGCCGGTTGAAACCTAGGATTCTTAGGGTAAGAAGAGCAAGTTCTTTAAGAAGAAAGAAACCCAGAAGGGGGAAGCTGCCAAGAAGGCAAAGGCTAATTTGGTTTGCTTTAAGTTCGACAAGAAAGGTCATTATGCTCATGAATGCAGAACTGGCAAGGGGAAGAAGGTCACAGACAAGAAGAGTGTGAAATGCTTTAACAACGACCAAGTTGGGCATTATAAGAATCAATGTTCAGAACCAGTCAGGGCGGACAAGGGAAAAGTCTTTTCCGTTGGACGATCAGCTGCTAGGCCAACTATTGCTGAAAAAGGAAAGGCTGTGATGGAAGGTACGCTTTTGATTTAGAGTATACCAGTTAGGGTACTTTTTGATACCGGTGCATCACATTCATTTATATCTCACTGTCTAGTTGATAGGTTATGTTTAGAACCCACATACCTTGTTATTTCCTTAAGGGTTACGAATCCAATATGAGGGTATGCAACTCTAGAGATGAGATGTGACTAGATAGAACTTGATTTGTTAGGTCATAAGTTTTCATGCAGTCTGTATGTTTTTGATTTCGTAGATTTCAGAATCATTTTGGTTATGGATTGGTTGGGTAGATATGAGGCTAGGATATTTTGCCAGGATAGGGAAATATCGTTGAGACACCGTGATAATCATAACTGAATTATATTCTCAGTGGAGAATTCTGACTGAAGTGCTTATGCTTTATTGAGAGCCATGAAAGTGGAAGAGGAGTTAGGTCAGGTTCGAGTAGCAAGAGAGTTTGCAGATGTTTTTGAGCCGGTTACGGGACTACCATCGAAACAAGCTGTTGAGTTTCGAATAAATCTTTTGCCAGGAGCAAAACCTATAAGTAGACTACCTAGCAGGATGTCACCGACCGAGATGAAAGAATTGAAGGTGTACCTGGTTGATCTAGAAGGGTGAAATTTTATTAGACAAAGCAGTTCGCCTTGGGGAGCGGCCGTGATGTTCGTAAAGAAACCAGATGGGTCGTTAAGGATATGTATCGACTATCGTAAGTTAAACGAGAAGACGATTAAGAATAAGTATCCTTTACCGAGAATAGACAATTTATTTGATCAGTTGATGGTAGTGCTTGTTAGTTACTGGTCCAGAGTCAGATGATGGTAGTGCTTGTCCTTCCTCACATTCGGGGGGATAAGCAAGTTCTTTTGTAGTAGTATAGGCCTTTTTTGTCTATCTCCTATTCCTTAGTGTATCAGTGGCTCGTCCACTTTAATCAGCTGCTCTGTGCATGTACAGATCACCTGTTCTTTATTTATATACAGTGGCACGACCCATTATAAAGCCGGCTAACTTTGCTAAAAATATAGAATAAGTATCCTTTACGAAGAATAAACGATTTATTTGATCAGTTGTGTTGAGCCAGAGTATTTTCCCAATTGGATTTGGTGATAGGCTTCCATTAGTTAAGAGTGGTAGAGGACAGTATTCCATTGACAACGTTCCAAACTAGATATGGTTCATACGAATGATTAGTAATGCCATTCAGGTTAACGAACGCACCAGCTTTCTTCGTGGATCCGATGAACCGAGTTTTTCGAGAGTACTTGGATAGGTTCGTGTTGGAGTTTATAGATGACATTTTAGTATACTCTAAGGATGAAAGAGAGCATGAAGGTCATCTTAGAGTAGTGCTCAAGACGCTTAGGCAGCATCAGCTGAAAGCGAAGTTTTCCAAGCATCATTTCTGGAAGAAAGAGGTTAAGTTTCTTGGTCATGTGGTTTCAGAGAAGGGTTTGTCAGTCGATCCAGATAAGATCAAAGCTATTAATAACTAGAAGTGACAAGAGACGGTGACTGAGATTAGAAGTTTTCTTGGACTTGCTGGCTATTATCGGAGACTCATTAAGGATTTCTCATGGACAGCAACGCCTTTGACTAAGTTGACCAGGAAGGACGTGAAGTTTATTTGGTCCGACAAATGTGAGGAAGCATTCCTTAAGTTAAAACATTTGTTGCCAAAGCACATGTTTTAGTAATTCCAGATGGAAACCAAGGGTTGGTAGTGTATACCGATGCTTATGGAACTGGATTTGGAGCCGTGTTGATGCAGGAGGGTAAAGTCATTACCTACGCTTCACGACAGCTTAAACCGCATGAAGTGAGATATCCTACTCATGATTTGGAGTTGGCAGTGGCGATCTTCACATTGGGGATATAGAGACATTATCTCTTAGGGGAGAGATTTGAGCTATACACAGATCATAAGTTCTTAAGGTATTTATTCTCTCAGAAGGAGTTGAATATGAGATAGTAGTGATGGCTAGAGATTTTATCAGCATACGATTTTAGTACATAGTATACGCTTGGGAAAGGAAATAAAGTAGCGGATGCTGTTAGCAGAAAACTTCAAAATGTGGTGTTGGCTATGTTGGCAGAATGGAAAGATTTAGAAGCTTTGACTACTTGTAGTGTGCAGTTAAGATCGACTGCTAGTTCTAGTCAGAGTACCGCTATATTATCCTATTTAGAAGTTCGACCAGTGCTGATCGAAAGAATTGCTTCTAAGCAGAAAGAGGATCCGTTATTAGCTGAGAAGATTAGAAGGCTTGAGAATGGATCGGAGATCGATGATCTAAAGTTCTTTAGTCTTGACCAAAAGGGATGGTTGAGAAGGAATGGACGGTTATATGTTCTGAATGTTGAGGACTTAAGGAAAGAATTTCTTAAGGAATGTCATTAATCCAAATTTACAATTCATCCTGGAGGAACCAAGATGTATCAAGCTATAAAGAGGAGCTTCTACTAGGAAGGTATGAAGAAGGATGTTGGCTTGTAGGTTACACAGTGTGTAAACTGTCAAAAAGTGAAGGCCGAACATAAAAAACCGAGTGGATTGCTTCAACCACTGGAGATACCAGTTTGGAAATGGGACTCGATATCATGGATTTTGTAGACAGGTTGCCAAGGTCAAATAAAGGAAATGAAAGTATATGGGTCATAGTGGACAGGCTGTCTAAGAGTGCCCATTTCATTCCGGTTAAGTCAACCAGGACAGCACCTGTTTTAGCTAAGTTGTTCATGAAGAATATAGCTAGACTACATGGAATTCCTCGTAATATAGATAGTGATAGAGATGCTTTGTTTACTAGCAAATTATGGAGGAGCCTACAGGATGTATTAGGTACCAAGCTTAAGGTGAGTACTATGTATCACCCTCAAACGGATGGGCAGACAGAGAGAGTTAATAAGGTACTCGAGGATTTATTAAGAGCTTGTGTGCTAGACTTTGGTGGATCTAGGGAAGATCACCTACAGTTAGTGGAGTTTTCCTATAATAACAGTTATCAGACTAGTATAGGATGACGCCTTTTGAAGCTTTGTATGGAAGGCCATGCAAATCACCAACACGTTGATTGGAAATTGGAGATAGATTAGTCTTGGGTCTAGATCTAGGTAGAGAGGCAATAGAGAAGATTGAGTTGATCCGAGAAAGGATAAAGGAAGCTCAGTCTAGACAGAAAAGTTACGCAGATAAGAGGAGTAAGGATCTAGAATTCTCAGTTGGAGACAGAGTTTTCATTATGGTATCTCTAATGAAGGGTGTGGTATGATTCAAAAAGTCAAGGAAACTGGCATCGAGATACGTTGGTCCATTCCTGATTATAGAGAGCATCGGAAAGCCCGCATACAGAGTAGAGTTTTCGAGCAGCATGGTAGGTGTCCATAATGTGTTTCATGTATCTCATCTTCTTAAGTACGTGCATGATCCAGAGACTACTATTCCTCCGACAGAGTTGGAAGATTTGATAGTAGAACCGAATTTGACTTTTCTTAAGCAACCAGTTTGGATTGTGGTGAGAGATGAGAAAAGGTCAAGGAACAAGACGGTCAATTCGGTGAAAGTTCAGTGGAGGGACAACGAATATGACTGTACTTGGGATACAGAAGACATGATTAGAGATACTTATCCTGATCTGCTATGAGGGTATGTTTTTAATTTGCTTTATATAGATAGTTGCTAGTTAGGTAGGCTAGTATGGTAGTTATGAGATGTTACAAATGATCGCTATGTTTAGTATTTAGTCCTTACTGAATTTTGAGGACAAAATTCTTTAAGGAGGGGAGCCTGTAACACCCCTAATTTTCAATAATATTATTCAGGAGATTTAATTAGATAAATTAAATAGAATAATGTAAATATTAGAGTGATAAGGAGATTGAGATTTGAAAATCTAATTAGGGCCATGCTTAATTAAACAAGAAGAATGAGTTATGGAAATGGTTTCATTAGATAATTAATAAGGAAATAAGTCAAGGGCATTATGGGAATTACCCGTCACCATAACCCCTAAACCCATGCTCCCATTCCTCTACACATTTACGATTCAAAAATTCTAAAGTGTAAATTAGAAAGCTCAAGCCGGCCATAATTTAGAAAAAGAAAAGGGGAAAAGTCAATTAAAGCTAAGGAATCAAGCATTGAGGATTAATCTAAATCAAATATCAAGTCCTTATCCAAATTAAGGTGAATAATAATCAAAACCATCTCTATTTTCGTTTTTAAAGTGCATTAGATTTCGGGTTTTAGATTTAAAATTTTGTGATGATTTTTAATGATGATATGCATGGATTTTATGATATGATTGAATCAAATAAGGTTGTATGATAAATATTTAATTTGATTTTAGGTAAAAATCATATTTACTGAATTTTAAATGCCATGAGGATTTAATATGTTATGGAAAATATTATTTTAGAGATGAGTTTAATTTTTCGTAATTATCCAAGCTATGGATAATTTAATATGAATTTTCAAAGAAAAATATGAATAATTGAGTTTAGAAATTAATTTTGGTAATTATATAAAGGAATTTGGGTCTGAAATTTTTATATGTTAGATAACATATTAAAAATGAATTTTGAGAATTTTTGGGGATTTTTCCTAAGTAATTTACTACGGAAATTAAATTAATTTAGTAGAAGGACTTAAATGTCTTAATTGTTTTGCTTAAGGGAAAGGCTTCTTTACTAATTAGTTTTAATCAAATCTGAAATGAATTCGGCAGTATTTTAGGAAAAGATTTTTGTAAAGTTTAAGGCAACCAATTATAATTTTACAAATAGGCAAGTTAGTTGAAAAGCATTTACTTAAAAAGGAGATAAAATAGTTTGTGTATAGAAGTATGGTTTTGCCACTTCCAGTAGTATCCTTTCGACCACATACCTCCGCCCACGTCTAAGTTGAAACCAATACACATAGTATCAATGCTTTGATACGTAGTGGATTGAAGAAAGGCAGAAGGAATGGAGTCGAAACCATGCTTTCGAGGGGGTCGAGACCAATTTAAATAGCTTTCGAATGTCTTCAATTTTGCTTTCAACAGAGGTGCCGCCTACCTTGTTTTTAATGAATTCTTTCGAAAGGGTTTTTTATATAACTTTCGAAGGGGTTGCCACCTTCTTGTTTCGAAGAGGTAGCTTTCGAATAAGTTACCTTGTTTTTATAATACAACTTTCAAAAGGGTAGTTTGAACCCAATCAAAACCATGTCACCGTCTTCATGCCTTTCGAATGGATTGAAGTCATCAACGAGTTCGAAAGGTAGATTTAGTTTTATAAATGTAATAAGCCACTTCCCAATGTTTTCGGAAGAGCTCTAGTAGCCATGTAAAGGTTTCGAACGCAATGGCTTCGAAGCTATCCTTCCAAATGTTTTACTTGAATGATTAATGCTTTCGATAGGATGGTTCCAAAGCCAGCAGTTTCCCCAATCACTTTTACTTAAAGTTTAATGGTTTCAAAAGGGGTACTTCCGTTTATATTCACTTTGACCCAAAAGTTATTTTTAAGGATAAACCCAATGGTTTCGAAAGAGGTACTTTCAAATGGTTTCGAAGCTATGCTTCTATGAGTTAATAAGTGATGCTTTAATACTTTCGAAAGGTATGTTTGATGGTTTCGAAAGAGATGTTTTAAAGTGTTACAAAAGGCATATGCCTAGTGTTTTGAAAAAAAAGATTTGAATGCTTTCGAAGAAGGTTTTCCAATGGTTTCACAAGTGTCTAAGGTTTTGAAAGCCTTATTTTCCAAAAAAAAGAACCCAGTCTCATTTTTAAAGGAAAACCCATGGAAAAATAAAGGAGTATTGAAATGGTTTTGAAGTATGGAGTTTTTGAAGAAGCTTTCCTTGATAAAATATTAGGATCAAGGGATTAACCATGTTATATGTGAAAATGCTTTCAAGGATATTAAACCATAAATGTTGGTATTAATATGTTATTATGCTTGCTTCTTCTAAATACATATTCACTGAGTAATGGACCATAACTATAATATTTTGGGGAGAAAAGGGAAGAATAACCAGCTAGGTCGACCCAAAATTGAAAATAAATTGAATTAACTCATGTATGAGTAGAATTGCGTCCAGGAGGTCAGATAGACCAGAACTTAGGATGCCCAAAGACTAATTAAGAAGTTTTCTATTTAGATAGGTTCATAGTGAACCCATGAAAACTAAGATTAAAAGATTTGTAGTGAACCCATGAAAACTATATCCGGAATAAGTTATTGACAGAAGTCAATAGGTTCTTTGTCAACCCATGAAAACTATGATATAAAGTGAACTATTGGAGATACCAACAGGTTCAATGAGAAGCCATGAAATAAATGTATGAAGTTATTGACAGGGTCCAACAGGTTCTTAGTGATCCCTTGAAAACTATGAGACCGGACAGATAGTCCGTAAACTTTAAACAGGTTATTAGTCACCCATGAAAACTAATAGGTTAATAATGACCCTAGAAACTTTAGTTGAGACAGTAGTCAAATGAATGGGGATGAGAAATCCAGTAAAAGAAACCCCTTTGAAGTAAGCCTTTCAAATTGGTCGAAATCAGTGTGCTTTAGAAAGGGTTCCGCATCAAATCAAAATAAGAGCATGGGCATAACCAACATCATCGAAACCAAAAGGCAAAGGCTAACGACAGATTCGGAAGTACTTTCAAGACATCTCAAAAAAGAGAAGCGCTGCCATACCATTTGACAAAGGTGGCAGCTTGCTTAAGTCTCTCAATAGCCACCTTCCAACCAGTCGAAAGCATCAGGGTCGAAAGGTGCTAGGCTGCATTTATAAATAAGACCCAAGGGGTCACGTTTTGGGGATCCGGTTCCTCTTTTTCTAAACTTGTACTCTCTTAAATAAAGCATTGTAACCCTAGTTTGTAAATCAATTTGGGAATTTAGAGAAATAAAGACTTTGGAGTTGGAGAAAGGGAAGTTTCAATTACTTTATGCTATTTTACTATTTCATTTTAGCTTTTGTTGGATTCACTTCTATATTCCAGGTTTAATCTCTATCGAAAGGCTCCTATCGACACAGTCGATACCTCTTCAAGCCCCAATAACTTTTGTAACCTATTCAAAGCTATCTACTATGTGGTCTAAATCCTTCGACAAGGTCGAAGCCTATCCTCTAAACATCCAAGCCTGAAATTACAGATTCAAACCTAAAGAAGTTATACCCACAGCTTTGGACAAGGTTGAAACCTATCTCAGATCTACTAAAGCTTAAGATTTCCCACCTAAACTCAAGAAATACAAGCCTCCAAGCTTTCGACAAGGTTGAAACCTCCCATCCTGCTTAATAACCAAGATCCAAGCCAATCTACAGCTTTAGGCCTCCATCCAGGTTGAGACCTATCTAAGAAAACTTAACTCAGTGTATATCAATCAGATCGAAAGGATGGTTTTCGAAAGAGATATCATAACTACCCAACTGGATCGAAAGGTCACTTGACCCATAATCCAACCCTTTTGACACAGTCGAAAGGCTTGCTTGAGGAATATCATTAAATAAAGCCTAATCGAAAGGCAGTTCTAAAAGGATTCACACCTTTTTTTCTGCACTACTTATATAAAGGATTATTCACCTTTCTTAGCATCATTTTGGGGTGTTGACAAGAAATCTTGTTAACATTTTTGGTTTCGCCATCATTCTAACTGCTAAGAAGCAAGTATTATCTGGAGCAACCCCTTCGAAAGCTATAGTAAGCCTTTCAAATTGGTTGAAACCAGTGTACTTCAGAAAGGGTTCCGCATTAAATCAAAACAAGAGCATGGGCACAACCAACATCATCGAAACCAAAAGAAAAAGGATAACGACAGAGTCAGAAGCACTTTCAAGACAACTCAAAGAAGAGAAGCGCTGCCATACCATTATACAAAGGCGACATCTTACTTAAGTCCCTCGCC
Organism: Allium fistulosum; assembly: GCA_030737815.1. NCBI lineage: Eukaryota > Viridiplantae > Streptophyta > Magnoliopsida > Asparagales > Amaryllidaceae > Allium > Allium fistulosum. Next base: position 1,417,611,869 of record CM060901.1, on the reverse strand, counting down.
ACCTTCTGACCTAGTCGAAAGCATTAGGGTCAAAAGGTGTCAGGCTGCATCTATAAATAAGACCCAAGGGGTCACGTTTTGGGGATCTGATTCCTATCATTCTAAACTTGTATTCTTTTAAATAAAGCATTATAACCCTAGTTTGTAAATCAATTTGGGAATTTATAGAAATAAAGACTTTGGAGTTGGAGAAACGGAAGTTTCAATTACTTTATGCTTTTTTTCTATTTCATTTTAGCTTTTGCTGGATTTACTTCTATATTCCGGGTTTAATCTCTATCGAAAGGCTCCTATCGACACAGTCGGTACCTCTTCAAGCCCCAATAACTTATGTAACCCATTCAAAGCTATCTACTCTGTGATTTAAAGCTTCGACAAGGTCGAAGCCTATCCTCTAAACATCAAAGCCTGGAATTACAGATTCAAACCCAAAGAAGATATACCCACAGCTTTCGACAAGGTCGAAACCTATCTCAGATCTACTAAAGCTTAAGATTTCCCACCTAAACTCAAGAAAGATAAGCCCCCAAGCTTTTGACAAGGTCAAAACCTCCCATCCTGCTTAATAACCAAGATCTAGGCCAATCTACAGCTTTAGGCCTCCATCCAGGTCGAGACCTATCTAAGAAAACTTAACTCAGGGTATATCAATCATATCGAAAGGAAGGCTTTCGAAGGAGATATCATAACTACCCAATTGGATCGAAAGGTCACTTAACGCATAATCCAACCCTTTTGACACAGTCGAAAGGCTTGCTTGAGGAATATCATTAAATAAAGCCTAATCGAAAGGCAGTTCTAAAAGGATTCACACCTTCTTTTCTACACTACTTATATAAGGATTATTCACCTTTCTTAGCATCATTTTGGGGTGTTGACAAGAAATCTTCTTAACATTTTTGGCACTAGAAGGAGGGCTCGAACCTCCGACTTGGATAGACCCCCAACACTGCTATTCTCTAACCCCACTTGGATCAATCATGCTTCAAGTTTATCTGCTTTGGCAAATCATGGCTAGAAGAACTAAGCAATCTGAGCAAGGATATTGTGAACCACATTTAACAAGGTTCTCCAAAGTAATCATAAAGGACTCCAATCAGGATGAAGAGCAAAGACTAAGGCTCGAAGCTTAGAATTATAAAGAAAAAAAAAGCGGAATCTTATGATCCTGAGAAATGGAGCTTAAACCCTTTTCATGTTGGTCCTACCCCTATCTTTGCACTAGGAAAGAAGACAAATGAAAGTGATAATGTCTTTAATCAAATGAGAAGAACAATCCAATACTATTCAAAAGGAACAATCTTTGAGAGAGAAATAATTGCTGATTACAACGCCTTTGCAAATAAATGGCAACAACCAATTGTAAAGAGAACACTTCCTACATGAGATGTACAGAGAGTGCCAAAAAGAAAAGCAATTGAAGGGCGTGAGAACACAGAGCCAAGGAACAAAAAGTCAAGAAGCCATCCGCAAGAATCAAGCTTCAAGTCTAGACTTTCAAATGAGTGCAACTTAACAACATCAATTAAGACGTCTACTTGCTTAAAAAGGATGAGCTCAACTATTGGCCATCACAGAAAAAGAAGCGAAAACATGAAAGGAATTTGGGAGGATCCTACTGCCACTATTATATGATGAATGGTCATGAAACCAACCATTGCAGAGCCCTAGAGGGGATGATCATAAATGTCTTTTGTCAAGGAAAAATCCATGAGTTTGTAAAAAGAATTTTAGCTAAAGTGAATAAAGTGCAACTTTCTATAAAGAGAAAATCTACATGGTTGGGAGTGAAATGCTCCTTATATTTGGATACTACCTAAGATGGTAGTCTACCTAAGATGGTAGAAAAGCCTTTGTCCGCGTCGAGATGGCCAGGGCAGAGCACCTCCTTGAGGGAGGGCGGGTAAGCCTTTAGCCGCGCCATAAGATGGCCAGGTTAAATTACCGGACAAGCCCTTGGCCACGCCTCTAGTCAGGTCAAGGCACCTCTTGGAGGGAGGACGGAGTAAGCCTTTAGCCGTGCTATAAGATGGCCAAGTTAAAGCACCGCACAAGTCCTTATCCGCGCCACGCTATGGCCAAGTTAAGGCACCTCCTGGAGGGAGGACGAAGTAAGCCTTTATCTGCGCCATAAGATGGCCAGGGTAAAGCATTGAAGAAGCCCCTATCCGCACCGCAAAAGGGCCAGGGCAGGGTGCCTCCTAGAGGGAGGTCGGGTAAATCCTTGGTTCCAGCCTCTAAGATGAGCTAACCAGGAGCACCGGATAACAATGGACTAAGACGTCCCAGCCCAAGAAGAGGCCCATCAAATAATGGACTAAGATGTCCAAGCCCAAAGGGAGGCACATTGAATAAAGGACTGAGACGTCCAAGCCCAAGAAGAGGTGCATTCAGTGATGGACTAAGATGTCCATGCCCGAGTAGAGGCTCATCAAATCATGAACTAAGATTTTAAAGCTCGAGAAAAAGCATATCCGATCATGGACTAAGATGTCCAAGCTTAAGAGGAAACTAGACAAATTACTTATATACAAGACCTGAAGGTTCACACATCAGGAGTAGAGCAAGGCTCCGCTTATAAATACCTGAATCAGGGTTTCGGGACTTTCATTTCTAAAACATCATCTAAAATACCCGAATCTGGGTTTCGGGTCTCTTATACAAGAATTTCATCCATTAATACCGGAGTCTGGGTTTCTGGTCCTTCGTATCTAAATGACATCAATTAATACCCGAATCTGGGTTTCGGGATATTTATTTTAGAACTTCACTATTTAATACCCGAATCTAGGTTTTGGGTCTCTGTTAACCATTGATTATCTTAATAATACTGAATCTGGGTATCGAGACAATCACTTATTCGAACTCTGATCTGAGTGTGGAATTTCAATAATGGAATTCTATTTTTCTATCACAAATGCCCGAATCTGGGTCAAGGAATACTGTCATGAAGATCACTGTAAAGGGTTTTCAAATTTGAGTTTTTCTAATTTACCAAATCCTATTAATGCCAAGGAATAGGTCAAAGGATTTCTACTTCCGAAATTCAAATGGCGATTTCTAAATTTAGTTCTTTATTAAATATGTCTTAAAGGTTTCATTCCAACAATTATGCCCTTGTGATAAGGCATGATTTTCTATCAGCAAATTTTAAATATTCCAGCCAAATGGTTGAAATTAAATTCTCCAACATTTCTCGTCACGATTGAAGAAGGGATTTAAACGTTTGATATAGATTATCTCTCATGCAATTAACAAGATGATTTATTAATTTAAGCAAACAATATACATAAACTGGTATGTCAATTTCAAGTTAACAATTAGAAATGTTGTTTGCTTTATACGTTTCAGGGAAATCAGCACAGCAAAGAGAAATGAAAGATTCAGCAAATTCGAAAATAATGAACGAGCTATCAAAAAGCGCCACAGAAATGACATCACAGAAAAGGATTGCAAATCAGGTGCTACTTTCCAAATTTATATAATTTACATAAGTCATGAGATAATTTACAAATCTATGAAATTGTTTATATATATATATATATATACAAAACAAGTCCATTCAAGTCAGACATACAAATAAATTGCAAATCTAGAGTGGCCCTGTTAAGAGTCTCTGCAACTGAAGGGTCCACGATATGGCGAATGGTCACATAGAGAACTTCCTTGAGTTTCTTCTCTTTCTTCCTTATTTTGTCTTCGTCATCAATGGCATCAATGTTAGTTTTCAGAGTGCGAATGAAGGCTCTATTTGCTGCCCTAAGGGTCTTGTTATCCCTTTCTAATTCCGCAACGTGTTTTAAAAAAAAAATATCGCGCTCGAGCTTTTGATTCTTGGCTGCATAATTATAATAGTTTGAAAATATTTAACTTTTTGTTGTTCATCAAAATACTTTGCTATTTCGAATTTAAATCTCCTGTATCAGTTGCCCACGGTGTTCTCGTCTAAGCCCAGGGGAGGGTTGAGCATAGTAGGAATTTTTTCGGCCGCAAGAAGTTTCGACCTTGTGGGTTTGGTAGCCGTAGGAGTAGAGTGAGGGACTAGCAAATCAATGCTCGAAGTCTTGTCCCCCATAATTAATTCCAGAGAGGCACATTATGCCTGACTATCTTTTAATTACAACTCTAAGTCACTTATTTGCCAAATAAGTTCAGACATCTTTTGATCAAAGTCGATTGTGGGATTTATCTTCACTTGTCGTTTAAGCATGGTGACTGTTTGGGGCAAAAATGGTCACAAACACCCAATTATCGATGAAAGCACTAGTTCACAATCACAAATCACAAATATAAGCAAATAAAAAGAAGAAAAGATAAAAGAGACACGAAATTTTTATAGTGGTTCGGCGAAATCTATGGCCTACATCCACTTTATAAATTATTTCTCACTTGTAGTTTCATATTGCAAGAGATTTTGAGGAGGAGAGGAGAAGTCACATTTTCTGTTTCAGTCCCCTTTTCTTTTGCAATGTTAGGTGTATTTATAGTTGTAAGCCTTGACCCAGTGATGGTGTGGAATTGTAGTGACGCCGACTAGGTTGATATTTATTGCACCATAATCTTCTTATTTAAGGTAAGGATGAAGGGAATTAAGGAATATTTGATATGGAAATGGTTGGCATTAATTAGTAATAAATAAGCAGGTTATCATGGTATTTATTGGGCATTAAATCCGGCTTTGATGGGTAATGAATAGGTATTTATGGTGGAGATATGGCTGGTTTTTATTAATTATTTGAGGTAATAAATGCAAGGAAATCAGGAAGTAAATCTTTAATTTCTTCTTCAAGGATGATGACTAATTTGCTGGATAAAATTTGCCCCCCCCCGAAGTATGCCTTGTTGGCAACGAGGTATGCTTCGCTCAAGAACTTATGTTGGTGAAAGCAAATTTGTCGGCAGCAAATTCTCATCTCTTTGGATGTTTGACAAATGTTACGTGTCAGACCATTCCTGCACAAGGAGATAGAGTTAATCATTCATATTCGAGAGCATTCATATTTAAGAGATACTTTAGAGAGCACTTCTAAGGTCGCTTCTATAACCTTTGATTGAAAGCAAGAACGATGTTGTAAAGATTTTTGAAAGGTGTCGCCCTTAGGAACGAATCAGAGCATGGCTGTGGACCGTTCGGGGTTGCTTATCACATGTGTAAGTCATTCTCTAAGCACTAACCTTTAAAACTAGTTTTATGCAAGAAATAATTTTTTTATGAGGTGTCGCACTTGGGAAGGAATCAGAGCATTGGACCGCTTACATCCGGGATCGCTTACATGAGTAAATCGCTTCCCAAATGCTAACCTTTAAAGCATTTTTTGATGATGCACAATTCAAATGCAGAAAGGAATCTAAATTCTAGATCTCATTTTTTTTAGTTCAGTTCAGTTGATGATAATTTCTATTTGATTAGCAGACCCTAGAGTCCGGTACTTAACTGAGTGAATTGCTTTGCATGCTCCTTGTTTCTGGTCCTTGGTGGTTGCCCCCAGCTATTTGCTTCATGGTAGAAAGAAAGTTTGAATGAGAGGACGCCTCTTGGTTACCCCCTTGCTGAGTTCCTTCCATAGCGCTTTTCCTTGTATGAGGCTTCTTCGTCTTCTAAAAGCTAGATCTAGGAACCTGTTTTCTGGATCTAAATTTCTTCTTTCAGATCTAGAGTTGGATCTTCTTTCTAACATAGAATAATCTTCAGATATGAGATTCCCTTGTTCTTCTCAGTGAAAGCACCAAAATGTTTGCGCCAAAAATGGTCACAAACACCCAATTGTCGATGAAAGCACCAGTTCACAATCACATATCACAAATATAAGCAAATAAAAAGAAGAAAAGATAAAAGAGACACGAAATTTTTATAGTGGTTCGGCGAAATCTATGGCCTACATCCACTTTATAATTTATTTCTCACTTGTAGTTTCATATTACAAGAGATTTTGAGGAGGAGAGGAGAAGTCACATTTTCTGTTTTTTGTCCCCTTTTCTTTTGCAATGTTAGGTGTATTTATAGGTGTAAGCCTTGACCCAGTGATGGTGTGGAATTGTAGTGACGCTGACTAGGTTGATATTAATTGCACCATAATCTTCTTATTTAAGGTAAGGATGAAGGGAATTAAGGAATATTTGATATGGAGATGGTTGGCATTAATTAGTAATAAATAAGCAGGTTATCATGGTATTTATTGGGCATTAAATCCAGCTTTGATGGGTAATGAATAGGTATTTATGGTGGAGATATGGCTGGTTTTTATTAATTATTTAAGGTAATAAATGCAAGGAAATCAGGAAGTAAATCTTTAATTTCTTCTTCAAGGATGATGACTAATTTGCTGGATAACATTTCAAATCGCCTCGAAAGGCACCCCGACCGCGAACGGTCATCATTCGCCGCGAACGGCATCCGACCGCGAACGGTCACATATCACTTCGAATGACATACGATCCCGAACGATCGTCATTCATGGTCAAATAAAACTATCAATTTCTTTGCAGGTCAAAAACAGGATATGAACATCCAGCTTATGGCATTACAAAACACACCTTCTTATCACAAGGCATGTTTTGGGGGGCAAATGTTATCCCGCCTTTTGACATGGCTGCGACACCAAAAAATTGACTTGAAACCAGAGGCAGTTCGTCTCGAAGATTGGTCATACACGGATTAGCTATGGACATCGATGAATTTTGTTCGAGTCCGGATCAAGCTACAATTGATATGACATGTCAAGCAAAGCTACGAGAGCCAACGTTTCAAATTTCAAGTCAATCCTAGTTCGTATGCTCAAGTTACGATCAATGCAAATTTGGGTGAAACTCGCTCCGCCGTGACTCACTCCTCCGTGACTCGCTCCTCCGTGACTCGCTCCTCCGTGACTCGCTCCTCCATGACTCGCTCCTTCGACTCGCTCCCTTCGACTAGCTCCTCCGTGACTCGCTCCTCCGTGACTCGCTCCTCCGTGACTCGCTCCTTCGACTCGCTCCCTTCGACTCGCTCCTCCGTGACTCGCTCCTCCGTGACTCGCTCCTCCATGACTCGCTCCGCCGTGACTCGCTCCTCCGTGACTCGCTCCTCTGCGACTCGCTCCTTCGACTCGCTCCTCCGTGACTCGCTCCTCCGTGACTCGCTCCTCCGTGACTCGCTCCTTCGACTCGCTCCCTTTGACTCGCTCCTCCGTGACTCGCTCCTCCGTGACTCGCTCCTTCGACTCGCTCCCTTCGACTCGCTCCGCCGTGACTCGCTCCGCCGTGACTCGCTCCTCCGTGACTCGCTCCTCCGTGACTCGCTCCTTCGACTCGCTCCCTTCGACTCGCTCCTCTGTGACTCGCTCCTTCGACTCGCTCCTCCGTGACTCGCTCCTCCGTGACTCGCTCCGCCGTGACTCGCTCCTCCATGACTCGCTCCTCCGTGACTCGCTCCGACGTGACTCGCTCCGCCATGACTCGCTCCACCGTGACTCGCTACACGTTAGCGCCATGTCACCGAGTCAAACAGAACCGAGTCGAGTGAAAAGCGAGTCGAAACAAAAGCAAGTCGAACCAAACAGCCTACCAAGAACCCCAATTCGTATCGATCATATCTCCCAATCTACAAGTCCAAATGCTATGAAATTTTCACAGCCGCTTAAGTACAACATGAAGAATGTTCCTGCCAAATTTTGACTCGATCGGAGCAAGTCTTGACCGAGTCGAAATTCGTTCGTATCGATCACGGATGAAAAAACTCCAACTTGCATCGATCATATCTCGAGATCTACAAGTCCAAATGCCACCAAATTTTCACAGCAGCTTAAGTACAACATGAAGAATGTTCCTGCCAAATTTCGACTCGATCGGAGCAAGTCTTGACTGAGTTGAAATTCGTTCGTATCGATCGCGGATGGAAAAACTCCAACTTGCATCGATCATATCTCATGATCTACAAGTCCAAATGCTATGAAATTTTCATAGAAGACTACATGCATGCTAAAGAATGTCCATGCCAAATTTCGACTCCATTGGATGAAATCTTGATCGAGTCGAAATCTGTTCGTGTCAATCACGGATCGGACCGAAACTTCACAGGCTTGGGCGTACGGGCCTGGTCACGTGCCAAAGAGGGTCTCCCGAGATCTAAGCAAAATATCAGCCTCCTACACCTATAAATAGACCCCCAAAGCCAATAGAAAAGGGGTTCTTCTTCTTCTTTGAGATCTCCAACGTACAGACTCTACCAGATTAAGATCCAAACTCCATTGCTGCTGCTACCAACGAATTCCACTGCTGCAAACCATAATTATCTGCTGTAATTCATTGAATTCACTTGTAAACATCAAAGAAAGATCAATAAAGAAAACTACTTCAGAGTGGACGTAGGCAAGATCGTCGAACCACTATAAATCCTGTGTCTCTGTCTATTTCTTTCTGTTTTAATTTTATTATTCTTCATTTTTATCCTCTACAATACTTAGATCTGAGATCTATGATTATATATCGCTGTGTTGTGTTCATACACTGGTGCTTTCATGAAATTTGGGGTTTGTGCCCATTTTTGGGGCAAACAATGATCATCTCATCTTTATTCTTGATTTCAGCCTCAAGGTAGGCAATGTGATCTTTGTGACCGATGGCGATGGTTTTTTGAAGAAAATACCTCTTGTGCCATTTTACAGCTTCGACGTTACCGCCGAAGCGTTCTAATAAGACCACATCACTATCCACAATCCCTCCGCTCGTTGTCAATAGTTTCTTTCTAATAGCATCAATGCGTGACAATAAGTTATAAGGAGAAGAAGCTGTAGATAGTTGAACCTCCTATTTAAGCAAAAAGAGATAAAATAAAGTCAAAGTTAAGCTAAAAAATCTCTTTATTATTGTAGTAATAGATCACAACTCAAACAGTAACGAAATTAAAAGGTACAATAAACAACTTGATGACATTTAAAGTTGGGAAACTACTTTTCTAACTTTATCTAGAGAGTTAGTTGAAAGCATAACTGTTGAATCAAAAGGCATAGTAACTCCTTTTGGGGTTATGATCAGCGGACATTTGCTATAGTCCCATTTACCAATTGGAGGACTATCGTGTCCGCAAATTAATTTAGTGTGGAATGTTCTGATCTCTTTAAGGAAAGTTTCCTACTCATCGCTGAGGAAGTCAAAACGGAGGCAAGGGTATTCCAGGTACAATTTTTGTAAATCTCGAAGAAAGCAATATCTCGCTAATTTTGAAGTCTTTAAAATTGATGCATTTTCAGAGTAAAATCTTCTCGATTTAACAGATTGGCTTAAGTGGTCCCTAGGGATGAGTCGACCTATAGAACTGTCATTCTGTAATAGTATAGTAAAGAGAAGCTAAGCATAGAAGACAGAGCTAAAACATATATTCATAAGTCAATTAATTGTTACATATGTACAATCATTCATCTGGTTCATACAAAATAGACTTAGAGAAAAACTCAGAAACAAATTTATCTTTATAGAACTTATGCTTTTCATGAGGGAGATCTTGAGGAATCGACCTGACCCGCGGTAAGTTCCAGCAAGCCCCCGGATGCAAGTCAGATCTGAATTCATCTAAGTATCTTTTATGGAAACGCCTGAGTAAACCCCCGTTGAATTCGCTTAATTACGAAAAGTCTATAATAGAATGTCTACAATAAGATTTATACAAAAAGTTAACTAAAATATCCCTTTCTTCGATCATCATTTAAAATAAAGTAAGTAACTCTTGATTCTCCTTTAAGAGAGAGTCGTATTGAAGGTGTGCTCTCTTTAATAACGGGCAGCCCTTTGATTTTAAAAGATGCTAGAATAGAGGCACTCCGATCGAGAATGTGATACTTTTCAAAGAGGATGTTATGCTCCTTTATCTGTCTGTCTAATTCCCTATATAACTTTTTAATTTCTGCTTGTTTTCTTTCAAGTTTTGTTCTATAGGGAAGTTGAGACTTCCTCCTTATCTAAAATGAATGATTTTACACTAATTATTATCTTCGAAGGGAAAGATATTTAAACAGGGAATTCCATACCTGGGAAACTGGAACAGAAGCCTGGCCTGCTCTTTCTCTTTCGAATCCTCAGTTTCGGCAGGAGCAGGCTCACCTTCTGGAGTAGTAGAAGGCCCGGGTGATGACGGTGGCATATCCGTTTGGGAAGATGGCTCTTTTTCAAGAAATTCAACTTGATCGCCACTATCCTTTTTAGAAGCTCTAGAAGGCCCCTCTATCTCTGTCAAGACCTTAGCCTCCAGCAAGGTCATCATCATCACCACCACCATTGTTATCATCATCACTTTCGTCATCATCATCATCTTTTTCCTTAACGTTTTCATCATTATCACCCTCGTCCTCGGAGTCTGACTCGATATCAAAGGAGGGGACATCAAAAGAAAGCACTTCAGAAGGATTAATTTTCTCCTCGTTCGCAGGCTCAATCCCCTGCTTCATCTGATTAATTTTACCCATTACTCTTTCGACTAGGGCAGGATCAAGTGATGGAAAGCCAAAGTCAGGGCAATTTTTGTAGTTGTCAGTGTATGCAAGCATAAGGGCATCTTCATAGTTCTTCAGCATCATTTGCCATAAGGTGACATCGACAAACTGGGACACTTTCTGCTTGACGTCAGTAAGGGTGCGGACAGCAAGTTTAAGCGAAGCTCTAGTCTACTTGAATATATCTTTCAAAGTGAAGTTCTTCGTGACCAGGAAAGCCTTCTCGTCTTCTGAATCCTTCAAAATTATCTAATAGCAAGCTTCTCGTCGGCAACAAGTTGACGAGCACACCTTTCTGCCTCCAGATCAGACTCAACTCGAGCAAAATAGGCCATTACTTGTTCTAATTCTGTGGAAGCATCATCCTTAGCAGTAGAAAGTGAAGACACTTAGTTTTTGAGCTTAGAGTTTTCCTCTTGAAGCTTGGAGGATTCGACGAAAGACTTTGAAACATGTTCGTTCAAAGCTAACGAGCTCTTTGAAATCTAAAAGAAAAAATAACACAAGTTAGTGATTTAAGAAAAAACCAATGATGATAAGGATAGTTAAAGAGAAACTTACCAGAAGTTGCTGCTCCATTAGAGAGCGATAATGCCCCGCCAAATCTAGAGTGAAAGAGGGCGGGCAAGAAGAAGTAAAGGATTCAAAATGCAGGATGGACTCGGTCATTTCTTCATAATTAATGGTGGGAGGAGAAGAAGATGATGGTTTCGGAGGAATCTTCTTTACGGAGGGGGTTGTTAGCAAGGCCATTTGCATCTGCTCAATTGCAGCTGGAGAATTAGAAATGGAGATGCGAGAAAGAGGGTCAGGAATAGGCGGAGTTTGCTCCGGTTTATCTTTAGGGGCTTCAACAACAGGGCTCTTCGGAACTTGTTCAGAAGATAAGCGCTCCTCTTCTTCCTCCACTTCTATAACTTTAACAATCTTCTTCGGAGGCACATCTGCGGAAGATTCCATTAGCTTCCTTTTTAAAGTTTGATTGGACTTTGCAAAGGAGGCAATAATTGATGTCACTCCAGAAGTTGGTGGAGGAGGGGCAGCACCGTTAGAAGACACTGTGACTTGAGAAGAAGCTGAAACAAATTCAAGAAGATTAAAAGTCAACTCAAATAATTCAAAGAATACCAGGGAAGAAAAACAAATACTAGACCAATAGCGTACTAGGATGGTCTGCACAGATTGGAGACATTGAAGAGAAGTGTAAGCATCTCTTAGGGAGAGAAAGCGTTTGCCGCGTGAAGTGTGCTAGACAGAGGGAGGAGGAGTTCCTAAGATCTTCTGTCCTACTGGCAGAAGAGAGTGCTTTCTTAAATTTGAGGGAGTTAGAAGCGTCAGTCTGCTCCTAATTTGTCTTGAAGCCACAATTAGAGAATCAACTATTCTCCTGTTGACATCATTAAGCTCCTTGGCAAGGACACCTGATACAACAAGAGATTAGTTAACAGAAAACACTGAGTAGGTGAAAGACAACACAAGTTAAGACTTATGGGGAGAAGCAAAAGTCCCACGAATATTAGCAAAGCATTTGACAAAGAAGAACTGGTTCTCCAAGTCCCTGAATTTGTTGACCCCATTTGATACTAACTTCTTCTGTGGGTTAGCTTTGTATATTTGGTTGTTGAGATTGCTTAGCTTTACCAACCTGGTTAAGAAGTTTAGCACTTCAGTTAAGAGAAGGGAGCTTGGATTCCAGCGCCATCATTTCTAGAGACAAGAGATAAGTGCAGACGTTTCAAAACAACTGGATTGGGGCGATTCCAACATGAGGTAGATATGAGGATAGGAAATCTGGGAAAGGTAAGAATCCGCCATGCTATATGTAGATGGCAGTATAAGCAAAATACCCATTCAGGAGGGTTGTCTATGGTGTCAGTTTCCTGAGGGGGAATGGCTTCAATCCCGGTGATGCCAAAATCATTGAGGATGGCATTAACTTCATCTTGGGTTGCAATAGAAGAACGCTTGGAAATGGCTTCAGCTTTCTTCGAAGAACCCATGATTCTACCAGGTGAAAACGTTTTAGTTAAAATACTTGGTTATTTATGAGTTTGGAATACTTTTAAGAATTAGACAAAGAAACCTACTTAGATAACTTAAACATGAAAACAAATATGAAACTTCAAGATTGTGCAAATAGATTAAGTCAAAAACCAAAAATACTAGGCTTTCGACAAAATCGAAAGGAAAAGAGCATCATCATTTAACAAACATGTCTTGACATTGTTGAAAGCCTAGATAAAAGTGTTCCTTGAGCTATCGACAAAGTCAAAAGGTTAAAGCATAATACTTGTTCATACATCACTTTTCAACAGTGTCGAAAGCTCTGTAGGAACCTAGTTGCTAAGGGAAGATAGTTAGGATCAACTAAAAAACTTAAACAAACATATACACTACAAACATTACATAAACTAGACAACAGGACCCTTCGACATTGTTGAAACCAATAACTTAGGTTATTTGAAGAAAAATGCTGATGTTGGAGAAACCTAACCTACTCATTGAAGTCGAAAGTTTCCAAGTTAAACCTATATACACTTAGAACGTTTCGACAAAGCTGAAAAAAAACTCTAGGGGGTTTCGACCTAGAAGTTAAAGGTGGTGTCGAAGCGGTTGAAAGGCTCTGGTGATTCCAAAAATTAACTAAGGAAAATGGTTTGCAATCGAAACAAGGGGTTCGACTAAGTCGAAACATTTAGTTATCGAAGGAGTTCCTATTCCCTACCTAATAGCATAACCTTTCGACAAAGATGATCTAATTGGCATTACAACACCTTTCGACCCTATCGAAAAGGGCTAAGGAAGAAAACCCAATATTGCCTCCCCAATCTCTTTAGAAGGGGTAGAAAAGTCATTTTGTGGCACCAAAATTTTCATCTGTACACGAGAAACTTCCAGATAAAGAAATAGGTTCCATCATCCTCCCCCAAACCCGATAACAAATCCAGATTTCCAAAAATTTCTTAAAGAAAACAAATTACACTTGTTAAAAAAATGAATTTTAAAAGAAATTGGTCTTTGACAATTTCAAAAAACATAGAAACTACTTTCAAACTGGAAATGCTGATTCAGTAACGAAGAACATAAATAATAAGTCTTGAAATGGTAATCTAAACCCGATAAGGGTATTTTTAATAACAACCATTGTCGATCTCAAAATCCAAAGCGAGAAATGAATTCTATTAATTTAAGAAATTGAATTAAGAGGAAGTTTCTCAGCAAGCTGAATCAAATCTGTTCTAAAAAAGATCAATATTCAAACATTTCAAAATTGAATTTCACTTTTGGAATTTGGAAACTGAAATTCAATTAAAGCATAAACGAAATTTGAATAAAAACTAGAGAAACAGAGATTAATCTAAACTTATGGTTTGGATTTGGAAATTACCCTGGTTTCTGGAAGCGAAGTTTAAGAAATTTTTGAGAATTCTTTTACTTTTGCTCGATGATTTTGATTGCAGGTAAAAGAAGAAGAAGGAGAAGCGTACTTTATAAGAAAAGTCACTCTAATTATCAACCGTTGGATAGGATTTGAATGAACGGACCAGATCTACGCGGGAAGGCCAAGAGGTGGGAAAGTTCATCTTTCGACCAAGTCGAGACCTCTTTGAGTAAAGGTTTAGAGAGAAGAGCTGCAGTCAGACCTTTTGAAGGAGTCAAAGGGATACTGCCATCAAAGTTTAAAAGCTTAAAGACCTTTCGGAGGTGTCGGAAGCTTTCTACTATCCATATCTAGAGAGTTCTTACCTTTCGAAGAAGGTGAAGGAGAAAAAAGCTTCCTTCTGCTTTCGTTGACTACGCCTCAAGTAGATGAAGGTCTTTCGATCAAGTCGAAGCCACACCTTCCGAAGACAATGAAGAATAACTCTTGGAATATATGCTAAACCATTCGAAATCAATGGTTTCGCCATCATTCAAACTGCTAAGAAGCAAGTATTATCTAGAGCGACCCCTTCGAAAGCTATAGTAAGCCTTTCAAATTGGTCGAAACCAGTGTGCTTAAGAAAGGGTTCCGCATCAGATGAAAACAAGAGCATGGGCATAACCAACATCATCAAAACCAAAAGGCAAAGGCTAACGACAGAGTCGGAAGCACTTTCAAGATAACTCAAAGAAGAGAAGCGTTGCCATACCATTCAACAAAGGCGGCATCTTGCTTAAGTCTCTCAATAGCCACCTTATGACCTAGTCGAAATCATCAGGGTCAAAAGGTGCCATCCCGCATCTATAAATAAGACACAAGTGGTCACATTTTGGGGATCCGATTTGTAACATCCCCTAACTAGATGCCATAAACTAAGCGCCACAGATGCTGCAACCATCTATAGTATTAGCTTTTGGCGACTAAATATGGCTATGTTAATGGTGTCAATAATATCAGAAGTACTTGAATATGAAACAAAACACAGATTTCAAAAAAACATTTACTTCATTACATTTAAAATAGATGTTCCATGTTCAACTAACATAATCCCAATACGATCCCAGGCACAGATAAATATACTTATTACAAATACGCCAAGAGTGGTATATGAAGATACCCCCTTGGATGATCAGAGTCATAGAGTCATAATAGACTTAATACAAAACACAGCAGAAATACATCAAAACATAAAACAAAAACCGCAACTCCTAAATAACTATCTGTTTGCCTCCTGCAAGCCTCCGGTAGCCTTATTCGTCATCCTACTAAACCTGAAAAGACTTTAACCCCTCGGCCTACTCAAATTAATTTTGAGCACCCGAGAGTTTAATGGGAAAACATAAACTTGAGTCAGACATAAAGCCTGGTATGAATAATACTATACATCCCGGAATATATATGTTAAGTAAGACCATACCGCTTAGCGGAACGGGTTTCCCCTAACTAACATCCTTTTAAAATATATCTTTGCAAAACCTTTTCCTGCAATCAAAACTGATTAAACACTTTAAAGCATCATTATGTAAACATACATAAACATCAGGTAATAATGAACTATCTGTTCAAACAAAGAAGTTTTGTTTGGATAACATTTAACCTTTGGCTGACTCGGGCCTACCAAACAATATAATCAAGATTAATCTAACACCTTTTAGTTATTCTTATTTTGAATTATCTATCCTTAACTATCTATTAAATACTTTATTTCTAGACGGTCTGTCCTTAATTATCTGTTAAATACTTCTCTTCTGGACGGTCTATCCCTAACTTAATCATCTTCTATGTCTTCCTGATCCTAATGGTTTTTCAGGCTCACCAATAACTTACCTGTATACGAACATATATTCCTTTTGATGTGTAATCATAATTTTAGTCTACCTGTGACAAAGCCCTAAACACTATAATTTTGGACAACAATTAGCTGGGCTAAGAGCTAATGTGTAGGGCGCGACCCCATACTAGTCTCATCTGGTATTCTAATATCTGAGTCATTTTCACTTAAGGATCGCCTCCCATAATTTTCCTTGAAAACATTTTCATAATGACTTAAAACCTTTAAATCAAATTTAAAGAAGGAAAAGTTTATAATCTATATGCTTTACTCAAAATAATATCACCATATTATATATATCTTCTTTAAACAAATCTTAGTTGATGGAAACATTTAGACACTTGAAAGAACCTCTTTCTAAATCTTTGAAAGTACCTCTTTTCAAAACCAAGTGAAAACCTTTTAATTACCTAGACCAATATGCTAAAACCTTACTTTCCGAAACCATTCATTAAACCTTTAGAAATCATTGAAAAGTAAAATTTTCGAAAGCAATGAAACTTTGGACATCCTTCTTCAAAAATCTCTTTAAAACATTGCCTTAGAAAAACCTTGGAAAAACTTCCATCTCAACCTTTCGAAACCATTGAAAATTAAACCTTTCGAAAGCAATGAAACTTTGGACATCCATCTTCAAAAATCTCTTTAAAACATTGCCTTAGAAAAACCTTGGAAAACCTTCCATCTCAACCTTTCGATACCTTTGGAAATCATTCATCAAACCTTTCAAAACCAATGGACTAAAACCTTTCGAAATAATTCATTAAACCTTTCGAAATCATTCAACTAAAACCTTTCGAAATCATTCAACTTAAACCCTTCGAAATCATTCAACTTAAACCTTTCGAAGTCATTGAACATAAACCTTTCGAAATCATTGAAGTTAAACCCTTCGAAATCATTCAACTTAAACCCTTCAAAGACTTATTGGGTTCAATTTAAAACAAGTTGAAAACCTTCTTTTCAAACCTTTCGAATTCATTGGAAGCAACCTTTTGACTTTGTCGGAAGGTCTACTTCAAAAGCTTTAAAACATTTTATTTAAAACAACAGGCCACTGCCTTTAAAATAACTCCTTCAAAAGCTTGGGTAATTCTTCAGTTTATAAAACAAGGGTAAATCACTTAAGTCAAAAGCTTCCTTTCGAAAGCATGGAGAAGCGGCTAATTTTAAAACAAGTAAACCTTTTATCTTTGTCGAAAGGTTCAAAACAAAATAAAGCGGATGTAACCCTTCGAATGTGTCGGAAGGTTTCAAAACAAAATAGTGATAAAACAGCAGTAACCTTTCGACTGTGTCGAAAGGTTTAAAACCTTTATTTTAAACATTTGACCTAGTCGAAAGCAACCAAGTCGAAAGCTCTTATTCGAAAGCAAAGCAGGTGATTCTTTGGCTTATAAAACAAACATACTTCAACCCCTTTGGCAACCAACCTTTCGACTAAGAACCCTTTGACTCTGTCCGATTCATTACGTACCAAGTAACTTGATACCATATGCATTGGTTTGACCTTGTCGAAAGCTTTGAACATCTCGACCTTGTTGGAAGGTCTGGATCGAAAGGTTTAATACCAAAATTGGCTGAAACATGCCAAAAATATGATTTCTTTGTTTTTAACTTAAAATGGATAATTTTCAACTAACCTGCCTTTATTTGTCAAATTCTCATTAGTTAACAAATACTTTTAAGAAAAGTACTACCACTATTTTTCAGAATTAAATAATCATTTTATTTTATGAAATGCCACTTGTCCTTAATTAAATATATAAAACATTTAAGTCACATACCTAAAATAATTTTATATATTCAACAAATAACTTAGGAAAATATGGAAATATCCGAGAAAATCTATTTCAATATGTTTTCCAACATATAAAAATTTCAAACCCAAATAATAATTTTTTAGCTATAAGTAATTTATAACCCAATAAATCATTTTGTTCACTAGAAAATTTATAAAAAATCCACATTAATTTAGAAAATTATGAAAATTGTAACCCCTTTAAAATATCGTTTCTGATCTATGTTCAAATTTTCAAGGCATTTGGATGTCATCTAATAGGGTGTTCATATCAAACATATCATAAAAACTAACATGAACATATATAATTCATCCACAAGAATATATATAACTTTAATCATCAAAACATGGCATATACTTGCAAAAAAATTTCGGATCTAATCCAAAAAACCGAATACCAAAAGAAAATGGGATGTAGTAATTATTCACCTTAGCTTTGATATATAAGATGTGAGATTTGAAGTTGATTTGGTTGATTACTTTCCTTCTCTTGAATCCTAGCTTTAATCTTCCTCTTGAGAATAAATATGGTGGCTGGCCTTAGTATTTTTAGTTTGATAAAAATGTGAATGAACGTGATTTCTATTTCCCAAGGGTTTAGGGTATAAGCTCCGTTTATTTCTCATATTGCCTTTCTCATATCCTAACACATTAACTTAGGTTATATCATTTTAGTTTGTACACTAACATGGCATGGCTACCCTTAGCCAATCAATTCTCAACTCATTAATCTCTACATTATTTTATTTAATTTTGTTAATTAAACATTCTAAATAATGTTATAAAAACATGAGGTGTTACAGACTCCCCACCTTAAAGAATTTCGTCCTTGAAATTACGATAAGGTACATAACAAATCAATCAAAGGTAGAACATACCGTTAAACAACTCCGGGTAAGAGTCTCTAATCCTGCTCTCCGTCTCACAGGTACAGTCTCTAGCATCGTCACTCCACTAAACCTTTACTAACTAGACTGTCGTGTTCCTCAACTTCTTTTCATCTCTGGCCACAATCTGAATCGGCTTTCTAACTATAGTCAAATTCGGCTCTACTACTAAATCTTCTAACACTGTAGGTGCTATAGTAGTGTCCGGGTCTCTAACACATTTCCTAAGATGAGAAACATGGAATACATCATGGACTCCAGCCGAACTACTCGGTAACTCTACCCTATAAGTGTGTTTCTCGATACTTTCAACAATACGAAAAGGTCCAACGAATTTAGGTGCTAGCTTCCTTGACTTTCCAAATCTAATCACACCCTTCATCTGTGAAACCTTAATAAACACATAGTCTCCAACCGAGAATTCCAAATCTTTCCTTCTTCTGTCAACATAACTTTTCTACCTAGACTGAGCTTCCTTCATCCTAGCTCGGATCAACTCAATCTTCTCTTTGGCTTCTCTCACCAAATCCGGACCAAGAACCAATCAATCTCCAGTCTCTAACCAACATACGGGAGATTTGCATGGCCTTCCATACAAAGCTTCAAACGGTGCAATCCCAATACTAGTCTGATAACTATTGTTATACGATAACTCGACTAAATGGAGATGGTCTTCCCATGATCCCCCGAAATCCAATACACAAGCTCTTAACAAATCCTCCAAGATTCTGTTAACCCTTTCCGTTTGCCCATCAGTCTGTGGATGGTAAGCGGTACTCATGTTGAGCTTGGTTCCTAATGCTTCCTGTAGACTCTTCCATAACTCACTAGTAAATAAAGAATCTCTATCACTGACAATAAAGAATCTCTATCACCGTCTCGGGTCTCTTCTAATTATTCACCGCCTCAATCTTAGTCGGATCTACAGACAACCCTTTCTCTAAGACTACATGACCAAGGAACTTCACTTCCTTCTTCCAAAAATGACACTTCGAAAACTTAGCCTTCAACTGATTCTCCCTCAACGTTTCAAGCACAACTCCAAGATGAACTTCATGTTCCTTCTCATCCCTAGAGTATATCAAAATATCATCTATGAGGACCAAAACAAATCTGTCTAAGTGCTCTCGGAAAATTCGATTCATCAAATCTACGAAGAATGCCGGCGCATTAGTTAGTCCGAACGACATAACTAACCATTCTTACGATCCATATCTTATCCTAAACGCCGTTAAAGGAATATTATCCTCTGCTACTCTAAACTAATGAAATCCCTTTGCTAAATCCTGTTGAGAGAATACCTTAGCTCCACTTAACTGATCGAACAAATCGTTCAATTCTCGGCAGTGGATATCGGTTCTTTATCGTCTTCTCAATCAACTTACGATAATCGATACATAGCTTTAACGATCCGTCCGACTTCTTAGAAAACACCGAGGCGGCTCCCCAAGGCGAACTAATCGGTCGAATGAAACTCTTGCCTTCCAAATCCACCAATTGCACCTTCAACTCTCTCATTTAAGTGGGTGTCATCCTGCTTGGAGGACTACTCACCGGCTTTGCTTCAGGCACCAAATTAATCCGGAACTCAACGGCTCGTTTCGGTGGTAATCCAACTACCGGCTCAAACACATCAGCAAATTCTGTAACCACAAAGACTCGATGCAACTCATCCTCTAATTCCATGATACCTAATAAAGCATTCACCTCACAACTAGATCTCTATGGTATAAACCATTCGATCACTACAATCCGAGTGACTAAGTGATATCTTCCTATCATGGAAAAATATCCTAGCATCATATTTGTTTAACTAATCCACCCCAAGAATAATCCCAAATCCCACAAAGTCAAACACATGCAAACAACAATCAAAATTATGACCTAGTAAATCAAATTCTAAATGGTCACACCTCATCCCAAGTGTTGTATATCCTCCTATTGGATTTGCAAACCTTAAGGAAGTAACTAAATATGAGGGTTCTAGGTTAAGTTTATCTACTAAACATCGAAAGATAAAAGAATGAGATGCTCCAGTATCAAACAGAACGCTAACAGACATACCGTGAATCTGCAACGAGCCTCGCAGAACAGCCTTCCCTTTTTCCTACACAACTGGCCTTGGAGTTGCAGGCTCTAGTGAATACATCTGTCCCTTTCCATCTCTAGCAGGCTCAGGGCATTTGTTCTTATAATTGCCAATCTGATCAAAATTAAAACATCAAACATTCTTCTTTCCAACAGCTTCTTTTCCCTTTCCTTTTCCACTCCCGGTACGACACTCACTAGCATAGTGTCCCTTCTTATCACATTTGTAACAAACCACTTTAGCCTTTCCTTTCTTCTGTGCTCCTCTCTTCTGAGAATTCTTCTTGTGGAAAAACTTTCTTTTCTAGCCTTGTCCCACCTGGACCTCCTTCATTTTCTTTCTTAAACATGCTAATGCCTCTTCCTACCTTAACGCCATTTCCACCACTACATCACTGGGATCTCTCAAGTGCAGCAAAGTAGCACTAATAAATTCCGGCCTCAAGCCTCTTATAAACTTTTCATTCCTCCTTATCACTGTATCAACCAAAGCATACTCGTACCGGGACAACTCTTCAAACTTTCTTGCATACTTAAGAACAGATATCTCCCCTTGTTCTAGTTCTACAAACTTCCTTACCAATGCCGATTGCGCCATCACCGACATAAACCTTTCATGAAGACTTCTCTTAAACTCCGCCTAAGTCATGGTTTCCTCATCAACACCAGCTACAACAGTATTGCACCAAAATAAAGCAGCTCCTTGAAGCTATCTCGAAGCTAACCTCCTCTTTTGCTCGTCATTCAATCCTAAGTTGGTAAAAATCCTCTCACAATGTAGCAGCCAGTTTTACACCTCGATCGCATCTTTAGTTCCAATGAATGGCTTCCCTCCAAGCCTGGTATAGTCTCTGCTCAAGTTAGCATACTGGTTGACCATTGGAACTTCCTGAACTACACCTCCAACATCATTTCCTCCGACAACTCCAGCTGCAATTCCATCTTGCATCATGTTTACAAAAAACTGATACATGGCTCCCATGTCCACTTGGGGAACCCCAGCACCAACAGTTTCAGCTTGAGCCTGACCGGGACCGCTCCTAGCATTTGGTCGGGCATTTCCATTAGTGGTGGTGCTATCTCCTCCAAGATTAACTCTGCCTCTTATTCCTTTCATATTTGTATTCAAATCTTGTGAGATATAGATGAATAGCCAAACTAAGATAGGAGCCTAGAAATATAGCATATACTTATATATATAGCAAATACAAGTACGTTACTATAGTGTTATCCCATACCACGATCTTAACTCTAATTACTAAGGATTATGCTTTCAAAACCATTTTTAGTTAAAGTATTTCATAAACCATGCTCTGATACCAAGCTGTAACATCCCCTATCAAGAGGCCCAAAACTAAGCACTACAGATGCTGCAGTCATCTATAGTATTAGCTTCTGGCGACTAAATACGGCTATGTTAATGGTGTCAATAATATCAGAAGCACTTGATTATGAAACAAAACACAGATTTCAAAATTAAAATTACTTCATTACATTTAAAACATATGTTCCTTGTTCAACTTACATAATCCCAATACGATCCTAGGCACAGATAAATATACTTATTACAAATACGCCAAGAGCGGTATATGAAGATACCCTCTTGGATGATCAAAGTCATAGAGTCATAATGAACTTAATACAAAACACAGCGGAAATACATCAAAACATAAAACAAAAAACACAACTCCTAAATAGCTATTCGTTTGCCTCCTACAATCCTCAAGTAGCCTTATTCGTCATCCTACTAAACCTGAAAAGACCTTAACCCCTCAGCCTACTCAAATTAATTTTGAGCACCCGAGAGTTTAAGGGAAAAACAAAAACTTCGAGTCAGACATAAATCCTAGTATGAATAATACTATACATCCCGGAATATATATGTTAAGTGAGACCATGCCGCTTAGTGGAACGGGTTTCCCCTCAATAACATCTTTTTAAAACATATCTTTGCAAAACCATTTCCTGCAATCAAAACTGATTAAACACTTTAAAGCATCATTATGTAAACATACATAAGCATCAGGTAATAATGAACTATCTGTTCAAACACATAAGTTTTGTTTGGATAACTTTTAACCTTTGTCTGACTCGGGCCTACCAGAGAATATAATCAAAATTAATCTAACACTGATAGCTATTCTTCTTTTGGATTATCTATCCTTAACTACCTGTGAAATACTTCACTTCTGGACTATGTTTCCTTAACTGTATGTTAAATACTTCTCTTTTGGACAGTCTGTCCCTAACTTAATCATCTCCCAGGTCTTCCTAATCCTAATGGTTTTTCAGGCTCACCAATAACCTTCTTGTATACAAACATATATTCCTTTTAGTGTGTAATCATAATTTTAGTCTACCTATGACAAAGCCCTACACACTGGAATTTTGGACAACAATTAGCTGGGGCTAAGAGCTAATGTATAGGGCGCGACCCCATACTAGTCTCATCTGGTATTCTAATATCTGAGTCATTTTCACTTAAGAATCCCCTCCCATAATTTTTCTTGAAAACATTTTCAAAATGATTTAAAATCTTTAAATCAAATTTAAACAAGGAAAAGTATAAAATCTATATGCTTTAATCAAAATCGTATCACCATGTTATATGTATCTTCTTTATTCAAATCTTAGTTGATGGAAACATTTTGACACTTGAAAGAACCTCTTTCTAAATCTTTGAAAGTACCTCTTTCCAAAACCAAGTGAAAACCTTTTAATTACCTAGGCCAATATGCCAAAATCTTAACTTCCGAAACCATTCATCAAACCTTTCGAAACCATTAAAAAGTAAACCTTTCGAAAGCAATGAAACTTTGGGAATCCTTCTTTAAAACATTGCTTTAGAAAAATCTTGGAAAACCTTCCATCTCAACCTTTCGAAACCATTGAATAAAAACCTTTAGAAATCATTCATCAAACCTTTCGAAACTAATGCACTAAAACCTTTCAAAACCATTCATTAAACCTTTCGAAATCATTCAACTAAACCTTCCAAAATCATTGAACTTAAACCCTTCAAAATCATTCAAATTAAACCTTTTGAAGTCATTGAACTTAAACCTTTCGAAATCATTGAAGTTAAACCCTTCGAAATCATTCAACTTAAACCTTTCGAAGACTTACTGGGTTCAATTTAAAACAATTGGAAAACCTTCTTTTAAAACATTTCGACTTCATTGGAAGCAACCTTTCGACTTTGTCGGAAGGTCTGCTTCAAAAGCTTTAAAACATTTTATTTAAAACAACAGGCCACTGCCTTTAAAACAACTCCCTCAAAAGCTTGGGTTGTTATTCAGTTTATAAAACAAGGGTAAATCACCTAAGTCGAAAGCTTCTTTTCGAAAGCATGGAGAAGCAGCTAGTTTTAAAATAAGTAAACTTTTCGTCTTTGTCGAAAGGTTCAAAACAAAACAAAATGGCAGTAACCCTTCGACTATGTCGGAATGTAACGACCCACTATTTTGGACCATTTAAATTAACAATAATCCACACATGTCTGACTTGAATAATTCAAAATAACAGATTGTAATAAAATTTGGAGCAAATAAAATCAAATATAGAATCACCGACACAGAATATCAGAATAACTCGCAGCAGAAATAAAATACCATAGTAGTTCATGAAGCTACTATATACAACTCTCAAAACATATACAAAGTCTCATAGTCAAAATAAATATAATAGAAGTCAGGATACATAAATCAATAATACCGAGACAATACTAAATAAGAAATAACTGGAATAGAAGTCGATGAACCGATAGATAAATAAGCTCCAACAGATCTCTAGCTCCAGAAGGTGAATCCAAAGCTGTGATTCTCAGGTTGACCCGAGCGTAAAGTAAAACACAAAACACTCGAGTCAGGACATATATACTTATACAATGTAAACCAACTCAAGTGAACTGTAATAGCAATGCATAATAACTTAAAGGATGCTTGGGATCGCCCATCCTTTAAGGATCCATAAAACCACCAATTTAATTACATCCCGTGGTTAAAATTCCAAAATGGTAATTTATAATTCGAAATCAAATATCATTACAAATCCATTTCAAAATATCAAAATATTTCAAATCAAATTATTCCATTTAAATCATTTAAAAATGAAGTTATTATATTTAATAGTCAATATTAAATTCTCAAAATTTTACCATTTCAGAATTCATTCATTCACTTAAATTTATTAAAACAGTGAAATTTCAACTTTTGCAGCATTTAGAAAATGCTACGGAAAGTTATGTTTAAAAACAATTCAATTAGCAAAAGATAGCATTTAGATGCTGTAATAGGTTTAGATTTCAAATAAAACTTTAGTTAAATTCAGCAACTACATCACTTAGTTCATTTATATCAATTACAGCATTTAGAAAATGCTGTAATATCTTTAACTATAGAAATGATAGCATTTCAGGAATGCTGTCAATTTAAATTCCAAACTTTCACTACAATTTCATAAACAATTAAAATTTATTTAAATCCATTTTAACTTATAAAAATCATATTTTCTTACTTTAAAAACAATCATTTAAATAACCCTTAATTTATGATTTTACAAAGTGGAAGTTTCACAAACAATTATCAAATCTTTAATAATTCACTTATAAAATAAATGTAAAATTTATAATATGTCATTTACTTAACATTTTAATTAAGTTTACCATTTCATAATTTTATTTAAATTCCATTTTATTTTCTTAACTTAACTTTTATTTTAAAAACACTTTCACATTTTCCAAGTTAATTATACTACAAATTTCAACTTTTAAACATTTATTTATTTAACTATTTTTAATTTATAGAAAAATCAATAACACTATATAAAATCATTTTAAATTAAAATAAAAATCAAATTATCATAATATTTACATTTTTAACATAGTTTATAATTTCAAGAAAATATATATATTAACCACGGGTCTGTATATAAATTTTTCTAACCTAAGTCAAATGATATGGATAATATATCATTTCAATCCGTAATTTACAAAAGAAAATCCGGGTTTTATCATTTCAAACCCGCAATCCCAAGTTAAATGAAATAAATAAAAACTGTTCAGGCCTATCATTTCAGCCCATAACGATTTTTCCCTATTCTAAAGTCCGTTCGGGTATGTATCATTTCAACCCATAGTTAATCTAATCTACAGGGAACTTGCAGTGTGATAAACAGATATAAATGAACAGTATACAATATATAACAGTAACAGATGAGATGACAAGTAAATTAACAAGTTTAACATCATATAATTAAATCATCACAGGCAGTTATAACATATCATAATATTCTACACATTCAATTGTTGTCGCTTCACATTTGTATAAGTATAAAATGTCGTGTGAGATTTACTCACCTCTTTTACTGGAGACGTAAGTTCAAAAGACACAACAAAAACCAGAACATAATGACAAAGCTACGAACTTGAGTGGAGAGCGAGATCCAAGTTATAGATCTTGTGTTACAACCCAAAAACAAAACCAAAATAATAGTTAAAAATCAATACGATTGAATTTGAATAACTTTGAAACAAAAAGCAGTTTGAATACGAAACTTTTTGCCTTGCTTTCTCTACTTATTTGCATGGCCTAGGGGATCAATTAGGTCAGGTTTGGCATGACTTTGGCTCAGGTTTGAACATAGGAATGTATGGCATAAAGGCTAGAACAAATGGAGGAAGTTACAACACAGGATGGTGAAGAGGTTTTAGGCAACAAAGAGGAGTTTTGGTTCATCAAAGAGGCTCCGCCATGGGGTGTTTGGGGTTGGCCAGTGGAGTGTGGGTCAGGTCAGAGGATAGAGGGGTGTGTGGTGGTCTAGTTAGAGGGGGTGGCGGCGGCCAAAGGTGGTGGTGGTGGTGGAAAATGAAGTGGTGATGCAAATAGTGGTCACAACATTGTTTTTAAGGCCTAGGTTGCATTTTTGAGGGGTTTGGTCACCATGGTGGATTCGGCCATGGTCATGACCTGGAGTATAGTTGGTGATGATGGCAGGTAAGAGGTGTAGGAGGTGGTGGCCGTGGATACGAGGAGGAGGAAGTGCAAAATAATCCAAGAAACAAGGCAAAAACCATGAAAAATGAGAAGAAGAAGAAGGAAAATGTAGCCATTACCAAATTTATTTGCAAGCCATGAATAGAATGAGGAACTAATGTTTTTTTGCAGGAATGAGCACTGGAATACATGGCCAAACAAAGTAATACACAGCCAAAAAAAGTAAATGAGGAGTTGTGGCAATTGAAAGGACATATGAGATGAAAAGACTTCAGTTTCTAAAGCATTTTAAACTCTTTCATATATCCTCTTTTTAATAAATCAAATAAAACTAATATAAAATCAGAAATTAACTATTAAAACCGAAACAAAATAATATGAAATAAAAATTAATAATTAATTTTAAAGAAAATGGAAAAAGAATATAAGAAATTACTTAAAAATTGAAAACAGTGTCCAGAAATTACTAATAAACCACCGTTAACTTTGGAAAAATATCTACTTCATTTTAAAAATATTCTAAAGCAAAAATTTGAAATAAATAATTCATTTATCATTTATGAAGTGAAATAAATAATTAAATTTATAGAAAATAGAAAAAGAATTAAAGAAATTGCTTAAAAATTGGAAACAGGGTTCAAAAACTACAAATAAATTATCACTAGCCTTAGAAAAATTTCTACTTCATTCTAAAACAAACAAAAGTCACATAAATAAGATAAATGGGAACAAAACAAAGTGAGAATGAGAAAAAAATAAGATCCTAAGGAAATAGAAAAATAAATAAAGAATTTCTTTAATTAATTGAACTAGGAATTAAAATTCGTAAACAAAATTACAACTGACACTGGAAAATGTCAATTACACTTAAAATGTTTTAAAACCAAAATATATACATAACAAGTTATTTTACCCATATAAATATAAATTAGAACATTACATGACCAACTAAAATATTATTTATATAATTAAAAATAAACAATTTTGTTAAATACAGCAAATTACACTTAATAGTTAGAAAGGCATAACTTTCACAATATTAATCAGATTTTAACGAAACGAAAAGCATTATTCTTAAAATTTTATTTACTTTCATAATAAAAGATAAAATTCAAATTTTCAAACTTTCAAATTTTTAAATTTAAAAGTCAGAGTTTGACCATATCGACCAAAATTCACTTTTCTGGAAAAATTTTCTATTTAGTCATGTTTGGAATTCTAATTCATATCAAAATCAAATTTTATATTTAAAATATTTAAAATTATCCATTAAATAAATAAAATAAAGTTTTTAAATCAAGAAATTCAATTTAAAATAATTAAAATATACAATTAAAATAATCACAAAATACAGGGTTGTTACATTGTCCCCCACTCAAATCTTTTCGTCCTCGAAAAGGAATTTTTTTTGGAGAAACAACTAGGCAGAACAATAGGTTGGAAGACATCCCCGAAAAGAAGGTAGGGGAATAGGGATAACTAGGAAGGAAAATAGGAGAATAGGAATATCTAGGAAGGAAAATGGGTTGAAAGACAAGGATGAGCCATTAATTAAAATTGTTGGTTAAAGAGGTAAAAATATTTAAAACACTTTTAAATCCTTTAGAAAGGAGATAACTGATAAAAGTATCCTTTATATAATATTTTATCAAAATACTTTTATAACTCGATGTCTTAACAAGTTTATCCTCGTTCCTGCAGACTCTAGCAGTGCGTTGATCAGGCGCAAAGCTAGAATTCTCCAGGTACTTAGTAGACTTGTTTCAACACCCAGTGAAAATACTGGAAAAACTTTTAAAAACAGATATGGAAAGTACAATCCAAACAAAAACAAACAAAACTTTTGCCTAACCATGGTTCGCAGATACACAATGGTTACGCCTGGATCCCCCAGGAAACAATTCATATCCGTAAGCTTTCTCAGCCCTGCGAGTTATGCCATGATGACTAGTAGAATGCAGGATACACAATGGTTACGCCTGGATCCCCCATGAAACAATCCGTACCCCTGGGCCATCTCAGTCAGGCGGTTTCGCTACTAATGTGACCTACATAGATGCAGGATACACAATGGTTACGCCTGGATCCCCCAGGAAACAATCCGTACCCCTAGGCCATCTCAGCCAGGCAGTTGCGCTATGCAATCGCGCTCGTAAGACCATGGGTAACGCCAAGGAATTCGATGGACACTCGAGTATCATATCCGGAAAACAAAAAATCAGAGAAATATCGATAGAATGAATCCACAATGTGGCCACAAAGAGGATATCAAGCAGAAGGCACTTTCCATATCTTTACTTTGAAAATATGTATCATATAGTACCTTTTCAAATCACTTTCAAATATCGTACCAAACCAAATTTTTGTATAAGTTCGATAACTCCGAAATCAAGTATTTAGTCAAATACAAGGTTCTCAATTTCAATTTGTTTTAATATCAATACAGTTTTCAAAATCATATATAATTCCACCAAATTATTTCTTCTCAATTTAAATATCTTCAGTTTCAAAGTTTCCAAAATAATAGTTTTGGAGAATAATCCAAGTTTCTAAATCAATATAATTTTAGTCAAACAATTCATTTCCAAAATCAATGGTTTTCAAAATCATCTTATACTTACATAAAGTTCATCTTATATAAGGATCAAAATTTTTCAAAAATAATAAATTTCGCTGCATGAAGAGCCATATGGGATTGAACATCTTTTCTTTATAAAAGATTTTTTTAATTTAGAATAGTTTTGTATATAAAATAGTTTGTATGTAAAATAGAATAAAATAGTTTGTTTAAAAAGAACAAAAGAAAAATAGTTTTGAAAAATGGTTTTAAATTGATAGTAGTTTTTCATAAAAGAAAAATTCCAATTAAATTACAAAGATATCCAACCCAACAACTTCCAATTTCAGCGGCAAGTATATCAATGATATTAGAATATAAGATGTACATATGTCATCATTTCGCAAAATCACATTCGATCACTCACTCGATCACACAAGTTCGCTTTCGAACTAGTATTGTCCATTCGACTTCCCTAATGCGGATTTCGATATGGTTTCTCGACTAGAAACCATCAGTCTCCTTGCATAGCCATATACTATGATAGAGAATTCTAGAATCAAGCCCAAAATCCATATCAAATATTCGCCATCAAGAATCAAATGAAAAATCCTAACACGAAATGGTGTAATTCACCTCGAACCTGTGTACCCAAACTTGGATCAATTTAATTATGCGAATAAAACAGCATACGTACAACTTATGTATCTATTCCAACTTTTTAAATATATAGTTTCATAAAGATGTTACTAAGTTAAACATTTAAACTAAATTTTATTCAAAATATTTTGAAGACCAAATTCTTCTCAAACATTTCAAATATAAATTTCATATTAGAAAAAATTCAAAATAGGGTTATTCATTTACTTAACAAAACAGTTTCAACTTATTTAAATCATATTACTACATATTTAAACCTACATACCAAACATACATACTTTATACTTTTCAAAATTTCTCAGCTTTGAAAAAGTTAACCTTGATTTGGAAGTGCTCGAACCTTCAAAATAGTTGAAGAAATCATATTTCAATCCAAGAGTTGGAAATCACCAACAAATCAGTAAATCAATTCCAAAAGATAGGGTTATATCAAATCAAATCCAAAACCCAAGGACTGAATACCGGCTCATTTCAAATTGTTCAAATATATATACATATATCTTTCAAATATCACATCACACTTTGGAATTTGAAATCAAAATTAGTTTCACAAGTCACCCACATAACAAAGCTACCGAAGTGGCCTCTCCCCCACTCTGAAACTCGAAAATCAATGTCGATGATGCATGCATTCATCACCGAAATTATTTTCCAGCGACATAAGTGGGTTCTGGACTTCTCTTTTCTCGAAAACTTCTTTTGAAATTTCTTCGAAATCATTTGAAACACATTAAAATCATTTGAAACATTTCATATTCGGAAAATACTTTCAAATCATATTATTTATTATTTCAAAATCTTAAACTAGTTCCAAAATGCCAGAGTTGAATCACTCAAATTCAGATTCAAAACCTTCAGTTATAAATCATTTTATATGAAACCATTTCTTATATAAATTTCAAAATTTCAAATCCATTCAAAACTTTAAATTCTCAATTTTAAAATGGTATATAATCCTTATCGAAAACATTTCACTTAATATATAAAATATGGTCATCCTTATCAAAATAACAACTACGATGAATACAAAAATTTCAAAAGACAATCAACTACAAATTTTCCAATGGATGATTCAAGGATGGATTTCAAAACAAAACAGAGATTCAAATTTAGAGGAACTCTAATCAAATAGAATTCTAAATCAAAGATAAGCTCAAACGAAGATAAGATAATTAAATTACCAAATAGAAGATGGATAAGCTCATATAAATCGCAGGCGACGTTAACCGGTCAACCGTGACTTTAGGAATAATCGATGCGAAAATCTAAGGCAAATCGACCTTCGATCGCCAGAGATAGAATCCAGGTATAGCAGAAGATAGAAAACATCGTAAACCGAGGATACAGAAATCTCCGGTGAATCAATGCCAATTATAAGGGAGTTTCACCCTTTTATAAATCATTCAAAGATTGGCGGAATCGCCACCTTATAAAGGTCATTCAAAGTGGAGTTATGGAATGCTCCAAAAATCAAAAAGTATAATTAGGGGAGACAAGAATGGATTTCAGAACAAGTGGGAGCGTTCCAAAATTCAAAGGAATCCTAATCGAAGAAAATCCCAACCAAGATAGAAGTTCAGAATTTTTTAAGGAAATCCTAATCAAAGAAATTACTACCAAGGTGGATACGAAAGGGACAAAGTCCAGAAAATTTTCTTTCAAAACAAGAAAATTTTATATCAAAATAATCTTTAAAAATCCTTTAAAAATCATTTGAAAATCATTTTATACTTCGAAAATACGTTCTCTCACAAGGGAATGAT
Source organism: Allium fistulosum (assembly GCA_030737815.1). NCBI lineage: Eukaryota > Viridiplantae > Streptophyta > Magnoliopsida > Asparagales > Amaryllidaceae > Allium > Allium fistulosum. Next base: position 1,417,580,402 of record CM060901.1, on the reverse strand, counting down.
TCTGAGATTGATTTCACTCATTCTAGGGTATTTCTACCCTATCTCTAATGAGTTTTTGCTCCGCAGGCTAAGGTTTGCCTAAAACTTGGCTTTGATACCAAATGTAATGACCCACTATTTTGGACCATTCAAATTAACAATAATCCACACATATCTGACTTGAATAATTCAAAATAACAAATTGTAATAAAATTTGGAGCAAATAAAATCAAATACAGAATCACCGACATAGAATATCAGAATAACTCACAGCAGAAATAAAATACCATAGTAGTTCATGAAGCTACTATATACAACTCTCAAAACATATACAAAGTCTCATAGTCAAAATAAATATAATAGAAGTCAGGATACATAAATCAATAATACCGAGACAATACTGAATAAGAAATAACTGGAATAGAAGTCGATGAACCGATAGATAAATAAGCTCCAACAGATCTCTAGCTCCAGAAGGTGAATCCAAAGCTGTGATTCTCAGGCTGACCCGAGCGTAAAGTAAAACACAAAACACTCGAGTCAGGACATATATACTTATACAATGTAAACCAACTCAAGTGAACTGTAATAGCAATGCATAATAACTTAAAGGATGCTTGGGATCGCCCATCCTTTAAGGATCCATAAAACCACCAATTTAATTACATCCCGTGGTTAAAATTCCAAAATGGTAATTTATAATTCGAAATCAAATATCATTACAAATCCATTTCAAAATATCAAAATATTTCAAATCAAATTATTCCATTTAAATCATTTAAAAATGAAGTTATTATATTTAATAGTCAATATTAAATTCTCAAAATTTTACCATTTCAGAATTCATTCATTCACTTAAATTTATTAAAACAGTGAAATTTCAACTTTTGCAGCATTTAGAAAATGCTATGGAAAGTTATGTTTAAAAACAATTCAATTAGCAAAAGACAGCATTTAGATGCTATAATAGGTTTAGATTTCAAATAAAACTTTAGTTAAATTTAGCAACTACAGCACTTAGTTCGTTTTAGCCATTTAGTTCATTTATATTAATTACAGCATTTACAAAATGCTGTAATATCTTTAACTTTAGAAATGATAGCATTTCAGGAATGCTGTCAATTTAAATTTCAAACTTTCACTACAATTTCATAAACAATTAAAATTTATTTAAATCCATTTTAACTTATAAAAATCATATTTTCTTACTTTAAAAACAATCATTTAAATAACCCTTAATTTATGATTTTACAAAGTGGAAGTTTCACAAACAATTATCAAATCTTTAATAATTCACTTATAAAATAAATGTAAAATTTATAATATTTCATTTACTTAACGTTTTAATTAAGTTTACCATTTCATAATTTTATTTAAATTCCATTTTATTTTCTTAACTTAACTTTTATTTTAAAAACACTTTCACATTTTCCAAGTTAAGTTATACTACAAATTTCAACTTTTAAACATTTATTTATTTAACTATTTTTAATTTATAGAAAAATCAATAACACTTTATAAAATCATTTTAAATAAAAATAAAAATCAAATTATCATAATATTTACATTTTTAACATATTTTATAATTTCAAGAATATATATATATATATTAACCACGGGTCTGTATATAAATTTTTCTAACCTAAGTCAAATGATACAGATAATATATCATTTCAATCCGTAATTTACAAAGGAAAATCTGGGTTTTATCATTTCAAACCCGCAATCCCAAGTTAAATGAAATAAATAAAAACCGTTCAGGCCTATCATTTCAGCCCATAACGATTTTTCTCTATTCTAAAGTCCGTTCGGGTATGTATCATTTCAACCCATAGTGAATCTAATCTACATGGAACTTGCAGTGTGATAAACATATATAGATGAACAGTATACAATATATAATAGTAATAGATGAGATGACAAGTAAATTAACAAGTTTAACATCATATAATTAAATCATCACAGGCAGTTATAACATATCATAATATTCTACACATTCAATTGTTGTCGCTTCACATTTGTATAAGTATAAAATGTCGTGTGAGATTTACTCACCTCTTTTGCTGGAGACGTAAGTTCAAAAGACACAACAAAAACCAGAACATAATGACAAAGCTACGAACTTGAGTGGAGAGCGAGATCCAAGTTATAGATCTTGTGTTACAACCCAAAAACAAAACCAAAATAATAGTTAAAAATCAATACGATTGAATTTGAATAACTTTGAAACAAAAAGCAGTTTGAATACGAAACTTTTTGCCTTGCTTTCTCTACTTGTTTGCATGGCCTAGGGGATCAATTAGGTCAGGTTTGGCATGACTTTAGCTCAGGTTTGAACATAGGAATGTATTGCATAAAGGCTAGAACAAATGGAGGAAGTTACAACATAGGAAGGTGAAGAGGTTTTAGGCAACAAAGAGGAGTTTTGGTTCAACAAAGAGGCTCTGCCATGGGGTGTTTGGGGTTGGCCAGTGGAGTGTGGGTCAGATCAGAGGCTAGAGGGTTGTGTGGTGGTCTAGTCAGAGGTGGTGGTGGCGGTCAAAGGTGGTGGTGGTGGAAAATGAAGTGGTGATGCAAATAGTGTTCACAACATTGTTTTTAAGGCCTAGGTTGCATTTTTGAGGGGTTTGGTCACCATGGTGGGTTCGACCATAGTCATGACCTGGAGTATAGTTGGTTATGATGGCAGGGAAGAGGTGTAGGAGGTGGTGGCCGTGGATACGAGGAGGAGGAAGTGCAAAATAATCCAAGAAACAAGGCAAAAACCATGAAAAATGAGAAGAAGAAGAAGGAAAATGTAGCCATTACCAAATTTTTTTGCAAGCCATGAATAGAATGAGGAACAAATGTTTTTTTGCAGGAATGAGCACTAGAATACATGGCCAAACAAAGTAATACACAGCCAAAATAAGTAAATGAGGAGTTGTGGCAATTGAAAGGACATAGGAGATGAAAAGACTTCAGTTTCTAAAGCATTTTAAACTCTTTCATATTTCCTCTTTTTAATAAATCAAATAAAACTAATATAAAATCAGAAATTAACTATTAAAACCGAAACAAAATAATATGAAATAAAAATTAATAATTAATTTTAAAGAAAATGAAAAAAGAATATAAGAAATTACTTAAAAATTGAAAACAGTGTCCAGAAATTACAAATAAACCACCGTTGACTTTGGAAAAATATCTACTTCATTTTAAAAATATTCTAAAGCAAAACTTTGAAATAAATAATTCATTTATTATTTCTAAAGTGAAATAAATAATTAAATTTAGAGAAAATAGAAAAATAATTAAAGAAATTGCTTAAAAATTGGAAACAGGGTTCAAAAACTACAAATAAATTATCACTAGCCTTAGAAAAATTTCTACTTCATTCTAAAACAAACAAAAGTCACATAAATAAGATAAATGAGGAACAAAACAAAGTGAGAATGAGAAAAAAATAAGATCATAAGGAAATATAAAAATAAATAAAGAATTTCTTTAATTAATTGAACTAGGAATTAAAATTCGTAAACAAAATTACAACTGACACTGGAAAATGTCAATTACACTTAAAATGTTTTAAAACCAAAATATATACATAACAAGTTATTTTACCCATATAAATATAAATTAGAACATTACATGACCAAATAAAATATTATTTATATAATTAAAAATAAACAATTTTGTTAAATACAGCAAATTACACTTAATAGTTAAAAAGGCATAACTTTCACAATATTAATCAGATTTTAACGAAACGAAAAGCATTATTCTTAAAATTTTATTTACTTTCATAATAAAAGATAAAATTCAAATTTTCAATCTTTCAAATTTTCAAATTTAAAAGTCAGAGTTTGACCATATCGACCAAAATTCACTTTTCTGGAAAAATATTCTATTTAGTCATGTTTGGAATTCTAATTCATATCAAAATCAAATTTTATATTTAAAATTATCCATTTAAATAAATAAAATAAATTTTTTAAATCAAAAAATTCAATTTAAAATAATTAAAAATATAAAATTAAAATAATCACAAAATACAGGGTTGTTACACGGAAGGTTTCAAAACAAAATAGTGATAAAATGGCAGTAAGCTTTTGAGTGTGTCGAAAGTTTTAAAACCTTTATTTTAAACATTTGACCTAGTCGAAAGCAACCAAGTTGAAAGCTCTTATTCGAAAGCAAAGCAGGTGATTCTTTGGCTTATAAAACAAACATACTTCTACCCCTTTGGCAACCAACCTTTCGACTAAGAACCCTTCGACTCTGTCCGATTCATTACGTACCAAGTAACTTGATACCATATGCATTGGTTTGACCTTGTCGAAAGCTTTGAACATCTCGACCTTGTCGGAAGGTCTAGATCGGAAGATTTAATACCAAAATTGGCTGAAACATGCCAAAAATATGATTTCTTTGTTTTTAACTTAAAATGGATAATTTTCAACTAACCTGCCTTTATTTGTCAAATTCTCATTAGTTAACAAATACTTTTAAGAAAAGTACTGCCACTATTTTTCAGAATTAAATAATCATTTTATTTTATGAAATACCACTTGTCCTTAATTAAATATATAAAACATTTAAGTCACATACCTAAAATAATTTTATATATTCAACAAATATATAAGTCAGAAAATTATGAAAATTGAAACACATCTCTAAAATATCGTTTCTGACCTATATTTAAAATTTCAAGGAATTTGGATGTCATCTAATAGGGTTTCCATATCAAACATATCATAAAAACTAACATGAACATATATAATTCATCCACAAGCAAATATATAACTTTAATCATCAAAACATGGCATATACTTGCAAAAACATTTCAGATCTAATCAAAAAAACCGAATACCATAAAAAATATGATGTAGTAATTATTCACCTTAGCTTTAAGATATAAGATGTGAGATTTGATGTTGGTTTAGTTGATTACTTTCCTTCTCTTGAATCCTAGTTTTAATCTTCCTCTTGAGAATGAAATGGTGGCCGACCTTTGTATTTTTAGTTTGATAAAAATGAGAATGAACGTGAGTTCTATTTCCCAAGGGTTAAGGGTATAAGATCCACCTATTTCCCATATTTCCCTTCTCATATCTTAACACATTAACTTAGGTTATTTCATTTTAGTTTGTACATTAACATAGCATGGCTACCCTTAGCCAATCAATTCTCAACTCATTAATCTCTACATTATTTTATTTAATTTTGTTAATTAAACATTCTAAATAATGCTATAAAAATATGGGGTGTTAAACGATTCCTCTCATTCTAAACTTGTCTTCTCTTAAATAAAGGATTGTAACCCTAGTTTGTAAATCAATTTGGGAATTTAGAGAAATAAAGGCTTTGAAGTTGGAAAAAGGGAAGTTTCAATTACTTTATGCTTTTTTACTATTTCATTTTAGCTTGCTAGATTCACTTCTATATTCCAGGTTTAATCTCTATCGAAAGGCTCTTATCAACACAATCGATACCTCTTCAGGCCCCCAATAACTTCTGTAACCCATTCAAAGTTATTTACTCTGTGATCTAAAGCCTTCGACAAGGTCGAAGCCTATCCTCTAAACATCAAAGCCTTAAATTATTGATTCAAACCCAAAGAAGTTATACCCCCAGCTTTCGACAAGGTCTAAACCTATCTCAAATCTACTAAAGCTTAAGATTTCCCACCTAAACTTAAGAAAGATAAACCCCCAAGCTTTCGACAAGGTCGAAACCTCCCATCCTGCTTAATAACCAATATCTAAGCCAATCTACAGCTTTAGGCCTCCATCCAGGTTGAGACCTATCTAAGAAAACTTAACTCAGGGTATATCAATCAGATCGAAAGGAAGGCTTTCGAAGGAAATATCATAACTACCCAACTGGATCGAAAGATCACTTAACCCATAATCCAACCCTTTTGACACAGTCGAAAGGCTTGCTTGAGAAATATCATTAAATAAAGCCTAATCGAAAGGCAGTTCTAAAAGGATTCACACCTTCTTTTTTGCACTACTTATATAAAGGATTATTCACCTTTCTTAGCATCATTTTGGGGTGTTGACAAGAAATCTTGTTAACAAATACTTTGGTCAACAAAGAGGGCATCGTCATATGTCGCTCTTGGCGTAATATTGTAACAACTATATTTTATCTGAACCTGGGATAGCGATCGGATTATGTAATTTTAATGTGAAACATGTGTCTTAAAATGTAATCAGAAAAATATTGTTTTTTTAATTTGTGATTTTGTTTCATATTCATTTGCTTCTGATATTATGAATACCATTAACATAGCCATATTTAGTTGTCGGAAGTTAATACTATGGATGGCTACAGCATCTGTAGCGCTTAGCTTTGGGCCTCTAGATAGGGGATGTCACAGTTGAGAATTTTCAGGTTTTAGTAGGTGGACGGATGAAGCTTTCGGAGATGAGCAGGAGGCTGATGCTAGCTATATTTAAGAGTTGTTTTGTTTTATTTTTGTTGTGTTGTATTAAGTCTGTTATGACTATTTAGTACTCTGGTCAACCAATGGGGCATCTTCATATGTCGCTCTTGGCGTATTTATGTAATAATTATATTTGACCTGAACCTGAGAAACGATTGGGATTATGTAACTTGGATATGAAATATTATTTTAAAATGTAATCAGAAAAGTGTTTTAATCTATGATGATTTTACTTCATATTCAAGTGCTTGTGATATTATAGATATCATTAACATTACCGTATTTGGTCACCGGAAGTTAATACTATGGATGACTGCAGCATCTGTGGCGCTTAGCTTCGGGCCTCCAGATAGGGGATGTTAAAACTTGGTATTAGAGCATAGGTTTGTGAAAAAACTTTAAACTAAAATGATTTTTGAAAACATAATCCTAAGGAATTAGAGATAAGATCGGGGTATGGGATAACACTATAGTAACGTATTTGTATTTTCTATATATAAGTATACGCTATATTTATATTACCGTATCCCTCTTAGGATATTCTTCTGTATCTTATGAGGCTTGAATACATATATGGATGCTAGAAGTTGAAGAGTTAACCTTGGAGTGGGAAGCACCACAACTAATGGAAATGCCAGACCAAATACGAGAAGGAACCAAGGTTAGGCACAAGCTTGAAATATGGGTGCTGGAGTCCTACAAGTTGACATGGGAGCAATGTATCAGTTCTTTATCAACATGGTGCAGGCGGGAATTGATGTTGGAGTAGTCGGAGGAAATGCTGGAGGGGGAACCAAGAAGCTCCAGTGGTGAATAACTATGCTATTCTATGTAGAGATTTTGCTCGGCTAGGAGGAAAGCTATTTATTTGTATTGAAGATGCAATCGAAGTGGAGAACTGGTTAATTCATTGTGAGAGGATTTTCGTTGATTTAGGGCTCAACGATGAGTAGAAAAGGAGACTTGCTTCTAGAAAGCTTCAAGGGGCAGCACTGTTTTGGTGGAACAGTGTGACAGTTGGAGTCAACGAGGAGAATATGACTTAGGCTGAGTTCAGGAGGAGGTTTGAGGAAAGGTTTATATTAAAAATTGCTAAGTTCACTCTACTTTGGAAGTTTGCCGAGTTGGAGCAGGGGCATATGATTATGCTCGAGTATGCGACAAGGTTTGAGGAGCTAGCGAGATATGGCTATGCTACGACTAATACTATGATTAAGAGGAATGAGAAGTTCATCAGGGGGTTGAACTTTGAGCTTGCTAAGGCCATGTTACAGCATATTACGGATCCAAGTGATGTGGTTGTTGAGATGGCCTTGAGGAATGAAGATATGCAAGCTTTTCTTGAAAGAAATAAGGTTAAAAAAGCTCAAGGAGGGCAGAGTCAGAAGAGAAAGTTTTTCCACAAGAAAGGAGCTCAGAAGGGTCAAGCTGCTAAGAAGGGAAAGGTGGAAGTGGTCTGTTACAAGTGTGACAAGAAAGGACACTATGCCCATGAGTGCCGGACAGGCAAGGGAAAGAAAGATGCTATGAAGAAAGGAATAAAGTGTTTCAATTATGATCAGATTGGGCACTATAAGAACCAGTGCAAGGAGCCAGCCAAGGATGGGAAAGGAAAGATGTTTGCGTTGGAACCAGCTACCTCGAGACCAACAGTAGAGGAAAGGGGAAAAGCTGTGTTGGTAGGTACGCTTTTGATTTATGGTGTTTCAGTTAGAGTTCTATTTAATATTGGTCCATCACATTCTTTTATATCTCATTGGTTGGTAGATAAGCTTAACCTAGAACCCTCATACTTAGTTACTTCCTTAAGGGTTGCAAATCCGATAGGAGGGTATGCGACACTTGGGATGATGTGTGACCACCTAGAGATTGAATTGTTAGGCCATACCTTTGTTTGCAGTTTGCACGTGTTTGATTTCGTAGGGATCGGAATTTTTTGGGTATGGATTGGTTAAATAAATACGATGCTATGATATTTTGCCATGATAGGAAATATCGCTTAGACACCTTGACTGTAGTGATCGGATAGTATACTCCGTAGAAAACCCTAGTTTTGAGGTTAATGCCTTGTTGGGTGTTAGAGGTAGAAGATGAGTTGAATCGAGTTTTCATGGTTAGAGGATTTGCAGATATCTTTGAACCTGTAATGGGACTACCGTCGAAACGAGCTATCGAATTTCGGAAAGACTTGGTACCAGGAGCAGAACCAGTGAGTAAACCACCAAGCAGGATGACACCTACCGAGATGAGGAAGCTGAAGGTGCATTTGGTGGATTTGGAAGGCAAGAATTTTATCAGGCCAAGTAGTTCACCTTGGGGAGTAGCCGCAGTGTTTGCTAAGAAATCGGACGAATCGTTAAGGCTGTGTATCGATTACCATACATTGAATGAGAAGACGATAAAGAATCGATATCCATTGCCTAGAATGATGATTTGTTCAATCAGTTGAGCGGAGCCAAGGTATTTTATCAGTTGGATTTAGCAACAGGGTTCCATCAGCTTAGAGTGGCAGAAGATAGTACTCCGTTGACGACATTTAGAACTATATATAGATCGTACGAATGGTTAGTGATGCCGTTCGGGCTAACTAATGCGACAACATTCTTTATAGATTTGACGAACCAAATTTTCCAAGAGCACTTGGATAGGTTCGTGTTGGTATTTATAGATGATATTTTGATATGCTCTAAGATATAAGGGAGCATGAAGTTCATCTTAGAGTGGGGCTTGAGATGCTGAGGTGACATCTGCTGAAGATGAAGTTTTCAAAGTGTCATTTCTGGAAGAAGGAAGTGAAGTTTCTTAGTCATTAGTCTCAGAGAAAGGATTGTCTGTAGATCTGACTAAGATCGAAGCAGTGAAGAATTGGAAAAGACCAGAGACTATGACTGAGATAAAGAGTTTTCTTGGATTAGCTGGGTATTATCGAAGATTAATAAAGGATTTCTCATAGATAGCAGCATCGATGACTAAGCTAACGCGAAAAGATGTGAAGTTCGTTTGGACCGATAAGTGTGAGGAGGCATTCCAGAAGATGAAACACTTATTGACGAATGCACCTGTGTTAGTTTTTCTGGAAGGAAATCAGGATTTAGTGGTATATACAGATGCATGTGGAATAGTGTTAGGATCTGTGTTAATGCAAAGAGGTAAAGTGATTGCCTATGCTTCTCGATAGCTTAGACCGCATGAGTTGAGATACCCGATGCATGATTTGGAGTTGGCTGCGGTGATCTTTGCATTGACGATTTTGAGGCATTATCTCTTAGGGGAGAGATTTGAGCTATACACATATCATAAGTCATTGAAGTATTTATTCTCTCAGAAAGAGCTGAATATGAGACAGCAGAGGTGGTTGGAGTTTATAGCTGCTTACGATTTTGGTATTGAGTACACACCAGGAAAAGGCAACAAGGTTGCGGATACACTTAGCAGAAAACATCAAAATGTAGTGTTAGCGATGATAGCTAAGTGGAGATATTTGGAAGCGTTGACTACATGCAGAGTACAATGGAGATCTAGGAGTAGTTCTAGTACCGAAACTGTAGTGTTATCATGTTTAGAAGTTCGACCGGTAATGATTACAAAGATTGCTTCTAAGCAAGAAGAGGATCCAGTGTTGGCTGAACGGGTCAAGAAGTTAAGGTATGAACTGAGAGCGATGACTTGAAGGATTTCATTCTTGACCAAAGCGGGTGGTTGAGAAAGAAAGGAAGACTATGTGTTCTGAACATGGAAGACATTAGGAAGGAAGTTTTAGAAGAATGCCACCGTTCGAAGTTCACTATTCATCCGGGAGGAACTAAGATGTATCAAGACATGAGGATAAGTTTCTTCTGGGAAGGTACGAAGAGAGCGTAGGCTTATGGGTAATGCAGTGTATGAACTGCCAAAAGGTAAAGGCCGAACATCAAAAGCCAAGTGGGTTACTTTAGCCATTAGATATTCCAGTATGGAAGTGGGATTCTATCTCGATGGATTTCATAGACAGGTTGCCAGGATCTAATAGAGGAAATGAAAGCATAAGGGCCATAGTGGACAGGGTGACCAAGAGTGCCCATTTCATTCCAGTTAAGTCAACTAGGGCGGTACCTGTTTTAGCTATGTTGTTTATGAAGAATATAGTTAGACTTCATGGAATTCCTAGTAGTATAGTAAGCAATAGGGATTCCTTATTTACTAGCGAGTTCTGGAAAAGTCTACAGGAGACTTTAGGTACCAAGCTCAAGATGAGTACCGCTTACCATCCGTAGACAGATGGGCAAACGGAAATAGTTAACAAAGTCTTGGAAGATTTGTTATGAGCTTGTTTGCTAGATTTTGGAGGATCATGGGAAGACCATCTAAACTTAGTCGAGTTTTCGTATAACAAAAGTTATCAAGTTAGTATAGGGATGGCACCGTTTGAAGCTTTGTATGGAAGGCCATGCAAATCTCCAGTTTGTTGGTTAGAGACCGGGGATAAGTTAGTTCTTGGTCCGGATTTAGTTAGAGAAGCTGCAGAAAAGATTGAGTTGATTACCGCTAGGATGAAGGAAGCTTAGTCTAGGCAGAAGAGCTATGCCGATAGAAGACAGAAAGACTTAGAGTTCTTAATCGGAGATCATGTTTTCGTCAAAGTATCACCAATAAAGGGTGTGATCAGATTCGGGAAATCGGGAAAGTTGGCATCGAGATTCGTTGGACCATTTCCTATTATAGAAAGAATTGGGAAACTCGCATATATATTAGAGTTACCGAACAGCTTGGCACAAGTCCACGATGTTTTTCATGTTTCTCATCTGAAGAAGTGCATTAGAGATCCAGATTTTACTATTACATAGACTGTACTAGAGGATTTAGTAGTGGAACTAGATATGACCATAGTTAGAAAGCCTGTTCGTATAGTCACGAGAGATAAGAAGAGGCTAAGGAACAAGATAGATAGATTAGTCAGAGTCCAGTGGAGTGACGACGAGAGACTGTACGTACTTGGGAAACTGAGAGCATGATTTGAGATGCTTATCCTGACTTGTTTCATGGTATGTTTTACCTTTATGATTGATTTTGATGAGTGCCTTATCATAATTTCGAGGATGAAATTCTTTAAGGAGGGGAGTCGGTAACACCCCTAATTTTAGATAACATTATTCAGAAGATTTAATTAGCTAAATTAAATAGAATAATGTAAAAATTAAAATGGTTAAGGAAATGAGATTTGAATAAATAAAGGGTAGCCGCACCTAGTTAAATAATGAATTAAATGAGTTTAAAATTAAATAGGAGAGGGAAATTAGATAAGGGGCAATAGCTAGTTATCCAAACAAAACTACATTTTGTTTGGATAGTTGGTCTATTTATTACCTATTTTAAGCATATATGATATTTGCTATTATTGATATATCAGTTTGATTAACCAGTTTGGTTGCAGGGTTTTGATTTCAAAAAGATATGTTTTAAAGTGATATTAGTGAGAGGAAACCTGTTCCGCTAAGCGGCATGGCCTCACTTAATATCAGTAAACTGAGATGTGATAGTATTATTCACACCAGCCTTTATGTCTGACTCGAAGTTTGTGTTTTTCCCCTTAAACTCTCAGGTTCTCAAAATTGATTTGAGTAGGCTGAAGATTGAGGATTTTTAGGTTTCAGTAGGTGGACGAATAAAGCTTTCGGAGACTGGTAGGAAGCTGATGATAGCTATATTTAGGGGTTGTTTTGTTTTATTACCGCTATGTTGTATTAAGTCTGTTATGACTATTCAGTACTCTGGTCAACCAAAGGGGCATCTTCATATGTCGCTCTTGGTGTATTTATGTAATAATTATATTTGATCTAAATGTGGGAAACGACTGGGATTATGTAACTTGGATATGAAATGTTATTTTGAAATGTAATCAGAATTTTTTTTAATCTATGATGATTTTATTTTATATTCAAGTGCTTCTGATATTATAGATAACATTAACATTACCGTATTTGTTTACCTGAAGTTAATACTATGAATGACTACAGCATCTGTAGCGCTTAGCGTCGGGCCTTCAGATAGAGGATGTTACATACGATATGCCTAGAGTACAATTGGTAATTATTCCACCCAATTTCCTTTAGCCTTATTCAGTCGTTTTTTCAAGATGGTCTTACTAGTCTTATTAGCTGCTTTGGCGGCTCCATTAGCCTTTAGATGTGCTACAGAATGAAAACTTCTGATGATTCCATTCTTGTGGCAAAATCTAAAAAACTCTTCACTTTCAAATTGTGTTCCATCGTCTGATGTGATCTTGTAAGGGATCACAAATCTAGTGAAGATGTTCTTAATAACAAATCTAAGCACTTTCCCAGAAGTGGTTTTAGGAAGCGGTTTTGCTTCTACCTATTTAGTAAAGTAATCAATGGAAAATACAGCATACTTTGCCCCTACTTTAGAAATTGGCAATGGTCCAATCAAATCGATTCTCCATACATCATAGGGCCATGGACGGGATATCGGGGTTAATTGTCTTGGTGCTAAATGGGGAATCTTTGACTATTTTTGGCACCCTTCGCATTTCTTCACGTGCTCTATAGCTTGACTAGTCATTTAAGGCCAGTAGAAACCTTGTCTCATTATTTTCTTAGCCAACTTTATCCTACTGAAATGGTCTCCACAAAACCCCGCATGTGCTTCCTTTAGTAATTTCAATCCATCTTCAGAATTCACGCATCTTAAGTAAGGAAGAGCATATCCTTTCTTATAAAGAATTTCATCCATCATAGTGAGGTCATAGCTTGACGTCTGATTCTCTCAACTTCTATTTTGTCCGATGGTAATATTTGATTGGTAAGATATTATACAACAGGTGTCATCCAAGTGTTCTTTTAGCAATTATTTGTTTTTGGACGAATGGGATCTTCATATGAAATTTCTTCATCAATTTCTCTTTCTTCTCTTTCTTGTATCATGGCTTGGGATCTTATTAAAACCAATAGTTCTTTCCCTAGTTTGAGCATTTTCTCTTTAATACTGGAACTTACTTGATACCCTACTGGTACGATACGGGTTTATAGAGCTTCTTTTGAACTAGCCGATTTTGCTAATGAATCTGCTTGAGAATTGTTTCCCCACTAAAAGTTCTTTCTTTTCTTGATTACAATAAAGAATAGAATGCATTTATCGGTTGCCTTGGAGAGGAGTCTGCTCAAAGCTGCAATTCTACCATTCAAACTCATTACTCTTTGCTTGTTTTGGGCTCGGCCATGTTTTTGATAGCTTGGATATGGTCAGGACTGTCTTCAATCCCTTGTGCAATAACAATGTAACCTGAGAACATTTCGTAATGAACCCCGAAAGAACATTTCTGAGGATTTAGTTTCATTTGATACCTTCGTAATACTTCAAACATTTCTTCAAGATCTTTAAGCTGATTCTCAGCTTCATAGGATTTTACTAGCATATCATCCACATATACCTCCATATTTTGACTGATCTGTTCTTTGAACATTCTATTGACTAATCTTTGATAAGTAGCTCCTACATTCTTTAGCCTGAAAGACATTGCTTTATAACAGAAAGTTCCCCAATCGATAATGAAGCTTGTATGTTCCTCGTCTGGCTTGAACATGGGTATTTGATTATATCATGAATAAGCATCCATGAGAGATAATAGCTTGTGTACGCTAGTCGCATCAACTAAGTGGTCTATTCTGGTTAGCGGATAGCGGACTTTTAGGCATGCTTTGTTCAGATCAGTGTAATTGACACAGGTTCTCCACTTGCCATTTGACTTCTTTACCAACATAGGGTTTGCCAACAATTTTGGATAAAAAAACTTCTCGAATGAATCCGTTTTTCAAGTACCTTTTTAACCTCTTCTTTCAAAGCTTCAGATCGAACTTTATCAGATTTCCTCTTCTTTTATCGGACATGAGTCACATTTGGGTTAATATTTAGTGCGTGGCACATAACTGATGGGTCAATCCCGACCATATCTGAATGGGTCCATGTAAATACGTCTTTGCTAGCTTTAAGGAATTGAATCAAGTCTGCATTCAAGTTGTTCTCTAACTCCTTTCCCACTTTGACTATTTTGGTTGAATCTGTTAGATCTATAGCATACTTCTTCCAGATCATCTATAGGCTTTATCCTCTCCATTTCTCCTCGGAAATCCAATTTTGTGATGATCTCGCCTTCTTCTACAGAGTTAGAATCGGTCTTCTTCCTCTTTTCTCCAGGTGAGATGTACCTTTCAAACACACATTTATTCATTTTATTAGATCTTATTTTTGCTTCGAATGTTGGATGTAAAAATACATCATCAAAGGCTGAAAAATAGTAGAAGAATCATAGTAAGAAAAGTATTCCCTTTTGTATCGATCGAGACATGCAAAATACATTTTGCGGGAGCTAAATTGTTCTCCCTGAATAGTACCCCAACCCCTTTTCGTCAAGAACTTTACCATCGGGTATTTTGGTGAAACAAAAGCATCCACCTCATATAACGTAAGACCGCCAAAGAATGCATTGTAATTTAAAGGCTAATCGATGATCACAAAGAGAGTCTCAAAGGTTCTGCTGCATATTGGCAGGCACATCTATACCAGTAGCTTTACTTGCCCTACTGGTGTTGACCCTTATTATTGAACCCAATGATAGGTTCAAAATAGGCTCCAGCTTATCCTTAGGAATGCCCATCTGATCATAAGCTTGCTTAAAGATAACGTTAAGTACTTCCGGTATCTACCAAAATCTTGGATACTATGGAAAGCCCGATTTGAGCTGTGATCATAAGAGGGTCATTATGGGGATGATGGATTCCTTTCTTTAGCTCATGTGAATTGATGATAAGATTTGGCATTTGTACATTAAGTCGTGGGTTTTTAAGTGGGCGCTCTTCCTGTACAGAGAACACTCCTTCCCTAGCTTCTTTGATATATTTGTTCCTAGCTCCCTTACTATTTCCTACTGGATGCAGTCCCCTATGTATCAAATAAATCCTGTTCAAAGGTGGACTTAAATTCAATGGATCTTCATCCTCTAAAACATTTGTAGCATTACTAGGGAATTTTAGGGGTTCATTGTAAGTTCGTGGTGCTTTCTATTTAACTTGGACAAACTCTTCCAGATGTCCTTCGCGGATCACCTTTTGAATAATCCTAGCTAGCACTC
Source organism: Allium fistulosum (assembly GCA_030737815.1). Taxonomy (NCBI): domain Eukaryota; kingdom Viridiplantae; phylum Streptophyta; class Magnoliopsida; order Asparagales; family Amaryllidaceae; genus Allium; species Allium fistulosum. The sequence continues at coordinate 1,417,564,866 of CM060901.1, read as the reverse complement.
GGCACTTGTCCGTCTTATGGCCATTTGCCTTATGATAAGCGCAATAATCACCTTCTTTTTCTGCTTGAGGAAGTTCTTGGCCTTGAGTGAAGTTGGGAAATTGACGTTTTCTTTAGTTGTAGCATAGATGTAAGACAAAGGTTTCTTCAAAGCAACTGAGTTGGTGTTGCAGTCTTCCCACCTTGACCTTTTATGCCTTCAGTCGAATCCAATCTTCCAATCTCCTTCTTAGGGTTGACTTTCCTTTTAGCATAGTATAATTCATCCATTCAAATGAATTTATCAGCTTGAAAGTGAAAGTCTTGTAAATTTTTATATCCATGGATGAAGAGCTGCTCTTTCTAAAACGGCGTGTCTTTTATTAATCCTGAATGCACTGCAATTAGCTTATCCCTATCATTCATGTCTTTGGCCTTCAATGCCACTATATTGAACCGTTTGAGATAATCACTCAATGACTCCCCTTGCCTTTGATTGATGTTTTCCAAGATGATGTAGTCAATCGTTGGATCTTTGCATATACAAAAATAAGCAGAGAATTCGTAGGAGAATTGTTTGCAAGAGTAGATAGTTTTCTCCCAATATTGGCAGTACCATTTTGCAGCAGCCCCTTGAAGTGTTACTGGGAATAATCTGCATCAGACTACCCCCAAGGCATTATAAAGGTCCATTTGGCTGTCAAAAGCCATTAGGTGGTCATTAGGATCAATAGTGCCAAAGTATTTCGTAGTTGGTACCTTAACATGAGATAGAATTGTTGTTGCCATGATTTCGTCAACGAACGGAGCTACTCGATTGTTATCATTCACTTGCTCATCTAAAATTCTTTTCCCTTTAGCATTCATCATGTCTTTAATAGCTTTCTCTACCATATCCTTCAAATATGCTTCAGTATCATGATAGCTTTTTCGATTTGGATTATATTCCTTTGAGGTTTAGCTTCTAGATTGCTCCAAAGATTTGTCTTGCATTCTACCCCGGTGATCAGCTTTAGTTGCATAACATTCCTTCTTATTTGATGTTGTTAGGTCAATCTTGCTTTTTCAAATTAGTTGGAATAATCTAAGGTTGAAACCTAATGGGAACAAAAGGTATTATTCCATCAAAATGAACCCCTTCGAAAGGTATAGATGTGCGTGTTCCATAGATGAGATTTCACATAAGCAGCGCTAAAAATGTTAACGATATAATCGTCAACATCCAAAGGTGTATTGGATTGAAAGTGAATTAGAAGAAGATCCCTTTCGTAGGACTTCAAAAGGGTTTGTATTGCTAGAATTGAGATTCAATGTTGCAGTCCTATTCACCGTTCCTTTCGAAGGGATCAACATGAGATCAAGAACCCATTCGAATGGGCCCCATTAAAGGTGTCGATACAACTGCTATGGGGTGATCTCCTTCGAAAGCCAAGATATATTCGAAAGCATTCAAATGCCTTTCGAACAAGTCCTCCCATAGGGCATGATTCATCGGTTACAAATAGAACCCCTTCAAAGGTCCAGTACCCTTCGAAAGGATTTGAAACTCGATATATATAAATTTGAGTAAAGAGTGGATTCAATGTTCCATAGAGCCTTAATTTGGATAAATGTTATAAGTCCAATAGACTCAACAACGTTAAATTATCATCATCATGCTACTTTGATGCCATAAGGGCTTTGGACATAATGATAATATGTTTTAAAATCAAGATATTCAAATAGGCTCAATAACGTAGCATATGCTAATAAAGGGTTAAGAAGATAAGTGTGTATTATGTGCAATTGGTCATTAGACAAGCTAACGGCAGAGAGGGTCATTCTCATGTTCAATATCAATATCAAGCCCATGCATCCTCTCTTTTTACTTCTCACAAATGGATTACAAGTAATAGAATTTGCCCCAATTTGATTTAGGGTTACAAGAACTTGATTTGACAAAGAAATGTAGGAATCCAAAAATCGATCTCGAACTTGGACCCCTAGGGTCGTATTTATAGATGCTGGTTGGAACCTTCCGCATCCATCCCTCCAAAGCTGTCGAATGGTCTCTTCACCACCCTTTCGCATCCATCCTTCCACCCTCAACCTTCCACTTTCATGGTTTCGAAGTTGTAGGTAGATATTCAGGTCTTTCAGCATGCTTAAATTAGCCCTTTCGTCTCCATCAAAAGCATGTTTTTGATGGATATTGATCTGATATTCATCAATACCGCTTTCGTATACTTCTGGAACCTTTCCACACCGTCGAAAGGTGTGTTGGTGGCAAACTGTAACATCCCTCACTTGAAGGCCCAAAACTAATAGCTATGGATAATCCTCGGCGACCAAATATGGTAATGTTAGATACATTGATATAACAGAAGCACATGGATATGGAAAAAAATTAAAATCATTAAACAACTTTCACATTCCATTTCAAATCATTTAAAATTCATTACATAATCCTACATTCGAGAACTGCATTTAGAGAAATTATAATTATTACAAACTACGCCAAGAGTGACATATGAAGATGCCTTCTTGGATGATCAGAGTCTAAACATAGGCAAGCAATAAACTTTGCCTTTGCATCAAAACACAGCGGAATAATAGAAATGAACCTAATAGCTAGCTTGCCTCTTGCTCGTCTTCAGAAGCTTATTCATCAACTACATACCTAAAATACCTCAACTCTCAAACTACTCAAAGTTAATTGAGCATCCAAGAGTTTAAGGGGAAAACATAAACTTCGAGTCAGACATAAAGCCTGGTATGAATAATAAGCTACCATCTCAAACCATTTGATATCTAGTGAGACCACACCGCTTAGCGGAACGGGTTTTCCCCTCACTAGTATCTTATCCAAAAATTTAAAATAACCATATATTGTGCTCCTGCATTCACAATGGTTAAAACATAGAAATATAAAATATTATGATGATATGCAAACAAGTAAATTATTCTGGATTTCTCATCCCCATTCATTTGACTACTGTCTCAACTAAAGTTTCTAGGGTCACTATTAACCTATTAGTTTTCATGGGTGACTAATAACCTGTTTAAAGTTTACGGACTATCTGTCCGGTCTCATAGTTTTCAAGGGATCACTATGAACCTGTTGGACCCTGTCAATAACTTCATACATTTATTTCATGGGTTCTCCTTGAACCTATTGGTATCTCTAATAGTTCGCTTTATATCATAGTTTTCATGGGTTGACAAAGAACCTATTGACTTCCGTCAATAACTTATTCTGGATATAGTTTTCATGGATTCACTACAAATCTTTTAATCTTAGTTTTCATGGGTTCACTATGAACCTGTCTAAATAGACAACTTCTTAATTAGTCTTTGGGCATCCTAAGTTCTGGTCTATCTGACCTCCTGGACGCAATTCTACTCATACATGAGTTAATTAAATTTATTTTCAATTTTGGGTCGACCAAGCTGGTTATTCTTCCCTTTTCTCCCCAAAATATTATAGTTATGGGTCCATTACTCAGTGAATATGTATTTAGAAGAAGCAAGCATAATAACATATTAATACCAACATTTATGGTTTAATATCCTTGAAAGCATTTTCACATATAACATGGTTAATCCCTTTAACCTAATATTTTATCAAGGAAAGCTTCTTAAAAAACTCCATACTTCAAAACCATTTTAAAACTCCTTTATTTTTCCATGGGTTTTCCTTTAAAAATGAGATTGGGTTCTTATTTTTTTTGGAAAATAAAGCTTTCAAAACCTTAGACACTTGTGAAACCATTGGAAAACCTCCTTCGAAAGCATTCAAATCTTTTTTTCAAAACACTAAGCATATGCCTTTTGAAACACTTTAAAACATCTCTTTCGAATACATCAAACATACCTTTCGAAAGTATTAAAGCATCACTTATTAACTCATAAAAGCATAGCTTCGAAACCATTTGAAAGTACCTTTTTCGAAACCATTGGGTTTATCCTTAAAAATAACTTTTGGGTCAAAGTGAATATAAATGGAAGTACCCCTTTCGAAACCATTAAACTTTAAGTAAAAGTGATTGGGGAAACTGCTGGCTTTGGAACCATCCTATCGAAAGCGTTAATCATTCAAGTAAAACATTTGGAAGGATAGCTTCGAAGCTATTGCATTCGAAACCTTTACATGGCTACTAGAGCTCTTCCGAAAACATTGGGAAGTGGCTTATTACATTTATAAAACAAAATCTACCTTTCGAACTCGTTGATGACTTCAATCCATTCAAAAGGCATGAAGACGGCAGCATGGTTTTGACTGGGTTCAAACTACCCTTTCGAAAATTGTATTATAAAAACAAGGTAACTTATTCGAAAGCTACCTCTTCGAAACAAGAAGGTGGCAACCCCTTCGAAAGTTATATAAAAGACCCTTTCGAAAGCATTCATTAAAAACAAGGTAGGCGGCACTTCTTTTGAAAGAAAAATAGAAGACATTCGAAAGCTATTTAAATTGGTCTCGACCCCCTCGAAAGCATGGTTTCGACTCCATTCCTTCTTCCTTTCTCCAATCCACTACGTATCAAAGAATTGATACCATGTGTATTGGTTTTGACTTAGACGTGGGCAGAGGTATGTGGTCGAAAGGATACTACTGGAAGTGGCAAAACCATACTTCTGTACACAAACTATTTTATCTCCTTTATAAGTAAATGCTTTTCAACTAACTTGCCTATTTGTAAAATTATAATTGGTTGCCTTAAACTTTACAAAAATCTTTTCTTAAAATACTGCCGTATTCATTTCAGATTTGATTAAAACTAATTAGTAAAGAAGCCTTTCTCTTAAGCAAAACAATTAAGACATTTAAGTCCTTCTACTAAATTAATTTAATTTCCATAGTAAATTACTTAGGAAAAATCCCCAAAAATTCTCAAAATTCACTTTTAATATGTTATCTAACATATAAAGATTTCAGACCCAAATTCCTTTATATAATTACCAATATTAATTTCTAAACCCAATTATTCATATTTTTCTTTGAAATTTCATATTAAATTATCCATAGCTTGGATAATTACTAAAAATTAAACTCATCTCTAAAATAATATTTTCCATAACATATTAAATCCTCATGGCATTTAAAATTCAGCAAATATGATTTTTACCTAAAATCAAATTAAATATTTATCATACAACCTTATTTGATTCAATCATATCATAAAATCCATGCATATCATCATTGAAAATCATCACAAAATTTTAAATCTAAAACCAGAAATCTAATGCTATTTAAAAACGAAAATAGAGATGGTTTTGATTATTATTCACCTTAATTTGGATAAGAACTTGAAATTTGATTTAGATTAATCCTCAATGCTTGATTCCTTAGCTTTAATTGACTTTTCCCCTTTTCTTTTTCTAAATTATGGTCGGCTTGAGCTTTCTAATTTACACTTTAGAATTTTTGAATCGTAAACGTGTAGAGGAATGGGAGCATGGGTTTAGGGGTTATGGTGATGGGTAATTCCCATAATGCCCTTGACTTATTTCCTTATTAATTATCTAATGAACCCATTTCCATAACTCATTCTTCTTGTTTAATTAAGCATGGCCCTAATTAGATTTTCAAATCTCAATCTCCTTATCACTCTAATATTTACATTATTCTATTTAATTTATCTAATAAAATCTCCTGAATAATATTATTGAAAATTAGGGGTGTTACAGGCTCCCCTCCTTAAAGAATTTCGTCCTTAAAATTCAGTAAGGACTAAATACTAAATATAGCGATCATTTGTAACATTTCATAACTACCATACTAGCCTACCTAACTAGCAACTATCTATATAAAGCAAATTAAAAACATACCCTCATAGTAGATCAGGATAAGTATCTCTAATCATGTCTTCTGTATCCCAAGTACAGTCATTTTCGTTGTCCCTCCACTGAACTTTCACCAACTTCACCGTCTTGTTCCTTAACCTTTTCTCATCTCTCGCCACAATCCAAACTGGTTGCTTAACAAAAGTCAAATTCGGTTCTACTATCAAATCTTCCAACTCTGTCGGAGGAATAGTAGTCTCTGGATCATGCACGTACTTAAGAAGATGAGATACATGAAACACATTATGGACACCTACCATGCTGCTCGAAAACTCTACTCTGTATGCGGGCTTTCCGATGCTCTCTATAATCAGGAATGGACCAACGTATCTCGGTGCCAGTTTCCTTGACTTTTTGAATCGTACCACACCCTTCATCAGAGATACCTAAATGAAAACTCTATCTCCAACTGAGAATTCTAGATCCTTACTCCTCTTATCTGCATAACTTTTCTGTCTGTGACCACTTGTGTCTTATTTATAGATGCGGGCTGGCACCTTTTGACCCTGATGCTTTCGACTAGGTCGGAATGTGGCTATTGAGAGACTTAAGCAAGCTGCCGCCTTTGTTGAATGGTATGTCAACGCTTCTCTTCTTTGAGTTATCTTGAAAGTGCTTCCGACTCTGTCGTTAGCCTTTGCCTTTTGGTTTTGATGATGTTGGTTATGCCCGTGCTCTTGTTTTGATCTGATGCAGAACCCTTTCTTAAGCACACTGGTTTTGACCAATTTGAAAGGCTTACTATAGCTTTCGAAGGGGTCGCTCCAGATAATACTTGCTTCTTAGCAGTTTGAATGATGGCGAAACCATTGGTTTCAAATGGTTTGGAATATATTCCAAGAGTTATTCTTCATTGTCTTCGGAAGGTGTGGCTTCGACTTGATCGAAAGACCTTCATCTACTTGAGGCATAGTCAACGAAAGCAGAAGGAAGCTTTTGTCTCCTTCACCTTCTTCGAAAGGTAAGAACTCTCTGGATATGGATATAAGGAACCTTCCGACACCTCCGAAAGGTCTTTAAGCTTTTAAACTTTGATGGCAGCATCCCTTTGACTCCTTCGAAAGGTTTGACTGCAGCTCTTCTCTCTAACTCTTTACTCAAAGAGGTCTCGACTTGGTTGAAAGATGAACTTTTGGAGTAACATTTGCCACCCCCCCCCCCCCCCGCCGCGAAGGGATGCTCTTGAATTTCCAAGTCATATTTGCCAAAACCTAGAAATTTCCCACCTCTTGGCCTTCCCGCGTAGAGCTGGTCCGTTCATTCAAATCCTATCCAACGGTTGATAATTAAAGCGACTTTTCTTATAAAGTACGCTTCTCCTTCTTCTTCTTTTACCTGCAATAAAAAATCATCGAGCAAAAGTAAAAGAATTCTCAAAAATTTCTTAAACTTCGCTTCCAGAAACCAGGGTAATTTCCAAATCCAAACCGTAAGTTTAGATTAATCTCTGTTTCTCTAGTTTTTATTCAAATTTCGTTTATGCTTTAATTGAATTTCAGTTTCCAGATTCCAAAAGTGAAATTCAATTTTGAAATGTTTGAATCTTGATCTTTTTTAGAACAGATTTGATTCAGCTTGCCGAGAAACTTCCTCTTAATTCAGTTTCTTAAATTAATAGAATTCATTTCTCGCTTTGGATTTTGAGATCGACAATGGTTGTTATTAAAAATCCCCTTATCGGGTTTAGATTACCATTTCAAGATTTATTATTTCTGTTCTTCGTTAGTGAATCAGCATTTCCAGTTTGAAAGTAGTTTCTATGTTTTTTGAAATTGTCAAAGACCAATTTCTGTTAAAATTCATTTTTTTAACAAGTGTAATTTGTTTTCTTTAAGAAATTTTTGGAAACCTGGATTTGTTATCGGGTTTGGGGGAGGATGATGGAACCCATTTCTTTATATGGAAGTTTCTCGTGTACAGATGAAAAATGCCACAAAATGACTTTTCTACCCCTTCTAAAGAGATTGGGGCGGCAATATTAGGTTTGCTTCCTTAGCCCTTTTCGATAGGGTCGAAAGGTGTTGTAATGCCAATTAGATCATCTTTGTCGAAAGGTTATGCTATTAGGTAGGGAATAGGAACTCCTTCGATAGCTAAATGTTTCGACTTAGTCGAAACCCCTTGTTTCGATTGCAAACCATTTCCTTAGTTAATTTTTGGAATCACCAGAGCTTTTCAACCGCTTCGATGCCACCTTTACCTTCTAGGTCGAAACCCCCTAGAGTTGTTTTTGTTCAGCTTTGTCGAAACGTTCTAAGTGTATATGGGTTTAACTTGGAACCTTTCGACTTCAATGAGTAGGTTAGGTTTCTCCAACATCAGCATTTTTCTTCAGATAACCTAAGTTATTGGTTTCAACAATGTCGAAGGGTCATGTTGTCTAGTTTATGTAATGTTCGTAGTGTATATGTTTGTTTAAGTTTTTTAGTTGATCCTAACTATCTTTCCTTAGCAACTAGGTTCCTACAGAGCTTTCGACACTGTTGAAAAGTGATGTATGAACAAGTATTATGCTTTAACCTTTCGACTTTGTCGATAGCTCAAGGAATACTTTTATCTAGGCTTTCAACAATGTCAAGACATGTTTGTTAAATGATGATGCTCTTTTCCTTTCGATTTTGTCGAAAGCCTAGTATTTTTGGTTTTTGACTTAATCTATTTGCACAATCTTGAAGTTTCATATTTGTTTTCATGTTTAAGTTATCTAAGTAGGTTTCTTTGTCTAATTCTTAAAAGTATTCCAAACTCATAAATAACCAAGGATTTTAACTAAAACGTTTTCACCTGGCAGAATCATGAGTTCTTCGAAGAAAGCTGAAGCCATTTCCAAGCGTTCTTCTATGGCAACCCAAGATGAAGTTAATGCCATCCTCAATGATTTTGGCATCAACGGGATTGAAGCCATTCCCCCTCAGGATACTGATACCATAGACAACCCTCCTGAAGGGTATTTTGCTTATACTGCCATCTACATATAGCATGGCGGATTCTTACCTTTCCCAGATTTCCTATCCTTATATCTATCTCATGTTGGAATCGCCCCAATCCAGTTGTCTTGAAACGTCTGCACTTATCTCTTGTCTCTAGAAATGATGGCGCTGGAATCCAGGCTCCCTTCTCTTAACTGAAGTCCTAAACTTCTTAACCAGGTTGGTAAAGCTGAGCAATCTCAACAACCAAATATACAAAGCTAACCCTCAGAAGAAGTTAGTATCAAATGGGGTCAACAAATTCAGGGACTTGGAGAACCAGTTCTTCTTTTTCAAATGCTTTGCTAATATTCGTGGGACTTTTGCTTCTCCCCATAAGTCTTGACTTGTGTTGTCTTTCACCTACTCAGTGTTTTCTGTTAACTAATCTCTTGTTGTATCAGGTGTCCCTGCCAAGGAGCTTAATGATGTCAACAAGAGAACAGTTGATTCTCTAATTGTGGCTTCAAGGCAAATTACGAGCAGGCTGACGCTTCTAACTCCCTCAAATTTAAGAAAGCACTCTCTTCTGCCAGTAGGACAGAAGATCTTAGGAACTCCTCCTCCCTCTGTCCAGCACACTTCACGCGGCAAACGCTTTCTCTCCCTGAGAGATGTTGTACACTTCTCTTCAATGTCTCCAATCTGTGCAGACCATCCTAGTATGCTATTGGTCTAGTATTTGTTTTCTTCCCTGGTATTCTTTGAATTATTTGAGCTGACTTTTAATCTGCTTGAATTTTTTTCAGCTTCTTCTCAAGTCACAGTGTCTTCTAGCGGTGCTGCCCCTCCTCCACCAACTTCTGGAGTGACATCAATTATTGCCTCCTTTACAAAGTCCAATCAAACTTTAAAAAGGAAGCTAATGGAATATTCCGCAGATGTGCCTCCGAAGAAAATTGCTAAAGTTATAGAAGTGGAGGAAGAAGAGGAGCCCCTAAAGATAAACAGGAGCAAACTTCGCCTATTCCTGACCCTCTTTCTCGCATCTCCATTTCTGATTCTCCAGCAGCAATTGAGCAGATGCAACTGGCCTTGCTAACAACCCCCCTCCGTAAAGCAGATTCTTCCGAAACCATCGTCTTCTTCTCCTCCCACCATTAATTTTGAAGAAATGACCGAGTCCATCCTGCATTCTGAATCCTTTACTTCTTCTTGCCCGCCCTCTTTCACTCTAGATTTTGCGGGGCATTATCGCTCTCTATTGGAGCTGCAACTTCTGGTAAGTTTCTCTTTAACTATCCTTATCATCATTGGTTTTTTCTTAAATCACTAACTTGTGTTATTTTGTTCTTTTAGATTTCAAAGAGCTCGTTAGCTTCGAATGAACATGTTTCAAAGTCTTCCGCTGAATCCTCCAAGCTTCAAGAGGAAAACTCTAAGCTCAAAAACTAAGTGTTTTCACTTCTACTGCTAAGGATGATGTTTCCACAGAATTAGAACAAGTAATGGCCTCTTTTGCTCGAGTTGAGTCTGATCTGGAGGCAGAAAGGTATGCTCGTCAACTTGTTGCCGACGAGAAGCTTACTATTAGATCATTTTGAAGGATTCAGAAGATGAGAAGGCTTTCCTGGTCACGAAGAACTTCACTTTGAAAGATATATTCAAGTAGACTAGAGCTTCGCTTAAACTTCCTGTCCGCACCCTTACCGACGTCAAGCAGCAAGTGTCCCAGTTTTTCGATGTCACCTTAGGGAAAATGATGCTGAAGAACTATGAAGATGCCCTTATGCTTGCATACACTGACAACTACAAAAATTGCCCTGACTTTGGCTTTCCATCACTTGATCCTGCCCTAGTCGAAAGAGTAATGGGTAAAATTAATCAGATGAAGCAGGGGATTGAGCCTGCGAACGAGGAGAAAATTAATCCTTCTGAAGTGCTTTCTTTTGATGTCCCCTCCTTTGATATCGAGTCAGACTCCGAGGACGAGGGTGATAAAGATGAAACCGTTAAGGAAAAATAAGATGATGATGATGACGACAGTGATGATGATAACGATGGTGGTGATGATGATGACCTTGCTGGAGGCTAAGGTCTTGACAGAGATAGTGGGGCATTCTAGAGCTTCTAAAAAGGATGGTGGCGATCAAGTTGAATTTCTTGAAAAAGGGCCATCTTCCCAAAAGGATATGCCACCATCATCACCCGGGCCTTCTGCTGCTCCAGAAGGTGAGCCTGCTCCTGCCGAAACTGAGGATTCGAAAGAGAAAGAGCAGGCCAGGCTTCTGTTCCAGTTTCCCAGGTATGGAATTCCCTGTTTAAATATCTTTCCCTTCGAAGATAATAATTAGAGTAAAATCATTCATTTTAGATAAGGAGGAAGTCTCAACTTCCCTATAGAACAAAACTTGAAAGAAAACAACTAGAAATTAAAAAGTTATATAGGAAATTAGACAGACAGATAAAGGAGCATAACATCCTCTCTGAAAAGTATCACATTCTTGATCGGAGTGCCTATATTCTAGCATCTTTTAAAATCAAAGGGCTGCCCCGTTATTAAAGAGAGCACGCCTTCAATACGACTATCTATTAAAGGAGAATCAGGAGTTACTTACTTTATTTTAAATGATGATCGAAGAAAGGGATATTTTAGTTAACTTTTTGTATAAAGCTTATTGTAGACATTTTATTATAGACTTTTCGTAATTAAGAGAATTCAACGGGGGTTTATTCAGGCGTTTCCATAAAAGATACTTAGATGAATTCAGATCTGACTTGCGTCCGGGGGCTTGCTGGAACTTACCGCGGGTCAGGTCGATTCCTCAAGATCTCCCCCATGAAAAGCATAAGCTCTATAAAGATAAAATTGTTTCTGAGTTTTTCTCTAAGTCTATTTTGTATGAACCAGATGAATGATTGTACATATGTAACAATTAATTGACTTATGAATATATGTTTTAGCTCTGTCTTCTATGCTTAGCTTCTCTTTACTATACTATTACAGAAACAGTTCTATAGGTCGACCCATCCCTAGGGACCACTTAGGCCAATCTGTTAAATCGAGAAGATTTTACTCTGAAAATGCATCAATTTTAAAAACTTCGAAATTAGCGAGATATTGCTTTCTTCGAGATTTACAAAAATTGTACTTGGAATACCCTTGCCTCCGTTTTGACTTTGTAACGACCCGTTATTTTGGACCATTCAAATCGACAATAATCCACACATGTCTGACTTGAATAATTCAAAATATCAGATTGTTAATTTAAATTTGGCAAAACTCAGAATATACAGTAAATAAATCAATCACATAATCACAGACACAGAGTAATACAATAATACGCAGCGGAATAGATAAAATAGTAGTTCATGAAGCTACTATATAAACATCAGAGTTAGAAATAAAATACAACAGAATATCTCAAATACAGTGAAGTCTCCAATCCAAACAGATGACTTCTGGGAACGAATCAACTAGAAAGCTGGAAGCTGAATCAAAAGTTGGATCTCCAAACGAAGCTCCAAACTCCAAGGGTGAGTCTCAAATGCTGTATCACTCGGTCTGACCCGAGCGTAAAGCAAAACACAAAACACTCGAGTCAGGATTAACATTCTTATACTAATAAATCCAACTCAAGTGAAATATCAACTGAAATACAAGTAACTTAAAGGATGTTTGGGATAACCATCCTCTAAGGATCTTCAGAACTATCTACAAGGTGGAAATATATATTATAACACCGTGGTCATTTCAATTTAATTTATACTTCAAAACCCAAATATCATTTCATTTCAAATATAACTATTTTTTTCAAGATAGTATATATATTAATTAATTTATAAAGTATAGCATTTAATTTTCTCAAGTCTCGCAAATCGATTCAAATCAACTTCAAATTCCAAATCCAAATTTTATTCAAGCTCTATTCATCCATTCAATTCAGTTCTAATTATACCATTTAAATTCTCAATACATTTCAAAACTTTAATACTCAACATTTCAAAGTTAATTTTAACCGTTTCATATAGCTCTTGATTTAACTTTATTATTATTAAATCAGGGAATATTAACTTAATAAACTCAATATCATTTAACTAGCCTTAAATTTTATTTCTTTACTAAATATTTCTTTAAATTTATTTAAACAAGAAATATTCATTAAATTATTTTAAATCAAACTCAAGTTATAAATCATATCTTAAATTCTAATTTCAATAAGCTTTGTATTGGTTTAATTAAATAAAATTCTTTACTAACTTCAAATTATCATCCCAACCTTAACTTATTCAAAATTTTTACCAAATCTATTTTGAAATATAAATTTTATACTTAACATATTATATGTATTAAATCCATCTTAATTAAATTAAGTATCATTATTAAATCTATATATATCATTACCATTTATATATAAAATTTTAAGAATCAACATTTGTTAAAACCATATATTTCTTTCCAAAACCATAGAATTCAATTTCAAAATATTTATATATATATGGACCAACGGTGTTTGTATATATTTTTATTATATGGTTAAGTGATACGGATATTTATCATTTCAATCCGAAATTTAAATATATACGGGTAGATATCATTTCGACCCGTAATCCCAATTTCAATTCAAATGAAAATCGCTTGGGTTTATCATTTCAACCCATAACGAAATTCTCCTATTCTAAAGTCCGTTCGGGTATGTATCATTTCAACCCATAGTGAATTCTATACTAACAGGGAACTTGCAAAGTGATAACAGATAGTACAATAAGATAACAGGCATATATCATCAATAACAATATAATATAAACAACAGGATATGGTGTCATATCCCGTAGGTGAATAGTTACAGATAATAGCATATATAACAAATTTAAATAACTACAGCAGCATATTTCAATTGTCGTTTCAATTGAAATTAAATTTAATGAATAGAAGAATGTTAATCGTGAGTGATTTCTCACCTTTCGAGGCTAGAGAAATTCGACAATGAAATGAGTTATGAATCCAAGCATGAATTCCAAAGCAAAGCAAGATTGGCACGAATTTGACGAACAAAGCTGATAAATAGGAATCGATGAGAACAAATCAAATTAGCTTGATATAAGCTGAACAAAATACACGTTATAATTTTTCTCTAAAACCAATATTTAAAACATATATTTAAAATAAGATATATATATTTTAACTTTAACACCTATAAAATAAAATTTTTATATATATATTTAGAACCCAAACTCATGTGAACTTGTCTACATAAACCAATATATAAACATGGGTACAAACTTACATACTTACTAAAAAAAATCAATAATTATAAAATCAATATAACTTAAATATATATGAACTCAGCAAATCATATTTAAGCTTATAAACAAACAAATAGGTTATATGTGACTTATATAACTTATTTACATAATGATGGATTACATACAAACTATATAACTTTATATATACAATAAATTTTATAACTTTCATATATAACAAGATCTTAAGGTTTATTTACTTTTATATATAACGAACAGGACTTACACATTATAACACAACATATCAAATATATAAACTAATATATACAACAACATATGATTTACAGCTTATATAACTTATACATTTTAAACAACTTTATATATCTACCTGTTATGTCTACAGATCCAACTTTATTAAAAAGTCAAGTAACCTAATTTATTAAAATATATATACAACTTAACAGGTCAAATATAGACTTATATAAACTTGCATACGTATAGTAACAAACGGATTATATATATAACTTACATAGAATTATATATAGAGAGACATATCTATAACATATATACAAAAATCAATGTATAGTAAATAAATATATGTACTTTCTGACAATACATATAACATATATAATCAAGAAGAGAGGGCTACCAGGGTGTGAAGGCAGTGGAGGACGCACAGGCGGTAGAGGGGAGTGGAGGAACAGGCTTTAGCATGGCAAGTGGGGAGGCTCGACCTGTCAGGGGTGAGGTCGGTGATGTTCGGCCACTAGGAGAGAGTGAGGTGGTGGAAGAAGAGAGGAAGGAAGAAGCAGCCGCTGTGGGATGATGTGGTTGGGTCAGGCAAATCCGGGTTCAAAGGAGGCTGTGGCGGAGTGTTCGGGTCCGGTCAGTGGTGGTTGCAGCAACTGCTAGGGTTTCGATCGGGTTCAGGGAGAGGCTGTGCTCAGATGAGGCAGGTCGGAGTAGGTCGAGGGGGTTGGCTTGTACGTTCGTGGATCTGGGTAGGGTATGGAGGAATGGAAAGTGGTCGGCGCGTTTACTAGAGATGGATGAAGGAAAAAGGCTTGCATGGGTCAGCGAGCAAGACGGAGGGTCGAATGGAACAAGGGGAGGAGGAAGAGGCCGCACGTGAAGCTTGGTCGAGAAAAATGGTGAGCAGGCAACGTGAAGGTGGCTCGGTCGTAAGGTGAAAAAATGAAGACGCGGGTTGGCTGCTCATTTCGGTGGCTTGCGTGGGAAGTGAGAGAGGACGGAGGAGACTATGCGGAGGGATGAGCTGGATCCGGCTTAAATGGAGGAAAGAATAAATAAAAGAGGAGCAGTTTCTCAGATCTCAAATCATACGGCTATTTTATGTAGAATAAAGTATAAAGAAATAAAGGTAGATGAATGCGAAATAAACGCATTAGTTTTTGTACGTTATAACTTTTGAAAGGTCATGGGATTGCAATAGCTGTACTCTGATTGGTAAGTCAATAAATCAATTTATTTGGCTTGGGATTCACGTTCAAGTTTTAAAAAGGCAAAAGGAAAACTAACGGTCATCCTATATGGTACCGGTACGACATATCATTCTATTGTTTCCGTCGCGTACCGGATCTCAAAATACAGCAATGAATATACCATAGAGATCGGCACGACGAGACGATCAAAATGATATACAGATATTAGTGGTACGATCACCCGATCAAAAGTCGATAATCGGTACCAGAAATGCTGCTATTCTGCCAGAATTAAGATAAACGGAGCAATAGAAGTTCAAATTTCATGAAACGAATTTCGCAGTCTGATTCAGAATGATCTGAATAAATTTTCTCCTGTTGTCATATTTTGGTTTCGGAAAACTTTTAAATTCACTGTTATTAACCGGTTTGATTTGAAATAAAATTTCACAGGAAAATAAACTTCAATATTATCAGATGAAAATTTACCAGTTGCTATATTAAAATAG
Organism: Allium fistulosum; assembly: GCA_030737815.1. NCBI lineage: Eukaryota > Viridiplantae > Streptophyta > Magnoliopsida > Asparagales > Amaryllidaceae > Allium > Allium fistulosum. The sequence continues at coordinate 1,417,548,958 of CM060901.1, read as the reverse complement.
ACGTATTCCAAATAATAAATTTTTATTTCCAAATTTTATTGTTTAAATTTCACAAAATTTCAATTAATTTAATAAATAAAATCACTAAAATTTTGGGTCGTTACACTCTCCCCCACTCAAAACTTTTCGTCCCCGAAAAGAAAGGAGGTAGAAGAATAGAAACAACCAGAAATAAAAGTAGATTGAAAGTCAAAATTAAACAATTAATTTGAACTATATAAATTTTACTTAAATTTTAAAACTTCATTTGCAATTCAATTGTCTTATATACTTTAAAACTTTTTCAAGATCCATTTGCAAAATTTCTTGCTTCCTTACGATTACCATTTATATGCTTAAATAACAACTTTATAAATATATGAAAATTATTTGAAAACAGTTATTTATATTATTACTTATATTTACAAAGAAGCTATTTGAAAACATTAAATTCATAATTCATAATTTATTAATTTTTTTTTATCTCAAGATACTTTTCAAATATTATTAATAATCAATAATCATTTACTTTAAATATGTATTATTAAATAAATAACTTCTAAAATATTTAACACTAAAATTTTCTATTTATAACACTATTTTTTTTATATATTAAACCATATAGTATATAATAAACAATACTTGAAAAGGATATAGTCAACAAGGAGAAGAAGGAGGATTTGGAAAAGCAGAATATAGGTGAATAAATAAAGCTGAGCAGATAAGGTAGATTCAAGGAATAGTATCGGGCATGAATAGTTAATTTAGAACCATAAGGGTTTTGATTCCAAATATTGATACAAAATTTTCTTTGTTGGAAATACTTTTATTATAAAATACCTTTATAACGAAACAAATTTCATTTCGAAAATACTTTTATAACTCGATGTTTCAACAAGTTTATCCTTGTTCCTGTAGACTCTGGTAGTGCGTTGATCAGGCGCAAAACTAGAATTCTCCAGGTACTTAGTAGACCTGTTTCAACACCCAGTGAAAATACTGGAAAAACTTTTAAAAATAGATATGGAAAGTACAATCCAAACAACAAAACGAACAAAACCTTTGTCTAACCATGGTTCGCAGATACACAATGGTTACGCCTGGTTCCCCCAGGAAACAATCCATATCCGTAAGCTTTCTCAGCCCTGCGAGTTACGCCATGATGACTAGTAGAATGCAGGATACACAATGGTTACGCCTGGATCCCCCAGGAAACAATCCGTACCCCCAGGCAAGACTCAGCCAAGCATTTGCGCTACTATTCGCGACCTACACAGATTGCAGGATACACAATGGTTACGCCTGGTTCCCCCAGGAAACAATCCGTACCCCTAGGCAAGACTCAGCCAGGCAGTTGCGCTATGCAGTCGCGCTCGTAAGACCATGGGTAACGCCATGGAATTCGAAGGACACTCGAGTATCATATCCGGAAAACCAAAAATCAGAGAGAATAATATCGATAGAATGAATCCAAGATGTGGCCACAAATCGGATATCAAGCAGAAGGCACTTTCCATATCTTTACTTCGAAAATATGTATCATATAGTACCTTTTCAAATCACTTTCAAATATCGTACTTATATAAAATCCATTATATATAAGATTTAATTTTCAAATCAAATACCTTCCAAAATCAATAGTATATCAAATCATACTTATATAGACTTCAATTGTGACGACCCAGAATTTTTGTATTTTTAAAATTGGAATATTCAATTAATTTTAAATATTCAGAGATTAATTATTAACTTAAATTTCAAATATCAAAATTTATTGGATAATTAATTATTGAATTTAATTATCGAAATTGGATAAAATATTGAATCTTGATTTTTAAGCCTGTTAAAAATAATTTGAAGGCTTGTAAAATTTATATTAATAATACTGAAGGTGATAGAACTTTTATATTTGAATTTAAAGATGTTTTGTTATGTTTTGAAATTATATCGTTCAAATCGATATTTTAAAATAGCCTTTCCGGGGCACAGTCTCGGAATTCGACGAAACCAGTTCCATTGGATCTGTAATATTGTATTATTATCGGATTTCAATTTTCGTAGCGTTTGGAGTCGTTGTGTGAGCGTACGATATATAAACACGTTGGAATTTATATCGAAAACAATATTTATACTTTGACTGATCAAATAAACTTAACATCAAAACTTTTTCCCTTCTCAGAATCACTGTAACCCATCTGGTACACGTTACCCTCATTTCAAATGTCACCTTTCCCCTTTATTTCATTTCAGCCGAAAGGAAATTTGTGCTGGAAGCTTCAGATGAAAGAGAAAAATATCTATCGTTCGAAATAATGGTCGAACGACTTTCTCCTCTTCAAAATCGACTCCACCCTCCAGTTTAATTCAAATACCCAAATCGAAGAAAAGGAAAAAATAATGGCCGCAATTTAAATCGCGTGGTATAGTTCTCCTCTTCCTTAAAATAAATAATGGCCGAGAGTGCTGCCTTCATTTTATCGTGAGCCTCTTCTGTTTTGTTTTCCTCTTCCTTCAGTAACGAAACCAGATCGAGAAAAGAAGTGAGTAAGAAATCGCGACATCATCAGTTCATCTTGAACTCAAGCACGGCAGCTCGAGAGGGTAGCGATTTGAGTCGCGAAGTCGAGTTATAGTGGCTCCGCGAACGCGATTAAGGAAGGGGAGGTCGCGATGTTTGTCGATGCTTGCTGACGGCAGCAGGAGAGTTATCGATCGAGTCTGGCCATGTTTGTCGTGGCTGTCATTTGAAGGTGAATTTAGGGTTTTCGAGCTCAAACTCGAGTTGCTCTATTGTCGACGCGAAGAGGGCGTGGTGCTGTGAGCTGAACGATGGCATTCTCGCGAGCTCGACCTGATGATAAGGAGGGACTTCTTGTGTTCGTTTCTTTCGTGAGGTTATAAGCTGGGAACCAAGACGAAATTGAAGTGGACTGCAAATAAAATTTAAGGTGAGTTAATCTCACTCAGTTAAATTTAAATTTAAATGGTTAAATTTAAATAATTGATTGAATGGTTGCATTGATTGAATATGCTATATTATATATAGTAGTATATAGCAATATATACATATTGGTATATGTATATATTTGAGTTGTTGATATTCCCGCATTTATATAGCGGATGAGACCCTATGCGCCGCATAATAGCGGATAATTTTATATAAAAACCCATATACCACGATATTCCACCTTGAAGTGGAATTGGTATTGTGCTAACGTCTGTGGATGCAGGGAAACAGGTTGGAGGGATCCAACTGGATTCCTCAAAAGTATTAGATTATTTAATATTCTGTGTTCTGAATATTTGATATCATGTGATGATTTTATATTGGATGATGTGGTTGATTTGGATTGTCCAGTATAATAAATTATAAAATCTATGGAATTGAATTTTTTGGAAAGAAATCAAGAAGTAAAAGTTTAAGTAAAATAATTCGAGGAATTGGGATAAAATTAATAACGAATTGAAATAAAAATAAGGTGATTTGGAATTTTTAACAAATATGAAATAAGGGGATTTTGAATTCACAAGGGGTAATAAATTTTATACTTAAGTGATATTATTTGAAAAATAAAAGAAGTTATTTTTGAAATTAAGGATTAAAGTTAATTAAAGAATAAATAAGGAGTTTTGGAAATCTGTAATCGATATTGGTAAAAAAGGGGTTTAACTCGTAATAAGGAATAAAATCTAAAGGTTAATGTATTTTGGAATAAATGAAGTAGCAAAGGAAATTTATTTCAAAGTAAGTAGAGTAAATTGGGAAATCAATTGGAAATTGATTTAGTTGTTTAAAATTGGAATTTTAGAAGAGAAATGAGATTTTGGAATTTATAAACTGAGTTTATAAAGTAAAATAAAATATCAGTGGATATTAGAAAATATAAATTCAAGGTGGGAATTTATAAAGGAATATGAATTGGTTTAAAAATAAATGTTGATTTATTTTTAAAGGATGGAAATGAGAAGTGTATTTCTCTGGATAGCCAAGTACGTTTTTCAAGGTAGTTTTAAATATAAGTTAAAAGTTTTAATATGTTAAAAAAAAACATATTTTAGAAAATTGATTATTTCTAAATGTTAAAGTCTAAAGTAGTACTTTCAAAATCTATTATTGTAGTAATTATATAAAAGTTGCTATTATGTTTTAAAAGGAGAAATTTAGTTTATATTTATAAAGTGGTTTATTTTAAAGTATATATATTTTTAATAAAGTATTAAAGTAGTTTAATTTCAATGTTATAAGATATATTTAAAATAAAGTGTTTTTAAATTATTTTAAAATTAAAAGTATTTTGTACTTGGTGATTCAGTGGAAATAAATATTTGGAAATGTGTTCCGTAAGCGGAAACTGTTTGAAATTGTTTTCAAATGAGCTTTGAAAATTTGGAAATATATCTTGGAAAGATATTTGGGCAAATAAATAATGTGGGAAATTATTTATTGTGTGATGGTTGCTTGTGGATGTTAATTGATAGTTAAATAACCGACTATCAATATTGGTCAAATGCGCTGATCGTTTCGAAGAGACCGGGATCGAGTTTCCGTATACCGGGATTCTAGGTCTGGAGACTCGAATACCACTTCGATTCGGTTTGTACGTTTCGGGTAACGTGTTCGAAGTCGAAGATGGAGCAGTGAAGTGCAAGGGCTAGTCGCTACTAATCCTAAGGATATTTCCAAAATGGATGTAGTAGGAATAGTGCCTTCGGTTCCGTTCGAACCCGGGACGGACTTGTATGGACGAATGCTTTCGTGACATCGTCAGGTGGACGATGGGCATTCTAAGGGATATGTTCTGAAAAGGTATCATTTAGCCTCAAGCCTCATCAACCGGGAATGACTGAAAATCAGGGGTTATGCAGCAAGGCTTCGTGGGTAGCTCCCACTTGAGAGTAAGGTCATCCCTGTCTAGATGTCCCTTTTTTTTCGGCTTAGTGTTGCGGTTGCTGATCCCAACCGTGGGGTGATTTTACTTGGAATTATCCAGTAAGGGATGATTCCGGTCTTGTGTTGCAGGGGAGCGGGCGTACTCCTCGGTACTGTGATCTAGGCCACGTACTGTGACAGGTGGTACCCCAGTGCCTAGTCATTCGTTGGAAATCCATTCTCCCTACGTGCCTTGTACGAGTTTTGTTTGTATTACCCACGTTGTGGCTAGTATGCTGGAATTTAATCATGTAACAATTTCAGCTATTTTAATAAGTATTTGTGAATAGACACTATTATAATATCAGAGGATTTTTATAAAAAGTGTTTTAGCTATCGTAAGGTAAAAAACCGACATGTTTATTGGTGGCGTGGTCTTACGAGATGCTTTTATTTTCAAAAGGATTTTTGAAACTTTAATAATCAATTGAGTGTGATTTTCTCACGCTGGTATTCCAGACTGACTCGGGTATTGTTTTATATGATGCTCGGGTCAGACCGAGTATTATAGGTGACAGGATATGGATGCTGTGGAGCTCAGAAGATGAGCTGGATGGCGAGACGTATCTCCCGTACTTGTTTATATATATATATTCCGCTGTGTTGATTGTTGTACTCTGTTGTATTGAGGACATGATATGGTTATTGTCCAGTTGTATGTTATGTGTTCTCTGGTGTATACTCTGATGCTATATTATATAAAACTGATATAGATTTGATTTGTGTAAAGATCTGTTAATATATATTATATTTTATTCCGCTGCGATGGTTAGATTCTGATTTTTGTTTTCTATTTTTCTTCTTCTACCTCTTCTTCTTAACTAATATGGTTCGATTTTCCGGGTCTGGAAAGTCGGGTCGTTACAGTGGTATCAGAGCTTAGGCTGGCGACAACCTTGGCTCTGGTGGGAATTTTGAGAGTATTAATAGATATGAGCGCGTATTTGTTAGTGAATATAAAATTGTTTTATATTATGTTGATTGGTTTATTGAGTTGTTTATGGATTCTGGTCGATGTGTGGGACGCCACAACATTGATAGGGATCTCTAAACACTTGTATAGAACAATTCGACACAGTATTGTTTTAAAGTAGGGTAAATGAAATAATTTTACCCAAATTATTTTTGTATAAAAAGAAACGTTTTGTAAACTATTCTAGTTAATATATATGGTTGTTTGGATGTTAGAAGTGATAATATGGAATTATTATCATTAATATATGGAAACTTAACTAGAAATTGAAATTTATAACCAAAGTAAAGAATAAAATTTTATAATAAAATAAAATTTGAGAATATAAATTATAAATGTAATTTATAAAATTGAAATAAACTTCATATACAAATGAGATTTGTACTTTAAAATAGAATTCCAGAGAAATGTGGAAAATAAATCGGAATGGATTTTAAGTTTGGAATTTTGGGAAAGGTTTGAAATTTCTTGAGATTTGGAGATAGTTTTCAAAGAGTTTGAGGAAATAATAAGTGGTATTATTTCAGGAATATTTTGAGTTGAGTTTGGAATTTGGAAAGATTTGAAATGTAAAAATATTTGAAATGGTTTAAAGAGATAAAAGCATTTAATTCTCTTCCGGTTGCTGGGAAATAATTTCGGTGATGACTGCAGCATCATCGATGTTCATTTTCGAGTTTCCAAAGAGAAATTGCTACCAAACTGTTTTAAATTGGAATCGATTGTGAACTGGGTTGGTTTTGAAATTCAAAGGGATAATTGAATTTACCAAAGGAGTTTGGATGTGGTTGATTTCAAAAGTGATTTTGAAAATTTGGAAAATTGTTTAAAACTCTGGAATCTTATTTAAAGTTGTTTATGGAATAGTAAATATATATTGGCTAAATAAATTGTATAATCCTGAGTTAAAAAGAAAATGTGTATGAGATTGATTTTAAATAGATGGAAGTATGGATATAAACAAATTGTGACTTATAAAATTTAGAAATGAAATAAATAAGCCAAAATAAAAATTGTTTTGTATCTTGAGAAATGGATAAAAATTCCAAGAACTTAAATTTGCAAAATAGATTAAACTCAAGAAAAATAGTTAAAGTGAGTAATGAAATAGAATCAAATATTGAATAATAATTGGAAATAGCTAACTTGGAATAAATTAGTAAGTTGAAATTGGTTGATGAGATTTAAAGTGATCAAGTTAAAAGTTGAGTTGTGAGTTATTAATGGAATATAGAAATGGAACTCGAATTGGTTAATTAAAATTTGATTAGTGAATAAATGATAAAATTTTAAAGTGAAGCTTGAGTTATAAATGTAAACCTAACTTGAAATAGCAAGTGAATTAAAAATGAATTGCTGTTGAATGGAATTGAATTAAAATAAGAATGATTTGTATTGCAAATAAAATTCTAGTGAGTAGAAATAAATTGAAGTGGCTTTATTATTGAAATAATCAGTCGAAAGTAAATAGAAATGTGAAATAAGTTGAAATGGATTAAATGAGTACTAATTGAATTAAATTAGTAGAATAAAATGGAATTGATTGATAAAAGTAAATAAATTGATTTTTGGAATCATTTAAAATGAATATTGGTTTGTTTGGGTTAAAGGTGAATTGAATATAAGCAATGAAGTGTAAACCATTTCAATGGAACGAAATAAGAATGTATTGAAAGAGATGGTGGGTGAATGAATTGAAAGCATTTAAATTTGTGTTGGAACCTTATAAATTCACTTATGGAAGTATACAACATGCATTGTTTGTTGAATCCATGTTTTAGCAATTTAAATTTTAGTGAAATGTAAATAAACTTTGGATATGTGGCACTTACATGTTGTAATTGAGTTAGTACAGGTTCAGGGAAGCCGGTTGGCTGAATCTGATGGCACAACATGCTAAAATAAATAACCGCTTTGCTTTAAAAATGCTAAAATAAGGTACGCTTACGCAAAAATTCAAAATAGGAGATATGAACTGCATATATTGATATATATTGTGATTTCCGGCCTGAGGCCGATGTATATATATATTTGTGCATCCTGCGATATCGCAGAAGTCCCTCTGTACAAGGGAGACTCTGCCAAAATTTTTCGGAAATTTTGAGAGTTAGAAATTTTTTGAAATTTTTGAAAATTTTCATTAACGATAAATAATCTAAATTTGCTAAGCAAATGGAATTGGAACCGAATAATTGAATCTAGTTTAAATATGAATGTAAAGTAAGTGAAATCGAAAGAACTAAGGAAAGTAAGCTTGCAAATAAACTTTTAATTGAGATTTAAATTTTTTAGTAAGAGGAACTAATTCAATAGTCAAATGGAAGCCAATTTGAATTCAAATGAAGTTGCGTGGGCAGAATGAATAGTAATGAAAATAAACTTTGATAGTAAAGTGAAAAATTAATGGAAGAAGTGTATAAATATTTATATTAAACTTAAGGATTGGAAAAATGAAATTCTTTAAGTGAAGTGGGTATCGAGGAAATTATTCTAAGTGGATAATTGCATGAAGGGTTAAATTGGAAGTTGTGAAATGGGATAGTTGTGAATAAGGGGATAACAATCAAAAAGGAATGTGAATAAAAGAGAATTGATATAACTGATAATCAATTGGAATTTATACGTAAGATGTACGTATATTATTTTATTCGCATAGCTATTTGATCCAGATGTCGAACACAGAATTTCGAGATAGTTTTATCGATCCGAATTTGGATTTTTCACTCGATTTTCAACGGCGAGCCTGGATATGGATTGTTGATTGATTCTGGTAATTCTCTATCATAGTTTGTGGCTATGCAAGGAGAATGACGGTTTCTGATCAAGAAACCAGATCTGAGTCCGCACTAGGAAGTCGGGTGGACGATACTAGTTCGGAAGTGGAATTGTGTGATTGATTGAGCGATCGAATGTGATATTGCGTACGGATGATATATGTGCATCGTACAGGCTTAAGTAAAACAAATATTGAAAATTTGTAAAGAAAGGTATAAAATGACGTTGGGATTGTGATTGATATTATTGCTTAGTAGGATATACAGGTGTATAAAAGCAACGGATAGATTGGGATTTTGATTTTAAAAGATAAAAATTTAATGGCCCGACAAAAGGTATGTATATAAATTTCTGTATGAAATTTGATTGGGTTTTGATCCAGCCACTTGGCTTTTGTTTTCTTTTTGAGATTTGGGGGCTGTAGAGCCATTTTGTAGTTGTACCCAGCTAGCCGCGCAAAGGAGACGCTGGCGAAATTTTTCGGAAATTTAGAGAGTTAGAAAAATTTTGGGAAAATTTTGATGATTCAAAATTTGAATTCAAATTTAAATTTGAACTGATAAGAAAGATAATATTGTTTGGGATTTAGGAGTAAGTTTGTAAGGTTAGAAAGAGGGATAATGTATCTCTATTAAAGGATTTGTTTTGAGGAGTTGTTTAAAACTATTTGAATTGAGAAATAGCTACTGGATGGATCATTCTTCCTAACTAGTAATTTCGGGGACGAAATTCTTTTAAGGGGGAAGGAATGTGACGACCCAGAATTTTTGTATTTTTAAAATTGGAATATTCAATTAATTTTAAATATTCAGAGATTAATTATTAACTTAAATTTCAAATATCAAAATTTATTGGATAATTAATTATTGAATTTAATTATCGAAATTGGATAAAATATTGAATCTTGATTTTTAAGCCTGTTAAAAATAATTTGAAGGCTTGTAAAATTTATATTAATAATACTGAAGGTGATAGAACTTTTATATTTGAATTTAAAGATGTTTTGTTATGTTTTGAAATTATATCGTTCAAATCGATATTTTAAAATAGCCTTTCCGGGGCACAGTCTCGGAATTCGACGAAACCAGTTCCATTGGATCTGTAATATTGTATTATTATCGGATTTCAATTTTCGTAGCGTTTGGAGTCGTTGTGTGAGCGTACGATATATAAACACGTTGGAATTTATATCGAAAACAATATTTATACTTTGACTGATCAAATAAACTTAACATCAAAACTTTTTCCCTTCTCAGAATCACTGTAACCCATCTGGTACACGTTACCCTCATTTCAAATGTCACCTTTCCCCTTTATTTCATTTCAGCCGAAAGGAAATTTGTGCTGGAAGCTTCAGATGAAAGAGAAAAATATCTATCGTTCGAAATAATGGTCGAACGACTTTCTCCTCTTCAAAATCGACTCCACCCTCCAGTTTAATTCAAATACCCAAATCGAAGAAAAGGAAAAAATAATGGCCGCAATTTAAATCGCGTGGTATCGTTCTCCTCTTCCTTAAAATAAATAATGGCCGAGAGTGCTGCCTTCATTTTATCGTGAGCCTCTTCTGTTTTGTTTTCCTCTTCCTTCAGTAACGAAACCAGATCGAGAAAAGAAGTGAGTAAGAAATCGCGACATCATCAGTTCATCTTGAACTCAAGCACGGCAGCTCGAGAGGGTAGCGATTTGAGTCGCGAAGTCGAGTTATAGTGGCTCCGCGAACGCGATTAAGGAAGGGGAGGTCGCGATGTTTGTCGATGCTTGCTGACGGCAGCAGGAGAGTTATCGATCGAGTCTGGCCATGTTTGTCGTGGCTGTCATTTGAAGGTGAATTTAGGGTTTTCGAGCTCAAACTCGAGTTGCTCTATTGTCGACGCGAAGAGGGCGTGGTGCTGTGAGCTGAACGATGGCATTCTCGCGAGCTCGACCTGATGATAAGGAGGGACTTCTTGTGTTCGTTTCTTTCGTGAGGTTATAAGCTGGGAACCAAGACGAAATTGAAGTGGACTGCAAATAAAATTTAAGGTGAGTTAATCTCACTCAGTTAAATTTAAATTTAAATGGTTAAATTTAAATAATTGATTGAATGGTTGCATTGATTGAATATGCTATATTATATATAGTAGTATATAGCAATATATACATATTGGTATATGTATATATTTGAGTTGTTGATATTCCCGCATTTATATAGCGGATGAGACCCTATGCGCCGCATAATAGCGGATAATTTTATATAAAAACCCATATACCGCGATATTCCACCTTGAAGTGGAATTGGTATTGTGCTAACGTCTGTGGATGTAGGGAAACAGGTTGGAGGGATCCAACTGGATTCCTCAAAAGTATTAGATTATTTAATATTCTGTGTTCTGAATATTTGATATCATGTGATGATTTTATATTAGATGATGTGGTTGATTTGGATTGTCCAGTATAATAAATTATAAAATCTATGGAATTGAATTTTTTGGAAAGAAATCAAGAAGTAAAAGTTTAAGTAAAATAATTCGAGGAATTGGGATAAAATTTATAACGAATTGAAATAAAAATAAGGTGATTTGGAATTTTTAACAAATATGAAATAAGGGGATTTTGAATTCACAAGGGGTAATAAATTTTATACTTAAGTGATATTATTTGAAAAATAAAAGAAGTTATTTTTGAAATTAAGGATTAAAGTTAATTAAAGAATAAATAAGGAGTTTTGGAAATCTGTAATCGATATTGGTAAAAAAGGGGTTTAACTCGTAATAAGGAATAAAATCTAAAGGTTAATGTATTTTGGAATAAATGAAGTAGCAAAGGAAATTTATTTCAAAGTAAGTAGAGTAAATTGGGAAATCAATTGGAAATTGATTTAGTTGTTTAAAATTGGAATTTTAGAAGAGAAATGAGATTTTGGAATTTATAAACTGAGTTTATAAAGTAAAATAAAATATCAGTGGATATTAGAAAATATAAATTCAAGGTGGGAATTTATAAAGGAATATGAATTGGTTTAAAAATAAATGTTGATTTATTTTTAAAGGATGGAAATGAGAAGTGTATTTCTCTGGATAGCCAAGTACGTTTTTCAAGGTAGTTTTAAATATAAGTTAAAAGTTTTAATATGTTAAAAAAAAACATATTTTAGAAAATTGATTATTTCTAAATGTTAAAGTCTAAAGTAGTACTTTCAAAATCTATTATTGTAGTAATTATATAAAAGTTGCTATTATGTTTTAAAAGGAGAAATTTAGTTTATATTTATAAAGTGGTTTATTTTAAAGTATATATATTTTTAATAAAGTATTAAAGTAGTTTAATTTCAATGTTATAAGATATATTTAAAATAAAGTGTTTTTAAATTATTTTAAAATTAAAAGTATTTTGTACTTGGTGATTCAGTGGAAATAAATATTTGGAAATGTGTTCCGTAAGCGGAAACTGTTTGAAATTGTTTTCAAATGAGCTTTGAAAATTTGGAAATATATCTTGGAAAGATATTTGGGCAAATAAATAATGTGGGAAATTATTTATTGTGTGATGGTTGCTTGTGGATGTTAATTGATAGTTAAATAACCGACTATCAATATTGGTCAAATGCGCTGATCGTTTCGAAGAGACCGGGATCGAGTTTCCGTATATCGGGATTCTAGGTCTGGAGACTCGAATACCACTTCGATTCGGTTTGTACGTTTCGGGTAACGTGTTCGAAGTCGAAGATGGAGCAGTGAAGTGCAAGGGCTAGTCGCTACTAATCCTGAGGATATTTCCAAAATGGATGTAGTAGGAATAGTGCCTTCGGTTCCGTTCGAACCCGGGACGGACTTGTATGGACGAATGCTTTCGTGACATCGTCAGGTGGACGATGGGCATTCTAAGGGATATGTTCTGAAAAGGTATCATTTAGCCTCAAGCCTCATCAACCGGGAATGACTGAAAATCAGGGGTTATGCAGCAAGGCTTCGTGGGTAGCTCCCACTTGAGAGTAAGGTCATCCCTGTCTAGATGTCCCTTTTTTTTCGGCTTAGTGTTGCGGTTGCTGATCCCAACCGTGGGGTGATTTTACTTGGAATTATCCAGTAAGGGATGATTCCGGTCTTGTGTTGCAGGGGAGCGGGCGTACTCCTCGGTACTGTGATCTAGGCCACGTACTGTGACAGGTGGTACCCCAGTGCCTAGTCATTCGTTGGAAATCCATTCTCCCTACGTGCCTTGTACGAGTTTTGTTTGTATTACCCACGTTGTGGCTAGTATGCTGGAATTTAATCATGTAACAATTTCAGCTATTTTAATAAGTATTTGTGAATAGACACTATTATAATATCAGAGGATTTTTATAAAAAGTGTTTTAGCTATCGTAAGGTAAAAAACCGACATGTTTATTGGTGGCGTGGTCTTACGAGATGCTTTTATTTTCAAAAGGATTTTTGAAACTTTAATAATCAATTGAGTGTGATTTTCTCACGCTGGTATTCCAGACTGACTCGGGTATTGTTTTATATGATGCTCGGGTCAGACCGAGTATTATAGGTGACAGGATATGGATGCTGTGGAGCTCAGAAGATGAGCTGGATGGCGAGACGTATCTCCCGTACTTGTTTATATATATATATTCCGCTGTGTTGATTGTTGTACTCTGTTGTATTGAGGACATGATATGGTTATTGTCCAGTTGTATGTTATGTGTTCTCTGGTGTATACTCTGATGCTATATTATATAAAACTGATATAGATTTGATTTGTGTAAACATCTGTTAATATATATTATATTTTATTCCGCTGCGATGGTTAGATTCTGATTTTTGTTTTCTATTTTTCTTCTTCTACCTCTTCTTCTTAACTAATATGGTTCGATTTTCCGGGTCTGGAAAGTCGGGTCGTTACATCAATTATATAAGATTTCACTTTCAAATTGAGTACCTTTTCAAATCTATAGTTTTCGAATCAATTTCATACTCATACAAATCAATTTTATATAAGTTCGACAACTCCCAAATCAAGTGTTTAGTAACATAAGGTTCTCAAATTTAAATTTGTTTCAATATCAGTTCAATTTCAAAATCATATACAATTTCACCAAATTATTTCACCTCTAATTAAATATCTTTAGTTTCAAAGTTTCCAAAATAATAGATTTAGAAAATAAATCCAAATTTCCAAATCAATATAATTTAAGTCAACCAATTCATTTCCAAAATCAAATGTTTTCAAAATCATCTTATAATTACGTAAGGTCCATCTTGTATAAGGATCAAATTTTTCAAAATAAATTTCGCTGTATGAAGAGCCATATGGGATTGAATATCTTTGCTTTTATGGGTTATATATCTTTGTAATTTAAATTGGAAATTTTCTTTTAGTAAGCAAAGATATTCTAACTCGACAGCTTTCAATTTCAGCGTCAAAATATATCAATGATATTAGAATATAAGATGTACATACGTCATCATTTTGCAGAATCACATTTGATCGCTCGCTCGATCACACAAGTTTGCTTTCGAACTAGTATTGTCCATTCGACTTCCCTAATGCGGACTTCGATATGGTTTCTCGACTAGAAGCCATCAGTCTCCTTGCATAGCCATATACTATAATAGAGAATTCTAGAATCGAGCCCAAAATCCATATCAAATATTCGCCATCAAGAATCGAATGAAAAATCCTAACACGAAATGGTGTAATCCACCTCGAACTTGTGTACTCAAACTTGGATCAAATTAATTATGCGAATAAAACAACATACGTACAACTTATATATTCATTCCAACTTGTTAAATATATAGTTTCATAAAGATGTTACTAAGTTAAAACATTTAAACTAAATTTTATTCAAAATATATTGAAGACCAAATTCTTTTCAAAACATTTCAAATCTAAATTTCATATTAGAAAAATTTAAAATTTGCCTTATTCATATACTTAACAAAACAGTTTCAACTTATTTAAATCATATTACTTCATACTTAAACATTCAAAACAAATTTATATACTTTATCAAATAATTCATACTTTCAAAAATTTTAGCTTTGAAAAGTTAACCTTGATTTGGAAGTGCTCGAACCTTCGAAATAGTTGAAGAAATCATTTTCAAATTCAAGAGTTGGAAATCAACCAATCAGTAAATCAATTTCAAAAGATAGGTTTCAAATCCGAAACTAAAGGACTGAACACCGGCCTACTTCAAATCATTTCAAATATATATACATATATCTTTCGAATATCAAATATTACTTCGGAATTTGAAAATCAAAACTGGTTTCACAAAATCACTCGCGTAGCAATGCTACTAAAGTGGCCTCTCCCCCACTATGAAACTCGAAAATCAACGTCGATGATGCGTGCACTCATCACCGAAATTATTTTCCAGCGACATAAGTGAGTTCTGGACTTCTATTTTTCTCAAACTCCTTTTGAAATTTCTTCGAAACTCATTAAAATCATTGAAACATTTCTTATTCGGAAAATATTTTTAAATCATACTATTATTATATATTTCAAAATCTTAAAACCAATTTCAAAATACCGGAGTTTAATTCTCGAATTTCAAATTTAAAATCCTTCAGTCATAAATCATTTTTAGATAAATCAAATTTCTTATATAGTTTTTTTCAAAATTACAAATCCTTTCGAAACCTCAAATTCTTATTTTAAAGGGTTTATAATCTTTATCAAAAACATTTCACTTTTTTATATAGAATATAATCATACTTATTAAAATAATAATTTCGGTTTAGAAAACAATTTCTAAAATATAAACAAACCCGATTTTCAAAGGACGATTCACGAACGGATTTCAAAACAAAGATAGAGATTCAAATTAGAGAGACTCTTGTCAAATAGAATTGTGATTTGAAGATAAGCTCGAACGAAGATGAGATAATTAAATTTCAAAATAGAAGATGAATATACTTATATAAATCGCGGACGACCTTAACCGGGTCAACCGTGACTTCAGGAACAAGATCGATGCAGAATTCCAAGAAAAATCAACATTCGATCGCAAGAGATAGCGGCATCTAAACCAAAGATATATAAATCTCTGGTGAATCAATGCCAAATGTAAAGGAGTTCCACCCCTTTACAAATCATTCAAAGATTGGCGGGATCGCCTATTCTTATAGAGATCATTCAAAGTGGAGTTATGGGATACTCCAGAATCAAAAGAATACAAATAGGGAGAGACAAGAATGAATTTTTGAACCGCAGGGACGTTCCAAAGTTCAAAGAAAATTCGAGTCAAAAGGAAGAGATTCAACTCGAACGAAAGTGATTCTGTAAATAAATTTACAATATATGCTAAGTTTTGCCTAGAGCTAAAGCTCTGATACCAACTGTAACGACCCGGTATTTTGGACCATTCAAATCGACAATAATCCACACATGTCTGACTTGAATAATTCAAAATATCAGATTGTTAATTTAAATTTGGCAAAACTCAGAATATACAGTAAATAAATCAATCACATAATCACAGACACAGAGTAATACAATAATACGCAGCGGAATAGATAAAATAGTAGTTCATGAAGCTACTATATAAACATCAGAGTTAGAAATAAAATACAACAGAATATCTCAAATACAGTGAAGTCTCCAATCCAAACAGATGACTTCTGGGAACGAATCAACTGGAAAGCTGGAAGCTGAATCAAAAGTTGGATCTCCAAACGAAGCTCCAAACTCCAAGGGTGAGTCTCAAATGCTGTATCACTCGGTCTGACCCGAGCGTAAAGCAAAACACAAAACACTCGAGTCAGGATTAACATTCTTATACTAATAAATCCAACTCAAGTGAAATATCAACTGAAATACAAGTAACTTAAAGGATGTTTGGGATAACCATCCTCTAAGGATCTTCAGAACTATCTACAAGGTGGAAATATATATTATAACACCGTGGTCATTTCAATTTAATTTATACTTCAAAACCCAAATATCATTTCATTTCAAATATAACTATTTTTTTCAAGATAGTATATATATTAATTAATTTATAAAGTCTAGCATTTAATTTTCTCAAGTCTCGCAAATCGATTCAAATCAACTTCAAATTCCAAATCCAAATTTTATTCAAGCTCTATTCATCCATTCAATTCAGTTCTAATTATACCATTTAAATTCTCAATACATTTCAAAACTTTAATACTCAACATTTCAAAGTTAATTTTAACCGTTTCATATAGCTCTTGATTTAACTTTATTATTATTAAATCAGGGAATATTAACTTAATAAACTCAATATCATTTAACTAGCCTTAAATTTTATTTCTTTACTAATATTTCTTTAAATTTATTTAAACAAGAAATATTCATTAAATTATTTTAAATCAAACTCAAGTTATAAATCATATCTTAAATTCTAATTTCAATAAGCTTTGTATTGGTTTAATTAAATAAAATTCTTTACTAACTTCAAATTATCATCCCAACCTTAACTTATTCAAAATTTTTACCAAATCTATTTTGAAATATAAATTTTATACTTAACATATTATATGTATTAAATCCATCTTAATTAAATTAAGTATCATTATTAAATCTATATATATCATTACCATTTATATATAAAATTTTAAGAATCAACATTTGTTAAAACCATATATTTCTTTCCAAAACCATAGAATTCAATTTCAAAATATTTATATATATATGGACCAACGGTGTTTGTAACGACCCAGTATTTTCAACCATTCGCATCCATTATAAGTGTATAGGTAGAAACTCATGCCGGAGTTGAATTGCTCAAAATACTGCGTTGTAAATAAAATTTGGCAAAACTTAGCATATACGGTAAATAAAATAAATACAGATCACAGACACAGAGTAATATAACAATACTGTAGCGGAAACAAAGGATAGTAGTTCATGAAGCTACTATATATATATAACAGAGTTAAACAAGATACAACAGAGGTCTCGAATACAATAGATGTCTCAATACAATAATCAAATACCAGATCTGAATACATCACTGGATCGACGGAATAACTGAAAGCAGGATCGATAGATAGCTGGATCTCCAAGCGAAGCTCCAACTCCCAAGGTGAGTCTCAAATGCTGTATCACTCAGTCTGACCCGAGCGTAAAGCAAAACACAAAACACTCGAGTCAGGATTAACATTCTTATATTAATAAATCCAACTCAAGTGAAATATCAACTGAAATACAAGTAACTTAAAGGATGTTTGGGATAACCATCCCCTAAGGATCCGTTAAACTATTTACTATGTAGTAATATTCGCTATTATAATAGTGTCTAAATAAGTAAAGTATAATCATATCAGAAAATAGCGTTAAGGGGATGGAGAACCTTAACGCGGTCGGATCTTAAAATCATAATCGTAGTAAAGCTCGGTATGGTAGGTGACACGGCACAACTAGGCAATGCCAGGGTAGATATACCAAATACGCACACGGACTGATGGATACGCATAGCAGCCACTACCGTTCCACCTCGAACAACATTCCCAAATCGGAGGATGGCCATCTAGTCAAATCACAAGTAAGAGTAAAATATCGAAGGAATGCGTCCGAGAAGAGGTGCTACCTCATTGGTCCGAGATCGCTCCTGTTTTAGCCACCTTATTGCCAACTCACGGGAGTTGGGTCCACGTAACATACCTTAAGAACGTCGCCACCATCCTACTTCATTCTGGGATCTCCACCGTGTACACGGTTGTCAAAGTGGTTTTCGGTATCGACAGAGAGTATGTCCATATCCGATCCCGGTCTCTTTTCCAACCAATCGTTATTATAACACCGTGGTCATTTCAAAATAGTTTATACTTCAAACCAAAATCGTTATCATTTCAAAACCCAATTTAATACGATATCGTTTCACTTCAAATATATCCATTTTCAAAATCATATTACTTTCCAAAGTTATAATGCTTTCGAAATCATAGTCTGGAAATCACGGTATTTTGGAAATCATAACACTTCCCTTTTAAACGGTTTAGATATTAAAATTTCATTATAAATTAAATTAGTTTCCTCAAATTTCACAAATTGATTCAAATTAACTCGAATTTCAAAAATTTAATTTAATCAAATCTCAAATCATCAGTTTCAACTCGATTTAGCTTCTAAATAAACCATTTCAAATTATAAATTTCAAATACGTATCTAAACCATAAAATAAGCCATTTCAATTTGAATATATTACAATGCTTTAAACATTCAACATTTCATAACTAAATTCGATAATTTATATACATATCAGATTCACTTTACAATTATTTAGTTTTGAAATATTAACTTAACATTTTCATAACATCTAAATACAATTTCAATTTACAATTTAAATACACAAAAGATCTCATTTAAATATTTATACGTTTGAAATATCCATTTAAGTCACCCTTTCAAATTTCAAGTTGTAAATCACTTCTTTAAATTTCAAATTCAATACATTTCAAATCAAACTTATTTAAGTATAATTCTTAAATAAATACAATTTCAATCAATTTCAAATCATTATAAATTCTATATTAAAAATATAGATATTAAATAAATACTTAAATATATTATTTATCAACTTTATTAAATCAACTTTAATAAATCTTTAAAAATCAATATTTATCAAAACCATATATTTCTTCTCAAAACCATAGAAATCATTTTCAAAACGTTTATATATAGACCAACGGTGCCTGTATATAATTTTTCTATCCTATGGTCAAGTGATACGGATATTTATCATTTCAATCCGCAATTTAAAACATATTCGGGTATATATCTTTTCAACCCGAAATCCCAAATTCAATTCAATTGAAAATCGCTTGGGTTTATCATTTCAACCCATAACGATTTCCTCCTATTCTACAGATCGTTCGGGTATGTATCATTTCAACCCATAGTGATTCTATACTAACAGGGAACTTGCAGAGTGATAACAGATATGATAATAAAATAACAACAGAAACAGGCATATATCGACAATATAAATACATATAATGGTGTCAGATGTCACAGGTGAACAGATACAGTAAATGACATATGTATATAACAATGTGAACAACTAACAGCAGCATATTTCAATTGACGTTTCAATTGAAATTAAATCTAATAAATATAAGAATATTAATCGTGAGTGATTGCTCACCTTTCGTGGTTAGAGACGAACGAGGATGAAATGAGTTACGAATCTGAACCCGAACTTCGAAACAAAGCAAAATTGGCACGAGTTTGATGACCAAGCTGATAACACGAATTTGATGGAACGAATCAGAATGTGATCAATGAAGATAAGTTATACAAGTAAATTGTTATAGATGAAACATATGAAATTATATTTATATACAAAAATCATATCCAAATTTCAACACATTTTAAATTAAATATATAACTTATGAAATATACAACTCAGAACAAATATATATGAACTATATAATAACAGACCAACTTAGACTTAATATATATAACAAACAACTTATAATATATATATTAATCAAGAACCTCCAAATGCTTACCAATATAAACAGCAACTTTTTCATTCAGTACAAACTTATATATGCAGACTCACATATATCTAACTAACACAACCTATATATATATATATTATTATATAAACTGCAACCCCATGTAAAAAAAAAACAGGTTATATAACTGACATATATTAAACTGGCATGTATATATTTTAACATTATAACGTGATTCTATATACATAACAAACAACTTTTATATCATATTTAAACAATATCTTTATTAAAACAAGTCCTGATAAAACTCAAGTATAAAGTATGCATATATATTTAAAACATATATTATATAACTCATATACTGTTTATAACTTTTATACAAAACAGATAATATATTCATACGATTTATATACCTATACAAACATCTATGAAACCAGAAACACATTATCCTTATCATATAACACAGCTAGGAGATCAATATATATCCAGCAGATTGAATACTAAAACAAAGCCTTATTATAAATTACATACAACTATACAATGGATCAAATACTTAATAATATTGTTATAAAACTGTGTCGTCCTACGCTTAAAGTATAAGTAAACCACAATTTGTAAGTAATATAGCTATGTAAAACTTTTATATGCATGTAACAGCAAACCCATATATATATATAACATCTGTAAAAATATACAGAGCTTACAAATTAAAGTCAATGTCAACGATATCATATAGTACAATAAAATCTGTATAAACATAGCTTACACGCAACACGTACAATATATATACACTTACAACTAATATCTATCCTAACATATTATTTTTATTCTCTGAACAGTACAGCTAACAAGACTTTGAAACCATCCTATTATGTAGCATAGAATATATTATAAAAATACTATATAACATCAAATTCATTATACAATAAAATACGAAAACACTTTATGTTATAAGCTTTAAAATATATGCTATTAAAATATATCTATACTATATTGCATTCCCTTCTTCACAGAAAAAAAAAAAAAACTAAATGATACACTGTACAAAACAAATGCAAACATACTTACATAAATATTACACTATCACATCAAAAGACAGACCAAGCAGAAGATGAAAGGGAGAATGGGAGGCTCGAGTTGAGAAAGGGAAGGCTGCTCGGTCTATGGCTGGAGGCGGCTCGATGACCTAGCTGAGGTTGGGCACGGGACGAAGGGAGGCGTGGGCCAGGGTTGGTGGGTTTGCGTGGGAGCTATGGGTTGCCGAGGAATTGGAGGTGGTTGGCACGTCGTGGTGGTGAAGGCGTGGAGTTGGTGGTGGTTTGGAGTCGTATTGGAGGCGAATGGATTCGGTGGGGTGGTGGGTGCTGGTGGGTTCGGTGTTGACGTGGAGGCTGGAAAGGCTGAGGAGTTCGACGAGGTGGCAGATCTCGGTTGGGGAACGTGGGTCAGGGATGTAGGGAGGAGTTTGATTTGTGACGAGGGGGTTTGGGCACGGATGAAGGGAGGCGTGGGCTGGTGGCGGTTGTGGGTTGTGAGGCACGAAGTGGAGGGGACGGTGGCACAGGCGAGTGGCGTGAGGTGGACTGGCATGTCGTTGCAGGGCGCGCGGAGGAAGGTTGATTGGCGTGGGCTGTCACGTGAAGTGGGGAAGACGGGGTCGGGCTCGAGAGAGGAGTGGTGAGTGATGAGATCTCGGGTGGAAAACGTGGGGAAAGAGGAAGAGCAATTGAAATGAAGGAGGTGGCAGGCTAATCTAATACAAATTTAGATTCGAAGAGACAGATCCGAGAAGAATGAAAAGGAGAAATAAATGGGCTAGCGTTTCGGTCTAGGAGAGAGCGATTCAACCGAATTTGAAATAATGGAGATGTAACCGATGACCATTGAATCAGCAAAAATTATCAAAGCAATTTATTATATTGCTTGGCCTGCACGTTCAAACTTGAAAGGCAAACGAAAGCTAACGGTCACAATTCAGGGTACCGGTACGACGCACTGTTTTATTGTTTCTGTCGCGTACCGGACCTCAAAATACAGAGTTGAATATACCGTAGAGGTCAGCGCAACGAGACGATCAAAACGGTACACAGATATTAGTGGTACGGTCATCCGATCAAAAGTCGATAACCGGTACCAGAAATGCTGCTATTTTAACAGAAATAAGATAAACGGAGC
The DNA here is from genome assembly GCA_030737815.1 of Allium fistulosum. NCBI lineage: Eukaryota > Viridiplantae > Streptophyta > Magnoliopsida > Asparagales > Amaryllidaceae > Allium > Allium fistulosum. Next base: position 1,417,526,718 of record CM060901.1, on the reverse strand, counting down.
AACAGAAGTCCAAATTTGACGAAACGAAAGACGACGTCTCACTCAGAAGATGATTTACAATTTTCTATGTAAAAATATTCAGGTTTGGAAAACATTTTATTATCATCAATTTTAATTGATTAAATTGAAGTAAATTTACGCGCGAAATAAATTTTCATATTTTCGGACGAAAATTTACCAGTAGCTATGTTTAATTAGACGCATTCCAAATATCAAACTTATATTTCAAAATTTTATCGTTTAAAATTTCACAAAATTTTAACTAATTACGTTATTTAACAGTTAAAATTTACGGGCCGTTACAGTGTTTGTATATATTTTTATTATATGGTTAAGTGATACGGATATTTATCATTTCAATCCGAAATTTAAATATATACGGGTAGATATCATTTCGACCCGTAATCCCAATTTCAATTCAAACGAAAATCGCTTGGGTTTATCATTTCAACCCATAACGAAATTCTCCTATTCTAAAGTCCGTTCGGGTATGTATCATTTCAACCCATAGTGAATTCTATACTAACAGGGAACTTGCAGAGTGATAACAGATAGTACAATAAGATAACAGGCATATATCATCAATAACAATATAATATAAACAACAGGATATGGTGTCATATCCCGTAGGTGAACAGTTACAGATAATAGCATATATAACAAATTTAAATAACTACAGCAGCATATTTCAATTGTCGTTTCAATTGAAATTAAATTTAATGAATAAAAGAATGTTAATCGTGAGTGATCGCTCACCTTTCGAGGCTAGAGAAATTCGACAATGAAATGAGTTACGAATCCAAGCACGAATTCCAAAGCAAAGCAAGATTGGCACGAATTTGACGAACAAAGCTGATAAATAGGAATCGATGAGAACAAATCAAATTAGCTTGATATAAGCTGAACAAAATATACGTTATAATTTTTCTCTAAAACCAATATTTAAAACATATATTTAAAATAAGATATATATATTTTAACTTTAACACCTATAAAATAAAATTTATATATATATATTTAGAACCCAAACTCATGTGAACTTGTCTACATAAACCAATATATAAACATGGGTACAAACTTACATACTTACTAAAAAAAAATCAATAATTATAAAATCAATATAACTTAAATATATATGAACTCAGCAAATCATATATAAGCTTATAAACAAACAAATAGGTTATATGTGACTTATATAACTTATTTACATAATGACGGATTACATACAAACTATATAACTTTATATATACAATAAATTTTATAACTTTCATATATAACAAGATCTTAAGGTTTATTTACTTTTATATATAACGAACAGGACTTACTCATTATAACACAACATATCAAATATATAAACTAATATATACAACAACATATGATTTACAGCTTATATAACTTATACATTTTAAACAACTTTATATATCTACCTGTTATGTCTACAGATCCAACTTTATTAAAAAGTCAAGTAACCTACTTTATTAAAATATATATACAACTTAACAGGTCAAATATAGACTTATATAAACTTGCATACGTATAGTAACAAACGGATTATATATATAACTTACATAGAATTATATATAGAGAGACATATCTATAACATATATACAAAAATCAATGTATAGTAAATAAATATATGTACTTTCTGACAATACATATAACATATATAATCAAGAAGAGAGGGCTACCAGGGTGTGAAGGCAGTGGAGGACGCACAGGCGGTAGAGGGGAGTGGAGGAACAGGCTTTAGCATGGCAAGTGGGGAGGCTCGACCTGTCAGGGGTGAGGTCGGTGATGTTCGGCCACTAGGAGAGAGTGAGGTGGTGGAAGAAGAGAGGAAGGAAGAAGCAGCCGCTGTGGGATGATGTGGTTGGGTCGGGCAAATCCGGGTTCAAAGGAGGCTGTGGCGGAGTGTTCGGGTCCGGTCAGTGGTGGTTGCGGCAACTGCTAGGGCTTCGATCGGGTTCAGGGAGAGGCTGTGCTCAGATGAGGCAGGTCAGAGTAGGTCGAGGGGGTTGGCTTGTACGTTCGTGGATCTGGGTAGGGTATGGAGGAATGGAAAGTGGTCGGCGCGTTTACTAGAGATGGATGAAGGAAAAAGGCTTGCATGGGTCGGTGTCACGACCCGCCCTTCTCGACCCTCGAAAATCGACACAAAATACTCAACAGTATAATATGCCGACGATCGAACGCCGGAAAAGACAGATTGTAGGAAAAGAAAGAAGGTAGAAGAAGAAGAATGAACTAAACAAAATCAGAACCTCACAGTCGCAGCGGATAAAATATAATATATAGAACAGATTTTTACACAAAATGAAAACTATATCTGTTTATATACACTACATCATCATCAGAGTATGTCATAATACAATCATCAATATCCAGTCAATCAGTCAATACAACAATCACAGCAGCGGAATAATACAAGTACGAATGATACGTCCCGACTCCAGCTCCTCTCCTGCTCCATAGCAACCTATCCTGAAAATATACTCGGTCTGACCCGAGCATTATAATAAAATAACACCCGAGTCAGTCTGGAATACCAGCGCATCATAAATACATCCAAACTGATTATTTAAGTTCAAAAATCCTTTGAAACAAAAGCATCTCGTAAGACCACGCCACAAGTAAACATGTCGGGTTTTTACCTTACGATAGCTAAAACACTTTTTATAAAAATCCTCTGATATTATAATAGTGTCTAGATACAAATACTTATAAAATAGCCGAAATTGTTACATCTATTAAATTCCGGCATACTAGCCACAACGTGGGTAATACAAACAAAACTCGTACAAGGAACGTAGGGAGAATGGATTTCCAACGAATGACTAGGCACTGGGGTACCACCTGTCACAGTACGTGGCCTAGATCACAGTACCGAGGAGTACGCCCGCTCCCCTGCAACACAAGACCGGAATCATCCCTTACTGGATAATTCCAAGTAAAATCACCCCACGGTTGTGATCAGCAACCGCACCACTAAGCCGAAATAAAAGGGACATCTAGACAGGGATGACATTACTCTCAAGTGGGGGCTACCCACGAAGCCTTGCTGCATAACCCCTGATTTTCAGTCATTCCCGGTTGATGAGGCTTGAGGCTAAACGATACCTTTACAGAACATTTCACTTTGAATGCCCATCGTCCACCTGACGATGTCACGAAAGCATTCGTCCATATAAGTCCGTCCCGGGTCCGAACGGAACCGAAGGCACTATTCCTACTACATCCATTTTGGAAATATCCTCAGGATTAGTAGCGACTAGCCCTTGCACTTCACTGCTCCATCTTCGACTCCGAAATCGTTTCCGCGAAACGTACAAACCGGATCGAAGTGGTATTCGAGTCTCCAGACCTAGAATCCCGGTATACGGAAACTCGATCCCGGTCTCTTCGAAACGATCAGCGCTTTTGGCCAATATTGATAGTCGGTGATTTAACTATCAATTGATGTTCACAAACATCCATACACATCCATCACACAATAAATAATCTCCATATTGTTTATTTTCTTCTAATATCTTTCAAAGATATATTTTCACATTTTCAAAACTCATTTGAAACAATTTTCCACTCTTCCTTTACAAGGTAAATCTTTTACCCTTTATTCCCATCGGAAATAACCAAGTATAAAACAATTTGCATTTAAAACAGTTAAAAATACTTTATACTGAAATATACTTTAAAATATGAAAATTACTTCTATTTATTTACTCCAAATATAAATTTAAAATATGTGAAGAAAACTAGTTATTAACATATAAACTTTGATTTTAAAAATAAGGGTTTTAGTTTAACTAAATTCAAAATAGCATTATAAGAAGAAAAATGCTAATTTTAACAACTTAAGCTAAAACCAACTTTTAAATAAATCCATTTGTAAAAATAATTGCTAATATACTCCCAAATTATTACGGTATTAAAAATTATTAATTTATTTCTTTAAAAATAACGATTTCTTAAAAATACTTTTAAAACGATTTAAAACTTAACCTTAGTTAAATAAAATCTTTTTATAAACATTTACTTGGTTTTTCCCAGGGAAACACTTTCCCGTTTCCAAAACATTCCAAAGTACTCTTTCATATAAATCCACTGATTTATTTCAAGTCAATTTATGATTTCAACATAAATTTCCAATTCCATACTTAACTATAACTTCCTCCGAAGTTAAATCACAATTTTTCCCATTTTCGGAAATTCTTTTTTTTTTTTAATCATAGTTTAAAACATTTTGGTGAATCTCCAATGGAAGCCAAATTTCCAATTCACTTAATTAAATTCCAATGAAATACGGCATTTCAAAACATTCTATTTTTCATTTGAACTTGTTAATTTATATTCGGAAACTCCATTTTAACATATTTTTAATTTCCGGATAACATTAGTCATTATTAAAATAAACACCGTTATTTTAAACAATTTATAACTTCATAAATTTAATCTCCAGAAAATTATACTTTCCCTTTACCCATTTCATAAACTTCCCATTATATTCAAAATCCCAATTTAGCCCAATTTACATTTTTCCTTTCAAATCCGATTTCAAATTTTATTCTTTGAAATTCTAAATTTAACAATTCATTTTATTTCGTAAAAACACTTTTTTAGCCATTTATAATTTAATTCTGTGATTACAATTTATACCACAATGTCACAGAACAACTAAATTTCCAGATTTATCAATCACATCATATAAACAGGTATCACTATCAATTATAAAATAATTGCTACATTGTGAGGAATCCAGTTGGATCCCTCCAACCTGTTTCTCCCTGCATCACAGATATTAGCACATCGCAATATAAATATCAATCCAGACTGATAATCACAGATATAATCAACCATTCACATAGATATTTAAATATCAACTATTTAAAATGTCTAGCATCCAGATGTGAGTGAGAATAACTCACATTGAGTTTCGGCGAGCGTTCGAAATTTAAATTAAACCGGACGATGTCCGATTTAACCCAAATTCCCACTTGTCCGGAATGACTCCGGATCTGCGCCATCACGTAGCACGCGTTCCTGCGATTCCACGGTTCCAGTTTCGTCGCAATCTGACATCGTATGATCGAGTTATGAATTTACAAAGTTTTGAAATTAATTTAAATCAATATCTTTTTTTCTTTTTCTTTTACAATACCAAATCACGGCCGTTGATCAAGCTTCAGAAACAAGGTCGATCCCCATCTTCTTCTCGCGTTCATCAACAGACAAACGAACCCACCCACCATCGACTAGGGCTTCGAAATCGCGCTGCCAACATCGCATCCAACTCGATCGGGAACCACAGCACTGAAGACCTCCACGAGCACCCCCCATAGCCGAAAGGACGATGAACTCGGCGGCTCCAGGACGCGGAAAATCGTGCGCGAACCTCGCACGAACGCAGCCCCCTCCAGGCCTCCACACTCCTCCAATCACGATCTCCACCGCACAACTCGAAGAACCCAAAGGCCTCTCCACTTTTCCAGTTGAACGTTTTCAAAATTATTAGGTGGATTAATCGGAAATTGACGATGAAAATATGATGTTTTTGGCCATTGATATGCTTGAGAACGGCGGCTGGTGTAATTTCTAGGGTTTGGATATAAAATGAATATATATATGTATTTAATATTATTTAATTAATAAAATATCTCAATTTAACCGTTAATGCAAACGACCTCCAATTCTCACGTTCCGACAGGCGATTTTAGGGTTTTTCCGCGTTCCGGACACAATGGAAGAGGTTTTGTAAGCTGATTTGATCGTATGCGCGAGATACAGAATTAAACGATCAATTTAAAATTAAATCGGTTAAATCGATTTCGATGCGTTTCGAGCTGCCACGGTCAAACGACAACTCCGATTGCTACGAAAATTGAAATCCGATAATAACTAACTATTACGGATCCAATGGAACTGGTTTCGTCGAATTCCGAGACTGTGCCCCGGAAGGCTATTTTAACTCGTCTATTAAATCAGACGATTTTCTAAAATTATCAGAAACACTTAAAAATTCACTTTTAAAATTTTAATAACTCAATAATAAATCATATAAAATTTATAAACACATTAGAAATCATTCTGGCTCATCCCAGACTCAAATCTGATTATTTGCATTTTAATAATATTAAATTCATTTTTAAATTAATATAAAATTCCAAATATTAATTTATTCACTTTTAAATTCATCTAAAAATCCAACATTATTGTTTATAACCAATCGAACCTAAAAATACATTTAAACATCATTTTACAGCTATTTACATCCAGATTCACCCTTTTATCCTAATCCCGAATATTTAATTATTATTCTATTTCAATTGAATTTCTTATTTGAAATTATAACTTATTTTATTGGTTGAACCCGAATCCAACCATTTCAAAATCAATTAAGGACCCACATTGAACATTTAAAACGAATTAAATGTTCAAATTCAATGGCTTAAAAATACGGGATGTTACATTCCTCCCCCCTTATAAAAATTTCGTCCCCGAAATTTGCTAAGGTAAAAATACTCTCCAATCCATTTACTTATCCAATTGGCTTAGTTAAAAACATATATCCACTTCCCAAAAAGTTTCAACTCCATTCCAAAACCATTTGCTTTATTTACTCTAAAGCCTTTATCTTAACACTCGTTTTCAAAATAACTTTACTTATTAATAAATTTTCCCAAAAACTCTCAAAAATTTTCTAACTCCCAAAATTTCTGGAAAATTTTGGCGGAGTCTCCTTTGTACGGAGGAGCTTCTGCGATATCGCAGGATACACAAATATATATACATCGGCTCACACGGCCGGAAACCAAAATATATCACAATATATATATCATTTCCCAATTATATTAGCGTAGGCGTACCTTTTAAGCAAATTTTAATAGCGAGCGGCTAATATAACGCATATTCGCGCTCCAACTCTCTCGAACGCCTCCCGTACCTGTACTTACTCAACAAACTCATCAGTTTTCAAAGATATGAGCATTTTCATAACCTTTCCAATATAAATGCAAGCCAAACATATCCATTTCATAACCAAACCAAGCATAGTTCATAATTTAACTATGTTGACCATCTTTATAAACAATTTCACAAATTTCGACAACATTTCAAATCCTCTTTACAAACTCAAACTTCATAGTTTAACAATGTTTCCATATTTTATTTACAATTCAAAGATTTCAATCATCTTTTAATTTCTTATTCAAGTTCGACTTCATTTTATTCCACTTGAATGCTTTAAATTCAAGTTCACCCTATACAATTCATATTTATCCCAACCAATTCATTTCCACTTCAATATGATTACATATGCCTTTCTTACCTTTTAATTTTACTTACATTCCAAATTTGATTTACAATCAAATTTCATTTTAAACTTGAAATATTTGCATTTCAATTATGATCCATTTCCATTCATATGCAAACATTACTCATTAAGAGGTCAATTCATTCCTATTGATTCAAAATCAATTTCATTTGCTATTCTTAACCAATTCACTTGCATTCATATACAAAACTCTTTGAATTGGGTTCCCATTCATATCAATTTATTCACAATTCAATTCCAATTGCTTTTAAACACTCAATTGCAAATACATGCAAATTTCCACGCCATTCAAGCAAAACAATTGCCACTTAAGCTTATCACCATTTAAAATTATTTCCAACTTGGATTCATATAAATTTTTATTCCATTTGCATGGTTCACAATCCAAGTATTTTCTCTTTCCAATGCAATTGTTAAATTAAATTTTTCCCTTACAATTTAATTTCATTAAGCAATTCAGGTTTATATTAATATCATTCCATCCTGGATTATTTACAGCCCACACATCCTTAATTTATCACAATAATTAATTAATACCATTTCACTTGCAATTCAGTTTATTTCCCAACAAATTTCATTCGGAATTACTTAAATAAGCCCATTCACAATCATTTGTTTTTCTTCCAAGTTATTTAAGTTCTTTCACAAAATTTCCATCATCTTCTTATATCAATTTTATTTTCATTTGATTCCCATTCAAATCAAATTCAATTCATTTACAACTTTAATGCTCTTTGTTTATTTACTAAATCCATTTTAGATTTATTTTATTAACAAAGAGACCATTTAAATTATTTCTCTCATTTGAATTTACTTACAATTCAAACCATCACTATTATAATCTAATCCCATTATACATTCTCACTTCCAACATTTGTTACCAAACTTAAATTTCATTCAACAACTGGATTTTTTTATTAACCTTTCAAATTTTTAACCAAACTATCAAAATTATATTCATTACCATACACAGTCCATTTAATTTAGCTTACACAAAATTCATTCCCAAACAATCATTTTGGATTTAGTTGAGTAAACATTTACTTCATTCATCATCACCTCAACTAAATTAAATTTCCATTAAACTAAATTCTTATCCCATTTTAATTCAAGGTTGACTAAATTATATATGCATTTTCAATTTAATTCCTTTCCAGAATTTATTCAAGTTCATCTAAATTTTATTTAGCCCACCTGAATTTAAACCATTTCCTTTACTACTTTAAATAAGAATTTAATTACATTCATTTTTATCCATAACACAACAGAAATTTTAATATTCAGCTTAATTCCATCTTAGTCGAAGTTAAACCAAATTCAATTTAATCTTAATTCTCCATATCCAAGTTCAACTTATTTACTAACTTCAGTTCGCTTACCTCTTTTATATTTTATAATTGTTTCACCTTACTTGCATTCCATTTAAAATTAAGTTCGAATTCACCATTCCATTTATTATTTCCATTTGTGATTATAATTTAACTTTACTTGGGTTTACACCCAAATTTTCCATCTTTAGGTTCATCAACTTATTTATTTCTAAGTTTACATTGCTCATTTTAATCCATTTACATCTTATAATCACAATTCCAATTTCTATACATATGCATCTTTGAATTCTTAAAGATATAGATTTTCTTTCATTTAACTTCTTGCACAAAATTTAAAACCCAAATTTCAGATTATAAATATAACATTATATAGCTTATGGGTACATTTTGTTACACAATGACCCATAATTACAAAGTCATTTTGCATTCCAATTTAACCCAACCCAATTTAATTCCAATTCCCAATTTTACTTAACTTATTCCAAGTTAAATTCAACTTCTATTCACTTCAATATACTCACATTAAATTTTAATTTCAGGATGAAAATTTCCATCCTTCCTTCCTCACTTAAATCAACTCTGCTTTCAAGATTATAATTAATTTATTTCAATTTCTACATTTTTATTTTAACAGAATTTCTAGAATTTCAATTTACCCGGATTTATTTCAAAACCAATTTGAAATATAAATCAATACATTTCTCTTTTGATATTCAAATCAAATACCAAATTCCAAAACAAACTGCTTTTACCAAACAATTTTCCTTTGAAAATTCTAAAATCACTTGTTTCCCAACAAGTCCAAACAATGTCATAACCAACTATTTTGGTAGCAATCCATCACTTTAGAAACTCGAAAATGAATTCTAATGATGTGGCCAGCATCATCAGGATTATTTTCCAGCGACTGAAGTGAGTTCAATGCTTTTGAAAACATTTCTAACATTTCCACAAAGTCAAACTCCCAAAACTTTGTTTAATTCCATTTGAAATCCCTTTCAAAATTTCCGGGGTAAAAATTCTAGTTTAAATCAAATTTTAAATTTCACTTTTCTTATTTAAACATATCCAGTAAATTCCATTTGGTTATAAACCATTTTAATATTTTAACTTCTTATTTTCTTATATATATCATTTCAAATTTTAGATCATGTTTTAATTTTTTATTTGATTATAGAAGAAACAACCAAACAAGCATCCAATACATATAATAATTTAGAAAATTATTTCCTTTTTATATCAAAATACAATTTTGGGTAAAATTATTTCATTTACCCACTTTAAAAACAATACCATGTCGGTTTATCTTGTTTAAGAGTTTAGAAACCCCTATCGATACGGTTGTACTTCCCGTACCGACCAGAATTCATAAACACTCAACCGATAAGTCAACACAGTACAAAAACAATTTTATATTCACTAACAAGTACGCTCTCATAGCTATTATTACACTCAACTCATTATAGAGTACTTCCGACTCTATTTAAAATGAGTAATTTTCCCACCAAAGCCTAGGTTGTCGCCAACTTAAGCTCTGATGCCAACTGTCACGACCCGCCCTTCTCGACCCTCGAAAATCGACACAAAATACTCAACAGTATAATATGCCGACGATCGAACGCCGGAAAAGACAGATTGTAGGAAAAGAAAGAAGGTAGAAGAAGAAGAATGAACTAAACAAAATCAGAACCTCACAGTCGCAGCGGATAAAATATAATATATAGAACAGATTTTTACACAAAATGAAAACTATATCTGTTTATATACACTACATCATCATCAGAGTATGTCATAATACAATCATCAATATCCAGTCAATCAGTCAATACAACAATCACAGCAGCGGAATAATACAAGTACGAATGATACGTCCCGACTCCAGCTCCTCTCCTGCTCCATAGCAACCTATCCTGAAAATATACTCGGTCTGACCCGAGCATTATAATAAAATAACACCCGAGTCAGTCTGGAATACCAGCGCATCATAAATACATCCAAACTGATTATTTAAGTTCAAAAATCCTTTGAAACAAAAGCATCTCGTAAGACCACGCCACAAATAAACATGTCGGGTTTTTACCTTACGATAGCTAAAACACTTTTTATAAAAATCCTCTGATATTATAATAGTGTCTAGATACAAATACTTATAAAATAGCCGAAATTGTTACATCTATTAAATTCCGGCATACTAGCCACAACGTGGGTAATACAAACAAAACTCGTACAAGGAACGTAGGGAGAATGGATTTCCAACGAATGACTAGGCACTGGGGTACCACCTGTCACAGTACGTGGCCTAGATCACAGTACCGAGGAGTACGCCCGCTCCCCTGCAACACAAGACCGGAATCATCCCTTACTGGATAATTCCAAGTAAAATCACCCCACGGTTGTGATCAGCAACCGCACCACTAAGCCGAAATAAAAGGGACATCTAGACAGGGATGACCTTACTCTCAAGTGGGGGCTACCCACGAAGCCTTGCTGCATAACCCCTGATTTTCAGTCATTCCCGGTTGATGAGGCTTGAGGCTAAACGATACCTTTACAGAACATTTCACTTTGAATGCCCATCGTCCACCTGACGATGTCACGAAAGCATTCGTCCATATAAGTCCGTCCCGGGTCCGAACGGAACCGAAGGCACTATTCCTACTACATCCATTTTGGAAATATCCTCAGGATTAGTAGCGACTAGCCCTTGCACTTCACTGCTCCATCTTCGACTCCGAAATCGTTTCCGCGAAACGTACAAACCGGATCGAAGTGGTATTCGAGTCTCCAGACCTAGAATCCCGGTATACGGAAACTCGATCCCGGTCTCTTCGAAACGATCAGCGCTTTTGGCCAATATTGATAGTCGGTGATTTAACTATCAATTGATGTTCACAAACATCCATACACATCCATCACACAATAAATAATCTCCATATTGTTTATTTTCTTCTAATATCTTTCAAAGATATATTTTCACATTTTCAAAACTCATTTGAAACAATTTTCCACTCTTCCTTTACAAGGTAAATCTTTTACCCTTTATTCCCATCGGAAATAACCAAGTATAAAACAATTTGCATTTAAAACAGTTAAAAATACTTTATACTGAAATATACTTTAAAATATGAAAATTACTTCTATTTATTTACTCCAAATATAAATTTAAAATATGTGAAGAAAACTAGTTATTAACATATAAACTTTGATTTTAAAAATAAGGGTTTTAGTTTAACTAAATTCAAAATAGCATTATAAGAAGAAAAATGCTAATTTTAACAACTTAAGCTAAAACCAACTTTTAAATAAATCCATTTGTAAAAATAATTGCTAATATACTCCCAAATTATTACGGTATTAAAAATTATTAATTTATTTCTTTAAAAATAACGATTTCTTAAAAATACTTTTAAAACGATTTAAAACTTAACCTTAGTTAAATAAAATCTTTTTATAAACATTTACTTGGTTTTTCCCAGGGAAACACTTTCCCGTTTCCAAAACATTCCAAAGTACTCTTTCATATAAATCCACTGATTTATTTCAAGTCAATTTATGATTTCAACATAAATTTCCAATTCCATACTTAACTATAACTTCCTCCGAAGTTAAATCACAATTTTTCCCATTTTCGGAAATTCATTTTTTTTTTTAATCATAGTTTAAAACATTTTGGTGAATCTCCAATGGAAGCCAAATTTCCAATTCACTTAATTAAATTCCAATGAAATACGGCATTTCAAAACATTCTATTTTTCATTTGAACTTGTTAATTTATATTCGGAAACTCCATTTTAACATATTTTTAATTTCCGGATAACATTAGTCATTATTAAAATAAACACCGTTATTTTAAACAATTTATAACTTCATAAATTTAATCTCCAGAAAATTATACTTTCCCTTTACCCATTTCATAAACTTCCCATTATATTCAAAATCCCAATTTAGCCCAATTTACATTTTTCCTTTCAAATCCGATTTCAAATTTTATTCTTTGAAATTCTAAATTTAACAATTCATTTTATTTCGTAAAAACACTTTTTTAGCCATTTATAATTTAATTCTGTGATTACAATTTATACCACAATGTCACAGAACAACTAAATTTCCAGATTTATCAATCACATCATATAAACAGGTATCACTATCAATTATAAAATAATTGCTACATTGTGAGGAATCCAGTTGGATCCCTCCAACCTGTTTCTCCCTGCATCACAGATATTAGCACATCGCAATATAAATATCAATCCAGACTGATAATCACAGATATAATCAACCATTCACATAGATATTTAAATATCAACTATTTAAAATGTCTAGCATCCAGATGTGAGTGAGAATAACTCACATTGAGTTTCGGCGAGCGTTCGAAATTTAAATTAAACCGGACGATGTCCGATTTAACCCAAATTCCCACTTGTCCGGAATGACTCCGGATCTGCGCCATCACGTAGCACGCGTTCCTGCGATTCCACGGTTCCAGTTTCGTCGCAATCTGACATCGTATGATCGAGTTATGAATTTACAAAGTTTTGAAATTAATTTAAATCAATATCTTTTTTTCTTTTTCTTTTACAATACCAAATCACGGCCGTTGATCAAGCTTCAGAAACAAGGTCGATCCCCATCTTCTTCTCGCGTTCATCAACAGACAAACGAACCCACCCACCATCGACTAGGGCTTCGAAATCGCGCTGCCAACATCGCATCCAACTCGATCGGGAACCACAGCACTGAAGACCTCCACGAGCACCCCCCATAGCCGAAAGGACGATGAACTCGGCGGCTCCAGGACGCGGAAAATCGTGCGCGAACCTCGCACGAACGCAGCCCCCTCCAGGCCTCCACACTCCTCCAATCACGATCTCCACCGCACAACTCGAAGAACCCAAAGGCCTCTCCACTTTTCCAGTTGAACGTTTTCAAAATTATTAGGTGGATTAATCGGAAATTGACGATGAAAATATGATGTTTTTGGCCATTGATATGCTTGAGAACGGCGGCTGGTGTAATTTCTAGGGTTTGGATATAAAATGAATATATATATGTATTTAATATTATTTAATTAATAAAATATCTCAATTTAACCGTTAATGCAAACGACCTCCAATTCTCACGTTCCGACAGGCGATTCTAGGGTTTTTCCGCGTTCCGGACACAATGGAAGAGGTTTTGTAAGCTGATTTGATCGTATGCGCGAGATACAGAATTAAACGATCAATTTAAAATTAAATCGGTTAAATCGATTTCGATGCGTTTCGAGCTGCCACGGTCAAACGACAACTCCGATTGCTACGAAAATTGAAATCCGATAATAACTAACTATTACGGATCCAATGGAACTGGTTTCGTCGAATTCCGAGACTGTGCCCCGGAAGGCTATTTTAACTCGTCTATTAAATCAGACGATTTTCTGAAATTATCAGAAACACTTAAAAATTCACTTTTAAAATTTTAATAACTCAATAATAAATCATATAAAATTTATAAACACATTAGAAATCATTCTGGCTCATCCCAGACTCAAATCTGATTATTTGCATTTTAATAATATTAAATTCATTTTTAAATTAATATAAAATTCCAAATATTAATTTATTCACTTTTAAATTCATCTAAAAATCCAACATTATTGTTTATAACCAATCGAACCTAAAAATACATTTAAACATCATTTTACAGCTATTTACATCCAGATTCACCCTTTTATCCTAATCCCGAATATTTAATTATTATTCTATTTCAATTGAATTTCTTATTTGAAATTATAACTTATTTTATTGGTTGAACCCGAATCCAACCATTTCAAAATCAATTAAGGACCCACATTGAACATTTAAAACGAATTAAATGTTCAAATTCAATGGCTTAAAAATACGGGATGTTACAGTCGGCGAGCAAGACGGAGGGTCGAATGGAACAAGGGGAGGAGGAAGAGGCCGCACGTGAAGCTTGGTCGAGAAAAATGGTGAGCAGGCAACGTGAAGGTGGCTCGGTCGTAAGGTGAAAAAATGAAGACGCGGGTTGGCTGCTCATTTCGGTGGCTTGCGTGGGAAGTGAGAGAGGACGGAGGAGACTATGCGGAGGGATGAGCTGGATCCGGCTTAAATGGAGGAAAGAATAAATAAAAGAGGAGCATTTTCTCAGATCTCAAATCATACGGCTATTTTATGTAGAGTAAAGTATAAAGAAATAAAGGTAGATGAATGCGAAATAAACGCATTAGTTTTTGTACGTTATTACTTTTGAAAGGTCATGGGATTGCAACAGCTGTACTCTGATTGGTAAGTCAATAAATCAATTTATTTGGCTTGGGATTCACGTTCAAGTTTCAAAAAGGCAAAAGGAAAACTAACGGTCATCCTATATGGTACCGGTACGACATATCATTCTATTGTTTCCGTCGCGTACCGGATCTCAAAATACAGCAATGAATATACCGTAGAGATCGGCACGACGAGACGATCAAAACGATATATAGATATTAGTGGTACGATCACCCGATCAAAAGTCGATAATCGGTACCAGAAATGCTGCTATTCTGCCAGAATTAAGATAAACGGAGCAATAGAAGTTCAAATTTCGTGAAACGAATTTCGCAGTCTGATTCAGAATGATCTGAATAAATTTTCTCCTGTTGTCATATTTTGGTTTCGGAAAAATTTTAAATTCACTGTTATTAACCGGTTTGATTTGAAATAAAATTTCACAGGAAAATAAACTTCAATATTATCAGATGAAAATTTACCAGTTGTTATATTAAAATAGACGTATTCCAAATAATAAATTTTTATTTCCAAATTTTATTGTTTAAATTTCACAAAATTTCAATTAATTTAATAAATAAAATCACTAAAATTTTGGGTCGTTACAGACTTCCTCGGCGATGAGTAGGAAACTTTCCTTAAAGAGATCAGAACATTCCACACTAAATTAATTTGCGGACGCGATAGTCCTCCAATTGGTAAATGGGACTATAGCAAATGTCTGCCGGTCATAACCCCAGAAGGAGTTACTATGCCTTTTGATTCGACAGTTATGCTTTCAACTAACTCTCTAGATAAAGTTAGAAAAGTAGTTTCCCAACTTTAAATGTCATCAAGTTGTTTATTGTACCTTTTAATTTCGTTACTGTTTGAGTTGTAATCTATTACTACAATAATAAAGATATTTTTTAGCTTAACTTTGACTTTATTTTATCTCTTTTTGCTTAAATAGGAAGTTCAACTACCTACAGCTTCTTCTCCTTATAACTTATTGTCACGCATTGATGCTATTAGAAAGAAACTATTGACAGCGAGCGGAGGGGTTGTGGATAGTGATGTGGTCTTATTAGAATGCTTCTGCAGTAACGTCGAAGCTGTAAAATGGCACAAGAGGTATTTTCTTCAAAAAACCATCGCCATCGGTCACAAAGATCACATTGCCTACCTTGAGGCTGAAATCAAGAATAAAGATGAGATGATCACCATGCTTAAACGACAAGTGAAGATAAATCCCACAATCGACTTTGATCAAAAGATGTTTGAACTTATTTGTCAAATAAGTGACTTGGAGTTGTAATTAAAAGATAGTCAGGCATAATGTGCCTCTCTGGAATTAATTATGGGGGACAAGACTTCGAGCATTGATTTGCCAGTCCCTCACTCTACGCCTACGGCTACCAAACCCACAAGGTCGAAACTTCTTGCGGCCGAAAAATTTCCTACTATGCTCAACCCTCCCCCGGGCTTAGACAAGAACAACGTGGGCAACTGATACAGGAGATTTAAATTCGAAATAGCAAAGTATTTTGATGAACAACAAAAAGTTAAATATTTTCAAACTATTAATAATTATGCAGCCAAGAATCAAAAGCTCGAGCGCAATATTTATTTCTTTTAAAAACACGTTGCGGAATTAGAAAGGGATAACAAGACCCTTAGGGCAGCAAATAAAGCCTTCATTTCACTACAACAAAATATTAATTTTAAGACAAATTTTAGGGACCCAAAACTTTTTTGTCTTTAAA
Organism: Allium fistulosum; assembly: GCA_030737815.1. Taxonomy (NCBI): domain Eukaryota; kingdom Viridiplantae; phylum Streptophyta; class Magnoliopsida; order Asparagales; family Amaryllidaceae; genus Allium; species Allium fistulosum. The sequence continues at coordinate 1,417,510,046 of CM060901.1, read as the reverse complement.
TAAGGTCTAATTAAAGACAAAATAATTGTGTCACTAATTATTACTAAAAGATTGAAATTATAGTCTTTAGTGGGTCTCAACATGAAATGTTTTTAATTAATTGCTAAGAAAATTAAACCATGATCTTTTGTTAGTCTCAACGTAAAAAAACCCACCCACAAAATAAAATGCTTTTAATTATGTAACTGGTTCCACCCCACCTACGCACGCGCAAAAAAAACCCTCACTAATTTCCTCCGCTCAAAAAACGCAGAAAGAAACCTAGCTAGCCGCCTCTAGAAATTTTCTTCCCCAAAAAATTATACAACTCGATCCTCCTTCAAGCGAATCCCTATTGCTCTAATCACGACTCAACAAAGATGAGTTGTCGATTTGTACATTTGAAGAACATATAGGTTTTTTTTTCAATTTCTAATTGATCTGCTACTTGTTGTATGCGGATTTCTTTGATGACTACAAGTCGATATTATGATTAAGTTTCTGATTTTTACTTTTCTTTTTCATCATTTTGTTTTCAACAATCATTCCCATAACATCTTAATCTGAAAGAGGATCTTTGATTTTATTACGTGCCAGCAGAAAAATGAAAGAGGAATATGATAAATATTGGACTATTTGGGAAAAAAAATATGCTAACTTATATTGATGTGTCATTGATTCCTGTTGGAGATTTGGAATTATAAATTTTTCATTAGAAGCTCTTTACCCCTCCACATATGTGGTTCAACTAGTTAATAATGCCATATTTGAACTATTTGATGAGTACAAAGAAAATTAAAGAAGCTTTACTTAGTTTAATAAAGTGTACAATCATTTTTATGTTCTTATTTTATGCCATTGAGTTATATAATTATTGTATTCTAAAGTCATACTTTTTACAAGATTATAGTATTGGACCTGTTAATGTAATAGGTTATGATATAGGCCTTGTTGATGTAGTGTTCCATTCAAAAACACGTTTGTGCTACGAATTCAACTTGTATTATTTACAAGTTCACAGTAAAACTTCTTTTTGCATCATAGTTGCATGAAGCCATGAACTATGAATTCAACTTGCATGTTTTTTTTACAAACAATATTGGAATTGATTATATTCTTGAGTTGATAGAAAATTCAATACCTATCACATGCAGACATTAGTATGTCTTATTGACATGTTTTTATTGCATCTGCAATGCTTAGGTCGTTTGAACCTCTTGAATCAAATAAGTATTTCATGCATTATACAAGCTCGCACGTTAAATGTATCATTCATAGAAGCTTGTATCAGTCATATAGTTTCGTTGGCCAATAATTAATGGAACATGGACTTTAATCGTTAAACTATGAATTCATTGAATTCACAGTTCATGATTTATATCCTGGTTTGATTCAATTGTTAAATTCATGATTTAAGATTTGAAACCCATTTTGGTAATTAAACCTAGTGGTATATTCATAAAGTCATACATTAGTCGATACTGATATTGATCTATTCATGGTAACACTAAGCTGCATGTTTTTTTATCTTTAATATATTTTATGGATTATATGCTTTGAATCATTATTTGTTTTTTAAAAACATTTTACTATCAATTAAATATTAAGTAAGTTTTATTTCATGTAGGATTAATCTCAAAATGAGTGACCGTTCATGGATGTATCGCAAGCTTAAAGATGGATATATAAATCTAGAATTTGTTAATGGTAGAAATCATGCAACATGGTCAGCATTAACTAAATTAATGTATTGTCAGCATGTGCATGTGTAGAAGGCAAAACAGGCACTTGGAGCATTAATAGTATTCGTCAAGTTTTTTTACCAAATCTATTTTTTGGTTAATGCAAATATCATGGCGAAATCTCTAGATCCGTATATATTAATCAACCCCTTACTAACATATCCAACCATAAAACAGCCAGACAAGTGCTGGCTACATTCTGTAATATTTGTACTGATCTGTATATGATCTATTTGTAGGAACTTGAAACAGGTAAACCAATGAGTTTCGAAGAAAGTTTTGTGGCTTGGCATACTAAAAGAGAAAAAGCGAAGGAAAAGGGGAAAGCAAAGCGAGCTTCGGTATCAACTTGCGAATTTGTTGACAACAAGTCGCGGAAAGTCTACGTGAGTTATTTTAAACTTTTTTAATCTTGTTATGTTCTATTTAGGTTGAAATCTAAACTAGTTACATTGTTCGTCATTTGAATTAACATGATAGTCCAATCCATATTTTCTTACTATGGTAATACAATGTTTTGTCTTTGATGCTTGTGAAGACATTATAAATCTAACGTAGTGCTGCTCAACCTGAAACATTATTCCTAAAAAAACTATACACTTCATGTAACTCTGTAAATTTCATTTAACTCGGTTTGTTTGGAGCCTATTAGCTAAGCTAAAAACTCAGTTAGCTCACTTTTTTAACTGAATTTTAACTTAGTTAAAAAAATGAGTTGCAGGATAGTTTAAACTCAGTTTTTTAATCTCAGTTTAAAAAAAAACTGATGTACTTAAGTTTAAGCACAGTTAATTAAAAATGACTATAAATAAATCATATTTATATGAGCAAATTCTCATTTTATTCATCCAGTGGGTAAGAAGCATAAGTAATATATTGAAATCTCAATTAACTCACTTTTTTAACAGAGTTTAAACTTAGTTGAAAAAATGATTTAACCGAGAGTTTAAACTAAGTTTAAACTCAGTGTTAAAATCAGTTTTAAACTCAGTTTGAACTGAGTTTTAAACTGAATTGTAAAATGATTTTAAAATTCAGTTTTTTAATCTTAGTTAAAAAAGAAACTGCTTTACTTAAGTTTAAACTCAGTTAGTTAAAAATACCTTAGAATAAATCATATTTAAATGTGCAAATTCTCATTTAATTCATCCAATGGGTAAGAAGCTTAGGTAACATAATAAAATCTCAGTTACCTCACTTTTTTAACACAGTTTAAAACTAGTTTAAACTCAGTTAACAGAAGGAGTGAACCAAGAGTAATCTGAGTTCAAATTAAGTTTTAGACTCAGTTTTAAACTGAGTTTGACTCATTTTAAAACTCAGTTTTCCACTCTCAGCATAAGGAAAAACCGATTTACTGAAGTTCAAACTCAGTTAAGTAACATGTTTTATTCGCAATGAAGTTTCATTACAGTGGGTAACAGTAAACAGTAAACTCAGTTAACTCATTTTAACATCCTTCAAGTTTAATTCACTTGTCTCACTGTGTTAACATGAAAATGAGTTAACATGAAATGAAACTCAGTGGGTAAGGTCAGTAGATATTTGTTTTCATGTGTTAACAGTTAACTTGAGACAGATAGAGATGACACTGAGTTAACTGAGTGTTAACATTGTGTTAATTTTCATGTTTAATTAACATGTAATGAAACTCAGTTAATTAACTTGTTTAATTAACATGTTAACAGTAAACTCTTGTTAATTTAATTTTAAACATCAGTTTATCTAGTCAAAATTTTATATTTAAGTTTAGAACTTTAACATACAGAAGATGTAATGAAACTCTTGTCGCTTAAGGTGTAATGAACTCCTGTTACTTAAGTTTAAAACTTCTGTTATGTTAAAAGGTGTAAACAGCTCAAACATTTGTTTGCTAAACAGCTCATATTTGTATGCAAATGTTAAAAGAGTTCTGAACATCCAGTGCCACTTAAAACAGAGTTTATTAAAACAGAGTGTTACTTTACGTAGCAAAGTTTATTAAAACAGAGTGTTACTTCTGTAACATCCAGTGCTTCATTTGCAAAAATGTCACATCATATAAAAACTCTGTATATGTTCAGAACTCTTTTAACAAATCCTTATGTTAAAAAGTCTGAGCAACAAATCCATTTGGTCAGCAACAAAGTTTGCAAATGGAGCACTGGATGTAACAGAGTTTGCAAATGGTGCTTTTAACATAAGGCACTCAATTTACATGATGTTTTAACATTTTCAGGAAACATACATGAAGAAAAAAGCTGAGCTAAAAGAAGATGAAAATGTATGGAATCCACGACTTTGGATTGAGTCATCCGGAGGCTTTACAAGAGGAAGAGTTTATGGAGCACCTTATGTTGATACAAATACTATATTGCATAAAAGTCTTCAATCCAGCTGTTTAGCAGATCGTGCAAATCTAGAACAACCTGTTATGTCCGGTGGCATGTTAACATCAGAGATAAAATCGATTATAGAAAGAGAAGTGCAGCTGAAAATAACTAGCTTGCTTGGTTCAGTTAATTCGACCAATCTCCAAAGCACAAACCAACAATCATGGGCGTTCAACCAACAACCTGGTCAAACGCAGTCCTTGGATCAGTTTTTTGTACAGCCAAGGAGTCAAATCTCACAACAACTTACTCAGCCATTTGCACCACCAACTGCTCAATTACCACAACCACCAAATCAACTGTTGTAGCCTCCACAACCATTTCTACATCCTTTAAGTTTTCTCTCGCAGCCATCATGTCAAGTCCCACAACCATGTGATCAACCGTTTGTACAAATGTCTAATCATATCTCTCAGCCATCTATTCAGTCCTCTCAATCACTTTATCAATTTCCACAACCATCGGTTCCTTGTCAACAAACACCCAAACAATATCAAGCAATGCATGTGCCTTTTCAATCAACTTTTGGAAACATTTCAGAACAAGTTGGGTCTTTCATGCAACTATTGAGACCTACAACACAAGATCAACCGGATCATAATCAACTTGGAAACAATCAAGCATCAAACCCTCAAGGAAACATTGGGTCGCAAATTGAAGATGACGCATGACTGCCTTTTCAAGCATGCTCTGTTAGAACACTTGCCTTTTCTTTTGAACTACTCTAGGTTTTGTTATTGTTTGTATTTTGTTTCAAGGCTAGTTTGTACGGTATAAATTAGATATGTTGTTTTTTAGTTCTAACATTTGAACTTTGGTTGTACTTTGTTTTTCAGCAATAGACAATTGGTTACTGTTTCACATATATTATGAAAATTTATCCTTCAGTTTGCTCTATCTGGCTTTATATTTTGTCTATCAATTGATTTGTGATGAAATTGAAATAAAATTATGTTTCATTTATTGTCTCTAATTGATTTATAATAATGGATGTATTAATGACTGATTTGAAACCTTGATTATGGTCTCTATAGTTATATGAAGAGACCAATAAAATTGTCTCTAACTAGTTTTTAATTTGGGCGCTTATTTGAGACCACCATTGAGGTCATTAATATTTTTGAGATGAATATATGTGGTCTCTGTTTATTTAGAGACCTGTTTTTTGAGACAATACTTATTTGTCTTAAGTGGGTTACAAGCATGAATTAGAGACATAATTTTTTGTTTAGAGACAAAATAAAATAGTCTTTAATAATCCTTTTTTTTGTAGTGTTCGCACTCTGAGAACTAACATTGATGCCATTGATGACGAAGACAAAATAAGGAAGAAAGAGAAGAAACTCAAGGAATTTCTTTACGTGGCCATTCGCCATATCATGGACCCTTTAGTTGTAGAGACTCTTAACAGGGCCGCTCAAGATTTGCAATTTATTTGTATGTCTGACTTGAATGGACTTGTTTTGTATATATATATATATATATATATAAACAATTTTATAGATTTGTAAATTATCTCATGACTTATGTAAATTATATAAATTTGGAAAGTAGCACCTGATTTGCAATCCTTGTCTGTGATGTCATTTCTGTGGTGCTTTTTGATAGCTCGTTCATTATTTCCGAATTTGCTGAATCTTTCATTTCTCTTTCCTGTGCTGATTTCCCTGAAAAGTATAAAGCAAACAACATTTCTAATTGTTAACTTGAAATTGACATCCCATTCTATGTATATTGTTTGCTTAAATTAATAAATCATCTTGTTAATTGCATGAGAGATAATTTATACCAAACGTTTAAATCCCTTCTTCAATCGTAACGAGAAATGTTGGAGAATTTAATTTCAACCATTTGGCTGGAATATTTAAAATTTGCTGATAGAAAATCATGCCTTATCACAAGGGCATAATTGTTGGAATGAAACCTTTAAGACATATTTAATAAAGAACTAAATTCAGAAATCGCCATCTGAATTTCGGAAGTAGAAATCCTTCGACCTATTCCTTGGCATTAATAGGATTTGGTAAATTAGAAATCCAAAACTCAAATTTGAAAACCCTTTACAGTGATCTTCATGACAGTATTCCTTGACCCAGATTCGGGCATTTGTGATAGAAAAATAGAATTCCATTATTGAAATTCCACACTTAGATCAGAGTTCGAATAAGTGATTGTCTCGATACCCGGATTCAGTTTTATTAAGATAATCAATGGTTAACAGAGACCCAAAACCCAGATTCGAGTATTAAATAGTGAAGTTCTAAAATAAATATCCCGAAACCCAGATTCGGGTATTTATTGATGTCATATAGATACGAAGGACCCGAAACCCAGACTCCGGTATTAATGGATGAAATTCTGGTATAAGAGACCCGAAACCCAGATTCGGGTATTTTAGATGATGTTTTAGAAATGAAAGTCCCGAAACCCTGATTCAGCTATTTATAAGCGGAGCCTTGCTCTACTCCTGATGTGTGAACCTTCAGGTCTTGTATATAAGTAATTTGTCTAGTTTCCTCTTAAGCTTGGACATCTTAGTCCATAATCGGATATGCTTTTTCTCGAGTCTCTTTGGATATTAATAGGAGGACCTTCTGACACCTTCGAAAGGTCTTTAAGCTTTTAAACTTTGATGGACGCATCCCTTCGACTCCTTTGAAAGGTTTGGCTGTAGCTCTTCTCTCTAACTCTTTGCTCAAAGAGGTCTCGACTAGGTCGAAAGGCGTTTTTTTAGTAACACTACTATATATACAATACAGCGGAATCAATCCAAAATATAACAGCAACTGCTAATTAGCTATCCATCAGCCACATGTTCATCTTCAAAAGCTTTATTCGCCAGCCTACTAAAACCTGTAAACCTCAGCCCTCAGTCTGCTCAAATCAGTTTTGAGCACCCAAGAGTTTAAGGAAAATAAACTTCGAGTCAGACATAAAGCCTGGTGTGAATAATACTATACATCTCGGTTATCTGATATTAAGTGAGACCACACCGCTTAGTGGAACGGGTTTTCCCTCACTAATATCCTTTTCAAAACATATCTTTTGCAAATTATAATCATGCAACCAAAACTGGTTAAATCTGTAAAGTAATATAATGTATAAGCACATTTCAACAATAATTTGGACTATCTGACCATACACTATAGTTTTGTTTGGCTAACTACTAACCCTTGGCTGACTCGGGCTTATCAGATAACATAAAATTCAAACATTGTTAGATACTCCTCTTCTGGACGGTCTGTCCTTACTTACTTCTCCAGGTCCAACTGATCCTAATGGTTTTGCGGGCTTACCAATAACCTATCTTTCCTTTTTAGATTCCTTTCTGTGTGTAACATAATTTTAGCCTTACTTGTGACAAAGCCCTACACACTGAAATTTTGGACTAAATTAGCTAGGGGCTAATAGCTAATGAGTATAGCGCGCGACCCTACACAAGTCCCATATGGTCATCTAATATGAGTCATTTTCTTATGGTTAACTATTTTTTAAATTTTTCCTTAAAAACCTTTTCAAAATGATTTAAACCTTTAAATCATACATATACAAGGAAAATATACTCTTTGGTTTACTCTGAGTTATTTGCCATGTTATATATACTTTACCCAAAATAAAGTTGATGAAATTATTAAGGATTTACCATCCCTCCAAAATAAGTTAAAACCCTTTTTAACTTAAAAACACAAACATTGCCTTTTGAAACCATTGGAAAACCTTTCCACTTAGACCTTTCCTTTGGGGAACCACCCCTTAAAAGCCTTTCTTTAAAACCTTTCAAAAGCATCAAAACATTAAGCCTTTCGAAAGCATTTGGGTTCAATTTATAACATGTGGAACACCTTCCGAAACCTTTAAAACCATCTCTTTTGAAACCATTTGGGTTCTAATTTTTATAGAGTAAAAGGTTCATTAAGACATTTAAGTAGAAAGCATTCCTAAGTAAAGAAGTGATGGTGTTGAAACCATCCCTTCGAAAGCATTGGAGAAGCGGCTTGGTTTTAAACATAAGATAACCCTTTCAAAACCAATCTGGGTCGAAAGGTAAAAAGCGGCAGTTAGGAGCTTCAACCTAGTCGAGAGCAGTTATTTAAAAACAAAGGCGCAACCTCTTAAAACCATTCTTTTAAAATCATTGACCCAATCAAAAGCAGACCAAGTCGAAAGCTATTCAGTCGAAAGCAAAGTATGCACGTTTTCATTTAAAAGCCAAGTAGTGCTTCGACCTCTTCGGAACCCCTGGTTTCGACACAATACCTTCCGCCTTTGTCCAATTTACTACGTACTAGGTATCTGATACCATGTGCATTTGTTTCGATGGAGTCAGGTGGGAGGTAAGGAGTCGGAAGCTGGTGCCGAAAGCATTGAAATAGGAAAAAACTTGTAGATTTGACTTTTTAAACTATTTCTTTGTACCTAACCTGCCTTGTTTGATGAAATTATTAAGGATTACCCAAAATAAAGTTGATGAAATTATCAAGGATTTCCCATCCCTCCAAAATAAGTTAAAACCCTTTTTAACTTAAAAACACAAACATTGCCTTTTAAACCATTGGAAAACCTTTCCACTTAGACCTTTCCTTTGGGGAACCACCCCTTAGAAGCCTTTCTTTAAAACCTTTCAAAAGCATCAAAACTTTAAGCCTTTCGAAAGCATTTGGGTTCAATTTATAACATGTGGAACACCTTCCGAAACCTTTATAACCATCTCTTTTGAAACCATTTGGGTTCTAATTTTTATAGAGTAAAAGGGTCATTAAGACATTTAAGTGAAAACATTCCTAAGTAAAGAAGTGATGGTGTCAAAACCATCCCTTCGAAAGCATTGGAAAAGCGGCTTGGTTTTAAAAACAAGATAACCCTTTCAAAACCAATCTGGGTCGAAAGGTAAAAAGCGGCAGGTAGGGGATTCAACCTAGTCGAGAACAGTTATTTAAAAACAAAGACGAAACCTCTTAAAATCATTGACCCAGTCAAAAGCAGACCAAGTCGAAAGCTATTCAGTCGAAAGCAAAGTATGCACGTTTTCATTTAAAAGCAAAGTAGTGCTTTGACCTCTTCGGAAACCCTGGTTTCGACCTAATACCTTCCGCCTTTGTCCAATTTACTACATACTAGGTATCTGATACCATATGCATCAGTTTCAAGGGAGTCGGAGGGGCGGAGGTAAGGAGTCGGAAGCTGGTGCCGAAAGCATTGAAATAGGAAAAAACATGTAGATTTGACTTTTTAAACTATTTCTTTGTACCTAACCCGCCTTGTTTTTCAAATTATGATTGGTTGCAAGTTTTTCTTTTCTAAAAGCATTGCGGGTTTTCAGAAATAAGAATTTGAATTATTTACAAAATACCCCTTCTCGTTTTTATAAATATATAAAACTTTTAAGTCCCATACCTTAAATAATTTTATATATCCATTAAAACACTTAGGAAAATTCTTCAAAAATTCCAAAAAATCACTTTTAATATGTTTTCTAACATATATAAATTCCAAACCCTAAGCCAATATAATTTTTTTGAAATAAATTTTTAACCCAAAATGACATTTTCTTCACTAGAAAATTCATATAAAACCCACATTAATTCAGAAAATTATAAAATTTGAAACCCATTTCTAAATTACATTTCTGATCTAATTCTAAATTTGCAAGGCAATTGGATGTCATATAATAGGTTCCTAAATCAATTCTCATCATAAAATGCCTATAAAATAGCCCAATTCATCAACAAGTGTGTGTGTGTGTGTATATATATGTATATCCATTAATCATTCAAAACATGGCAAAACAATTGAAAATCCTTTCGGAATTTATCTAAAACCAAAATCAATCAAACTTTCAGAATTTATCTAGAACAAAAATCAATCAAAAACATGAGATGAACTCATTATTCACCTTAGCTTTTTGATTAAGGATGTGAGATTTGTTCTTGATTAAGTGAGTTGATTTTTCCTCTTGAATTCTTCTTCTTTGCTCTTCTAATGGTGGCCGGCCTTAGCTTGTATTTTTGAATTGTGAAAAACGAAGTGAACGTGAGTGTTGAGGGGTTATGGGTTTAGGGTATAAGGATATGCCTTGTTCATATTTTGCCCTTGCATATCTACTAACCCTTTTTATTCTCTTTTTATTCTTTAGTTCACTTATTTAACATGGCACGCCTACCCCTTATTTAATCACAAATCTCAATCCACTAATCAACTTACATTATTTTATTTTATTTAACTAATAAAATATCTTAAATAATGTTACTAAAAATATGGGATGTTACAAACTCCCCTCCTTAAAGAATATCGTCCTCAAAATTACGATAAGGCACACATTAAAATAGTCAAAGGTAAAACATACCATCAACAAATCAGGATAAGCATCTCTCATCCTGTTCTCAATCTCCCAAGGATAGTCTCTGTCATCGTCACTCCACTAGACTTTAACTAATCTGACAGTCTTGTTCCTGAGCCTCTTCTCATCTCCCGTGACTATGCGTACTGGCTTTCTAACTATAGTCAAATTTGGCTCTACGACTAAGTCATCTAACACAGTCAGTGATATAGTAGTATCCAAATCTCGAATACACTTCCTTAGATGAGAAACATGGAAAACATCATGGACTCCTGCCAAACCGCTCGATAACTCTACTCTATATGTAAGTTTTCCGATCCTCTCAATAATAGGAAATGGTCCAACAAACCTCGGTGCCAACTTCCTTGATTTTCCAAACCGAATCACACCCTTCATCGTTGACACCTTAATAAAAACATGTTCTTCAATAGAAAATTCTAAGTCTTTCCGTACTTTATCAGCATAAGTCTTCTGCCTATATCGAGCTTCCTTTATTCTAGCTCGAATTAACTCAACCTTTTCTGCATCTTCTCTAACCAAATCCGGACCAAGAACCAGCCTATCTCCGGTCTCTAATCAACAAACTGGAGATTTGCATGGCCTTCCGTACAAAGATTTAAATGGTGCCATCCCTATACTAGCCTGATAACTGTTGTTATATGAAAACTCGACTAGGTGTAGATGGTCTTCCCATGATCCTCCAAAATCTAGCACACAAGCTCGTAACAAATCCTCCAAGACTTTGTTAACTCTCTCTGTTTGCCCATCAGTCCGCGGATGATAAGCGGTACTCATCTTGAGATTGGTACCTAAGTATCTTGTAGACTCTTCTAAAACTCGCTAGTGAATAAAACATCTCTATCACTCACTATACTACTAGGAATTCCGTGTAGTCTAACTACATTCTTCATAAACAACTTCGCTAACACAGGTGCCGTTTTGGTTGACTTAATTGGAATGAAATGGGCACTCTTGTCAACCTGTCCACAATGACCCATATGCTTTCGTTTCCTCTATTAGACCTTGGCAACCGATTAATGAAATCCACAGAAATAAATCACATTTCCACACTGGAATGCCCAAAGGCTGAAGCAACCCATTTGTCTTTTGATGTTCGGCTTTTACCCATTTGCAGTTCAAACACTGTTTCACCTATAATCTTACATCCCTCTTCATACCTTCCCAAAAGAAACTTCTCTTCATGTCTTGATACATCTTAGTTCCTCCTAGATGAACAGTGAACTTTGAACAATGGCATTCCTCCAAAACTTCCTTCCTAATGTCTCCCACATTTGGAACACAAAATCTTCCTTTCTTTCTCAACCACCCATTCTGGTCAAGACTAAAATTCTTCAAGTCATCACTCTCTGTTCCATCTCTCAGCTTTCTGATACGTTCAACCAACACTGTATCCTCTAGCTGTTTAGAAGTAATCTTTTCGATCATAACTGGTCGAACTTCCAAACATGATAACAAAGCAGTTTCTGTACTTGAACTACTCTTAATTCTCCACTATACCCTGCAAGTTGCTAACGCTTCTGAATCTTTCCACTCGGCTATCATCGCTAACACCACATTTTGATGTTTTTTGCTAAGTGCATCTGCAAATTGCCTTTTCACAGTGTGTACTCAATGTCGAAATCATAAGCAGCTAAGAACTCTAAACACCTCCGCTGTCTCATGTTCAGCTCCTTCTGAGAGAACAAATACTTCAATGACTTATGATCCGTATACAACTCAAATCTTTCTCCCAAAAGATAAAGTCTCCACACCTTCAGCTCAAAAATCGCCACAGCTAACTCCAAGTCATTGGTTGGGTATCTGACTTCATGCAGTCTAAGCTGTCGAGAAGCATAGGAAATTACTCTATCTTCATTAACACAGCTCCTAATCTAGCCCTCATGCATCCGTGTACACCACCAAATCCTGATTCCCTTCTGGAACAACCAACACAGGTGCAATAGTTAATAAGTGTTTCAGTTTCTGGAATGCCTCCTCACACTTATCGGTCCAAGCGAACTTCACACCCTTTCGAGTTAACTTAGTCACTGATGGCACTATCCACGAAAAATCCTTAATAAACCTCCAATAGTAACCAGCCGATCCTAAAAAACTTCTTATCTCGGTCATCATTTCTGGTCTCTTCCAACTACTCACGGCCTCGATCTTAGTTGGATCTACTTATAATCCATTCCCTGAAACTACATGGCCAAGAAACTTCACTTCTTTCTTCCAGAAATGACATTTCGAGAACTTTTCCTTTAGTTGATGCGGCCTCTGCGTTTCAAGCACTACTCTAAGATAAACTTCATGCTCTCTTTCATCCTTAGAGTACGTTAAAATATCATCAAACCAATACGAACCTATCCAAGTGCTCTCGGAAAATCCGGTTCATCAAATCTACAAAGAAAGCCAGCACATTAGTTAGTCCGAACGGCATCACTAACCATTCATACGATCCATATCCAGTTCTTAATGCCACCAAGGAATACTATCCTCTGCCACTCTAAGCTGATGGAAACCTGTCGCTAAATCCAACTGCGAAAATATCTTGGCTCCACTCAACTGATCGAACAAATCGTCCATCCTAGGCAATGGATATCGATTCTTTATCGTTTTCTCATTCAATTTACAATAATCGATACAAAACCTTAATGATCCATTCGCTTCTTAGCAAACACCACAGCTACTCCCCAAGGTGAACTACTAAGTCTGATAAAACTCTTGCCTTACAAATCCACCAACTGCACCTTGAGCTCCCTCATTTCGGTAGGTGTCATCATACTTGGCGGTCTACACACCGGTTCTGCTCCAGGCACCAAATTTATCTGAAACTCAATAGCTCATTTCGGTGGCAATCCTACTATGGGTTCAAAAATATCCACGAATTCTCTAACCACAAAACTCGATTTAGCTCGTCTTCTATCTCCACAACACCCAACAAATCACTTACCTCACAGTTAGGGTTTTCTACAGTATATATAATCCGCTCCCTACAGTCTGGGTGTCTAAGGGATATTTTCCCATCATGGCAAATATCCTAGCATCATACTTACTTAACCAATCCATACCCAAAATAACATCGAATCCTACGAAATCAAACACATGCAAACTGCAAACAAAAGTATGACCAAACAAGTCAAACTTTAGGTGGTCACATCTCATCCCAAGTGTTGCATACCCTCCTATCGGATTTGCAACCCTTAAGAAAGTAACTAAGTATGAGGGTTCTAGGTTAAGCTTATCTACTGAACAACGAGATATAAAAGAATGCGATGCACTGGTATCAAACAGAATTCTAACTGCCATACCAAGAATCATAAGCGTACCTCCCAACACTGCTTTCCCTTTTTCCCTTCCCGTAGGTCTCGAGGTAGCTGGTTCCAATGCATATACTTTGCCCTTTCCATCCTTAGCAGGCTCCTTGCATTGGTTCTTGTAATGACCAATCTGATTGCAGTTGAAGCATTTGATACTCTTCTTCCCAGTCACTTTCTTTGCCTCTCCAGAACGACATTCATTCGCAAAGTGCCCTTTCTTGTCGCACTTAAAATAGACAACATATGACTTTCCTTTCCTCAAGGCTCCACCCTTCTTGGCTCCCTTCTTAGGAAAGAACTTCCTTTTCTGATTCTGCCCTACCTAGACCTCCTTCGCCTTATTCTTCTCCACTAAAACAATAATTTCCTCATGTATTAGAGCCATCTCTACTACAACATCACAAGGATCCCTGAGATCAGGTAATGTAGCCCTGGCCAATTCAGGTTTCAACCCCATAATGAACTTCTCGTTTCTCTTAATCAAGGTATCCACAGTGGCATGACCATATCTTGCCAACTCCTCAAACCTTGTAGCATGTTCTAACACAGTCATCTCTCCATGCTCTAACTCGGCAAACTTTCTAAGCAAGGTAGACTTTGCCATCACAGACATGAATCTCTCCTCGAACCTCCTCTTAAACTCAGCCCATGTCATTGTTCCTTTATCCACTCCAGCTAATAAACTATTCCACCAGTATAAAGCTGCTCCTTGAAGCTGCCTCAAAGCGAGCCTTCTTTTCTGCTCATCACTGAGCCCTAAATATGTGAAAATTTTCTCACAGTGCAGTAACCAGTTCCCCACTTCTAGGGCATCTTCAGTCCTAACAAATGGTTTTCCCCCAACCTAGCATAATCTCTACTCAAAGCAGCATAAATGTTTACTGTCGGAGCTTCCTAGGCTCCTCCCCCAACTACTTCAGCAGCAACCCCCACTTGCATCATATTCACGAAAAAATGATACATGGCTCCCATGTTAAATTGCGGGACTTGAACACCAGTATTTCTAGCTCGTGCCTAACCTGAGTTCCTTCTAGTATTAGGTCTGGAATTTCCATCTATTGCGGTGCTTCTCCTCCAACATTATCTCTTCAAGAATCCATATTAGCATTTGAACCTTCGTAAGATACAGGAAAATAACCTAAAAGAGATAGGAAGCTAGAAATAAACCGCATACTTATATATGGAAAATACAAGTACGTTACTATAACGTTATCTCATACCTTGATATTATCTCTAATTCCTTAGGATTATGTTTTCAAAAATAATTTTTAGTTAAAGTTTTTCATAAACCTATGCTCGGATACCAAGTTGTGACATCCCTATCTAGAGGCCCAAAGCTAAACGCTACAGATGTTGCAGTCATCCATAGTATTAACTTTCGGCGACTAAATACGACGATGTTAATGGTATTCATAATATCAGAAGCAAATGAATATGAAACAAAATCACAGATTATAATAAAACAATATTTTTCTGATTACATTTCAAGACACATGTTTCACATTCAAATTACATAATCCCATCGCTTTCCCAGGTTTAGTAAAATATTATTATTACAATATTATGCCAAGAGTGACATATGACGATGCCCCTTTGGTTGACCAGAGTACTATATATACAATACAGTGGAATCAATCCAAAATATAACAGCAACTACTAATTAGCTATTCACCAGCTACCTGTTCATCTCCGGAAGCTTTATTCACCAACCTACTAAAACCTATAAACCTCAATCCTCAGCCTACTCAAATCAATTTTGAGCACCCAAGAGTTTAAGGAAAATAAACTTCGAGTCATACATAAAGCCTGGTGTGAATAATATTATACATCTCGGTTATCTGATATTAAGTGACACCACACCGCTTAGCAGAATGGGTTTAATATCCTCTTTAAAACATATCTTTTGCAAATTATAATCCTGCAACCATAACTGGTTAAATCTGTTAAGCAATATCATGTATAAGTACATATCAATTATCATATGGACTATCTGTCCATACACTGTAGTTTTGTTTGGCTAACTACTAACCGTTGGCTAACACGGGCCTACCAGATAACATAAAATTCTAACATCTGTTAGATACTCCTTTTTTAGACGGTCTGTCCTTACTTACTTTTCCAAGTCTAACTGATCCTAATAATTTTGTGAGCTTACCAATAACCTTTCTTTCTTTTTTAGATCCCTTTCTGTGCGTAAAATAATTTTAGTCTTACTTGTGACAAAGCCTTACACACTGGAATTTTGGAGTAAATTAGCTAGGGACTAATAGTTAATGAGTATAGGGCGCGACCCTACACAAATCCAATCCAGTCTTCCAATCTGAGTCATTTTCTTAGGGTTAACTATCCTTTAAAATTTTCCTTGAACACATTTTCAAAATGATACCTTTAAATCATACATATATAAGGAAAATATACTCTCCGCTTTACTCTAAGCTATTTTCCATGTTATAGTTACTTTATCCAAAATAATGTTGATGAAATTATTAAGGATTTTCCATCCCTCCAAAATAAGTTAAAACCCTTTTTAACTTAAAAACACAAACATTGCCTTTCGAAACCATTGGAAAACCTTTCCTTTTAGACCTTTCGAAACCATTGGGAACCACCCCTTAGAAGCCTTTCTTCAAAACCTTTCGAAAGCATCAAAACATTAAGTCTTTCGAAAGCATTTGGGTTCAATTTATAACATGTGGAATACCTTCCGAAACCTTTAAAACCATCCCTTTCGAAACCATATGGGTTCTACTTTTTATAGAGCAGAAGGGTCATTAAAACATTTAAGTGGAATGCATCTCTTTCGAAAGCATTCCTAAGTAAAGATGTGATGGTGTCGAAACCATCCCTTCGACAGCATTGGAGAAGCGGCTTGGTTTTAAAAACAAGATAACCCTTTCGAATCTAATCTAGGTCGAAAGGTAAAAAGCGGTTGTAACGACCCGATATTTTTGGCCATTCGCATCCATTATAAGTGTATAGGTAGACACTCATGCCGGAGTTGAATTGCTCAAAATACCGAGTTGTTAATTTAAATTTGGCAAAACTGAACATATACAGTAAATAAATAATCACAGAACACAGACACAGAGTAATAAATGCAGCGGAAATAAAAGAGATAGTAGTTCATGAAGCTACTATATGAATATAAAATACATCAGAGTTTACAACAGAAGGGTAATAAGATACATCAGAGTTAAACCAGATACAACGGAAGAGTAACATGATACATCAGATACAAATCAGAATACATCACTGGATCATCGAATACTGAAGCAGAATAGATGGCTGGATCTTCAAGCAAAGCTCCAACTCCAAAGGTGAGTCTCGAATACTGGATCACTCAGTCTGACCCGAGCGTAAAGCAAAAACACAAGACACTCGAGTCAGGATTAACATTCTTATATCAATAAATCCAACTCAAGTGAAATAGCAATTGAAATACAAGAACTCAAAGGATGTTTGGAATAACCATCCTTTAAGGATCCGTTAAACTATCTACTATGTAGTAGTGTACGATAAGTAGAAAATGTCTATCAGTAATAATAAGATATCAAAATAGAGTTAAGTCATGGCCCATTCCACCCTTAACACATTTTTATTCCCAAAAGCATATACAAGACCGTAGTTTCCCCAAAACCGGAAGTCACCAGAGGGCAATCCATATACTAAAGGTACAAATCAAAATCGTAATGGTCGCGCATAAATGGAATACAAGTATGACAAGGTACATGAGGCAATATCCAAGGTAGTGATACTACCGTTCGCCTGATCCGGACTGGTGAGAACGCAACGCCGCAGCGCCCGCAACACCGTGAAACAACACTCCCAAAATCAAGGATGCACCAATCGACAACAAGTATAAGTAGTTCGAAGAAGTGTGTCCACCTGAGGTAGCTAATCCTCCATTGGCCCGGCACAGCTCCTGTTTTAGTCATTTCCAATTTGACACAAGTGTCAAGGCTATCCATCATCGTTCTCTTTCTTCAGTCATCACGTACATCATTCCAACCACTTCATTCTGGATCATCACTCCGCGTATAGTTATTAAAGTGGTTTTCGGTTTAGATAGAGAGTATATCCATAACCGAATTCCGGTCTCTTTAATAACTTTCGTAATTATTACACCGATTGGTCGTTTATTTATTTCAAAACCAAATCAATTCCAATTTCAATTTCAATTCGTAAATCAACATTTCATTTGTCTTTCAAAAACCAATTTCCAAAATTTACGTTTCAAAACTTTCAACTTACCATTTCAAACTCTTATAATTCAATTTCAATTTCTTTAAAACAATTCAAATATTGATTCAAGTTCGTATATAAGTTTCATTTCGAAATCATTTAAATTAATTTAATTTAACATTCAAATCAATTCCAAATTCATTTATCGATTTCATTCAGTATTCATTAAGTAAATTTTCCATTCAAAACAATATCTATTAAATTCCAATTCATTAAATCCATTATTTAAATTCAACTTCATTATATCAAAACTTACAATTTGAATTAAATTAAATTCATCAAATCAAATCCTTCAATTACAAGTCTTACATTAATTCCAAAAATATCACATTTTCATTTCTTGTTAAAGAAATTCCATTTCACTTATTTACTTCCATAAATAATTTCCCAAAAACTTACTTAATCAAGAAAACTCAATTTCAATTATTTACGAAGTAAAATTCACTTATTCAAAAGTTCAATTTTCTTATTAAAGAATTTCAATTCAATTTAATCATTAAATAATTTAATCTTATTTAAGTATTAAATAATTCAAAACTTAATTATTCAATAATTTCAAAGTTTAATAATTTCAAACTTAATTATAATTTCAAACTTAATTATTAAATCATTTCAAAGTTTAATAATTTCAAACTTAATTCAATAATTTCTCAAATTAAACAACATTCTTTCATCAATTACATTGTTAATATTTTGTTTCAGATTATTAAATATTAACATTTTCCTTTCATCAAAAATTCAAATTTCAACTTCATTTCAAAACCATATTCTTTATTCAAATAAAATCTTCATTTTATTTTTGAATCAAATTATTGACCAATTGGGTTTTTATTATTTAATTCTCTATCCTAGGTCAAAGTTTAATTTGGGTATTTATCATTTCAACCCGATTCCAATTCAATTCAAAATCAAAGCATAACAAAGGGAACTTGTAGTGTGATAGCTGGGATGGTGTCAAAGTAAATAAACAAGCAATAACAACAAACAATAACAATCCAATAATCAATTCAAATAATCCCGAAATAATCATATTAATTCACATTGTTGTTTGTGCGAATTAATATAATTATTTCTAGAATCTACACTATCATTTCATGCAGATTAAAGATTATTCCACTAATTATTTATACGGTTCTTCACTTGTCATTCAATTAAAATCTTATACTACAACAATTAATCCAATATACGTCGATGGTTCAAAGTGTAATTATCACTATTTTACATGTCAATTAATTTAACAAATAAAAGGGGTCATATTCAACTAATCAAATTCAACCTATAAATCAGTTTTAGAATCGTTAACTATCATATATCAATTTCAATTTTGCATACTATTTATCACTTAACACTAACAAATTTACGTCCAATATAAACATCGAACAATCAATCAATTATCAACCATTGTATTATCATTGAATAAATAATTAACAGATAATGGTGTCAGATGTCACAGGTGAACTGATACAGGTAATAGCATATATAACAGTGTAATTAACTAATAGCAGCATATTTCAATTGTCGTTTCAATTGAAATCAAATTTAATAAATAAAAGAACGTTAATCGTGAGTGAGTGCTCACCTTTCGAGGTTAGAGGAGATTTGTCAAATGAAATGAGTTGCGAATCCAAGCACGAGTTTCAAAGCGAAGCTAGATTGGCCCGATTCAGCGAACCAGCTGATAAATAGGAATTGACGAAATTAACGAATCAGCTTGATATAGATGGAAAAATACATATTATACTATTATGATAAATTTATAAATCCTTATTTAAATTTAAGACAAATATTTTAAAATAGAATATATATTCCGAAACCATACATTCTAAAACACATATATTAAAACGGTTCACATCTACCATTACAATTAAGTCATAACTTATGTATGCAGACCAAAATATTTATACATACTTTTATAAAATGTTATGAATACAGCAACAGTTTATATACAACTCATAAATAACATAAAATTTATATTAAAACAGACATTCAAAATACTGTTTTATAGGTAAACGTGGTATATATATAGATAGTATACCACCTACAATATTTAGTAAATATCCAGTATATACAACTTTTATATAACTGATAAAATGCACTGCCTTTCAAAAATATATACACCTTCTATTTTTAATTTTTTCTCAGCATAAGAGGACAAGTCTCCCAGTCAAAACAAAAGAAACGAAATATATGTTTAACGTATGAAAGACTATATACTTACCATATATGATTTTAAAACAATTTTTTTTTTCTTTTTTTTACATAAGGTAGTATCCATATTGAAATATATAAATATAATGAAAACCCAAAATAAAATACACATACACATATATGTGTTAAACGGTAGCCTGTATATAACCTCAGGCGTAAACATATATAGCCTGTATTCAGTAGTATTCATATTGAAACATATAAAACAGTTTAACCTCAGGCGTATGGCAAAATCTTTCATAGCATAAAGTATACTCTTAAGTTTATAACTTTAATATAACAGTAAACAGGTTCGAACGAAATACGTTTGCAAACATATAATATAGACTGTAAGATATATACAAGAAATTATAAAAATAAATAACCTTATAATTTAATACCCAAGTAACTTTCAAACCTTATAAATGCAGGTTGGTGAGTGAGTGAGAGAGAAAAACAGTCAATAGATCTCGGCCAGTGGCTGCGAAGTGGATGGGTCGCGGCATGGGGTCTTCGGTCGTCTGGGAATTTTTTTTTGTGATGATCGAGCAATTCAAGTGGAAAGCAATTGCTCCTCAAATTCCAGGACGAGGAAGAGAAGGCGGTTGGACGGAGAAAGTGCTGACGAACTGTGGCAGAGGGATGAGTCCGACTGGGCTGTGGTCTCGACTGTGAGTGGACGGAGGTCGGTGGGCGAAGGTGGATTGGAGGATGGGTTGTTGGTGCGGAGATTGAAAATGCTGCCTTCGGCTTCCATGTGGAGGGTGGCCAAAGCGAGGCGGAGGTTGTGGATGGAACGGCGGGTTGAGGCGGCGAACATGGAAGATTGCTCGAGTGGGTAAGGCTCGGCAGTGGAGGCTTGGGTCGGTTGGGGTGTTGAAGGTGATGGTGCGAAACGTGGGGTCGAGTTGGATTGGTGGTGGATCTCGATGGAATGTTCGGTGGTTGTTGTTGAGGTGGTGGGTAAAGGCGGAGAATGGGAGAAACAGACGGCGAAGGCTGAAGCTAGGGGTGATGATACTCGGCGATGGGTTAGCTAAGCGCTGCGTGGCAGAGGTTAAGGACATCGGGGCTGTGGTGATTGGAAGTGGTTGGGCGCTTGGGTTCGAGTAGGTGGAAGGAGATGAGAAGCGGGCGAAGGTTTTGGTGGAGAGGCCGGTGAGAGGTGGTGGATGACGTGGGGAGAGGGAGGAAGGCTGTTGTGGTGGAGAGAAGTGTGGGCGAAGTAGCAGGTGGGCGAAAGAGAATGCGATGGGAGGAAACGTTGTTCAAAAATATTAGTCTTCATTTTTTTTATATAAAGCATGGCCAATAAAAAAAAGAAGGGAGAGGAGAACGTGCAGGCAAGGATGTGAGAGGAAATGGAATCCCAAAAGCAACTTCATATAATATTCAATAGAGCACAAGGAAATGGAAAGACAACCGAAAACAAATGCAATCAATGAAACGATGAAAGGTCGTAAGTTGATTTCAAAGTTATTAATAGCTAGGAATGGGAAAATCCATACGTGAATTGGAAAAAATTATTAAAGCAATTAATTATTGCTTGGATCACACAAAAAGTCACGGATCTGGTACCGATACGATAAACCGTTCTATAGATTTCGCTGTCCACCGGACGTCGAAACACACATACGAATATACTATGGAGATCAACACGATGAGACGATCAATACGGTATACAAATATCAGTGGTACGATCGAATTATAAAAATTCGTTTTTTTTCAACTGGTGGAAAATGCAAGAAAAACGCAAGAAAATAAGACCGACGGAGCTAAAGATGTCCGAATTTGGAAAAACGACAAACTGACATCTTGCTCAGAAGATGGTTTAGAATTTTTCTATGTAAAAATATTTTGGCTTCGGAAATACTTTATTTTCATCGCTTTTTAACTGATTAAATTGAAGTGAATTTACGCGCGAAATAAACTTTCATATTTTCGAACGAAAATTTACCAGTTGCTATGTTTAACTAGACGTATTCCAAATATTAAATTTTTATTTCAAAATTTTTATCGTTTAAAATTTTCGCAAAATTTCAACTAATTACGTTATTAAAACAGTTGAAATTTATGGGTCGTTACACTCTCCCCCACTCAAAACTTTTCGTCCCCGAAAAGGAACGAGGTAGGAGAATTGAAATAAGCAAAAAGAAAAACAGATTTGAAACACAAAATAACAATTAATTTAAACCATATAAATTCAAATTTAAATTAATTGATATTCAATAATTGATTTAATCAATCTCAACTATTTCTAAATTCATTATCTTATTATCCAATTATCTTCAATTTACAATTTCTAAAACCATAAATTTGAATGGTCTTTTATTATAATCATATTTGTTCAGCAATTTTAAATTCTTCTCTATTCCAAATTATTTTTAAATTTATCCTACTTAATATATCTAATCACATATACTTACCCATATAAATTAATTTAAAACATAAAAGTTTCGATTTAAATTAATTTATATTCACTAATTTGCTTTTAAATTCAAGGTATTTTCATAAGTTGATCAAATTTCAATTTATTAATTCTTTCAAAACAAATTTATTTCATTATTAACTGAGTTTACTAATTATCCTATCTAACTCTATTAACATCTTTATAATCAAAATTTTAGTGTATAACTTTTATTATAAACACTCGAATTTTATTTATAAAATTATTTTGTATTGTATATTATCCAATTACATTTTAACTTATGAATAATTTAGGTAAGTTATATTGAAATGCAATTTAGTACTATACAAATAAAATTTTCAAATTCAATTATCTCAAGTTTAAATACTTATTCAGAATTTAGCTTTATTTATAATTGAAAACATCTTTCAACATGATTTTTAAGAATTAGATTTCCGTTTAATTTCAAACCCTTTAGAATAATTATGTATATACTATATATATTAAATCAAATTAAATTTTAAAATAATATTCATATATATATATATATATATATCTAAATCAAGTCATACTTAAGAAATTCAAATTAATATTTTTCCCAACAAAACCGTAGCAAAGCTACAGAATAGTCTCTCCACTTCGAAACTCGAAAATGAATGTCGATGATGCGGCCGCCATCACTGAAATTATTTTCCAGCGACAAATTGAAGAGCACTGATTTCAACATTTAAATTTCTTTGGAAACGATTTCTATTCGAAAATACTTCTAATAATATATACTTTAAAATTTTAAAACCAAAGTTCGAAATCACCGGAAACTAAATTCTCAAATTTCTGAATTGAATTCATTTCAAATTCCAAATTAATTTATGAACCGTATTTATAAATTAGAACAATAAATGATGATCAAATATTATCATTTCAACCAAACAATTTAATTTACCTATTAAATCCCAGAAAATTTTTACTTATATTTTCACAATATAATCAAACAATTTATTTCATTTTCCAAATTTGAAAATAATATTGTGTCAGTTTGCTCTGTTCAAGTGTTTTGGAAATCCTATCGATAGCGTTGATCAGACGAATCGATCGGAAACCCAAATCAACATCAACAACTCAAACAACACAGCATATATTAAAACATTTATATATTAGTTTACAAATACATTTCTTTGCACGACGATACAGGAATGAATTTTCAAAATAAGGATAGGGTTTCAAATTTGATGGACTCAAATTAAAGAGAATTCTGATTTGAATTTAAGTTCGAAAGAAAAGATAAGATGATTCAATTAACAGAATCAAAAGATGGATAAGCGTATTTAATTCACGGGCAACCTTAACCGGGTCGTCCGTAACTTCAAGAATAAGATCGATGCTGAATTCCGAGGTAAATCAACACTCGATCCCAAGTGATGGAATTCAGGTATAGATAGCATCGTAAACCGAGGATACAGAAATCATTCGGTAAATCGATGCATATTGTAAAGGAGTTTTGCTCCTTGACGAATCATTCGAAGATTGGCGAGACCGCCGATCTATTATAGATATCATTCAAAATGGAGTTATGGGGTGCTCCAGAATTGAAAGAAGACGAATAGTGAAGGACACGAATGAATTTCGGAACCGAGGGGAACGTTCCAAAATTTAAAGAACTTGAGTCAAGGGAAGAGATTGAAACTCGAATGAGAGTGATTCTGTAAATACATTTACCCTATATGTTAAGTTTTGCCTAGAGCTACCAAAGCTCTGATACCAACTGTAACGACCCGATATTTTTTGCCATTCGCATCCATTATAAGTGTATAGGTAGACACTCATGCCGGAGTTGAATTGCTCAAAATACCGCGTTGTTAATTTAAATTTGGAAAAACTGAACATATACAGTAAATAAATAATCACAGAACACAGACACAGAGTAATAAATGCAGCGGAAATAAAAGAGATAGTAGTTCATGAAGCTACTATATGAATATAAAATACATCAGAGTTTACAATAGAAGGGTAATACGATACATCAGAGTTAAACCAGATACAACGGAAGAGTAACATGATACATCAAATACAAATCAGAATACATCACTGGATCATCGAATACTGAAGCAAAATAGATGGCTGGATCTTCAAGCAAAGCTCCAACTCCAAAGGTGGGTCTCGAATACTGGATCACTCAGTCTGACCCGAGCGTAAAGCAAAAACACAAGACACTCGAGTCAGGATTAACATTCTTATATCAATAAATCCAACTCAAGTGAAATAGCAATTGAAATACAAGAACTCAAAGGATGTTTGGAATAACCATCCTTTAAGGATCCGTTAAACTATCTACTATGTAGTAGTGTACGATAAGTAGATAATGTCTATCAGTAATAATAAGATATCAAAATAGTGTTAAGTCATGGCCCATTCCACCCTTAACACATTTTTATTCCCAAAAGCATATACAAGACCGTAGTTTCCCCAAAACCGGAAGTCACCAGAGGGCAATCCATATACTAAAGGTACAGATCAAAATAATAGTGGTCGCGCATAAATGGAATACAAGTATGACAAGGCACATGAGGCAATACCCAAGGTAGTGATACTACCGTTCGCCTGATCCGGACTGGTGAGAACGCAACGCCGCAGCGCCCGCAACACCGTGAAACAACACTCCCAAAATCAAGGATGCACCAATCGACAACAAGTATAAGTAGTTCGAAGAAGTGTGTCCACTTGAGGTAGCTAATCCTCCATTGGCCCGGCACAGCTCCTGTTTTAGTCATTTCCAATTTGACACAAGTGTCAAGGCTATCCATCATCGTTCTCTTTCTTCAGTCATCACGTACATCATTCCAATCACTTCATTCTGGATCATCACTCCGCGTATAGTTATTAAAGTGGTTTTCGGTTTAGATAGAGAGTATATCCATAACCGAATTCTGGTCTCTTTAATAACTTTCGTAATTATTACACCGATTGGTCGTTTATTTATTTCAAAACCAAATCAATTCCAATTTCAATTTCAATTCGTAAATCAACATTTCATTTGTCTTTCAAAAACCAATTTCCAAAATTTACGTTTCAAAACTTTCAACTTACCATTTCAAACTCTTATAATTCAATTTCAATTTCTTTAAAACAATTCAAATATTGATTCAAGTTCGTATATAAGTTTCATTTCGAAATCATTTAAATTAATTTAATTTAACATTCAAATCAATTCCAAATGCATTTATCGATTTCATTCAGTATTCATTAAGTAAATTTTCCATTCAAAACAATTTCTATTAAATTCCAATTCATTAAATCCATTATTTAAATTCAACTTCATTATATCAAAACTAACAATTTGAATTAAATTAAATTCATCAAATCAAATCCTTCAATTACAAGTCTTACATTAATTCCAAAAATATCACATTTTCATTTCTTGTTAAAGAAATTCCATTTCACTTATTTACTTCCTTAAATAATTTCCCAAAAACTTACTTAATCAAGAAAACTCAATTTCAATTATTTACGAAGTAAAATTCACTTATTCAAAAGTTCAATTTTCTTATTAAAGAATTTCAATTCAATTTAATCATTAAATAATTTAATCTTATTTAAGTATTAAATAATTCAAAACTTAATTATTCAATAATTTCAAAGTTTAATAATTTCAAACGTAATTATAATTTCAAACTTAATTATTAAATCATTTCAAAGTTTAATAATTTCAAACTTAATTCAATAATTTCTCAAATTAAACAACATTCTTTCATCAATTACATTGTTAATATTTTGTTTCAGATTATTAAATATTAACATTTTCCTTTCATCAAAAATTCAAATTTCAACTTCATTTCAAAACCATATTCTTTATTCAAATAAAATCTTCATTTTATTTTTGAATCAAATTATTGACCAATCGGGTTTTTATTATTTAATTCTCTATCCTAGGTCAAAGTTTAATTTGGGTATTTATCATTTCAACCCGATTCCAATTCAATTCAAAATCAAAGCATAACAAAGGGAACTTGCAGTGTGATAGCTGGGATGGTGTCAAAGTAAATAAACAAGCAATAACAACAAATAATAACAATCCAATAATCAATTCAAATAATCCTGAAATAATCATATTAATTCACATTGTTGTTTGTGCGAATTAATATAATTATTTCTAGAATCTACACTATCATTTCATGCAGATTAAAGATTATTCCACTAATTATTTATACGGTTCTTCACTTGTCATTCAATTAAAATCTTATACTACAACAATTAATCCAATATACGTCGATGGTTCAAAGTGTAATTATCACTATTTTACATGTCAATTAATTTAACAAATAAAAGGGGTCATATTCAACTAATCAAATTCAACCTATAAATCAGTTTTAGAATCGTTAACTATCATATATCAATTTCAATTTTGCATACTATTTATCACTTAACACTAACAAATTTACGTCCAATATAAACATCGAACAATCAATCAATTATCAACCACTGTATTATCATTGAATAAATAATTAACAGATAATGGTGTCAGATGTCACAGGTGAACTGATACAGGTAATAGCATATATAACAGTGTAATTAACTAATAGCAGCATATTTCAATTGTCGTTTCAATTGAAATCAAATTTAATAAATAAAAGAACGTTAATCATGAGTGAGTGCTCACCTTTCGAGGTTAGAGGAGATTTGTCAAATGAAACGAGTTGCGAATCCAAGCACAAGTTTCAAAGTGAAGCTAGATTGGCCCGATTCAGCGAACCAGCTGATAAATAGGAATTGATGAAATTAAAGAATCAGCTTGATATAGATGGAAAAATACATATTACACTATTATGATAAATTTATAAATCCTTATTTAAATTTAAGACAAATATTTTAAAATAGAATATATATTCCGAAACCATACATTCTAAAACACATATATTAAAACGGTTCACATCTACCATTACAATTAAGTCATAACTTATGTATGCAGACCAAAATATTTATACATACTTTTATAAAATGTTATGAATACAGCAACAGTTTATATACAACTCATAAATAACATAAAATTTATATTAAAACAGACATTCAAAATACTGTTTTATAGGTAAACGTGGTATATATATATAGATAGTATACCACCTACAATATTTAGTAAATATCCAGTATATACAACTTTTATATAACTGATAAAATGCACTGCCTTTCAAAAATATATACACCTTCTATTTTTAACTTTTTCTCAGCATAAGAGGACAAGTCTCCCAGTCAAAACAAAAGAAACGAAATATATGTTTAACGTATGAAAGACTATATACTTACCATATATGATTTTAAAACAATTTTTTTTTCTTTTTTTTACATAAGGTAGTATCTATATTGAAATATATAAATATAACGAAAACCCAAAATAAAATACACATACACATATATGTGTTAAACGGTAGCCTGTATATAACCTCAGGCGTAAACATATATAGCCTGTATTCAGTAGTATTCATATTGAAACATATAAAACAGTTTAACCTCAGGCGTAAGGCAAAATCTTTCATAGCATAAAGTATACTCTTAAGTTTATAACTTTAATATAACAGTAAACAGGTTCGAACGAAATACGTTTGCAAACATATAATATAGACTGTAAAATATATACAAGAAATTATAAAAATAAATAACCTTATAATTTAATACCCAAGTAACTTTCAAACCATATAAATGCAGGTTGGTGAGTGAGTGAGAGAGAAAAACAGTCAACAGATCTCGGCCAGTGGCTGCGAAGTGGATGGGTCGCGGCATGGGGTCTTCGGTCGCCTGGGATTTTTTTTTTTTGTGATGACCGAGCAATTGAAGTGGGGTCTTCGGTGGGCGAAGGTGGATTGGAGGATGGGTTGTTGGTGCGGCGATTGGATGTGATGCCTTCGGCTTCCATGTAGAGGGTGGCCAAAGCGAGGCGGAGGTTGTGGATGGAACGGAGGGTTGAGGCGGCGAACATGGAAGATTGCTCGAGTGGGTAAGGCTCGGCAGTGGAGGCTTGGGTCGGTTTGGGTGTTGAAGGTGATGGTGCGAAACGTGGGGTCGAGTTGGATTGGTGGTGGATCTCGATGGAATGTTCGGTGGTTGTTGTTGAGGTGGTGGGTAAAGGCGGAGAATGGGAGAAACAGACGGCGAAAGCTGAAGCTAGGGGTGATGATACTCGGCGATGGGTTAGCTAAGCGCTGCGTGGCAGAGGTTAAGGACATCGGGGCTGTGGTGATTGGAAGTGGTTGGGCGCTTGGGTTCGAGTAGGTGGAAGGAGATGAGAAGCGGGCGAAGGTTTTGGTGGAGAGGCCGGTGAGAGGTGGTGGATGACGTGGGGAGAGGGAGGAAGGCTGTTGTGGTGGAGAGAAGTGTGGGCGAAGTAGCAGGTGGGCGAAAGAGAATGCGAGGGGAGGAAACGTTGTTCAAAAATATTAGTTTTCATTTTTTTTATATAAAGCATGGCCAATAAAAAAAAGAAGGGAGAGGAGAACGTGCAGGCAAGGATGTGAGAGGAAATGGAATCCCAAAAGCAACTTCATATAATATTCAACAGAGCACAAGGAAATGGAAAGACAACCGAAAACAAATGCAATCAATGAAACGATGAAAGGTCGTAAGTTGATTTCAAAGTTATTAATAGCTAGGAATGGGAAAATCCATACGTGAATTGGAAAAAATTATTAAAGCAATTAATTATTGCTTGGATCACACAAAAAGTCACGGATCTGGTACCGATACGATAAACCGTTCTATAGATTTCGCTGTCCACCGGACGTCGAAACACACATACGAATATACTATGGAGATCAACACGATGAGACGATCAATACGGTATACAAATATCAGTGGTACGATCGAATTATAAAAATTCGTTTTTTTTTCAACTGGCGGAAAATGCAAGAAAAACGCAATAAAATAAGACCGACGGAGCTAAAGATGTTCGAATTTGGAAAAACGACAAACTGACATCTTGCTCAGAAGATGGTTTAGAATTTTTCTATGTAAAAATATTTTGGCTTCGGAAACACTTTATTTTCATCGCTTTTTAACTGATTAAATTGAAGTGAATTTACGCGCGAAATAAACTTTCATATTTTCGGACGAAAATTTACCAGTTGCTATGTTTAACTAGACGTATTCCAAATATTAAATTTTTATTTCAAAATTTTTATCGTTTAAAATTTTCGCAAAATTTCAATAATTACGTTATTAAAACAGTTGAAATTTACGGGTCGTTACAGCGGCAATCAGGGGCTTCGACCTATTCGAAAGTAGTTATTTAAAAACAAAGGCGCAACCTCTCAAAACCACTCTTTTAAAATCATTGACCCAGGCGAAAGCAGACTAAGTCGAAAGCTATTCAGTTTAAAGCAAAGCAGGCACGTTTTCATTTAAAAGCAAAGTAGTGCTTCGACCCCTTTGGAAGCCCTGGTTTCAACCCAATACCTTCTACCATTGTCCAATTCACTACGCACCAGATATCTGATACCATGTGCATTGGTTTCTATGGAGTCGAGGGCGGATGTAAGGAGTCGGACGCCTGGTGCCGAAAGCATTGAAACAGGAAAAAAGCATGTAGATTTGACATTTTAAACTATTTCTTTGTACCTAACTTGCCTTGTTTGTCAAATTATGATTGGTTGCAAGTCTTTCTTTTCTAAAAGTACTACCGATTTTCAAAAATAAGAACTTGAATTATTTACAAAATACTCATTCTCCTTCTTATAAATATATAAAACATTTAAGTCCCATACCTTAAATAATTTTATATATCCATTAAAACACTTAGAAAAATTCTACAAAAATTCCATAAAATCTCTTTTAATATGTTTTCTAATATACATAAATTTCAGACCCTAAGCCAATATAATTAGGCTGAAATAAATTTTTAACCCAAAATAATATTTTTTTTATACTAAAAATTCATATAAAATCCACATTAATTCAGAAAATTATGAAAATTGAAATCCATTTCTAAATTATTATTTCCGATTTAAATCTAAATTCACAAGTTAATTGGAGGTCATATAGTAGGTTTTCTAAATCAATTCTCATCATAAAATGCACATAAAATAGCCTAAATCATCAACAAGTATGTATATATATATATATCCATTAATCATTCAAAAAATGGCAAAACAATTGCAAATACTTTTGGAATTTATTTAAAACCGAAATCAATCAAAAATATGAGATGTAGCCATTATTCACCTTAGCTTTTTGATTAAGGATGTGAGATTTGTCCTTAATTAAGTGATTTGATTCTTCCTCTTGAATTCTTCTTCTTTCCTCTTCCTAATGGTGGTCGGCCTTAGCTTGTATTTTTGAATTGTGAAAAATGAAGTTAACATGAGTGTTGAGGCGTTAAGGGTTTAGGGTATAAAGATATGCCTTGTTTCAATTTTGCCCTTGCATATCTCCTAACCCTTTTTATTCTCTTTTTATTCTTTAGTTCACTTATTTAACATGGCACGACTATCCCTTATTTAATCACAAATCTCAATCCACTAATCAACTTACATTATTTTATTTTATTTAACTAATTAAATATCCTAAATAATGTTACTAAAAATATGGGGTGTTACATCAAACCTCAGCCTACTCAAATCAATTTTGAGCACCCGAGAGTTTAAGGTGAAAAATATAAACATCAAGTCAGACATAAAACCTGGTATGAATAATACTATTACATCTCGGTTTACTAATATTAAGTAAGACCACACCGCTTAACGGAACAGGTTTCCCTTCACAAATATCCCTTTAAAACATATCTTTCTGCAAATCAAAACCCTACAACCAAACTGGTTATCAAACTGATATATCAATAATAGCATATATCATATATGCTTAAAACCGGTAATAAATGGACTAGCTCTCCGAAAAAAATGTAGTTTTGTTTGGCTAACTACTAACCTTTGGCTGACTCGGGCCTACCAGATAAACTAAACAAATTATCTAACAATTGTTAGACATACTTCTGAACGGTCTGTCCTTAACTTACATCTCCAAGGGTCACTTGATCCTAATGGTTTTGCGGGCTCACCAATAACCTATCTCTGTACATATGTATTCCTTTTTGTATGTAACTATCATTTAAGTCTTATTTGTGACTAAGCCATATACATTGGAATTTTGTACTAAATTAGCTAGGGGCTA
Source organism: Allium fistulosum (assembly GCA_030737815.1). Taxonomy (NCBI): domain Eukaryota; kingdom Viridiplantae; phylum Streptophyta; class Magnoliopsida; order Asparagales; family Amaryllidaceae; genus Allium; species Allium fistulosum. The sequence continues at coordinate 1,417,478,313 of CM060901.1, read as the reverse complement.
ATAGCTAATTTATAGGATGCGACCCTATACCACTCCCATTTGGTATACAATTTTCTGAGTCATTTTACTTAGGGTTAACTACCCTTTAAATTTTCTTTGAAAACCTTTTCAAAATGATTCTTTAAATCATATTTATACAAGAAAAATATACTATTTGCTTTACTCAAATCACTTTCCCATGATATGTGCTTTACTCAAAACATTGTTGATGAAAACATTCGAAACCTTTGTTTAAACCTTTAAACAATCTCTTTCGAAACCATTGAATGTACTCCTTTCGAAACAAGTAAACTACTTTACTTTATAACCTTAGGCCTAAAGGCCAAACATACCTTTCGAAACCATTGACGGTTGTCCTTTCGAAACATTGAAAACATCATCTTCGAAAGCTTTATGAACTTTAGACATCCTCTTTTAAAATCCTTTAAATATGCCTTTCGAAACCATTGGAAACCTTCCATTTATACTAAGGTAAACCTTTCAAAAATACTAGAAACCACTCCTTTCGAAACCTTTATTGGTTACCTTTCAAAAGCATCAAAGTATACTATATAAAACAAACCTTCGATAGCATTGGGTTCAAGTTAAAACATGTGAAAAAATCTTTCGAAACCATTCCTTTTGAAACCTTTGGGTTTAACTTTCATAATATTAAATAGGGTCTTAAAATAACTAAGTTGAAAGCAACTCTTTCGAAAGTAATATCCTAAGTAAAGAAGTGGATGGTGTCGAAACCTATCCTTTCGAAAGTAGTGGAGAAGCGGCTCTAATTTTTTTTTAAAACAAAGGGACCCTTTCGAAACCAATCTGGGTTGAAAGGAAAAAGGGTGGCAGCAAGGGTTTCGACCTTATCAAAAGTATTTACTTCAAAACAAAGGCGCAACCTTGTTCAAAAGCATTCTTTCTTTAAAACCATTGACTAAGTCGAAAGCTATCTTGTTCGAAACCATTCTTTTCGAAAGCAAAGCAGGCGCACTTCCATTTAAAAGCATTAAAAGGCTTCGACCCCTTTAGAACCCCTCGTTTTGAACCTATACCTTCGCCTATATCAAATTCACTATGTACCAAGTCTTTGATACCATGTGCATTAGTTTTGATCTGGTTGGAGGCGGAGGTACTAAGTCGAAAGGTGGCTGCCGAAGATGGTAAAGCATCAGAATCTTATAAAATCTGATTTTTAACTTAAAAAGGTAATTCTTTTCAACTAACCTGCTTATTTGTCAACTTATAATTGGTTGCCTTAACTTTTCAAAATCTTTTCTGAGAGGTGCTGCCTAATTACAGAAATTAACATTTTAAATCATTTGCAAATAACCCATTCTCCTTTTATAAACATGTAAAACATTTAAGTCCCATACCTTAAATAATTTTATATATCTATTAAAACATTTAGTAAAATTCTATAAAAACTCTCATAAATCACTTTTAATATGTTTTATAACATATTTAAATTCCTGACCCAAAATATATATATAATTGCAGTAATTAATTTAAAACCCAAATATCCATTTTTTCACTAGAAAATTAATAATAAATCCACATTAATTCAGCAAATTATAAAACTTGAAACCCATCTCTAAAATATCATTTCTAACCATATTCTAAAATTGCTAGGCATTTGGATGTCATTTGATAGGTTTTTAAACCAAAACATGTCATAAAATCAATATTAATAAGCATAGTTCATCAACAAGCATATATATATATAATTATCATTCAAAACATGGCAACATACTTGCAAAATCGTTCGGGTCTAATCTTAGAAACCGAAAACATCAAAATATGAGATGTAACATATTACTCACCTTTAGCTTTGTAGTTAAGAAGTTGAGATTTGATCTTGGATTGAATTTTAATTAAGCTTTTCCTCTTGATTTAGCTTTTCTTCCCATTACTCTTCTTTAATTGTGGTCGGCCCCTAGGCTTAGTGTTTTAGACTGTGAACATGAGAAATGTTATGGTATGAAGGGTTTAGGGTATAAGAATGTAGCTTATTCCTATAATGCCCCTTATCTAATTTCCCTCCCCTATTTCTTTTTAAACCCATTTAATTCATTATTTAACTAGGCACGACTACACCTTATTTATTCAAATCTCAATTCCTTAACCATTTAATCTTTACATTATTCTTTTTAATTTAGCTAAGTAAATCTCCTAAATAATGTTATCTAAAATTAGGGGTGTTTCATTGTACATCCACCAAAACTGCTACAGGTCATACCCCTTACCCTCTAACATATGGGTGCGAAGCAATGTTACCAGTCAAAATTTAAATACCTTCAAATCTAAGAATTATATACGCATTCGGTTGAAACCAAGAGTTGAAGAAAGAGTCATTGGATTTCATACATGAACTAAAAGATGAAGCAGCTATTCGAACTGCCGAGTATCAAAGAAGAATATCAAAATACTACAGCTCGAAAGTAAAGACAAGATCATTTCAAGAGGGAGATTTAGTGCTCCGAAGAGTGATGGTAAACACTAAATCCTGTAGATGGACCACTAGGACCAAACTAGGAGGGTCCTCTAATTGTGTGCAAAGTAATTCCCCCAAGAGCTTACAAATTATGTCGACCAAATGACAATATGGTTCCTAGGACATGGAATGAGGAACATTTGCGACCGTATTTTCCAACATTGAATGAACAAAGTGCCTCTTTTCTAAGAAAATTTACATGGTTGGAAGTAGAATTCTCCTTAAACTTGGAAATTACCTTAAATGCTCATAAGCCTTTGTCCACACCAAGATGGATAGGTCAAAGCACCTCTTGGAGGGAGGTCAGAGTAAGCCTTGAGCCACGTCAGAAATGGTCAGGCTAAAGCATCTGCAAGCCTATGACCGTGCCTACATGGCTAGGTCAAGGCACCCACTATAGGGGGCACACAGTAAGCCCTTGAACGTGCCGCGCTATGGGCCAGTCCAAGGCATGACCGGCCTTCAGTCCCGCCTATAAGGCCTTGCTGGAGCACCTCTTGGAGGGAGGACGGAGTAAGCCCTTGATCCCACCATGCCATAGCCTGGTCAAGGCACCGGACAAGCCTTCAGTCCCACCTATAAGGACTGGTTGGAGAACCTCCTGGAGGGAGGTCGGGTAAGTCCTTTAGTCCTGATTGTAGATAAGCTAACCAAGCACGCCAGACAACAACAGACTAAGACATCCAAGCCCAAGGAGTGGCACAAAAGCATTAACAATATACGAAGACTAAAGGATGGTGCATATCGAAAGAATCAAGTACCTGGAACTAGAGAGGTAACACAAAGCAAAAGATTCAAACAATCAAAGTCCAAAGAGTGGTGCATAACAAAATGCTTAGATGACGATTTCTGAACTTCCATTATTCAAATAATGATTTCTAAACTTTCCTTCTTATTGCCAGGAATAGATTTCTAATCTTCTGTTATTTCCAGACTATAATTCTCGGACTACATTCATTATTAGATATGAATTCATTACCTTCAGCTAATTTCCAGAAGATGACTTTTGGACTTCACTTATCAATACTCGAACCTGGGTTTTGGGTCTTCTATTATGAATTCATGGTCTTCCATTATATTCAGAAGATGATTTCTGGACTTCGCTTACCAACACCTGATTCTAGGTTTCAAGTCTTCTACAATTGATGTCTAGACTTCATTCATTAATGCCCGAATCTGGGTTTTGGGTCTTCTGTTATTATGGATCTTTAGTCTTTTACTAACTTCTAGATGATAATTTCTAGGTCTCTGTTACTAATACCCGAATTTGGGCCTTGGGTGTTCTGCTATTAACTTCTGGACAACACTTATCAATACACGAATCTAGGTTTCAGGTCTTCTATTATTTCTAGATAAGGGTTGTTGGACTCTTATTATTTGCCCCCAAACGAGGATTCTTGGTCTTCTATGACTTATTTCCAAATGATAAGTTCTAGACTTTTATTATTAAACGATTGTATTTGGTCATGTATTAGCTCTTTCTAAAGGGGATTTCTAAACCTCTAATACTAATGCCAGATTTGGATTTCTAGCCCTCTATTATTAATTCCATAATTAGATTTCTAGTCTTCTATTAATATAACCAAAGACGACTTTCTGGTGTTCTTTTATCATTACTAAAGTTGGATCTCAGTACTTCTATTATTGCTAGCATGAATTATCAGTCTTTAATTATTCCTAACTGTGGATTTCTCATCCCTTATTATCTTCAGATGAGGATTTATTAATTTCCATTATTCTCATATTTAGATTTCTAGAATTCTATGAAATTTCAATACTATCTCCAATAATATGGACAAACCACTGAACATATTCTTATATAGATTTCAAATCAACAATAAGAAATATTTTCTACTTTGTACTTTACAGGAAAATAAGATTGATAAGGAGGACCATTGAGGATGAAACAATGCAAAAGAGTATTCTTGGATTTTTTCCTAAAGAACAAAAGCTTCTTTCATACAAGGTGGGGCAAAATGTTAACCGCAAAATCCACTCAAGAGCGAAGGCATGAAAGAAAGGGCTTCCAAAATCGTAAAAAGAAAGCTTTCGAAGGTATCAAGGGGAGGCATCTAAAGGCCTTGGAAAATTTTCTTCGTAGAGGGTTTCACAAGTGTTAAAAAGGGGCTCCGTCATGACTCAAAAAGAAGGGTTTTGAGGGCATTAAAGATAGCTACCAAGGGAATTAGATGGGTGCCATAAGTATTGCACACTTCCATGGGAAATGAAAGCCAGGGCTTCCGCCAGCACTACCCCTTTCGCATAGGTTGGACCTTTCGAAACGATTGGTTCTGCCACTAGAAGAAAAGTCAACTAGAACTACCCTTCTGCAAGTATTAAAAGTTGGGCTTCCGCTATAGTTAAAGAAATTACCTTAGAAAACAATCTTCCACAACTATCCTTTGTCCACTAATGAACTCCATCCACATTAATAGTCCTTTCACTACCATTACAACCTTTCAAACCAATCCAAATACCCTTCTGCACATGTCCAAGTAACCCACTCTAACTCTGATTTTAGGTTTCAAAGGTGACGAAGGGGGTAGAAATGCTTCCGCTTATACTCATACAGCACAATGAAGTACCATGATTTGTTTGCCACCAAAAGAAGCAACCTTTCGACGGTGTCAAAAGGTTCCATAAGTATATGAAAGCGGTATTGATGAATATCAGATCAATATCCATCAATAACATGCTTTCAATGGAGACGAAAGGGTTAATTAAAGCATGCTAGAAGACCCGAATATCTCCCTACAACTTTGTAACCATGAAAGTGGAAGGTTGAGGGTGGAAGGATGGATGCAAAAGGTCGATGAAGAGACCTTTCGACAGCTTCAGATGGATGGACGCAGAAGGGTCCATCCCGCATCTATAAATACGACCTTAAGGGTCCAAGTTCGGGACCAATTTTTGGATCCTACATTTCTTTGTCAAATCAAGTCCTTGTAACCCTAGATCAAATTGGGGACAAATTCTATTACTTGTAATCCATTTGTGAGAAATAAAAAGAGAGGATGCTTGGGCTGGATACTGATTTTGAACATGAGAATGATCATCTCAGCCATTAGCTTGTCTAATGACCAATTGCATATCATACACACTTATCTTCTTAACTCTTTATTAGCATATGCAACATTATAGAACTTATTTGGATATCTTGACTTTAAAGCATATTATCATTATGTCCAAATCCCTTGTGGTAGTAAAGTAACATGATGATGATATTTTAACATTATTGAGTCTCTAGGACTTATAACATTTATCCAAAATAAGGTTCTATGGAACATTGAATCCACTCTTTACACAAATTTATATTTATCAAGTTTCGAATCCTTTCGAAGGGTACTGGACCTTTGAAGGGGTTCTCTTTGTAGCCGATGAATCAGGCCCTTTGGGAGGACTTCTTCGAAAGGTATTTGAATTCTTTCGAATAAATCTTGGTTTTCGAATGAGATCACCCCCATAGCAGATGTATCGACACCTTCGAAGCGGTGCATTCAAATGGGTTCTTGACCTTATTTTGATCCCTTCGAAAGGAACGGTAAATAGGACTACAACATTGAATCTCGAATCTGCTAATACAAACCCTTTCGAAGTCCTTTAAAAGGATCTTCTTCTAATTCACTTTCAATCTAATGCACCTTTGGATGTTGACAATTATATCGTTAACATTTTTTACGCTGCTTATGTGAAGTCTCACCTATGGAACACGCACATCTATACCTTTTGAAGGGGTTCCTTCCAAAGGAATAATATCCTCTCGACTCAGTTAATACCTTTAATTTCCATTAGGTAACGACCTTAGATTACTCCAACTAATTTTCAAGGGGTTTCGAAGGGGTCGTTTCCTTTAACCTTACTTTGGGGGTGTTGACAAGAAATCTTGTTAATAGAGTGGGATTCCAACTACAGCTAAGTTAGATGGTTCAAAGGAAAATCAACTAATCAAAAGCAACATCTCAAAACTACACTTAAACGTCAACTAGAATTCATAAGATAATAGTTTAGGACTTGTCTCAGTCTAGAGCACACTTTGTTTTCAATGAAAGCGTACTCTGGTGAGAAAGTGTCAACTAGGTTTTTAACCAAGTAGAAGCCAACGGAAGTTAGAACGTTAACATGATGATGAAACGACTTGAAATCTCAGAAGCAGGCTTAGCTGGAGCAAGGAAACAACTCGAAAGAGTTTCACCAAGAATTAAGCTAAATAAATAACTCATTAACAAGTCACTTGGCTCGATACCGAGTAATTTTGCTTCCCCATTTCACTTCTCCAACTTTATGCGACTCATTTTCAATCCCTTCTACTCACGACCAAGGAGTTTTCCTAAAGTTTGGATGATCAATTCCAAGAGTTGAAGAGAAGAAAGCTAAGAATGCTGGATAACTCAAGCAATAATGGAGCGTCCAATAGAATCAACTCAAAATCGATGAAAAAGAGCAGGGAACACATCAACTTGAAGTTGGAAAAGTAAAGCAAAAGAGTTGGACCGATTTCTACTTAAGGAGATAACTTGGCACCGAGTGAAATGACTTGGTACCAAGCTGTTATTTTGATTCGGTGGACCCCGCAATCTCTTGTGTGACATTAGGCTAACTTCCGAACCCTACTGCAAGTAGGCTTCTGACCCAATACACCATTTCTCTATAAATACAAATGTTCAACCAAAAGAAGATCTTCTCCCTGATCTTTCTTCTTTACTCTGGATCTAGTACTCCATTACTCTTCACAATTTTCCTCCCTCACAATAGTCACCAAGGCAACAACTCTTGGCAGTTTTAGATCTAAGAGCTTTTCAAATTCTTGTACTTGTGAATCTAATTCTCTATAATCTCATACAAACTCTCTCAGATCTATAATTAATAAAGCTATAATTTGGACGTAGGCTGGAGATTATTGAACCACTATAAAAATCTTGTGTCACTATGTCTATTTTCTTTTATTTTCAATACTCCCCGCTAGATCTATGTCCTAGAGGTTCCATACAACTCGTTCTTGGGTGTTAATCCATTTTTGGCATTAACACTAAGTAACTATATGTTTTAGCCCACTATCGCCAAATCATATAGGACTCGCTATTGAGAACTATATGTCCAAGCCCACTATCGCCAAATCATGAATGACTCGCTACTAAGGAACCGATAGAGTTAGAGGTATGTCTTAGGGGCAGTTATGTAATTTGTTATATATATCTAACTCAATAACCATTCTTATTGAAAATAAAAGTTGTTTTCTTTCTACTATATCTTGGTTCTGGGCTAGCCTGCAGCGGAAGTAATAGGTGAATTTCAATTTTTTTACCATTTTGAATCTTTATTAGGCCTACAAAGTCTAATTTATTTAGAACATTTCTAAATTTCTTTCAAACAAATCATTATTTTATTTAAATTTATAATATAGTTTTATATAATGTGATTAATATTATATATATATACACATGTCCTACACACACATATATACGTGTATGCGTGCATGTGTAACATAGTAATACGTGCAAGGTATAACATTCCCATGCATAAGTGTTAAGATTTATGCTGTAACAGATATGTTAGCTCATCTCGTATACAAATATATTGTCCAAATGTATGTTTGCATACTTTAATTTATATATACAAAATATTACAAATACATACACATACACATACACATACACATACACACACAAATATATGTATATGTATATAAAAATTATATTTTATTTTAAATAATTTTATCAATATATATGCACGCTCGAATTTTAATATTATATATATATATAATCATATAAGCATGTTTAAAATATTTATACTATTATATTATTTTTCTTATAAAGCCGAAAGCAATATTTCTTTTAAAATGTATAAATATTAAATATGAGGAGCATTCAATGGCACCCCAAACAGTATAGCACAACATTAGCCACCTAATTTCCACTATAAGCTCCAAATTAAATAACAATACTTTCTTTTTCTTCCCACTACCTTATTATTTAATCAGGAGTTTGTGGTGGAAATCAGGGGGCTAATGAGGGTGCTGCACTATTTGGGGTGCTATTGAACTCTCCTCATGAAATACACACACATAGACACACACGTATATACATATATGTATATATGTAAATAATATAATAATAGGTATATAAATGTTCATACCTTTAAAATACATAAAATATGATGTGCACGACAAAGAAAAATATTTTTCAGTATATATATTTAAAATAAATATCCATATGGATTGTAAGTAAAAATAAATAAAAATTATATTTTGAAATATAATTTCAGATTTTACATTTTTAGTAAAAAAATACGAGTGGTTTTTTGTTTGAATATTTAATATATAATTTTATAATTTAAAAAACAATTTAAAATCAATTTTAATTTTTGGTTAATTTTTAAATGTTTAAATTATGTATTATTTTTTTATTTTTGTCTAAAAACAAATTAGGTTTTAATTTAATTTTATAAAATGTCAAACATAATTTATAATACATATATATATGTAGATATAATTAATTTACATAACTAATTGGTTTAGTTAATATTTACTAATAATATATAAATAAATAATAATTTAACTTCTGCCAAAAGCGTTTTATATATAAAACTATTCATATGAAATTATAGAACCATATTTTGTATATAATATAATATAGGATTTAAATTATAAAGCTTATATATATATATATATAAAATGTATATTAAATTGATAAAAAATAAAAAAAAAATTCTTTACTTTGAGCCATGCATATTATAGGTAGATGTATGTTCGTCGACGTAATTTCTATCGAATTAGAAAACCGTCAAAAAATTTCAACTTAACATATAACCGCAAGCGCACGGCGTACACTTGTAGTACGTGGCGAGTACGGGTCGATCCGCAGGGAATTGATGATTTTAAAATTCTATTCAATCAAATTAATCAAAGTTGAAAGTGTGATTAGCTAAAAATGTAAGAAACTAACAAAAACTAGCAAAAGAAAAATAGATAAAAATATGAGAGTTAAATGGCAATTTAGAGATAAGTCCACTCTCTAGATCATATAATTCAACAATTAATGAAATTATGATCTCTTTTTTGGTCATAAGTGAGCTTAAATGATGTGTTTATCATAAGAATGGCTTATTTATGCTATTAATTAGCTCAACATAAGCCATCAAACTATAACACACCCCTTAAATCACTTACTAACTCTCATGAAAACAACAACAAAGTTGAAAATGAAATCTATTTTAAGCATGACCTATTAACTATTGTTTAGAAATATAGGCCATCAAATTTTAATTTCACATTCACTTCATTACCATCATCATAAGTAGATGAAGAGGTAATTATTGTTTGTGATTGTTTAAGCATAGCCTATTTGTTATGAACAACATAGACTATCAAATTCAACATGAAACAATAAATCACATCAACATTCATTTAAGCACAAAAGAGATCAAAATTATCAATATGTTGAAGCTACAAGATTAGAGACTTCATTACCCCTAAATTGAAGGGGTTAATCTCTCAATTTTGTTATCATATGAACAAATGTAGCTAGCAACATGAAAGAAATAGGAAAGGAAAATGAAAGCTAATGGAAAAGTGAAGCTAATTAACAAGAATTAAAACTAATCTACTTTGCATGAATGTAAACTACACTACTAACATAAGAAGAGAAGAAGCATGTAAATAAAAGAGAATTAACATTGCATAAAAGAAAGAAAAAATACATGAAACAAAATGGCTAAGTAGCCATGGAAAAAGAAGAGAGAAAAGCTGTGATTTATTTCCTAAGCTAAAAACTAAGTAAGAGAGACTAAGCAAGAAGAGGGTTACACGAAGATAAGGGGTATTTATACAAGTGTTAAACCCTAATTCATATTTTTGGGGAATGCCCAAAATACCCTTGAGAAAGTGTGGAGGCCAAGTAATCATTAGCTTCTACTAATCATCATTTAAGTATACATGAAGCCATTAATTCCATAAGCATATGCATTAGCCTCTAATTTGTACATTAAGGTAGGTGGGTAGGTGGGGTCCTCCATTATCTTCACTTTGAATTATTTCCATCTTCATTTGTTCTCTTCACTCTTGTGCATGCATATATCATCATGTAACCACTTGTAAAATTCACCAAATTTCCTACAAAACAACATAGAAAATTCAAGTAAATTTTCACAATTTAATAAATACATAAAAATGACCATTTTGCCCTTATATGAAGATGAATATGTGACAATTTAAAATAATTTGAATTTTGGTTTAAAGAAGTTAAAATACCCAATATGATCATTTATTTAATTTAAATAGATTAAATATGGTGGTAAAAATATGCACATTTACGTGCACATCAATGTATGACAGTGTTTTTAATTTAACAAATATATAAGAATATAAACATACAACCATTCTGATTGTGACAATGTATTGATATAATAGAATCTTCACCCAACTAATATAATATAATATGATATATAAATAATAATTTAGTAGAGTAAATTGTAAATCAGATCCTTGCCGTATACTAATGCAAAAACTCATACCTTGAAGCATTAAAATGAACTCCTGAGTTAGATTATAATTCTAAAGGTGCTCTCTCCGGAATTGCAGACTACCAGTTGTCGAATAGTGTATAATTGGATTTTATTTAAGATTGTAATAGAGAGGAGAGGGATGGATCAATTTGTCTAGAAGTAAAGGGGTTTAGAGGCTTCAAAATGACCTCTAATATGTGTGGGTTAAGATACTTATATAGAGGAGGAATGGAGCCAAGTTAAGATCTAGATCTTTTACCAATTCTCCTGCCCTTATCCAAACAAACCTAGCCCATCTAGCCTACACATAGCCGTCCCTTGCATTATGATGACCGAATACAACAGCTCCCTATATGGGTTTCAAAACCCATTTAAAGCCCAAACAAATTATTTTTCATTTAAGTCCAATTTAAACACGTATCAATATCGTATATTTAATAATATATTTATAACTATTATAAATACATTTAATAATATTTGTTTATCAAACCAAAACAAAATTTTATAACTAATATTTCATATACATTAATTTATAACAATTATGAACTAATTAAATGATGTGGTCAAGGAGTATTCAACAATTCGGTTGTGTGACTCTTTTGGTGTAAATTTAGTCAACATTTAATAACGAAATATTCAAATATTAACGTTCACACATTATTTAGCAGGTAGTGTGAGATTTTGGCAAAATTTATCGCTTCTTGATTTCCGTAAAATCCAATTTTATTTTGTTAAGCATTGCCCGATTGTGACTTTATTTACACCAATTCTCTTCGTCAAAACTATATCACTTTGGACTTATGGAATTTGGTAATGGTCAAAATTCCAATATCTTCTATATTCAATTCTATATTCCAAACACTTTTTGATTCAGTAATTACAATTATTATTAACCAAAATGCCCAGGCTAGAGACTTTGACTTTGAGTTAACTTAAGTTGACTGTGATACTTCCAATGCTTTCACTTGATCCAACTGTAGTCGTTCGATGGACGTCGTGCCATGATTTAACTATAATCAAAGTGGAGCTTCTACATTGAAGATCAATAGTATTCTCAAGTCAAGATAATTGTGTAGTTTTGTCAGATCGATATTTTCTATTTGACCTTAGTTATATTAAGCAACATAAAACTATCGAGTGGGTCATTCCATAGTTATCCAATAACTATCAGTACGTAACCCCTTGGTGACATTAGCAGCCATGAGTAATACACTGCCTAACATTCGGAGAGCATTACATACTCTAGTCTTAATGAATGTATCGATATCTATTCTCGATATATCATGAATGAGAATAATTAAAATGGTTTTATTTTCATTGTGATAAATTACTCACGATTACAACACTTTGTAATTACTATCATAAAATATACCATTTATGGATTTCTATTAAACATACTTTTAATTGAATTAAATAATTAACACAACACATTAAATCATGTATATAATAGAAAGAAAATACCTTTTATTTCAAACAAGATTAGTCATCGAGTTGGATATGTAACAAATTACATAATTGCCCATAGGGCATACCCCTAACTCGATCAATCTCCCACTTGCACTTTGGCTCAATTATGAAATCTTATTCCAACTTCTCCAGTTGGTTTTCTCAAAATCCAATCGGGTTAGTCCTCAGTGAATGAGTATGCCATTATGCTTCATTTATCTACTTTGTCAATTAACTTTCTCGATTGTAGCGAACCTATAAGACCTAGATCTAGCAGATAGCAGTTGAAATAAAAGGGAAATAACATAAATAAAGTAGAGAGACAAGATTTTATAGTGGTTCAGTAATCTGTGGCCTACGTCCACATTACAGCTTTGTTGCTTATAGATTTGATGTAGCTTGTTTGAGATTACAAGAGATTCAAAAGAGAATCAATCACAAGTATAGGGGTTAGACAAATTCTAAGTCCTAGAATTGCCCAAAGTAGCTGTCTTGATGAGTATTATGTGGAGATAGAAGATGAAGTGGAGGTAGAGTTTCTGCATAGTGATGACAAAAACAAGATCCTCTTTTGGCCGCTTTATGATTCCTACTTATAGGGGAAACGGTCATGTTGGGCCAAAAGTCGAGTTGGAGTAGAGTCCAAATATCAGCCCGAAGGAGTGTGAAAAATCGCAGGACCCATCGAGATGTACAAACATGTCAGTACCGACTTGTTCATGTCAGTGCTGACATGTTTGTGTTTCTCCAATTTGGTTAAACTCTTTTGCACTCTTCTTCTTTCTCTGTTTTGAGGCGTCCCATGTCATTTTCAATGGTCGTTGGTTGGTTTTGGTGATTATTCTTTCATTGCTTTGTTTGCTCTGCCATTTTAGCTGTTAATTCTTTAACTCTTGTAGTAGGTTGTCAAAAATCCTTGGAAATCACTTGGGCATACATGGAAAAGGTAAACAATAACTTGTGTGAAATTGGAGAGGTTGGATATGAAGCATGATAAGTTGGCACCGACATGAATAGGTCGGTACTGAACTCTCCCCTTAGTGTATTTTTGACTGATTTTTCTCCGAGCTAATCTTTTATTCTATCCAAGTGTGCCTTTAAGATTTCAAGTTATTTCATCTTTGTTTTGATGTTCTAACTTCCATTGACTTCTGCTTGGTTAAAAACCCAGTTAACATTTGCCCCCTAAAGTACGCTTTCATTGAAAACAAGTTATGCTCTGGATTGAAACTAGGCTTGGACTTTTATTCTGCGAATTCCAGTTAATCGTTTGAATGTCGTCTCAAGACACTACTTTTATCTGCCTTCGATTAATTGATTTCTGTTAAGGTCTACTTTAACTTGAACTGAAATTCCTCTTCTCTTCATTGGCGATGTAATTTTCATATCGGAATCCACATGCTACTTTAAGTTGATGAATAGGTTTACTGTAATGAATTAGAACAAGATTGGAGGAATGATAACCTATCGGTATCGACTTAAACATGTCGATACCAACATGTTAACTTAAGAAAAATTTTCAATTTTATTTTATAAGTTAACACTCATTTCACACTTCTCTTCATGCTTTCATTCCTCCCTCTTTTTACTGTCAAATTTTTCAAGTGCCGACCTGACTTCTTCCCTCAACCGCCATTGCCACCGACCTATTTCTACCTCATCGTCACTTGCCACTGCTCCTTTGGACTTGTCGCCATCGTCTATCATAGTTGTCACCTTCAGATCCAAAACTAAAAAATATCGATTCCGAAACACTTTGAAACCCTAGGCCAAGCTATACTTCAATTCAATTTAAAGGTGGGCATTGGTAGATTTTGAGGTGATGATGGTGAAGGAGATAATGTTGAATTGGATGATTTCAGTTCAGTGGAAGGCAATTGATTTCTAGCATGTTCAATCAGTGATGAAGTTAGGGTCTGCCCCGGTTGAACATGTATGATTCCCGAGAGAAGTTTGGTCCTTTGACTTCGATTGTCTTTTCCATGAAATTGGCTAAGTTTCAATCATTGAATAGACTCCAATATGATGTTTTGTTTTGAATTCGGGTATACTGGACGATTTTGTCGCACTGCCTTTCCATTTCTAAACTTCCAGTGATCCTTAATAGAAAAACTCTCAGCGTCATTCCAGACAATGGATCCGTTATTGATTTTCATTGATAATGGGTAAGTTCCAAAAGAAACAATTGTAAACGACAATATGACTTGTTTTTCGAACGTGAGCAAGCTATCTACACAAGATGGTATATTCGCGGTGTTCGGGATACTAGACTCACTTAACATAGATAACACGCTACATCTGCCCCGGCCAACACTGGAAATCCAATTGGTCCACACACATTGACTTCTTTTGGATTCTAGGAGTTGGTCACATGGGTACTCTTATTCGAAGTTAAACATACCTAATTGTGTTGAACACTAAGTTTGCTATTTAGAATGACTCGCCGATCGACCCGCATGAAGTCAGCGAAGGGCATTCTACTCTTTCTAAAGCTGCATCCTCTACTGCTCCAGTTTCACCATCGTTTCTAGTCAAAACCGACCAACCTTCAACTTCTGAATCCTATATCCTACTAGTGCCGGTTGATCTAGTACCACGTCTAGTGTCTCCAAGGTTGAGGATTCTAACTGTTCCACCAGAGCAGGTGGACACCATTCTGATAGTGAAATCACTTCGTTATATCTATTTACAACATGGCATCCTAGAGGAAGACATCCGTTTGCCAATCGAAAATGAATTCGATCATAATCCCCCACTTGGCTATGCGACCTGTAATCGCTACATGTGCCTTGGTGGTTCCGTCCCGATTTCAATTCTTTCCTGATGAAATGTCTACAAGTGATTAGGCTTGCTCTGTTTCAAGTTCATTCGAATGGGCACGCTTTATTGAATTCGCTATATGTCCTTTTCATGCGAAAATTTGATCGGCCTCCACGATTCAACGAACTCACTTATCTTTTAAAGTTCAAAAGGAGGAAGGACTGGTCGTCCTTTGTGATAGTGGAGGCATGAAAAAGATGTAAAGTTATCAAGAAGCTTTACAGTAAACGTTCTTATTTCAAGAATGAATACTTATTCGTACGCTGCCTAAGGATCCAACCATATCTGGTTAAGAGGAAGTAAGCTTCTTTCGACCGATCTCACTTATCTTGAAATCTCTGACTTAGAGTTTCTAACTTAATGTATGCTTCCCGTAGACCTTTCAAGACATGATGATAAAAGGGAGCAATAGAGAATGCTTAGTGACTTGAAGGTGGTTAGAGAAAATCAACGTATCGTCCAGTTCCTTTTGACGAACGACAACTTGCAAGAGTATGGACCGCTTCATCCTCGAAGGATTGCTGATACTGAGTCCTCGACACGAAGCAGTTCTAGGTCACATACTCGTTCCAATGCCCCCACTTGTAGCTTTGACAAGAATTCTAAAAGGGAAGAAGAGGGTGCATCAGGTGAAGAGCATATAGAGGAAGATGTTGGTAGAGAGACCGATGAGCCTATTGGAGGAAATGCCCTAGTTGATGAGGGTGAGGATGCTAGAATGCCCATGATCCTGGAGGAAGATGTAAGATTCATGAGAAGAGAAGGAAAGGAACCAACCGTTGGTGAAGAAGGTGGCAGTGCTAGTGACAATGCTAACGACTATCATGCTAGCGAGGAAAGGGATGAATCATTTGGTGTATGAGTAGTCAAGGGATTCATGTTAGCTTTGACGAATTCTGGAGGAGATATTGAGCAGGAGGCTTCAATGTTTAGATATATTGTGGTTCCGCAGTGTTAAAGTTGTGTCTGTATTGTATTGATGTACTTGAGTTGTATGATAGACAGGTGTTTATAACTGTCTAATATGAGATGAATAAGTTATGTAACTCTGATGTATATGAGACTATGTAATATCTATGTGATATATTATACTTCATTCGTTCCGCTGTGAGATTTCTGATTGTGTTGAGTTTCATCTTTCCTTTCTTTTCTTCTTCTATCCCTTTCTTTCTTTATTCATGATATGTCTTTCTGATGATAGAAAGCCGGGTCGTGACAGTTGCACCCGAAATGAATCCTTCTTCCCCCATTCACCTCCTTCAGAACACATAATTATTGAAAGTCCCGGTGAAGCTAGTAACCAAGTTGCTACAAATACTAAACAGAATGCAGCTGGATCTCATCCATTTAGTAATGTTTCTATAATTTGGGCGACCTGGACGATATTAATTTTAATATGAGCAACATCATAGGTGAAGCGTGTTCCGACTTCAATTTTTCTCCGGGGATAAGCATTAGTGAAGGTGGAGAAACTCCATCCTTATCCCATGCGTTCACAGTTTGTAGAGTAATTAAGGGGTCATCGGCATCATACACTTCACTTAGGACCATAAACACTCATTCTTGCATACACTTGACTTTTGTAACTACAATACTTGTACGTTTTTCCTTCTTGTTTTAGGTTCTACTGCTCATGATAGGTACGGAGCTCTCTCTCGTAGCAGAAGTGAGTACAGAAGGCATACCCCCGAGCTTCATCCACCTTGTTGTTACGAGATGGATAAAGAAAGACAAAGAGGAAAGATTGCAAGCGCGATGTGGATCGTAGTGCTGAAAGAGAATGACTTGAGACTGAAGAAGAAAGACTAAAGAGGAAAAGAGAGAGTCTGGTGGAGATTCTTTTCGCGATGTGCATAAGCAATATATAGATTCCTCCGAGCATCATAGGCCTACTTCTTCCTTCATTCCTCCATGCACCGAAATTTCTACTGTTCCTCCTCGCACCGGTGTTCAAGCTATTGTGCAATGGAAAACCCCATCATCTCAAGTCTTAACTACCGCTCCTCCCGTTCATTCCACAAGTATTACTAAGTTCAATCTTCCTAATACCCCTCCAAGCATATCACCTGTTTATCAAAATATCTTTCTTCATGATGTGAAGTTTGACAGAGACATTAAGGATGCATAGTGGGAGATTACTCATAAGAAGTTACAAGAAGTTCAAGAAGATGTGGATGTGGGGCCTGAGTGGAAGCGTGTATGTAAGGCTCTTTTCAATGTAAATTGAATCAGCTACACACAAATCGAGTCACTTGAAAAGGTAAGAGTTGAGCATGAGAGGATGATTAAGGAGTGAGAAGACGATCTGCTCAAAGTCACTAGAGAATGAGATCCCACCATTGAATAAAAAGAAAGCACTGAGAAGTTGATGGAGGATTGAAACCAGCCTAGGACTGGGCCGTAATTATGAAGAGAAAGTAGCTTAAAGTCGCTCTTAATAAAGGTGCAAATTTCAAGTAATAAGCGAAGGAGAAAGCTGAAGCACTCGTTCAAAAGGATGAAGTCATATGATCTAAAGACCATACGTTCACCGAACAAGCATCCAAGCTCGAAGTCTCCATGAGGAGAACCGAAAGCTTCAAGAAGAGAATAAAGGTCTGTCTGTGAAGATGGATACCTTAACGACTGAGAAGCTTGTGAATGATATTGAACTCGCCATTTTTTGAAGTGAGCTTTATGATCTTGAAGTGGCAAAGATCTTGGAGGATGAAGCGAGAGCAGGAGAAAGGAAAGAGATGAACTTCAATCTTCAACACTTATATGCGAGCACTAACATGCATAGAAATCTGAAGTGGTTTGAGAATGATTGCCATGCGACTCTTGTTGATGCAAGGGAAGAGGTGCTATGCCATGTTGGAAATGATCGCTCCGAAGTCTAGCTGATTGTGCAGTAACTTGGTGCTGAAGAGATTGAGATGCTTGTTGTAAGGAAAGCAATTCTTGTCGAAGAGGATGGCAAGGCTGCTATTGCTGCTGTTAGTGCTCTCGCTGGCTCGAACTCTTCGGGTTAGCACAAAGTGGCTCCTTCTAAGTCCAGGGAGCCGGTGATGATTATTCCTTCTTCGGCAGCTGCTGCAACAACTGAGCCTTATATCCCTGTCCTAGCAGTAGGTGAATTTGAAGTTGAAGTTCGAGAGAGGAATCCTACATTAGGTATTTCCTTCGTTTCTCTAGTGTTCCAACAATTCAATTTCACTCCCGAGTCCTTTACTAAATTGTACAGCTCTCTGCGTGAACTTATAGATTAGCTGGATGTCTTGTCTCTGCCCCTCATCTCTCAAAGTTCAGGCACCGACGCGATTTTCACCACCTTGATCGCTGTTTCCAAAGGCATGACTGCTTCGATGCTCAAAGAATCGTGGCCTTTGATGGATTAGAGGACACCTTTGTGTTGTTAGAGGAGGACACCCAAATTGATGGTGATTCTTGTCCAACTGATGAAGAAATGATGGCAGAGTGGATATAGAAAGAGACCGAAGTGAAGATAAGGTTGAAGACAGAGCCAAGCCCCGCCAAGCCTAAAGTTCTATCATTTACGATCAAGATTGGCAAGTAAAAGCCTGGAGACATACCCGTCAGTGGATTTGAAGAGCTTTACTTTTGTGTTAGAGATGGGCACACTCATTCTGGAGGCTAGACTCCTTTCGAAAAGAAGAAGAGCGAAAAGCAGAAGAAGACCACCTCCCACCGGGGCGGTAAGAAGTGATGAGTTGATTAAGTGCGGATGGAGTAGAGCGCTTTTGGTTTTGGTGTGTTTTTGTGTCGACCAAGTCTGCACGTTTAATTTTCTTTTGAGTCTTAAACAAACCGATATTGTGCGGGTATGGTCCACACCGTGTAACAACCGAAATTTAAGCTATAGTAATTAATTAACGAATTAATTAAATAATAAAATAACTTTGTGAAATTATCAGAATTGAGCCACGAGAGTTGCACCATTGTGTCTGTGGTAATTTTTTGGTGAGTTTCCATATATAGATTGTCAAAATCCAAGCTAGAACGGAGAAGATACGAAATAAACAAAAATTCGGAAAATAAGAAAAAAGAAAGAAAGAAAAAAATATATAAGAGGGTCAGGTCGACCCTAGTTTCAACCCTCCCCTTGTCTAGGTCGACCTATAGGTCGACCTAGGCATATGTTGGTCGACAGGTAGGTAGACCTGCATTGATTCTTTTACGTAACTTCATCCAGTTCAATTCGAACACGTCATTTTGCTATTTCTATTCCATCATGTCCGTTCGTGCTTCCATCTGACGGTTCCCATCGAGCCAATGACGTGGTTGCGCTAGATTTAATCTCCAAATCCAACAGTCTAAGATCCATAAGTGACACTATAAATAAGACCCTAGGCCTAGCTATTTTCTCATTCAGATTTTCTCCATCTAGGTTCATTGCCTGAGGCTGGACCCTAAAATGAATATTTTTCCGAGGAGAAGATATTTTTAATTAAAATATTTTATACCCTACAAGTGGATCCGGGAAGGCCAAGGAAAAGAGCAAAGGACCACAGGTGAGTGTTTAAGTAATTATTTTAGATTTTTAAGTAATTTAAAATAAAAGGGTTTCCAATAGTTGTAGTTTTTCTACAATTTTGGGATAACCTTTATGCAAGTTTATTTACAGTTTATTTTTAAGTAAATTTTAGATTTTCTTTCCGGTCTATTTTTTTTAGCTATTCTATTTCAGTTATTTGCAATTATTTACTGTTAATTATAGTTTTCCGAATTATTTACAGTTATTTACAATAATTACAGTTACTTACTATTATTTATATTTTATTTACATGTATTCTACACTGGGATTTATCCTATAAATGTTAGTTCTTTTTAATTCCCTTTTTACGCAAATGGAATAAATAAAAGAAAGTAATTCGCTAATGTGGACTAAAATATAAGAACACTGAATTTACAGAAAATTAGATGTAAAATAAGAAGAACTGTAATAAATTGGATATAGACTGAAATAGGCAAATTTAAGATATTTGCAAGCATAGTTATAACATGTAATTATAACTAAAAAGAGAAAATAGAAGAAATAGTAGAAGAAGCTTATTTTTAAACTTAGACCTTGGGTTAAGTTAATAAGCAAAATTATAACACGCAGGTTATAATAAGAGATAACAGAAGAGGCTTATTTTAAGACTTAGGTTAAGTTAATAAGCAAACAGAGTAGAAATAACTAAGAAGTAGGACCCGTATCAGCAGCATTCCCCTTGGGACACACTTATGCTGTTTAGGGTAGATAAGTGGTCAATAATTAAAAAGTAGGACCCGTACCGGCAACATTCCCCTTGGGACACACTTATGCTGTTTAGGGTAGATAAGTGGTCAATAATTAAGAAGTAGCACCCGTACCGACATCATTCCCCTTGGGACACAGTTATGCTGTTTAGGGTAGATAAGTGGTCAATAATTAGAAGCTCAAATCAGGGGATTTGAGCAAGGGGTGCAACTAGATTTTGTTTGTTAGGATCCGTATCGGCAGCATTCCCGTTCAGTCAGGAACTGGTGGTCTCACAACACACTCAGGTGAGGCTAGGCACGCTTATGCTCTTTAGGGTAATTAAGAGGTCCAAAGGGGGAGCAACAGGTAGCGCGAGCCTAACGGTGGTCGAGCGTGCGGTCTCGGTGCAGGGAGATAAGTCGCTATTAAGTTCCAAGCGCTAAATGGGTGTCTTTTGCTATGGGACCCACAGGATGGGACTAGCCCGCAGTAGGCACAACAAAGATAGAAGGCCGATCAAAGGGTAGAATTAGGACTTCAGCCTAATTAAACTATGATTGGGATTTCAGCCTAATCAAAGCAGCTATCTAAGACAAGTGCAAACAATCGAAATAATCAGAACTATCAAAGCAAACAGTTAAACAATATTTTATTCCAGCTTTATCTTTTCTTTTATTTCATGTTATACCAGAACTGTTGCTAAGTATATTATCTTTATCTTGCTTAAAAATACTAGTAATTACTTCCACTCGCCGGACTTTTGGTCTGAGCCACTCCTCTATTTCCCATTTTTCCCCATAGGCCAACAGAGGTAGGGACAGTAGATTTTGGACTTTCTTGGAGATTCAGCTGTAGAGTTCTTCTTTATGTATTCTTCTTCTTTTCAATTTTCACTTGGATTTTTATGTATTGGTACTATTTGAGAGGGATGATTTTGTACTCTGATATTGAGACTGAGATGGTATTTATCATGAGACATATGTATTTGGTATTTTGAGACATATTTTGGTTATGACTTATTTTATGAAGTTTAACTTTTTAATGAGTTATTGTTTAAATGTTTTCGCTATTTTTATTTAATTGTCTTGTGAATCTTAGTCTTTGTAAAGTTTTAGCTATATCTACAACGCACCACATCTTTTAGTGTGTCCTTTTTGGGTATACTAAGGGGTGTGGGGTGTTACACTTGGTATTAGAGCCTAAGGTTATAGGATTCCTAAAAACTTGTTTTAAAAATAAAGTATTTTTCCAAAACTAACCTATTTTTAAGTAGCATATATTCAAACTAGTTTTCAGAAAGAAACAGTTTTCAAGTATAAAAGAGTTTTTATAAAAATCCCCTCAAAGTCTAGTTCAACCTTCTTTCGATTCCTTCGAGCCTAAATTCTCTTTTCTTTGCATAGTATGGCTGCCTGGTTCCGTAGAGCTATGGTACCAGAAGTGCAAGGGCAATCGCCCAATACAGCACCAGTAGGTGGAGATCCCATTAATCCACTTGCAGCAGCCAATTTTTCTAAGCTATGCAAGGACTTCGCTAGTCTAGGAGGCAAGATGTTTTCTGGCACAGAGGATTTCGAGGAGGCACGAGCTAGGTTGAAGGATACAGAGCAAATGCGTAGGTTGTTAGGATTGTAGGACCTACAGAGAGTTCAGCATACATCTTGGCAGTTGAAGGAAGAGCTTAAAGAGGTTCCTAAGTCAAAAGGCTCTAAGATGCCATGGTGGGAGAGTAAGAAGGAAAAGGACAAGAGGAAAGAAGGAGGACCTCATAAGCGGATCAAGAAAAGCGTAAATGCAATAGCCGTGGACTAGTTGGTCATTACGCAAGGGACTGTAAGAATAAGATGATGAAGGGAAGGTGTTATAGTTGTGAATAGCCTGGTCACCTTAGTAGAGCTTGTCCTCAAAGAACGGGGCAATGGGCAGGCGCACCTACAGCGCAAGTATAGGCTTTGGATGCAACACCTTCTAGGAGTGGACCAGATAGAGGTAGGAAAGTCTCTGTAGTAGGTTTGATTTCTATTTCGGATTTTCCTATTCGGACTCTTTTTGATTCTGGAGCCTCACACTCTTTCATTTCTAGTCGATTGTTTGCACTTAGATATCTCTTTAGTAGTAGACCCCATAGTTGTTTCAAACCCCAAAGGAGGATCGACACATTTATCTATGATTTGTAGGGGTTTGAAAATTTTTATACTAGGCATAGAGTTTGACTGTGACACCTACGTATTGGGATTTTCGAGGTATGGGATGATTTTGGGAATGGATGGCTATTCACTTATGAAGCGATATTAGAATTTGAGAGGAGAGTCGTTAGACTAGAGACATGCAGCGGTAGGACTCTCGAGGTTTCTTGCGACCCACATGGGTCAGTCATGTTGACCTTCCTTTATTCCCTCAATTGATCATCACCAGAGTTAGATTCAGTTCCAGTCGTTAGAGATTTCCCAAACGTCTTTGAGGAGGTTAGGGGACTACCCCCTAAGAGAGAGATCGACTTTAGGATCTATACGAATGACAAAGCTAAGCCAGTGGCATTACCCGTGAGGCACATGAAAGGAAGGAGTTAAGCAAGCACATTGGTGAGCTATTGGAGAAAGGCTTCATCAGATAGATTCTTTGAGTGGTTGGTTATGCCGTTTAGGCTAACCAACGCCCCAGCCTATCTTGTAGATTTGATAAGCCGTGATTTTTTTTGAGATGACCTAAATAATTTCGTAGTAGTATTCATAGAAGGCATTTTGGTGTTTTCCAAGAGTATGGAAGAGCATGCTATTCATCTAGAGGAGGTTCTTCATACACTTCGTGTTCATCAATTGAAGACAAAATTCTCGAAGTGTCACTTTTGGCGTAAGGAAGTGCGAAAAAGTCAACACATGGTAGGAGTTTGAGAAACGATTTTGTACATTTAGGTTCGGATTGTGGAAACCCAAGGAGAGGTAGGCAAAGATTGGAGATGTACAATAGATTCGGTCGATAAGAAAAGAAGAAAGCCCATGTGTAGATAATTACAAAGAGGATTTAACGGTAGAGCCTAGGAACAAAAGACTTTAGTAAGGAAACAAAGTTTCCAAGGTTTAGGAAGGGTACTCCTAGGATAGTAAGAAGAGAATCCACTTTAAGTTTAGCCCATAAAAATGAAATTATTAGAATTGAAAAGTTGAAAAGTATAATTGTCAATATTTTTAAGAAAATAAATATTGGGTTTTTGAAAAAAATGGTATGAAATTTAAATTGGTTTTTATATGGTGTAAATTTTGTTAAAAGTGAAATTCTTTTAGAATTATAGAGCGTATATAGCTCACTAGTTTCTTTGTAGGTAAACAAAGATTTAAAAAAAATAGAGTGTATTAAGTATTGGAAACATAGGTTACATCATTTATGGTTGTAATAGATGTTTTCGTGAAAACTAAGGGGAGCATAGACTATAACACTATTGTTATAGTTGGTGACTCCTAAGGGAAATGTTTTTACATAGTATGCGAGATTTATTAGTATTTATTTTAATTAAATCCATACACTAGTATTTTTGGGTTGTAGTAACGGTGTTTTACGCAACATCTGTTTGACCCAAATAAAAATGTATTTTGAAAATAATTTCTAAGTATAGAAATAAAGTGGTTTGTAAGTACACTTATTTTTTTAAATAAGTATAAGGAAATGATTTCTTGTTTTGAAAATGAGTTTTCCTGAAAAGAATAGTGTAAGTTAAATATTAGGAAATTAATAAATTTCGTAGAAATTGTCTATTGTAAGAAAATATAGATTAAACACACTATAATCTATTGGAATGAAATGAATAAAGATAAAAATTTCTATGAAACTAAATCATAAATAAAAATGTTTTGTGCAAGTTATAAGGAATACGTGAAAGAGATATACAAGGTATGGGAAGCACCATATTATGTATAGCCTATTTCGAAAAATATAAAATAAGCTCCTTGTAATTTCACATAAACATGAAGTCCTCTTTTAAAGGATTCATAGAAGGTTTTAGCGTTAATAGTTTCCTAAGAAAGTAGTTCCAATATATTAAGGTATAAAACCGTTAGGTGTAATAAGAAGTGTAATAATTAGAGACAGAGTTGGTTAGGAGAGATATTATAGAGGGCCTTTGTAGAAAGTCCCGATTTGTAGTTAGGAACTCCTCCAAGGTTAAGTAATTGGAAAGTTAAGGAGTTTTTAATAAAATAATTGTTCTTATTTGCTCCAGTTTTTGCAAAATTGAAAATCTATGAAAAGAAAATGTTTTGAAAACATGTAAGAACATTTTAAAGATATTTTAAAGAAAAATGGTTTGGTGAAAAAGTAAATAAGTTTTTGGAAGCGAAAAACTTAGTAACACTTAAATTTAAAAATCCAAATTTTTATGGAAAGCTGTAAAGTTCTTTAAAAGAAAACGAGGAATAAGTTTTGAACTTAGAATTTGTAAATTTTCCCATCTAGGTTTGGGGAATAATGTAAATTCAAAAAAAAGCTGTAAGGATGCAAGTCTAGGAAGATAAAATGTTAAGTAACCAAGTACCTTTGAATTTAATGGAAATTTAAAAATATCACTTTTAAAGACAAATTTTTTTAGGATTTGATATTTTAAAAGTTTAGAAGCTTTAATTTTTGAAATGGAACGATAAATACCAAACCAAACTTTCAAGTATGGAGTAGATAGGGATCATTTCCTAGGTGTGACGGAAAAAGTGTAAGGTGATGAAGGAGGTAGCAGTGATTACTTTTAGAAGTAATAATAGAAGTTTCCGTAAAGTGTATGGGACACTAGTGAGAACCTAGGATTATTGCTTCATGTGTGTAGACTATAAAAGAATAGTAAAGTGATATTAGTAAGATGGTAAGACACACATGGTCGAGGATGTATATTCTTGATTTTGGAGGAACTTGGGAGGAGCATCTTCCCTTAGTAGAGTTTGCATATAATAATAGATTGCAGACTAGCATTGTAATGGAACCTTTCAAAGCTCTTTATGGAAGACCGTGCAAGTCGCCTTCGTGTTGGTTAGAGTCTACAGAAAGATTTCTATTTGGTCCCGACATGGTTAGAGAGACTTCGGAGAAGATTGATTTGATTAGGAAAGAATAAGTACCTCTTATCCACATCTCTTTGATAATAAATTTTGAATTTCCTATTTCTATCTTTAGTTTTGAATAGGTTCTTTCCTTTATTATTCTTTGGGAGGGTAGAACTTAGGATTTAACCTATGAATGGTAGCATTTGATGTAAACATGTTATGTATGATGGATACTAGTGGTTGCAAGTGGTTGCTAGTGGATGCTAATGGACACATATACTTACACTAGGCACTATTATCTCTTAGGGATCGGCCTAACTAGGACACTAGAGCATACACATATGGATGTGTGCGCATTTGCATTTTTAATTTTATTTGTATGGTTGCTATAGATGGGTAATTATCACATGATTGTTGCATTTGGATGATGATTGTAGCACACATATAGAATTATCAGTTAACATTAGGAAATTGCATTCATTTGGATACATGGCACAAACATGATTGCATAAAAGGAGGTCGACTGAATCAATAGACCGCCTAATCTTTTGCATTAGTTAGGGATATTGACACTACACTAATTGCATATATCGCATTAGAAAACTTAAGGACAATGGATGTAATGGATGATGGTTGAATAGTTGGTTGTAAAACTTGGATGAAAACATTTGTTTCATTCTTCTATCCTTAGAGATTTCGAGGACGAAATCCCTTAAGAAGGGGAGAATGTAACAACCCAAAATTTAAGCTATAGTAATTAATTAACAAATTAATTAAATAATAAAATAACTTTGTGAAATTATCAGAATTAAGCTATGGGAGTTTCACCATTGTGTCCGTGGTAATTTTCTGCTCAATTTTCATATATAGACTGTCAAAATACGAGCTAGAACGGAGAAGAAACGAAATAAACAAAAATTCAGAAAATAAGAAAAAGAAAGAAAGAAAAAAGTATATAAGAGGGTCAGGTCGACCTTAGGGTCGACCCTCCCTTTGTCTAGGTCGTCCTAGGCATATGTTGGTCGACAGGTAGGTCAACCCGCATTTATCCTTTTATGTAACTTCGTCCAGTTTGATTCGAACACGCATTTTGCTATTTCTATTCCATCCCGTGTGTTCGTGCTTCCATCCGACGATTCCCATCGAGCCAATGATGTGGTTGCGCTAGATTTAATCTCCAACTCCAACGGTCTGAGATCCATAAGTGACACACTAAATAAGACCATAGGCTAGCTATTTTCTCATTCAGCTTTTCTCCATCTAGGTTCATTGCTTGAGGCTGAACCCTAAAATGAATATTTTTCCGAGGAGAAGATATTTTTAATTATAATATTTTATACCCTACAAGTGGATCCGGGAAGGCCAACGAAAAGAGCTAAGGACCATGGGTGAGTGTTTAAGTTAATAAGCAAACATAGCAGAAATAATTAGGAAGTAGGACCCGTACCGACAGCATTCCCTTTGGGACACACTTATGTTGTTTAAGGTAGATAAGTGGTCAATAATTAAGAAGTAGGAACCATACCTGCATCATTCCACTTGGAACACACTTATGTTGTTTAGGGTAGATAAGTGGTCAATAATTAAGAAGTAGGACCGGTACCAGCAGCATTCCCCTTGGGTAACGCTTATGCTGTTTTGGGTTGATAAGTGGTCAATAATAGAAACTTAAACCTGGGGATTTGAGCAAGGGGCGCAACTAGATTTTGTTTGTTATGACCCATATCGGCAGCATTGCCCTTCAGTCAAGAACTGGTGGTGTCACAATACACTCAGGTGAGGCTGGGCACGCTTATGCTGTTTAGGGTAATTAAGAGGTCCAAAGAGTGAGCAACAGGTAGCGCGAGCCTAACGGTGGTCGAGCGTGCGGCCTCAGTGCAGGGAGATAAGTCGATATTGAGTTCCAAGCGCTAAACATGTGTCTTTTGTTGTGGGACCCATATGATGGAACTAGCCAGCAGTAGGCACAACAGAGATAGAAGGCCGATCAATGGGTAGAATTAGGACTTCAGCCTAATTAAACTAGAATTAGGATTTCATCCTAATCAAAGCAACTATCTAAGACAAGTGCAAATAATCGAAATAATCAAAGCTATCAAAGCAAACAGTTAAATAGTATTTTACTCCAACTTTATCTTTTATTTTATTTCCTTTTATACTAGAACTGTTGCTAAGTCTATTATCTTTATCTTGCTTAAAAATACTAGTAATTACTTCCACTTACCATACTTTTAGTCTGACCCACTCCTCTATTTCCCATTTTTCCCCATAGGCCAGCAGAGGTAGGGATAGAAGATTTCAGACTTTCTTGGAGATTCAGCTGCGGAGTTCTTCTTCATGTATTCTTCTTCTTTTCAGTTTTCACATGGATTTTTGTGTACTGGTACTATTTGAGAGGGATGATTTTGTACTCTGATATTGTGATTGAGATGGTATTTTTCATGTGACATATGTATTTGTTATTTTGAGACATATTTTGGTTATGATTTATTTTATGAAGTTTAACTTTTAAATGAGTTATTGTTTAAATGTTTCCGCTCTTTTTATTTAATTGTCTTGTGAATCTTAGTCTCTGTAAAGTTTTAGCTATACCTACAACGCACCATATCTTTTAGCGTGTCCTTTCTGGGTATACTAAGGGGTGTGGGGTGTTACACACCATTTGTCCATATACATAAAAAGATATTAGTAATGACAGATTAGCTTTTCTATTGTAATCTCTCTTGTGTACTTTTCCTGTTTTTGTACAACTACATGTATATGTATTGTTCCTGTTTGTGTACCACTGCATGTATATATAATACAATTTCCTATTCTGCCATTTCCATTTTATATATTGCTGTTTTTTGTGATATGATGTGTGTATTTACCTCAACAATATGTATGTAAATAGTATAACATGTTTATTTACATAGCTCTATGCCTGTAAATAAATTCCTGTGATTACTTAGCATACCATATTACTTAATTCTACCGTGACTGCCAAAATATTTGGTTCGGCGTAACATAACTGTGGTGTGTCTCGGTTTAGCCAACTCCACGGCTATTTTCTATTCGGGCTCAACAGAGCTCATCTCGACCAAATGTTAGTGTGTGCCCCTCCACTCCACAAGGCTGGTTGCTCCAAACACTAGATTTGAACACTTGATTAAGAGACCGAGTATTCTGGGCAACCCGTTCGGTTTCCCCAAGTTTGTGTTGTGTGGTAGCTCCCAACTCCGGGAACTTGCAGTTTTGTTACTCGATTCTGAGTGTTTGGTTCCTTGACTGCATCGATTTTTTCTAAGCCTAGTGCTGAGATGCTATTCGTGCACTAATTTCTACTCCAAAAACCTATGCATGGATAGCTCAATTCTTTGGGTTTTCCTTTATAGTTGCCTATCTCTGGGCTCTAGTTTATTCCTTTCGTTATCGCCTATCTCCGGGCGTTTTCAAATTTTGACAATCATGAGTTCATGTCTCAATAATTTTTAGTGATTTGTTGTTTCCTAGATTTATCGGGGCAACAATATCTAGAAGATAAGGATCGATTTCCACCATCGATCCGGTGATTTGAGTCGGCATTCACCGTTAACTTGGCAGTTTTGAATCTTCTCGACATTGCCGGAGCAATGTTGATCCTTGGAAAATGGATATTGATCTTCCATCGACCTTGCAATTGAAAACTTTCCCGATGTTCCCGGGGCAATGCCGGTACTTAGAAAGTTTGATAGTCTTTTGGTGTTACCGAGCTGATACCGATAACTTGAAAATCAAAGGGTTTCCAAACGTTGCTGGGGGCAACACTGGTATTAAGAAATTTGGGATTGGTTTTCCCCATCGGTCCAATGGTTTGAATTGATTTTCCCCATTGACTCAGGCGTTATTGGGAGTCCATACTTCTTATCTGGAGACTGTGAAGTATTTTCTCAGTCTTGTGGCTTATTTGGTGGCACACGGGGCTATTGCTTATAAGAACGTGGTTCCATGATTCAAGAAGTATCGTGTGGCTTATTGCATGGTGCATAGGGAGATGGCTTACAAGAATGAAGTTCCATCGGTTCAAGAAATGGCACGCGGCTTATTGTGTGGTGCATAGGGATATAGGCCTTCCTAACGTTGCCGAAGTAATGCTAGTTCTCAGAAGGCATGCATTGATTTTCTCCGTCAATCTAGCGGTTTCAAACCTTCATGATGTCGCCTTTAACAATTTGTAGTTGAGAATCCTATTAAATAATAATAAATAAGGAAAATATTTGGAATATTAGAATTATAATAGTAATTTTGGAATTAAAAAGAAATATTGAGTTAAAAGAATAAGTTTGATAATATAGATTTTAAATTTAGTTAGTAGATGATTTAAATAAAATGACTAATTAACTAAATAAAATTATGGAAAATTATTTCATAACATATATATAAAGTTATAATTAATTGAAAAGTGATTTGGTGAGGTAATGGAATTTATTTTGGGCTTGTGTGTGTATGTGTGTGTGTGTGTATCTCACGAAGTAGAAAGAAAAGAAAAGAGAATGTTTCCATAAGGCCCAAGCCCAACAAAACAAAAATCAAAATTCTAAACTAAGTTTCTAGAGATTTCTATATCCAGAGAATTCAATATCCATACAACTCCATTTCTCGATGCTTTATCTCTATCTATAAATATAAACAGAGAATTCTTTTATCTTACTTTAGAAACTAACTCCATCCCCTAACCCTTCCACTTCATAACTCAAATAAAAATTCAAGTAAAATTTATAAATTATAATAACTTTAAATTCTAGCTTCTCACTACCTCTACACCTAGTAGCAATCAAGTAACTAAAGGACTAGACGTCAAATTAGGAAACAAAGAGTTTACAGAGAAAGGCAAAGGGAAGAACAGTAAAGTAAAAGGAGTTGGAGCAATGAAGAGGAAGGTAAATTCTCCATTTAGGTGAGTAACCCTAACTCACAACCTATGTCTGTAAATTATTGTCTTTGATACCAAAATGATGGAATGTCAGCACGTTTATTCGAACCCAATTTCTCACAAAACAAACAGCACACCCTCTTATCATACAATCAATCAATTTAACTTTCTGGAATTGAAGCTAAGAATGATTAAAATCATCGAATGGAAGGTGAATTATATGTATGCATCGAGTAGGTGATCGAATGATCAAACTAAGGGAAGCGATCTTAGTTTTATGCAATTGAACAGAGCAGGTCCTCGACCGATCGAACAATGGATGCCATCGGTTGAATTGGTAGAGGTCGATTGTTGGTGGTGACCGATCGACGCCCCTCCTCCCTGCGCTGTGTATTTGCATGCATGCCTAGTTAGGCATGTGTTTTCCTTCGTGTGCATGTGTTCTCCCGAGCGTGTAGCTACGTGGATGTGCATGGTCGTACCTATTTATGAGTATGCATGAGTTCTTCTTCGGCTGTGTGTTAATGTAGGTGAAAGTGCTATAAAAGTCTAAAGTATTTAAGAATAGATAAGTTTGAGTTTATTTTGTAAGTTTAGGAATATAAAGTATAATACTTCCAATGCGTGAGAGACAACAAACCATAGTTGTATAATTAGACTTCAATCTATATTTATATAAATATGAAAAATGTACAAATACAATTAAGATTTTAGACTTATATTTTATGTATAAATACAAAATATAAATTATAAATGATAAACGATTAAAAAGAAGTTATTAACAATATTTAAATAGAATCACTATGTCACAAAGTGAATCAAACAACGGTGATCACACAACATAAGGTTGATTTGCTGTTGTCCTAACGTTTTCCATTGTTTCACACAACATATGGAAAAAAATACTTTTTTGTTTGAATAGCCCCTGAAATCTCAATGTTCGTGCTTGTCATTCAGAAAACATCTTATCTGTTGTTTGATTGAAGTTATCAAAAAATTTAGTTTTGGCTCCATATTTTCCCTCTAAATATTTTGGTGGCCGCATATTTTCCCTCTAATATATCTATTGTCCGATTGAAGTTATCAAAAAAAAATTGGCTCTATATTTTACCTCTAAATATTTCAGTGGCTTTTCCCTCTGATATTTTGGTGGTTGAGTTCCTTAAATTATTTCCCTCTCAATATTTTGTGTTCCTCTTCTCTCCCTCTCAAAACTAAATCAGAAAAACTCTTTAGTCTCACTCTCAAAACCAAATCGCCAGAACAAAATCGACCACGTTCCCTCTTCCCTCTTCTCTCACTCTCAATAAATTGATGGTCGCGTTCCCTCTTCGTTCTGATATAGGGTTTCTAGATCGAAAACCGCCGCTTGGAATTTGAAGTGCGAATGATACTCCTTCTTCTTTGATGCTCATACACTTCGATTAGCAGTGATTGCTGCGTGGTTGCTTTCTTTGTCGAGTTGATTACTATCGATTTGGTATGTTTAGCAATTTTTCCCCTTTCAATTTTATGCTCGAACTAGATTAAATTTGCCGATGATGATATGGGTTAACTTATAGGGTTTGAACCCCTATATTTTCATTTCGAAATTCCTGAATCTATTTCGAATATAATTTGGACATTGATTTTACTGACTTTGGCCTTGAGTTTTTCGATTTTCTGATTTTCAATTTTGAACATATTCATTTTTTAATTTATTTCCTATGATTTCAATTTCGAAATTCCTAATTTCTTTGCTGAAATGCTTGTGTTTATGAACCTGTTCTGTGTGCATTTGCTTTTTGGGCCCTTGCTCTTGATTACTGCATCTGCATATGTATATGCTGCCTATTTATGTATCCATCATGATGTTTGCACATGTATATGTTGCCTATTTATCCACATCATGATGTTTGCTTGAGCTTGCACCTGGTTCTGCTTGCAATTTACTTTGTGACTTTGTGGAGCTTGCACCTTGTTGCTTGATCTTGGTTGATGATTCTTGCTTATGCTAATTTGTAACTGGTGTTTGATATAGCATGAATTGATTTCTTCCTTTTAATGCCTTGACTTGCCTTGCCTTTTGATGCCTTACCTGATTTTGGTGATTTCTTCCTTTTGATATAGCATGAATTGATTTCTTCCTTTTGATGCTTTGCTTGATTTTGGCAATTTCTTCCTTTTGATGCTAATTTGTAACTGCTTATTTATCTACGTCATGTCATGTATGTATCATTATACATGCTTCATGTGTGCATCTTTAAAGGTACATTTCTGTACATATATACATGTATATGCATATGTGTATATATTTATATTACTTGTGCTCTAAAGCTTGTTGTTTGGTTTGCTTGTCCCTTGAGGCTTGAAAATTTCTGATTGAAAAGGAATTTGCACTTATTGTATCAAATCATCACTGTTGAACTAGTTGATGCTAACCTATTGCATTAGTGCTAGTTTTTGTTGAACTAGTTTATGCTTGAAGTGTCTTCTTGGTTGTTGCTAGTTATGTATACATGTATATACATATATGTTTGCACCATGCTTGGTTGTGTGAATATGTGCTTATGGTTCTATACTTGTATCAACTTATATACACTTGTATGCCTTGTACATATATACATGTTTACATCCATATGTGTAATATATATATATATATACATACATATATATATATGTATATACCATTATTGAAGTTATGTATACATATATACATGTATACATCCTTGAGTATGCTGACACCTGAGTGAGCTGCTTCTATGTGCACTGGCACCTGAATGTGCATTTTCTGAACCATTTTGATTTTCAAAACCATTTTGAGTTGAACTTGTTTTTTCTAAACCATTTTATATGCCTTGACACTTGTTGTTTTGTCTGAGTTTGTTTATGTCCACTATCTTGAATTCTTGCCTAGTTGAACTTGTTTTTCTAAACCATTTTGATTTTGGTACCTAAGTGTGCTTGTTACTGCTATATGCAGTCTTCTTGCTTGTTACTTCCATGTATATACACACATACATATGTTTGTATATATGTGTGAAATATTAGCATCTTTTGTATTTTGTACATGTGTATATGTGTATACGTGTTGCTCACATATACTTTTGATGCTCCATGGTTTGGCAATCTGTTTGAACTGAAATGAAATATGCAGTGTACTTGTTTTTCACTTATACATGGCTTTTTGAACTGCACTTCTACACTTTTAAGTCCTCGGTACATACTTGTACATACTATTATATATACATACTTGTACCATATTTTGAATTATCTTGAGCTACTTTTGAATTGTTCATGTGTTCATTAGTAAAACTGCTGCTGTGACACAGTATATACCTAAGTGTGCATTTGAGTTTGATTTTCTGGTTTGTATATTTCTGGTTTGATTTTCTGGTTTGAGTTGCATTTCTTTGTGCACCTGTGTTGAGCCCGATGAGGCTTGGGCTTGACCTTGTGCACATTTGCAATGTGTTGAGCCTTCGGGTTTGACCTTTGCAATAGTCCGTGAGATTTAATCGATGCAGCCTTGTGATATTCATAGTAATACATTGTGCATATGATAAGTTGTCCGTGCACATATATATTTTTCCATCCATATCTAAAACATGAAGAGAAAACAAACCCATAAGCTGAGGCAATATTAATATTAAAATTTAATTTTATTTTTGCAATTTAGGGTTGTTTCCTTTTCCATTTTACTGCGTTGTTTATTTGACAAGTATAAGAGATGACTGGACACAAGCTGGAGCAAGCAAATGAAGATCAAGATCAAAAATAAACTCGAGGGAGAGTAAGTGAGTGCTAGTAAAAAAATGTTATATATGAGAGTGTAGAGAAAAGTTGTATAGATGAGAGTGATAGTGAAAGTTGTATTGTATTTGAAAATGTAAGAATAGTGAAAGTTGAATTGTATTTGAAAATGTAAGTATAGTGAAATTTGTATTGTATTTGAATTTGATTTGAAATAAGATATTTGTTTAAATAAAATTGTGATTCATTATTTCATTTTGCAAATATAACATAAGTGTAATTGATATGCATATCAGTCAATATTTATATGTTGTCTAATAGAAAATTTTAGAAATGATACTATAACATCAGACAATGTATGGTTTTTTTTCTTTTGACGTGTTAGTGCATATCAGACGATGGTGCATATTTGTGGTCTGATATGGAATGAGACGGCATGGAAATAAACGACAGATAGGTATTCATTCAGACAACAGAGCATATCTGTCATCTGATTCGTTTTTTCTCATAGTGAAGATTAATCAACTACTTGATATCACCCTTATTAATGTCGAAGAGATATGACATGCAACATGAGCATGATGTTACATTAATGATCCAAGTCGAAAGGGGGGCGGTTCAAAATCAAAGAATTTAGTGAAGTGGAATTAACTATGTTGAAGACCAGCGTCGACACTCATCCATCCCAACGCTCTTCGTTCGTCGTCGGTATCGCCTATAACCGATGCTGGCTTTCATTAATAAAAGAGTATTTGCCATGTCATGTGTAACCAAAGAAGCAAGAAATCAAATATAGTTGACTTCGTAAGCCATCGATGAGTGTTAAACTGTTACCCTGCCTTTTGGTCAAGGTCGGGATATCAACAAACTGGCTAAAAAGGATGGATACCAGGATTGGAGATCGATTGGAAACAAGGCTATGATCCATACCGTCAAAATTGGACCAAGCTCTAATCAAGGTGGGATCGATCGGGAATGATAAACAAGGTTCGGTGAGGCTACACTTTGAATTTCAGGTCAATCGGAGTTCATATGCTCAAATTATGGATGGATCAATATTCATGGAAAACCAATTCGTATCGATACTTTTGTATCGATCGTTATGACATTTGGTTTGGATCGATCGATATTTGTATCGATACATCTTGTATCGATACAATTTGTATCGATCAGGCAACTCCAAAAAGGATACAGGTTGATGGATGTGGATTGTTGTTTTCGTATCGATACTTTCGTATCGATCATGGTGGACACGGCTGTTTACTTTGGATCGATACAGGCGTATCGATTAGATGGATATGGAAGGCAAATAGGGAACTCGATGATGTGCAGCTCAACATTATACTCAAGATGGATACGAAGCAATGGTTATGGAGGTTTAGAAGTGTATTTCGTATCGGTCATTTATCGATCAATACGATGGATGGTGGCATTGGATGGATACGAAAAGCATTTCGGAGCCATTCGTATCGATCAATACGAAGGAACCAGTTAAGGACATGAGCACTTAGCATGGATCATAGCACAAGATTCAGATCGATGTAAAAGAGATGGATACGTAATTGATGGACACGAGCTGATGGATACGAATCCATCGATACGAAGGCTTCGGCTTTACTAGCAAACTAAATTTTGGATCGATCATATCTCTTAAACCACAAATCCAAATGCCATGAAATTTTCACAGAGGCTTTCATATCAACTCAAGAACAACCACGATCGATCGCAGCTCAATTGGACTATTTCTTGATCGATACGAAAACAACATGGATCGATCCCAAACGACCCCAGATCGATTGTGTAGGCCCACCTATGCATGAGAAAGGGTATTCCGAGATTCAAGGCAGATATTTCCAGTTCCACGCCTATAAATAGCACCTCCATGGAAACTAAAAAGGGGGCTTCTTCTTCTTTTTGTGCAAAACTCTGCCATTTTAGTTATTGATATTCAAAGGATTGTAACTGTAATCACAGTATAAAGGAAATAAAAGGATCAATTCAAAGTGGACGTAGGCCGGAGATAGCCGAACCACTGTAAATCTTGTGTCTTCTCTTACTTTCTTTCATTTTAATTTTGTTATTTCTTCATTTTTACTCTCTACATCATCTGGATCTGAGATCTGTGACTGGATTTTAAGGATTTGTGTATAAACACTGGTGCCTTCATTACATTCGTGGTTTGTGACCATTTTTGGCACAAACACTTTGGTGCCTTCACTGGGAAGACTAGCACCTGCTACATCAGATTTGGAGTTCAGATTTGGATATCGGATCTAGGAGGAACCATGGTTAATTAGGGAATTAGTTAGGAGGACATTACT
The DNA here is from genome assembly GCA_030737815.1 of Allium fistulosum. Lineage (NCBI taxonomy): Eukaryota > Viridiplantae > Streptophyta > Magnoliopsida > Asparagales > Amaryllidaceae > Allium > Allium fistulosum. Next base: position 1,417,441,883 of record CM060901.1, on the reverse strand, counting down.
AGAAAGGAGCCATCAAGAGGAAAGTCAAGAGGCTTCCTCCAGAGCTGGAGCAGATCGAGCATCCATCTACATCACAAGGGATGAGATGAAGGTTATGATGGATTCCATGTAGGAGCGGTTGCTGAAAAGGCAGGAGGAGATGATGCAGAATCTTCTTAGACGGTTTGGATAGGTTGTGGCAGCAAGAGCCGCAGGAGGTCGGATCCACGAAGTTGGACCAGAAGGACTCAACAGGCCATCAAATGGAGCAGTTCAGCATGGGGCAGCCCCCAATCAGCACACAGCTATAAATCTGGATGGATCTAGACTCGTGGGCACACCCCCGTTTAATGCTGGATGAATTCATGGAAGAATTCCAGGAGACGCTACACAGCCTGGCGCCAACAGGAATACAAGAGTGCGTGACGAGGAGTACGTACCAGAATTCCCTCAAGGACTTAGGGGGCAGTTAGGAAATGAGGACGGGGGGCAACCCTTGGTGGACAACACTGGATTGGCTGAAAGTATCAAGCGAACTATGCATGGAGGTCTAACAAAAAGAGATCTGGAAGGAGTAAACATAAGTCCATTTACCCATAACATTAGGATGGCTAGGAATCCACCAGGGTTCAAGCTGCCTACTCTAGAAGTATACAACGGTACGATGGATCCTACCGATCATTTGATGAGGTATACAAGACATATGGAAGTGCTGGGGCATCAGAGGTGGTTATGGCCCAATGTTTCCCCCGTACTTGGTGGATATAGCTGTTATGTGGTTCAGGCAGTTGGAAAATGGATCTATAAGGACATGGACAAAATTGGTGGACAAGTTTTTGAAGCAGTTTTGGGTTCATATCAATAGGCCAAAAAATGCGATGACACTGACGTCAGTAAAACAGAGGACATGAGAGTCGCTCAGGACTTTCTTAACCCAGTTTAATGCAGCGGTTGCTTCGGTGGATCGGCCAGATCCATCGATGGTTCTAATGGCGGTAGTGTCAGGAGTCAGGGACAACTCGGATTTCAAAATATCGTTGACACGGGATCAACCAATGGATGTCGGGGAATTCTTTCATGAGGCCGAAAGATTCCTTCAGCGGGAGGATGCAAGTTTGGATATGAAACCAAAGGAAGTAAACATGGTCAAGGATGGAGGACCATCCGGTGAAAGCTTGGGTAAGGATAAGGATAAAGGGAAAAGGAAGTCGGACGTTGATTCTGGCAGGGCAAGGAAGTGCTAATAGAACCAAAATTCTCCACTTACACAGGTCTGAATGAGACATTGGAACATACATACTTGGATACTCGGGATCGCCTTCTTTATCGAAGGCCGGCGAGGAGGGAACCCTCAGAACGGGAGAGGGCATCGGGAAGGCACTGTCTCTTTCATGACCTGGGCGGGCATGATACTAACAGCTGTAGGCATCCAAAGGATATAATCGAGGAGCACGTAAGGAGTGGGCAGTTGCGGCAATATGTCGGGACTTGGAATGCAGCGGTGGAACAGGAGCAGCCACTGTCTAACTCAAACAGCGACAGCGTGGGGCCCAAGAATGATGGTTGGTTGGTCATCAACTGATCGGGGTGGTATGGAATAAGCAGCAGACTTTAGGCAGACGGCTAAGTCACTTACTCATGTACGGGGATGGAGATAGCCCCTAGGCATGCTCTGAGATGATGATAAATCGTGATGCTCTAGTTTGTGAATCTGCTTTTTCTTTCTGGTTTGGACATTTGCTTTTTTTTGGTTTGGTTTTGGAGTTTTGTAACGACCCGTAAAGTTTATTTCGCGCGTAAATTCACTTCAATTTAATCAGTTAAAAAACGTTGAAAATAAAATGTTTCCGAAACCTAAATATTTTTACATAGAAAAATTCTAAACCATCTTCTGAGCAAGATGTTAGTTTGTCGTTTTTCCAAATTCGGACATCTTTGGCTCCATCGATCTTATTTTTCAGTGTTTTTCTTGCATTTTCCGCTATTAGAAATTTCGAATTTTTATAATTCAATCGTACCACTGATTTCTATATACTGTTTTGATCGTCTCGTCGTGCTGATCTCTATGGTATACTTGATTGTCAAATTCGGAGTTCCGTTGTGCGTTGCACTTTACGTAATGCCTACCGTATCGGTAGCCGGTTACAATCTACTCTGAGACCCTTCGTTATCCATCGGGTTAAACCAACAGCCCACCGACATTTATTATTTTGAGAAAATCAATGCCTTAGCTTTTATTTTTACTGGTTCCAATAATTTTGCCGGTTCACCTTTTCTATTTCCAACGTTGCTTTTATTCCCTTCCCCTACCTGCTTCTGTGCTTCTTTGTCTTCCCATCTCTGCATTACTTCCTCTCTGCAAATCTTTTTTCCATGTAAACCATCCTTCCCCTCTTTTATTTTTCTCCTACCTTTTCTCATTTTACAGCACCTACTACGCCTCTGCCCACGGCCTAGCTACCGAAAGCCCACCATCTCCTCACCACCTACCTTCCTCCTCCACGCAACCTCCCAGCCGAGAAGCCAATGCCTCTGCCGACCACACCCACCATCAGTCGAACCACGCCTGAGCTCCTCTCCACCTACCTCGAGCATCCAGCAGCCCATACAGCAGCCAAACCACCTTTGCCTAGCACCCACTTGACCGAACAGCCCATTCCTCCGCCAATGTGAAGCACGCAACCCACTCGAAAGCAGGCACCGATCCCAGCCCCTCTGACCGCGGTTCCACCCTAAACTCCAACAACCATGCTGTCCTCCGTTCCCTCTCGCCTGAAACCCCTCCACGGCATCACATCCTCCTCCACCATTTCCTGGCCGAACCAACCCTTCTCCTCACTTTGTCGAGCCTAGCCTCAACTTCCTCCACGTGGCAAAACCACCAGTCGGCCACCCGAGTTCGCTGCCTTGACCTGCACTTCGATCACCATCTCCAAGCAACTGACCGAGCCTCATTCCCTCCTTCTGATTCAAGCCGAGCTCCTCCTTTATTTCTGTCGTGCTTGTATACGCTTTTGTATATGTAAGTTGCTGTTCGCTTGAGGTTATGAAAGTTAATTATTGTTTGCTGTTGGATTTTGATGTACATATGCAAGACGTTAAGTTATGCTAAAATTATATATTTTGAATATCTATAAAGTATGTTCGGTGAGTCTGCATACATATATTGTAATATATGGACTTAGTGACACATTTGTCATATAGTCAGTTTATTTGAATATTTAAATATAGAGTTAATGTATCTCATATATTCTGAAAGTTATATACCTTACTTTATGCGGTTGCTCTGTTTTAAATATATGTGTCAGTTTATATCATATTAGATCTATAATATGTTGTATAGGTGGGTACAATATGCACATGATGTGTCAGTTTAAGTATAAAGCGTGTCTGTTAGGTATTGATTAAAGTTTAATATGCACATGATGTTAGATATAAGGGTGGGCATTGCAGTTTCTTTCGAAACTTATTATACAGATATATAATTTTATTATATCCTATAGCATGCGAAGCAGATGAGTTACGTTTGCATAACTGGTTATATATATATTCATACGGGAATTTTTGTTGATAACTAATATTATCTGAGAGAATATTGATGTTAATATTTGCAAACCTTTTGGAAAGGAAAATGGGTTTTATAGATTTTAAAGGGAGTTTGAGAAAATATATGTTATGGTTTATGTGTACTAAGTATAACAATTATATGATATATAATGTAAGTCTGGGTACGTTTTGCATATAATGGTGTATAGGTCCCTACTGTATATTATATTATAAGTGTATTGTTATAAGTGTACTCTATATTTTATTTTATTTCTATACATGTATAGTATAATTTAAATATAGTCTAGTTTACATATATAATGGATATATGTTGATTTATACAAAACGTGTGGTCAATAGTTTGTTTGAAACTATTTTATAAATCTTTGAAAACGTATGTATATAATTTTAATGAGTTTCAAAATTAATATTGGTTAAGAAATTAATATATTAGAACAGTATATATATTTTGTTTCGGTTTACATCAAGCTATTTCTGATCTATTTTCACCGATCTCTATTTATCAGCCCTGTTCGTCCTATTCGTGCCGATCTTGTTCGTTTTGGAAATTCGTTCTTGGATTCGTAACCATTTCAAACTCTCCAGCCTCGAAAGGTGAGCACTCACTCACGATTAACGTTCTTTTATTTATTAAATTTGATTTCAATTGAAACGACAATTGAAATATGCTGCTGTTAGTTAATTACACTATTATATATGCTATTGCCTATACCAGTTCACCTGTGACATCTGACACCATTATCTGTTATATATGCAATGATAATCCAGTTTGGTTGGTAAATGATTGATTGTTGATGTTTATATTGAACGTTAAATTGTTAATGTTAAAGTGATAAATAATATGCAGAATTGAAATTGATAGAGGATAGTTGACAATTTTAAACTGATTTATATGTTAAATTTGACTAGTTGAATATGACCCCCTTTTAATTGTTAAATTAATTGACATGTAAAATAGTGATAATTACACTTTGAACCATTGAACGTATATTGGATTAATTATTGTAGTATTAAAATTGAATCGAATGACAAGTGAAAAACCGTAATGTAATAATCTTTAATCTACATGAAATGATAGTGTAGATTCTAGAAATAATTTTATTAATTCGTACAAATAACAATGCGAATTAATACGGTTATTTCGGGATTATTTGAATTGATTATTTGATTGATATTGATTGTTGTTATTGCTTGTTTATTTACTTTGACACCATCCCAGTTATCACACTACAAGTTCCCTTTACTATGCTTTGATTTTGAATTGAATTGGAATCGGGTTGAAATGATAAATACCCAAATTGAACTTTGACCTAGGATAGAAAATTAAATAAAACCCGATTGGTCAAATAATTTGATTTGAAAATAAAATGAAGATTTTATTTGAATAAATAATATGGTTTTGAAACGAAGTTGGAAGTTAAATTTTTATGAAATTTAAATGTTAATATTTAATAATCTGGAACAAAATATTCACAATGTAATTGATGAAAGAAATGTTGTTTAATTTGAGAAATGATTGAATTAAGTTTGAAATTATAATTAAGTTTGAAATTATTAAAGTTTGAAATGATTTAATAATTAAGTTTGAAATTATAATTAAGTTGAAATTATTAAACTTTGAAATTATTTAATAATTAAGTTTTGAATTATTTAATAATTAAATAAGGTTGAATTATTTAATGATTAAATTGAATGGAATTCTTTAATAAGTAAAATTGAACTTTTGAATAAGTAAACTTTTACTTCGTAAATAATTGAAATTGAGTTTCTTTATTAATTAAGTTTTGGAAAATTATTTAAGTAAGTAAATAAGTGAAATTGAATTTCTTTAACAAGAAATAAAGTGTGATTTATTGAAATTAATGTAAGACTTGAAAATTAAAGGATTTGATTTGATGAATTTAATTTAATTCAAATTGTAAGTTTTGAAATAAGGAAGTTGAATTTAAATAATGGATTTAATGAATTGGAAATTAAACAGAAATTGTTTTAAATGAAAATTTACTTAACGAACATTGAATGAAATTGATAAATGGATTTAAATTGATTTGAATGTTAAATTAATTTAAATGGTTTTGAAATGAAACTTATATTCGAACTTGAATTGATATTTGAATTGTTTTAAATAAAGATTGAAATTGAATTATAAGATTTTGAAATGGTAATTTGAATGTTTGAAACATAAATTATTGGAAATTGGTTTTGAAAGACAAATGAAATGTTGATCTACGAACTCTGATTTAAATTGAATTTGATTTGGTTTTTGAAATATATAAACGACCAATCGGTGTAAAAATTACGAAAGTTATTAAAGAGACCGGAGTCGGTTATGGATATACTCTCTATCTAAACCGAAAACCACTTTAATAACTATACGCGGAGTGATGATCCAGAATGAAGTGGTTGGAATGATGTACGTGTTGACTGAAGAAAGAGAACGATTATGGATAGCCTTGACACTTGTGTCAAATTGGAAATGACTAAAACAGGAGCTGTGCCGGGCCAATGGAGGATTAGCTACCTCAAGTGGACACACTTCTTCGAACTACTTATACTTGTTGTCGATTGGTGCACCCTTGATTTTGGGAGTGTTGTTTCACGGTGTTGCGGGCGCTGCGGCGTTGCGTTCTCACCAGTCCAGATCAGGCGAACGGTAGTATCACTACCTTGGGTATTGCCTCATGTGCCTTGTCATACTTGTACTCCATTTATACGCGACCACTACGATTTTGATTTGTACCTTTAGTATATGGATTGCCCTCTGGTGACTTCCGGTTTTGGGGAAACTACGGTCTTGTATATGCTTTTGGGAATAAAAATGTGTTAAGGGTGGAATGGGCCATGACTTAACGCTATTTTGATATCTTATTATTACTGATAGACATTATCTACTTATCGTACATTACTACCTAGTAGATAGTTTAACGGATCCTTAAAGGATGGTTATTCCAAACATCCTTTGAGTTACTTGTATTTCAATTGCTATTTCACTTGAGTTGGATTTATTAATATAAGAATGTTAATCCTGACTCGAGTGTTTTGTATTTTGCTTTACGCTCGGGTCAGACTGAGTGTACCAGTATTCGAGACTCACCTTTGGAGTTGGAGCTTTGCTTGAAGATCCAGCCATCTATTCTGCTTCCAGTATTCGATGATTCCAGTGATGTATTCGATTTGTATCTGATGTATCGTATTACTCTTCTGTTGTAAACTCTGATGTATTTTATATATTCATATAGTAGCTTCATGAACTACTATCTCTTTTATTTCCGCTGCAAATTATTACTCTGTGTCTGTGATCTGTGATTATTTATTTACTGTATATGTTCAGTTTTGCCAAATTTAAATTAACAACGCGGTATTTTGAGCAATTCAATTCTGGTATGAGTGTCTACCTATACACTTATAATGGATGCGAATGGTCCAAAATGGCGGGTCGTTACAGTTGGTATCAGAGCTTTGGTAGCTCTAGGCAAAACTTAACATATATGGTAAATGTATTTACGGAATCACTCTCATTCGAGTTTCAATCTCTTCCTTTGACTCAATTCCTTTGAATTTTGGAACGTTCCCCTCGGTTCCGAAATTCATTCGTGTCCTTCACTATTCGTCTTCTTTCAATTCTGGAGCACCCCATAACTCCATTTTTGAATGATATCTATAATAGATCTGCGGTCTCGCCAATCTTCGAATGATTCGTAAAGGAGCAAAACTCCTTTATAATAGGCATTGATTTACCGGAGATTTCTGTATCCTCGGTTTACGATGCTATCTATCTCCTGCTATACCTGAATTCTATTTCTTGAGATCGAATGCCGATTTACCTCGGAATTCTACAATGATCTTATTCTTGAAGTCATGGTTGACCCGGTTAAGGTTGCCCGCGACTTATATAAATTTATCCATCGCCTTATTTTGCTATTTAATTATCTCGTCTTTGTTTCAAACCTATCTTCGAATCAAATTTCTCTTTGATTTGAGTCAACAAATTTGAATCCCTATCCTTATTTTGAAAATCCATTCCTGTATCGTCGAGCAAAGAAATGTATTTCTAAATTTATATTAAAAAATGTTGTTTTCAAATTTGATAAACAAAATAGTTTTGAATGATTATATTATATATAAATATGAGTTTTCTGAAATTAAATTGTTAATGAATTTGTTGTCTGAAATAATAATATTTGATTTTCATTTATTGTTTTGAAAACCATTGACTATTGCATAATAAATAAATGAATTTATAAACTTAGTTATAATTTGATTTGGAATTTGAAATGAATTTAATTCAGAAATTTGAGAATTTAGTTTCCGGTGATTTCGAACTTTGGTTTTAAAATTTTAAAGTATATATTATTGAAAGTATTTTCGAATAGAAATCATTTCCAAAGAATTTTAAAATGTTGAAATCAGTGCTCTTCTCTTTGTCGCTGGAAAATAATTTCGGTGATGGCGGCCGCATCATCGACGTTCATTTTCGAGTTTGGAAGTTGAGAAACCATTCTGTAGCTTTGCTACGGTTTTGTTTTGAAAAATATATTTTGATTTGAATTTTTCAGTATATTTTGATTTACATATATATAGGTATCTTATTTTAAAATTTAATTTGATTTGATATAAATATATCATATATATCTCTAAATTGTTTAAAGTTAATCGGAAATCTAATTCTTAAATTTTGTAAAAAGGATGATTTTAATTATAAATAAAAACCAAAATTTGGAATAAATATTTAAACTTGAATAATTGAATTGGGAAAATTTTATTTGTATATTGTTCAACTGCATTCTAATACAACTTACCTAAATCATTCAGAAGTTGAATATGTAATTAGATAATATATAATATAAAATTGAATTTATAAATAAAATTTGAGTGTTTATAATAAATGTTATACACTAAATTTTGATTATAAAGATGTTAATAGAGTTAGATGGGATAATAAGTAAAACTCAGTTAATAATAAAATAAATTTGTTTTGAAAGAATTAATAAATTGAAATTTGATCAACATATGAAAATACCTTGAATTTGAAAGAAATTAATAGATGTAAATTAATTTAAATCGAAACTTTTTTATTTTAAATAAATTTATATGGGTTAAATATATGTGATAAGATATATTAAGTGAAATAAATTTATAATAATTTGGAATTAAAGGATTTAATCTGTTGAAAATAAAATATAATTATAATAAAAGATTATTCAAATTTATGGTTTTAGAAATTGTAAATTGAGGATAATGGGATAATAAAGATAATGAATTTAGAAATAGTTGAGATTGATTTTAGTGAAATCAAATGGATTAAATAAATTATTGAATATCAATTAATTAAAATTTAAATTTATATGGTTTAAATTAATTGTTATTTTGTTTTTCAAATCTGTTTTTCTTTCTGGTTGTTTCTATTCTCCTACCTCGTTCCTTTTCGGGGACGAAAAGTTTTGAGTGGGGGAGAGTGTAACGACCCGTAAATTTCAACTGTTTTAATAACGTAATTAACTGAAATTTTGTGAAAATTTAACGATAAAATTTTGAAATATAAATTTGATATTTGGAATGCGTCTAGTTAAACATAGCAACTGGTAAAATTTTCGTCCGAAAATATGAAAGTTTATTTCGCGCGTAAATTCACTTCAATTTAATCAGTTAAAAAACGTTGAAAATAAAATGTTTCCGAAACCTAAATATTTTTACATAGAAAAATTCTAAACCATCTTCAGAGCAAGATGTTAGTTTGTCGTTTTTCCAAATTCGGACATCTTTGGCTCCGTCGATCTTATTTTTCAGTGTTTTACTTGCATTTTCCGCTATTAGAAATTTCGAATTTTTATAATTCAATCGTACCACTGATTTCTATATACCGTTTTGATCGTCTCGTCGTGCTGATCTCTATGGTATACTTGATTGTCAAATTCGGAGTTCCGTTGTACGTTGCACTTTACGTAATGCCTACCGTATCGGTAGCCGGTTACAATCTACTCTGAGACCCTTCGTTATCCATCGGGTTAAACCAACAGCCCACCGACATTTATTATTTTGAGAAAATCAATGCCTTAGCTTTTATTTTTACTGGTTCTAATAATTTTGCCGGTTCACCTTTTCTATTTCCAACGTTGCTTTTATTCCCTTCCCCTACCTGCTTCTGTCCTTCTTTGTCTTCCCATCTCTGCATTACTTCCTCTCTGCAAATCTTTTTTCCATGTAAACCATCCTTCCCCTCTTTTATTTTTCTCTTACCTTTTCTCATTTTACAGCACCTACTACGCCTCTGCCCACGGCCTAGCTACCGAAAGCCCACCATCTCCTCACCACCTACCTTCCTCCTCCATGCAACCTCCCAGCCGAGAAGCCAATGCCTCCGCCGACCACACCCACCATCAGTCGAACCACGCCTGAGCTCCTCTCCACCTACCTCGAGCATCCAGCAGCCCATACAGCAGCCAAACCACCTTTGCCTAGCACCCACTTGACCGAACAACCCATTCCTCCGCCAATGTGAAGCACGCAACCCACTCGAAAGCAGGCACCGATCCCAGCCCCTCTGACCGCGGTTCCACCCTAAACTCCAACAACCATGCTGTCCTCCGTTCCCTCTCGCCTGAAACCCCTCCACGACATCACATCCTCCTCCACCATTTCCTGGCTGAACCAACCCTTATCCTCACTTTGTCGAGCCTAGCCTCAACTTCCTCCACGTGGCAAAACCACCAGTCGGCCACCCGAGTTCGCTGCCTTGACCTGCACTTCGGTCACCATCTCCAAGCAACTGACCGAGCCTCATTCCCTCCTTCTGATTCAAGCCGAGCTCCTCCTTTATTTCTGTCGTGCTTGTATACGCTTTCGTATATGTAAGTTGCTGTTCGCTTGAGGTTATGAAAGTTAATTATTGTTTGCTGTTGGATTTTGATGTACATATGCAAGACGTTAAGTTATGCTAAAATTATATATTTTGAATATCTATAAAGTATGTTCGATGAGTCTGCATACATATATTGTAATATATGGACTTAGTAACACATTTGTCATATAGTCAGTTTATTTGAATATTTAAGTATAGAGTTAATGTATCTCATATATTCTGAAAGTTATATACCTTACTTTATGCGGTTGCTCTGTTTTAAATATATGTGTCAGTTTATATCATATTAGATCTATAATATGTTGTATAGGTGGGTACAATATGCACGTGATGTGTCAGTTTAAGTATAAAGCGTGTCTGTTAGGTATTGATTAAAGTTTAATATGCACATGATGTTAGATATAAGGGTGGGCATTGCAGTTTCTTTCGAAACTTATTATACAGATATATAATTTTATTATATCCTATAGCATGCGAAGCAGATGAGTTACGTTTGCATAACTGGTTATATATATATTCATACGGGAATTTTTGTTGATAACTAATATTATCTGAGAGAATATTGATGTTAATATTTGCAAACCTTTTGGAAAGGAAAATGGGTTTTATAGATTTTAAAGGGAGTTTGAGAAAATATATGTTATGGTTTATGTGTACTAAGTATAACAGTTATATGATATATAATGTAAGTCTGGGTACGTTTTGCATATAATGGTGTATAGGTCCCTACTGTATATTATATTATAAGTGTATTGTTATAAGTGTACTCTATATTTTATTTTATTTCTATACATGTATAATATAATTTAAATATAGTCTAGTTTACATATATAATGGATATATGTTGATTTATACAAAATGTGTGGTCAATAGTTTGTTTGAAACTATTTTATAAATCTTTGAAAACGTATGTATATAATTTTAATGAGTTTCAAAATTAATATTGGTTAAGAAATTAATATATTAGAACAGTATATATATTTTGTTTCGGTTTACATCAAGCTATTTCTGATCTATTTTCACCGATCTCTATTTATCAGCCCTGTTTGTCCTATTCGTGCCGATCTTGTTCGTTTTGGAAATTCGTTCTTGGATTCGTAACCATTTCAAACTCTCCAGCCTCGAAAGGTGAGCACTCACTCACGATTAACGTTCTTTTATTTATTAAATTTGATTTCAATTGAAACGACAATTGAAATATGCTGCTGTTAGTTAATTACACTGTTATATATGCTATTGCCTATACCAGTTCACCTATGACATCTGACACCATTATCTGTTATATATGCAATGATAATCCAGTTTGGTTGGTAAATGATTGATTGTTGATGTTTATATTGAACGTTAAATTGTTAATGTTAAAGTGATAAATAATATCCAGAATTGAAATTGATAGAGGATAGTTGACAATTTTAAACTGATTTATATGTTAAATTTGACTAGTTGAATATGACCCCTTTTAATTGTTAAATTAATTGACATGTAAAATAGTGATAATTACACTTTGAACCATTGAACGTATATTGGATTAATTATTGTAGTAATAAAATTGAATCGAATGACAAGTGAAAAACCGTAATGTAATAATCTTTAATCTACATGAAATGATAGTGTAGATTCTAGAAATAATTTTATTAATTCGTACAAATAACAATGCGAATTAATACGGTTATTTCGGGATTATTTGAATTGATTATTTGATTGATATTGATTGTTGTTATTGCTTGTTTATTTACTTTGACACCATCCCAGTTATCACACTACAAGTTCCCTTTACTATGCTTTGATTTTGAATTGAATTGGAATCGGGTTGAAATGATAAATACCCAAATTGAACTTTGACCTAGGATAGAAAATTAAATAAAACCCGATTGGTCAAATAATTTGATTTGAAAATAAAATGAAGATTTTATTTGAATAAATAATATGGTGTTGAAACGAAGTTGGAAGTTAAATTTTTATGAAATTTAAATGTTAATATTTAATAATCTGGAACAAAATATTCACAATGTAATTGATGAAAGAAATGTTGTTTAATTTGAGAAATGATTGAATTAAGTTTGAAATTATAATTAAGTTTGAAATTATTAAAGTTTGAAATGATTTAATAATTAAGTTTGAAATTATAATTAAGTTGAAATTATTAAACTTTGAAATTATTTAATAATTAAGTTTTGAATTATTTAATAATTAAATAAGGTTGAATTATTTAATGATTAAATTGAATGGAATTCTTTAATAAGTAAAATTGAACTTTTGAATAAGTAAACTTTTACTTCGTAAATAATTGAAATTGAGTTTCTTTATTAATTAAGTTTTGGAAAATTATTTAAGTAAGTAAATAAGTGAAATTGAATTTCTTTAACAAGAAATAAAGTGTGATTTATTGAAATTAATGTAAGACTTGAAAATTAAAGGATTTGATTTGATGAATTTAATTTAATTCAAATTGTAAGTTTTGAAATAAGGAAGTTGAATTTAAATAATGGATTTAATGAATTGGAAATTAAACAGAAATTGTTTTAAATGAAAATTTACTTAACGAACATTGAATGAAATTGATAAATGGATTTAAATTGATTTGAATGTTAAATTAATTTAAATGGTTTTGAAATGAAACTTATATTCGAACTTGAATTGATATTTGAATTGTTTTAAATAAAGATTGAAATTGAATTATAAGATTTTGAAATGGTAATTTGAATGTTTGAAACATAAATTATTGGAAATTGGTTTTGAAAGACAAATGAAATGTTGATCTACGAACTCTGATTTAAATTGAATTTGATTTGGTTTTTGAAATATATAAACGACCAATCGGTGTAAAAATTACGAAAGTTATTAAAGAGACCGGAGTCGGTTATGGATATACTCTCTATCTAAACCGAAAACCACTTTAATAACTATACGCGGAGTGATGATCCAGAATGAAGTGGTTGGAATGATGTACGTGTTGACTGAAGAAAGAGAACGATTATGGATAGCCTTGATACTTGTGTCAAATTGGAAATGACTAAAACAGGAGCTGTGCCGGGCCAATGGAGGATTAGCTACCTCAAGTGGACACACTTCTTCGAACTACTTATACTTGTTGTCGATTGGTGCACCCTTGATTTTGGGAGTGTTGTTTCACGGTGTTGCGGGCGCTGCGGCGTTGCGTTCTCACCAATCCAGATCAGGCGAACGGTAGTATCACTACCTTGGGTATTGCCTCATGTGCCTTGTCATACTTGTACTCCATTTATACGCGACCACTACGATTTTGATTTGTACCTTTAGTATATGGATTGCCCTCTGGTGACTTCCGGTTTTGGGGAAACTACGGTCTTGTATATGCTTTTGGGAATAAAAATGTGTTAAGGGTGGAATGGGCCATGACTTAACGCTATTTTGATATCTTATTATTACTGATAGACATTATCTACTTATCGTACATTACTACCTAGTAGATAGTTTAACGGATCCTTAAAGGATGGTTATTCCAAACATCCTTTGAGTTACTTGTATTTCAATTGCTATTTCACTTGAGTTGGATTTATTAATATAAGAATGTTAATCCTGACTCGAGTGTTTTGTATTTTGCTTTACGCTCGGGTCAGACTGAGTGTACCAGTATTCGAGACTCACCTTTGGAGTTGGAGCTTTGCTTGAAGATCCAGCCATCTATTCTGCTTCCAGTATTCGATGATTCCAGTGATGTATTCTGATTTGTATCTGATGTATCGTATTACTCTTCTGTTGTAAACTCTGATGTATTTTATATATTCATATAGTAGCTTCATGAACTACTATCTCTTTTATTTCCGCTGCAAATTATTACTCTGTGTCTGTGATCTGTGATTATTTATTTACTGTATATGTTCAGTTTTGCCAAATTTAAATTAACAACGCGGTATTTTGAGCAATTCAATTCCGGCATGAGTGTCTACCTATACACTTATAATGGATGCGAATGGTCCAAAATGGCGGGTCGTTACAAGTTTGGTTTGGACTCTTGGTTTTGTTGATTTTCTGGTCTGGATTTTGGTTTGGTTGCTTGTCTTTTGGTTTGGATCTTTATTAGGATTTTTGATATGGATTTTTGGTTTTCTGATTTGATCTGGATTTCGGATTGGATTTTTAACTGGTTTTTGGTAAAATGGTCATCGGGTATGGATTATGCCTGGAAAGGGGAAAGTCGCTTCGTCCAATCATGGTGAATCGACTTATTCAGGTCGTCGAGTATGGACTATGCTCGGCAAGGGTCCGAAGAGACATGGATTCGGCTTAGGACTTAAGCCACGGCATTACTCAGTGTTCAAGGATACTGAACCAGGATCACCGTTGATCTAGGACTTATGCCAAGGCATTGCTTAATACAGGTCGTCGAGTGTGGGTCACGCTTGGCAAGAACCCGGAGAGGTTAAGGATCCAGATATTGGCTCTGAACAGCTAAGGATTTGGGCATGAACCCGGAGTGGTCCCGGATTTGGTTAAGGGCCCGGAGCGATCCTGGATTTGGATATTGACCTGAAGAGGTCATAGATTTGGTTATTGGTTGCTGGATATGGATGGAATTGGCTAAGGATTTGGTTACTGGATTCGGAATCGGATATCGACTCAAAGTAGTCGCAGATTAGGTAAGGATATGGCTATGGCACTTGGATAGAATGGCTTGGTAATGGATTGGATTATGGGTCGGATGATATGGCTATGGACGGAATATGGACTTTGGATGTCGGATTTAAAGCTATTTAAACACACCTTCCTACCACAAGGCATGTTTTGTGGGGAAAATGTTACCCCGCCTTTTGGTCAAGGCCGGGATATCAACAAATTGGTTAAAAAGGATGGATATCAGGATTGGAGATTGATTGGAAACAAGGCTATGATTGATACAGTAAAAATTGGACCAAGTTCTAATCAAGGTAGGTTCGATCGGTAATGATAAACAAGGCTCGGTGAGGCTACTCTTCGAATTTCAGGTCAATCGGAGTTCATATGCTCCAGTTGTGGATGGATCAATATTCATGGAAAACCAATTTGTATCGATACTTTCGTATCGATCGTTATGACATTTGGTTTAGATCGATCGATATTTGTATCGATACATCTCGTATTGATACAATTTGTATCGATCAAGAAGCTCCAGGAAGGATACAGGTTGATGGATGTGGATTGTTGTTTTCGTATCGATACTTTCGTATCGATCATGGTGGACACGGCTGTTTGCTTCGGATCGATACATTCGTATCGATACAGGCATATCTATTAGATGGATACAGAAGGCACATAGGGAACTCGATGATGTGCAGCTCAACATTATACTTAGGATGGATACGATGCAATGGTTACGGAGGTTTGGAAGTGTATTTCATATCGGTCACTTATCGATCGATACGAAGGATGGTGGCATTGGATGGATACGCAAAGCATTCCGGAGCCATTTCGTATCGATCGCGTTCGTATCGATCGATACGAAGGAACCGATCAAGGATAGGAGCGCTTAGCATGGATCATAGCACAAAATTCGGATCGATGCAAAAGAGTTGGATACGTAATTGATGGACATGAGCTGATGGATACGAATCCATCGATACGAAGGCTTCAGCTTCACTAGCAAACTTAATTTTGGATTAATCATATCTCTTAAACCACAAATCCAAATGCCATGAAATTTTCATAGAGACTTGCATATCAACTCAAGAATAACCACGATCGATCGCAGCTCAATTGGACCATTTCTTGATCGATACAAAGACAATAGGAATCGATCACAAACGACCCCGGATCGATTGTGTAGGCCCACCTACGCAAGAGAAAGGGTATTCCGAGATTCAAGGCGGATATTTCCAGTTCCACACCTATAAATAGCACCTCCATGGCAACTAAAACGGGGGCTTCTTCTTCTTTTTGGGCAAAAATCTGCCATTTTGGTTATTGATATTCAAAAGGTTGTAACTGTAATCACAGTATAAAGGAAATAAAAGGATCAATTCAAAGTGGATGTAGGTCGGAGATAGCCGAACCACTATAAATCTTGTGTCTTCTCTTACTTTCTTTCATTTTAATTTTTTCATTTCTTCATTTTTACTGTGTACATCATCTAGATCTGAGATCTATGACTGGATACTAAGGATTTGTGTGTAAACACTGGTGCTTTCATTACATTCGGGGTTTGTGACCATTTTTGGCACAAACAGAAGTCCCATATTGCACTTCATGGATGCCAAGTTCTATCAGTACTGCTACTCACTTATTGCAACTAAAACAAGCTCATCATCGATAACCATGAAAGCTATCATCATTGCATTCAATTGGCATTGCACTTCATAGGACTTCGAAGATGTTGCTCTACAATGACGCTAAGGATCATCAACACTAAGTTCCACCGCTTGTAATGACCCAAGATTTTAGGAATTTATTCTAAAAAATATAAATAAGTTTAAAATAATTTTTAAACAAATTTTAAAGGGGAATTGATATAGCTTGATATAGTGTATCTGTATGTGTGTACATGTGTGCACAGGAAATGCACATAAACTTAAGCTAAATTCCTGAACTATAAGAATAAATACATGTTGATGCGTATGGAAATATATATATATATATATATTAAATCCTTAAAAGCTATATGCATAAGTAAATATATATATATGGATGCTACTGAATATTTTTGAGTGTACATGTACAAGTGTGTGTCAGTACAAAATAATGTATAAATATATACAGATGGGTATACTAATTATTTCAGTAAGACTTATATACATATATATAGATATGTTAATAAGGTACTAGAGTTCAAATCAGCAAAATAAAATATACCAACATATTTTAAATATAGGCAGAAAGAAAAAGAATGAAGATATAAAAAGGAGTAATCCTCTTATAAATAAATGAAGGAAGTGCATACCATTTACATGAAAGCTAAAAATAGAAAAAAAATAAGATAAAACAGAGAAATACTTGGTATAGGCAGAATTAGGAAGAGTATTTGATAAATAATAAAATCAAGTCACACTTTTAGCATGATAGTAGACAAAGGAAAAAGTATTTTTCTGGAAAAGCAAATTTCTGAAATTAACCAAAAAGATATAACCACTTTTCTCTTCACAAACTCAAGCCGGGGAGGGTAAGATTTTGGGTTTAAAAACTAAATGCAAATGGCATAATTTCTGATGGGAAAAAATGTCTTTAGCTAGTGCCTTAAACCCTAAGAAAAACCCTGCATAAATAGGCAGTGAGATAAGAAACCTTCTTCTTCCCGGATAGCTCTTGAGAAAAATATATAGATATTATATAAATATAATACAAGTAAAGAAAAGGGTTGGAGGCAGAAGCTTACCAATAAACTGGGAAGTGGAAGAGAGCTAGGTGAGAAAACTCACTCAAAATCTAAGGCAATAAGTCCTAATGTAGGCAGCCAGTTATAAGTAATTTTCTTGAAAGTGTATTTTCATATGTGATTTCTTATCTGTGATTTTAGAACTGAAAATGTTTTGATTCTCTTTGGTTGTTCTACTTATTTATTATATGAAAGCTTTAAGTATTATTAGTATACATATATGTTTTATAAATCCAGATCTCTGATATGTTAATGTTTAGGAACATAAACAAATACCCAGAAAATAAAATGTTGAAAATGGCAAGTAGTAGTGGTTTTGGCTCAACCCAGAAAGATGTAAACAATGTTGAGATGCAATATACTCATGTATAAGTGCTGAGGCTTGAGACAGAAACTGATGCTTCTGATTCAATGAAAATATATAAAATGTTCATATACATAGCAAACAAATTTTGTGATTCAGTGAAACTTGGTCATTCTGAGTTTAACTCAAGCACAAATGTTTGCAAAAGGAAAAACTCTCTCAAAAGCCATAAGCCAATGTTAGTTGCCTATATTCCTTTTAAAATACCAGAAAATATGTATATACATGTAGAATCTCATTTAAATAGACAACAATGTTTGCTTGCCTGTTTGTCTCTGTTTGGTTATGAACAATATGAGATGCCTGACATAGATGTTTATGTTAGTGAAATGAGTCACTGAATGGTTCAGTCATGAAAAAATATATCAAAAGAGTTATTATTAACTTAAACCCGATTAGGAAATGGGGGTCAAGAGCACTGTAGGAATGACTTGTTTTCTTGAGTAATACAAGTTGACAAATGGCTTGTTTAAGTCCTGAGATCTTTGTGTAATGGAGGGAATTAGTTCATTACAGTGTGTCCATTGATTCAATTAATTGCAGATGAGACCAAGATAGATAAATATATCAAGGTAAGAGAATTTGATAGAAAGAGGAACTAGAGTTTTCCTGGAATGAAATCTGGACAGTGAATAAATGATTTAATTCATTTTGGGTGATTTCCTTGTTTGTATGGATGTTTATTGGATTCATCGTTGAATTATATGAATGTATGAATGTACCATGTCTTCTTGAGGTTTCTGGAAAGGCAGATTTAAGTGTGCACATGCACACTAACACAGAACATGCACACATGAATTACTTGTTTTCTAAAGATAGAGTTATATACATATATTCATGTTTTAATTTTAACTTGATTTACAAATTGTTTTAGTGGATTTTCTCATACCAGACATGTGTCTGACCCTAGTGTGCTAATGGCATATGGCGTGTCCCATTTAATATGGGGAAGCTTCAAATGCATTTTCAGGGATTGCAGCAACTAAGTAGGAGTAGGAGCAAGGCTTTGATAAGAAGATTATAGCATGCTAAACTTAGTTAGATAAGAGCCTAAATGATGAAATCTGCATGTATTGATAATTTAAATTGCTACATGTATTAAGTGTTGAGTATTGGATGGATATTTTGCTAAGTATTTGCTAAGAGATTGACTTGTAACTGGAATTTAAAAATCTGGATATTATCTGATATGTTGAAGAAGTTAATCTAAACCTTGTAAGTGATGAGTAAGAATACTATGTTAAAATTGAATGATTACATTTTATAAATGTATTAGTCAATCTTGAGTCTTTAAAAAGGATTTAAGTTTTTGGAAATCTGGATAGTTGAATCTCAGAAAAGTTAAATGGTTTTATTTTTCTACCATGGCATATGTATACAAAAGATAAAAAGCATAGGGAGAATGTATTTTATATGACTGTAATGTTTCCATAATTCAACTTGTTTTATACAAATGTTTCATGCCTTATTTTTAATTAAGGGAAGAGTCTGTAATATAGGAGTTGAAAGCAAGGTCCATAAAAGTTGCATATATGTGTACATTTAAACATGTTTTGTACAGATATTAACACATACCAGTTACCTTTGTATCTTTTAACATGAATCTGAAGTCCATTTCACTCAGGTTTTGATCATATGCATTTTTAAGACCCAATGGGTTACACCAGAACAAAGAGCTTGGTTGAACCATGTTATGGATACTCATGGCTATAGGAAACTCAGACATGTTTGCATTTGTTTTAGCTTAGCATCCTAGTATCAAAGAATTAAGTTTTGAATGTGATATGCCACTTAAAAATATTCCTGAAAAGGGCCTGTACTCTAGACAGATTTTATAAGAAAATCAAACATAGATAATGATAGGAACTTATATCATTTTCCCAGAGCACAAGCACCAAACCATTAATTTATAGACAATCATATTACAATTATCTGGTTTCTAGGATTTATACTCCCTAGAGCATTTAGCAAAGAATCAGGAGTTTAAAAATATATATATATATATAGGTATTCATGCATAGATGGAAATTTTATTGCATATATTTGAACTGAACTATGTGTGGATTGATTAAACTCAATCAATCAAATATCCTCTTTTTTTCAGAACTCTGATTCAAACAAGAGAGGCATATACATCCTCACATGTATGTGCATGTCTTTGTGAATGTACTGATATATTTATATTGGTTAATTATTGTGATCCTGGATATATGTTGTTTGATAGAAAAAAAATGACTCTAGGCTTCAGAAATATGTATATGTATATCTCATATATATATATATATATGTAAAAAAAATCCTTACAAATTAAGGTATAAAAAGAGAGGGTCATTTCATTTGGTATCAGAGCTATGTTACTAAAACATAGTTGAAAATTAAAATCAAATCTTTCTATGAAATTAAAAACTTAAGAAACAAAAGTATAAGAAAAATATTTTGTAGGGATTGATCACTGGATGATCAAGTTTGAGTTAAAAAAATAAATAGATAAAAACCTAACCAGCTATGTAAATTATTTAACAAACTATGGTAGGAAGACCACCAAATCAGGGAGCTGGATCCTCCAATGCACCACCAATGGTCAATCTGCAAGATTTGGTGAGAGCATTTAGGGATGGGGCAGGACAAAGGCAAGAAAATCCCCATGAAGAGCTCTCCAAATTACTCAAGACTTATACTCATTTAGGAGGCAAAAGCTTTGAAGGGACAGAAAGTATTATGGAAATTCAAGCATGGTTGAGAACATTGGATAGGATTTTCAATGACATGCAGCGTGATGATCAAAGGAAGAGGCAAGTTGCTTCAAGACAGCTGAAAGGAGCAGCTTTAAGCTGGTGGGAAGTAATCATTGCAGGGAGAGGTGAGAATGAAATCACTTGGAATCAATTCAAGGAGATGTTGGAAGCAAGATTCGTACCAGCATCAGCTAAGACCACCTTACTAGAAGAATTTATTAGACTTAGGCAAGGAACTTTGAGTGTCACTGAATACACTTAAAAGTTTGAGGGGCTTTCCATATACGGAGCAATGCTTGTGGTAGATGAAGCATCCAAGAATGATAGGTACATTAAAGGGTTGAACCCAGGATTTAGCAGAGCCATGTTACCTTATGCTTACAGGACATTTGATCAAGTAATAGACTTGGCTTTGAGGTTAGAGCAGCATGACAAGGAGAGGGAAAAGTTCAGAAATTTTAAGAATAATAACACTAAGAAGGGTAAGGGGAGATATCACCCTTATGATAAGAAGAAAGAAGAGGCCAGTAACAAAGGCACTGGAGATGTCAAAGCTAAGGAAACTAAGAAGAGAATTGTGTGTCATCAATATGGAAAGGAAGGACATATCAAGCCTAGGTGTCCAGAATTGAAAGGAGGAGCTTTCAAGTGCTATCTATGTGGGAAAGAGGGGCATATGAAGAGGAATTGTCCTGAGTATAAACAGCAGGGAAAATTGGCAAATTTGGAAGGCAAAAGCAAAGCCATAGTGGAGAGTAATGCTGAAAACCATAGCCAAGTGGAAGGTACATTACTTATTTGTACCATACCCATAGCAGTAGTATATGATACTGGGGCAACTCACTCTTTGATTTCTTATGAACTAGTTAAAATGCTAAAATTGAATTGCATATTGGTTGAAACCCCATTGCATATACAAAGTCCTCCGGGGAGTTCTAGTGTTTTAAATATGATTTGTGTGGATGTGGAATTAAACATAGGAGGAAATATTTTTATTTCTAATTTATATGTTTTGAATTACCCAAATATAGGTGTTATATTGGGGGTAGACTGGTTAAGGCAATTTAAAGCCATAATTAATTTAGATTCATCCACCATATCATTGCAAAATCTTAGAGGCCAGAGAATCACAGTTTTATGTGAAGTAGCTAAGGAAGGAAAACTATATCATTTAGTTGACTCAAAAAAAGATTTCAGTGAACTAACCATTGAAGAAATTCCCATAGTCAATGAATATTTGGATGTGTTTGGAGAGGTTAAGGGTGTTCCACACCATAGACCAGTAGAGTTTCAAATCAATCTAGTTCCAGGAGCAAGCCCAGTGATTAAAAAGCCAACTAGAATGAGGCCAAATGAACTGAAAGAATTAAAGAAACAGTTAGAGGAATTAGAGGAAAAGGGTTTTATAAGACCAAGTAATTCTTGCTGGGGAGCACCAGTGGTATTTGTTAAGAAACAAGATGGTTCCTTAAGACTCTATATAGATTATAGAGAATTAAACAAAGTAACTATTAAATACCCATTGCTAAGAATAGATGATCTTTTTGATCAATTAGCAGGGGCAAGAGTATTTTCTAGACTAGATTTAGCATCTGGTTTTCATCAAATGAAGGTGGAGGAGTCAAGTGTTAAGTACACTGCCTTTAACACTAGGTATGGGTTGTATGAATTTCTGGTTATGCCATTTGGTTTGACTAATGCACCATCATACTTTGTGGATTTAATGAATAGAACTTTTAGACAATATTTAGACAAGTTTGTGCTGATTTTTATAGATGACATTTTAATTTATTCCAAAACAGTGGAAGAACATAAAAATCATTTGCACCTGGTTTTGTCTAGATTAAGGGAAAAAGATTTAAAGGTAAAATTTTCAAAATGTGTATTTTGGAAAGAGGAAGTACATTTTCTTGGCCATGTCATTTCTGCCAAAGGGATTTCTGTAAACCCCAATAAAGTAGTGGCTATTCAAGCATGGAAGAGGCCTAGCACGGTGAGTGAAGTGAGATCATTTATGGGGATGGCAGGATATTATAGGAGATTTATAAAAGACTTTTCAAAAATTTCTACACCACTTACTAACTTAACCAGGAAAAACCAAGCTTTTGTTTGGTCAGAGAAGTGTGAGAAATCTTTTGAACAATTGAAGGAGGCATTGGTGAATGCTCCAATTCTGAAAGTACCCCAGGGAAATGAAGAACTAGTGGTATATACTGATGCTAGTTGATTTGGCTTGGGTGCAGTGTTGATGCAACAAGGCCAAGTCATTGCATATGCATCCAAACAACTGAAGCCTCATGAAGTAAGGTATGCCACACATGATCTTGAATTGGCAGCTGTGATCTATGCTTTGAAACTTTGGAAACATTATTTATTAGGCACTAAGTTTGAACTTTACACTGACTACAAGTCTTTAAAGTATTTATTTTCACAAAAAGATTTAAACATGAGGCAACATAGATGGGTGGAGTTCTTAGCTGCTTATGAATTGGATATACTCTATACACCAGGAAAAGCAAACAAAGTTGCTGATGCTCTAAGTAGACAACATGCTAAATTAGCTATGATGATGATAGAAGAATTTAAGGACTTGTCCTTGCTTGTTGAGTTAGAAATTGGGAAGAATGACTGTGTGCACATGGATGTACATGTGCATGGTGCACAGGGGAATAGAGGGAAGTTAAGCTTGATGACACTTCAATCAGATTTAATTTGGAAGGTAGGAAAAATGCAAGAACAAGACACAAACTTATTGGAGAAGAAAGTTCTCATGTCAAAAGGGGAGGAAGTGATAAATCACCATATTGACAAAAATGGTTATTTGAGAAACCAGAATGGAATATGTGTGCCAGAAAACATAGATTTGAAGGAGGAGATACTGAATGAATATCATAGAAGTAAGTACTCCATACACCCAGGCAGTACAAAGATGTATCAAAACTTAAAAAGAGATTTCTGGTGGAAGGGAATGAAATCAGATGTAGCCAAATACATTGCAAAATGTATGACTTGCCAACAAGTCAAGGCTGAAACACAAAAACCATCAGGGTTATTGCAACCTCTTAGCATACCACAGTGAAAGTGGGAAGATATATCTATGGATTTCATAGATGGACTGCCTAGATCTAAAAGAGGAAACACAAGCATATGGGTGATAGTTGATAGGCTAACTAAGGTGGCACATTTCATCCCAGTCAAATCAGAAAGGAATGCACCAAAGTTAGCACAAGTATTTGTGAAAGAAGTGGTAAGATTGCATGGAATTCCCAAAACTATTGTGAGTGATAGGGATACCATCTTCACCTCAAGATTCTGGAGAAGTTTTCAAGAAGCCATGGGAAGTGAATTGTGCTTAAGCACTGCCTACCATCCACAATTAGATGGGCAGACTGAGGTGGTGAACAAGGTTTTAGGGGACTTGTTAAGGGCATGTGCACTGGATTTTGGAGGCAACTGGGAAGAATATCTCCATTTAGCTGAATTTACATACAATAACAGCTATCAAAGCACCATAGGAATGGCTCCATTTGAAGCCTTATATGGAAAGCCATGCTTGTCACCTGTATGTTGGGTAGAAGCAGGGGAAAGAGATATTTTAGGGCCTAAGTACATACAAGAAACTAAAGAGAAAATTGAGTTGGTAAGGAGAAGAATGGCAGCAGCTCAAGATAGGCAAAAGAAATTTGCAGACATGAAAAGGAAGCAGGTGGAATATGAAGTAGGAAATTTTGTTTTCATCAAAATATCACCTATGAAAAATGTATTGAGATTTGGGAAACAAGGCAAGTTAACCCCAAAATATATTGGGCCATACAAAATTCTAGAAAGAATTGGTTCCTTGGCATACAAGCTGGAATTACCAGAAAACATGCAAGGGATGCATGATGTTTTTCATGTATCACAATTGAGAAGATGGGTCCATGATAAGGCAGAAATTCTTGAGACCCCAACCCAAGTGCAGATAAATCTTAATTTGATTTATGAAAAGGATCCAGTGGGAATTTTGGCAAAAGATGTGAAGAAGTTGAGGAATAAATCTCTGAAACTTGTGAAGGTACAGTGGAGTCTTGATCCTAGTGATTGCACATGGGAATTAGAAGACAAAGTTAGGATGAATTATCCTAAGCTATTTTCAGATTAAAGGTAATTCTGATTTTTGATTATTTTCCTTTGTAGATGCATATATTTTTAGTTATTATAGAACTAAAAATCTATTTGGTTGAGAATATATTTTGTCCTATGAATTAAGTTTAAAATTTATTTAAGCTTAGGAAAATTGTGGGACACAATTTCTAAAAAGGTGGGGTGTATGTAATGACCCAAGATTTTAGGAATTTATTCTGAAAAATATAAATAAGTTTAAAATAATATTTAAACAAATTTTAAAGGGGAATTGATATAGCTTGATATAGTGTATCTGTATGTGTGTACATGTGTGCACAGGAAATGCACATGAACTTAAGCTAAATTCCTGAACTATAAGAATAAATACATGTTGATGCGTATGGAAATATATATATATATATATATTAAATCCTTAAAAACTATATGCATAATTAAATATATATATGGATGCTACTGAATATTTTTGAGTGTACATGTACATGTGTGTGTCAGTACAAAATAATGTATAAATATATATAGATGGGTATACTAATTATTTCAGTAAGAATTATATACATATATATAGATATGTTAATAAGGTACTAGAGTTCAAATCAGCAAAATAAAATATACCAACATATTTTAAATATAGGCAGAAAGAAAAAGAATGAAGATATAAAAAGGAGTAATCCTCTTATAAATAAATGAAGGAAGTACATACCATTTACATGAAAGCTAAAAATAGAAAAAAATAAGATAAAACAGAGAAATACTTGGTATAGGCAGAATTAGGAAGAGTATTTGATAAATAATAAAATCAAGTCACACTTTTAGCATGATAGTAGACAAAGGAAAAAGTATTTTTTTGGAAAAGCAAATTTCTGAAATTAACCAAAAAGATATAACCGCTTTTCTCTTCACAAACTCAAGCCGGGGAGGGTAAGATTTTGGGTTTAAAAACTAAATGCAAATGGCATAATTTCTGATGGGAAAAAATGTCTTTACCTAGTGCCTTAAACCCTAAGAAAAACCCTGCATAAATAGGCAGTGAGATAAGAAACCTTCTTCTTCCCGGATAGCTCTTGAGAAAAATATATAGATATAATATAAATATAATACAAGTAAAGAAAAGGTTTGGAGGCAGAAGCTTACCAATAAACTGGGAAGTGGAAGAGAGCTAGGTGAGAAAACTCACTCAAAATCTAAGGCAATAAGTCCTAATGTAGGCAGCCAGTTATAAGTAATTTTCTTGAAAGTGTATTTTCATATGTGATTGCTTATCTGTGATTTTAGAAATGAAAATGTTTTGATTCTCTTTGGTTGTTCTACTTATTTTATTATATGAAAGCTTTAAGTATTATTAGTATACATATATGTTTTATAAACCCAGATCTTTGATATGTTAATGTTTAGGAACATAAACAAATACCCAGAAAATAAAATGTTGAAAATAGGCAAGTAGTATTGGTTTTGGCTCAACCCAGAAAGATGTAAACAATGTTGAGCTGCAATATACTCATGTATAAGTGCTGAGGCTTGAGACAAAAAGGAATTAGGGGTGCAATAGGGTTGCCTATGTGCTGATGCTTCTGATTCAATGAAAATATATAAAATGTTCATATACATAGCAAACAAATTTTGTAATTCAGTGAAACTTGGTCATTCTGAGTTTAACTCAAGCACAAATGTTTGCAAAAGGAAAAACTCTCTCAAAAGCAATAAGCCAATGTTAGTTGCCTATATTCCTTTTAAAATACCAGAAAATATGTATATACATGTAGAATCTCATTTAAATAGACAACAATGTTTGCTTGCCTGTTTGTCTCTGTTTGGTTATGAACAATATGAGATGCCATGACATGGATGTTTATGTTAGTGAAATGAGTCACTGAATGGTTCAGTCATGAAAAAAATAATATCAAAAGAGTTATTACCTACCAAGCCAACATATTTAGGGTTTAAACTTTTGACTTTGTTAAAACCCTAAGTGGAACTACCCTAGCCAACATATTTAGGGCTTAGAACTTACCCTACCAAGCATACCCATTCAAACCAACCTACCTTTTATTGCCTCAATTAAGCTTTATTTTATCATGTGCTAAGTAATCAAGTTAAGATATCCGAACAAGGCTCTTCTGACCCTCAAACAACTAGGCCCACTTACCCAATTACTAATGATCCTCGTCTTCACGAAGAACAAGTGTTAAGAATCAGGGCATTGCAAATCATGGAAAATAAGTGAAGACGAGTAGTGTCTTATAACCAAGATAAATGGAGCTTGAATCTATTCCATCTAGGGCCATCATCGATTTTTTCCCTAGGAAAACAGTGCAAGAGAGATAATGTTTTCTCAAGAATAAGAAAAGAGATTCAACTTAAAGCCAAAGGGACCATTTTTGAAAGAGAAATAACAAAAGATTTTGAACGATTCACTAGAAAGTGGGAAGGTATTCTTCACCACTCCCAAGGACAAATTGAAACTTGAAATTCTTTGAAAAGGAAGCTTGTTGTGGAATCTAAAGAACTTAGTTTAAGCAACAAAGGAGCTAAGCATTAGCTAAAAGGGCTACTCTCTAAATTAAGACTTTCAAAAGATTGCACCTTCAAACTTCTATGGAAAACATCTATTTCTTGACTAAAAATGCGCTCAACTATTGGCCTTCTGTTCGGACCAGCTAAATGTCCATCGAATTGGAAAATAGCCGATCAAATTTAAATTAAAATAACCGCAAGCGCACGGCATGCAATTTTAGTACGTGGCGAGTACGGGTCGATCCGTAGGGAATTGTTTAGATTTTAAATTTCTATTCAATCAAATTAAACCAAGTTGAGAGTGTGTTTAAGCTTAAAAAATGAAAATGTAAATAAACTAACAAAAGCTAGAAGGGATAAAAATATGAGAGTAGAAGGCAATTTAGAGATAAATCCACACTCTAGATCACATACTTCAACAAAATATGAACTTATTGATGTGCACGTAAATTGCATATTTTTACCACCATATTTAATCTAATTAAATTAAATAAATGATCATATTGGGTGTTTTAACATGTTGAAACCAAAATTCAAATTATTTTCAAATCGTCACATATTCATCTTCATATAGGGGCAAAATGGTCATTGTTGTGCATATATTAGTTTGAGAAAATTTAATTGGAAATTTCTATATTATTTTGTAGGAATTTGGCTTCAAATGGAAGAGGGTTTCATGGAAAATATGCATGCACAAAAGAATACAAAGGAATGAAGATGGAAATAATTCAAACTCATGATCATGGAGGACCCCACCTACCCACCTACCTTAATGTACAAACTGGAGCTAATGGCCATTAAAGCTTCATGCACATTTACATGGTGGATTATCTTATGCTAATGATTACTTAGCCACCACACTTCCTAAAAGGGTAGTTTGGGTAGTTCCCAAAAAATTGGATTAAGGTTTCATACATGTATAAATACCCCTTATGTTCATGTAATTATTCTCTCGGCTCTTAGCCTCTTCTTTGTTTAGTTGGAGGCTCACAAATAAAAACTCTTCTTTCTTTTCATGGCTACTTCGCCATTTCTTTTATGTAATTTTTTATGCAATTTTAATACATGCTCTTTTCCTTTTCTTCTTTATTTCCTTTCATGTTAGAAGTGTAGATCTTTACTTTATGGAAGTAGTTTAGCTTTTATTTACATTGCTCTCTTTATACTTTAGTTCTTGTTTTATGTTGAACTCTACGTTTGTTGATATGATAACAAATATGAGAGGCTAAACCGCTTCAATTTAGGGGTAATGAAGCTCTCTTAATCATGTAGATTCAAAATTTTGATCATTTACGTTCTCTTTTTGTGCTTAATGTAAATGTTTGAATGGGTTAACTTGTTGTTTTAGCTTTGAATTTGATAGCCTATATTGTTGACACCAAATAGGTTATGCTTAAACAAACAACAAACACAAATTACCTCTTCATCTACATATGATGTTGGTAATGAAGTGATTTTAAAATCAAAATTTGATGGTCTATATTTCTAATCAATAGTTAATAGACCATGCTTAGAATAGATTTTATTTTCAAGTTCATTGTCAATTTTCATGAGAGTTAAAAGTGATTTAGTAGTTGTGTTATAGTTTGATGGTCTATATTGGGCTAATTAATAGCACAAATATTCCATACTTATGATAAGCACATCAACTAATTTCACTAATGACCAAAAGATAGACCATAATTCCATTTTGTTCATTTATGTGATATAAATAGTGGAGTTATCTCTAAATTGACTTCTACTCTCATATTTTTATTCATTCTAGCTTTTGTTAGTTTTTATAAATTTTTTTAGCTTAACACTCTCAATCTTGGTTTAATTTGATTGAATAGAAATTTTAAAATCTAAACAATTCCCTACGGATCGACCCGTACTCGCCACGTACTAACATTGTACGCCGTGCGCTTGTGGTTATTTTTAATTAAAATTCGATCGGCTATTTTCCTATCCGATGGAGAATTAGCCGTCGAACAAGTTTTTGGCGCCGTTGCTAGGAAATTACTTTAATTTTTTATTTCTATTCTTCGAATTATTTTCTTTTGATTTTATTGTGTCTTTGTTTTGTGTGTTGAGTGCATTTGGAAAAAAAAATTTGTTCAGTGTGTTTGATTTGTGCTTGCATTTGTTTGTGTGTTTGTAGCTTTTCTATTTTGCATTTGCATTTTATATACCGGTATGTATGGCACGTCCGTTGGATGTAACATCCCGCCTTTTTGGACGTTTTAAGCAGACACACGTGCCAACTCAAACCATACAGAATGGCGGACTATTATGGGGTAAATAAGAAAAAACAGAGAAAGAGAAAACAAAACAGAATCTCGCAGCGGAATGAAAAAATATAATAATCAAATAACAATTCATGAAGCTGTATACAAAACATTTGATTATACTTATACAATACGAAATCAGAGTTACACATATCAGAGATAAACAAATAATGCAGCGGAACAGTATGAATGCAGTGAAATAAATATAGTAAATAATAGTAGTACAAATCTTCGTCTTCATCCTCCAGAAATAAGGTCTTCAAATCCTGAAATGCTAAGGCTGACACGAGCGAATTGAAAAGACAAAACACTCGAGTCAGAACTAAAATATCTTATCCGAGTTAAATCACGGTAAATAACTATGAGTGGAACGGCGTCAGAGATGTTTACAGGGTTTGACATCTCATATCCAGTGTCTAACGTGAGTGCAGTAACTTAAGAGACGTTCGGGATTCACATCTCCTAAGGATCCATTAAACTATCTACTATGTAGTACAATACGCTATTATAATATGTCTACAGTTAGATAAACTATTAAAGTAGCGTTAAGGCGTTACATTTTCCCCCTTAACATTTTTATATATTCCCATAGTTTATACAGTACCGTAATCCCGCCCGTACTGGACGCCGTAAGAGGGCACTCCATAGGTATGGTACAAAACAAACTCGTAGTGGTCTTGATAGGGTAGGTGGCACGGCACAACTAGGCAATGCCATGGTAGATATACCAATTAAACTTCCGAACTGGTAGTAATGCATAGCAGCTACTACCGCCCACCTCGGAACACACTCCCAAATCAAAAATCGAGGGTGGCCACCAAATAATCACAAAGTCAGAATGTAGTACCGAAGGAGTGTGCCCGATCGGAGGAATGACCTCACTTGGCCCGTCGATTGCTCCTGTTTTGGCCACCTTAAGCTAACTCATGGGAGTCAGGTCCACGTATATACCTCATATAGGATCGTCGCCAACCATCCTACTTCATTCTGGAATCTCCACCACGTACACGGTTGTCAAAGTGGTTTTAAGTATTGGTAGAGAGTATGACAATATCTGATCCCGGTCTCTTTGACAACCAATCGCTTATTACACACCGGATGGTTCTTTTACATTTCCAAAATCATTTCATAATTGGTATCAAAATATCATATTCAATTCAAATCATACCATTTTTGAAATCATTACTTACTTTTGAAATCATATTCACCTTTGAAATCATATCACATTTGAAATCATAGTTTGAAATTATATTTCCTTTCAAAAGTCATATTTCCAAAATAGGTTAAACTTTCATTTCAAAATTATCATATTGAACCAAATATGCTATTTAGATCCCAACTTAGGTTATAATGTCGTTTAACCACATTCACTTTAAAAATCGAGAATTTGAATATAAACCTATCCATTTTACTTAGTTTGGAATTTAGAAGAAAATAGTTTTAAATAGTTATAAATAGTTAATATAGATTTAAAATAGATTAAATATAATTAAAATAGATTAAATAGCTTTAAAATAGATTAATTAGATTTAAAATAAGTTAAAACAGGTTAATTAGTTTAAATAAATTAAATGGTTTAAAATAGGTTAAAATGATTTAATATAATTAATACAGGTTAAAATAGTTTAATACTTTGAAATTTTAATAATTAGAAATTTTGAAATAATATATTTTTAAAACAGTTTATATCAAGACATGAATTTGGAATTAATATCAAATTAAACTATTCATTTCATTTCAACACATTTGGACCATTTTCAATTTCCAAGCCAACAAACCAAATTCCAAACCTTTAAATTTAACATTTCAATAAACTATTGAATTTCATATCGTTTCAATCCATGTTCAAATATCAATTTGGATTACTCCAGTTTCAAAATAGTTCAAAGTAATTTCAAACAACTTCAATAACTTTCAAACAACTTCAATAACTTAATTTCGATAGAATTTCATTTATACTTAAAATTTTACTTTAAATTTCCAATTAAATTTCTTAAAGCAATTCCTTTAAACCATTTCACATTTCATCATAAACTTGATTTTTCCAATAATACTTCAATTTACATAAATCAAATTTTATTTCAAGGTATCATTTAATTAAATTCGAAATTTAAGGATTTTAAAATCATTTAATTTAACCAATCCGGTGTCCGTATATAATTCTCTACCCTAGGGTCAAGTGATATGGATATTTATCATTTCAATCCGCAATTTAAAATTTTACGGCTATATATCATTTCAAACCGCAATCCCGAATTAATAATAAAATCCATAAAATCGCTCGAGTCTATCATTTTAACCCATAACAATTTTTCCTTAATCTATTGATCATTCGGGTATGTATCATTTCAGCCCATAGTGAACTTGCAGTTTATAACGATATAAAATAAAACATCCATTCATTCAATACCAACAAATCAAACATTCATCACAATCATCATCCAAATCAATTAAATAATATCAACAAATAACAAGTTATCAATTACAGGTGATTAACGGCAATTTAAATTCAATAATAAATTAAACGACTATTTAATTCAAATAAATTCAAATTAACTGGAATGACGATTTAAATATATCAAACAGCCATAAATAAATTTCTAATCACATCAAAAATTAATTTAACTAACATAAGAAATTTTAGAAGTTGTGAGTAGGTTAAAACACTCACCTTTTGAATTTCAATCGATTTGAAGTTCAAATGAAGGCCCAAAATTTGACAGTCTCTGAATTCGTCCAAACAAGCATCAAAATGTCCGGATTTCCAATACGATCCTATCGGAAGAAACGCGCGTGAAACGGACCTTGTATGTGAAAGTTATGCGTGTTAGAACGTTTAAAGCCAAAATTAAATTAAAAAAAACAAAATAAAACAAAAGAAACTCTACCCCTGACACGTCATCAACTCCTATTCGAACCCTTACCAGTCGTGTAAACTCACGAAGCCGTCACACTACCTACTGGAACACATGCCGCTCAAACATCTTCGCGCCGCCGCCACTTCAGGCCGACCGCGACCTCGTCCAAGGCTCGCGAACCACCCCTCCCCCAAGCGACACCTCGATTGGCGATGAACGTGAAAAAAAACAATAGCTGCGAATATATCCAAACCCTAATTGATTTAAATTGGCCAATCCAACCGTTAACAACTCAAGCTACCGACGCCGATGAACTCCGTTCGCCAATCTCCACCCAACCATACCCTCCAATCGACGATCTGTCGAAGATCATCAACCACCAACGAACGGTCAAGATTAAATCGCCTAGTTTCGGTCACACAACAACCCAGATCGAAAAACAGATAGCAAAATTGACTTGCGCTCGTCGAGAGCTTCAGATCGATATAAAATTTTGATATGCTTTGAGGAGTTTGAATTTTTTTGACTTGGAATTTGATTTGAAATTGAACGGAGAATTTGTTTGTCTGCCATTGGAATGAGGAGTTGAGAAGAAATGTACGTATAGAAAAATGTGAATAGAACAACCTAGGGTTTATAACGAGCTACTTATAGGCAAAGCTGGAAACGGAAAGAATGGACCAGATTGGTTGAACGATACACGACCCAAAAAGCCCGTTCTGTCTCCGGAACAAAAATGGGTCATCCCATATATCAAAATAGATGTTTTTGATGATTTCAAATTCAATGGAATAGGTTTCAAGTCCTAATTCCATCGTATGAAGAAGTTATGCCAAAATCAGCTTATTTCAAATTGATTTCAATTGATTTCAATTAAATTGATTTCTAGGCGTTTTGAGCCCGTACGACCAAACGACAAGTCCGATCGTTACGAAACTTGAAATCCTACAATAATTCACTGTTACGGATCCGATGAAACTGGTTTCGTCGAAATCCGAGTCAGCGACCAAAATGGCTATATTTCAGTTAATTAAATAAATTAATATTAAATTAATTAAATCACTTTTTAATTCACAATTTATAACCTAACCAATTTCATCATTTTTAATCACTTAGACATTCATAATAATTTAAAGTAAATTTACATGTCAATTCAGTGTTAATTATTTCAATAGTTACAGTGTTCAGTTGCAACTGCAATTTATCCCATTAATTAAAATTTAATTTCAATAAATTGTTTTGATTTGATTCCAGACTTTATAACCAATCAATTATGACTCATCTTACATAATTAACATTGTTTCATATTTCATTACATTTATATTTTCCAAATTTCATCTTTATTTGTATCAACAACTATATTTCAATTATATTGGAATTTTGTCAATTTTACACACTAATTAAAATTTAAATACCAATTAATTATTTTATCTTGGTTTCATTCTTTTTATTACATCAATTATTACCCTATGAATAAAATTAACATTCCTATTTAATTTATTACATTCACAATTTACAGTCATTGTCTTAACTCACATTAATGTAACATTTAATTTCATTAAAAATATAATTGATTTCCAATTCAAATTAAATAAACTAAATAAATAGGTAACCTATAATAGTTGTTACCATTTACCGTTAATTACATTAATAAGTTTATTACTTACAACAAATGTTACCATTAGTTTTCATAACACTAATTTCATTCAATTACTATTAATTAATATATTATTTCATTGTTTAATTCAATATTTACTTTTATTTTCTTATATTCAATTTATAACCAAGCCTATCATCTTAAATTACCATGAATTGGAATTTCATTAAGATTGTTAACAATTAACTTGAATTAACATTGTCTCATTCTAATTTACTTATGATTTCATTATTAAATTACAAATTTTCATTTCTCTCAATATTAAATTACCTAAATCTCATAAATTCTACAAATTTAAATTATCAAAAATTTACGGGTCGTTACACTCTTCCCCACTCGAAACTTTTCGTCCCTGAAAAGAAAAAAGAAGAGAAAAGAAGGAATCAAGTAATCAATATATCTTATTCAAAATATTAAATTTATAACAAATAAATTTACAAAATTAAATAATTTAAATACAATATATCAATTTATAACACTTAAATCCTTTTATATTCAAGTAAATAAAAGTTTGGAAAACATTTTACAAAAATTTTGTATGTCCAAAATTCATGAAAAAAATTTCGGCAGAGTCTCCTTTGTACGGAGAGGTTCGGGAGAAATTATGATATCAATAAAATAATATATATCATATTTTCAAAAATAATATATCCCAAACCACGGGAAAATAATATAATATCGGTAGAAAACCGAAATCTGAGAACATACCTATTTGACGGGCAAATAACGCTTATTTTTATGAAACCAAAAGCAGTAGCTGTTGCTTCCATTACCTGTATTTCACTTATATAATCCAAAGAAGTCGATATTCATATAAAAGAAAAAATATTTGAGTTGTTTCAACCATTAATGTAACAGCCCGATATTTTTAAACGAAATTTTAATTAAAAATAAACATTCTGAAATATTGTTTTGAATTTAAAAGTGTAAAAAATTTGTTGAAATGGGAAATTTAAAGCGTTACATTTCGTTACGTATATTTATATCCGTTCTTTAATTTAGTTTAAACAATCAAATTTATTTATTATGGTAATAGCTATTAAATTGTTGGTTTAAAATGATACGTTATTTTATTAAAGAAAACTGTTAGCATTTGTTTCAATTTTTAATTGATAAAAGAAATAAAACAAATTGTACGTTACTTCGGGCGTTACACTGTACGTGCATTGTTCCATTGTCCATAAATTTCAGCTGTATATTTCGGTTTGAAAATTTCAAATCTTGCCTTACTTTGTCGTGAGAAATAGTCCACTTACCCCTTTACCTCCCTTACGTTTCGTTCAACATTTATTTTTGCCTTAAATTCCTCTAACTGATCAAAACCTTGTTTTTGCCTTCTCTCTGTACTTGTGAGCAGCTCTTTTCTTTTCAGTCCTCTTTCACAAACAAACAAAAATTTCAATACCACAAATCATTCTAAATTCGTGAGCATCTCTCTCTGGAAGGTACAGACAACATCTTTTTCCTCTTTTGTTCACTTTATATTTGTATTTTGCTGTTCCCTGTTTGTTGCTTTATCAATTGCCAGCTTATGCTATCACGCTCTGTCCACCAACTCGACCTCTGCCCACGTCCCGCTCCAACCGTACCCAGTCGCACCGAACCCAAGCAACACCAGCCGAGAACCACACCACCACGCCAAAGCCACAGCCCAGTCTCCACGAACGAACCACCCACGTCTACCCCAGACCGTGACCTGCCCTCCTCCACGAACCCACAACAGCCACCATCACACCCAGGCGACCCTCCACCTCATCACCCACCAGCACCCAGCCTCGTCGCCACCTCCACCCCAACCATGACCAGACAACCCGAAACCCTCCAGACCGTGACCAGCCAATTCCTCCACCACCCCGAACCCATCAGCCACCACCATGAGAACCTCCAAACGGCTCCAGCCCCTCCATCAACTCCATGCCGAGAACCCCTTCGCGAGACCAACCAACCACCAGGCGACCCAACGCCATGACACCACCACCGAACCCAGTTCGCCACCGCGTCTCCACCACGTCAGCCCCTCCACCGAACCCACCACCACGGCACCACCACGACACCACTCGCCACCAGACCGCCCTGCTTTCCTCCAACCCCACGCCAGAGAACCCACGTCACCAGATCCAGTCCACCACCGAGCCTTGTTTTGTTGAAGTGAATGTGTTCAATGACCTTTCCTTTGAAAATTTGAAAGTATATGCTTTGTTACTTCTAGAATTTGTTGAAGTTTGCTATGCGAGTTGTGAGAAAAGGGAATGGGCAAGTTGGGTGGCACGTGTTTGCTTCCTGTCCCTTGTTTTGAAAAAAGGAATTGGTTTTGTCAATTTTGGTTTTTGAATACATGATTCGTTGTCACCTTTGCATTTGCACTCTTGAAGTTTTACTGCCAAGGCAGAGCCTGTTTTTGAATCTGAAAATGGAAGTGTTGTGTCCTTTTGAAATTTTGGTATTTAGTTTGTATTTTAGACCTGATCTTTGTCGTAGAAAAAGGGATGTTTTGTCGCTTTGAAAATTTTAAAGTTATAATAAAATTCTAGTAGTAGTCGTGCTATTGTTTTCGATTGTCAACTTGTTTCTTTTTCGTTTGTTTGCTTATTTGAATCTCGTTATTCGTGCATGCTTTGATTTGTCTATTTATTCGCTTTATTCTTTTGACTTTAGATTTGAATCTAGTCGGCGAATCCGCTAACAACAAATCGTGCTTTCCGCATGCTTTCGACTGATAGCGTACTTCTTTCTTTCTGAATCTCCAGCTCCGTAGAGGTGAGTAAATCTCACACGAATATCCATACTTATATGATTGTGAAACGACCGCAACTGAATGTGTAGAAATAAATAAATAAATAAATGATGTTATAATTACCTGTGATTTATTTATAGTTGATGTTAATTGTTAAAACTGCATATCGTATCATCTGTTATATTCTGTTCTTATTTTACTGTTATTCTATTCTGTTAAATCACACTCCAAGTTCCCTGTAGAATAGAATCACTATGGGTTGAAATGATACATACCCGAACGGACTTTAGAATAAGGGAAGGTCGTTATAGGCTGAAATGATAGGCCTGAACGATTTTCAATTAAATTTTATTTACTTGGGATTGCGGGTTTGAAATGATAAAACCCAGATTTTTCTTTGTAAATTACGGATTGGAATGATATAGTATCCGAATCACTTGACTTAGGCTAGAAAATATTATACAGACCCGTCGTTATTTTTCTGCATTTTTCTGGATACCTTTAAATAATTTAAATATTGTAATAATATTAAATTGATTTAAATCGAATTTTAAGTGATTTATTTAAAATAGAAATGATTTTTCTATGTGATAAATATAAATAAATGGAGGAATATCGATTTTTAAAAACGAAACTTAAAATTGAAATTTTGACTAAAAGAAAAGATGGAAACTTAAGAAATGAAAATTTAGTTTTAAAAATGGTGGAAAAATGGAGTTTAAGTTTAAATGTTGAAATGGATGTAATAAGCGAATTTGTAAGTTTTGGTTTTTAATGTGTAAAAAAATTTCTCTTAAAAATAAATTTGTTAAAGGATTTAAATGAACATTTTAATGTATGATTTTATAAGTTCTAAACTAGGTAGAATCTGTAGCACTTGTTAAGTGTTGTGGTTATATAAGTGAACCAAAAGACTAAAATGAACTAAGGCTGTGATAGTACTTGGTAAGTGCTGTTGTAGCAGAAACTAAAATTGAATCTGAACTAATAAAAGGGCTACTGTAGCACTTGTTAAGGACTGCAGTAGGCGGAAATATAATTTTGTTTAAAACTGAACTATTATAGCTGTTTATAAATGTTGTTTTGCTGAATAAAATGTTTTCAAATATAACCTATAGCAGTTGTTTTTAAATGCTGTGAAATGATGAAATTTTAATAATTAGGGTTTTTGACTTAGTAAACGAACTCAGAATGGTTTGAAACTTTGGAAATTTGAATACTTGATTTGAAAATATAATAATTACACTTTTAAAAGGTTTAAATGAATTATTTGATTGGAATATAAACTAGTTAAAAGGTGACTTGAAATGATAATAAATGAAGTATACCTTAAATTTAAAAGGTATTTAAAGAAATATTTAGATTTGAACTCAAATGATATTTGATATATCAAAATGATTTGAAATGAAGTTTTGGAAAGATATGATATTTTGATATATTGAAATGATTTAAAATGAAGTTTTGAAATGATATGATATTTTAAAAAATATGGAAATGGTTTAGAATTGATTTAATCTTTATTTTGATAAAGATTTGGATTTGAAATGATATTCTATTTTGAAGTATAAACTGTTTTAAAACTTATAACCACGGGTTATAATAACGTTGGGTTGTTAAAGAGACCGGGATCGGATATGGACATACTCTCTGTCTTACCGAAAACCACTTTGGCAACCGTGTACGCGGTGGAGATTCCAGAATGAAGTAGGATGGTGGCGACGTTCTTAAGGTATGTTACGTGGACCCAACTCCCGTGAGTTGGCATAAGGTGGCTAAAACAGGAGCGATCTCGGACCAGTGAGGTAGCACCTCTTCTCGGACACATTTCTTCGATATTATACTCTTACTTGTGATTTGACTAGATGGCCATCCTCCGATTTGGGAATGTTGTTCGAGGTGGAACGGTAGTGGCTGCTATGCGTATTCATCAGTCCATGTGCGTAATTGGTATATCTACCCTGGCATTGCCTAGTTGTGCCGTGTCACCTACCATATCGAGCTTTACTACGATTATGATTTTAAGATCCGACCGCGTTAAGGTTCTCCATCCCCTTAACGCTATTTTCCGATATGATTATACTTTACTTATTTAGACACTATTATAATAGCGAATATTGCTACATAGTAGATAGTTTAACGGATCCTTAGAGGATGGGCGGTCCCAAGCATCTTCTAAGTTACTTGTACCTTTACTACAGTTCACTTGAGTTGGTTTACATTGTATAAGTATGTATATCCTGACTCGAGTGTTTTGTGTTTTGCTTTACGCTCGGGTCAGCCTGAGTTATTCACAGATTTGGATTCCACTTTCTGGAGATTTGAATCGCTGGAGATTATCTGCTTGTCTTGTCCTATCTATTTCAGTTCTGTTGTTCTACTCAGCTTGTACCTGGTCGTTGTATTTAGACTTCTGTTGTACTCTATTTTTTTTCTGTTGTATCTTATGTAACTTTGTTATATTTATATAGTAGCTTCATGAACTACTATTTCTTTTACTTCCGCTGCATAATTTTACTCTGTGTCTGTGATCTGTGCCTATATTTATTTATTGTATATTCTGAGATTTGCCAAATTTTAATTACAACGCGGTATTTTGAGCAATTCAAAAATATCGGGTTGTTACAGTTGGTATCGGAGCTTTGGCTTTGAGGCAAAACTTAGAATGTATGGTAAATTTATTTACAGAATCACTTTCGTTCGAGTTTAAATCTCTTCCTTTTGATTCGATTTCCTTTGAATTTTTGGAACATTCCCTGCGGTTCCAAAATTCATTCTTGTCCCTCACTATTCATCTTCTTTTGATTTTGGAGAATCACATAACTCCACTTCGAATGATCTTTATAGTAAATTGGCGGTCTCGCCAATATTCTAATTTTCTTGTAAAGGGGTGAAAATCCTTTATAATCAGCATCGATTAACCAGAGATTTATATCTATCCTTGGTTTAGATGCTAATATCTTTTGTTATTCCAAACTTTATCTCTTGAGATCGAACGTAGATTTATCCCAGAAAAATCCACATTGATCTTATTCTTTAAGTCACGGTTGACCCGGTTAAGGTTGTCCGCGATTTATTTAAGCTTGTCCATCTCCCTACTCTGTTATTTAATCATCTTGTCTTTTGTTCCAATCTATCTTCCTAACATTTTTATTTGTACTTGTAAATCTATGTTTTGTTTTATATATGGTGTTGTTTGAGTTGTTGATGTTGATTTGGGTTTCCGATCGATTCGTCTGATCAACGCTATCGATAGGATTTCTAAAACACTTTGACAGAACAAACTAACACAATATTATAAAAAATATATTTGGTTAATGAAATAAATTTTAATATATAATTTATGGAACTTAATAAATTGATTTAAATTGATAATTTGAAGTGATAATACTTTATTTATCATTTGTTGTTCTACAAATGAATTTATAAATAGTTGTTTATAAATTTATTTGGGAACTGAAATTAAAACAAGAAAGTTAAAGAATTTAATTTTCCGATGGTTTCAAACCTTGTGTTTAAAATTTTTTAAAGGGATATTATTTAAAGTATTTTGAATAAAAATTTGTCTCTAAAGGATTTTAAAGTTCAAAAATTAAGTGCTCTTCTCTTTGTCGCTGGAAAATAATTTCGGTGATGGCTGCAGCATCATCAACGTTCATTTTCGAGTTTTGAACTGAAGAGACCGTTCTGTAGTCTTACTACATCTTTGTTTTGAAAGATTTAATTTATTTGAATTTCTAAATATGATTTGATTTATAATATATATAGATATATGATTTAAATTGATTTGACATATTATGTACATATATTTATTTATCTCTAACTGGTTTGAAGGAAACCGGAAAATTAATTCTTAAATTTCATCTTAAAGAATAATTTCAGTTATAAAAAGAAAAATTAAAATTTTTGAATAAATGATTCAAACTTGAGATAATTGAATTGGAAAGTTTTATTTGTATAATACAATTGCATTCAAATATAACTTACCTTAAATTTTTTTAGAAGTTAACAATGTAATTAGATAATATACAATATAAAAAGGATTTTATAATAAAATTTGAGTGGTTATATTAAATTTTATACACCTAAATTTTAGTTATAAAAGATTACAGAGGTAAATAGTGAAAAAGGAATTTAAAGAGATTTTATTTAAATAACTTAATTTTGATTTAATATGGAACCTTAAGTCTAACCTAGGAATTTTAATAATGGTAATTTCCTGAAATGAATATGCTGTATAATAAATAATGTATCTTTGAATAGATAAAATAAAATACATTGGAATTGGACATTTTGTAATAAAGTTTATTTAACTTGAATTCATAGTTTAATTGATGTCTAAATGAATAAATGTGTAAAGAAATTTGATTGTTATATTTTCTATGATAAATATTTTATTTATGAAATTGATATGTCTTGAAAAATGAATAATTATGATAGTTAAAATGTATTTTAACATCACTAAATTTGATAATTGAGAATTTGGTTTTCAAATGGAAATTTTAAGTGTAACTTATTGAAGGAATATCTATTTATGAAATGGGCATTTTAAATAAAGTGTTAGGTTATTTGTTAAATGAAGAGCTAAGTAAAATAATGAACTTTTGACTTAATAAATGAATATTTCTAGAATAAAACTGATTTGAAATACTAATATATCTACTGTAGCAATTTATAAGTGCTGCCGTTTGAAAATACAATGTTTTGGAAATTTTATAATTGAATGTACTTAGAAATGCTACAACTTTAAAATGAATATTATTTGACCTTGAATTAAAATGGTTTAAAGGAAGATTATTTTAAAAAGGTGTTATGATTTTCTAAGTATTATGTACTTTTTAAGAATAACATTTCCAAAGTGTTATGATTTTTAGTAGTATGATTTCCAAATGATAAACATCCCTAAATTTGTTATGATTTCAAAGCATTATTGTTTCAAATTTATTATCTTATTTTGTTTTTCAAACTATCTTTTGGTTTTCCTTAAGGTCTCTCCCTTAAGGAATGTTATTCGTTTTGGTCATAGAGGAAAGCTTTCTCCTAGATTTGTAGGCCCTTTCCGCATTTTGGAAAGAATTGGATCTCTTGCTTATCGTCTGGATTTACCCGGGAAATTTTCTGGAATACACAATGTCTTCCATGTATCTCATCTTGGTCGCTATCTACATGATCCATCCCTTATTATTCAGCCTTCTGCTCTTGATAGTTTGGATATCGAGCCAAATCTGACTGTTGAGAGGAAGCCACTTCGTATCGTCGATCGAGGTACGAAGCAGCTAAGAAGAAAATCTGTCAACCTGGTCAAAGTGCAGTGGAGCACTGATGAACGGGATTGCACCTGGGAGACGGAGGAGAGCATTCGTGCTTCAAATCCGGAATTGTTTATTTCAGGTACTTTTGCTATTCTGTCTTATTTTTCTTTGTTTTCCTTCTTCGTTCCTTTTCGAGGACGAAAAGCTTTGAGTGGGGGAGTGTAACAGCCCGATATTTTTAAACGAAATTTTAATTAAAAATAAACATTCTGAAATATTGTTTTGAATTTAAAAGTGTAAAAAATTTGTTGAAACGGGAAATTTAAAGCATTGCATTTCGTTACGTATATTTATATCCGTTCTTTAATTTAGTTTAAACAATCGAATTTATTTATTATGGTAATAGCTATTAAATTGTTGGTTTAAAATGATACGT
The DNA here is from genome assembly GCA_030737815.1 of Allium fistulosum. Lineage (NCBI taxonomy): Eukaryota > Viridiplantae > Streptophyta > Magnoliopsida > Asparagales > Amaryllidaceae > Allium > Allium fistulosum. The sequence continues at coordinate 1,417,399,218 of CM060901.1, read as the reverse complement.
TATTTTATTAAAGAAAACTGTTAGCATTTGTTTCAATTTTTAATTGATAAAAGAAATAAAACAAATTGTACGTTACTTCGGGCGTTACACTGTACGTGCATTGTTCCATTGTCCATAAATTTCAGCTGTATATTTCGGTTTGAAAATTTCAAATCTTGCCTTACTTTGTCGTGAGAAATAGTCCACTTACCCCTTTACCTCCCTTACGTTTCGTTCAACATTTATTTTTGCCTTAAATTCCTCTAACTGATCAAAACCTTGTTTTTGCCTTCTCTCTGTACTTGTGAGCAGCTCTTTTCTTTTCAGTCCTCGTTCACAAACAAACAAAAATTTCAATAACACAAATCATTCTAAATTCGTGAGCATCTCTCTCTGGAAGGTACAGACAACATCTTTTTCCTCTTTTGTTCACTTTATATTTGTATTTTGTTGTTCCCTGTTTGTTGCTTTATCAATTGCCAGCTTATGCTATCACGCTCTGTCCACCAACTCGACCTCTGCCAACGTCCCGCTCCAACCGTACCCAGTCGCACCGAACCCAAGCAACACCAGCCGAGAACCACACCACCACGCCAAAGCCACAGCCCAGTCGCCACGAACGAACCACCCACGTCTACCCCAGACCGTGACCTGCCCTCCTCCACGAACCCACAGCAGCCACCATCACACCCAGGCGACCCTCCACCTCATCACCCACCAGCACCTAGCCTCGTCGCCACCTCCACCCCAACCGTGACCAGACAACCCGAAACCCTCCAGACCGTGACCAGCCAATTCCTCCACCACCCCGAACCCATCAGCCACCACCGTGAGAACCTCCAAACGGCTCCAGCCCCTCCATCAACTCCATGCCGAGAACCCCTTCGCGAGACCAACCAACCACCAGGCGACCCAACGCCATGACACCACCACCGAACCCAGTTTGCCACCGCGTCTCCACCACGTCAGCTCCTCCACCGAACCCACCACCACGACACCACTCGCCACCAGACCGCCCTGCTTTCCTCCAACCCCACGCCAGAGAACCCACGTCACCAGATCCAGTCCACCACCGAGCCTTGTTTTGTTGAAGTGAATGTGTTCAATGACCTTTCCTTTGAAAATTTGAAAGTATATGCTTTGTTACTTCTAGAATTTGTTGAAGTTTGCTATGCGAGTTGTGAGAAAAGGGAATGGGCAAGTTGGGTGTCACGTGTTTGCTTCATGTCCCTTGTTTTGAAAAAAGGAATTGGTTTTGTCAATTTTGGTTTTTGAATACATGATTCGTTGTCACCTTTGCATTTGCACTCTTGAAGTTTTACTGCCAAGGCAGAGCCTGTTTTTGAATCTGAAAATGGAAGTGTTGTGTCCTTTTGAAATTTTGGTATTTAGTTTGTATTTTAGACCTGATCTTTGTCGTAGAAAAAGGGATGTTTTGTCGCTTTGAAAATTTTAAAGTTATAATAAAATTCTAGTAGTAGTCGTGCTGTTGTTTTCGATTGTCAACTTGTTTCTTTTTCGTTTGTTTGCTTATTTGAATCTCGTTATTCGTGCATGCTTTGATTTGTCTATTTATTCGCTTTATTCTTTTGACTTTAGATTTGAATCTAGTCTGCGAATCCGCTAACAACAAATCGTGCTTTCCGCGTGCTTTCGACTGATAGCGTACTTCTTTCTTTCTGAATCTCCAGCTCCGTAGAGGTGAGTAAATCTCACACGAATATCCATACTTATATGATTGTGAAACGACCGCAACTGAATGTGTAGAAATAAATAAATAAATAAATGATGTTATAATTACCTGTGATTTATTTATAGTTGATGTTAAATGTTAAAACTGCATATCGTATCATCTGTTATATTCTGTTCTTATTTTACTGTTATTCTATTATGTTAAATCACACTGCAAGTTCCCTGTAGAATAGAATCACTATGGGTTGAAATGATACATACCCGAACGGCCTTTAGAATAAGGGAAGGTCGTTATAGGCTGAAATGATAGGCCTGAACGATTTTCAATTAAATTTTATTTACTTGGGATTGCGGGTTTGAAATGGTAGAACCCGGATTTTTCTTTGTAAATTACGGATTGGAATGATATAGTATCCATATCACTTGACTTAGGCTAGAAAATATTATGCAGACCCGTGGTTATTTTTCTGTATTTTTCTGGATACCTTTAAATAATTTAAATATTGTAATAATATTAAATTGATTTAAATCGAATTTTAAGTGATTTATTTAAAATAGAAATGATTTTTCTATGTGATAAATATAAATAAATGGAGGAATATCGATTTTTAAAAACGAAACTTAAAATTGAAATTTTGACTAAAAGAAAAGATGGAAACTTAAGAAATGAAAATTTAGTTTTAAAAATGGTGGAAAAATGGAGTTTAAGTTTAAATGTTGAAATGGATGTAATAAGCGAATTTGTAAGTTTTGGTTTTTAATGTGTAAAAAAATTTCTCTTAAAAATAAATTTGTTAAAGGATTTAAATGAACATTTTAATGTATGATTTTATAAGTTCTAAACTAGGTAGAATCTGTAGCACTTGTTAAGTGCTGTGGTTATATAAGTGAACCAAAAGACTAAAATGAACTAAGGCTGTGATAGTACTTGGTAAGTGCTGTTGTAGCAGAAACTAAAATTGAATCTGAACTAATAAAAGGGCTACTGTAGCACTTGTTAAGGACTGCAGTAGGCGGAAATATAATTTTGTTTAAAACTGAACTATTATAGCAGTTTATAAATGTTGTTTTGCTGAATAAAATGTTTTCAAATATAACCTATAGCAGTTGTTTTTAAATGCTGTGAAATGATGAAATTTTAATAATTAGGGTTTTTGACTTAGTAAACGAACTCAGAATGGTTTGAAACTTTGGAAATTTGAATACTTGATTTGAAAATATAATAATTACACTTTTAAAAGGTTTAAATGAATTATTTGATTGGAATATAAACTAGTTAAAAGGTGACTTGAAATGATAATAAATGAAGTATACCTTAAATTTAAAAGGTATTTAAAGAAATATTTAGATTTGAACTCAAATGATATTTGATATATTAAAATGATTTGAAATGAAGTTTTGGAAAGATATGATATTTTGATATATTGAAATGATTTAAAATGAAGTTTTGAATTGATATGATATTTTAAAAAATATGGAAATGGTTTAGAATTGATTTAATCTTTATTTTGATAAAGATTTGGATTTGAAATGATATTCTATTTTGAAGTATAAACTGTTTTAAAACTTATAACCACGGGTTATAATAACGTTGGGTTGTTAAAGAGACCGGGATCGGATATGGACATACTCTCTGTCTTACCGAAAACCACTTTGGCAACCGTGTACGCGGTGGAGATTCCAGAATGAAGTAGGATGGTGGCGACGTTCTTAAGGTATGTTACGTGGACCCAACTCCCGTGAGTTGGCATAAGGTGGCTAAAACAGGAGCGATCTCGGACCAGTGAGGTAGCACCTCTTCTCGGACACATTTCTTCGATATTATACTCTTACTTGTGATTTGACTAGATGGCCATCCTCCGATTTGGGAATGTTGTTCGAGGTGGAACGGTAGTGGCTGCTATGCGTATCCATCAGTCCGTGTGCGTAATTGGTATATCTACCCTGGCATTTCCTAGTTGTGCCGTGTCACCTACCATATCGAGCTTTACTACGATTATGATTTTAAGATCCGACCGCGTTAAGGTTCTCCATCCCCTTAACGCTATTTTCCGATATGATTATACTTTACTTATTTAGACACTATTATAATAGCGAATATTGCTACATAGTAGATAGTTTAACGGATCCTTAGAGGATGGGCGGTCCCAAGCATCTTCTAAGTTACTTGTACCTTTACTACAGTTCACTTGAGTTGGTTTACATTGTATAAGTATGTATATCCTGACTCGAGTGTTTTGTGTTTTGCTTTACGCTCGGGTCATCCTGAGTTATTCACAGATTTGGATTCCACTTTCTGGAGATTTAAATCGCTGGAGATTATCTGCTTGTCTTGTCCTATCTATTTCAGTTCTGTTGTTCTACTCAGCTTGTACCTGGTCGTTGTATTTAGACTTCTGTTGTACTCTATTTTTTTTCTGTTGTATCTTATGTAACTTTGTTATATTTATATAGTAGCTTCATGAACTACTATTTCTTTTACTTCCGCTGCATTATTTTACTCTGTGTCTGTGATCTGTGCCTATATTTATTTACTGTATATTCTGAGATTTGCCAAATTTTAATTACAACGCGGTATTTTGAGCAATTCAAAAATATCGGGTCGTTACAATTAACAAAATAAATCAATATAAAACAACAATCACTTGCAACCACATCATACAATCATCATATGAAATTAATATAGTCAACCATTCATCCATAGTAAGCAAAACAAATGGTTTGTTCGGGTTCGGAAACTTTTAATCACATAGAATGACAAATAACTACTAAGTATACCATTTACTCAACAGTCTTAGATAAACTCAATAGATTATTCATACATCTTAAACAATTAGAAGTATCCTATCGCAAACAACCCATAAACCAAAACAAACAATAATTTACAATGTACTTGAGTTATTCTTATTAAATTTCTTTCACAACATTTACAGTTTTTATTTTCTTTTCACACAAGGATTATTTCTTTAACTTACATTTATTTCTTACAAAATTTTTCTTCCATTCATTCATTCATTCAGTGTTTATTTCATTTATTTTCCTTTATTACTTACAAAAATTCATTTTCATTTATTCATATCATGTCAATTTCTTTTTATTGCATTACATTCATTCATTCATTTACTTTAATTATAAATAGTTTCAATATTAACTTAAGTTCAAAATCCTTTACTTACAGTACTCATTTTCTATTTCATTTAATTAGTAGTATAACAATTTTAACTCAAGTTTATAACTATTTTCATATCAAATTTCTTATTTATAAGAGTAAATTTCATTGAACACTTCCATTACATAAGTTTTACTTGTAAAAATTTCCATTACATATTCTTTTAACATTTCAACTTTTTATAATTGGTAAGTTATATATATATATATATATATATATGTCTTTAAGAATGCAATTGAAAGTTACACAAGTTTGACTTACTTACTCTAATTAACTTAAGGTTCAATAGTTATCATTTCTTATTTTCATATTCTTTTCGTTATCATTTCTTATTTTCATATTCTTTTCGTTATCAGTTATAACTTAGCATATAATTTCTTATTTTCATTTAGAATTTTCAATTATTAAATAGTTAAAATTTTATTCCATTTCAATAATTGAAATATCTAATTCATAGAAATTTAAGAACTAATTGCCGGTTCCATTTCAAATCATTTAAAATAACATATATATATATATATACACACACACTCATAACTTTTATCTAATCATATTTAAACTTAAAATTTTTATTTGTTTATCAAGATAGATTTGTAGTAAAACTACTACAATGTCCTTCCCACTTTGAAACTCAAAAATGAACGTCGATGATGCATGCACTCATCACCGAAATTATTTTCCAACGACATAGAGGGGAGTACATAACTTATTTCTTTCCAAAATTTCTTTAAAACAATTATTTCAAATTATATTAAAATATTTATATCAGAAAATATTTCTTATAATATTATTATTGTATTCCAAAATCATTCGAAAGAAAGTTTTAAAAAATCCCGGAATTTAAGTTCTAAACTTTCCAATTTATATTTATTTTATTTACAAATTTTATTTCCAACCTATATTCATAAATTTCACTACCTAACAACCAATATATTACAACCAAATATATAATTTATAAATCATTATTTTATATATAAAAATATACAATAGGCAAAATTATTTCATTTACCTATATTTCAAAAAAATTATTGTGTCGGTCTGTCATATTAAGTGTTTATAAATCCCTATCGATGTCATAGCGTCCTATGCACCAACCAGAATTTATAAATACAAAACGGGACAAATTAGCACAATATAAAAAACCCTTTTATAACACTAACAAATACGCTCTCTCATATATATACTCTCAATGACTCATTCTAGGGTATTACTACACTATCAAATATGAGTCTGACCCCACAAAGCTAAGGTTATCGCTAAACCGAAGCTCTGATACCAACTGTAACATCCCGCCTTTTTGGACATTTTAAGCAGACACACGTGCCAACTCAAACCATACAGACGGGCGGAATATTATGGGGTAAATAATAAAAAAATAGAGAAAGAGAAAACAAAACAGAATCTCGCAGCGGAATGAAAAAATATAATAATCAAATAACAGTTCATGAAGCTGTATAAAAAAAATTTGATTATACTTATACAATACGAAATCAGAGTTACACATATCAGAGATAAACAAATAATGCAGCGGAACAGTATGAATGCAGTGGAATAAATATAGTAAATAATAGTAGTACAAATCTTCGTCTTCGTCCTTCAGAAATAAGGTCTTCAAATCCTGAAATGCTCAGGCTGACCCGAGCGAATTGAAATGACAAAACACTCGAATCAGAACTAAAAGATCTTATGTGAGTTAAATCACGGTAAATAACTATGAGTGGAACAACGTCAGAGATGTTTACGGGGTTTGACATCTCCTATCCAGTGTCTAATGTGAGTGCAGTAACTTAAGAGATGTTCGGGATTCACATCTCCTAAGAATCCGTTAAATTATCTACTATGTAGTACAATACGCTATTATAATATGTCTACAGTAAGATAAACTATTAAAATAGCGATAAGGCGTTACATTTTCCCCCTTAACACATTTTTATATATTCCCACAGTCTATACAGTACCGTAATCCCGCCCATACTGGACGCCGTCGGAGGGCACTCCATAGGTATGGTACAAAACAAACTCATAGTGGTCTCGATAGGGTAGGTGACACGGCACAACTAGGCAATGCCAGGGTAGATATACCAATTACACTTCCGGACTGGTGGTAACGCATAGCAGCTACTACCGGCCACCTCGGAACACACTCCCAAATCAAAAATCGAGGGTGGCCACCAAATAATCACAAAGTCAGAATATAGTATCAAAGGAGTGTGCCCGATCGGAGGAATGACCTCACTTGGCCCGTCGATTGCTCCTGTTTTAGCCACCTTAAGCTAACTCATGGGAGTCAGGCCCACGTATATACCTCATATAGGATCGTCGCCAGCCATCTTACTTCATTCTGGAATCTCCACCACGTACACAGTTGTCAAAGTGGTTTTCGGTATTGGCAGAGAGTATGACAATATCCGATCCCGGTCTCTTTAACAACTAATCGCTTATTACACACCGTATGGTTCTTTTACATTTCCAAAATCATTTCATAATTGGTATCAAAATATCATATTCAATTCAAATCATATCATTTTCAAAATCATTACTTACTTTCGAAATCATATTCACCTTTGAAATCATATCACATTTGAAATCATAGTTCGAAATTATATTTCCTTTCAAAAGTTCGACTCCACTTCGACTCCGTCTCTAAGCCACTGTTCGACTCGCTCCACATCCTTCAGAAAACAACAGTTCGACTCCACCGATACGAAACCATAGTTCATATCGATCACCTTCAACTCCGTCTCCTATGTAGTTCGTATCCATCATGGATCTTCTGGTCGAATCCATCGTGTTGCCATATTTGAATCAATCGACCAGAGTTGAGTTTCTATCGATACGAACAAGGCAAGGTCCAAGAGTGACTCGATCAAAGGCGGAGTGATCCAAAGGTTCAAACGCCACGTCATCGAATCGAGCAGCAACTCGAACAAGACCGAGTCGAACAGCGATGCGAACGAGAGCGAGTCGAACAAGAGCGAGTCGAAATAAGGGAGTCGAACGAAACAGCCAACCGAGAATCCCATTTCGTATCGATCGTATCTCCTAATCTACAAGTCCAAATGCTATGAAATTTTCACACAAGACTACGTGCATGCTGATGAATGTCCACGCCAAATTTCGACTCCATCGGATGGAATCTTGATCGATACGAAATCCGTTCGTATCGATCACGGATCGGACTGAAACTTCACGGGCTTGGGCGTGTGGTCCTGGTCACGTGCCAGAGAGGGTCTCCTGAGATCTGAGCGAAATACCAGCCTCCTACACCTATAAATAGGCCCCTAAAGCCAACAGAAAAGGGGGTTCTTCTTCTTTTTTTGAGATCTCCAACGCCCAGACTCTACCGGATCCAGATCTGAACTCCATTGATGCTGCTACCAACGAATTTCACTGCTGTGAATCATAATTCTCTGCTGTAATTCATTGAATTCACATGTAATCTTCAAAGAAAGATCAATAAAGCAAACTACTTCATAGTGGATGTAGGCAATACACCGAACCACTCTAAATTCTTGTGTCTCCCTGCATGTTAATTATTTTCATATCCGAGATTTAGAGTTTTTGTTAGATAATTCCTCTTTTTCCATTTAATTTCTTCACTTTATCTCTTCAAAAACTTCCGAAGAGTGTTGTGCCCAATTTTGGTACAAACACTTTGGTGCTTTCACTGAGAGAACCCAATTTTTCTCCTACTCTTTGGATCTCCTATCTATATCGGATTGCATAAATCCAAGAAGAAGATCCAGATCTATAACTTTGAAGCCCTTCCATTCTATTCAGATCTGCATCAGATCTAGGAAAGGACTTTCATCAATTCACCATGGTAAGTACACGAACTACCTCTACAACTGCTGATCAGGGAGGACGGGACATGCAGAATCCCGTGCAATTGCCTCCATCCAACCAAGATGCCGCCGGACCTTTAGATCCAGCAGGCCCAGTTACCAGACAAGAGTTTCAGATGTTGCTTCAAGAGTTGACCTAGAGTCGCCAACAGCTAACTGAACAACTACGCTCCAAAATAGAGTTGTCCAACCAGCTAAATCGCCAAAGGCGCAGAAGATCCAGAAGAGACCAAGGTTCCTATTCTTCCACAGAGAGTTCAGCTTCATCTGGTGGTCATCACCGATCCACACGCCCACGATTGGATGTAAGCTACACCCAGAACACAAGGCACCAACCTGCTTCGAATCTTGGACAACCCAGAACTGGACCATCCACTAGTCAGCATACCGGACCTTCATCCCGAGGCGGTGCTGCTCCTTATCATGTCACAGGCAACATTGCTACTACCGCCACTACCAAACATGGGGTTGCTGCTAAAAACCAAGCTGATCCTCGACATAACCAACGAGAGCAGACTCCTGAGCCTTATGTCCCTGAGGATGTTGAACCAAGGAGGCAAGGCACGGACCATTGACCGCGTCCGGTCTAGACTCGCGCTGTGGAACCCGACCACACCTTGGCACAACATGCTCCAAGTATCCAAATGCCGGATATACCAACAATGATCCGCCAAATGATCCGTGAAAGTCAGGGTCTCTCTAATGACGACTGGGGAATCTCCCGGAGTCATACCCCTTTCACCGATGGCATATTGTATGCTGAACCACCTCGGCGCTTCAGGGTGCCAACTTTGCCGGTTTATGAAGGGAGTTCCGATCCCAATCAACACATCCTGAAGTATGAATGGCTAATGAATGCTGCGAGAGCTGATGACGCAGTAAAGTGCCGTAGTTTCCCTATTTCCCTGGGAGGCATTGCAACCATGTGTTTTACTCGTTTGCCACCACGATCCATCTCTATCTTTGACCAGATGCCCACCAAGTTTTATGAACAATTCTGTATGCACGTGGCGAGGCCTAAAGACGTTAACACTCTGTCTAGTATTACACAAGCTCCCGGAGAAACAATTAGGCGTTACTTGAAGCGATTCCATGCTGCGTGTGCAGAAATAAGCAATCCCAATGATAACTCTATCCTGATGGCATTGACTAAGGGAATTGACGCTGATTCCGAGTTCGAAAATTGGTTAGCTGGAAAACCACCTGCGTCATTGGACCGTTTCTATTCCAAGGCAGCCCAATTCTTGAGAAGGGAGGATGCGAAACAGTCTAGGAAGCAGGATAACGCAGGACCCAACATCGAAGGGATCTAGAGTAACATCGCTGTTAAACAGTCCGGAGATAGTTCTGGAAAAGTTCAGTTGAACGTACAAAATAAACAGAGTCAGCAGAGGGACAATGGAAATCAAAGCAAAAAATGCGATCAAAATCGTGGTCCACGGCGTAGAGCTTCCATGTACGATAATTACACTCCATTGAACACGTCGTTGGAAAATGTGTATTTGCAGACCCGCAATACCATGCAATACAAGAAACCTGCTCCGAAACCACCAACTGAAAGACAAATCCAAACAGGGAAATTTTGCAGATTCCATGAGAGTTATGGCCACAACACCAATGAGTGTCGTCACTTACAAGACCTCATTGAAAAACTGATACATGAACGGAATTGGATCAGTACGTGTGGGCCCCGTAGTCTGGTGGTGCAGGCCCATCAAATCAGAATCGTGCTCCGAATCAGGAAAGACAGGAAGATCCCGCTCGGACAGGCGGGAGGTTGGTTATCAATACAATAAGTGGTGGTCCTCACCCAGTAGATCGAAGCTGGAAGGAAATGGAGTCGTATGCCAGCTCTATCAGGCATGCGAACTTCGAGTGTTGTAGTAACTTTGATGAAGGGGATCCGACCAAGCAATAGAAGACGATGACAGATGACATCGTGTTCAGGAACAGGGACGCTGATAAAGTCGAAGCCCCCACTATCGATCCACTGGTCATCTCAGCTCAAGTAGGTCCCGCTTGGATGAAGATGATCTTAGTTGACAGTGGAAGTTCTATGAATATTTTGTTTAAGCGAGCCTATGATCAAATGAGAATGGAAGCCATAGACTTGAAACCTTGTCAATCCCGAATCCACGGCTTGAACGGAAGTGCTACTATACCCACTGGAATGGTGGAACTGCCAGTAGAGTTGGGAGTTGGAGAACGTCGAAGAGTACGGATGTTACAGTTCATTGTTCTGGACATAGACTCCCCTTACAATGCTTTCTTGGGCCGACCGGCCCTCGCTGAATTTAGGGCAGCCATCGCTCCGTGGTGTTTGACTTTAAAGTTTCCCACTGATCGTGGAGTAGGAATCATTCAGGGAGATCAGGCTGCTGCCAGAGCATGTTATGTTGCTGAGCTACGGGAAGCACAGCGAAAGGAGAAAGGAAAGTGCATGGAGGAATCTCTCTGCGTCCGTTTTGCCGATAATTGACAATTAACGCTCGGGCCTAGGCCCGGGCACCCCAGCCAATTCCTCAAGGATCTTGACCCGAGAGAAACTGAAGACGAAGGAGAATCTAAAGAAAGTCAAGCATCCCCGGCCGAACTGACGATTGATGTCCCAATTGACGATGACGATGATTCAAAAATGATAAAGATTGGGTCTCAGCTAAGCCAGCAAACTCAAGAGGAATTGGTTGAATTTCTACGAGCGAATCTTGACGTATTTGCCTGGACGCATTCTGACATGTGTGGGATCTCGCCGGACATCGCGAGCCACACCCTGAACATTGACCCGCGGCATGTCCCGGTCAAATAGAAAAGGCATGGTATGGATCCAGAGAGATCTGTCGCCCTTAAAGAAGAAGTAGAAAAGCTTAAAGCGAACGGGTTTATTTGAGATGCGCTATATCCTGAATGGGTGTCGAATCCCGTGCTCGTCCGAAAGCCGAACGGAAAGTGGAGAACATGTGTCGATTATTCCGATCTGAATAAAGCATGTCCCAAAGACAGTTTCCCGCTTCCCAGAATTGATCAGCTAGTAGATTCGACAGCTGGGCATGAACTCTTATCCTTCATGGACGCGTATTCTAGCTACAATCAGATACCGATGCATTTACCCGATCAAGAACATACCAGCTTCATAACCAATCTGGGACTTTACTATTACAAGGTTATGCCATTCGGACTCAAGAATGCCGGGGATACTTATCAATGATTGGTCAATCGGATGTTTGCCAATCAAATCGAGAAAACAATGGAAGTATATGTAGACGACATGCTTGTGAAGTCATGACTCTCCACTGACTATGTTAAAGACCTGGAAACTATGTTCAACATACTTCAAGAATACAAAATGAAGCTAAATCCACTGAAATGTCATTTTGGAGTTGCATCCGGAAAATTCCTTGGGTTCATCGTCAACGCTCGAGGGATCGAAGCTAATCCTGAAAAGATCTGGGCTATCAGAAATCTCGAAACTCCGAAAACTATAAAGCAAGTCCAGAGCCTCAATGGGAAAGTAGCAGCATTGAGCAGGTTCATTTCAAAGTCCACTGACAAATGCATTCCCTTCTTCGATCTAATCCGAAAAGGAAAACGAAACTTTGAATGGACCACGGAGTGTGAAGGCGCTTTTCAAGCACTAGTTCAACATCTATCCACACCACCTATTATGTCAAAGCCTATTGATCATGAGAAGTTGTACGTATATTTGGTGATATCAGAAAACGCTATCAACGCTGCCTTGACTCGAGAAGAAGACAGGATATAGAAGCCGGTGTACTACGTCAGCAAGCGATTGACTGGAGCTGAAAGGAATTATCCGAAATTAGAGAAGTTGGCTTATTGCCTTGTTATTGCATCAAGAAAACTCCGACCGTATTTTCAAGCACATCCCATTATTGTGTACACCGACCAGTCGTTACGACAGGTCCTTTCGCGGCCTGAGACATCTGGTAGGTTACTCAAGTGGAACATTGAACTGAGCCAGTTTGACAATACTTACACTCCAAGATGGGCCATACAAGGACAAGTTCTAGCCGATTTCATAGCTGAATTTACCATTTCAGAGGACTTTCCCAAAACCAGTGAACCCCCGGAATACGTCTGGAAGCTTTATACCGACGGTGCATCAAACGACTGGTATTCAGGCGCTGGTGTTGTACTTGAAACTCCCGAAGGCCGATCCATATGTTATGCTTTGAAGTTCGATTTTCATGCGACTAACAATGAAGCTGAATATGAAGCCCTCTTAGCTGGCTTGAAACTTGCTAGGGATTTGAGAATTATCGCAGTGGAAATTTATTACGATTCACAATTAGTTGTGTGTCAAGTACGGGGAGAGTATCAAGCAAGAGATCGAAGGTTGGCTGCTTACTTAGCTCGAGTTCAGGAAGCACTAAATCAGTTTGATTGCTACGCCATTTATTGTATACCTCAAGAACGCAACCAAAAAGCCGATTCATTGGCAAAGCTAGCCAGCACTAGCGAAGCTCAGCAAATGGGACTCGTCCCCATAGAAGTGTTATCCTCCCCGAGCATTGACCGGGCAGAAATAGACTGGGTAAGCGAAACCGTCCTCGAAAAGGATTCATGGATGACTCCACTCACAAATTACATTGAGCACGGAACCCTGCCGGAGCGCAGGAGTGAAAAGAGACAAGTCCTTCGAAAGGCCTCACGATTTACCATCCAGAATGGAATCATGTACAGAAGAGGGTACTCAGTTCCTCTACTCCGGTGTGTCGCTCACGATGAAATTAAACGAGTATTGCACGATGTGCACGAGGAAGAATGTGGCGATCACACCGGGGGGCAAGCACTTGCCAAGAAAATACTTCGATACGGATATTACTGGCCGACCGTGAATCGCGATGCGTCGGATTATGCAAAGAAATGCGATAGGTGCTAGAAATATGCCCGAATTCCTAGAGCTCCTCCTACCGAGATAACGCAAATGGTCAGCCCATGGCCGTTTGCAATGTGGGGCATCGACATCATTGGTGCTCTACCTTTGGTAAAAGGTGGTGTGAAATACGCCATCGTCGCAGTTGATTACTTTACAAAGTGGGCCGAAGCTCTTGCTACCATAACAACGAAGAAAGTAATCAACTTTGTAGTTTGCAACATCATCTGTCGATTCGGTCTCCCACACACCATTATTACGGACAACGGAACCCAATTCGACAGTGCTGAATTTAAAGATTTCTGCAAACAATTTCACATCCAAAAGAAATTCTCTACGGCTGCACACCCTCAGGCAAACGGACAGGTCGAAGAAGTTAACAAAGTTATTAAATCCATTCTGAAAAAACGACTGGAAAAGGTCGGGGGCAAGTGGGTCGATGAACTTCCTATGGCTTTATGGGCTTACCGAACAACCCACAAGACCGCGACCGGCCACACTCCATTCTCTCTCTCTTATGGTTCAGAAGCCATTATTCCGGTGGAGCTAGAAGTACCTTCTCATCGTGTGACATACTATGATCCAAAGACAAATGCTATATTACTAGCTGAATCTCTGGATCTACTAGATGAGAAGCGCGAAGAAGCTGATCTGAGGGCAGTGGCGCATCGAAGTCGAGTCGCCCGATTGTACAACGCCAAGGTCCGCCCGTGAACCTTTGAACTAGGTGATCTCGTCCTGAAAAGAATTTACTCGGTTCCTTCGCATATGAAACCGACATGGGAAGGACCGTATGTTATTGAACGAAGGCTCAGAGATGGCACATTCAAATTATCGACCGTCAACGGTCTTACTCTGCCAAGAGCCTGGAACAGCGAAAGTCTTCGCCGCTACTACACATAATAGGCTATGTTTATCCATTTAGTTTATTTTCCATTTTGCAATTTGTTTCTGCATTTCGAAATTAGAACTTGTAATAAGGCAACTGACTTTGCCATATTTTCTTATTTCAGCAATAAAATGCAATCTCTTCGAGCCAGAGCTGTGATTTACTTGAAATGCTCCATATGATCATCACTATGCATGGAGAGCTAAGTTTCACCATACGGTGGAATTTATTCAAATAGAGAGTGTCTGTGATGCAACCGGTCACTCGCTAAGCGAAACCCGAGCTCGGGGACAAGCCATCTCATCAAAGTCAAAAAAGGATTGATACACGACGATCCTTCGTTCAACTTCGGATTCCCAAAGTGCGAAACGGAGCATAAACAACCAACTCCGAACTCCCAGAGTGTGAGTCGGAGTATAAACATCAACTCCTGATTCCCAGAGTGCGAACTGGAGTATTAAAATACATCTACGAGGAGGGTGGATTCGTCCGCCCAACGACTTCGTCCGTATCCGCACCAATTTTGAGGAGGGTGGACCCGTCCATCTAACGACCTCACTTGTTAACTCAGGGTGGATGTGACCCGACCATCCATGATCCTGATTCAAATCCGAACTCCCAGAGCGCGAGTCGGAGTATAAACATCGACTCCAAATTCCAAGAGAGCGAATTGGAGTATAAACGACAACTTCGAACTCCCAAAGTGCGAGTCGGAGTATAAACATCAACTCCAAATTCCCAGAGCGTGAATTGGAGTATAAACATCAAATCCGAATTCCCAGAGCGTGAACCGGAGTATAAACATCCACTCCAAATTCCCAGAGCGCGAATTGGAATATAAACATCAACTCCAAATTCTCAGAGCGCGAATTGGAGTATAAACGACAACTCCGAACTCCTAGAGTGCGAGTCGAAGTATAAACATCAACTCCAAATTCCCAGAGCGTGAATTGGAGTATAAACATCAACTCCGAGTTCCCAGAGTGCGAAGCGGAGTATAAACATCAACTACAAATTCCCAGAGCGTGAATTGGAGTATAAACATCAACTCCGAACTCTCGGAGTGCGAGTCGGAGTATAAACATCAACTCCAAATTCCCAGAGCGCGAATTGGAGTATAAACATCAACTCCGGATTCCCAGAGTGCGAAACGGAGTATAAACATCAACTCTGGATTCCCAGAGTGTGAAATGGAGTATAATCAACAACTTCGAGCTCCCAGAGTGAGAGTCGGAGTATGAACATCAACTTCAAGCTCCCGGAGCGCGAATTGAAGTACAAATACCAACTCCGAACTCCCAGAGTACGAGTCGGAGTATAAATGTCGATTCCAAGTCCCCAGAGCGTGGACGTATGTTTTAAACTCAAGCCAGTGTGACGAACCGCCGATAAACAAATGAGAATCCGTGGAGTGCGGATATGATCATCGGCAATCAAACAAGCATGGATGAATTACTCAATCTCCGCTTGATTCAAACATCCGTTCATTGGCACTAGACTCAACATGTTATAAGCGAGATTCAATCGCTGGCCGATGCTCCACAACTCATCCCCGAGACTGGGGGGCAGGACTTAAGCATCAACCACCGATTGAAGCGCTGCGACATCAAAATTCAACTCGCTCCCTGGTCACAAACCATGTCCACAGTTTTCGAACTTGGCGAACAAAAACAAACTTGATTCAAAAGCTGAAACTTCACAAGTGCGCTTCAGATATTGAGACACTTAGGCAAATACACAATGACAGAAAAGAAGCCAAAAAAGAAAAGTTTCATTTCTATTGTTTGTAAAAAGAGTTCGTATACAAGTTTGTTCCAAAAAATTCCTACTAGCAGGGGCCGAACCCGCATCTATACACAGCCAACAAAATGAAAGTCAAAATACACCGAGCGAGCGTGTCTAATCTTTCTTCTTCTGCGGCTTCCTTTTCGGTGCAGGCCCGTTGGAGCCACCACTATCCTTCCTCTTTGAGCCTTTGCCTTTCGGTGGCTGGTCTCCAGGTGGGAGCATGATATCAACGTCCTCGGAACTCGAGTGGATAGGAATGCTGCCTGCCGGCGGAGTTGGAGGGATAGGATCAGATGTGGAAGATGGAATGGTCGCACCAGTGTCAGAAAATGTGCCACCAGGCGATATCATTCTGAGCAGAGCTGGACCGGGTGCCGCCATCCCACCTCCAAAACTGCCGCCATGTGCTGCTGCATCCATTTCGGCGGCAATTTGTGCCAAGATTTCCTCTTCATTACCCGCTCGAGCCTCGCTGAGAGCGTCAGTAGTGGGCATCGATGAGCTTGTAGCAGGAGCGCCTCCACCCATGACGAATGACAAGTTGGCAAGAGGGTCGCCATGACGGCGAAAGAGTTCTTCCATCAACTGCTCATCGAACACAAGCGTGCTTCCCTGCATGTCGTCAAGAGACGCAGCGGTCGTCACGACGGTTGATTCGGTAACGATAACCCCCTGCGTATGATATGATTCTTGAGTAGCAGGAGGCATGGCCGGTGCAGCATCGATCATTGGACAAAAAATAAGAGAACTGTTAGAATCTGATTCAGATAAAGATTCCGACCTAAGGCAGATATGTGGAATGTTCAGAATACCTTCCTCAGTTTGACTTGTTGGCGGCAGAACGGTTTCAGTCACTTGCGCTGTGGTCAGAGACATCTGCGGCTGATCCGGATTGTAAGCAGGAACAGCTTGGGGATCGACCGCAGACGAGGATTCGGGCTGGGTTGACACTGGAATATCAGGACTCTCCTCATGATGTTCAACCCCTGAACCCTCTCCTATTTCAAAATGCTGGGAGCCACCGAGTCTTTCCTTCTCATGCAGAATCATTAACTCATGAAGAATCTTCCTTTCATCTTCATTCAGAATGCGATTCTCGAGTTCAAATTCATCCACAAACTCACCTGGATGCGCCTCCTTCTCTTCCTCAACCAGTCGGCCCTAAACGTTGTAAAGATGCGTCGGAAAATCATCGAGCCAGGCTAGACTCCTGTGCCTCAGCACATTAGCGTTGTAAACAATAAGAAGGTCTTCGATGTCAGCCTCTAGCCTGGACTCAGCCAACTTCACTTTCTCCTCGACCTCATTCTCCACCTTGTGAACTTTAGCCACACCTGCATCCCGTTCACCCCTAAGCAGAACAGCCTGCTCGCACGCCTCCTGGGCTGCGTTATTTGCATCATCCTTTTCCTTAGCCATGTTGGAAAATTTAGCTTTTAGCTCATTGAATTCCTTGACCGCCGCATCCCGCTCGGCAGTGACTGTGGTATTCCGGTGGCCCATCTCCTCCACCAAGGCAACATGTGTCAGCCTCAACCTCTCCATGGCCACATTCGCTTCATCAGCTTTTTTGGTGGCCGCAATTTCAGATTTCCAAGAAGACTCGACCTCAGCAGTGAGCACTTGAATGATCCGGTCCCTTTGAGCAAGATCGGACTCCATTTTCTCAAGTGCTTTGGCTCGCTCAAAGGCCACCTTAGAAGCTTTCTCTACAGCCTTTACCCACTCTCTGTACTGGGTGTAAATGTCATGAATGTATTCATGCATCGTGTTTTCCACTCCAGATGGAATTCTCTTTAAGTGTGGAGGGAAGACATAGCCATCGAAGCAAATATTCGGAAAATCCTTCCTCATCTGAGCCAATTTAAGGGCCCCTTCTCCTGTAGGCTCAGTGGGGACCTGCTCTGCAATTATGGAAGTCGTGGTCTCGACTCTCTGAAGATGAGTCTCAGATCTAGAAGTATGGGAAGATGGCCTGTGATGAGAAGGCTCTAGAGGGTGTGGAACAATAATAGAGGGTGGAGATGGAAGTCTAGGAGGAGGAGAGCGCGATCTAGACCGATGTCCGTATTCTCTATCCCTATCACGCTCGTACCTATCTTGGTTAGAGTACTCGCGATCGCGATCTCTATCCGAGTCCCTCCTGCGGGAATCATAATAAGAAGAAGCCTTTCGGGCCGAGCGGAGATTCTCGAGCATCGATCCTTCCCCAAACATAGTACCTGAAAATGAGAGACGAAGGAAAAGTTAGCGATTTCCCAAGTTGGATGATTTACAGTTATGAATCGTGTAGTGCAGTGTAGTGTATGTATGTGCAACCCCCCGACCAACTGGAAATGTCAACCGCACTTGTAGCAAGCGACCCACTCAGCTCAAGAGCATTGTCAAGCTCCTCCATCCCGGTGTCGTGTTGAAACGACACATAATCTGGAATCGAAATATCAGCAAGCCCTTCAAAAGGATGCTCTAGTTGCGGGGGAGGAGCCTCTGAAATTCTAATCCCCTGAACAGGCAAGGACATAACAACAGATTTTAATCTCTCGGATTTAGAACGCTTGTGAGCAGCAGCCTTGCCTTTTCTCCTTCCTCCTGAATCTTGAAAATCGGAAGAAGGCCCGGCTGGGAGCTCTGTATCGGTAGGCGTTCTCTCCGGATCAACTTCTTCGGTTATCACGACTGCGGGTACTTTGCGCTTCACCCGTTTCTTTGAGACTACTCTAAGTGTCCCTTCCAGCCGTATGCTCTGCCTCCGTTCTATCAGCCCGACAGACCTCAAATTTCTGTCGGTAAGAACCAAGTCAATATGCCTCTCTTCGCCCGAAAACGCTTGGAGGATCCGAACTAGCTCTCTGAAGTATGCACCGTCAGGTCGAGAGATTGCAGCTATAAAAGAGGAGAAGTGTATCAGTTTTAAAATCGGTTATTATTATCTCGATAATTCAAGAGAAAGATTGCAACGCTTACGTCTATCCAACCACCGCCTAGCAAATCCAGGGGGGCACCGAACGTAGAACCATTCGGTCTTGAAATAACTTAGCCTTCCCTAAGAGCCCATTACAATATGGCAGTTCCTGACCGCTTCCAAGAAGGTGAAAGAAGGACTGTCTCCACGGCTCTTCACATTAAATAGATATCTAATCTCGATCGGCATTGGTGGTCGAAAGAGAATCTCCATAAACAACATAAAAGTACTGTTCAACAGAGCATACCCATTAGGGTGTAGCTGGGATGGTGCTATTCCAAGAAATGATAACATCTCCCTTATATATTGGTTGAAAGGAGGAAGTGTTCCCGCCGTACAGGCATGACGGTTAAAAGCAGTAAACCCCTCCGGGGGATCATGCGGCCTGTCATTTGGCCCAAGCAGTAGCACGTCATCAAGCGACAAGTTGTGCCTTAGACAAATCCGTCCCAGCATATCTTCGGAGATACCGGACGGCACAGCATCTTGTGGACGACAGATGAACCGGGCACCTAGACGCTCGTCCGGAGCTGGCTCTATAACTTCGGCTTCAATAACCGGTATTTCGATGGTTGGAGGAATTGAACTCGGGAGTTCCTGCTGTTGAGAACTTGAAGGTTCCATGACAAGCTAACTTATGAAAATCCATTGTTAAATAGACAATAACGCTTGTGCATCCCCTAGTGTAAAGTGTGTGAGTGTGTTGTGCTGTGCGGTACTGTATATCAGTTAAGAAGTTCTACAGAATCGGAAAAAGCATTTAAACGACGATACTTCGGAATTCGGTCGGAAGGACCGTCACCGCTGACCGTCACAACCGGGCCATCCAGTTATTAGCAATCGGTCCGAGTTAAAGTCTGTCAAAATTTTATTAGAGTTGCAGTTCCATCGACGAGCTTCGAAGGGAAATCAAATATGCAGTTCAACGGTCAAGTCTAGTTATGCAAGTTTGAAGCTCGTCGGAATCAGTTGTTCAAGTGTGCAAGGAATTACAAATTCTTTAACATTCAAATTCGTATCGGTCACAAGAGCCTTGTTTGCATCGATAAATCATGTTCATCCATGCGCAAATTCGACTAGGTCTTGAAACTGGAGATTTCGTTCACCCATGTGCGAGTTCGACTCGGTCTAAAGACTGCATATTTCGAATCGATCCAGAGTGTTCATTTCGCATCCATAGATTAAGTTGTCTTCATATCGGTACCGGCCGTCTAATTCGAATCGATCGAAAACCCTGGGTTTCGACTCCATCAGACACAACCCTTTGTATCGATCAACCTGCTCAAGACACTCATCGATACTGATCGACTTGATGCCATGGCTTAGCCATTGATCGATACGAAGGCCTCCATCTCATCATCTCGAAACCCTGACTCCCGATCGATGCGAAAGCGATACGAAATAATCATTTTATCTCCACACTCCTTCTTCCCCAGACCGATTCGAACAACATCTTTCTCCACCTTCGACCTCGCACAAGACCTACTTCCTCGAACAACGATCAGGCGCGAAGTTCAAATGGAATGGCATAAGAATCCGATCCTCATTATTTTAGGGCTGATGTTATTCGATTGATTACCTTATGTTCGATAACTAGTTTAAGGGATTGAAGGATTGGAGTCGAGCAGTTTTTCCTCTTTTAAGTCTTTTGAGCGATACAAAGACAATGCGCCAGAATAGAAAAGTGAAAAAATGGTTAAGTACGGAGTATTTATATGGACTCGAGAACAAAGGTAAAAAACGATTCGCCTCCCCAGTGAGTTCAACTGGCTATGAAGTGTCACCACAAGATCGAGTCGAACAAGCAGTTCGAATCCATCATCGAGTCGAACAAGCGCTTCGTGTCCATCATCGAGTCGAACAAGTGCCTCGTATCCATCGAACCCTGCGTCCATCGATACGAAATCCTTGTTCGCATCAATAGTTTCCAATTCCTTCCCCAGTGCATCAATACGAACAGTCAGTTCGAATCCATCGAATCACGGCTCTCAAAAGCCAACTCCATCGATACAAATTGACTGATCGTATCGAATGACTCCAAATCAATCGATTCGAAGTGCATCGCAGGGGTTGTTTAGAAGGCATTGAACTCTATCGATACAAACGACCATTTTGTATCCATCAATGCAACGAATACTGATGCAAAAACAATGCTTTAACCTTCTACATCGATTCAGGAGAAGATCGATACGAAGGAGGATTCAAAAACAACCATCGAGCATTGTTACAACGAATTTCACGTCGGTTCAGGGGAGGATCGATACATAATTCAATATAAAATAAACTGACAACGACTCGTGAACATACGAACGTCAACGAGAGTCAGATTAACATATATGCATGTATGTCGGACTAATATTCAATATTCTAGATTTATGGGATTTGGAAACTTGTCTGATAACAATAACGACAACAAACGGCTAATCACTAGCATACAGCAATCAGTTGCAACAATACAGGATACAACAGTTGACAGTCAGCGGTTTACATTATCAAGAAAAACAGACGAAGGTTACAGCTTTCATCGGAAAGACGATAACTATTCAGAATGAAGATTGCAGCATTTCAAAGCACATCATGTTCCCACAAGACGTACTTTTGGGGAAAAAATGTTATCCCGCCATTTGGCAAGGCCATGACACCAAGAACTTGACTAGAAACCAAAGACAGTTCGTCCAAGAAAATCGGTTATACGCAGGCCCACTATGGATATCGATAAATTTTGTCCGAGTCCGGATCGAGCTTAAATTGATATGACACAACAAGTGAAGCTATGAGAGTCAATGTTCCAAATTTTGGGTCAATCCGAGTTCGTATGCTCAATTTACGATCGATGCAAAATTAGACAAAAACAGCCCCTGTTCGAATCGCTCACTTCGCATCCATCAGAAGTGACTACTTCGAATTGCTCACTTCGCATCCATCAGAAGTGACTACTTTGACTCGCTCCGTTTTGCCTCCATCAGAAGTACCTACTTCGACTCGCTCCACTTCGCATCCATCACAGAACCACTGTTCGACTCGCTCCACTTCGACCCTATCTCAAAGCCACTGTTCGACTCGCTCCACATCCTTTAGAAAACAACAGCTCGACTACACCGATACGAAACCACAGTTCGTATCGATCACCTTCGACTCCGTCTCCTATGCAGTTCGTATCCATCATGGATCTTCTGGCCGAATCCATCGTGTTGCCATATTCGAATCAATCGACCAGAGTTGAGTTTCTATCGATACGAACAAGGCAAGGTCCAAGAGCGACTCAATCAAAGGCGGAGTGATCCAAAGGTTCAAACGCCACATCATCGAATCGAGCAGCGATTCGAACAAGACCGAGTCAAACAGCGATGCGAACGAGAGCGAGTCGAACAAGAGCGAGTCGAAATAAGGGAGTCGAACGAAACAGCCAACCGAGAATCCCATTTCATATCGATCGTATCTCCTAATCTACAAGTCCAAATGCTATGAAATTTTCATAGAAGACTACGTGCATGCTGAAGAATGTCCACGCCAAATTTCGACTCCATCGGATGGAATCTTGATTGATATGAAATCCGTTCGTATCGATCACGGATCGGACTGAAACTTCACGGGCTTGGGCGCGCGGGCCTGGTCACGTGCTAGAGAGGGTCTCCCGAGATCTGAGCGAAATGCCAGCCTCCTACACCTATAAATAGACCTCCAAAGCCAACAGAAAAGGGGGTTCTTCTTCTTTTTTGGAGATCTCCAACGCCCAGACTCTGCCGGATCCAGATGTGAACTCCATTGCTGCTGCTACCAATGAATTTCAATGTTGTGAATCATAATTCTCTGCTGTAATTCATTGAATTCACTTGTAATCTTCAAAGAAAGATCAATAAAGCAAACTACTTCATAGTGGACGTAGGCAATACGCCGAACCACTCTAAATTCTTATGTCTCCTTGCATGTTAATTATTTTCATATCTGAGATTTGGAGTTTTTGTTAGATAATTCCTCTTTTTCCATTTAATTTCTTCACTTTATCTCTTCAAAAACTTCTGAAGAGTGTTGTGCCCAATTTTGGTACAAACACTTAATATAGATTTAAAATAGATTAAATATAATTAAAATAGATTAAATAGCTTTAAAATAGATTAATTAGATTTAACATAAGTTAAAACAGGTTAATTAGTTTAAATAAATTAAATGGTTTAAAATAGGTTAAAATGATTTAATATAATTAATACAGGTTAAAATAGTCTAATACTTTGAAATCTTAATAATTAGAAATTTTGAAATAATATATTATTAAAACAGTTTATATCAAGACATGAATTTGGAATTAATATCAAATTAAACTATTCATTTCATTTCAACACATTTGGACCTTTTTCAATTTCCAAGTCAACAAACCAAATTACAAACCTTTAAATTTAACATTTTAATAAACTATTGAATTTCATATCGTTTCAATCCATGTTAAAATATCAATTCGGATTACTCCAGTTTCAAAATAGTTCAAAGTAATTTTAAACAACTTAAATAACTTAATTTCGATAGAATTTCATTTATACTTAAAATTTTACTTTAAACTTCCAATTTAATTTCTTAAAGCAATTCCTTTAAACCATTTCACATTTCATCATAAACTTGATTTTTCCAATAATACTTCAATTTACATAAATCAAATTTTATTTCAAGATATCATTTAATTAAATTCGAAAATTAAGGATTTTAAAATCATTTAATTTAACCAATCCGGTGTGTGTATATAATTCTCTACCCTAGGGTCAAGTGATACGGATATTTATCATTTCAATCCGCAATTTAAAATTTTACGGCTATATATCATTTTAAACCGTAATCCCGAATTAATAATAAAATCCATAAAATCGCTCGAGTCTATCATTTCAACCCATAACGATTTTTCCTTAATCTATTGATCATTCGGGTATGTATCATTTAAACCCATAGTGAACTTGAAGTTTATAACGATATAAAATAAAACATCCATTCATCCAATATCAACAAATCAAACATTCATCACAATCATCATCCAAATAAATTAATAAATATCAACAAATAACTGGTTATCAATTACAGGTGATTAACTGGCAATTTAAATTCAATAATAAATTAAATGACTATTTAATTCAAATAAATTCAAATTAACTGGAATGACTATTTAAATATATCAAACAACCATAAATAAATTTCTAATCGCATCAAAAATTAATTTAACTAACATAAGAAATTGTAGAAGTTGTGAGTGGGTTAAAACACTCACCTTTTGAATTTCAATCGATTTGAAGTTCAAATGAAGGCCCAAAATTTTACAGTCTCAAAATTAGTCCAAACAAGAGTCAAAATGTCCGGATTTCCAATACGATCCTAGCGGAAGAAACCGCACGTGAAACAGACCTCGTATGTGAAAGTTATGCGTGTTAGAACGTTTAAAGCCAAAATTAAATTAAAAAAACAAAACAAAACAAAAGAAACTCTACCCCTGACATGTAACTCCTATTCGAACCCCTACCAGTTGCGTAAACTCACGAAGCCGTCGCTCTACCTACTGGAACGCACGCCGCCCCAAACTTCTTCGTGCCGCCGCCACTTCAGGCCGACCGCAACCTCGTCCAAGGCTCGCGAACCCCCCCCCCCCCCGCGACACCTCGATCGGCGATGAACGTAAAAAAAACAACAGCCGTCGAATATATCCAAACCCTAATCGATTTAAATTGGTCGATCCAACCGTTAACAACTCAAGCTACCAACACAGATGAACTCCTTTCGCCAATCTCCACCCAACCATACCCTCCAATCGACGATCTGTCGAAGATCATCAACCACCAACGAACGGCCGAGATTAAATCGCCCAGTTCTGGCCACACAGCAACCCAGATCAAAAAACAGATAGCAAAATTGACTTGCACTCGTCGAGAGCTTCAGATCGATATAAAATTTGATATGGTTTGAGAAGTTCGAATTTTTTTGATTTGGAATTTGATTTGAAATTGAACGGAGAATTTGTTTGTCTGCCATTGGAATGAGGAGTTGAGAAGAAATGTACGTACAGACAAATGAGAATAGAACAACCTAGGGTTTATAACGAGCTACTTATAGGCAAAGCTGGAAACAGAAAGAATTGACCAGATTGGTTGAACGATACATGACCCGAAAAGCCCGTTCTGTCTCCGGAACAAAAATGGGTCATCCCATATATCAAAATAGATGTTTTTGATGATTCAAATTCAATGGAACAGGTTTCAAGCCCTAATTCCATCGTATGAAGAAGTTGTGCCAAAATCAGCTTATTTCAATTTGATTTCAATTGATTTCAATTAAATTGATTTCTAGGCGTTTCGAGCCCGTACGACCAAACGACAAGTTCGATCATTACGAAACTTGAAATCCTACAATAATTCACCGTTATGGATCCGATGAAACTAGTTTCGTCGAAATCCGAGTCAGCGGCCAAAATGGCTATATTTTAGTTAATTAAATAAATTAATATTAAATTAATTAAATCACTTTTTAATTCACAATTTATAACCTAACCAATTTCATCATTTTTAATCACTTAAACATTCATAATAATTTAAAGTAAATTTACATGTCAATTTAGTGTTAATTACTTTAATAGTTACAATGTTCAGTTGCAACTGCAATTTATCCCATTAATTAAAATTTAATTTCAATAAATTGTTTTGATTTGATTCCAGACTTTATAACCAATCAATTATGACTCATCTTACATAAATAACATTGTTTCATATTTCATTACATTTATACTTTCCAAATTTCATCTTTATTTGTATCAACTACTATATTTCAATTATAATGGAATTTTGTCAATTTTACACATTAATTAAAATTTAAATCCCAATTAATTATTTTATCTTGGTTTCATTCTTTTTATTACATCAATTATTACCCTATGAATACAATTAACATTTCTATTTAATTTATTACATTCACAATTTACAGTCATTGTCTTAACTCACATTAATGTAACATTTAATTGCATTAAAAATATAATTGATTTCCAATTCAAATTAAATAAACTAAATAAATAGGTAACCTATAATAGTTGTTACCATTTACCTGTAATTACATTTATAAGTTTATTACTTACAACAAATGTTACCATTAGTTTTCATAACACTAATTTCATTCAATTACTATTAATTAATATATTATTTCATTGGTTAATTCAATATTTACTTTTATTTTCTTATATTCAATTTATAACCAAGCCTAGCATCTTAAATTACCATGAAATTGAATTTCATTAAGATTGTTAACAATTAACTTGAATTAACATTGTCTCATTCTAATTTAGTTATGATTTCATTATTAAATTACAAATTTTCATTTCTCTCAATATTAAATTACCTAAATCTCATAAATTTAACAAATTTAAATTATCAAAAATTTACGGGTCGTTGCATTGGACCTGTGCAAAGACAACCGTGAGTTAACTTCTTTTTAATGTAAAATAGTACATACAAACATGCATATTTTTTCGGTATATATATTTTTCATGTACTACTTTTTATATAGTAGCTGACTTTGTTTTGCGTGCATGCGCCATGTTCCAAATTTTGAACAGTATAGTTCGTACATATTAACATTTCATTGAAATTGCCAATCATTAAACAAACTAAAAAAGCATATAATTACATAGTATAGTACTATGCAATGTAATAAAACAATTTGACCAATAAAGGATGTACAAATTTAAATGCTCCTTTCTAAGTTTCATCCTTGTACTACAATTACAACAATCACAATTACTTACCACTTAAAGAATTTAATACCTCTTTTTACCAAATAGTTAAGATGTGAAAATATGAAAAATATTAACAGATCTTACATAAAAGTAGTGCCCACTTGGATCTACCTAATTAATGTTATGATTTATTTGTCCACCAAAACCTTCTCATCACTTACTCCATGGCATCCTACGAAAAAAAATCTTAATTCAACAGCAAATACCTGTAGATTTGGTAGAAAAAAATAATTTTATTTAAAATCGACTAAGCATTGATATGCCTGCCATGTAATTTATATATGGGCATATATAACGGAAAAGAATCGAATAATATTTCAAATAGTCCCAAAAGTTATATATGGACAAAAATTTGTATAAATATTTGTCTCCAAACCTAACTGAATAAGCATCCTTTTTTGCAAACTAACAACATGGAAATAGTCTCCAAAGTTTACTTGTCTACATATACAAATTTATGTAATGAAATATAAACTGTGTCAATACGTATGGAAATTGTAAACAAAACAACATTTGGTGAAAAAGAAAAAGAAAAAGAAAATAGAATTAGTACTAAACTAAAATGAAAATATGTTGCTGAAATTGAAGTACCACCTGCAAGAAACAGACATTGAATTAATTAACCAACTAAGATACAACAACGAAGACACCTTAAGTGCAACTTTTTTTAGTAATATCCACAAACATCTTTAGTGCTCAAGTAATGTTATTAATAAACTCACATAATCGACGCAGACAAAATAAACTCATCATAATCCGCCTCACGTTTTCATTTCATATCGTCATAATCAAAATTTAAGTCAGAGGATTGTCGTTACATTTGCGTTTTGTGGAGCTCGATTTAAAACTTGCAGGTACTTATTTGATAACTTTTCTTCTTAATTTTAGTTTACGAATGAATTGAAGAAGCCACCTTCAGATGGATTAAGCAATGAAGCGATTTTTTATTACAATACAGTGGGTGAAATTATCATTTAGTTATGGCTAGATCCGCAGTTTTGGATCTTAAGTATAAATTAGCAGAATTATCCATCATTTATCATTGTGTGTTACATGTATTATTAGGGGTAGTGTGGTAAATTCAAAAGCTTCAAAATTGGGTATTCCTATTATATATAGATATAGATAATAAAAAAGAACATACACGATTTTTTTAAAAAAAATTTCTATTTCATTTTTCATTTGCATTTTACTTTTTTTACATTGCTTTAAAAAACAAAAAAAAACAAAAACACTGTGCATATCTTCCTTTGTTTACATTATCATTCCCTGCCACTATCTGTTTCCATTCTTCCTTACAGTTACATTCCCTTAGTAGTGCCACAAACTCCTACTACAACTTGCTCATACCTCTGTTACATCACTCTGTCAACATACCATCCTTACCATTTCTGTGCAAACATACCCACTACTTTCACAACTCAACACAACAGTTCCCTTCATTCACATCAATTACCTCTGTGCATGTACATACATCACAAACCTCTCTACTAACATCACATTTAATCAAACTGTGCACACCAATATCATATACAAACCCACTAGTCTTCCCCTCATCTCTTCTCTGGCGATATACCTTGCAACTTCTCCACTAACAGCAACAACTCCTCTAACCACCTAATAATCCACACTTCGCCATACTTCAACTTGCCTGTGCCATCCACCTCTGTTAAACGACTGTGCCTGCACATCACCCTGTCACAATTCCTTCCACTGCTGCTCACCTTTCCTTCCATTGCTGCGAACAACACAACTGTTGTGCTAAAAATCTTCTCTCACAACATCATCTACATCCAAACCATTGCCTGATTCATCACACTGCCCTTCAAAACCACCCGACTTCTGATCAATCCACAACACCATAAACACTCACGGCAATCAACATACAACACACACCATCCCTCTTCTGTACATCACTCCCAATAACACTGCTAATACAAATCATCCATGCTCCACTTTATTTCAGCACAAAACTACAAACCCACTTGTCCACGGCCCACAACCATACT
Source organism: Allium fistulosum (assembly GCA_030737815.1). Classification (NCBI taxonomy): domain Eukaryota; kingdom Viridiplantae; phylum Streptophyta; class Magnoliopsida; order Asparagales; family Amaryllidaceae; genus Allium; species Allium fistulosum. Next base: position 1,417,370,238 of record CM060901.1, on the reverse strand, counting down.
CCCTTCTCATTCAACAACTCCATCCTCTACCACGTTCATAGCAGCAGGAGCCACAAACAACCAACAGTGCACATCTTTTCCAAAAATCACTGCATATATGCCCTGCTTCCCACCAATAAACCTCCTTCAACTGACAAAGCCTCCATCACCACTATCATCTTGCCATCGCAAACTACCTGCCACCATTCCAATCAAACATCCCATCTCCAATTCAAAATCGAGAAACATTTGCCTCCAACAAACAACTGACCACCGCGGCCTTCATCAACAGCGAATTCCAGTCACCAAATCGCCTTCAGCCGAAATACTAAATCGCAACATGCCGCTCTTCAATCAAACCCTCACCAAACTAGAATTCCTAAAACCGAACAACCTCATCCAATTTGACAGCCATCAGAAACCCAATCACCACGAACGCGAGCTGCAGTACGTAACTAACAACGATCACGCCTCAAACCACCTACAACCATCATGACAGTCCCCAGACCTCTCCTCCCACTTCGAACACTACAGACCCATTAATCCCCTAAAAACCATCTTGTGAAAGTCGAATTTGGTTTTAAATTCGGACTCTAATTGAGGGATTTCAACAGTTGTTTTGAACAAGGTCTGGTTTGATTTCGATCGAAGTTGATTCTATTCGAGGGATTTTAATTGAGGCACACTTTGTCTTGTTTAGAACGAAAGAAAAAAAACAAAAGATTTGGGTTTGGGTGGGGTTTTTATGCATGAGTGATTTTCGTTTGTTTCAATTTGTATAGATTAATTTTTTGTTTAATCCAAAAACGAAAAAAGAAAAACAAAAGAGAGAGTGTTTATAAACTTAAAAAAAATCCAAAAAAAGAAAGAAAAAAACTGTTTGTTTGAAATAAAGAGAGAGTGTTTATAAACTTTGTTTCTTGATTTTTGTTCCTTTGTTTTAAGTTTTCTTGTGTTATATTTTTTTTTATTAAAAAAAATATTGATTTGGTTTCAACTTTTTCTTAGTTTCTTTCTTAGAAAAAAACTATATATATATCTTGTTTTTATTTTCAGGTTGCCAAGCAGATGGGAAGAGTTGCTTGTTTCGCTTAGTTTACCAAAATAATAACTGCTTGCTTGCTTATAAATTTTTTTATTGCTTTTAACCTCTGTCTATTGTTTTTATTTGCCTTGTATTGTTGTTTGCTTACATTTAAAAAAAATTCAAAAAAAAAACTTCATTCGTAGTTGCAATGTTAATACACGTTTAATTTCTGCTTTGCATTTCATCTTAGAATTTTAAATAATAACGGTTAGAAATCGATAACGCTTAATTGAATATCGGCAATTTGTCCTCTTTCGACAATTTAATTTCTTGGTGCCTAGGCTACGGCAGAGCAATAACCATGTACAAATATTACGGTGATTCGTAAATATTATAGTGGTTGTTTCTTTGAAGGTACTTAAACCTTCGGCTACATTGCTACGGTGATTTGTGGTGCACCGATAAATCCTGTCCGTTACCTGGCCGAGAACTATCTTGTCGAATTAAGACAAAGTGTGATTATACAATTCTGGGTTAATTAGGTTAGAAAATTTGTAATTAAACCCTTGCATTTATTTAGTTGCATTAGTTCATGCATATTTAGTAAATATTTCTTAATTTAGTTTTTTTTTAAATCGTTTTCCTTTTGAAATTTTCAAAATAAAAAATTCAAAAATAAAAAATTTAATCAGTTTTTTTATAAAACCAAAAAAAAAATGTTTTCAAAAAAAAAATTGAAAATCCAAAAAAAAACAAAAATCAATTTTCCCTTTTGAAAAATAAATTCTTTTTGTAAATATTTTTTTTCCTTTATAAAAAGAAAACCAAAAACATTCTTGAAAATGTCCGAGTTTCCCCACTCGCCAGAATTTTACAATAGTTGTGAAAATCAATATAATTCATATAATTTCACACCAAATTATTATGGATATTTCAACAACAACTATTATTTAAACGATTCGAATTTCGAACAACAAAATTTTCAAAATGATGATCAACCCTCAAATCTCAAAAATAGCATTCAAATGATTTCGTTTATACTTGAACTTTTTACGCAACAAAATCAAATGATAAATAAGTTGTGTAATTCATATTTGTGCGATAACTCAAATCAAAGTTTTCAAAACCATCCAAATTTGAATTTGCTTCAAAATTCAAACAATTTCGAGTATAACCCATGCCAATACAACTTCAAATTTCAAGCTGAATTTCAAAATTGAAACGAAAATGGAAATAAATTTTCAAATGATTTTGGCGATGGGAATAATCTCGACTACGATGCAATTGAAATTTTTTGTACTCAACAAATTCAAATTGAAAATTTTCAAGTTAATAATTATAAACTGGATTTTGTTGAGTAAATGGACGAAATTACAATGATCACACGAATTTGTTGTTTGAAACATATATGAAACAACGTGACAAACAAAACCAAATCCCAACGTGTGATGAGTCAAGTGATAATCCATCTTTTACCTAAATCGACGATTTTCAAATAACAACTTTTGAAATGGAAACGACGATCTTAATGAAGTTGTTGAAAATACGGTAATTGAGTTGGATTTCAATTCTTTTGAGGGTGAGAAACTCGATTTAAGATTCAATTTTCCTTTTTTCGGTTTTGAAAATTTGAACACAACAACTTTGGATTTTGAACTTGACACATGCAATGAAGTTGTTGATAATTCAATAAAGGAAGACGAATTCAATGAACACGATTTCTTTGGACTTTTCGAAAATGAGTTGTTAAATTCTAAAGGGGAAGATTTAGATCACTATTTCAATTTTGAAAACAATAATTTTGAAAAATTTGTTGATGATGAGCTTAACTTTCAATTTGGTGAAAATAAACTTGAATTTCAATCAATTTCTTTATCAACCCCGAAAATCATCGAAAATAAAACAACTCGTACGATTTTCAATAAAACGACATTCGTTTTCCCAAATCAACATTCAATTTCGAAATCTTTTACGATTTGGTTTTCCGAGCTTCAGTTGTGTCTTGCGTATTTGATGAGACAAATGAATCGGTCTTTGGAAGACCGTTTCATTTACTCTTTAACTGTATATTTTTTGATATCGTGTAAATAAGCTTTTCATTTTCATGTAAATATAGGTCATATTTTCGTTTTTATTTTATTTTTCTCCTTTCACTTGGGTTGACTGTGGAGACACAATCAAAATCAAGCATGGGAGGAGTTTCATCCTCATTTTTTTTATTTTTCATGGTTTATTTTTACATTTTTTTTCCAAAAAAAATCTCAAAAACAAAAGAATTTTTTTAGCTTATTGATTTATTTAAAGAAACACTATAGGATAAATATATTGCTTTGGTTAATTAGATTGAAATTTTTGAAAATTTATTTGCCTCGACAAAAATAAAAATAAATTTTGGTTACAAATAACTATGATTTAACTAGTATATAAGAAGATTCATGGTGATAATTATGAAGTATATCCTAATTGAAAATCTTTGTTTAAAAAAGTGGTGGATTTAAATAAAAGAACATGACATTTTTTTGTCTTCTAAGTTAAATGGTGCAAAGATGATTTCGCAAAACTCTCTCTTCAAAAAAAAACAAAAAAAAATAATTCTTGTATATACGTATATTTTTTTAATGAACACCTAAAGTCATGTGTTCACACTCGTGTGTTCACTCGCCATGCTCTGTACCCTTCTCACGTAAGCCCGAAAGGTAGTGCACGATCGGTATATCTGGCCTCAATTATCTGGATTAGGTGTATGTATATAAAAATTCTTTTTAATAATGCCTATAGTCAATAGGTGTTCACACTCATGTGTTCACTCGCCACACTCTGTATTCCCCTCACGTAAGCCCGAAAGGCAGTGCATGGGTAATATATCTACCCTCAGTTTATCCGAGTTAGGCATATGTAAATATTGTTAATATCAATAAAATTTTCAAAAAATAATAGAGAGAGTTAGAAAATGAAATCCAAGCACTATTTTTACTTATTTGATTTAACTTGTTATTGAAAAGAAATGAAAATGCCACTTTGAAATGAATTATTTCCACCTGCATTTGTTTCTCTTCACTCTTGTGCATGCATATATCTTCATGAAACCACTTGCATCTGAATCCAAATTCCTACAAAAAATTATAAAAATGTCCAAGTAAATTTTCTCAAATTAATATATGCACAAAAATGACCATTTTGTCCCTATATGAAGATGAATATGTGGCGTTCTGAAACTAATTTGAATTTTGGTTTAAACATGTTAAAATACCCAATACGATCATTTATTAAATTAAATTCGATAAAATATGGAAGTAAAAATATGCACATTTACGTGCACATCAAATACCCCCACACTTATCTTTTTATTCGTCCTCGAATAAAGAAAAACTAAAATAAATCTGTTTTCATAGGGAGCATGATTGCATTGAGCGTATGCAACAACCCGTTAAACCACTAGGTGTCCCTAGTAGGACGAATGTTGTGTCATGAGGGTTTTCAGCGGATACTACCCACAAAATCAAAATGCAAAGTGAAAATTTCTTAAATGCAAGATTTATTTACAAAGTGATGAATGCAAGTTTTTGAAAATATTTACAAATGAAAATTTTACTTTTAAATTGACACATATAAGTTTTGGTCATTATCATGAAATTTCAGTCATTTACTCGTCAAAATTTCTAACAAAAATCAAGTTATCATAGCAAATAGACTATAGTTTAACTCGTTGTTTCGGTCGATAACATAGTGTAACTATGAAATGAATCCTTAGTTGATTATCAAAGTTTTTCAAAGTGGTATTTTCATTTCTTTTCAATAACAAGTTAAATCAAATAAGTAAAAATAGTTCTTGGATTTCAATTGCTTACTCCCTTTTATTTTTGAAAATTTTATTGATATTAATAATATTCATATATGCCTAACTCAGGTAAACTGAGGCCAGATATACCACCCATGCACTGCCTTGCGGGCTTATGTGTAGGGAATACAGAGTGTGGCGAGTGAACACACGAGTGTGAACACCTATCGACTATAGGCATTATTAATAAAAGAATGTTTATATACATACACCTATCTCAAGGAAACTGAGGCTAGATATACCGAGCATGCACTGCCTTTCGGGCTTACGTGAGAATGATACAGAGCATGGCAAGTGTACACACAAGTGTGTACAACTATCGATTGTAGATGTTAATAAAAATATACATATATACAAATCTTTTTTTTTGTTTTTTTTGAAGAGAGAGTTTTGCAAAATCATCTTAGCACCATTTAACTTAGAAGATAAAAAATGTTATATCCTTTACTTTAAATTCACCACTTTTTAAAACAAAAATTTTCAATTAGGACATACTTCATAATTAACACATATGAACCTTCTTATGTACTAGTTAAATCATCGTTATTTGTAATCAAACTTTATTTTTATTTTTGTTGAGACAAATAAACTTTCAAAAATTTCAATTTAATTAACCAATACCATATATTTATCCTATAGTGTTTCTTTAAAAATAAATCAAAATGCTAAAGAAAATTTATTTTTGAGAATTTTTTAAAAAAAATTTTGGAAAGAAAATTTAAAAATAAACCATGAAAAATAAAAATGAAGATGTGACTCCCCACACACTTGGTTTTGACTATGTCTCCACAGTCAACCCAGGTGAAAGGAGAAAAATAAAACAAAAATAAAACGATGGCCTATATTTACATGAAAATTAACGCTATTTACACGAGATCAGAAAGTATATCATCAAAAAGTAAATGAAACGGTCTTCCAAAGACCGATTCATTTTCTCATCAAGTATGCGAGACACAACTTAAGCACGGAAAACCAAATCGTAAAAGATTTCGAAGTTGAATGTGGATTTGGAAAAACGAATGTCGTTTTATTAAAAGTCGTACGAGTTGTTTTGTTTTCGATGATTTTTGAGGTAGATGATTGATTAAAGTTCAAGTTTATTTTCACCAAATTGAAATTCAAGCTTATCATTGAAAAATTCTTGAGAATTATTGATTTCAAAATCGATATGGTGATTTAAATCTTCCCCTTCAAAATTCGACTACTCATTTTCGAAAAGTCCAAAAAATTCATGTTCATTAAATTCGTCTTCCTTTGTGGGATTGTCAACAACTTCATTGCATATATCAATTTCAAAATCCAAAATAGTTGTATTCAAATTTCCAAAATCAGAGAAAGGAAGATCGAATTTCAAATTTGGTTTCACACTCTCACAAGAATTGAAATCCAACTCAGTTACCGTATTTTCAACAACTTCATTAAGATCGTCATTTTCAATTTCAAAAGTTGTTATTTGAAAATCGTCAATTGTGGTAAAAGATGGATTATTATTTGACTCGTCACATGTTGGGATTCGATTTTGTTTTTCACATTGTTTCAGATATGTTTCAAACAACAAATCCGTGTAATCATCGTAAATTTCATCCATTTGTTCAACACAGTCAAATTTGTAATTATTAACTTGAAAATTTTCACTTTGAACTTGTTGAGGACAAAAATTGTCATTTTCAATAAACGGTGGATTATTATTTGATTCTTCATAAGTTGGGATCTGATTTTGTCTCTCACAATTTTTTTTGTATGTTTCACGAAACAAATCCTCGTAATCTTTTCCAATTGCTCAACTAAATCAAATTCATGATTATTAATTTGAGAATTTTCAATTTGAATTTGTTGAGAACAAAAATTGTCAATCGCACCGTTATTGAAACTATTCCCATTGCCAAAATCATTTGAAATGTGATTCACATTTTCATTGTGATTTTGAAACTCATTTTGGAATTCAAAGTTGAATTGGCATGGGTTAGAATCAAAATTACTAGAATTTGGAAGTGAATTCAAATTTTGATTATTTTGAAAACTTTGACTTGAATTGTTGCACAGGTATGAATTACACAAATCATTCATTTGATTTTGTTTTTCAAGTAAAGATTCAATAGTTTCAATACACTTTTCAAGGGTTGAGGGTTGACCGTTATTTTGAAAATTTTATGGTTCCAAATTTGAACCGTTTAAACAATAGTTGTTGTTGAAATATCCATAGGAATTTGAAGTGAAATTATATGGATTATATTGATTTTCACAACTATCGTAAAATTTCGGCGAGTAGAGAAACTCCAAAATTTTCAAAAATGTTTTTGGTTTTTTGATAAAGGAAAAATATTTACAAATAGAATTTATTTTTCAAAATGGAAATTTGATTTTTGTTTTGTTTTTTATTTTTCAAATTTTTTTTGTTTTTGATTGAAAAAAATTTCAAAAGGAAGAATTTAAAAACAAAGTTAAGGAATATTTACAAAAATTTTTTAGTTTTTTTTATGATTTTGATTTTTCTTTAAATATGCATGAGCTAATGCAACTAAATGAATGCAAGGTTTTAATTACAAATTTTCTAACCTAACTAGCTTCTAACCCAAAATTGTATAATCACACTTAGTCTTAATCCAACAAGATAGTTCTCAGCCAAGTAACGGTCAGGATTTATCGGTGCACCACAAATCACCGTAGCAATGCAATCGAAGATTTAAGTATCTTCAAAGAAACAATTCAGTATAATATTTATGAATCACCGTAATATTTATAATGTATTATTGCTCTGCCGTAGCCCAGACTCAAGAAATTAAATTGTTTAAAGAAGACAACTTGTCAATATACGTGTATTAACAATGCAACTACGAATGAAATTTGTTTTTGTTTTTGGATTTTTTTTTTAAAAAAATGCAAGCAATCAACAATGCAAAGCAAATAAAATAAGAGACGAGGGGTACGATACCAGAACCTGTAGAATTTTTAGTAAATTTTATAAAGCATTAATTTTTTTAAGGCAAGCAAGCAATTTATTTTTTGCAAGCACTTCTTTTCCTTGCGATTTTCTGCTTGAAAATAAAAACAAGATATACACAAATATTTCTTTTATATATTGAAGAAGAAAATAAATAAAAAACAAAACAAAACGAGTGAAAACAAACAATTGAAAACAAAACAAATTGAAAATAAAACAAATTGAAACTTTTTTTAATATTTTTTTAAGAGAGAAGAAAAAAGACTAAAACTTAAACAAAAACAAACTTAAAATAAAATAATTCCAAATACAACACAGCCCAATACCCAAAATCACTTCACAAAATTTTCTAGAGAAATTCATGAATTCACTTGAACCAAATTTCTTCAATCAGATTCGCGAGCAAATTTCTGTATTAAACAAGGCAAATTTCTGTACCCAATTAAATTCGCAATTTCACAATTCGAAGTTGTTCATTTTTTCTCTTTTAGTTCGAGAATTGCGGGTTGTTGGTGATGATTGTGTTGAAGGAAGTTCGATGTTTTGAAGTTCAAGGAGATTCGTCCTTGGAGAGTGCAGTGGTTTCGGTTTTCGCGAGATGATCGCGATTTATCAATTGAGTGTTCGATGTGGGTTTTGATTGTGAATCGAGGGATGTTCGGTGATTTTTCGGTAGCGATGTAGGTGGTGTAGTTAAGGAGGAGGGTAGTGTGGTTAAGGAAGCTGATGGTGGTGGGTAGGAGATGAAGCAGCATGGTGTTTACAGTGATAGTGGAGTGGAGTTCAGTTGTTAATGTGAAAAGGCAGATGATGCTCGCTGTTGTTGGTGGTCGAAGCTGCTAGAGGGTTTGTTTTATGTGGGTTCTGCGGTTTGGTGGCCTGAGGACATACAGTCTGATTGAGATGGTATGTTTTAAAGTGGTTTAGTTGTTGTGTGGAAGTTTGTTTGGTATGACAGTGGAGTTGTGGTGGGGGTATTTGCAAGGGGATGTTGCTGAGCACAGTGGTCAGTAGTTAGAAAGGGGATGTTAATGTGATGGTGGGAGAAGAGTTGAGTAAGTGCAGTGGGGTTGCAAGCAGGTGGTGGCAAGTGTTGTTGTGGTAGGGGGAATAGAGGAAGTGAAGGCAGTTGATGTACTTGTAAATGTGGTATGAATGTGGTATTGATAGCAGTGATGATTTAGAGGGGATGAAGGCAATATGTGGTGGAGCAGTGCAAGGTTTTTGTGATGGTGGTTCTGTTGCAGGCAGTTTTGATTGTATGACAGTTTCAGGTAAAGTAAGGCAGTGAATGAAAGGATGATGCAAGTTTTGTGGAAGTAGTGGAGTTATGTGTAGTATGTACTTGAAGTGGTAGTGGTGAAGTTTGGGTGGTTTGTGAAGTTGCACTGTTATATTGGAGCATTAAGTAGTGTAGATAATGGTTTGAAGTAGAGAAGGGGTGATGGTGTTTTGATATGTTGGTGACAGTAGGTTTGAAGTAGAGAGTGGGTGTGTCATAGGGCAGGTGTGTGTGTTTGCAGGGTATAGAATGTCAGAGTAATATGATTTGTATGGTGTGGAGTGTGACTGACTGATGAAGTTGATGAAGTTATGAAGAGGGTTGGTGAATGGTTTATGGCGCAGTAGTTGATGGACAGAAAAGTGGCAGCAGGAGTTTGTTGGTGGTAGAGATGGTTTGGGTGTATGTAGGCACTGTCAACAGGGAAGATGTAGGTCAAGTATGAAGTAGTTTGTGTAGTTTTGTGAGTATGCAATGGCTAGAAGGTGAATGTGGTTTCGGGCAAAGATAGGTGCGGGTTCGATTTGAGGGGTACTGAGAAGAGGCCGCAGGTTAGTGGAAGTCGCGACTGCCGTGGCAATGCAGGAGGAGGTAGAAGTGGCACTGTATGCAGAAATAAGAGTGCACAGTGGTGTAAAGATGCACAGAACAGTATGTGCATTGTGTAATATATTTTTTCGTAAATGTAAATAAAAGAAATTGCAAATGCAAATGTAAAAATGTAAAAGCAATAAACTATATTTTTTTATCAAATTGTGTATGCTTCTCTTTTTGTAAATAAAACATATGCAATGCAAATGAAAATATACTATAAAACAAGCACACAACACAATGAACGCAAAAATCACACAACAAACACACAACCAATTTTTTTTTAAATGCAATTCACACACAAATACACAATAAAAATCAAACGAAAATAATTCGAAGAATAGAAATTAAAATCAAAACAATTCCCTGGCAACGGTGCTAAAAACTTGTTCGAACCGGCTAAATGTCCATCAATTTGGAAAATAGCCGATCAAATTTAGATTAAAATAACCGCAAGCGCACGGGGTACAATTTTAGTACGTGACGAGTACGGGTCGATCTGTAGGGAATTGTTTGGATTTTAAATTTCTATTCAATCAAATTAAACCAAGTTGAGAGTGTGTTTAAGCTAAAAAAATGAAAATGTAAATAAACTAACAAAAGCTAGAACGGATAAAAATATGAGAGTAGAAGGCAATTTAGAGATAAATCCACTCTCTAGATCACATAGTTCAACAAAATATGAAATTATGATCTCTCTTTTTTGGTCATTAGTGAGTTTAATTGATGTGCTTATCATAAGTATGGCCTATTTGTGCTATAGCTCAACTTAAGTCATCAAACTATAACACACCCCTTAAACCACTTGCTAACTCTCATAAAAAATGACGATAAAGTTGAAAATAAATTCTATTTAAAGCATGGCCTATTAACCATTGATTAGAAATATAGACTATCAAATTTTGATTTCAACATTCACTTCATTACTATAATCATATGTAGATGAAGAGGTAATTTGTGTTTTGTTTGTTTAAGCATAGTCTATTTGGTGTCAACAATATGGGCTATCAAATTCAAAGCTAAAACAAAAAAATTTAAACCATTCATACATTGCCATTAAGCACAAAAAGAGATCAAAAATATCAAATGATATTGAATCTACATAATTAGAGAGCTTCATTACCCCTAAATTAAAGGGGTTTAGCCTCTTATATTTGTTATCATATCAACAATTGTAGCATTCAATATAAAACAAAATAAGAATAAAAGGAGAGCTAAAATAAAACGAGAGCTAATTAAAATGAAATAAAAACCAATCTACTTGCATGAGAAATAAACTACACTACTAACAAAATAAGAAAGAGAGCATGTAAGTAGAAAAGAGCATAATTTAAATTTTCATAAAAAAGAAAGTTATATGAAAGAAATGGCTAAGTAACCATGAAAAGAAAGAAGAGTTTTTATTTGTGAGCCTCCTAACTAAACTAACTAAGAAGAGGCTAAGAGAAGAGAGGAAGGTTGCATGAGCATATGGGCTATTTATACATGTTTTAAAACCCTAATCCATTTTTTGGGAACTACCCAAACTACCCCTCTAAGAAGTGTGGTGGCCAAGTAATCATTAGCATGTGTTAATCCTCATTTAAATGTGCATGAAGCTTTAATGGCCATTAGCATGTGCATTAGCTTCTAATTGTACATTAAGGTAGATTGGTAGGTGGAGTCCTCCGTGATATATGAAATGAATTATTTCCATCTTCATTTGTTTCTCTTCACTCTTGTGCATGCATATATCTTCATGAAACAACTTGCATTTGAATCCAAATTCCTACAAAAAATTATAAAAATGTCCAAGTAATTTTTTTAAATTAATATATGCACAAAATTGACCATTTTGCCCCTATATGAAGATGGATATGTGACGTTTTGAAAATAATTTTAATTTTGGTTTAAACATGTTAAAATACCCAATATGATCATTTATTAAATTAAATTCGATAAAATATGGAAGTAAAAATATGCACATTTACGTGCACATCACCTTCACAAAAGAGGATACCCAAGTACGAACAGAATCATAAAGAATCATATTGTCATTATAATCTTGCAAATGACCACGAAACCAATCAATGTAGAAGCTTGGAAGGGATGATCATTAATTTTCTACGGCAAGGAAAACTCGATGAATTTGTAAAAGGATATTAAACAAATTTATGATAACAAAAGCTCTTTAAATATGTGAATCTACTTAGTTGGGGAGTAAGACTCCTCTAAATAATGGAAATGCCTAAACCATACCTAAGACGGTAGTAAAAGGGTAAAGCCTTTATCTCCAGCTAATATGGCCTAGTCAAAGCATCTCCTAGAGGGAGGATGGAGTAAGTCTTTAGTGCCGCCATCAAAGGCCCCACTAAAGCACCAAATAAGCCTTCAGTGCCGTCATCAAAGGCATCACTAAAGCACCTCATAGAGGGAGGACGAAATAAGCCTTTAATGCCAATATCAAAGGCCTTACTAAAGCACCGAGCCAACCTTTTGTGCCATCATCAAAGGCCTCACTAAAGCGCCTCCTAGAGGGAGGTCGAGTAAGCCTTTGGCCTATCCAAAGTGTCGAACTGAGCCTTTAGTGCTGTCATCAAAGGCCTCACTGAAGCGCCTCCTAAGGGGAGGTCGGGTAAGTCTTTGGTTCTGCTTCAGATAACCAACCAAATGCACCAGACAATAAACCTAAGTCATTATCTAAGATGGTGCCGAACAAATTTATCAAAATTCAAGCCAAGTAGCGCTCCAAATCAAACAAATCTTGTAGAGGAAGTTCTATTAAAATCCGAGCTAAGTGGTACTTAAAATCAAACAAACTTTCTAGAGGAAAGTCCATCAAATATGAGCTAATTATTCTTCCCAACAAACACAATTTTCAGCTGCCAGATATGGATTTTCGATCTTCTATTATTGTTGGATTTGGATTTTTGTCTTCTATTAGTATTGCCGGATATAGGTTTTTTGGCTTCTTTTATTGCCAAGATTTGGATTTCTTGTCTTCTATTATTACTGCCAGATATGGATTTCTAGTCTTCTACTATTATTATAGGATGTGGATTTTTGGTCTTCTATTATTACTGCCAGATATGGATTTCTAGTCTTATATTATTATTGCCGGATATGGATTTCTGATCTTTCTATTATTATTGCCAGATCTAGATTTTCTGGTCTTCTTCTATTATCAGACATAGATTTCTGGTTTCAATCAAACAGATTTTTGGTTTTCTCTTATTAACTATCAAATCAGTTTCTTTGTCTTTTATGAGTAAGCAAATTCTAATAGAAAATTTTAGTTAGTAGGATTTTCAGCAGAATGTTGATCTAGACATAAAAAGCTCAAAGCATAAAAAGCAAGATAATCAGACAATTCGATTCAAAGCTATGTACTTTACATTTGAGTTAACTTTCATTTTAATACATGTTCATTTGTAACTAATATGTTACATACAAAATTACAGGCATGCAAGTAAGGCAGATGAGAGGATATGTTCAAAGAAAATCTTCGCTAAGATTTCATGCTAGCTTGTCTAGGTCCTTGGCAATTAAAGGATCGGTGATGTGGCGAATTGTAACGACCCAGATTTTTCGTCGTTTGATTTTGAATATTTAAATGATTTTAAATATTGGATTTGGAATATAAACCGATTTTTAGATATAAAGATTCTAATTGAAAATTTTAGAATGAATTTAAAAATTCAAATATAGCGATTTATTGAATAATTTAATTGTTGAATTAATAATTGGAAAACGTTTAAATAATTGAATTGGAGTAGAATATGAAACGAAAATGATTTCTAATGTTGATATAAATTCTATTTGAGTTAGAATTTAGGTAATTAGTTTTTAAGACTGAATTTCAAGCGATTTCAATAATTTCTGAAATCGTCGATTTAATCGACGCGTTAAAATAGCCTTATGGAACACAGTCGCAGAATTTGATGAAACTAGTTCCATTGGATCCATAATAGTGTATTATTATCGGATTTCAAATTTCGTAGTGTTTAGAGTCACCGTTTGGTTGTACGGAATAGAAACGGTTGGAAATAATTGAATCGAAATTAAATTAAATAGTCGATTTAAAAAGCTATCTTCCACATACGATCGAACTGGGCGTGAGGCTTGTTCCATTGGGTTTGGAATGTTGGTATGACATTAGAAATTCCAGGCAGCACACCTCAATAGGGGTTCAAAATTTCATAACGCAAGATATTTTGAAAAATAAAAAATAAAAAATTTCAAATCAAAATCCAATCAAATGTCACACTCGTGCCTCTTCTTTTCAATATGTCCTTTCCCTATCTATTCTCGCGAATTCAAAACCACTCCCTCACGCTTCCTCTTCACCCTTTTAAATCGTGTCTTTCCCCTCCTTTTTCATTTCTTTCAGTTCAAATCTCATTCTATTCTCCTTCGTTAAAAATCGAATCACAGAAAGAAAAGAATCGACTTCCACATAATAATAATAATAATAATGCAATTGAAATGCAATAGGGTAGCACGATGTGAAGTTCACGAGCTCGATTTTGCATGAGGCCTGGGTGGAAGCGATCCGCGATTTGATGAGGGTGGTGAGCTCGATGGGTTGTTGTTGCGAACGTGAGGTCATGGGGATTAGGCTGGCGACGATGGGGCTTGGAGGTAGGAAGGCTCGACTGCGGTTTAGGGTTTTGGTGATTGCCGGCGATAGCAGGATGGTTAGGGCAGTGGTCGCATGCAAGTTCGAGCCTGGAGCGGTGACGTTCTGTGCGAGTTAGGTGGCTTCGTGGTTGTGCAAGCGATGAGGTGGGGTGGTTCAGGTCTCGGGTTAGGGCCAGGTGGAGATGAGAGGAATAGGGATCGATAGGGAGATGTCGTTCGCATAGAAGCCGTAGTCATGTGGCATCTCGATGGAGAGGGTAATTTGCTGTTAACAATTTCAGTTAATTTAAATAATTTTATTTAATTAAAAAGGATGCTTATAAAATTGTATAACGTTATTACGAGGTACAAAAATCATGGAAACAAGACGAGTTTGTATTCGTAGATGAGAAATATACAAGCTGGAATTAAAATTGGATCGATCAGCAAATTCGAAAATAAAGGTGAGTAAATCTCACTCGACTTGGATTATTGGTTTAATTTAAAATTGTTGAAAATCATTTATTAATTGATTGGATGAATGGATAATTATTATTATTAGTTGAATGTTATATATATAGTAGTATATATTAGTAGTTGGATTGATATTCCTGCATATTTTAGTGGATGAGACCCTATGCGCCTCGCATAATAACGGATGATCCTATATTACCCTGATATCCCCCCTTGAAGCGGGATTGGTATTTGTATATTGTATTAACATCTGTGGATGCAGGAAAACTGGTTGGAGGGATCCAACTGAATTCCTCAAAAATGTTGAATTTAATTTCATATATATTGATTTATGATATGTTTGAATAATCTGTGATAGATTATAGTGTGATTTGAATTTATTGGATGCTATGGTAGCACTGGCCTAGATTTTGGAATTTTAAAATACCATAAATATATTTTTTGAATTTGAAAAGAAATTAAAAAAGGAATTTGGAAATAATTTAAAATTGGTTATACTAGATCTTAAATAAGATTTCTAAGTTATGAAATGGAATTTAATTTAGAAATCGATTTATATGGATTTAAGTGTTGTGAACCGTTGTAAACTGAAAATGAGACTATGGGATTTATAAACAATGTTTATAAATAAAGTGAAATGATTATCAGTTGATAAATTGAAGATATAAATTCATGGGAAGAATTTATAATGAGATGGGTAAATCAGTTTAAAAAGAAATGATAGATTACCTTTGGAAATGTGAAAAAGGGATTTATGAAATTGGAAACGTAAATCGATTAGTGATAAATCGAGAGAGATTTATAAATATTAGATTGGTTATATTGGAATTGAAAAATATATTTTTATCGGAAAGTTGAGTTTGTTTTAAAAAGAGGATTTTTAATTATTAAACCAGGTAATTTAAAAATGTTTTGGCATAAAAATATTCCAGAAAATTGGTTCTTTAAATATTTTTAAATTGTCAAAATGAATTATAAGTTTTATAAACAAGTCTTGTAAAACGATTAGAATTTATTTAATAAATTAGAATTAATCAATATTATTATTTTAAAGGATAAATTATTCAATATTAATATAGTTTTATATAATAGCTTTTATTTAAGAGTATTTGCCTAAATTAAGCTTGCAAAATTATTATAGAAACTTTTTTTTTGAAAATGGGCAAAAGATTTATTAATAAGGCTGAAGCCCAAACGAGGTTGGCCCGACCCATTACACAAACTATCAAGATGTTCGCAAGTTCATCAAACAACAAAAAGCAAAGAAAAATAGAAAACTGCTTCGTCTTCCTTTAAGCTTTGCACGGTGGTTTCCATGTCCTCTCAAAACGAATTTCATTATTTTCTACTTTTAGTCCCATCTTCTCTAATGTCTCTTGTTCTGCAGCTGATAAATCTGTAAGAGCTCTTCTCCCTACTCTTTTCATTATTATTTGAACATCTCTTCTGATCATTTCACTAACTGCATGCTCATTTTTGTGGTTGTTTTCAAAATACGTCTATTCCTCTCTTTCCACACATGCCAAACAGAAGTAGTCAGAAAAATGGAAGTAGCTTTTCCCATCAAGCTTTTGGTTATCCTGCGTCTAGTCAGGTAAATCGTAATTTTGCTCAAAAATTCATCTTGTAAGTTACAATCTAGAATTAGCTTTTGTTTGTCCTAAATGATTCTGGTAAATTCACAGGAAAAGAAAAGATGTTTATGATTTTCTTCCTCTCACATTACACAGAGTACAAGTCGAATTCTGTACAATCCCCCATTTTCTTAGTCTATCCATAGTAGGAAGCCTGTGAATGAGAGCCTTATAAGTTGTTTGAGACATTTTAGGAGTACTAGCTCTATTCCAGACTATTTGTGCCCATTCAATTTCATTTTCTATTTCCCTGAGTTGGTTCCAAGCTGATTTTAGAGTGAAATCTTTGTTATTTGGTTTCCATAACCAAGAGTCAGCCAACGTAGAGGAACTGAGAGGAATACTCATTATTTCTTTTCTAATCTGAGTTGCTGGACAATCAGAAGGAAATATCCATGAGTTATCATGAATAATTTTATCCAACATAAAGTCTTTCCTTCATAAGTAGTAAACCAGTCCCAGCCCAATTTATTTATAACACATTCATTATTCAACTAGGGATCAAACCAGAAACTTGTGCCCTTTCCAGTTGCAATTTTTCTATACACCAGGTTCTGAATGTCACTTCTAGCTCTAAGAATTGTCTTCCATGTCCCTGATGCATTTATATCCTCCTTTTGAATCCATAAATTATCTTTCAGATATCTACTCCTCATCCATTCAGCCCAAAGACCCTTTCCACTGAGAATTTTCCAAGCCAGTTTAGCTACATAAGCTTTTTTCAGATCCCTAAGGTTTTTGAGTCCTACTCCTCCTTCATTTTTCGGTTTTCATAGAGTTTTATATGAAACTTTGTGGATGCCTCCTCTCCATATAAAATTGGCACAAACACTTTCAATTTTATCAATTGAAGCACTAGGAATTTGAAATGCTTGCAACCAAAATCTAACCATAGATGTAATAACAGTGTGAACCAATTCAATCATGCCAGCAAAAGATAACAATTTTGAGCTCCAGCTTTGTAGCTTGTTTCTAATTTTCGTAACAAGAACTCCACATTTCTTGGCAGCGATAATATTAGTTGATAATGGCACACCAAGGTATTTGATAGGTAGCTGCCCCTCCTCAAATTAAAGAGTGAACAAAAAGACTCTTTGTTTCTACAATGATCATTAAAGTAGCATTTAATCTTCTGCTCATTAACCTTCAGTCCAACAAACTGCTCAAGCTGGTGAAATATGTCTTTCAAACCCATAATAGCAGTATGATTAGCTTTGTAACAAATAATAAGATCATCAACATACAAAAGATGTGTAATTTAAGGCCGAATTTTATAAACTGGCTGTATTATGTTGTTCTAAGTGTAAATTTCCATTTGAAGAGTAAAGAATTCCATTGCAACAACAAATAAATAAGGGGATAGGGGATCTCGTTGTCTCAGACCCCTATTACTCTTTATAAACCCTTTAGGCACACCATTGATTAGTATTGAGTAGGTGGGTAAGCTTATACATTCTTTAATAAGATTCAAGATTTTGCCAGGAAATACCATACATCTCAGCATATGAATGATAAATTTTTTTTTTATCATAAGCGTTTTGAAGATCAACTTTTAAACATATTTTATCAGCTCCTTTCTTTTTAAAGTTCCTGACCAGTTCATGAGCTAACAAAGAATTTTCAGATATACTTCTCCCCTTAATAAAAGCACTTTGGCATTCTCCTACGCAATCAGACAGGACAAGTTTAATCCTATTGCAAATAAATTTACTTAGGATTTTATAAGAGACATTACAACATGAAATTGGCCTGTAGTCCTGAATTTGTGCTTGTAACGACCCGATATTTTCAACCATTCGCATCCACACATGTCGGACTTGAATTGCTCAAAATACCGCGTTGTAAATAAAAATTTGGCAAACTCATCATTTACAGTAAATAAAAAATCACAGATCACAGACACTGAGTAATATAATGCAGCGGAAGTAAAAGAGATAGTAGTCCATGAAGCTACTATATAAATACATCAGAGTTAATTAAGATACAATAGGAATACCAAGATACAACAGGAGTAACAGTATGAAAATCAGGTACAACTGGAATCAACTAGAAAACAAAATGAATAGATATCTGGATCTTCAAAGCAAAACTCCAGCTCCGAAGGTGAGTCTCTAATGCTGTATCAGTCAGTCTGACCCGAGCGTAAAGCAAAACACAAAACACTCGAGTCAGGACATACATACTTATATAATGTAAACCAACTCAAGTGAACTGTAATAAAGGTACAAGTAACTTAAAGAATGCTTGGGATCGCCCATTCTTTAAGGATCCGTTAAACTATTTGCTATGTAGTAATATTCGCTATTATAATAGTGTCTAAATAAGTAAAGTATAATCATATAGAAAATAGCGTTAAGGGGATGGAGAACCTTAACGCGGTCGGATCTTAAAATCATAATCGTAGTAAAGCTCGATATGGTAGGTGACATGGCACAACTAGGCAATGCCAGGGTAGATATACCAATTACGCACACGGACTGATGGATACGCTTAGCAGCCACTACCGTTCCACCTCGAACAACACTCCCAAATCGGAGGATGACCATCTAATCAATCACAAGTAAGAGTATAATATCGAAGAAATGTATCCGAGAAGAGGTGCTACCTCACTGGTCCGAGATCGCTCCTGTTTTAGCCACCTTATGCCAACTCACGGGAGTTGGGTCCACGTAACATACCTTAAGAACGTCGCCACCATCCTACTTCATTCTGGAATCTCCACCACGTACACGGTTGTCAAAGTGGTTTTTGGTATCGACTGAGAGTATGTACATATCCGATCCCGGTCTCTTTGCCAACCAATCGTTATTATAACCCGTGGTTATAAATTTCAAAATAGTTTAGGTTTCAAATCAAAATACATCCTTTAAACCATTTCAAAATCATATCATTTATTTCAAACTAATACATACTTTCAAACCCAAAACATATCTATTCAAAAACCAATTCAAAAATATATCATTTCCATTTCAAAACCAATTCAATAATATACCATTTCAATAAAACCCAAATTTCAAAAATCACGGAATATTTCCTTTAATTTATTAAACTTGAACTCTTCCTTTAAATTATCATAGCATTTTGGTTATGTAACCTTAAGGAATCATAGCATTTTTGGAATGTAATACTTTCCAATTTAATATTTTATATAATCAAAGTATTTAAATACTTACAAATTTTTAACATGGTCATTTTATCATAGCCTTATAGTTAAATAAACTTTGTTACTGTAATATCCAATTTAATGCTGAAATTCTTATGTTAAGTTAAGAGTACTTTATTAACTTACATTATCATTACAATAAAGAAACTTTATTATTTTAGTCATTAAAATATGTCATTTACATTAATTAAAACTTACATATTAAATGTACTTTTTAACTTACATTTCTATTACAGTAAAGAGCATTTATCGTTTAATCAATATTACACTAATTAAACTTACATTATCAAATGTACGTTTTAATTTACGTTTTATTACAAAAAGGGCATTTATTATTTTAAATCAATATTACACAAATTAAGACTTACATGTTTCTTTCATTAATTAAGACTTTACATGTTTCTTTCAGTAAGTAAAACTTTACATATTTCTTTCATTAATTAGAACTTTACACGTCTCTTTCATAAATTAAAACTTTACATATTTCTTTCATTAATTAGAACTTTACACGTTCCTTTCATAATTAAAACTTTACTTATTTCTTTCATTAATTAGAACTTTACACGTTTCTTTCATAAATTAAAACTTTACATATTTCTTTCATTAATTAGAACTTTACACGTTTCTTTCATAATTAAAACTTTACATATTTCTTTCATTAATTAGAACTTTACACGTTTCTTTCATAAATTAAAACTTTACATATTTCTTTCATTAATTAGAACTTTACACGTCTCTTTCATAATTCAAACTTTACATATTTCTTTCATTAATTAGAACTTTACACGTTTCTTTCATAAATTAAAACTTTACATATTCTTTCATTAATTAAAACTTTGCACGTTTCTTTCATAAATAAAATTTTACATATTTCTTTCATTAATTAGAACTTTTTTTTTGAGATCATGGGGAACCTTAAGATCATGGTATTCATTGATACTCACTTAAGTAAACCCCACGCCGTGTGTCTACCCCGCTTTTATTTAGTCGTCGCACACGGATGCTTAACGTTGAAACTCCCACTGATGGTTTGGCGCTGGGATTCGAACCTGCCCGGACACAGTCCTTTGGTTCCCATCTCCCAGCTCCCAAACCAACCGAGCTACGAACGGCGGATCATTAATTAGAACTTTACACGTTTCTTTCATAAATTAAAACTTTACATATTCTTTCATTAATTAGAACTTTACACGTTTCTTTCATAATTAAAACTTTACATATTTCTTTCATTAATTAGAACTTTGCACGTTTCTTTCATAATTAAAACTTTACATATTCTTTCATTAATTAAAACTTTGCACATTTCTTTCATAAATAAAACTTTACATATTTCTTTCATTAATTAGAACTTTACACGTTTCTTTCATAAATTAAAACTTTACATATTCTTTCATTAATTAGAACTTTACACGTTTCTTTCATAATTAAAACTTTACATATTTCTTTCATTAATTAGAACTTTGCACGTTTCTTTCATAATTAAAACTTTACATATTCTTTCATTAATTAAAACCTTGCACGTTTCTTTCATAAATAAAAGTTTACATATTTCTTTCATTAATTAGAACTTTACACGTTTCTTTCATAAATTAAAACTTTACATATTCTTTCATTAATTAGAACTTTACACGTTTCTTTCATAATTAAAACTTTACATATTTCTTTCATTAATTAGAACTTTGCACGTTTCTTTCATAATTAGAACTTTACATATTTCTTAATTAGTTTATATTTCCAATCACAAATTTCCATTTATTTATTTAACATTTTTAATACATATGAAATCATTTTTCACTTTATTATATCATTTTAAAAACAAAATTTAAATTAAAATATCAAAATTTACATTTTCAAAATACTTGAAACTTCCAGAAAAACTTATAAAATAACCACGGGTCTGTATAATATTTTCTAACCTAGGTCACGTGATACGGATAATATATCATTTCAATCCGTAATTTACAAAGAAAAATCCGGGTTCTATCATTTCAAACCCGCAATCCCAAGTTAAATAAAATAAATAAAATTGCTTAGGCTTGTCATTTCAACCCATAACGATCTTTCCCTATTCTAAAGTCCGTTCGGGTATGTATCATTTCAACCCATAGTGATTCTATTCTACAGGGAACTTGCAGTGTGAGAACAGAATATAAATAAACAGTAAAATAAAATAAAATATAACAGATGATGTAACAGGCATATAAACAGTATTTAATATCATATAAATATATCATAGGCATGTATAACATAATATAATTATTTCTACACTTTCACTTGCTATCAATTCACAATAATATAAGTATGAATGTCAGGTGTGATTACTCACCTTTTTACGCTGAAGTTTGCAAAGCAAACACACAAACAATAATCCGGAAAGCACGAAAGCACGACTAGACACAATTCTGATTTGAATGGATGGAGAGCCAAGATATTGATCTTGTATATAACAAATACACAAATCATAAGAATAAGATTCAACACAACAAAAGATGAATTAAACTATGCAATTACGAATCAAAGAACATAACCTTGCTTTCAACCACCAAGTGGGCTTTGCCATGGTCTAATAGTGAGGAGGAGGTTATGTTGTGGTGGTGGAGGCTGAGCTATGCAAGGAGAAAACAAAAGGAAAAAAAGAGGAAATAAAATAAAAGTGGAAAAAAAGAGAGAAGGAAGCCATGGAAATAACCTAGAGCTTGTTGTATTTTATTCACGCAAATGAAAATGAGAGGATGAGAACTTGTACGTGAATAAGAAATATAAAGAAGGCGGCTAGGGTTTCAAGAGATTTGAATGGCTAAGATGTAGGGTTTAGAAAATGAAAGGCTAGCAAATAAAAAGGCTAGTGAATGAGTGGGATTTATTTCCTATTTAATAAAAGAAACTTACTGTAAAATATTTCAATCAGAAGAGGCAAATGAGGAACTGAGATATTGAGAAGATTTCTATGTGATTTAATAGAGTAAATGCTAGGAAAACAAAGAGACAAGAAATAAAGAGAAAAAAACTTATACATATATTATTCCTAAATGCAAGTGAAATATGTGAATCATAATGGAAAATAAATTTTGTACGTGTATGGAAAAAGGAAATACATGGCTATAGAAGAGAAAAAAAAAGAGCTAAGGAGTTATGAATGCTAAGGAAACGGAAAGGCATAAGTTAAGGAGAAAAAACGTACAATATATTTTATTGTTAAATGCAAATGAAAAATGAGAGATGGGAAATAAATTTTGTACATGAATTATGAAGTGGAGTGGATGGGAAGAAAAGATTTTGAACGGCTAAAGAGGAGTAAATGATAGAAAAACAAAAAGGCTAGGAAATAAAAGGTAAGAAATAAGGAGAAAGAAACACACATACATACATATATATATATATATATGTATATATATATGTGTGTATATATATATATATGATTCTTAAATGCAATTGAAAAGAGGATATTTTGAGATGTTTGTAAATGATTATTAAGAGCAATTCACGACTATGAACGGTGAATGGCTAGGGTAAGTAATAAAGAGGGTAGGTAAATAAAAAGGCAAGCATTAAAGAAATGTAACGCATGTCTCCTTGATTTCTTCCAATCCTTTTATGAAAAGATACACACACAAGTGAAATCCAATAAATAAAGTTTAGATAAACAAAATAGAAAAATAAAATAAAACAACATAGAAAATAAAAATATAGAAACGCACATAGAAAACTAGAAATTGAAATACAGTAAATAACTGCGTGTAAAAATGCTGTAATTTATCTGATTTAAAAAGTATTACTCAGAATTTAACGAAACGAAAAGCAGAACAGATATCATAAATATATTCTGCTTCAAAGAAAAAGATTAAAATTTGAAATTTAATTTTTTTTATATTAAACTGAAAATTCAGATTTTGACCAAAATATAAAATTTTCAAAAATCGTTTATTTATTGCATTTGGAAAATAAATTACAAACAAATTCCAAACTTACATTGGAATAATTCTAAAAATTCACTTTTAAATGATTTAAAAAATCAAAATTTCAAATAAAAATTTAATTAAAAATATTCACAAAATTATGGGTTGTTACACTCTCCCCCACTCAAAACTTTTCGTCCACGAAAAGGAACGGGGCATGGAAAATAGAGACAACAGATAGAATGAGATAGAACCAAGACAATATAAAGAAAAAGAAGATTGAAATTATACTTGGTAACAGTCTTTACAGGTAATTCAACAAGATGGAGATGATCTTCCCCAGATCCTCTTAAATCAAGGACACAAGCACGAAGAAGATTCTTGAAAAGTTTTCCAAAACAGACTGGTAAAGGTATTTTGGGAGGAAGAACTACAAATCGAACTTTAGGAGATAAGATCAATTTGGAATTCAATTCCCTGCTTAGGATGCAAGAGAATAGGAACAACCGAAGGATAATAGATTGGAAAACAAAATAAGATGATAAATTTTAAAACCATAAAATTTTCAACTTAAATTAAGAATTGATTTCATCCATTTGATTTTTCCTAAGTTAATTAAATCTTATCTATTTATAATTTCATTATCTTCTCACCCAATTAACCATTTCTAAAATCGTGAATTTGAGATCATTTATTATACTCAAAATTTTATTCAATAAGTTTCATGCTTCTTTATTCCAGATGGTTATTACATTTATTCCACTTAATATATGTCTAATCACATATATTAAGTATACTTACACTTATTATGACTTACTCCAATTTATTCATAAGTTCCTTTAACATCACTTTATGCTGTATATTATTCAATTAACTTTTTATTCTATTTACCTTTATTAATCCTTTATAACTAAAATTTAAGTGTATAACATTTATTATGACCACTCAAATTTTATTTATAAAATCTCCTTTATATTGTGTGTTCTCTAATTACATATTTAACTTTTAATAATTTAGGTAAGTTATATTGGAATGCAAGAGAATATTACACAAATAAAATTTCTTAACTCAATTATCCAAGCTTCAATATTTATTCAAATTTTGATTTCCTTTTATAATTGAAATTATCCTTTAAGATAAAATTTAAGAATTAGATTTCCGATTAACTTCAAACTATTCTAGAGATAATTAAATATACACAATATATATCAAATCAACTCTTAAATCACATATATTATAAATCAAGTCATAATTAGAAAGCCAAATCAATTTAATTATCCAAAGAAAAACTGTAGCAAAACTACAGAATGGTCTCTTCGCTTCGAAACTCGAAAATGAATGTCGATGATGCTGCAGTCATCACCGAAATTGTTTCCCAGCGACAAAGAAAAGAACACTGATTTACAAATTAAAATCCTTTGAAAAATTTCTACGAATTACCTTTAAATAATATATCCTTTTAAAACTTTCAAAACAAAGTTCGAAATCATCGAAAATTAAATTCTCACATTCTTGATTTAAATTCATTTAAATTTCCAAATTAATTTATAACCATGTTTAATTATTTAGATATGAAACTAAAGCCAATGATTATAAAATACATACAAAGTTAAATATTATTTCTTAACACCCAATTCCATTAATTATCAAAAATTTAGAAAATTAACCTTATACATATTATAATTATACAAAATTTATCCATCTACTAAATTAAAAAAAAACATATTGTGTCAGTTTGTTCTGTTCAAGTGTTTTGGAGATCCTATCGATAACGTTGATTAGACGAACCGATCGGAAACCCAAATCAACATCAACAACTCAAACAACACAATATATAAAACATCTTTAATATATATAAATTTTTTTTGAAATACAAGATTAAATTTTCAAAATAAGGATAGGGAATCAAATTGATGGACTCAAATTAAAGAGAATTTTTTTTTAGACAAATTGGAGGCAAAGATTAGACGATTAAATAACAGAATAGGAAGATGGGTAAGCCTATACATATCGCGGGCAACCTTAACCAGGTCAACCGTGACTTAAAGAATAAGATCGATGTGGATTTTCTGGGGTAAATCTACATTCGATCTCAAGAGATAGAATTCAGGCATAGCAAAAGATATTAGCATCGTAAACCAAGGATACAGAAGTCTTCGGTGAATCAATGCTTTTTGTAAAGAAGTTTCACACCTTTACAAGTAATTAGAATATTGGCGGGACCGCCAATTTATTAGAAAGATTATTCGGAGTGGAGTTATGGGACACTCCAGAATCAAGAAGACACGAATAGGGGAGGACAAGAATGGACTTCGGAACTGAAGGGAATGTTCCAAAATTCAAAGGAAACCAAATCGAAGATGAAGGAATTCAAGCTCGAACGAAAGCGATTCTGTAATTAAATTTACTCTATATGCCGAGTTTGCCTAAAACCAGAGCTCTGATACCAACTGTAACGGACCGCGTCAATGGGGTAACGCCCACCGTAGCATACAGTCGTACCTGTGTTCTGCCTTTACGGCCAGCCTCTCGACTGCACCAACCCCGCAGGGACATGTAGGAGTAAGAGTCGTCCGCTCGCTACCAAACCAAATGCGAGAACCCCCTATCATGCTGCACCCGCCAAGTGCATAGGCAGACACACATGTCGGACTTGAATTGCTCAAAATACCGCGTTGTAAATAAAAATTTGGCAAACTCATCATTTACAGTAAATAAAAAATCACAGATCACAGACACTGAGTAATATAATGCAGCGGAAGTAAAAGAGATAGTAGTCCATGAAGCTACTATATAAATACATCAGAGTTAATTAAGATACAATAGGAATACCAAGATATAACTGGAGTAACAGTATGAAAATCAGGTACAACTGGAATCAACTGGATAACAAAATGAATAGATATCTGGATCTTCAAAGCAAAACTCCAGCTCCGAAGGTGAGTCTCTAATGCTGTATCACTCAGTCTGACCCGAGCGTAAAGCAAAACACAAAACACTCGAGTCAGGACATACATACTTATATAATGTAAACCAACTCAAGTGAACTGTAATAAAGGTACAAGTAACTTAAAGAATGCTTGGGATCGCCCATTCTTTAAGGATCCGTTAAACTATTTACTATGTAGTAATATTCGCTATTATAATAGTGTCTAAATAAGTAAAGTATAATCATATATAAAATAGCGTTAAGGGGATGGAGAACCTTAACGCGGTCGGATCTTAAAATCATAATCGTAGTAAAGCTCGATATGGTAGGTGACACGGCACAACTAGGCAATGCCAGGGTAGATATACCAATTACGCACACGGACTGATGGATACGCATAGCAGCCACTACCGTTCCATCTCGAACAACACTCCCAAATCAGAGGATGGCCATCTAATCAATCACAAGTAAGAGTATAATATCGAAGAAATGTGTCCGAGAAGAGGTGCTACCTCACTGGTCCGAGATCGCTCCTGTTTTAGCCACCTTATGTCAACTCACGGGAGTTGGGTCCACGTAACATACCTTAAGAACGTCGCCACCATCCTACTTCATTCTGGAATCTCCACCACGTACACGGTTGTCAAAGTGGTTTTCGGTATCGACAGAGAGTATGTCCATATCCGATCCCGGTCTCTTTGCCAACCAATCGTTATTATAACCCGTGGTTATAAATTTCAAAATAGTTTATGTTTCAAATCAAAATACATCCTTTAAACCATTTCAAAATCATATCATTTATTTCAAACTAATACATACTTTCAAACCCAAAACATATCTATTCAAAAACCAATTCAAAAATATATCATTTCCATTTCAAAACCAATTCAATAATATACCATTTCAATAAAACCCAAATTTCAAAAATCACTGAATATTTCCTTTAATTTATTAAACTTGAAATCTTCCTTTAAATTATCATAGCATTTTGGTTATGTAACCTTAAGGAATCATAGCATTTTTGGAATGTAATACTTTCCAATTTAATATTTTATATAATCAAAGTATTTATATACTTACAAATTTTTAACATGGTCATTTTATCATAGCCTTATAGTTAAATAAACTTTGTTATTGTAATATCCAATTTAATGCTGAAATTCTTATGTTAAGTTAAGAGTACCTTATTAACTTACATTATCATTACAATAAAGAAACTTTATTATTTTAGTCAATAAAATATGTCATTTACATTAATTAAAACTTACATATTAAATGTACTTTTTAACTTACATTTCTATTACAGTAAAGAGCATTTATCGTTTAATCAATATTACACTAATTAAACTTACATTATCAAATGTACGTTTTAATTTACGTTTTATTACAAAAAGAGCATTTATTATTTTAAATCAATATTACACAAATTAAGACTTACATGTTTCTTTCATTAATTAAGACTTTACATGTTTCTTTCAGTAAGTAAAACTTTACATATTTCTTTCATTAATTAGAACTTTACACGTCTCTTTCATAAATTAAAACTTTACATATTTCTTTCATTAATTAGAACTTTACACGTTCCTTTCATAATTAAAACTTTACATATTTCTTTCATTAATTAGAACTTTACACGTTTCTTTCATAAATTAAAACTTTACATATTTCTTTCATTAATTAGAAATTCACACGTTTCTTTCATAATTAAAACTTTACATATTTCTTTCATTAATTAGAACTTTACACGTTTCTTTCATAAATTAAAACTTTACATATTTCTTTCATTAATTAGAACTTTACACGTCTCTTTCATAAATTAAAACTTTACATATTTCTTTCATTAATTAGAACTTTACACGTTTCTTTCATAAATTAAAACTTTACATATTCTTTCATTAATTAAAACTTTGCACGTTTCTTTCATAAATAAAACTTTACATATTTCTTTCATTAATTAGAACTTTACACGTTTCTTTCATAAATTAAAACTTTACATATTCTTTCATTAATTAGAACTTTACACGTTTCTTTCATAATTAAAACTTTACATATTTCTTTCATTAATTAGAACTTTGCACGTTTCTTTAATAATTAAAACTTTACATATTCTTTCATTAATTAAAACTTTGCACGTTTCTTTCATAAATAAAACTTTACATATTTCTTTCATTAATTAGAACTTTACACGTTTCTTTCATAAATTAAAACTTTACATATTCTTTCATTAATTAGAACTTTACACGTTTCTTTCATAATTAAAACTTTACATATTTCTTTCATTAATTAAAACTTTGCACGTTTCTTTCATAATTAAAACTTTACATATTTCTTAATTAGTTTATATTTCCAATCACAAATTTCCATTTATTTATTTAACATTTTTAATACATATGAAATCATTTTTCACTTTATTATATCATTTTAAAAACAAAATTTAAATTAAAATATCAAAATTTACATTTTCAAAATACTTAAAACTTCCAGAAAAACTTATAAAATAACCACGGGTCTGTATAATATTTTCTAACCTAGGTCAAGTGATACAGATAATATATCATTTCAATCCGTAATTTACAAAGAAAAATCCAGGTTCTATCATTTCAAACCCGCAATCCCAAGTTAAATAAAATAAATAAAATCGCTCAGGCTTGTCATTTCAGCCCATAACGATCTTTCCCTATTCTAAAGTCCGTTCGGGTATGTATCATTTCAACCCATAGTGATTCTATTCTACAGGGAACTTGCAGTGTGAGAACAGAATATAAATAAACAGTAAAATAAAATAAAATATAACAGATGATGTAACAGGCATATAAACAGTATTTAATATCATATAAATATATCACAGGCATGTATAACATAATATAATTATTTCTACACTTTCACATGCTATCAATTCACAATAATATAAGTATGAATGTCAAGTGTGATTACTCACCTTTTTACGCTGAAGTTTGCAAAGCAAACACACAAACAAAAATTCGGAAAGCACGAAAGCACGACTAGACACAATTCTGATTTGAATGGATGGAGAGCCAAGATATTGATCTTGTATATAACAAATACACAAATCATAAGAATAAGATTCAACACAACAAAAGATGAATTAAACTATGCAATTACGAATCAAAGAACATAACCTTGCTTTCAACCACCAAGTGAGCTTTGCCATGGTCTAATAGTGAGGAGGAGGTTATGTTGTGGTGGTGGAGGTTGAGCTATGCAAGGAGAAAACATAAGGAAAAAAAAGAGGAAATAAAATAAAAGTGGAAAAAAAAAGAGAAGAAAGCCATGGAAATAACCTAGAGCTTGTTGTATTTTCTTCACGCAAATGAAAATGAGAGGATGAGAACTTGTACGTGAATAAGAAATATAAAGAAGGCGGCTAGGGTTTCAAGAGATTTGAATGGCTAAGATGTAGGGTTTAGAAAATGAAAGGCTAGCAAATAAAAAGGCTAGTGAATGAGTGAGATTTATTTCCTATTTAATAAAAGAAACTTACTGTAAAATATTTCAATCAGAAGAGGCAAATGAGGAACTGAGATATTGAGAAGATTTCTATGTGATTTGATAGAGTAAATGCTAGGAAAACACAGAGACAAAAAATAAAGAGAAAAAAACTTATACATATATTATTCCTAAATGCAAGTGAAATATGTGAATCATAATGGAAAATAAATTTTGTACGTGTATGGAAAAAGGAGATACACGGCTATAGAAGAGAAAAAAAAAGAGCTAAGGAGTTATGAATGCTAAGGAAACGGAAAGGCATAAGTTAAGGAGAAAAAACGTACAATATATTTTATTTTTAAATGCAAATGAAAAATGAGAGATGGGAAATAAATTTTATACGTGAATTATGAAGTGGAGTGGATGGGAAGAAAAGATTTTGAACGGTTAAAGAGGAGTAAATGATAGAAAAACAAAAAGGCTAGGAAATAAAAGGTAAGAAATAAAGAGAAAGAAACACACATACATACATACATATATATATATATATATGTATATATATATATATGATTCTTAAATGCAATTGAAAAGAGGATATTTTGAGATGTTTGTACATGATTATTAAGAGCAATTCACGACTATGAACGGTGAATGGCTAGGGTAAGTAATAAAGAGGGTAGGTAAATAAAAAGGCAAGCATTAAAGAAATGTAACGCATGTCTCCTTGATTTCTTCCAAGCCTTTTATGAAAAGATACACACACAAGTGAAATCCAATAAATAAAGTTTAGATAAACAAAGTAGAAAAATAAAATAAAATAACATAGAAAATAAAAATATAGAAACGCACATAGAAAACTAGAAATTGAAATACAGTAAATAACTGCGTGTAAAAATGCTGTAATTTATCTGATTTAAAAAGTATTACTCAGAATTTAACGAAACGAAAAGCAGAACAGATATCATAAATATATTCTGCTTCAAAGAAAAAGATTAAAATTTGAAATTCAATTTTTTTTATATTTAAACTGAAAATTCAGATTTTGACCAAAATATAAAATTTTCAAAAATCGTTTATTTATTGCATTTGGAAAATAAATTACAAACAAATTCCAAACTTACATTGGAATAATTCTAAAAATTCACTTTTAAATGATTTAAAAAATCAAAATTTCAAATAAAAATTTAATTAAAAATATTCACAAAATTATGGGTTGTTACAGTGCTGGTTTATCTTTTTTTGGTATAAGACAAATGAATGTGTGGTTCATTTCTTTTATGATTCTACTAGTGTCAAGAGCTTCCTGATAAGTTAATCTCAATTTTTATTTCAGGTCTTGCTAGTGGGTTACATAGAAATGAGAGCCCAACCCATCTGGCCCTGGGCTGGAATCATGATGAATGGATTTAACAGCTTCCTCAATTTCCCTGCTTTCAATGTCCCTGGTCAGCATATGGCATCCCCCTTCAGTAATCAGGCTTCTGGTTTTCACAACAGGTAAGTCTACTGGATATTCTCCATTGAATATATCAGTGAAATAAGCAATTGCTTCCTCCTCCAACTTACTCAGATTAGTAACATGTTCACCTTTTTCATCAATGGCATTAAACAGATTATTATAATTTTGTCTAAGAGACATTTTAGTGTAGAAAAACTTTGAGCATTCATCTCCCTCAATCAACCATTTTTGCTTGGCTTTTTGCTTCAACTCCATTGCTTGAATTTGTAATGCATGCTTGAGTTCATGTTGCACTCAAAAAATTGTTTGTTTAACTCATTATTGTAAGGATCTTCATCTAGAGCAGATTGAGATTTATCCAGAATTTCCTGAAGCCGAGTAATTTTATTTGATTGCTTTATTCTACACTTATTCCATTCTTTGATTCTCTTTTTTATGTGTTTAATAATCATAATCAAAATAAATGAGTTGTTACCTTCAAATATATCTAAGTTATAAAAATTAGCTGCAATGTAATAATCTTCACACAAAGGCCAGAAATTGGCATACCTGAACGGCTTACCCTTCTCTATGTTGACTTGAATGAGTTCAAAAAGGAGAGGGGAGTGATCACTAGTAGAACAGGGCAAAATAGTTACTTTCATGTTAGGGAACAAATTAATAGCCTCAACATTTAAAAGCACTTTGTCCAGTTTTCATGCAACCTCAGTCCAGTGTGGGCAACCTCAGTCAATCCAGTAGCAGTGACAGCCATTAAATTCCTCCAGCTGGGATGCCTTCAATGTGAGACCACCAACTTTATCTTCTACCTTTAACATTGCATTATAATCTCCCATTGTGAACCAAGGACCATCAATTTGTTTTGAAATATTTATAAGATGCTTCCAAAGTCCTGAACGAATTGATGCAAAATTACTAGCATATATAAATGTAATGTGAACTGTCAAACCACCAGTATTTGTAGCTCTTACTGTAATTTGCTGATCAGCCATGCTTAACAATTTACACGACCAAAATTCAAAGCACCAAGCAACTAAGATTCTGCCTTTGCAAGTAGATGAGTTATTATGATATATACTCCAATTTGCACCCAATGTATAATGAAAATTATCTATACTACTATTATTCATTTTATTTTCAAGTAAACCAAATAATGATGGTTTATATATATTTCTTAAATTAAAGAGGTCTAATTGTCTTTCATCACTATTAAGACCTCTAACATTCTAGAAAATAATTGTCATTGGGAGGGTGGTGCCTTATTACTCCTCAAATTTCTAGGAGCAAAGTTCTTTGGACCAGGCTTACTAGCTTTCTTATTGAACTGTTCTATGTATGCCTGATTTGGTTTAGTGTAAGTACTTTTTTTTGGATCATCATTCTGTTTGATGTGTGTTTATTGTTTGATGATAACAAAATATATATCGATTTTTAGATGTGTTTGTAGATTGTACACATATAGAAATAAATATTGAATATTAATATTATTGCACAGAATTTGACAAATTCAATCAGTATTTTTATTCAATATAATATTTTATATAATACAATGTTTTCAGTTCACACACTAATTTCATACATTACATTGATCTCATACATATCACATTTACAGTTTGTCCTCACTACATCACTCATACACTCAGTCTTCTACATCTGCATTGTCCAGCTCCAGTATTTGTCCTGTCTCCTGTGTACCTGTATAATTAACAACTACAGCAGTAATCTGAAAAGAAACAAATTTTAATTTGCAAAAATATAAAATTTGTTTTTAAAGCTGTCTCAGATATATGGGTTATCGTCATCATCTTTGATTGTGTAATATCTGTGCATATCAGTATTTATATCAGGGACAGGAAATTACAAGTGGCTGCAGTACACACGTATACACGTGTGCACTGCCTCGCCAACTCGTGTGCACAAGGTCAAATCAAAATCAGATTCAACACAAGTGCAAATGTCCTCGACCAAAATTCAGAGTATCACTGCAACAATATCAAGTCAATGACTCAAGTTCAAGATGTAGTGAAGCATGTACACAGAGCATAGGTGGACAAGTATATATGAATGTGCAGACTCAAGTGACTCAAGTCCAAATGAACAAGTACAAGACCACTGACTCAAGTTCATGAGACTCAAGTGAAGCTACAGGGAAACAACTAAAACATGAACCAACTCAAGTTAGTTCAACATGCAAATGAAACTGTACATGAAGCATAACTACAGTAACTCAAATGACAATACTAGATGTGCAAAACCATACAAGGCAATGCATCAGAAAACTCAAGTGAAGCTACAGGTCAGCAGTATACAGCAATTTGAAAATGTGATCCAGATCATCATTATGTAATACAAGGTGAAGCAGATAATCAACACTTCAAAGACCAAAGGAATGCAACACAGTGAACTGGAGGAAGTATGCATATTAGACAAGTGAGACCAGACTACAGCAGTTCAAGAGAAACGAAGACCATCAATACAAAAGTCAACAGTGTCAATAATAAGTGCAGTAGCTACAACTTCAACCAGCAAGACCATCAGCATGAAAACAATAACAAAAGCATGCAACATAGGTGAAACAGAGGTGAATGCAAACATCTATAGCAGTGAAGATCAAGTTAAAGTGATGAAGCACTATTTCAACTGACTCAAGTACACTGGTGCACAACAGTAACATTGGATATCTACATGAATGGTAACAAGTTCAAGTCGAGTTACAACTGCAACCATGATCAAGTGCATAAAAACTGAATGACAGACCAGACAGTGGAACATCAGAGTACAAATGAAATAGTGCAACAGAGCATGTGCAAGATCAGTGAAGTAAACGAACACAAGAAATGAACAATGAAGCAGTGCAGTACAACAGGGATGTACAGGTCAGAGAAGATGGTCAGAGACAAGATCAAAGTCAGGTGATGTCAGAAAATATGTACAGTAAACAAATGTCAAAGCCGTGATCAACAGTGGACAAGTCAGAGACGTGGTGAAGAGAAAAAAATATATCACAAATTCTAAACCGTATGATCACAAATTGAAACAGTAAAAGAATTATAATAGGAAAGTTTCGACTGTATCAAATCAAAATGATCGAACGTTCAAAATTGAAAACCGTGGGTACAACGTTCTTTCCCAAAATATCACAACATAATAAAGGAAAGAATCAACAACTTGGAAGCCACGAAAATCAAATCAGACATGTATAAATAGAAGACCCAATATCATCATCGACAAGTAGGGCAGAATAAGCAGAACACAAATCATCATTGACAGAGAGCAACAGAGAACAATCAAGTTCAAACAACCAAAGTTAAGAGCAGAAATCACATACCAATTCCAGAATCGAGCAGAAGCCCTACTTCCAGATTCGCCAACAAGCAAGCAAATCAATTATCGCGAATCAACAGAGATTCAAGAAGCCAAAGCTCAGAAATCCAGAATCGCAACAGGGCAAAGCCCTAATTTAGAAGCCATTATCAAAAAGTGGATCGGGCCAGAGATACAAGAAAGGGAAACGAGAAACCCTAATTTCTGAATTCCAGAAGAATGAACTAAGCTGCCATTTCTCAATTCCACCAAGCAAAGCAACCGGGTCAACAAAAATGAGAAGCAGGTCGATACAACTTAAAGAAGGGGCCGGCCTTGTTTAAATTTTAACAAGGAATTTACTTTGGGCCGGGCTTGTTTATTACTAAGGGTTTTAATAGTTTAATTATTCAACTAGTTTTTTTTAATTTGGGGGAAAAATAGTTTTAAATTTCAATTTAATTTTTGCTCCTGGTTTTCTTTGGATTTTAGTTTTTAGTTTGTACTTTTTAAATCAATTCAGGGTAAATCACCACCTAGGGTTTAGGTAGTGTCAGATTGTCTAGTTAGGGTTAGTTCAGTGAGCAGGGTGTGCGAGTTTACGAAACTCTATAGGCGGAGAAGGGTGTGCGAGTCTGTTAGAATGTTTGTAAGCGGGATACTGTTTAATCCTAATAGAAATCTGGGAATGCAGCAGTAGGCAGGGGTTGCCGAAGCTGGGTAAATTTTATGTGTGATTTACTTTTCTGCATATTTACTTCTCTGCAGTTTGATTACGTGTTTAATTCGTTAAAATTTGCTATAACCCTATTCACCCCCCCTCTAGGGTTAATCTAGATCCTACAAGTGGTACCAGAGCGAGGTAATTGTTTCTTTAACTCTAGAGTCATGAATCCACCAAATAATGCCTTTTCTGAGGGGCAATCTATTGCTAGGCCACCAATGTTTAATGGGAATGATTATGCTTACTGGAAAGTTAGGATGAGTATTTATCTTAGTTCTGTTGATTATGATGTTTGGGATATTATTGAAACTGGCTATACACCTCCCACTATAACTATTGGTGATACTGAGATTCCTAAACCAAGGAGAGGTGGGATGCTAACGATAAGAAATTGAAAACCACAAATGCTAAATCCATGAATGCTTTGATCTGTGCTCTTGATAAAACTAAATTTAATTGAATTTCTCATTGTAAAACAGCACAGGAAATTTGGCATACTTTGGAGGTGACACACGAAGGAACTTCTCAAGTCAAGGAGTCTCGTCTAGCCCTGTTCAGCAATGAATACGAGAACTTCGTGATGGACAAAGGCGAGAGCATAAAGGATATGTTTGGACGCTTCTCAACCTTGGTGTACAATGCTAGAGCGCTTGGGAAAGTATTCACTGAGGTAGAGCTGGTGAGGAAGATACTACGGGTCTTACCGATGAACTTTGAGGCAAAAGTCACGGCAATACAAGAATCGAAAGATCTGAGTAAACTCAGCATGGAGGATTTGATCGATAACCTGATGACATATGAGCTTGAGCTAAAAGCAAAGGAGGAACGCAACAACTCCGAATCAAAGAAGAAGACGATTGCCTTAAAGAGCAAAGAAGAGAGCGGTGATGAAGCAGAAAATCCAATTGAAGAACTTGCAATGGCTGTCAATAATCTTAGAAAATTGTCGAGATTCAGGCCATGCAAGAAGAAAACGAGTGGTAATAGGTCAAAAGATTCTGACAACTCTGAAAACGAATTAATCTGCTATAACTGCAATAAGCCTGGCCACTTCAAACAAAATTGTCCACTTCTCAAAAACAACAAGGGAAAGAAAACGAAGAAAAAGGCCTTCGCAGCGACTTGGGATGATGAGGAAGGAGAGGAAGTTTCAACTGATAGCTCAGAGGAGGCTAACTTGTGTCTTACAGCAAGATCAGATTCAGAAGCAAGCTCAGAGGAATCTAGTGAGGTAAAGAACTATTCTTATAAAGAACTTGTCTTTATGTGCCTTGATCTTACTAAAACACTTGATGCTCTAGAATCTAAAATTGAAAAAATGAAATCTGATAGGAGAGAACTTGCCCGTGAAAATTTTAGGTTAGAAACTGAACTTGAATATATTCAAAACCTAGACTGTAAAAACTGTAAAACTTTAGATTCAGAATTATCAAAACTGAAGAATAGCTGTGAGAATCTTGAAAAAGAAAACTTGAATCTAAAGGATACCATTGAAACTAGGAAAAAGGATTTTATAAACAGATGCACCTCACTTGTGACTGAAAACACAACACTGAAAACCAAAGTCCAAGATCTTGAAAAATCACTGAGTAACTTTTCAAGAGGAGAAAAATCATTTAATATGTTATTGGGAAATCAATTGTTTGCTAACAATAGAAAAGGACTAGGTTTTGGAAAAACACAAGTTAATGATAGTACTAAAGGAAAGAGTGTCTTTACTAGATGTGAAATAAATGGACATCATAGTCATAGGAACAAGAACGCAAAATTTATACAAGTTTGGGTTCCTAAAAATTCTACAAACAAATTTCATATCTATTGGAACAAGAATAAAAGGACAAAACAAGTTTGGGTGCCAAAAGGAATATATATTAATAATTTTGAATCCACTCAAATTTATTCATCAAATTATTCTGCCACTAACAACTATGGACCTATAAAAACAAATAGGTCACAAAAACCTTTTACCATGTAGGTGTGGTGGCAGGCTAAGGAACAACATTAGTGGTATCTGGATTCTGGCTATTCCAGACACACAACGGGCGACAAATCAACGTTCCTTAGCCTAGTATAAAGGTGACAGATTCACAATGGGCAAACAATGAAAGATTATCGTACAGGTAAGACAGGTAATTGTATTTATTTTCAAACGATAGATAAAGTTTGAAAATCTGCACCATAATCTGAATTAAATCAGCCAGTTATGTGAAATGATTGATTTTGATTTTTCATCCTTAAATAGAATTACTCGAAGTAATTATGATGATTGACAGATTCTAAATATGACTTGTTCTTATCTATGACTTTAATTTGTGCTTAAAAATTGACCAACCATTTTTTCTTGGACTTAATCAGTTTGGTCAAATTATGATGATTGATTATTGAGTTCTCATGCTATGAAAAGGATTTTTAAAAATTGTTAAAACTGTTGAAACTTTACTGGTGAAAACTTCAAATTGCTTCTAAGATAATAATGATATTTTAACTGGTGATCCTACAGAAAGTATACATACTTGCTCTTCATTTGATAAAAATTTATGTGCGTTTAGTTGTCACAGTGGTGTTATTTCTGAGATTGAATCTGATTCTGTTGAAATGGCTCTTAATGGTGAAAGTTGGATTTGAGCGATGCAAAATTGAACTTAATCAATTTAAAAGAAGAAGTTTTTTTAACAACCCCCTGGTTTTGAAAATCACGATTTTCCAAATCATGTGTATAAGCTAGAAAAAGCATTATATGGTCTTAAGTAAGTTCCTAGAGCTTGGTTGGAGAATTTAAGTATTTTCTTGGATTTCAAATCAAGCAAAGCAGTGATGGCATTTTCATTTCACAATCCAAGTATGTGTTGGAACTATTGAAGAAATTCGAAGTTGAAAACTCTAAACCAATGAAAACTCTTATGAGTCCATCAACAAAGTTGGATAAAGACGAGAAAGGAGTTGCTGTTGATCAGAAGAAATATCGAGGGATAATCGGTTCACTTCTCTATCTTACTGCTTCTAGACCTGATATTATGTTTCCTGTGTGTTTGTGTGCACGTTTTCAGTCTAACCCTAAAGAATCTCATTTGAAAGCCACTAAACGAATTTTAAGATATCTTTCACACACACGCAAATTTGGACTATGGTATCCTTCTTGTGAAAATTTTGATTTAGTTGGTTTTTCTGATGCTGATTATGCGGGTTCATTGGTTGACAGGAAAAGTACTAGTGGGACATGTTTCATGCTAGGACATTCATTAGTTTCATGGTCTAGTCGAAAACAAAATTGTGTTGCATTATCCACCACTGAAGCAGAATATATTGCTTTAGGAAGTTGTTGTGCTCAAATTTTATGGATGATGCAAACTCTTTCTGATTTTGGCTTAGTTTATAAACAAGTTCCATTAAAATATGATAGTAAAAGTGCAATAGACTTGTCTAATAATCCTGTTCATCATTCACGCACGAAACACATTGATGTGAGACACCACTTTCTTAGAAATCACATTGCTAGGGAAGACATTTGCATTGAATTCATTTCAACTGAGAATCAACTTGCTGATATTTTCACAAAACCCCTCCCCGAAGACAGATTTTCCAGATTACGTTTGGATTTGGGGATTATGGAAATTGACTAATCATTTTTCAATTTTTGGTTGAAATATTCTTGGATATTTATTTTCAACTTCAATTTCTAGGATTCAAACCTGTTTTGGATATCATTCAAAGATTGATTCGAATATGGTATTCAGTAGTGGAAATACGTTTGGTTTAAGAAATTTCATAATATGATTAATTTGGTAACTTATTCCACGACCATTTCTATTTCTACCATCTTTCTATCATTCATAATGGTTTTGAAAAATGAAAAGAGTGAATTACTTATTAAATTAAAAAGAAAAATAAAGAAATTTTTTTAAAATACTTCTCATGCATCCATTCTCATTTAAAAGTCCTTATGGTTATGCATGGATGGATCATGTGAGGTTATCATCACTCCATTCTCATTTAAAAGTCCTTATGGTTATGCATGGATGGAGCGTGATAGCTAATGAGTAACTGCTAATCCCATTTAAAAGTCCTTATGGTTATGCGTGGTTAGTAAGTGCTTATTTTATTTTTGTGCTTAAATGTCAATTTTTTTTAAATAAAATAAAACATCCATCTTCTCATTATATAAAAACCAAATCATCGATCCATTCTCTAAAATGTGGAATCTTGTTATGATATATTATGGTTTTTCCTTGTTTTTTCCATTTGTTTTCCCCTACTGTTCCATTATTTTTTGTCTGTCTTTTGATGATAACAAAAGAGGGAGAAGAAAGAGATTTTGATAAGGAAATAAGTATTTTTGGAATACTTCACCAAATCTGTTAAATGTTGTTAGTTGTTTTTCTATAATTCTTTTATTCTTCTGTAATTTTCTAAATCTTCTATATAGGGAGTGGTCTCAGTTGAAGGGGGAGCATACATATAGGGGGAGCTAAATATTTGCTTAAACACATTTATTAGAATTTCAAAATCTTAAATATATATGTTTGTCATCATCAAAAGGGGGAGATTGTTTGATGTGTGTTTATTGTTTGATGATAACAAAATATATATCGATTTTTAGATGTGTTTGCAGATTGTACACATATAGAAATAAATATTGAATATTAATATTATTGCACAGAATTTGACAAATTCAATCAGTATTTTTATTCAATATAATATTTTATATAATACAATGTTTTCAGTTCACACACTAATTTCATACATTACATTGATCTCATACATATCACATTTATAGTTTGTCCTCACTACATCACTCATACACTCAGTCTTCTGCATCTGCATTGTCCAGCTCCAGTATTTGTCCTGTCTCCTGTGTACCTGTATAATTAACAACTACAGCAGTAATCTGAAAAGAAACAAATTTTAATTTGCAAAAATATAAAATTTGTTTTTAAAGCTGTCTCAGATATATGGGTTATCGTCATTATCTTTGATTGTGTAATATCTGTGCATATCAGTATTCATATCAGGGACAGGAAATTACAAGTGGCTGCAGTACACACGTATACACGTGTGCACTGCCTCGCCAACTCGTGTGCACAAGGTCAAATCAAAATCAGATTCAACACAAGTGCAAATAGCCTCGACCAAAATTCAGAGTATCACTGCAACAATATCAAGTCAATGACTCAAGTTCAAGATGCAGTGAAGCATGTACACAGAGCATAGGTGGACAAGTATATATGAATGTTCATACTCAAGTGACTCAAGTCCAAATGAACAAGTACAAGACCACTGACTCAAGTTCAAGAGACTCAAGTGAAGCTACAGGGAAACAACTAAAACATGAACCAACTCAAGTTAGTTCAACATGCAAATGAAACTGTACATGAAGCATAACCACAGTAACTCAAATGAAAAGACTAGATGTGCAATACCATACAAGGCAATGCATCAGAAAACTCAAGTGAAGCTATAGGTCAGCAGTATACAGCAATTTGAAAATGTGATCCAGATGATCAGCATGTAATACAAGGTGAAGCAGATAATCAACACTTTAAAGACCAAAGGAATGCAACACAGTGAACTGGAGGAAGTATGTATATTAGACCAGTGAGACCAGACTACAGCAGTTCAAGAGAAACGAAGACCATCAATACAAAAGTCAACAGTGTCAATAACAAGTGCAGTAGCTACAACTTCAACCATCAAGACCATCAGCATGAAAACAATAACAAAAGCATGCAACATAGGTGAAACAGAGGTGAGTGCAAACATCTATAGCAGTGAAGATCAAGTTAAAGTGATGAAGCACTATTTCAACTGACTCAAGTACACAAGTGCACAACAGTAACATTGGATATCTACATGAATGGTAACAAGTTCAAGTCGAGTTACAACTGCAACCATGATCAAGTGCATCAAAACTGAATGACAGACCAGACAGTGGAACATCAGAGTACAAATGAAACAGTGCAACAGAGCATGTGCAAGATCAGTGAAGTAAACGAACACAAGAAATGAACAATGAAGCAGTGCAGTACAACAAAGATGTACAGGTCAGAGAAGATGGTCAGAGACAAGATCAAAGTCAAGTGATGTCAGAAAATATGTACAGTAAAAAAAATGTCAAAGCCGTGATCAACAGTGGACAAGTCAGAGACGTGGTGAAGAGAAAAAAAATATATCACAAATTCTAAACTGTATGATCACAAATTGAAACAGTCAAAGAATTATAATAGGAAAGTTTCGACTGTATCAAATCAAAATGATCGAACGTTCAAAATTGAAAACCGTGGGTACAACGTTCTTTCCCAAAATATCACAACATAATAAAGGAAAGAATCAACAACTTGGAAGCCACGAAAATCAAATCAGACATGTATAAATAGAAGACCCAATATCATCATCGACAAGTAGGGCAGAACAAGCAGAACCCAAATCATCATTGAAAGAGATAAACAGAGAACAATCAAGTTCAAACAACCAAAGTTAAGAGCAGAAATCACATACCAATTCCAGAATCGAGCAGAAGCCCTACTTCCATATTCGCCAACAAGCAAGCAAATCAATTATCACGAATCAACAGAGATTCAAGAAGCTGAAGCTCAGAAATCCAGAATCGCAACAGGGAAAAGCCCTAATTTAGAAGCCATTATCAAAAAGGAGATCGGGCCAGAGATACAAAAAAGGGAAACGAGAAACCCTAATTTCTGAATTCTAGAAGAACGAACTAAGCTGCCATTTCTCAATTCCACCAAGCAAAGCAACCGGGTCAACAAAAATGAGAAGCGGGTCGATACAACTTAAAGAAGGGGCCGGCCTTGTTTAAATTTTAACAAGGAATTTACTTTGGGCCGGGCTTGTTTATTACTAAGGGTTTTAATAGTTTAATTATTCAACTAGCTTTTTTTTAATTTAGGGGCAAAATAGTTTTAAATTTCAATTAAATTTTTGCTCCTGGTTTTCTTTGGATTTTAGTTTTTAGTTTGTACTTTTTAAATCAATTCAGGGTAAATCACCACCTAGGGTTTAGGTAGTGTCAGATTGTCTAGTTAGGGTTAGTTCAGTGAGCAGGGTGTGCGAGTTTACGAAACTCTATAGGCGGAGCAGGGTGTGCGAGTCTGTTAGAGTGTTTGTAAGCGGGATACTGTTTAATCCTAATAGAAATCTGGGAATGCAGCAGTAGGCAGGGGTTGCCGAAGCTGGGTAAATTTTGTGTGTGATTTACTTTTCTGCATATTTACTTCTCTGCAGTTTGATTACGTGTTTAATTCGTTAAAATTTGCTATAACCCTATTCACCCCCCTCTAGGGTTAATCTAAATCTTACACATTCATCTCCTCATCACTGGAAGCCAAGTTTAAATTCATTTTACTAATATCTTCCAATGATTTGGGTTCCTTTTCATTCTGGTCAGTCTCACCAAGCACTTGTTTCAGTGCCTTGTCCTAGAACGAATTGTTTGAATTCTCCTGTTGCTGTTTTATTTGGTCAATCACAGGGTAATCCACTTCAGAGCTTGGGAAACAATCAGAGTGTATTTGACTATCAACAATATTATGATATACCGAATCAGTAATAATACTATCAGTATTATATATGTTATGTCTATCAACTGGTTCCATGTTTATATTATCTGCTATAGGTTTTTGTGGTCTTTGTAATATATCCGGTTGCTCTGATGCTTCATTTTGACTTGCGTGTATATTGCTTGAACATCCCACTTCATCTAAAGCGCTTCTCTGATCACTACACTATGGTCTTCAAGATTTTTCCCCTTAACCCTCCATTCTTGTGTGTTAAATCTTGTACATTGCATTTGTGTGTGACCAAAGCATAGACATTGTTTACATTTTGGAGGAACAAATTCATATTCCACGTCTTGTACATATTCTTTGCCATTATTATCCTTAGCATGTAGCTTGTTAGGTAATTTAGAATCTGCTGAAATTTCTACAAGGACTCTTGCGAATCTAAGTTTTCTCAGGTGTTTAGTATTCTCATCCATCTTTATTGGCTTACTTATAAGACTAGCAAGTTTGCTTATTCCTCTGCTGCTCCATAATGCTAAGTTAAGTTCATTAACCTGATCCATATAGGGTGCGAATCTAGCATATCATGCTCCAATCTTAAATTTGCTTCCCATCTTTTAATGAAAATTAATTTACTGCCCATGAACCATGGGCCATTGTCAATAATTTTTGACAATCTAATTCCAGTTCAAATTTAACCAAATAATAACCATTTTCTCTAGCGAATATGTTCCACCCCCCTTCTGGTTTCCATTCCCTTTTGATATATGCATTAAAATGAATATAATTTGGCCTTTTTCCTGTCATATATATGTACATTAGGTTTTTCCATGTACTAACAGCCTTTGCATAATCATCCTCATCAATCTCCACAATTTCTCCTTTGTCATCAATAGTTTTATCATAAAATCGGACATTATTATCTATGCTCCCCTTACAGTCTGTAGCTTTTGTACAACTTTTGACCTTTTCCTTCGAGAATACTTGAGATCTAAGCGCATCAGCATAAGTCGAACGAACTCGATTTGAGTTAGTGTTAACCGCCATCTTCTGCTTACCTTTTCTTCTGACCTCTTGCCAATTATCTTCGTCTTCTCCTTCCTGAGAAGATAGATCGGACGTCAAGTTCGTAGGGTTAGGGTTCGATGAAGATGCGGCCACCATGGTTTGCGTAAAACATTATTATTTTGAGATAATTAGTAAATAAAGTTTTCGGAAAGTAATAGTATACTTTCATGGCGAAATTGGGAGGCAAAGATTGCCTATAATTGTTTGCACAAAAAATGGACAAACACCTCAAAGTCGTATGATTTAATAGATTTTATGTTGTTCTTAGTGGTTTGGGTGATTTATGCAAATATATGAAAAGCAGGGGCTAAGCTGTAAAGACATGCAGATTTATAGTGGATCATCC
Organism: Allium fistulosum; assembly: GCA_030737815.1. Classification (NCBI taxonomy): domain Eukaryota; kingdom Viridiplantae; phylum Streptophyta; class Magnoliopsida; order Asparagales; family Amaryllidaceae; genus Allium; species Allium fistulosum. Next base: position 1,417,326,021 of record CM060901.1, on the reverse strand, counting down.
GGAATGTGCCTACGTCCACTTTATATGTTATTTCTCTTTTCTGGTTTAGATTACAAGTACAAAGCTTTGATACAAGTAAAAGAAAGTTATTTGAAAGTTCTCTCCGTGCTTGAGCTCTCAAACTTGTCTCCTGTTGTTGAACCCCTGCCCCTCTATTTATAGAGTGAGGCTGGGGGTAGTCGTCTTGGATGTGCATAGCTGCTGGTGGGCCTGGGCTGATGTGATCTGGCCTGGCACGTCTTGGTCCGGTAGCACTCTGATTCGGCTATGCATGGAAATGGAGTTTGGACCGGTAGTGAGGTTGGTTCGGTGGTGAGGTTGGTTCGGTGGTGAGGTTGGTTCGGTGGTGAGGTTGGTTCGGTAGGCGAGGTTGGTTCGGTGAGGTTGGTTCGGTGGTGAGGTTGGTTTGGTGATGAGGTTGGTTCGGTGGTGAGGTTGGTTTGGTGATGAGGTTGGTTCGGTAGGTGTGGTTGGTTCGGTCGGTGAGGTTGGTTCGGTAGGTGAGGTTGGTTTGGTGATGAGGTTTGTTCGGTAGGTGAGGTTGGTTCGGTCGGTGAGGTTGGTTCGGTAGGTGAGGTTGGTTCGGTAGGTTTGCCTTGTAGTTGGTTCAGTTAAGGAATGCCGTATAGTTGGTTCGGTTGTTCTGGTGGCTCGTCTCTTGCTTCCTCGTATTGGCTTGATGATGGTAGAAACAATGGGGCTTGCATGCTTGCTGTGGGGTCGGGTTGCTTGGGTGAGGTTGTGAATGGAGAGGGATGCGTACGGTGGTGGGTGACGTGATGGGAAGGTGAAATGGTTGTTCGAGATTAAGGAGTACGGTCGACACGAGGATTGATGAGGTTTTGTTGAGAATGGGTGAATAAAGAAGAAGAGGTGGATCTGGAGAAGCAAAATAGAAAGAAGGAGGAGGAGAAAAATAAGAACAGGCACCGGCAAAAGCCTAAGTGATAGCAAATAAGAACAGTCTATTTGGTTCCCTTTTCTTGGAAACACACAACATAAGAGAAAATGAACCGGCAATAATGTATTGACACCTAGGTGATAGCAAAAGCCTTCAGTTTGAATTCAGTAAATATTTATAACTAGTGGCTGTTTAGTTAACACACGTTGGAAAATGGAAAGGCACTGTCAAAAATAAAAAAGCTGAAACGATTATCCGTTCGGCTACCGATCGCCTGTTTCACTGTGTACCGGACACCGTTACACCCATATGAATATATTATGGAGATCAGCACGACGAGACGATCGAAACGGTATAAAAATATCAGTGGTACGATCATCCGATAAAAATCGATATCGGTACCAGAATACTGCTATTTTGCAGAAAATAAGAACGACGGAGCCAAAGATGTCCGAATTTGGAAAAACGAAAAACTGAAATCTTGCTCAGAAGATGGTTTAGAATTTTTCTATAAAAAAATATTTTGGTTTTGAAAACGTTTTATTTTCAACGCTTTTTAACTGATTAAATTGAAGTGAATTTCCGCGCGAAATGAACTTTCATATTTTCAGATGAAAATTTACCAGTCGCTATGTTAAACTAGACGTATTCCAAATATTAAATTTTTATTTCAAAATTTTATCGTTTAAAATTTCACAAAATTTTAACTAATTGCGTTATTAAAACGGTTGAAATTTACGGGTCGTTACAAGACAGGTGGGCAACAGGACAAGGATAAGACTCCGACGCCGCCGGCTCCTTGATTCGACCTGGAAAGTTTTTTTTTGTGGACTTGACATGGTTGTATATGTTAGTCTTAAAACAGTAAAGTAACTCTTAGGTTGTAATTTTTGCTACTTGTAATAAATAGCTCTATTCTTGACGTGTAATTCTTTAACTTAAGCTGATTCTGTTGTCTTTTGAATGTTTTAGCTATTTTGACATGTTGTATGAGAAATATAGCTATGCATATTCTTGTAATTAAATTGTGTTTGATGTCAGGTTCTTGTTTAAAACATAATATCATGACTTGCAATGTTAGCGTGAGGTGTGAATAAATTACAGTCATGTGTTTACACATGAAAGAAGGAAATACCGCCCTTTATATTTTGCTTGTGGATGGCAGCTTTGAATATCCTGTGTGACCGAGTAAGGGGTGCGGTCCAGTATCTTGCTGTGAGTATCCGCTTCTATTAGTGAATGTCTCCTATTCTATGTCCTGTACTTCAGGGATTGTTACAGAGGATAGGAGAAAAATTTCTTAAGTAAAATTGAAATATGTGAAAAAGTAAAACTTCCAATCACGGAAGGCTTTCGATGTGCTTAAGTTCGTGGAAAACGGGCTTTGTAGTCACTTTCCCTAGCTGTGGGTCTTGGAGACATTCGTCACCCATCTTACGCCTCCGCGGGGAGTTAATTCTTTTTACCACAGCCGCACTTAAGACACATCGGAGCCGAGATCGCGCACAGTAACTACCCGGGCCATTATGACCCGTAACCGTGGGTATTAATCGATTTACTGTGGCCGGCTAGCGTGGGTGCCGATCGTCAACCGTGAACTGCCCCTGGCTGGCCACACCTTATGTTGGGGCTTATAGTCGGTTCACAGTTGCCGGCGAGCCGAACGCCGTAATGAGCTGCCTCGGCTATAGTCGGCCTTCTCGGTGGCTTATAATCAGCTCATTACAGTTGGCTTTAAGGGCCGTCGCGAGCAATGAGTTAACCCGCAGCAGAGGGATGCCGGAGCAAAAGTGTCTCATTGGCGAGGGCATAGATTCTCATAGTACCTGTTAGGTCTTGTCCAGGTGAAGTTGCGCTGTGGAGTGCTTTGAGTGGAAATGCTATAGGATTTTGTTCAACAGAAAAGGATAAAGTTAACAAGCAGCCAAGATATAAAGGAACAAGTTAAAAAAGAGACAAGGTTTTTTAAAGTGGTTCGGCACGAAAAGGCCTACGTCCACTGATTCTCTTTGTTAATTCACTTCATATGGGCAGTACAAGTTAAGAAAAGTATCGACGGAGGTGTTGGATGTTCCATGCCCTCTGGAACACCTCTCCGTCCACTGTTGACAAAATATAAGCTCCATTGTGGAGATCTTTATGAATTACATATGGTCCATCCCAGGTTGGATCTAGTGCTCCGGGGAGAGGGAAAATTCGCTTGAGGACAAGATCCCCTTCTTGTAAGGTACGATGCTTGACTTTGGAGTTGTATTGTGCTGCTACTTTTTGCTTGTGGGCCGCTACTTTAAGGACTGCATCATTTCTTCTCTCCTCAACTAGATCCAAAGACATGTGAAGGAGTTCTTCGTTCTCTTCTGGGTTATAGTGGATCCTACGGTGGGAAGGCACAATGGTTTCAACTAGGAGCATAGCCTCCGATCCGTATGCTAAAGAGAAAGGAGTATGCCCCGTTGATGTTCTGAAGGATGTGCGATAGGCCCACAGTGCCGTAGGTAGTTCATCCACCCAAGCGCCCTTCGACTTTTCGAGTTTCTTTTTGATTAGAGTTTTCAGAATTTTGTTGACGGCTTCGACTTGTCCGTTTGCCTGGGGATACGCTACGGATGAGAAGCTTTTGTGAATTCCGTGCTCTCGACACCATTTGGCGAATTCCTCGCTGTCAAACTGAAGTCCATTGTCTGATATGATTTTGAGTGGGACTCCGTACCTGCACAGAACATTTTTGATCAAGAAGTTAATAACTTTTGCTGAAGATACTTTATTCAGAGGTTCCACTTCCACCCATTTGGTGAAATAGTCGACTGCCACTATAGCATATTTGGCCCCGCCTCGGCCCATTGGTAGCTCGCTGATTAAGTCAATTCCCCATATTGCGAAGGGCCAAGGGCTGGTCATTTGAGTAATCTCAGTTGTTGGTAGCCGCGGAATCTTAGCAAACTTCTGGCATCTGTCACACTTTTTGACGAAATCTAAGGCGTCCTTGCTTAAGGTGGGCCAGAAATATCCATATCGGAGTATCTTTTTTGCTAATGTTTGCCCTCCGGTGTGATCTCCGCAGCTTCCCTAATGAATGTTGGATAAGATTTCCTTGGCTTCCCTCCCAGCGACACACCTTAATAACGGGTTAGAGAATCCGCGCCGATAGAGGATGTCTTCTTGTATTGTGTAGCGGGAAGCTTTCCTTAAGATTTTCTTGAATTCGTTACGCCCGTTGGGTAGTGTGCCGCTTTGTAGGTAGTCTCGGATGGGAGTCATCCAAGTTGCTTCTCCAGTTGCAGCTATCAGATTCACTTGCTCAAAACTTGGGGTCAGTTGCTTTGAGATGGTTACTGCTCCGAAGAGGGCACTGTCTCTCACACTTACTTGCTTTGCCAATTCGTCGGCCTCTTGGTTCTCTTCCCGAGGGATGTGTTTGACTAAGTAGTGGTCCAATCGGTTGAGAAGTAACTTGGTCTTCTTTAAATATGCTATGAGTCGTTCTTCTTGAGCTTGGAATTCTCCTAGTATTTGATTAACAATAAGTTGAGAATCGCTATGAAGACACAAAGAATTGGCTCCGATTTCTATGGCAAGTTCTAATCCAGCTATCACTGCTTCATATTCTGCATCGTTGTTGGTGGCAGCGAACTCCAACCTTATAGCATAGTGCAGCTTATTTCCCCTGGGAGTGATTATTACCACACCTGCCCCCGAGCCTTGTTCGTTTGATGCACCATCCACAAAGAGATTCCACTTGATGTCTTCTGCTATTTCCAATTGCTCCTTATCTTCGTTGGTAGTGAATTCTGCAATGAAATCAGCCATGGCTTTCCCTTGATGGCCGTGGGAGGGTGATAGGTGATATCATACTGACTTAGTTCAATGCACCATTTATGTAGTCGCCTAGAAGTGTCGGGACGGTGGAGTACCTGCCTCAGTGGTTGATCAGTCAGAACTTTGATGGAATGGGACTGGAAGTAGTGACGCAGTTTCCGTGATGTGATTAGTAAACAGTATGCTAGCTTCTCAAGTTTAGGATATCTGACTTCTGCCCCCGTAAACCTCTTACTTACGAAGTAAACTGGCCGCTGCGTGCGGTTGTCTTCCCTTACCAAGGCAGCGCTTAGGGCGTGAGATGACACAGCAAGGTATAGGTATAACTCTTCGCCTTCGCTTGGAGTTGAGAGTACCGGTGGTTTTTGGAGGTGTTCGATTAAGTTAAGGAAAGCGGTTAAGCATTCGTCAGTCCATTCGAACTTTCCTTTGTCTTTCTTTAGAGCTTCGAAAAAGGGGACGCACTTGTCCGTTGCTTTGGAGATGAATCGGCTTAGGGCGGCCACTTTTCCATTCAGGCTTTGCATTTCCTTTTGAGTGGAAGGTATCTTGATATCCCTTAGCGCTCGGACTTGTTTAGGGTTTGCTTCAATCCCTCTGGCATGGACGATGAATCCTAAGAACTTTCCTGATAACACTCCGAAGGAGCATTTTAGAGGATTCAACTTCATTCCATAGTGGCGAAGTACTTGAAACATCTCGCCTAGGTGGCTTACGTGATCGTCGGCTTTCCTTGACTTTACCAGCATGTCATCCACGTATACTTCCATAGTTTTCCCTATTAGCCCTGCAAACATCTTGTTGACGAGGCGCTGGTAGGTGGCTCCTGCATTTTTAAGTCCGAAAGGCATTACCTTATAGCAGTATAAACCCCGGTCAGTGATGAAACTAGTGTGGTCTTGATCGGGAGCATGCATAGGAATTTGGTTATATCCTGAGTATGCGTCCATAAAAGATAAGAGCTCGTGCCCGGCTGTGCTGTCTACAAGTTGGTCGATTCGGGGAAGTGGGAAGCAATCCTTTGGGCAGGCGTCGTTTAAGTTGGAAAAGTCAATGCATGTTCGCCACTTCCCATTAGCCTTCTTTACCAGCACCGGGTTAGCGATCCATTCCGGGTAGATGGCTTCTCGTATGAAGTCGTTGGCGAGTAGGTTCTTTACTTCTTCATCGAGGGCTGCTGATCGCTCTGCCCCCATACTTCTCTTTCTTTGTTTTACGGGCGCCTTGGTAGGATAAATGTTTAGTACGTGGCAGGCTACGTCGGGGGAGATTCTGGTCATGTCAGCGTGTGACCATGCGAATACATCCAAGTTGTGGTGGAGAAAGTCGATGAGTTGCTCCTTCAACTCTGCTTTTAGTTGGGACCCAATTTTCAATAGTCTACTCGAGTCGTGCTTGTCTACAGATACAAACTCCATAGCCTCTGCAGGCTCGGCGGTGGCCTCCTCCTCTTTGTCCCTGGGGTCTAATTCATTGAAAGGGTCGCTGGTATATCGAAGAGGAGGGGCTTTCTTTAGTTGCTACGCTTCTAGGCTTTTCGTGCAGAGGGCAACCTCTACACCCTTCCCTTTATCCTTCCTGAGGTTGTTGCGAAGTTCAGTCACATAGCAGTCTCGAGCAACGTCCTGGTCCCCTTCTACTTCTCCTAATCCATTGTCCGTTGGAAATTTCATCTTTAGGCACCATGGGGCTAGGACAATTTGGAAGTCAGACAAGGCTGGCCTTCCTAAGAAGGCGTTGTAGGCCGAGTGGTTTTCTATTAGCACAAACGTCTGTTTTCGTACAACGGAGCGGGGATGGCTTCCAATTTCAACAAAGAGGTCCAGTTGCCCGAGGGGCATCTTCGCATCTCCATTGAAACCGTGTAGTGGTTTATTGCAAGGAGATACATCCTTCATTGATAGTTTCATTTTGTCGAATGCATGTTTGAACAGGATATTTACTGAGCTTCCGGTGTCTACTAGAATTCGGTAAACTTCGACGGGACCGAGCCGGGCAGAGATAACCATGGGATCCATGTGAGGGTATCGCCTTCCTTCTAGGTCACGCTTACCGAATGTGATGTCGTCACTTTCTTTCCGCTTCGGGTGGTGCTCTTCTATAACCGAATTGATACAGTCTTTATTGTCTCTAAGCGACTTTCCATATCTTTCCATCTCCTTCCAGCTTCTGTCTGCGATGTGCGGTCCTCCTGAGATGGCATGGACCACTATTTTCTCTTGACTAGAGCCGCTAGTGTTGCGGTTTCCTCTGCCGATCTCCGATGAGGGCAGCCTTGGGTTCTCATTGGCAGGAGCCGGAGTCCTGTCCTGACCTTTTACATAGCGTTCCAGTTTCTTCCTTCTGATGTGTTCTTCAATCAAGTCCCGGAGATGATGGCACTCATTGGTATCATGCCCATGAGATTCGTGGAAGCGGCAGAACTTTCCGGACTTCTGCGCGTTATCTGATTCCTTCTTGTATGGTGGGCGTTTGTATCTAACTTTGCCTTGGGTGGCAAGGAAGATGTTTTCGACGGTTTCGTTCAAAGGAGTGTAAATGTCGAATCTCGGTCCTGGCCGATATAGGCGCTTTTCTCCTTTCTTGCCCCCAGCATTGTCTCTGGAATAATTTCTTCGAACGTCCCTTGCCACAGCAGGCGCATTGCTGTGAGTTGCCTTATTTTGCTGTCCTGACTGCCCCTCAACGGCAGCATCCTCAAGCCTCATATATTTCTCGGCTTCATGGAAGAAATCGGGTAAAGTAGCTGGTTTTTCTTTTGTCAACCTTCTAGCAAATTTAGTGTCCGGATGCACACCACTACAGAGGGCCATTAGGATAGGCTTCTCATCGGCATCTTGAACTGCGACCGTTGTGGCATTGAATCGGGTTAGGTATTGCTGCAGTTTCTCTCCAGGTTTCTGTTTGACGCTGGATAAGGAATAAGCGTCCTTAGGTTGCTCCACATGAATGCGGAACTGACTGATAAACTTTTCTTTCAAAATTTCCCATGAGCTGATGGATCCCTGGGGTAGATGACAGAACCAGGAGGTAGCAAGATCTGTTAAGAATAGTGGAAAGCATTTGCACAGTACTCCCTCTGTCACTCCACTCATGAGCATATGTTGTGTGTATCTCTGTAAGTGTACAACGGGGTCGGAGGTTCCTTTGTAAGGTTCCATTGTTGGCACCTTCCATTCTCGGGGGGTGATAGCAACTTCGATATTGCGGGCGAATGGGCTGGTTACCCTAGCGCCTATCCCTCGATCTCTTTGCTCCCGTTGGACGCACTCTCTGAATAAGCGTGCCATCCTTTCATCAGAATTTGGAGCAGATAGAAACGAGTTTGGTTCTGTTCTGTGGGATTGATTCCGTCCAGATGACCTGTAGGGATGGTATCGTCTATCATTCCTCATATTTTCCAGTGGTTGCCTTTGGTCTTCTGGGAGGATGCTAGGGTCAGCTACAGTTGGCTCTTGCCTTGATCTAAGCACTTCTTCGGGTCCAACTCCGGGCTGGACTCTAGCTCGGCCCCATTCACTGGCGTTTCCGTGGTTAGGCAGTATGACAGGCTCAGCTACAGTTGACCTCCGCCCGGTACCTCCCCTGTTGGGTTCGGTTCCAAACGTTTCCTCAGGCCTAACTTCGGGCTGTGCTCGATCTCGGCTCCTACCATGGCTGCTTCTGCCGTTAGCTCCTTCGAAGAAGGAAGATCTTTGTTGTCTCTGAGATCCTCCAGACTGGGACTCGCCCCATGATTTAGTGTTGCGGTTGGACTCTTCAGCATCCCTTAAGCGTGACATGAGATGGTCCACCAAGGCTTCCTGCTGGGACGTGAAGCGGTTAGTTACTTCAACCACAACCCTGTCTAAATCTGCCCTAGTAATTGTTGCGGGCTGTTCTGCGGCAGGAGTGGTCGGATAAGCCTGTCCTTCATTTGGTACTGCTGCTAGAGGAGGACAATTTACTTGATCCGTGACCGCTGGATCTGGAAGACTGTTGGATGCGATGTTTTTTCCTTTGTTAACATCTTTTTTCTGCTTGGGAGGCATGTTTTCAAAACGATGAATGATGCTGTTAGGAAAAAGGTTAAGTGGAAGAAGCTGAAGCTTCGAGCTTCTAGATCTCAATGAAAGCACCAAAAATGTTTGCACAAAAAATGGACAAACACCTCAAAGTCGTATGATTTAATAGATTTTATGTTGTTCTTAGTGGTTTGGGTGATTTATGCAAATATATGAAAAGCATGGGCTAAGCTGTAAAGACACACAGATTTATAGTGGTTCAGCCAGAATGTGCCTACGTCCAATTTATATGTTATTTCTCTTTTCTGGTTTAGATTACAAGTACAAAGCTTTGATACAAGTAAAAGAAAGTTGTTTGAAAGTTCTCTCCGTGCTTGAGCTCTCAAACTTGTCTCCCGTTGTTGTACCCCTGCCCCTCTATTTATAGAGTGAGGCTGGGGGTAGGGGTCTTGGATGTGCATAGCTACTGGTGGGCCTGGACTGATGTAATCTGGCCTGGCACATCTTGGTCCGGTAGCACTCTGATTTGGCTATGCATGAAAGTGGAGTTTGGACCGGTAGTGAGGTTGGTTCGGTGGTGAGGTTGGTTCGGTGGTGAGGTTGGTTCGGTGAGGTTGGTTCGGTGGTGAGGTTGGTTTGGTGATGAGGTTGGTTCGGTGAGGTTGGTTCGGTGGTGAGGTTGGTTTGGTGATGAGGTTGGTTCGATAGGTGAGGTTGGTTCGGTCGGTGAGGTTGGTTCGGTAGGTGAGGTTGGTTTGGTGATGAGGTTGGTTCGGTAGGTGAGGTTGGTTCGGTCGGTGAGGTTGGTTCGGTAGGTGAGGTTGGTTCGGTAGGTTTGCCTTGTAGTTGGTTCAGTTAGGGAATGCCTTATAGTTGGTTCGGTTGTTCTGGTGGCTCGTCCCTTGCTTCCTCGTGTTGGCTTGATGATGGTAGAAACATACCCAACAACAATTAAGTTTGGATTTCTCTGGGAAAGAGACGTAATCATTGAGCTGTGAATCCATGGTCGATACCGCGTGGTGCTTTCCATATTTATTTTAAATGGTTTTTCAAATATTTTCGAAGGGAATGGTCTGTGAACATACTTATTCCGATAAGATAAGTATATACCCTTTTGATAGAGAGATTTAATTTATTGAAATTTAAATTAAATAAGATTTAGTGATTTCAGTAGGAAATGGAAATTTTGGCTGAATGATTGTTTATTTGATAGTCAAAAAAACCGACTGTCGAATCTGGATCCAAAATATAACTTTGGAAATATCTAGGAGGAACACGGGGGATATATGGTACAGTTACTGTCGATTGTGCTATATTGTACGTATAAACTCGTTTCGTTCTTCTAGGACGATGATAAGGAAACCCATCCACTAACGGTTAGGAGATGATCTCCCATCTTATTTTCGACTGTCTATTTCCTAAAGAACCGGGGTTAAGTTTAACGGAAATACCGACCATTATTTCAAAGAGATCAGGATCAGATAAATTATCCGAAAACCACTTTGATCCAACAAATACGTTTTCAAAGTGAAGACAAGAGCATGAAATTGAAGATGGAGCATTGAAGTACAAGGGCTAATCGCTACTAATCCTGAGGATGATTCCAAAATGGATGTAGTAGGAATAGTGCCTTCGGTTCCGTTCAGACCCAGAACGGACTTGTATGGATGAATGCTATCAGTACATTGTCATTGGAGGACAATGAGCATTCCAAATATAAATTCCTTAAAAAGGTAAACGTAGCCTCAAGCCTCATCAACCGGAATGACTGAAAATCAGGGGAGATGCATCAAGGCTAAGTGGGTCACACCCAATTAGGGTATGTTATCTCCTTTCTAGATACCCTCGAATATATTATAAATTATGGATACAGTGGTGCGTGGAAAAGAGTTCTTGATAAGGGTGGGAACACTCAGGGTGGTAACATATTCGGTACTATCCAAGTTAGGAGTAGAATCGGTCTTGTGTTTTAGGGATCCTGCGAGGTCCTCGGTACATTTTTCTAGACGTGTACCATGATATGTGGTACCCCAGTGCCTAGTCATTGTATGGAATCCATTCTCCAATACGTGCCTTTATGGTTTTGGTTGTAGAGCCTAGTATACTGGAATTTAATTAATGTAACAATTTCGGCTATTTGAATAAGTATTTGTACTTAGACACTATAATAATATCAAATGATTTTGATATAAAATGCTTTGGTTATCGTAAGGTAAAAACCCATCGTGTTTATGTGTGGCATGGTTTTACGAGATACCTTTGTTTTTCAAAGGATTTCGGTAACTTTAATAATTCAAATTGAGTGTGTTTTATCACGCTGGTTTTCCAGACTAACTCGGGTGTTATTTTATTATAATGCTTGGGCCAGACCGAGTATTACAGATTCAGGTTAGGATGCTTTGGAGCTCAGGAGACGAGCTGAATGGCAGAGACGTATTGCACATACTTGATTTTATTCCGCTATGTATTGTACGTTGTATATTTAGCATTTTTGAGGACAAGCTATTATAACTGTCCAGGTTTCTATGTTGATGGTCGTACTTTGATAATTTGTATGTATATTGACTGATACATATTCTTTGTATAAAAATCTGTTATTGTATATTATATTTTGTTCCACTGCGACTGTGAGATTCTGCGTTGTTGTCATTTCTGTTTTCTTTTTCTATCTCTTTTCTTCTTAAGCCCTAATGATCTGGTATTTCCGGCACTCGATTGCTCGGCATTCTATACAGTGAACGTATTAGTGTCGATTTTTGAGGGTCGAAAAACCCGGGTCGCTGCACTTGGTATCAGAGCTGAAGGTTAAGTGAGAACCTTTGCTTTGGTGAGGATTACTCATTAGAGATATGGTCAGTAGTACCCTGAAATGAGTTTGAGTGTATTAATAGATATGAGCGCGTATTTGTTAGTGAATATATAATGTTTTATATTGTTTTGATTTATCTGTTGAGTAGCATATAAATTCTGGTCGAATAGTGGGATGGCACTAAATCGATAGGAGTTTCTAAACATTTGAACCAGGTAAACCGACACAGTATGGTTTCGAAGCGGGTAAATGAAATAATTTTACCCAAATTATATTTTGATATAAAAGGAATAATTTTCTAAAAATTATTATAGTAGATTGATGTGTTTGGTTGTTATTATATAATCAAAACAAAGTTATAAAATTGGAAATGGTTTATATATAACCAAATTAAATTGTATAAGAATGAATTATACAAATGAGTTAAAACTGAAATTTGATTCAAACCGGAAATTGAAAATTTAAATCCCGGAGATTTTTGGAAATGTTTTTCCAAAGTATTTTGAAATAAATAATAGTATTATTATTTTGGAGATATTTTTGAATAGAAAATTGTTTTAAATGGATTTTGGAAGGAATAACACCGAACTCACTTCAGTTGCTGGAAAATAATCCTGGTGATGACTACAGCATCATCAGTATTCATTTTTGAGTTTCTAAGTGATGGATTGCTACCATAGTAAATTGGTATGGAGATTTTTGGTGAAAACAAGTGTTGTTTGAAAATTCCAAAGGAAATTTGTTTTAGATAAAAACCAGATTTGGTTTAAATGTAAAAAGTGGGATTTGGTATACAGATATATATATATATATATATATATATTTATGATTTCAAAGTGATTTGAAATAAAAACCGGGTATTTGAATTCTAAAATCCCTAGCTAAAGGTTTTAGAAATATTAATAAGGAAAGAAGTGTGAAAACTGAATTTTGAAATTAAAATTTGAAATGAGAAAGTTAAAAAGGGAATTTAACTTAAGTTGAAGGGATTAAATTTTAAAAATTTAACTGATTGTGGTTTGAATGGAATTAATGAAATGGTGAGTTAACTTAAGAAAAGTTAAATGGAATAAATTAGTAAAGTGAATTAATTAAATGAATTCAATTGAAAAGAAATGGATGTGTATAAATTAAGGAAACTAGTAATATGAAATGAAACAAATATTAATAATTGATTGAATTGAATGTAATGGAAGATATTGAATATAAAGTTTGAGTTGTGAAATGGATATATAACTAGAAGTTATAAAATTTGAAATGGAATCAACTCAAATAAAGAATTTATGAAAATGTGGAAAATAAATTGTATGAATTGGAATTTAACTTAAGTTAAGTTAAATAAAATTTTAATTGGAATTAGAAATGTTATCGAATTGAATTGAATATAGAGTTTGAATTACAAAGCGATTGTATGACTATAAGTTATAAAATTCGAATGGAATAAAATTTTAAGTGAAAATTATGGAATTGTGAAGAAAATAAGTTGTGTAACTTATAAAATTAAAAAGTGAAATAGAAAACCAAAATAAAAATGGTTCGGTATTTTGATGAAGAAATAAAAGTTCAAACTTGAATTATAAAGTTAATGTGAACCCAAGTGGATTAAATAGAATGATTTTTGAAATAAAAAATCCAATTGTGAGATATAAAATGAAAGCAAACCAATTAGAAGAATTAAATAGTGAATCAGATATTGAAATGGGACTTGGGTTGAATGGAATTGAATAAGTTAAAATGTGGAACTTGAGTTATAAATAAAATTCGACTTAATTATAAGCGAATTAAATATAATTGAAAATATGGACGAATAAAATGGAATTGGATTGAAGTAGCAATGATTTGAGTTATAAATAAATTTAATTTAAGTGTAAATAAATTGAATATGGCCTTGGATATAATTTAAACTGAATTTGAGCTTGAAGTTAAGTTTGAAGTGGATTGGGTGAAAGAACTAATTAAATTAATTGGTAAATGGAATGGAATTTGATTGAATAAAAACCAAATCAAAAATAAGAATTGGAATTTGATGGCATGGGAAATAAACTTAAGTTATAGAGTTGAATTAATTGGGAGTAAATGAATTAACTTAAGTTAATAATTTTGGATGGAAGCTTGGCTTAAATAAATGTATGAAATGGTTCATAAATAAATAAGCATGGAATGATTCCGAGCTTAATAAAATGGATTTGAATATAATGAATGTGGATATGAATGGAATGTAAATGAATTGATTGTGAATCAATTTGAAATGAAATTGAATGAAATATAAATTGATTCAGAATCAATTTAAAATAGCTATAAATTGAAATGGTTATTTTATTAAATGAATATCACCGAATTTGCATAGAAAAATTGTCGTTAGACGTAAATGGAAGTAAATAAAATTCTGCGAATAAATGGAAAGTGAATAAATTGATTTTGAAATCAATTTGGAATGTATATGAATTTGTTGGTATAAATATGGATTGAATGCAAATAATTGGGTTGTAAATCATTTTGAATTGAATGAAAAAGTATATGGATCGATTGAAATTAACTAAATTAGTATCGGAACCTTATAATTTTTTTTAAGCACATGGGAAACCTTAAGATCATGGTATTCATTGATACTCACTTAAGTAAACCACGTCGTGTGTCTAACCCGCTTTTATTTAGTCGTCGCATACGGATGCGTAACGTTGAAACTCTCACTGATGGTTTGGCGCTAGGATTCGAACCTGCCCAGACGCAGTCCTTAGGTTCCCATCTCCCAGCTCCCAAACCAACCGAGCTACGAACGACGGGTTCAGAACCTTATAATTGCTTATGACTATATGTTAGAATTCATTATTTATGAAATTTATGTGTTTAACTAGCTAAATAAATGAAGTGTTATTAAAATTTCTTCTTTTGTTACTTACGTGTTAAAATTGAGTAAGTACAGGTATCCGGAGGCTATTGGGCTAGATTTGGTTTGCGTAATTGCATATAAAATAAGTCGCTTGCTTAAAAATGCTAATATAAGGTACGTTTTCGGATTAAATACAGCAAAAATATAAATATTGATATATATTGTGTTTTCCGACCGTCTGGGTTGATGTATATGTTTTAATCTCTCCTGTCATATTGCAAAAGGCTCTCCGTACAAGGGAGACTCTGCCAAAAAAATTTGGAAATTTAGAGTGTTAGAAAAAAAATTGAAAATTTTTGGGAAAATTTTTGTTAACGAAAATTTGATTTTGGATTGTAATTGGAAATAAGGATTTTGGTTAGGAATGTAAACTAATTGTTTTGGGTTGGAACTAAAGGAATTATGAAGGTGAAATAGTAAATCAACTAAGTGGGTTTAGGTAAGTTAATGGGTTCGGAGCGTTTTTCTTGCCTTAGCAATTTTGGGGATGAAATTCTTTTAAGCAGTGAGGAATGTAACGACCCGAATTTTTCATCGTTTGATTTTGAATATTTAAATGATTTTAAATATTGGATTTTGAATATAAATCGATTTTTAGATATGAAGATTCTAATTGAAAATTTTAGAATGAATATAAAAATTCAAATATAGCGATTTATTGAATGAATTTAATTGTTGAATTAATAATTGGAAATCATTTAAATAATTGAATTGGAGTAGAATATGAATTGAAAATGATTTCTAATGTTGATATAAATTCTATTTGAGTTAGAATTTAGTTAATTAGTTTTTAAGATTGAATTTCAAGCGATTTCGAATTTTTTTGAAATCGTCGATTTAATCGACGCGTTAAAATAGCATTTCGGGACACAGCCTCGGAATTCGACGAAACTAGTTCCATTAGATCCGTAATAGTGTATTATTAACGGATTTAAAATTTCATAGCGTTTGGAGTCACCCTTTGGTCGTACGGAATATAAATGCCTGGAAATAATTTAACCGAAATTAAATTAAATAGTCGATTTAAAAAGCTATCTTCCATATACGATCGAACTGGGGCTTGAGACTTGTTCCATTGGGTTCAGAATGGCGGTATAACATTAGAAACACCAGGCAGCACACCTCAATAGGGGTTCAAAATTTCATAACGTGAGATATTTTAAAAATATAAAATAAAAATTTTCAAATCAAAATCCAATCAAATGTCATACTCGTGCCTCTTCTTTTCAATACGTCCTTTCCCTATCTATTCTCACGAATTCAAAACCACTCCCTCACGCTTCTTCTTCACCCTTTTAAATGGGTCTTTCCCCTCCCTTTTCATTTCTTTCAGTTCAAATCGTGTTTTATTCTCCTTCGTTAAAAATCGATTCACAGAAAGAAAAGAATCGACTTCCACATAAATAAATAAAAATAACGTGATTGAATCGCGATGGGGCGGCACGATGTGAAGTTCGCGAGCTCGATTTCGCATGAGGCCTGGGAGGAAGCGATTTGCGATTTGATGAGGGTGGTGAGCTCGATGAGTTGTGGTCGCGAACATGAGGTCATGGGGGTTGGGCTGGCGACGACGGGGCTTGGAGGTAGGAAGGCTCGACTGTGGTTTAGGGTTTTGGTGGTTGGTGATTGTTGGCGATAGCAGGATGGTTGGGGCAGTGGTCGCATGCGAGTTGGAGCCTGGAACAGTGATGTGTTGTGCGAGTTTGGTGGCCTTGTGGTTGTGCAAGCAACGAGGTGGGGTGGTTCGGGTCTCGGGTTAGGGCCAGGTGGAGACTAGAGGAATGGCGATCAACAGGGAGATGTCGTTCGCATAGAAGTCGTAGTCATGTGGCATCTCGATGGAGAGGGTAATTGTATAACATTATTACGAGGTACAAAAATCATGGAAATAAGATGAGTTTGTATACGTAGATGAGAAATATACAAGCTGGAATTAAAATTGGATCGATCAGCAAATTCGAAAATAAAGGTGAGTAAATCTCACCGGACTTGGATTATTGGTTTAATTTAAAATTGTTGAAAATCATTTATTGATTGATTGGATGAATGGATAATTATTATTATCACTTGAATGTTATATATATATATATAGTAGTATATATATTAGTAGTTGGATTAATATTCTCGCATATTTTAGCGAATGAGACCCTATGCGCCCCGCATAATAGAGGATGACCATATATTACCGCGATATCCGCCTCGAAGTGGGATTGGTATTTTAATGTTGTATTAACATCTGTGGATGCAGGAATACAGGTTAGAGGGATCCAATTGGATTCCTCAAAAATGTTGAATTTAATTTCATATATATTGATATATGATATGTTTGAATAATCTGTGATAGATTATAGTGTGATTTGAATTTATTGGATGCTATGGTAGCACTGGCCTAGATTTTGGAATTTTAAAATACCATAAATATATATTTTGAATTTGAAAAGAAATTAAAATGGGAATTTGGAAATAATATAAAATTGGTTATACTGGATCTTAAATAAGATTTCTAAGTTAGGAAATGGAATTTAATCTAGAAATCGATTTATATGGATTTAAGTGTTGTGAAACAGTTGTAAACTGAAAATGAGACTATGGGATTTATAAACAATGTTTATAAATAAAGTGAAATGATTATCAGTTGATAAATTGAAGATATAAATTCACGGAAAGAATTTATAATGAAATGGGTAAATCGGTTTAAAAAGAAATGATAGATTTTACCTTTGGAAATGTGAAAAGGGGATTTATGAAATTGGAAACGTAAATCGAGAGAGATTTATAAATATTAGATTGGTTATATTGGAATTGAAAAATATATTTTTATCGAAAAGTTGAGTTTGTTTTAAAAAGAGGATTTTTATTTTATTAAACCAGGTAATTTAAAAATGTTTTGCAATAAAAATATTCCAGAAAATTAGTTATTTAAATATTTTTAAATTGTCAAAATGAATTATAAGTTTTATAAACAAGTCTTGTAAAACGATTAGAATTCATATAATAAATTAGAATTAATCAGTATTATTATTTTAAAGGATAAATTATTCAATATTAATATAGTTTTACATAATAGCTTTTATTTAAGAGTATTTGCCTAAATTAAACTTGGAAAATTATTATAGAATAAGCATTATTCTGAGATAATTATTAAATAAAGTTTTCGGAAAGTAATGGTATACTTTCATGGCGAAATCGGGAGGCAGAGATTGCTTACAGTTAAGTTTGGATTTCTCTGGGATAGAGACATAATCATTGAGCTGCGAATCAACGGTTAATACCGCGTGGTGCTTTCCGTATTTATTTTAAAAGGTTTTTCAAATATTTTCGAAGGGAATGGTTTGTGAACATACTTATTCAGATAAGATAAGTATATACCCTTTTGATAAAGAGATTTAATTTATTGAAATTTAAATTAAATAAGACTTAGTGATTTCAGTAGGAAATGGAAATTTTGGCTGAATGATTGTTTATTTGATAGTTAAATAACCGACTATCGAATCTGGACCCAAAATATAACTTTAAAAATATATAGGAGAAACACGGGGGTTATATGCTGTACATATAAACTCGTTTCGTTCTTCTAGGACGATGATAAGGAAACCTGTCCACTAACGGTTAGGAGATAATCTCCGATCTTATTTTCGACTGTTTATTTCCTAAAGAACCGGGGTTAAGTTTACCGGAAATACCGAACGTTGTTTCGAAGAGACCGCGATTGGATAAATTATCTCAAAACCACTTTGATCCAACGAATACATTTTCGAAGTGAAGACAAGATCATGAAATTGAAGATGGAGCATTGAAGTGCAAGGCCTAATCGCTACTAATCCCGAGGATGATTCCAAAATGGATGTAGTAGGAATAGCGCCTTGAGTTCTGTCCAGACCCAGAACAGAATTGTATGGATGAATGCTATTAGTACATTGTCATTGGAGGACAATGAGCATTCCAAGAATAAATTCCTTAAAAAGGTAATCGTAGCCTCAAGCCTCATCAACTGGAATGACTGAAAATCAGGGGAGATGCAGCAAGGCTAAGTGGGTCGCACCCAATTAGGTTATATTATCACCTTTCTAGATACCCTCAGATATAATATAAATTATGGATACGGTGG
Organism: Allium fistulosum; assembly: GCA_030737815.1. Taxonomy (NCBI): domain Eukaryota; kingdom Viridiplantae; phylum Streptophyta; class Magnoliopsida; order Asparagales; family Amaryllidaceae; genus Allium; species Allium fistulosum. The sequence continues at coordinate 1,417,307,493 of CM060901.1, read as the reverse complement.
TGTTAGGAAAAGAGCTCTCGATAAGGGTGGGAACACCCGGGGTGGTAACATATTCGGTACTATCTAGGTTAGGGGTAGAACCGGTCTTATGTTGTAGGGGATCCCGGCGAGGTCCTCGGTACATTTTTCTAGACGTGTACCGTGATAGGTGGTACCGAAGTGCCTAGTCATTGTATGGAATCCATTCTCCAATACGTGCCTTTACAGTTTTAGTTGTAGAGCCTAGTATGCTGGAATTTAATTAATGTAACAATTTTGCCTATTTGAATAAGTATTTCTACTTAGACACTATTATAATATCAGATTATTTTGATATAAAATGCTTTGGTTATCGTAAGGTAAAAACCCGTCGTGTTTATGTGTGGCGTGGTCTTACGAGATACCTTTGTTTTTCAAAGGATTTTGATAACTTTAATAATTCAAATTGAGTGTTTTTTCTCATGCTGGTTTTCCAGATTGACTCGGGTGTTACTTTTTTATAATGCTCGGGTCAGAATGAGTATTACAGATTCAGGTTAGGATGCTTTGGAGCTCAGGAGACGAGCTGGATGGCAGAGAAGTATTGCACGTACTTGATTTTATTCTGCTGTGTATTGTAGGTTGTATATTCAGCATTTTTTAAGACAAGTTATTATAACTGTCTAGGTTTCTTTGTTGATGGTTGTACTCTGATAATTTGTATGTATATTGACTGATACAAATTCTTTTGTATAAAAATCTGTTATTGTATATTATATTTTGTTCCGCTACGACTGTGAGATTCTGTGTTGTTATTTCTGTTTTCTTCTTCTGTCTCTTTTCTTCTTAACCCCTAATGATCTGGTATTTTCGGCACTCGATTGCTTGGCATTCTATACAATAAACGTATTAGTGTCAATTTTCGAGGGTCGAAAAACCCTGGCCGCTACACGAATGGTCACATTCAAAAGTTCTTTGATTTTCTTTTCCATCCTCTGAATAGAGTTTGCATCATCGACTGAATCAATTTGGATTTCCAACGCGCGCTAAAGGGTCTTGTTGGTTCCTCACAAAGTTTGAATCATACTCTTCAATTCTCCAATCTTTTGTTAAAGAGTATAATTTTCACGCTCCAGCCCTTGAATTTTGCTTTCATATTCGTTGATACGTTGAGATACCTTTTCATCCCATTTCCTACTGAAGTGTTGCATACATTCAAACTTAACTTTTCTACTCCATTTTGAGATTGTGTCATCACTTAAGCTTGGAAGAGGGTTTAACAAAGTTGGAAATTCTTGGCTAGCCAAAGATCTGGATCTGGTCATTCTTCCAAGAGTTGGGGTTGGAAGACCAAATTCACCCTCACTCGCAATAAGTTCTAATGCTTGACAGTAGAATTGAATTTTTTTATCAGCTCCACTTCAAGATCGTTTATTCTTGATACAGTTTGGCTATTTCAGCATCGAAATCAACTAGCGCCTTAGATTCTAAGAACAATTCAATCCTCTCTATCAATGGTTGAACTCCTTTGTCTTTTTCCCTCATTTATCCTTCTAAGCTAGAAGATTGCTCTTTCAAACCTTTAAAAATCACTCTCAGTTGAAAGTATATCATGTGCCACCTCTGGATCATTCAGAAATAATAAATTTGAGTCGTCTTGCGAAGATTTTCTCTTCTCAATATCTGCTAGCAACCTATCCTTAATCTCAATAATTCGTGAAGCATTTATAGGATCAACTGAATGCATTAATTGAGATTCCTATTAAGAACAAGTGAAACAAAAATCAATACACAAAGATAAGTAATTCTTTCATTCAACAATGGTAAAAGTTTACAGACAACAAGGAAGTTTGAGATACATCAATACTCTATTTTTAAACATTCAATTACTCCTAAAGCTTCGAAAAGGTGGTTTTGGCTTTTTTGAATGACCTAGTCGACAAAGTGAGAGTGAATCAAGGGTTATGGGGTATAAATAGGAGGGTACCGATGATAATCCCATTCCTAAACTGGATGGCTATATGACCACACATTATGTTTGTGTAATAGGATCGGATTTCGCTGAGCAACATGTCCTTTTCAACACCGAGGAAGTCAAAGTGGAAGATAGGGAAACGCATGTAAACTTCTTGGAAATCCCTAAGGAAACAATGTCATGCCAGCTGTGATGTTTTAAGAATCAAAGATTTTTCCATACAATCTCTTTTTAACTTGACAAATTTACTCAAGAGATCCCTAGGGACGGGACTGCTTGAGAGATCTTTATGATGTACAACATACTGAAATCAGACTAAGAATAAGAAACTAAAATGATAAAATTCATAAGTGAACCAAGTTACATGTTATAATTATACAAGACACTCAGGTTCATACAAGATTGATTTCTTATACATTTCAAAAATAAATCTCTTTCTATTATATATAAGTTTTTTCGGGAGGAAGAGAGCACGAAGAAAGTGGGATAAAGGCCATTCTAGGAAGGTTGCACACACCCGTGAGAATCAGACCCATGCTCATACAATTATCTACGATGAAAACATCTGAGAAAATCCCCACAGTTGTTGCCTAAATATGAGGAATCGACAAATTTACCCCTTTAATAAGCTTTTTATGGAAACTCCACTGGGCCTGTTATTTGATTAGCATAAAAAATGGGTCATCAGTTCGGAATTCTCTTCCATAAGTATTTCCTTGTAACGACGGGCTTTCTTCATCCGAGGAACGACTTTTATTTCTTTGAAATATCTTAATTTTGACGCGCTCTTAGCAACCTTCTTGTACTTCTCAGAAAATTCATTGTACTCCTTCAGTTGTTTGTCCAATGCTTTATTTAGACGATCTATATCCACTTGTTTCTTTTCAAGCATCATGTCATAACAATATTACGTTTTTCTCCTTCACTAAAACAATCAATGTATCAACTAGAAGTTACTTGATAGCTTAAGGCATTCAGATAAAGAGAGCCACACCTGAGAGAGCGGAACTGAAGACAGTGAAAATTTTCCTTTGTCTTTTGATATTTCGCCTTGGGAAACACTGTCCTTTTTGGGGGAGTTTGTCCTTGGATCATCAGGAATGTCAGTAGCCTCCATGCCTTGAGTAGCTAGGTCTGGGTTAGCATCTTTCTACTCCTCCTTGTCATCCGATGGCCTAGAGAGGCCCTTTCCATCACCTATGCCATTGTCATCATTAAGGCCACGATTGTCGTTATCATCCCTATTCCTATTCTCATGATCATCCACCTTTTCTTCATCCGACTCTGTCTCCTCATCAACCAGAGGATCATCGAAAGTCAATAGCTTTGCAGCATCAACCTCCTCTTCTTTCTCAAGTGCTTAAGATTCATGAGACATTGCTTTAAACTTGTCCATAAACATTTTGTTCCATGATGGAGGAAGAGATGGGAAGCCAAAATCGGAGCATTTATGGGCATTATCAACATATGCAATAAAAAGCACCTTCTTATGTGAACTCTTGATAATAGTATCGAGGGGCTTGTCGAGAAAATGGGTCACCTTCTGTTTCATATTCTTAATCATAAAGGTTGACTTATCCAAAAGAACTTTCTTCCTTTTTAGCTTCTTCTTAAGGAATGCATTCTCCGCTACAAGCTTGGCCCCTTTCATTTTAGCCTCCTTAAATGCTAATTCTAAAGCCTTTACCCCATCATTAGAAATCTGTTTATCAATCTTTTCTTTAAGGAGCAAAGTTTCCATTTCCTTTAAAGAAGTAGCCAGCTTTTCTTTTTCCTGCATGACTTCATCTCTCGTCATGGTTAAATTAATAATATAGTTGTTAAGCAAGGAGTTCTGCTGCTTAAGCTTGGATATCTCACTTGACGATCCTGAAGCTTCTTTTTGAAGTGAAAACAAATGTTTATCGACCTGAAACGAGTAACAAAAATTGAGCCAAGATGTTATATGCAAAGTATTAAGAGCTTAAAGCAGTTAGTCAAAAAGGGTATATACTAGCAAATGTTGCCCAAGAAGGACAAATCAATGGTCTTGAGTGTAGGAGGAAGGTTGTAATGGCTTGAGAGCAGCAACAGAAGCAGATTGGATGGCCAGTTGGAGAAGGTCATCAAACTTGCTGACATGAGTTGATGATTGGGATTTGGAAGAAAGTGAATCCTCTAGTGCACAAGAAAATCCAAGATCCTCATAGATGCGCTTTAAGGCTTCGGGAGAGCTTGGAAAAGTGATACGAAGAAGTGGATCTTCAAAATGCTTTGCTTCAGTCACTTGTTGGGCCTCATCTTCACCAGCATTAAAATTACTCTCGTCTCTAGCAGCGTTAAGATTTTGGGTCTCGATATTTATATCAGTACCGAGCAACTCTTCCCCCTCAATAATAACATAGGCTTGCAAGTCCTCAATCTTAGGCTTCTTTTTAGGGAAAGGTGCAGCAGCAGAACTATCACTTAATTTCTTTTGACGAGAATGAACGAGCTAAAGACAACAACCCTGAGGGATTGAGGTTTGGTGGCATGAACCGAGGCAGAAGTGTCATCTATGTCCAACTTGTTTTTAGGAGTATCAATAGTGACTTCCTTGTCTATAGGAGCAACTATCAAAGCAGATGAACCTAAATCAAGGGAGTATGCTTATGAGGTGGTATTATAATAAATTTCAAACGAATATAATGATATGTAAACAGAAATCCCGAGCTGAATGGGGGAGTTGGATGTAAAAGATTCGGGTTTGCCCATTACTAACGAGCTTTTGCCCTGAGAGTTGTACTTTACCATCAGAGGCTCCTCCAAGACTTTGTGGCCATTCAAAATGATAGAATATTAAAGAAGCTTAGCCGGGGTTAATAGTCTAAGCATGTTCCCTTTTTTCCCTACTGCTTGAGTTAGTGATGGCTAATGTTTTTTATCCACGGGGTATAACTTCATAGGGGCAGGATCTGAAAGAGAGACACCTATTAGTAAAAAAATAATAAACCAACATGGATATGCGGGAAAAAGGAACTTACCAGCAGAAGAAAATGTTCCTCTTATATTAGAGAAGCTTTGACAAAGAAAAATTGAATATTCCATCATCTTGTTTGTTAACACTTTCTGAAATCAAGCTTTTTGGATGGGGATGGATTAGGTATAGTTGATGGCATAGTCGTTCCCCAACCTTAACAGGGCTAACTATGTAATGGAGAATTTTGGGACTAAGAGAAGGGAGTCCAGCCTCTCCAGCTACGACTTTCAAGCAGGTTCAATATGTATAGAAGTTTGGTAAGAACTGGATTGGTGCAATATTAAGGTGCTTCAAATATCCAAGGAGAAACCCTAGGGAAGGAAGATAGCCTGTGTGCCAGATATGAATATCAAGAAAGCAAAGTATCCCTCTAGTGGGTTATAAATGTTATCTGTAGGGCTAGTAGGAATGGCTTTGACCCTAGTACTTCCAAATTGTAGAAGAATGAAGTCCACTTTATCTTGGGTGGTGATGTACGATGGATTTGATATAACATCTCCCTTCTTACTAGCTGAAGGAGAAGGTTTAGTCTCTTTCCAAGCTTTCTTAGTAGGCTTCTTGCCGGATTGTTGGCCTTCTATTTTTCTGCCTGGTGATATTATTCCAAACTTAAGAAATTACCATGATTCATATATTGTAAAAAAATTAATACATGCCAATGCTAAATCTAAAATTGTTACTTAAGTAATCTATTTACTGCATGGGTGATAAGGTATATATACCGATCACAAGATAATAGTACATAAATAACATATGATAAGATTTGTTAGAAAACATGAATTTTAATCTTAATAAAGGAGCCTCATGAAAGAGCTATAAAATGGGAGTTAACATGCGATGTCCATGAACTCATGACAAATAAGATAAATCATTGTCAAGAATCACGTAATCATAGAACAATGATAAATTCCATAAGTTGACTAATGTCGAGAATAATGAGGTTATTGACGTTAACAAATAAACTTTAGTACAAATTGATAATGTGCTAATCAGTTAAACAGTTTACAACTTGTTAAAATAGCAATGTTGTGAATAGCGGTATCGAATAAAGCTCCATTGGTTATATTAAGTTCGATAACACACACTAGAGCAATAAGTATCAATAAGCCTATATTGATGATGTCGTGAAACTAACGCCATAAAATACTAAAGAACCCTACAACCATGATTAATGTTGAAGCAATGAGGATATCGACGTTGACCAATAGCGGAAACGTGAATTGAAAATATGATAATTAGTTAAACAATTTATAACATGTTAAAAGTAATTGTGTTGAGAGTAGCGATGTCATATAAAGCTCCATTTTGCGACGTCAAAAAATTAAAAATAAATAAATCAATATAATAATAAGGTTATTGCTATTAAGACATGCTCGTAGGTAAATGTCGAAGATGAATAGCGCCGTCCTTAGTTGGTGGCGAGTTTATTAGTGTCATATCTAATCGGAACAAATACCGTCGATGACCTTCATGCTCTCAACTAAAGGTTGTCGTGCTTTAACTTAATCGATAAGATGTTAAATGACTTTGGTGCTATTGATGTTAACTAGTCAACAAAGAACGTTATTAATATCGACTATCACGATAATGGAGGTTGTCGCATCCTAACGAGATAAGAACATAGCGTGATTAAAATAATAAGAGCCTTATTAGTGCCGAGTCTCATGCTAGATCACAGTATTATTTTCAAAACTATTATCGAACTAATTAATGTAATACTTAATCGATTTTGGTGCCCTAACAACAGTAGCATCTACGACTTTGTATGGGTCACCATGCTTCACTCTAGTTACTTACAACATGAAAACTCTTAACCAATAAGATACAAGATATTACAAAGTTTTATTATCTCCAAGAAGCATAACGACACTGTAAATGATCAATGTTGATATGATAAGATTCGATGTCAAGGTCATCTTCATCGTTAGTGAACTTAAAACATACCAATTTTGATACCAGTGCTAAGTAATATCAAAACCTGTTCACATAATACGAAAACCTTGTGTTCTTGGTTGTTTAATATCAAGCCCTCTGAAGACTTTTTGAATGTCAATACCAACAAAGGGTTAATAGTAACGAGTTCGGGTTGACATGCGACCCATTTGGTCATAAAGCTGAAAATGCCCAAATTTCCAAATCACTACCCATAAGCAACTTATCAATTTAAAATCAGCAATGCAGTGTTATATGTTCAAAATTAATAGAATTAATAACCAAGATTAAATAATAAAATTCGAGAATTGGAGCCAAATGATTAAGTTAAATTTCCAACTTGAAAATAGTAGAATCAAGGATAAAATTATGAATTGATTAAACAACAACCGTACCTTAGTTTAGAAGAATTGCTGTCAAAGAATTCAAGTTTGCAGCTAATTTTGAGAGTTTGATTTTCGTTCAAGTTTCTGAATTGTAGGTGAAAGAGGAAAGAAGAAGAAGCCTATGTACTTATAGGAAGAAGTAAGCAATTCAGGCCCATTGAATTGGTTTTAAATATACAGTTAGATTAGCAAGAGAAAACCAAAAGGCAGGAATCAGTATCAACAGTATTGACTTGAAAAGTCAATGGCTCTACTATACTAGGGGGCAAATGTTGTCACCTTTATTAATCTCGAAGAGATATGACATGCGAGGTTAGTATAATGCCGCATTAATGATCAAAGTCCAAAAGAGGGTCGTGGTTCAGTATCAAAGAAATTAGTGAAGTGGAATTAAAAGTGTCGAAGAACAGTGTCGACCCTTATCCATGTCAACCTTCTTCGCTCATCGTCAGTATCACCTTTAACTGGTATCGCTCTTCATCAGTAAAAGAGTATGTGCAATGTCACGTGTAACCAATGAAGCGAAGAAATCAAGTATAGTCAACTTCGTAAGCCATCGATGAGTGTCGAAGTGACCCATAGCACACTTCATTGATGCTAAGTTCTATCAGCACCTCTACTCACTTATTGCAACTAAAATAAGCTCATGATTGATAACCATGAAAGCTATCATCATTGCATTCAAGCGGCACTACACTTCATAGCACTTCAAAAATGTTGCTCTATAATGACGCCAAGGATCATCAACACTAAGTGACACCGCTCCTCATCAACACCCAATACTATCACTGACCCATGAAAGTGCCAATCATCATGACACGACAATATACTAAACAAATTAGATTTATACCAATGATCCACTATATTGACGCTGCTCATCATCGATGTTCAACACTACTTTCAACCAACAATTCATATGGTTATCAACGCTGAAGGAGATCTACCATAGTCATCATTAAGCGAGCATTTTACATTAAAACATTGAGGTTGTCGAGACCATTGCCGATGCTATTGCAAAAGCTAATGTTGAAACATGCGAAGACGAGCCTACCGAAGACATGAAAGGTAGAGTGGAGCCGCTCTCCTCTATAAATATGGACCTAGGGGTGCCATTTTGGGAACGAATTTTCTCCTCGCACTTTTTACATTTCAACTTTGTGAACCCTAAATCAATTTGGGGATTTTTCCGATTGTAATACTTGAACCTTGTACACATATGGAATTGGAAATCAAACAATTGCATAGCATATGGACTATGACTTGTGACTAGCATATTCAACTTTGACTCATAATTTGCACTTTGATTTGACTTCGATTTTGGATTTGTATAGCCTATTACATTAACTTCAAACTTGCATATCGACTTGAATATCTAAGCACATATTGACTTGAACATTGCCTTGCCTATTGCTTATAGATTCGAACTATTCATTATATTCGAAGTAACAATGTATTTGATGCTAAAAATGATTATGGACTTGGAATCATGCACGCTTCAACTCATGACTTCGACAGTGTTTAATACTTCATTCTAGTGACTTCGAACAGCCTCAACAAGGCCTCTCATTAGTCAACTCTATTTCCTTATCACTTTTAGGGTTAGCCATTTTATTCGTTAACACTCCTATTTGTATGTATATACCAATGAACGTTGTTTTATTACCAACTCACATTATAATGTGTTTTGATATATTTTGTTAGAAAATTATTTTTATAATTTCAAGTATATATTATATTTTTATTTTTGATTTTACATATTGTTTTTATTTCTATGTGATGAAAAATTTGAATAAACAATTTAGTGCTAATGTCTAGTATGGTGCTTTCGATAAAAATTTTTTGGTTATTCATCGGACTTTTCATATAGAGATATATCGAGTGGATCGAGTGTAATTTATGAGCTTTGAATATTCGAATAACATGAGGTGGTATGAGATGCCAATATTTGTTTGATTATTCTCTATAACTAAATGTCACTCGAATGTGGATTACACTTATGGGTATGTGTGATACTCCATGTGGTATGTATTCGATAGTCACATGGTGACTTATAAGTGCCATGTGTTGGCCTATGATTAGAGACATGTATAGTGATAGGATGAGTAATATATGACCATTCATATTGTGTCCATCTCCCTTTATGGTTTGGGAGTGAACCAAATTGGCCAGGATCTACCCTGGTGGCTTGATCATGGGGTTGCGCCCCAGATCCACGACACTATATTTATTGTTGGGTTAGGAAACCCATGGGGTAGGTTCCCTACATCATAGTATTTTGGGTTAGGTGACCCGTAGGGTAGGTGCCCTACATCCCCTTTGTTATGTTGCATAGGCCAACAGTCTATTATCTATAAGGGCAAAGCAGGGTCGTGACCGAGGCTACATGTTGATGAGCCACTGGTGGATATGTGTCAGATGTCCATCAAGGTAACTGAATACTGTAGGATTAGATCCAGTTAGGTAACCCTAGGCTCCTTGAGCAAGCATACGACCATCAATCTCTCATCCGGTTCCAGTTTATGTGTGTGTAGCGGATTGGCATATATTATTCTCATTCCTGTAATAAGTTGAGTATACTAGATAAAGTGTGTCTAAAGTGTAGTCATTCCTCTTCATGTCCGTACCTTTGATGATTTGATATTTTATAGATAGCCTCTGTGTATTGATTGTGGTGTGGATTGTGGTTGCTTTACCTTTATAATTTATGTGATGTTGAATTTTGTTTGGACAATATGATAAGCTATATCACTTTATATTCTGCCTTATATGATATTCTCATTCTATTGTAGACATTCCTATGCCATTATTTTATTTTATTTTATAAATAGACATAGTCTGATCGGTGTGTTCTCTGTAGTACTCGGGTCAGTCCGAGTGATTTCTAGTGAAGGTACTCCATAAGGATGGAGCTTGGTTTGGACTTATAGGAGGCTAGTAGGAGTTATAGGATGATACATTCCTATACATTTTTGTAGTCTCATTATTGTATTTATTATTTAGTAATTGATTATATATGATGTATTAGGCTAGAGACTTTCATTTTGCAGCCCATGGACTTATGTGCTGTATTATGTGTTATATATTATATTTTATCTACTACATTCTGACTTTGTGTTCTCTAACTGTTATTTATTATCTTTGACTATGTATTGTTAATCCTGGAGGCACACGTGTTTATTGCTGTACCAAGATCGAGTATAAATATTATAAGTAATATTGATATTTGAGATACATATCGGTGTTGGTCTAATGGAATAATCATGTATGTGCCCCATATCGCTTCATTCTCTATATTACTCGACACTATTACTTAGTATACTCTTGAGTAGTATGGGTATAGAAGTGGGGCGTTATAAGTTAGTATCAAAGCAGGTTTGAACAATATAGATCACAAAGAGACATGAGTCATTTACCTATGGACATAGGAAACCTTGTTCCTTGGGTTAATGGGTAGATAAACTAAATATTACCTAGGTGTATATGATGATTATAGGGTGTAGTCATCAAGATGCGTACTTGTTATTTGTTGTTATTATACATTATTATTATCTTTAGATATTATTAACCAATATCTCACTTCATTCAGTGAGAAATGGCTAGACCACACTCAGGTCAAGGTGAACCAAATCAATCTTTTGGTACTAGATCTAGTGGAATTCACATTACCACTAAACAACTTAAGGAGCTAGTAAGGAGCATCTAAAAATCAAGTGCTTCCACAGCACCAAACTCTCCCACTCCTTGAATTAATTTCACCAGGCTATGCGACGACTATGCTAAGCTTGGAGGAAAATTCTTCAAGGGAGTGATAGGAGTGCAAGCTTGGATAAAAAAAGTGAATGCATCTTCACACATATGGGTATTATGGACCAGCAGAAGGTCCGGATAGCATCGAGGCAGCTTTAGAAGAGAGCTCTTGATTGGTATGAGATGCTTATAGCCGAAACATGATGAATTAGAGATGCTCTAGGAGGATTTAAGGATAAGATTTGAGAGGAAATTCCAACCTGAAGCTGAGAAGGCAGCAATGGCGTGAAAATTTATCGACTTGAAATAGTGCACTAAGTCTGTGATTGAGTATGTAACTAAATTTGAAGCTTTATCTAAATATGGAACGAAGCTTATCTATACACCTATAAAGAAGAATCAGAAGATCGTTTATGGCTTAAGGAAGACTTTAAGGAAATCCCTTCTCCTTCAGTTAGAAACCCCATCTGAGAAGCTTGTGGATGCTGCACTGAGGCTCGAGGAAGAAGATATGGGTAGCAGTGAAGATGAAGTGCCCAAGAGCAAGGCAACTACTGGGTAAAAGTGTAGATTTCTTTTCAAGAAGCAGAAGCCAAGGTTTTTCAGGCCAAAGTAAGCTAACTCGGATAAGATGGAAGATAAGAAATGATTCAAAGACTACGTAGTGTGCTATAATTGTGGAGAGAAAGGGCATTTCTCTAAGGAGTGCACGCAACCACGTATAGCATCTTCTTAACCGATATGTAAGATTTGTAGAGTTGTTGGACACTTTGAAAATGATTGCAAAAGGGGAGTTGGAAAGCTTAATGATATTGAGGCTACGATAGGCACTTCTCATGGCAAAGGAAAGACACCTGCAATATTTGAAGGTACGATTCTACTTAAGGGTTTACATATTAGATTTTTGTTCTATACGGGTGCGTCACACTCATTTGTATCAAAAGAATTAGTAGATAAACTCAATCTTGGTGTGGTTTACCTAGTCACAACTTTAAGGATTGCAAATCACATTGGAGGGTATGCGACTCTCAAGATGTTATGCAAGGATGTTGAATTTTTTTTGGGTCGTTATCATTCTTATTGTGACTTTCATGTGTTTGAATACTTGGGGTTTGGTATTATACTTAAGTGGATTGGCTTGAGCATTACGAAGCACATCTTCTATGCCCTGGAAGAGTCGTAATCCAATGCTATCCTAGTTTAGAATGGATAATCCATATAATCATTGGGAACATTAGTAAGGATTCTCGAGGAACCCTTTTTTATTATTGAAGCCTGAGATGAGCATGATATTGCTTGGATTCTAGTGGTTAAGGAATACATGATATCTTTGAGCTGATTATCGATTTTCCTCCTAAACAAGCTATAGGGTTCCGAATAGACCTAGTCTCTGGGGCTCAACCTATAAGTCGACCTCTGACTAGAATGTTGGTAAAGGAGAATGAAGAGTTGAAGAAGCAACTAATAGATCTAGAGCTGAAGCACTTCATAAGATCGAGCAGTTCACCCTATGGAGCCACAATATTATTTGTAAAGAAGGAAGATGGTTCTCTCAGGATGTGCATCGATTATAGGTAACTTAATGAGCTGATAATCAAAAATAAATATACCCTCCCTAGAATCGATGATATGTTCGATCATTTGAGAAAATCCAAAGTTTTTCGCAGATGGATCTAGATACTTGATTCCAACAACTCAGGATTGATGAAGACAACATTCCTTTGATAGCGTTCGAAACCAGATACGGCTTATATGAATGGTTAGTGATGCCATTTGGTCTGACAAACGCTCCTGCTTATTTTGTTGATCCGATAAGTAGAGTATTCAGAGTTTATTTGGATAATTTCTTCCTAGTATTCATAGATGATATTTTAATTTACTCTAAGTCTAAGAAGGAGCATGAGAAGCACCTCAAGATGGTATTGGAGACACTAAGACAGAATAAGCTAAAAGCCAAGTTCTCTAAATGCTATTTTCGGTAGAAGCAAGTAAAGTTTCTTAACCATGTTGTTTCAGAAGAAGGCATCTCAATAGACCCAGCTAAGGTCGAAGCGATATAGAATTGGAAACGGCCAGAGATAGCATCTAAGGTCAAAAGTCCCTTGGGATTGTTCGGTTACTATCGACGATTCATCAAGGACTTCTCAAAGATAGTGCAACATTAACTAACCACACTAGAAAAGGAGTTAAGTTTGTATGGAGGGATAAGTGTGAGGAAGCTACCAGAATTTAAAGGAACTACTTTCAAATTCACCTGTATTAATAGTTCTCGAAGGCAACCAAGATTTGGAAGTTTACACTGATGCATGTAGCTTAGGTTTGGGTATCGTTCTAATGCAGAAGGGTAGAGTCGTAGTGTATGCATCGAGACAGTTAAGACACAATGAAGTTAGATGTGCTACACATGACCTGGAGCTAGCAGCTATAGTGTTCGCGTTGAAGATATGGTGACACTATTTACTTGGAGAACGATTTGTGCTTTACACAGACCATAAATCATCGAAGAATTTGTTCACACAGAAAGACTTGAATATAAGATAATAACGATGGCTAGAATTACTAATAGCCTATGATTTCGATATCCATTATACTCCTGTTAAAGGGAATCATGTTGTTGATGCTTTAAGTAGAAAGCACCAAGTTATGGTCTCTATGATGATAGCAGAGTGCAAGGATTTAGAACTTCTCTCCATGTGTGATGTTCAAAAAAGAGATTTAGAAGTTGACTTCGGAGCAATGATAGCTAGTCTCATTACCCGACCATCATAGACAGATCAGATAGCTGATGCTCAAAGGCGAGATTCGTCTACTCTTGATATAATCCATAAGTTAGAGTCAAGAGATGAAGATGAAAATCTCATTGACTATACCTTGGATACACCAGGCTTCTTATGAAGAAGAGATAGTTTAGTAGTACCTGATTTGGATAATATCCGTAAAGAGGTGATGGATGATTGCCATCGATTGCGTTATACCATTAATCCTAGAGGAAGCAAGATGTATATTGACATAAAGCATATATACCACTGGGATGGGATAAAGCATGATATAGAGGAGTGTGTGAAAGGTTTCATAACCCATGAACAAGTAAAGGCAGAACATCAGACCCAGTGGTCTTCTGCAACCATTGGAAACACCCCAATGGAAATGGGATCAAGTATGGGTAAATTAGCAATCAAATTATTCACTTATATATCACATTAGAATAGTATTGACCCTTGTAATTTCAGGTGCCAATGGACTTTGTTGATGGGTTACAATGGTCTAGAAGTGGTCATGATGGCATATGGGTGATGGTGGACCAGTTGACTAAATCAGTGCACTTCATTCTAGTGAAGTCAACCCGAACCACATCGTAAAGGAAGTTGTAAGTCTACGTGGAGTTCGAAGCTCCATCATTTATGACTGTGACCCACTATTTACTAGTTGATTTTGGAGAGACTTTCAGGAAGCATTGGGGACTGAACAGAATTTTAGTATAGCCTACTATCCCTAAACTGACGGGCAAACAGAACGAGTCATCCAAGTACTTGAAGACTTACTTCGTGCATGTGTTTTAGATTTTGGTGGAAGTTGAGATGCTCATCTCCATCTTGTCAAGTTTGCTTACAACAACAATTTCCAATCTAGCATTGGCACGACACTATTCGAAGCTCTGTATTGAAGGTCGTGTCGATCACCAGCATGTTGGTAGGGTACAAGAGACAAGTTTGTTCTAGGTCTTGATTCTGTTAGGGAAGCTATAGAGAAGATTGAGCAGGTCAAACAAAGAATGAAATAGGCCCAAGATCTAAAAAAGTCTTATGCAGACCACAGAAGGAGACAACTGGAGTTTGCAGTTGGAGATTGGGTATATGTGAAGATCTCCATTGAAAGGAGTAATAAGGTTTAACAAATTAGAGAAGTTGGCACCTCTTTATCTTGGTCCATACCCGATTATTGAAAGTGTTGGGAAAATAGCGTACTGAGTAGCATTACATTACAACTTCTCTGGTATTCATAATGTCTTCCATATGTCTCGGTTGACAAAGTGGTTAAGGGACACAGAGACAATTATTGAACCTCGAGACATTCCAGAGATCGAGATATCTCCTGACTTGACTTATGTGTAATATCTAATGTATAGACGATTCTGAAATCCATCAGCTTAGGAACAAGAAGATCCCATTTGTATAGTCGATTCTAAACTCTAAACTAAGTTTCCTAAGATTTATATATCAAGAGAATTCAATATCCAAATAATTCCATTTCTCGATACTTCATCTCCATTTATGAATATAAACAACACGTTCCTATATCTTACTTTAGAAACTAACTCCATCCTCTAACCCTTCCACTTCATAATTCAAATAAAAATTCAAGTAAAATTTATAAATTAAAATAACTTTAAACTATAGCTTCTCACTACCTTTACACCCAGCAGGAATTAAGTAATTAAAGGACTGGACATCTAATTGAGAAAGAATGATTTTGCCGTGAATGGCAAAGGGAAGAACAATGAAGTAAAATGAGTTGGATCATTGAAAAGGAAGGTAAATTCTCCATTCAGGTGAGTAACCCTAACTCATAAACTATGTCTGTAGATTATTGTCTTCGATACCAAAATAATGGAATGTCTGCGCATTTATTCGAACCCAATTCTCATAGAACAAAAAACACACCTTCTTATCATACAATCGATCAATTTGGCTTTCTGGAATTGAAGCTAAGAATGATTGAAATTATCGAATGGAAGGGTGAATTATATGCATGCATCGAGTAGGTAATCGAATGATCAAATTAAGGGAAGCGATCATAGTTTTATGCAAACGAATGGAGCAGGTCTTTGAACGGTCGAATATGGAGGCAACCAATCGACCTATAGCAGTCGACCAGTGGGGTGACTGGTCGACACACATCCTCCATGCGATGTTTATTTGCATGCGCTCCTAGTTTGGCGTGTGTCTTCCTTCGTGTACGTGCGTTTATTTGTGTGTAGCCATGGGGATGTTCATGGTTGCGCCTATTTATGAGTATGCATGAGTTCTTCTTTAGCTGTGTGTTAATGTAAGTGAAAGTGATTTGCACATCTAAAGTATTTAAGAATAGAATGGGGAAGAACGTGTGTGTGTATGTATACACTAATTTGTTTAGATAAGTTTCAGCTTGTTTTGCAAGTTTAGGAATAAAAAGTATAATATGTTCAATGCTTGAGAGACATCAAACCATAGTTGTATAATTAGACTTCAATCTATGTTTATATAAGTAAGAAAATATACAAAAACAATTAAGATTTTATACTTAAATTTTCTGTATAAATACAAAATATAAATTTAGTTGATAAAAAATTCAAAAGAAGTTATTAATAATATTTAAATAGAAGATTAATAGATTAATAAACTTCTATTTGTATGTGTGTGTATGTGTATTATCGAATGCTATTTTATTTCCAACTAATATTATAATATGTTTTGTTATATTTTGTTAGAAAATTATTGTTATAATTTCGAGTATCTATTATATTTTTACTTTTGATTTTACATTTTCTTTTTCTTTTTTTGTGATGAGAAATTTTAATCAACGGTTTAGTGATACCGTCTGGTATGAGACTTTTGGCAACTCTTTTCCATTTATCCATCAAACTTGTTGTATAGAGATATCTATTGTGGATCGAGTGTAATTTTTAGCTTTGAATAATTATTCAAATAACTTGCGATGGTATGGGACGTAGTTATGTTATTGGTTTGATTATTCTTTGTAAGTAAATGTTACTCGAATGGGGATTACACTCATGGGTATGTGTTATACTCCTTACGATGAGTAATTGGTAGTCATATGGGACTTATAAGTGCAGTGTGTCGACCTATGATTAGAGATATGTACAGTATAGGATGAGTACTATATGACCATCCATATTTTGTCCAACTTCCTTTATGGTTCGGGAGTGAACCAGATTTGACAGAATCCACCCCGGTGGCTTGATCATGAGTCACGCTCTAGATTTGCAACACCGCGGTTAATTTTATATTAGGAGACCCATGGAGTAGGTACCCCACATCATAGTATTTTGGGTTAGGTGACCTGTAGGGTAGGTGCCCTACAGCCCCTTTGTTATGTCACATAGGCCATCACTCCGTTACATATAGGGGTAAAGCAGGGTCATAACCGAGGCTACGCGTTGATGAGCGACTGGTGGATATGTGTCACGATGTCCGTTAAGGTAACTGAAGACTATAGGACTAGATCCGATTAGGTGACCCTGGGCTCCTGGAGCGGGTATACAGCCATCAGTCTCCCATCTGGTTACGGTTTATGTATGTGTAGCGGATTGGCATATATTGTTCTCATTTCTATAATGAGCCGACTATACTAGAGGCAGTGTGTCTAAAGTATAGTCAGTCCCTGTCATATCCGTACTTTTAATGATTTGGATATTTTAGAGATAGCCTATGTGTATTGATTGTGCTTTGGATTGTGGTTGCTTATCTTTATGATTTATGTGATGTTGAATTTTTTTGGACGATATGATAGGCTATCTCATGTTATACTCTACCTTATATGATACTCTCATTCTATTATGGACATTCGTATTCCATTATTTTATTTGATATTATAAATATACATAGTCTGACCCATGTGTTCTCTATAATACTCAGGTTAGTCCGGGCGACTTCTAGTGCAGGTACTTTGTGAGGATGGAGCTTGGTTTGGACTTATAGGAGGCTAGTAAGAGTTATAGGATAATACAATCCCTATACATTTCTTTAGCCTCGTTATTATATTTATTATGTAGTAGTTGATGATATTTGATGCATTGGGCTAGAGAGCTTCATTTTGTAGCCCATGGACTTATATATTGTATTATGTATTATATATATTATATTTTATCTACCGCCATCTAACTCTATGTTCTTTAATTGATATTTATTATATGTGACTATGTATTGTTCATCTTGGCGGTACATGTGTTTATTACTTTGTACCGAGATCGAGTACGAATAAGGTATGTAATATTGATATTTGAGATATATTCCGGTGTTGGTCCAAGAGAATATTCATGTATGTTCCCTATATCGCTTAATTCTCCATATTACTTGGCAATATTACTTAATAAAACTCTTGAGTAGTAAGGTTATATTAGTGGGGGCATTACATTCCCAAAGCAACGCTGGTTCTTCGAAGGTTTGGATCGATTTTCCACGTCGATCCCGCAGGTTGAATCGATTTTCCCCGTCGATTAGGTAGTTCTGAACCTTCCCGACATTGCTGGAGCAAGGCCGGTTCTTGTAACAACCCACATTTTATTGACAGTTAAATTAAAATAAATTTAATTAATAACTATGAAAGTAGTGAAAAATGAATTTTGCTAATGTTGGAATTTGACCACGAAACTTATACCATTGTGTTCGTGGCAATTTTCTGATCAACTTCCATATACAATGTTTTTTGAATGGACTTCAAACAGAGAAGTTATAGTCGTTTGAAGTTCTAGCGTTAGAAACAATTACATATGCAAACATGGAAATTTTATCAATTATAAACATTTGCAATTAATTCAAAGGATATTTATAAAAGTAGTAACAAATTTATTATGTTTGTAATGAATGTAAATTATTAAGAGAATTAGATGTAAGAGGAAAAAAATAAGGGGATTAATTAACATTGCAAACAGAATCAGCTAAAAAGTGCAATTAATTAATATGTGAATTAATATTGGAGATTAATATATAACGTGTGTGTGTGTATCAGATCCCTCAATTTAAAGAGGTTTACGTATAAATGTAACAAATAAATGTTCAAATTCAAATCTGGATATTAAATATATATGTTAATTGAATGGTGAAATTAATTGACATGCCAATTAATGAAACATTACAATGTGTAAAATATTAATTAAGGAAATTAACTAATAGAGGTGACATGTTAATCTATTAATAGGGCTATTAATTAGGATTGTAACATAATCAGTAGAAAATGTCAATTAATAAGGAAAAGAAATAATAGTTGACCTAGATTTGAATGTGTACATATATGTAGTATATTTCTACACGTAAAAATTAATTGAAGGATCAATTATGTAATGATCCTGGATTTTAACTAAGTTTAAATTGATAATTAATTTAATTTTTGAATAAAAATTGTGAAATTAATTGGTAAATCGATTTGAGTTTCTCCAAATTCAAGTAAAATATGCGTTAAATCATTTGAATTTAAATTTTAAGTAAATGGTTTAAAAATAATTTGAATTTATAAATAGATATATATAAGATAAATTATAAAATACAAAGTAAACACATCAGCTGAAATCTAACAACATGTTAAAATAGAAATTTATTTATATTATAAAGTAATATTACAAAGCATAAGACAAAAGAAAGAAATATGTTCATAGAAACAAATGAAGTATAAGTATGTACACTTGTAAAAGAAAACAAAAATATATATGTATTAGCTTGCAAAAGAAGACACTAATATATATTCAAGAATGAAACACAAAAAAAAATTTATAAATATCTATGTACAAGCAAATAAGGATAAGTATGTAGATTTGTGCATGGCAATTAATGCTAGCCACAATATGTATCTATCAGCCACCATAGGAAGAAGAAAATATCGGCCTAGTCAATAATGAAAAATATCTCTGACTTTTGATTGTACAACAAAATAATATCACACAGTAAAACTCAATTCATATATATCAATTTCATTTATCTCGGTTCGTTCATTACAACTGAGTAATATTTGCAGTAAGTGCCATCTAAAAACAAAATTCAATTTAAACATCTCAGCATAAACAAACAATACAATCAAGACAAACCAGAGATCAAAAGGGTTTCAGCTTGCAATCTCAAGCCTGTGCCAAAATTGAGGAAGAACTCTGTTCATTTCTGGAATCAAGTGGGTAACATTATTTTTTTTAAAAAGAAAAAATAAATAAATTAAAAGGTTGAATCCGTTGCATGTTATATCTGTGATGAGTATGTTAGTATATATATATATATATATATATTTGAATCTCTGTGTATAAGTGAATGATGAATGAACTGTGTGCAGGCTATTATTCATATATGTTCTCTGTCTATAATTCTAACACAAGATTTTAGTTTCAAAAATTAGTTCCTCTTGATCTACTTATTGTTTGGGCTTAAGATTAAAACAAAAATTGTTTTTATAGTATATATTAAGTTTTAAAAATTTATACAAGTTAAAACAACTTGTCAATGTCTCTGGAAAACCAAGATACTGAGTAAAACCTTAAATTAGTCAAATTTCAAATGTCTTAATTCATGAATTCAAGTATGTAAACTG
The DNA here is from genome assembly GCA_030737815.1 of Allium fistulosum. Lineage (NCBI taxonomy): Eukaryota > Viridiplantae > Streptophyta > Magnoliopsida > Asparagales > Amaryllidaceae > Allium > Allium fistulosum. Next base: position 1,417,287,209 of record CM060901.1, on the reverse strand, counting down.
AATTCTCCTAGTTGAACTTGATTTTTAAAGCTTAAATCATAATTTTTAGAGCTAGGATTTAAGAGCAATTCGGGTTAGAATGAATTTCTTGGTTTCGGTGATTGCTAGTGATCTCGTTGATGAGGAAGGTCGGGGTTCTCTGGGATGGAAGAGGAGTGATCGGCGATTCAAGGAAAAATACTAGATGGGTTTGTAGATGGATGAGGTGGCGGTGGCAAGCTTTGGAAGTCTGGATACCTAATTTTGTCGAGAGTCAATGTTTCGATTCGTTCATCCTCTATGATGGATCGAGTGCTACGAAACTTTGGGTGATGGTAGTGGGGAGGTTGACGAAGTGGTGACCGGAGTTTCAGGAGTTCTGATGGTCGAGGTTTCGAGAACGACGATGATTTCCAGGTTGATGGTGAGGCCGGCTGTTGTTTCCAGGTTTCGAGTTTGTACTCGATTTTGATTTCGAGAAGATGAGGAGTTCTGGTGGTCGGGGAGAGGAGCGTGGAAGATCATCGACTTGCTCGACGATGTGATGTCGCCTGGAGTCGATCATCAGCCACGTGCACTATTCTCGGTGACCTGGATTTTGTTAATTTGGGTGTATCAGGTTTTCGTGAGTGTCTCGGGTGTTTACTCGAAGTTTTTGGGTGCTGGACTCGAAGCAGGGAGTGGTCATAGCTCAGGTCGAATATTTGTCCAGGTCTTAAAACAGGAACCTATTCTATTTTTGGCAATTTAAAACTGAATTTAAAATTTCAAAGCAAAGTTTTAAATTGAGTTTTAAAATTAAGGTTAATATATGAATTCAAGTTTGTTTGGAATTCAGTTTGGGAATAAATAAGTTTTTACTTTCAAATTGTTTTAATAACCAAAAGTGTTTAAGTAATTTAGTGGTTTTTAAATGAATTTGAAAAGAAATGGAATTTGAATTGTAAGAAAGAATTTAAGCAAAGTAAAAATCAAAGTTTAAACCTGGACTGAAATCTGAAGTGGAATTCTAGATTTTTAAATTAAATAAAGTTTTATAACTTTAAATGTTTAAATAAGTTTAAATGTAAAGGTATACTTTAAATATGTGAAGTCAAAAGAAAATTTGATTTTAACTCTTTTAAATTTCTTTTAACAAGAATATTTCCTAAACGTATGAATTTGAAGGTTTTCAAAATTAGTTTTAACTTTATATAAGATAAATTGGTATTCATTTTATATTTGAGATTAAAAAGAAATTTAAGCAGAAAATTTGAAAGAAATGTTTTCTAACATACTTGTGAATGATAACTAAATCATTTATAAGGAGAAGTTTCTTTAAAGTTAATAAAATTTATTGATTTGTAATTCATAAATTATTAAGAATGGTTAATTAGTGTTTGGATTAATTAAATTAGTGATTATAAGTTTTAGATTTATTAATTAAGGTTTAAGTCAATTAATGATTAGAAATTAATTAATTTGTAATTAAGAGCTAATTAAGTTACAATTAACACTTAATTTATTAAATAATTAGGATTGATCAATGAGTTATTAATAATTAATCAATTTTGATTAATGATGATTAATGTAAGTAATTTCTTTAGCAAAGTAATTAAAGAATTGTTATTAGTTAATGAAGGTCATTAACTAAGATTATTTAAATAATTAGTTAATGTGATTGTGATGTTATGTAATGCGAATTGCTTTGTGCTGAACTGTGATTTATGATTTGTTTCTATATTTATGTGAAAACCCTTTGGACCCGTAAAACGGCATTTGAATTTCGATGCGACAGGGAGTCAGATTCCATATTGTTTTCCGAAACCCACATCGAATCATAATGATGAATCCTTGTGATTGATAAATTGACTTTATCTGTGAATCTGTGAATGAAGATAAGTGTTATAAATCATACCGCTTATCGATATTGATATGATTGAATCTGTGATGATTGAATGATGTTGCACTATTGTGTTAAACCCCTGGACTACACCATACAGACACAAATATGGACTTCATGAGGAAATCGATTAAGTCACAAATTTTTGAAATGGTTTTAAAAATTAAATTTGAATTCAAATGGTATGGACATGGAATCGAATTAAATATGAAAAGCTTTTGAAAAGGAGTTTTGAGGATAAAGTTATTTTGGATAACTTCATAAAGTTTTTGAAATTTAAAATGGTTGAACCTTGTTTTGAAATTGAAGAGGATTTTAAATGGTGTATCTTTTATATATAAAAAATTTGAAATGAAAAATGGTTTTCCAAGTTATGAATGAATTTTTTGAAAGCTATGAATTAAATCTTGATTTAAAGATTTGATGAGTTAATCCAATTTGAAAGGGAAATTGTGTTGAAAAGAATATGTATAAATCTTTGTTAAAGATTGGTATACTTTGTTTTCAAATTGAAAAGGGGTCTTAAAAGTGTATCCTTTCTATAAAAGATTTGAAACGGAAATTCGTTTGAAATTTGTGAATGAATCTTTGTGAAAGATTGGTGAACTTTGTGAAATGAATCTTTTTGTTTAAAAGATTGAAAATGGTAATTTGTTTAAACCATTTGAAGAAAAGTTTTGGGTAATAAGTTGTGACTTAACTGAAATCCCAATATCCATATGTTTTAAAATATTTCGCTCACTATTCGGTTTAGCCGGGAGAGGACTTTGTGTCATATAACCCATTCCGAATAGTGATACGACGTAAATGGATAACATTTGAAGACCGGTGTTGAAGACCGAGTGTTTGCGAGAACGATAGGATAACCTATCGATTGTCTCTGCATTGAGTTGCTCCGGTATAGAGACCTCCATATGTGATGGGAAGTCCGATCGGGATTGTGAATACCCGGATTGCAAGGGCTTCTTTGGAAGTACCTTCGGTTCTGTTCGAACCCGGAACAGATTTGTATGGTTGTATGTTTGACATTACACTTTGAGATATAAAGCAGATTTCTTTCAAATACATTTCTGTTTAGTGGCGGAGATTTATTCTCTTAGCTTAACACCCTTCTCTGAGACATACGAGTTCAGAGGTTATGTAGTTGAAGGTTATCAGTGATATACTCCCAAATTAGTAATGTGGCATGCTGAGTGCTGCTGTGTGTTGCTGATCATTTGTTGATCAAAGCATGGCTTTGTGAAGAAGCGTAGCTTTGTGGACGAGACTGCATCAGGACCTCACACCCTGAAAATGGTCGAAACAGGAAAGATGAGGCAAGGTTATGAGGGTCGCTCCCTTTAGGGTATGTCATTTCCTTCTGGAAAAAGGTGGTATTAGGTATGGAGCCTTGATATTTAACCTATGTGGTTGCTGCAATCTCATTTCTGTGTGGTTGTTGCTTTGTTGAGGTGCCTCGGATAAAGGTCGCAAACGACCGGGTGATAGCATATTCATGTAGTAGTTACCTAGTTACAGAGGTAACCCGGCCTTGTGCTGGCAGAGAGCTGGTTAAGTTCTCGGGACGTCCTTCCAGAGGCGTACCCATGTGGTAATAAGAAGTTCCTTAGCCTGACCATTTGTTGGAATTCCAAAGAAACAATACGAGCCCTTTACGGTTTTAGTTGTATAACCTGCTATGGAATGTGGCGGTAACCTGCTATTGAACATAGTAGCTATAGTAGGCATACAATAATGGTTGTATGCTGGCTAAGATTAATATTATATTTTCGAAATGTTTTCCATACTAGACATTAATGATAATATCAAAAAAATATTTTTCTCGTATCAAGCATGTTTGACTATCATAAGGAGAAATCTCCTCCAATTCTGCGTTTGCATTGTGTGTGTGGCGGGAGGCCTTATGGTAGTTTCATTTTCCAAAAAGCATATCGGATTTCTCTTATGAACTATTTTTATTTTAAACAACTATTTTGTTACTCATACCAGTCCCATGACTGACCTGAAGTTTATTGTTCCCTTTCTAAACTCTGGCTGCCCACAATTTCCCACACGGGCAGTCTAGAGTTGGGTTTTTCAGATAGTAAGGTTTAGTAGATTATCGGGAGCTAGTTCAGTTTTTGGAGTTCACGGATGACCGACGTTGCTTATCTTGGTGCAACGTGATGGTGGTTTGAGCTTGATGTTGAAATTGTTGGACGCATTCTCTTTTAAAGATCATTTGGAGTATCACTTCTGTTGTTTCCGCTGTAACATTATTTGTCTCTGATATTCTTGTATCATATAGATATCATTGTTGTATATCATTTTGGATATGGTATTTATTGGAGTTGTATATGATATTATCCATTTCTTTCTTCCGCTGTGTTGTTATACTTAACGTGTTATAAGCTCCGGCGAGCCAGATTCGGCATTTGAATCTGCGGCATTCGAGTACAAGTGAAGTACGGGTGCCGATTTTCGAAGGTCGAGTCAGGACCGTCACAAATTAAGTAGAGGATTAATTAGACAATTGGTGGGCTGTATCTATATAAGAGAGAACGTAATGTAATTCGTTCCATCAACTGTCACTTTCTTAATCCCACTCTTACAGTAAACAATGACTTCTTTCTTCATTCTTTTCTCCTATTTCTCACAAATCTTCACCAAATAAATCCAAATAAAATATACGTGAACAAAATAGAGAAATTGCAACAAATTAAAGGAGAGAAGTTGTAGAACGGCGTAGAATTTTAGAAGATAGAGATTTGAAGCTAAGGATGACAGGTGAGTGGATTTAATTGTACATCTTTTACGTTTATGATACATTATGATTAAATTCTCGTTAAATAGTTTTATTCAGTGTTTATTTCAGCAATTAATTCTATAAATTAGTTATGCTGAGATTGTAAATTGTATAAGAGAGCTTAGATTTAATTATTATTTATATGGAAAAAAGGAAGATAGTACTATAATTAAATATGAATAATATTAAGCTTGACAGTTAGAGAAAGGCGTAAGCCTAAAAGTAAGAAATTTACAGTTATTTACATCTATTTTAAAGTTGAAATTTAGCCTGTAAATGTTAGCTTCTTTTTATTCCTTTTTACGCGAATAAAATGGTAAAGAGAAGGATTCGCAAATATGGAATAAAATAGAAGAATACTATATTTACAGAAATTAGATGTAAAATAAGAAAAGCTGAAATAAAAAGAGAAAGATAGAAATTTGCAGTAAATTATGCTAAAATGGGGAAGAATAAATTAAAAGGGAAAATTTAATAACTTGATAGGGAAGTGAGTGATAGATTAATTGGTTGGTTTAGAAAAGAGAATACATTTCTATAGTTCAATATTTAAAAAGATAATGATAAACGTAATTGCAAGAATAAAAGAAAGAAAAAGGAATTAGTGTAAAATAGAGAAACTACTGTATTTTGCACTATCAAAAAAGTAAAGAAATAATAAAAGAAATATCTTACAGTTACGGATTATTGTTTATAGCATTATTTAGCATTAAAATATAGAAATGGATTTTTAGCACAGTTTTTGTAACCAACCAAATAGAATAGAACTACTTCCTAGAATATAAGAAAGTAAAGTGAAGAATTAAAGGAATTAAAGAAGGAATCAAGTTAATTATTAGACAAGACTAGAAGCTATAGACAGAAATGTAACGAGATCAACATTTACTGCGCAGATAATGGAATAAAAGTAAAGCAATTATTATGATAAGTAAAATTATGACAATAGGACGTAGTCCCAAGCCAAGATTGTCATATAATATAAGAGAATTAAAGAGAATTCAATATCATAAATAAAGAAGACAGACCAAAATTAAAAAGAGACACTTGTAATTATATTTATAATGTATAGATTATAAAAGGATTTAGTATTGAAAATTACAAGTAAAATTATAACATAGGTTATAATTAAGTAGAAAGAACATAAAAGGCTTATTTTAAGACTTAAATTAAGTTAATAAGCAAATAGAGCAGAAATAATAGAAGGGACTTATTTTAATAAACTTAGATCTTGGATTAAGTTAACAAGCAAGATAATAGAAGTCGCCCATACCAACAGCATCCCCTTTCAGTCAGGAACTGATTGTCTCACAATAGTTAGGTGAGGTTGGGACAAGATTATGCTAATAAGGGTAAATAAGTAGCCAACAGAATAAGAAAAGTAAACTAAACGCAAAATAAAAGATTAGAATTAGGGTTTAATAAAAGAGAGATGCATTTGAAGCAGCCCAATGGATGAAGAGCCTAACGAAGTAGTTCATCACAGATTTCAGCACAGAAGAAGCACGTCCAACTTAGTTATTTTGGGCTAGAAGGAGGTACGAGACTTCAACGGGACGTGAGGGTACTCTAGGATGGCCATCTAGGGTAGTCGTAGCGGAGCAGTCCTCCAGAGGTAGGTCTGTAGGTGTTTCATCAAAAGAGTACGCCTTGACTGGTTTATGCATGGCAGGACCATTATAGGCAGTCAAAAGGGGTTGATGTTTGGAGTAGGATATTTGTATGTTCCAGTACTTGCAAGTAAGTTTTAGTAGGCAGGACCAAAAAGGATAGTCGCATGCAGATATCGGGCCAGCATCAAACCCAAGAAGCAAGTTCGGGAAAGACTAAAGTTAAACCAATAGTCCAATGAACCTTTCACTATCGAGACATTGGATGAGGGGCGTAACCAATTGGATGTTTAGATTGTTTCCAGTAGGGCACAACCACTTAGCTCTTTAGATGTCTTTCGATTAGTTGAGGGGTGGCTACGTGGGGCCATAGCCACGATAAGAAAAGGGACAGACCAAGTAGAATATCTATATTGTAGGCTTAATAAGGCAGTCCTTTACAGAAATAGAAAATCCCCGATCGAGTTCCGTACAAGGTAGACCTTGTTAAGAGGGATTCAGAGAGTAGATAGAACAATTCCATATAGTCCTCAAGGTAAGCACTGGGTGGTACATTGTGGATGTCCGAGCATTAGTATAGACTAGTGCTGACACGGTTTTACGTTTTTGTAGTAGACGACGGAACATCTGTATTGTAGGCCATATGAGGCAGTCCTTTATAGATGTAGTCACAGAACGCCATAGAGGCAAGATGATAGAGTCCTTTGCAAGGAGGATACGGAAGGTACTATGGGTAGTACCTAGGACCGATGCGATCATTGGGCATATAGCTACATATATATCAGTTATTAGGTTTTAATATACTAGGGAGTAGATGGGCACGATTCACACACAGAGGCGAGAGTATTATAAACCCAATGAACCTAATATAACAGTAAATGGAAATAAAATGGTATATGTAGAATTAATCTTAGAAGTGTATAATTTGTCCACTCACCAGAACTTTAGTTCTGACCCCCTCCTCATAACAGCCTACAGGTTAGGTAGATGGCAGGGACTTTCCAGCTTTGAGACACTTATTTAGAAAGTGTTATTATATTGGTGAGTATTTACTTACTATTATATTTTAGTCAGTTCCGCTGTGAGATATTTATCTGAGCTTTGATATATTGGTCTTTGCCTATTTGCAGGATACCAAAAACCCAACTCGGTAGCATTTTTGCAAAAAATCTGAACCCACTGGAATTCAGGTTGTTACAATCTTAAAAGGTTTGGATCGATTTTCGCCATCGATTCGGTAGTTTGAGCCAATTTTTCCCATCGGCTTGACGGCTAGCTTAAAAGAACATGGTTCCATTGGTTCAAGAAACTAGCTTTATTAAAGAAGTAGAAGGAAAAAGGCAAGTCTTGCTTATTTACAATGCCTCAGAGTCCCTGGATGGTTTATTTTCGAAAATAGGAAATACATAGATAGATATCAAATGTAGTAGTGCCACAATGAGTCCTTGTTCCAAGCACGTGGAATTGGGATATCGTCGACATTTGCTAGCTTGAATGTACCATCTCCAAGCTTTTGGTCCATTACATAGGGTCCTTCCAAGTTCATACCAAGCAGTCATGTACCTGGGAAGATCCATTTTAGGATGAGATCCCCCACTTCAAAGGTATGGTAGCAAACCTTTGCGTTGAAATGTCGTGCCACTCTCTTCTGGTGAGCAGCGATATTTAGTTCAGCTTTCTCCTGCTTCTCGTCAATTTGGTCGAGTGATTCGAGTAGTAGTTTCTCATTCTATCTTTGATTGAAATGTCTTTTGAGATAAGAAGGGACTTCCAGTTCCACTGGTATCATAGCTTATAAACCGTATGCCAAAGCAAACGGTGAGTGTCCGATTACAGATTTGTGTGTCGTTTTGAAAACCCATAGTACAAGGGAAACTCATCGACCAATTTCATTTAGCTTTCGTTAGCCTCTTCTTTATGGTGGACTTAATGATTTTGTTTACTGCCACCACTTGACCGTTTGCCTGCGGATGTTCTATCATGGAAGAACTCTTCTCGATCTAGTAATGCTTGCAGAAGTCCTTAAACTCTGCACTCTCACATTAAGTTCCATTACCTGCGATGATTTTTGTTGGTACCCTAAACTTGCAAATAATATTTTTTATTACAAAGTTAATCACTTTTTTAGTAGTAATCATGGCAAGCGGTTACGCGTTAGACCATTTTGTAAAGTAGTCAACTACAACAATAGTGTATTTGGCTCTTCCTTTTGCTATTAGTAATACTTCGATTAAATCGATTCCCCAGATCGCAAACGGCCAAAGGCTTACCATATTCTTAAGTTTTGAAGATGGGGCTCTCGGGATCTTCGCAAACCTCTAGCATTGATCACTAGTATTTTTGTATCTGGTGTAGTCTGCTGCATCTTTGTTTATCGTCGGCCAGAAATATTCGTAGCGAAGAGCCTTTTTCACCAGTGTTTGCTCCCCCATGTGATCACCGCATCTACCTTCGTAGATTTCCAAGAGAATATTTCTAGCTTCATCTTTGGTTGCACACCTGAGTAAGAGGGCAGAGAACCCTCTCCAATACAACACTCCATCCTGCATTATGAATCATGGTGCCTTCTGAAGGAGCTTCTTTCATCCATTTCGGTCCCAGGTGAGCATTCCTCTGAGCAGATAGTCCATGGTCGATGTCACCCAAAATTCTCTCTTCTGCGGTCTCTAGAACCCAATCGATGTCCATTTGATCTTTGCTAGGAGTGGTCAGTACTTCTACTGGAACCAATCCTATTGACTATGCGTCTCTAGAACTGGATAATTTGGGTAAGTGATCGGTCTTTATGTTTTGCCCTATGGGGATATGAGTTATCATGTAATATTCACTGTCGTCGAGCAATTCCTATGCTTTCGACAAGTAAGAGGCAAGTTTTGCACCCTTAGCTTGATATTCCCTTCTCACTTAACAAACAACTAGTTATGAGTCACTATAGAAGTGTAGGGTCTGTATTCCTAATTCCTTCATGATCTTTAATCCCGCTATTATTGCCTCATACTCCGCCTCATTGTTAGTAGCGGGAAATTCTAGCCTCAGAGCATAACAAGTTGACCTTCCTTTAGGAGTTTCAAGCACAACTCCCACTCCTGAGCATAATTCGTTTGATGCACCATCGACGAACAACTTCCATTGCGATTCTACCATTATAGTGTCATGTTCCTCGTCATCCTGAATTATGAATTCATTGAAGAAGTCAGCAAATGCATGTCCACTAATTTTCCTATGAGAGCGATAAGCTACATCATATTGGCTTAACTCGATGTTCCATTTCAGAAGTTGTCCTGAAGTCTCGAGATGGTAAAGTACCTGTTTCAGGGGTTGATCCATCAACACCTTGATTGGGTAGCTTGGAAGTATGGCCGCAGTTTCATTGATGAAATCAGCAAGCAGTATGCCAGCTTCTCCAACTTCGGGTAGTTTCATTCAGCTCCATTAAACCACTTGCTAATGTAGTATACGGGTCATTGAATCCTAACTTCCTCACACATAAGTGTCATGCTTAATGCATGGGCAGATAATACTAAGTAAATGAATTGGTCTTCCTTATCCCCTGGTTTGAAAAGAACCGGCATTGTCTTCATGCGCCGTAGTAATCCTTTAAAAGCGGTCTGACAATCTTTACTCCATTCAAACTTTTTCTAACCCTTCTTCAATGCATCAAAGAATGGTACTGGAAGACCCTGCGTTTTATGATAATTAATTAAAAAGAAATTAGTTAATAAATAATAAACAGTTACAAATGTTGGAATTTAACCATGAAATTTGTACCATTGGTCCGTGGTCAATTTTCATATACGACCTTTTCCGATCGGAGTTCAAACAAAAAAAATATTAACATTTGAAATTTTAGTGTCGAAAATAATTGTATATGTGAATATGGTAATAAAATCAATTAAGACTGATTAGATGTTAATAATTACTAACATTCAAATTAAGATCTTAGAGGATTTATAGTGGGTAAATAATTAAGAAGAATCAATTAACAAAGAAAATAATCAACACAATCAGCTAATGGAGGAAACAAATGACATAAAATCAAACAAAATTAATTAAAGGTCGAATTAGCTCATTTTGAAAGAGGCTAGGTCGATTGTGAATTAGCCAGGTCGACCATGAGCAGTCAACCATAGGGAGGGACTGTTGACCCGCCCTGGTTTAGAGGTGGCAGTTCATTTAGTCCGTGTGGCCCAGATCTAATTTAGTTCAATCTGATGGTTATCGCTGATTTGTACCTCTATAAATTAGTACCTAGGGCTTCACTTCCAACTCATTATTTTTCCAATGAGCATGGAAGCTCTGTCAATTTTTCTTCTCCTCAAAAAGTTCTAAATACACAAAAACAGAACAGATTGCATGTACACAATTTGGAGAAGAATAAAAAAGGATAGAGGATAGAAGATAGATTCAATTTAGATTGCTACATCAAAGGTAAGATTTTAGATCTTGTTTTGATTAATAAATCTAAATCCAAATTCCTTATCTCTAGTTCCATTTCTAACGAGATCAATATAAATATTATCCGTAGATCCAAATAAGGAGTCAAAAAGTGGAGAATACAGATAGTATGGTCAGATCCGGATTAAATCTAAAGATTTGAAAGCTAATTAAAGGTGAGTGGGAATATTATATATTTTTATATAACATTGGATTATATCGTTGCAAATCTATTCCTATAGGCCTAAGAATTAAATTTAAATTGCAATGAATTCATATGTATGAAATTTAAAGACTGTAATCTTGCCTATAAATTATATCAATAATTATAGAAGCGTAATGATTAGTTTTATTTTTGTAATTACATAATGATTAGTTTTATTTCTATAATTACGTAATGATTAGTTTTATTTATTTAATTGTGAATTGATTTTAATTATTAGTTTTACGACAGATTAATTAACTAAAAACATAATGAATTGAGATTCCATTTTATTTGATATTAATGAATGAGATTGAAATTAAAGTCAATTGGACTTTTTGAATTTAAATGAGATTTTAGTTTATTGGAATTTGTATTGTTGCAAGTAGATTTGCATATATTATCAAGTCTGAATTCATAAAAATGCGATGTTTGAAATGATAAGGAATAAATATATGCTTACAAAAGAAAGAGTGTACAAAATAGGGATGATTACCGTATTTTATATTGTCTGTTTCAATAAATAAAAAGAGAATTCCTTGTAATTTATAAACACGCAAACCACCTCTTTTAGATAAGATATGAATATTTACGATGTAACAATTAATTGATAAAGTTTAATTCTAATTTACTAAAATATAGTAAATCCCAAAGATGGAATAATGAAATAAGAATGTGTCTAAAGGTTAATAAAATGGAAACTAATGAAAAAAGGTAAGTCTGGATTATAGGCAAGGAAGAGGAATGGGAATTGAAATAGAAATCAAAGGCTTAACTAATGAATATTGTAGCAATGATATTGACATCTGAAATTGAGAAGCAGTAAATGAAATTAATGAAATAAAAGATAAATGCACAGTTAAACTGAAGACTTAAAGTCAAATATAAAAGATATGGAGGCGATAAAGAAAATAAAAGAAGAATAAATATACAAGAATATGAAATATGTATATAAGTAGCAACGGATATGCGTTTATGATGGGTGTGGTTAATTATAAGTTATATGTTATAATTAAAGTGGACCAATGTTTGAAGGTCGTTAGACCGGGTTGGGATGCTAAAAACATATTCAACCGATAGGACCCATGGTGAGTGTACGATTTCGTCCTAAAGGGATACCCTAAAGTCTGTACCTTGCCTATTGCCTTGATTATAAATTGTTTGTCATAATTATAAATATCTGTTATAATTATGTCAAGACAAAACTTGCACAGTTAAATTAGGTCTTCTTCAAGTTTTTGAGTGGGGTATTGCCTTGATTGTACTAGGAAATCTAAATGGACGGTGAGTGCGATCAGATTTATGCAATGAGGCATAGAAAATCTAGGTGCCTAGGCACCAAAATGAGTTGCAATAAGTGTACGCTTGGTAACTATAATCTAGGGTAGGATTTGCATATTCCTCGAGCTCGGCATCGGTGCCTTGTGGTCAATGGGAAGGACAAGGTTATGCAACGCCATAGTTGTTTGTTGGTTTGTTTGAAAGAGCAAAGCTAGTTAACCTATATAAACATTCCTTCAAAACTGAGATGGGGTGGTGGTTCATGGAGCCTAAATTCCACAAGGTGGTTCATGGAGCCTAAATTCTACAAGGTGGTGTAATGGAGCCTAAAATCCATAACATTAGAAGCATACAAAGGTACGTATAAGATTGGCTTATGTGAAAAATTCCCAAAATATTAGGATCTCGCGGACAGGAGGTCGTTGGCACGCACGACATGATTTTCTCGATGATACGATGACGATGAATCTTTACAAGGTACTAAGCAATTGATACTAGTGGGGATAGTATATGTTAGAACCTCTATTGTGAGATTTCAATGACAATAACTATGCAATCACATATACATGATATTTCCTATCATATTGTAGGTATATATTAGAAGAAGATCTCGATGTATAACAAGATTATGGCTCATAAACAATTGAAGAAAGATGGATCATACTATTTAAAAGTAAAGTCATATTTTTGTGTATAGTCATAGATATTTGTTGTACCATCTCCCTGAGTGGTCAAAACACATATGATTTCACATTGAAAAATCTTACTAACAAATATTTTAATTTTATAATTCACAGTATGACAGATGTCTGTCACTTAGTCACAGACGTCTATGAAAATTCTTTGTTTATTATTTCTAGAGATCCACAGACATCTGTGATAGAATGAAAAATGTTTGTGAACTGTCTCGGCCTTAAAATAGCAAACTGCAACTGTCATTTTTTGAATAGATACTTCTCTCTGTTTTGAACAAACTTCTTCCTCCTTCAAAAATTGTAATAATTCATCAAAGAATAATCTTTCAAGAAGTCATAGCTTTTCAAACACAACTCTCGTATTATATAAATACTTCAATCAATTGAGATTTTAATTCAACTTGCTTTACTATTCTCTAACTTCTATATTCAGATCCCCTTGTGCTATTATTAACTTAATACTCTCAATCACTTCCAACCAAAATCTGTATATTTTGGTTAAACGATTTCCTACAAATCCAAGCAACTCACACTCATTAGCATTCAAAGAAGATTATAGAAAAAACTGTAATAGTAGCCAATATCTGTGTGATATCGAACACATGATTGTCAGAGGAATGCTACTTGTATCATCCTATTCCTTCGGACGAAGTGAGGGTTATTGCTTAGTGAAATACTGAAGAGGAGCTTCAGGACTGGACGTAGGATGGGAGGTCTAAACCAGTATAAAAACTCTGGTGTGCTCATTTTTATACTTTACCTTTTATTTTATTATATTGCTACATTTAGCTCATATATTGGTATACACTCACATACTAATACACTAGTCATATTAGATACGATCCTCTAGACTTTCATTTGGTATCAAAGAATGGTTATTTCTATTTACATAACACATGATTGAAAACTTTTAATATGGCAAGTATATTTCAAAAAGGTCAATCAACTGCTCGTCCCTACTGTTTACTGATTCTAATTATGCTTATTAGTTAACATGTATGCGAATTTTTATGGAAGCCAATGGTTTAGAAATTTGGCAAACTACTCAAACTAGATATGAAGAACCTACCACTGGCATAAGCACTTGGACCAATGCAAAAAAAACACGGCAACTAATAAAACTAAAGCCATGAATGTTTTATTTTGTTACCTTGATAAAAATGAATTTTCACGAGTTATACTTTGTACTACTGCATATGATATATGGTGCACTTTGCAAGTTACTAATGAAGGCATGACAAAAGTCAAGGAAACAAAAATCTCTATTTTACAAAATCAATTTTCATCATTTAGAATGAAGTGAATAAATTTATTATTGACATCTATTCTAGATTTCAAACTATATAACACGCTCATAGCACTTGCGGTTAAATTCACTAATTTTGATTTAGTTACACGAATCTTAAATTCTTTGACTGTCAAATGGAAAAGAAAGGTTTTAGCCATCGAAGAAGCTAACGATCTCTCTCAACTCAAAGTCGAAGAACTAATAGGAAATTTTATGCCATATGAAGCTAATTTGAAGGCAAGAAAGGAGCAAAATCAAGAAAAGAAGAATATTGCTTTTCAAGCAAATAATGTCAGTTCCGACTTGGATAAGGAAGAAATTGTATTCATAGCTAAGAACTACAACAACTTCAAGAAATTCAAAAAGATGACAAAACTTCAAAATGGTGGCAATTCAAACTCATCAAATCAAACATCAATCAAATGTTATGGATGTGATATATAACGACCTGCCTTTTTGGACGTTTTAAGCAGACACACACGTCAACTCAAACCATTCAAAAGGGCAGATTGTTATGGGGTAAATAAGAAAAAGAGAAAGAAATAAACAAATATAGAATCTCGCAACGGAATGACAAAATATAATAATCAAATAACAGTTTATGAAGCTGTTTTATAAATACATTTGATTATTCTTTACAACACAAACATCAGAGTTACATAAACATGAATAACTAAATAAATGCAGCGGAACAACATGATGTAGTGGAATAAATATAATAAATAATAATACAATCTTCGTCTTCGTCCTCCAGAAACAAGTCTTCAAATCTTGAAATGCCCAGGCTGATCCGAGCGATTTGAAAAGACAAAACACTCGAGTCAGAACTAAAAGATCTTATGTAAGTTAAATCAATGGTAAATAAATATGAGTGTAAACGGCATCGGAGATGTTTACGGGGTTTGACATCTCCTATCCAGTGTCTAACGTGAGTGCAGTAACTTAAGAGATGTTCGGGATTCACATATCCTAAGGATCCGTTAAACTATCTACTATGTAGTGCAATACGCTATTATAATGTCTACAATAAAGTAAAGTATTAAAATAGCATTAAGGCGTTACCTATATCCCCCTTAACACATTTTTATATATTCCCATAGTCTATACAGTACCGTAATTCCTCCGTAAACTGAAGGGCTATCAGAGGGCACTCCATAGGTATGGTACAAAACAAACTCGTAAAAGGCGCGCTAGGGTATGTGAACACGACACACGAGGAGATGCCAGGGTAGATATACCAATTGCACTCCCGGACTGGTGGTAACGCATAGCAGCTACTACCGCCCACCTCAAACACACTCCCATAATCAAAATCAAGGGGTGGCCACCAAATCAATCACAAAGTCAAAATATAGTATCGAAGAAATATGCCCGATAGGAGGAATGACCTCACTTGGCCCGGTATAGCTCCTGATTTTAGTCACATCTAAGCTGACTCATGAGAGTCAGGGTCAAGTCATACCTTATACAGAAATCGTTCACTAAACCATCCTACTTCATTTCTGGAATCTCCACCACGTACACAGTTGATAAAGTGGTTTTCGGTATTGACAGAGAGTATGACAATATCTGATCCCGGTCTCTTTAACAACCAAATGTTTATTTAACACCGGATGGTTCTTTTACATTTCAAAAGTCAATTCATAGTTTATATCAAAATATCATATTCTCAAACCATATCACTTTCAATTCATATTCACTTTCAAATCATATCGTCTTCGAAATCACAATTCTTTCAAAATCATATTTTTTCCAAATTTGGTTAAATCCTTATTTCAAAATCATCATATTCAATCAATTATGTCATTTAAGTCTCAACTTAAATTATAACATCATTTAGCCGTATTCGCTTTTAACCCAGTGAATTTAAATATAACACTTCCCCTTTTTCCTTAGTTTGAAAATTTTGGAAATAGTTTAAATAGTTATAATAGTTAAAATACTCTAAAATAGTTTAATATAGATTAAAAATGTTTTCTTGCTTTAAGATAGTTAAATAGATTTAAAAATAGATTAAATATAATTAAAATAGATTAAATAGCTTAAAATAAATTAATCATATTTAAAATAAGTTAAATGGGTTAATTAGTTTAACGGTTTGAAAATCTTAATAATGAAAGTCTTTTAAAATAATATATTTTAAAATAGTTTATATTAAAATATGAGTTTGAAATTGATATCAATTTAACTATTTATTTTATTCCAACATATTTGGACCATTACCATTCCAAATCAACAAACCGAATTTCAAATCTTCAATTCAAAATTCTTTCCAACCCATGTTTGAAATATCCATTTAAATTATTCCAATTTAAATACATTTCAAAGTTATATTTCAACCCAAATTCAATAACTCAATTTCCGATAAAATTTCATTTATACTTAAAAATTCAACTTAAAACCTTCAAGTTAATTTATTAAAGCAGTTCCTTCAACCAATTCACATTTTAACATAAAACTTGATTTTTCCAATAATAATTCAATTTATATAAAATCAAATTTATTTCAAACTATCATTTAATTAAATTCGAAAATAAAGGATTTTAAAATCATTTAATTTAACCAATCCGGTGTCCGTATATAATTCTCTACCCTAGGGTCAAGTGATACAGATATTTATCATTTCAATCCGCAATTTAATATTTACGGTTATATATCATTTCAAACCGCAATCCCGAAATAAATAACATCCATAAAATCGCTCGAGTCTATCATTTCAACCCATAACGATTTTTCCCTAATCTACAGATCGTTCGGGTATATATCATTTCAACCCATAGGGGACTTGCAGAGTGATAACAGTATATAAATCAATTATAGCGTCCATCATCCAATAATAAATTCAAACATCCATCACAATCATCATCCAATTCAACCAATAAATATTCAACAATTAACAGATTATTATATACAGGTGATTAACTGGCAATTTAAATTCAAAAATAAATTAAATGACAATTTACTTTAAATAAATTCAAATTAACAGGAATAGCAATTTAAATATACCATACAGCAATAAATAAATTCCAAATCACATCACAAATTTAATTTAGCTAACATAAGAAATTTTAGAAGTTGTGAGTGGGTCAAAACACTCACCTTTGAATTTAAATTGATTTGAAATTGTTAGCACCAAAATTGGTCGCTAACACCCAAGGAAAGATTTGTGTAGAGAGATTAATGAAGATAGAAAATTAAAACGGAGGAAAATATGCAATAGAAACTGCAGAAACGAGAACACCAGAATTATAGTGGTTCGGCATAACTGCCTACGTCCACTTTGAGTATAATCTTTATTGCTTCTTCGAATTATTGAATACAGATATAATCCGTACACTAACGACTTGATTACAGGTTTGGATGAAAAATAGATGAGTCTTCGAAATGGCAGAGTCTTCCCGGAGTTCTCCCAAAAAAAGGTCCCTTTTCACTGCGCCCCTGCCCCTCTATTTATAGACGAAGATAAGTTGGACTTCCTTCTCGGGCTCAGGAACAAGGTACTTCGGCCCATAATAGGTGACTTCTGCGCACCGAGCCAGGCATGACGAACGGCGGTTGCCGAGCCTCCTCGGCCGGTCCAGTGGGAGTCTCGCCATTTACATGAAGCAGATTGTGAAAGGACTTCAAGCAAGCGGCAATACGATTCAAAGCAAGGAAGTGTATGCACACATGCGCGCCACTCTGTTGTACGATGAAGTGATCACGAGCCATCATAAAAGTTCACCGTCCCAAGTCCGTTCCCCCATGCATGCCGAACCACCAAGTTCGAACCACAGGCACCGACACTCAACTGACCAAACTGTCTTGGTTCTGCGCCTTTGACCGAGCGACGTATGCCATGTTACCTCAACTCTTTTGACCGAACGATGCACACCGAACTACCTTGACCGAGCGCCATGTGACTCGGTTCTTTTGAGGCCGGTCCATGACCAGCCGAACCATCAAGATTAACCTCACCCATACCGAGTGACTGAGGCCGAACCCCTCTTGACCGAGCCACCTTACTGTTCCTATCTTGGCCGAGCGATGATCCCCTCTTCAAGACCGAGCGACAATTTTCCCTTCAAGGCCGAGCGTTGATTGGTCGAACAACCTTGTCCTAACTACCCTAGCCGAGCCACTCTCGACCGGCCTGCCACATTCACATTCCAATGTCGGTCCAACTTGCATGCTTGTGCCTCACAACCACGCCGACCAACATCAGACCTGGTGAACCAACTTGTATAATACGAAACAAACCCAAATCACACACTAGCCTCTTGTATTTCCAACCCGTCCTTAGTGTAAGTCCCATCCAGGTTCAACCATAGGCTCTACGACTGTCACCCTGTAGCCAGGCCACAGTACCGGGTAACATTTGCCCCCCAAAGTGCGTCGTGTGAATCAACACGACGTGCTTTGAACTAACAACCAGTATTGTTAAATCATGTTAGAACTTTCCAAAAGCTGTATATATATTTAACTTTTCGAAGGCCGAATCAGGCTGGGTTTCTCAAAACTATGCTTCCCCGTTTACCTGGTGAAATTCAACCTTTTGTTGCACCATCATCTTAACATCGTTTTCATTTACTCATTATCTTAATTATTACTATTATACTTTCTATTATATTATATTTTACCACGGTTCGGTCGACATATGAGTGTCGAACCACTCAATCATTCTACTCACTACCGCTTGGCACGCTTACTCACCAAACCGCTGAGGCACTTTGACCGACTCCACCGGTTAAGGTCTGTTCGCCTCCCTCTCTCCATATATAAAGCCCACATTCCAGTTTTTTCTTCTTACTTCCGCTTTATTATTACAAGTCCCCTGACCTGTTTTTCTCCCGAGCCACATCCATCATTCGTCCTTTCTTCCTTTCCGAGCTAGGAAATCTATTTTGAAACTTCATTCGCAAACGAACCTAACCACACCTCGTCTCAAATCCAACAGCTTTCATAGGCTTTAATTATCTGCATATAGGTATGAGCTTTTTACTTGATTTATTTCCCTAAATGTGGAGATTCATGGGTTCCCAAGTAGTAGTTAGGCTAGGGATTTGGTTCGACCTAGGTGGAGTTAGGGTAAGTTACTAGGAGGAACGGCTATAGCTTTGTCTTCGAAGTCGGGGACATGGGAGAGAAGAAGGTCTGGTGATTCGTGGAGATTGGTGTATAATTTGTGGAATTCTGGTCATCATTCGGTTGAGGGAGGACGGTCGGCAGCCCACCATAGCGATGTTGAATTGTCAGGAACTTAGTAATATAGTAGGTTGAAACTATGAGAATGAGCAGCTCGGCCTATGCTAGGTTGAGGCCGTTCATTGATTTTAATGCGAGTAGATCGGTACAGGTGATTAACAGCCGTTCGGCAAAGGAAGTAACAACACCAGGTCAGTATTTGGTGTGGAATTTTGTTGGTTGATAAATCTCTTGGGGGAGTAATGCTAATGAGAAGGTGTCGTTCGGTCTGGAACGAGAGAGTGTCGTTCGGTTTGGAATGAGAGAGGTGAAGGAGAGAAGTACTATAATGGGGTTCGGTATAGGTCCAAGGGAAGTCGTTCGGTAATTAGGGATAGAGGCTCGGTAGTGTTTGAGGAAGTTGGTTCGGTGGCTAGAAAGAGAGGGAAAAGATGGGATGGTTCGGCCATCCTATAGTGTAGTGGGTTGGCATTGATAACCGAAACTATCCCAATCCAATCATAACATTCATTTGTATAATTCACCTTCACAACTAAGCATTGAATAACAGACAATGACCAGTAACAAAGCATATTAACTTGGGGACTTAATTCAAAATACTTACCCCATAACTCGAAGATTATTCAATGCAAACTTAACTGACCAAATGCGGATAGATAGTCTCCACACTCTATGTGGCCAATGTACGACTCCCGAATCATTACTGTCAGTCATATAATAGATTGTAGGAGACGGTCAGCGATGACGGTCTCCGAGGACAATAACTTACAGCTCTATCGTACCGCACTTGTGTTTAAACTTTAATATTTCGGCACTCTCGTTCAGGTCGTAGCACTAGTTCACACACAACACGGGGGGATTTATTACCATATTATTAATTGTAATATCTGGTATCTATTGTCTTTCAAGTATAGTTTAAATAGGATTTTATCCACACCCATTGCTCTTCAAAGATGTCCAGAAAGTCGAGCTCTGCTACAGTTTCCGATAAGCGGGAGGTAGTAGGTACTTCGGACCCACCGACAACCTCCATGCAGGGTATTCTGGACCCATCCGCTGTAATTATTGGCCTGGCACCCGATGCTATAGATGGGGCAATTATCCTGGACAATCCGACTGCTTCTCAAGCTTCAAAAATTAATGAAACCGCCCTTCACCGGCTATGTTCAATTCACGGAATCCCTTTTGATGACGTATTTATTCCATCGGGACAAGATCGCCCCCACCTGCCCCAGCTGGATATGCAGCTTGTAGCAAATTCATGTGCTGGGTCGGGAGTGTGCCCCCGTTCAATTCATTTCTTCGTGAGGTGCTGCAGTACATCAGGATCGCTCCAGCACAGCTTCACCCCAACAGTCACGCATTTCTCTATAGCACTTGCATTCTCTATATGAGCATCTTATCCAGGCTACCCACTCTCGAGGATATTCGCTACATTTATCGGTTCAAAAGGCAATCTGACAGCCCCTCTTTCATATTCCTTGAGCCACACTCTAAGTGTCAGATCCTGACGGGGGCATGGAGTAAATTCTCCCAATATAAGCAGGAGTGGTTCTACGTGCGCTGCCCCCTGGCTTTGCGAGAAGATGGTTGGAAGGGAGTAAGTTCCATTTCCGGACTCGTTACTTACCTGAGGCATGAAGTGCATTTTTTCTAAACTTCCTTCGGTCTTTTGCAGGCATCGGCCCACGTCTCGAAGGTGCGAGGTATTCTGAAGCCGTCGAGGCCATTCGTGCTACTCCCGTGGAGGACCGGGAGATCAAAGTCGTTATTTCCAATGAGTCACTTCGAAAGTTTGGGCTACTGGTGGAAGGTTGTCGAACTAGTCTCCCATCCAGTGCCCCTACAACCAGACCCGCTGTGGAGAAGGGTAAAGAATAGGCCGGGTCTTCGGTGTCCCTACAGGCGGGGCCTCCGACATGCCCGAGGAAGGTGAGATTAGAGAGGCCGGGGTTTCTGGAGCGTCCGACGAGCATATAAGTCCTCTCTAAGAACCGGTGATCGACGCACCCAACATCGATGAACCGCCTCCCCCATCAAAGAGGAAAAAGAAATTAGCCTACAAACTAAGGAAGAAGACAGTGTGTGGAACCTCGAAGGTTACAATTACTCCGATGGAGAAAGAACCATCTCCACAACACTTAGAGGGTTCACTAAAAGGCTTATCAGATCTCACCATCCTCGATGACTTAATCAATTACGGCTTCGACGACCCAGAAGCCCTAAAACTTCACTAGCCCGCGAGAGGCGATGAAGGTGTTCAAGCCCATCACCAAGGAGAAAAAACTCCAATAAGTAAAGGTAAAGAAACTGGTCTGTCGAGGAAAACACCAGGACACACACTAACACTCACTCTCCACCCCACACTTAAGTTTTAGCCATCATATGATCATCTCTAACTTGTTTTCACTTGATTTCTGTGCAGGTGACATGGGACACTCGCACGGCTTCGACCGCCTTTTCGGTTCCTCTATCTTTCATCACTATAGCCGAGACTCAGGGCCCGGAAAACGCTGAGATAGAGATGACAAAAGCGATAGAGACTATCGTCCCCGAGATTCATCGTCTCGAAGGAAAACTTATAGCCACTCTTCCTACCCTAATGATCCTCCTCCTCAACCAGAGCACAACAGGGATAAATTTGCTCAAAGGGGGTCTCAATCTGAAGCTCCTCATGATCAATATTCTGGTTCATCAAGTACTAGGCAATCCCGTGAGCTTCACAAGAAATCTGTATTTTCGACTAAACAAACTTCCTCCAGCCCTGCACATGATCCATCAATTGCAGAAAAGCTAACTGAGCTTAAAACCACATTTCCAAAAATATGCTTTGATGGGCTAAAGTTTCTTCCCGCGATCCATCCTATTCCAAGGCATGTTAAACAAAGTGCCATTGCTTGCAATAATGATGTTTACGTCCAGCACGACGCATTCGTTCAATTGGTGGAAAAAGTTTCAGAAGTTTCGGTGGAACGTCAGCATGAAATCAATCGCTTAAAACTCGAAGCTATCTACAACAAGGACATTATCAAAGCACAGGATGAAGAGCTTTCCTCGTATAAATCTCAGCTTGAAGCTGCTCAAAAAACCACTAAAGACAAAGCTGAAGCAGTTGATCGTCTGGAAGTCGCACACAAAAAGGAAATTGATGAGGCGGTTCAACGCTGTGGCGCTTTAGCCTTAGAGAAGGATTCCATCCAAAAAGAAAAGAATGCTCTCACTCAGCGAGTTAAAGAATTAGAGGAGCTACTCCTTAAAGAAAAAGAAGAAAAAACTGCAGCCCAAGAGGAGTCACAACGATATTGTGACGATATTGTCTCCACACGACTCTTAAAAGCAAAGCTTGATGAGGAGCTCTTCAAAGTTGAAGCGCTAAAGGATGCGGCCCGTGAATAGGGCAAAAGAATGGCGCTCTCGGAAATTGATTCTCGCCTTGAGGATGCTACTGAGGCTGGTAGGGAGGAAATTAAGTGCATGTTTGATCCACTTATAGCCGAGTATAACGCTCGAGTTCTCATGCATCGTGACCTAACTTTTCTTGGCGAGGGTTACCTCGAATCTTTGGCCGAAGCATAAGACACTTTAATAAAAATTAAAAAGGTCGAATTGGGAACTGAAGAGGTGGATGAGGAGTCTCTTGTGAAGGAAATGCTTCGTGAGAATGAGCACACTGACCTATCTGCAACAAAGGCCCTTTATGGAAGGGACTCTTCCTCATCGAAAGGAAAAAATGACACTGCCGGTCCATCCGGAACCGAGTCCTCGGTTCCTCCTCCTATTCAGCCGACTGGTCGCCTGTCACTAGATCCCTTCGAGCAGCATATTGGCTATGTCCCAGAGAAGCCTGGACTTGATATTCACGCTCTATCTCCTATTCCGGAAGGTGAAACTCCCCAAACCATTGGGAGTCAGCCAGAAACTGGTACATGGCTTTTCCTCCTAGAGTTCAAAGGGCCATCGCTTTTGGCGAATAATAAATGTATCCTAACATTTGTCTCTTATGATTTTGTGTAGGCTATTCTGATCCCGAGCCAACTCCAAGGAGCAATGCTACCGTAGAAAAGGAGGGGAAAACGGGAGAGGCAATTCAGACTAGAGAGACTCCTGGACCCGACGCTCAAGTGATCGAGGCGCTCGATGAAAACAAATCTGAAAATTTATCGCCCGTGGAGGAACGTGATGAAGTTGAGATTATGAGTGCCTCTGAACACACTTCAAAATCGAGAATGGCGGAGAAAATCATAGAAGAGAAGAAGAAGAAAGCTGAGATTAAGGTTGAGCCTTAGGTGGTGGAACTTGATGATCCATTGAACAGGCCCCTGAAGGTTATTCTCCCCGGTGGAACCTCGCCATAGGAAGTTCCTCTTCCTTCCCCAGGCACCACTTCCCTAGCAAGCAAGGCGTCTAGGAAAAAATGCTTGAGGGAGGAGTCTTCAGAGAAACCGAGGAAGGAGAAGAAGTCAACAAAGTAGCTACCATGCCTTGCTTAACGTGAATAAGCATGGATTATGTAATTATCTATATCTATTCTCATAGTCGTTGTAAATAGATTTTTTTGCTCCGAGTTCAGGAGAAGCTGTAGTGAAACTGAATTCTCGATTAGTAAATAAAATTTTGTTTTTTGATGATCTTTGCGACTTAGCTTCACCGCCCATCTTGTACCTGAAATCCAGGGTTGTGTAGTCATTCAAGCTCTTGTTTGTTTCCGCATGACTCAGAGATTCCTAAACTGCTTATATTTTAGCCCGTGCTCCAGAGGCTGAGAGATTTTTGAATCGTTTATACTCTAGTCCGCACTCTGAGGACCTTGAGATTTTTAAGTTGTTTATACTCTAGTCCGCACTCTCGAGACTCAAAGTACTCTAGTCCGCACTCTGGGGACTTAGAGACTTTCAAGTCGTTTATACTCTAGTCCGCACTCTGGGGACTCAGAGTACTCTAGTCCGCACTCTGGGGACTTAGAGATTTTTAAGTCATTTATACTCTAGTCCGCACTCTAGGGACTCAGAGTACTCTAGTCTGCACTCTGGGGACTTAGAGATTTTCAAGTCGTTTATACTCTAGTCCGCACTTTGGGGACTTAGAGTACTCTAGTCCACACTCTAGGGGCTTGGGGATTTTTAAGTCGTTTATACTATAGTCCGCACTTTGGTGACTCATAGTACTCTAGTCCGCACTCTAGGGACTTAGAGATTTTAAGTCATTTATACTCTAGTTCGCACTCTGGGGACTTAGAGTACTCTAGTCCGCACTCTAGGGACTTAGAGATTTTTAAGTCGTTTATACTCTAGTCCGCACTCTGGGGACTCAGAGTACTCTAGTCCGCACTTTGGGGACTTAGAGATTTTTAAGTCGTTTAAACTCTAGTCTGCATTTCTGGGGACTCAAAGTACTCTAGTCCCCACTCTGAGGACTTAGATATTTTTAAGTCGTTTACACTCTAGTCCGCACTCTGGGGACTCAGAGTACTCTAGTCCGCGCTCTAGGGACTTAGAGATTTTTAAGTTTGGGTACGCATTCATGCGCCAGACAGAATAATGTAATTTAATTTTTGTCTTAGAATTGTAACATACGGAAACATCAATAGTTCATGGAAAAGACGACTTCAAGCCTTTATTGATCATAACAAATGGAAACAAACTGAATTGTCTTATTACATACCGAAAACTAAGGACAACAAAATCAACATACACTGGAAATAATTGCAACTAAAATGTAAAAGAAATAGACTAAGTGTAATAACGACGCAAATGCTCACTATTCCATGCGCGGGGAAGTGTCATGCCATCTACGATCGCTAGCTTGAAAGTTCCTTCTCCAAGCCTCCGTTCGATGACATACAGACCCTCTCATGTGGGATTCAGATGTGATGGGGTCGGAAAGACTCGCTTCAAAATGAGATCACCCACATCGAAAATTCTCGGTCGAACTTTTTCATTATAATATCGAGCAACCCGGTGCCTATATGTAGTTGCTCTTAAATTAGATTCTTTGTGCTTTTCATCGACAAAGTCCAGCGATTCCAATAAGAGATTCTGATTCGTCTTAGGATCATAATAAGTTACCCGATGAGAAGGAACTTCAAGTTCCATGGGTATCACAGCTTCAGCGCCATATGCCAAGGTGAACGGAGTGTGGCCAGTCACGGATTTGTGGGTGGTTCTGTAAGCCCAGAGCGCTGTCGGAAGCTCATCCACCCACTTGCCTCTAGCCGTCTCCAAACATTTCTTTAATATTGATTTAATTATTTTATTTACGGCTTCAACTTGTCGATTCGCTTTAGGGTGAGCGGCTGCTGCAAACCTTTTCTCAATGCGATACTTTTGGCATAATTCTTTGAACTCCTTACTCTCAAATTGAGTTCCATTGTCCGTGATGACAGTTTGTGGGAGGCTAAAACGGCATATGATGTTTCGTACAACGAAATTAATTACCTTTTTGGTGGTGATTGTAGCTAAAGGCTCTGCTTCTGCCAACTTGGTAAAGTAATCGACCGCACAATTGCATATTTTGCACCACATCTGGAAATTGGTAAGGAACCGATTATATCGATCCCCCAAATTGCAAATGACCAGGGACTAACCATTTGTGTGAGTTCCATTGGTGGAGCTCTCGTGATTTTCGCATACTTTTGACATTTGTCACATCTTCTTACATAGTGTGCAGCATCCCGATTTACAGTTGGCCAATAGTATCCATAGCGGAGGATCTTTTTTGCTAGGGTCTGCCCCCCAGTATGGTCACCACATTCTCCTTCATGAACTTCCCTCAAGACTCGTTTTATCTCAACGTGGGCGATGCACCGAAGTAAGGGAACCGAGAATCCCCTTCGATACATTATTCCGTCCTACATTATATATCGTGAAGCTTTGAAAATGACTTGTTGTCTTTCGTTCTTTCTATCGGGCAAAGTCCCATGTAGTAAGTATTGTTTGAATAGGGTTATCCATGACTCCCTTTCAATTTCTGTTTCTAGCACAAAATCTACTTCCATCTCGTTTATACTTGGAAATCGTAAAACTTCAACGGGAACCAAGCCCATCTGCTGTGCATCGCCAGTACTTGCGAATTTTGCCAATGAATCGGCTTCCCTATTTTGTTCACGCGGGACATGCGAAATATTGTAATATTCAAGGTCTGTTAACAGTTCTTGAGTCCGAGCGAGGTAAGGAGCAAGCCTATGCCCCTTTGCTTGATATTCTCCCCGCACTTGGTATACCACCAATTGTGAGTCACAAAAGATTTCAACCGCTCTTACTCCGAGTTCCCTGATAAGTTTTAAGCCAGCAAGCAATGCTTCATACTCAGCTTCGTTATTCGTAGCTGGGAAATTAAGCTTCAAAGCATAACAAATTGATCAATTTTCTGGGGTTACAAGAATGACTCTAGCCCCAGAACAACGGTCGTTGGATGCCCCATCGGTGTATAGTTTCCATCGAATGGAGGGAATAACATCATCACTATTTGGTTCGTCTGATATGGTGAATTTTGCGATGAAGTCTGCTAGCGCTTGCCCTTGTATAGCCCTTCGTGGCAGGTAGGTGATATCGAACTGACTCAACTCAATATTCCATTTTAACAACCTTCCAGAGGTTTTTGGTCGTTGGAGTACCTGTCGTAGGGGTTGATCGGTATAAACACTGATCGGGTGTGCCTGAAAATACGGACGGAGCTTGCGTGATGCAATCACCAAGCAGTAGGCTAGCTTCTCAATTTTAGGATAGTTTCTCTCTGCCCCCGTTAAACGTTTACTGACATAGTACACCGGCTTTTGAAATCGGTACTCCTCGCGAACCAAAGCCATACTGATGGCATGTTGAGATACGGCCAAGTATACATACAATACTTCATGGTCTATAGGCTTCGACGGGACCGGGGGACTTTCCAAATGATTTACCAGAGCTCGGAATGCATCCTCGCAGTTGGGCGTCCATGCAAAATTTCTCTTCCCTTTCTTTATCACATCGAAGAAGGAAATACACTTGTCTGTCGCTCTGGATATGAATCGACTCAGCACGGCCACTTTTTCGTTCAGGCTTTGTACTTGCTTTATAGTTCTGGGCACTTGTATGTCTCAAATAGCCTGAATCTTTTCTGGGTTAGCTTCAATTCCTCATGCATTAACAATGAAACCCAAAAACTTTCCTGACGCAACGCCAAAGGAACACTTCAGAGGATTGATTTTCATTCCGTAATACCTGAGTAAACCAAACATTTCTGCCAAGTCTCGAATGTGGTCGTTTGACTGCCATGACTTTACGAGCATGTCATCCACATAGACTTCCATCGTTCTACCAATTTGGTGTTTAAACATCTGATTCACCAGACGTTGATAAGTCGCTCCTGCATTTTTCAATCCTAAAGGCATCGCTACATAACAGTATAGTCCAATGTCTATGACAAAACTAGTGTGTTCCCGATCTGGAATGTGCATCGAGATTTGATTATAACCCGAGTACGCATCCATAAATGGTAATAACTCGTGTCTTGCTGTTGAGTCGACCAGCTGATCAATTCTGGGTAAAGGGAAACTATCCTTAGGGCATGCTTTGTTAAGATCTGAGTAATCCACGCAGGTCCTCCATTTCCCATTCGCTTTTCTCACTAGTACGGGGTTAGAGACCCATTCTGGGTAGAGGGTGTCGCGGACGAACCCATTGGCTTTGAGTTTGTCCACCTCCTCTCTGAGAGCAGCGGACCTCTCCGGGTCCATGCCTCTCCTTTTTTGCTTCACCGGCACGTATTTCGGGTCTATGTTCAACATATGACTCGCAATGGCGGGAGAAATCCTGCACATGTCGGAATGTGTCCAAGCGAAGACATCTAGATTCGCTCGGAGGAAATCAGTAAGATCTTCGGTCATCGAGGGGTTGAGTTGTGATCCGATTTTAAGTACTCGCGATGGGTCATCGCGGCTGACCGGAACGTCAATCATTAGTTCAGCCGGTGCTGCTTTTGCCTCCTTGGGTTCCTCATCATCGTCCCTCAGATCTATGTCTCTATAGATCCGATCATGTTGCCCGAGCCAAGGCTCGGGCATTACTTGTCAATCTTCAGGGGCTCGGATGCGGACGGAGTTGTCCACAACTTTTCCTTTCTCTCTTCGGTGGGCCTCTCTCAGCTCAGCCACATAACACGCACGACTAGTCGCCTGATCGCCATGCACAACACCAACTACTTTATCCGTCGGAAACTTCAAGGTTAAACACCACGGGGCCAAAGATGCCCTAAACTCTGCCAGGGCCGGTCGACCCAGAAACACATTATACGGAGAATCGACATCCAAAACGATGAACGGTAGGATCCGCACCCTCCTACGTTCACCTTCTCCAAGTTCAACTGGCAATTCAACAAAACCCACTGCATCAATAGCCGCACCATTAAAGCCATGAATACGGGCTTTAGATGGTTTTAGATCCTTTGTCTCCATCTTCATCTGGTCATATGCTTTTTTGAAGATGATGTTAACAGAACTTCCACAGTCAATCAATATTCTTCTCACAAACGCTGGCCCAATAGTGGCCGAGATGACCATCGGATCAATGGTAGGTGCCTCCACCTGATCGGCATCTCTGCTTCTGAACACTATATCATCCGTCATCATTCGCTGCTGCTTAGCTAGAGTCATATCCTCCGTGTTTGAACAACATTCAAAACCTGCATGCTTTAGGGAACTAGCACAACGCTCCATTTCTTGCCAATTCTTGTCTGCAGGGTGAGGCCCACCGACTATTGTGTATATGACTAATCTACCTCTAGTCCGAACGGGTTCCTCAGATCATCGTGGAGCCTGTCTGCGATTAGGGTCGGATGTCCCATGTCCGCTTTCCTGAGGATTCTTTACAAACTCTTGTAACTTTTTCTGTCGAATCAGCTTTTCAATTGCATCATGGAGGTGCCTACAATCCTCGGTATTATGCCTGTAAGTCTCATGGAAGCGGCAATACTTCCTAGTCCGCTTTTGTTCTTCGGTGGACTCTTTTGGGCGTGGCTTTCAATATTGGAAAGTATTATAGGTCGATAGGTAAATATTTTCCAGAGATGCGTTCAGAGGAGTGTATTCATTGTAAGTTGGGATCCTTGGTTTCCACTTTCCGGCTACCCTTTTCTCTCCGGAATTTCCTCCTTCGGATCCTTTTGACTGCTCAGGCTTGTTTTGAACATTGACCTGGACATTTCCAGAGTTGTCACCAGATTGTTTTACAGCAATGTTGCTCTGCACGGTCTCCTTGCCGGGTCCTGGTGCATTATCTCACCTCGTCCACCTGGCTTCCTCCCTTCTTACAAATTGGTGCACCTTTGAATAAAAGCGTTCCAGCATAGCCGGAGGCTTTCCTACCAGCCAATCACCAAACTCTGAATCCGGATCTACTCCTCGCATCACGGCCATTAAAACGGCATGGTCATTCGGGTTGCTAACTTCAGTAGCAGCAACGTGGAATCTTTGTAAGTACTCCTTTAATGATTCCCCTGGGGCCTGAATTACACTAGACAATGACATAACGTTCTTGGGACGAGTGGCATGAATCCTGAACTGCTCCACAAATTTCATTGCTAACTCATCAAAATTGGAGATAGATCGCGAAGGAAGTCGAGTGAACCACATGGTAGCGATTCCAAATAAAGTTATTGGAAAACACCTACATTTGGTTGCATCATTTGCCCTAGTTGAATCCATCATCCACCCAGACCTCATTACATGCTGTCGGGGATCAGTTTTCACTTCGTATGCCGCGATAGTCAACATATTAAACTTCTTGGGGTACTCAGCCTGTAGGATAGCATCTGTGAACGGAGTATAACTCCTAGATACGCCCCAATCATCATTAGTTAAACTTGATTTTCCCTCATCAGCTGTCTGACCATGGCTGATAGGTTTGAGGTTTGTATGGAAGATGGCAAGTTGGAATTCGTCCTGCGGGACCGTTCCGGTTGGTGCCTCCTCTGCTGGCGATCTACCAAATGTGTATTCTGGGGACCTACTTCGTCGTGACCTTGGTGAGCCAGTCGTCCAGCTTCCACCCGCGCTCTAGATCCTAAGTTTACTATTTCAGCTTGAGCACGATTTCCCTGGTGCACTGCACCTGTTTGCGTTGTTTCAGTTCTACGGCGTCTACGCCTGGGAGGTTCATAAGATGAAGCAGAGTTGTCGAACGAGGAGTAGGAAGCGGGACTTCCTATAGCATTCTGATGCTGTTGTTGAGTAAGCTAAGTCATGAGGTTGGCGTTAGCTTGAATCTGCTCGTTAAGCTATCTATTGCTTTCCACGAGTTCTCTCATCAGCTTGTTGAACTCTATTCTGGTGACAACTTCCGTTTGGTTTTGGGCGGCCATGGTCCCTGCGCCAGGATTAGCTTGTTGATTGTTGGGTCCTATTTGTTGGATGCTAGCGGTCTCGTTGACATCCCCATTGTAGGAGGCCGTGGTCTTCCCATTGTAGAGTTATCGGTTGGAACTCTGAGTAGAATCAACGGACTTCTTGTGAATGAACTCGGATCTTCTTCGGGGGATTTCCTCAATCCAGTAGCAACAAAGGAGATCCTAACAGCCTGAGAATGCGTTCCCAGTGATGGCATCTTCAGTTCGAAAAACTTGAGTTGGATCGAAGTGGTTTTCGGATAATTTATACTTATCCAATCCCGGTCTCTTTGAAACAGCATTCGATAGTTTCTAGTAAACTAAAACCCGGTTCTTTCGGAAATAATTAGACAAATGAATAAGTGTGGGGATCACCCCTTACCATTTTGGTGGACGGATCTCCTTATCATTCGTCCTAGGAGAACAAAATGAGATTTATATGCACAGTACCACATCATTGAAGATGACCGTGTCATATAACTCACGTGTTTCTCCAAGATACTTCCAGAGTTACGTTTTGGTCTAGATTTAATAGTAGGCTATTTAACTATCAAATAACAAATAATCAATCATTGATTTAATTCCATATAGGATCCACTAAGCCTCTATTAATTAATCTTTATTAATTAAATTTATTTAAAAAAAATAAAGATTCAAAATACCTTTTACAAAGGATATTATTTCACAAACAACTTATACTTCTTCAATACTTGGAAACCATTATGTACTTATCTCAATGGTATAAGTGTATTATCAAAACATCATACATTCAATACTCAGAACCATATACTTATCTCATCGGGTATAAGTATATTAACAAAACTTAAGGAAGATTTTTTTTTCCAAAATTCATATTTAAATGGGTCAAACAAAATATC
The DNA here is from genome assembly GCA_030737815.1 of Allium fistulosum. Lineage (NCBI taxonomy): Eukaryota > Viridiplantae > Streptophyta > Magnoliopsida > Asparagales > Amaryllidaceae > Allium > Allium fistulosum. The sequence continues at coordinate 1,417,255,636 of CM060901.1, read as the reverse complement.
TTCTAAAACAGTTCTTGCTATAAACCAAACCATTATCCTTCGGTGTTAAGTATGGAAGAACATTTCCATACCACCCTTGTTAAGAGGGAAAATAGCCAAAACCAGTCTTATTCCTTTATAAAATCACGTTCTATTTATAAACTCTTTTAAAAATCTTTCTTTATAATTCCTTTATAAAAATATTTTATTAAATATCATTTCAAAATATCATTTGTAAATCTCCTTTAAATAAATTATTTACAAAATAAATTACCTTTCATAACAAAATATTATTTATATATCCCCTTAACAAAATAATTAGATAACTTACAAAATCATTTAAAACACTTAACCCTAAATTGATAGAATTTTAGTTAATTTAAAACATAACTATTACAAATTTGGAAAAAGGCTTAGCAATTACAACGGTACTGAGCCAAGGTATCATTTATTTAAATTTTGACTTCCAAGTCACATAACAGTTATTTACATAAGCCAACGTATATGTCAATAAAATTCACAACTAAATCAGGGAATAACATGTTAGTATAAACCAACTGGTAGATACATGTCCAAATAACATAATAGTAGGATGGTGATTTTTCCGCTAACTAGATGTTGAAACAATCTATTAAATTTAATTATAGTAGAATGGGGATTTATTCTGCTAACAATTTAAAAGTTTAGTATAACCTATTCACATTTGTAAGGTTACTTAATGGTATCGACGATAGAACCCCTTATGTTCAAAACTATTCTTTGTAAAAGAAAGCTACTTCTAAAAAAATTTGATTCTTGGAAAAAAAAATTAAAAACTTAAACCTCTTTTAAAATCATTAATTGCAAGTTAAACCCTTTATTAAATCATAGTTATATCTTAATTATGTCATAACTTAACTTAATTACTAATTAAGAAATAATTAACCTATAATAAATAATTTATTTATAAATCAAAACCCTTAATTAATTTATAATTAAAAATAATTAAACACTTACTTAATAATTAATTAATAATTAAACCTATGCTTAATTAATAATTAACTAAAATAAATCATATGTTTAATTATAATTAATTAAAAATTAATCTTACTTAATCAATAATTAATCTCACTTTTAAATGATAATTAATTAGTAATTTATCTCCACTTAATTATAATTAATAAACCATGTTTAATAATTAATTAATTATTAGTTACCAAACTTAATAAATAAATAAATAATCCTCTATTAACTTCTTAATCATTATTAATTAAGTTTTATAAAACATTTCCAAAGTGTTTTAAGTATAAAAACTTAATTTGCAAAAGTGGACTTTTAGGGAAACTATATCCATAGCGATTATTGCTATGGATGCCGTAACTTGAAAAATTGTTTCTTACCTTTCTTTGAAAACTTATTACTTTTGAAAGCTCGTTAAATTTTTCACAATCATGAAGTATGTGTTTAAAAGTAAAAACAAAGTTGAAACTTTGAAAACGTTTTGATTTTTAAAATACTAAAAACTATAGTTTCCAAGCAAAGATTCAAAACCCCCAATACCATACAAAGGTGCTAATATTTCTTAACATATAAACACATATCTATGTCCATAGTGTACAAAGCATATCATTGTAAATAAAGATCACAACTTTACCATATTAACATCACTTTTGGACCTTATTTTCATGTCTAAACTACATATCACATTCAAACACATGTAATCACATATATTCTCACATACAAAGCATGTAAATAACTAATAACCAAGCAATATCACATAATAACAACAAATATAAACCCAAGATGTAATTTTCAAAATGGTTGTCAGTTTTACTCACTAAACTTAGCAATCTTTTTAAAACTTGGATTTAAAACCCTAGATCTTATATTTCAAAATGAAAACTTGATTTTTAGCCAAGAGTGAACACACATGGGCTCGGCCTAGATGATGTAAGCTCGTCCATGGATGGACTTAGGCACGGCCATGGGTTGGTGGGGTGTATGGGTTTGAAACTGAAAGGAGAAGAGGAGTATGAAGAAAAAGTAGGATTTTTAAGTAGAAAATTTTGACATTTAAACTTGAAATTTTTAAGAGGAAGCCATTGAAGTTTTTAAATGACAACATGAGATTTGAAAAAAGTAAAGTGAATGGTTAAAATGGACAGAAATTTTGGAAATTTGTATATATAAAAATGGAGGGAATAAAATTACCGAAATAACCCTAAGTACAAGTACCCTCCACTACATTTTGCCACATCACCACCTTATCCATCCTCCTTGATCCACGCACCTAAACCAAAGGTCACCCCCCTTTACCCAACAAGTAATACTAAAATGTGTACTAAGATTTGCAATAAAATGATACTTCATATTTTCTTTTAATAAAATTAGACTTAAAACTTGAAAATTGTGACATCTTTCTTACGTAAGTACACTTATGTTATTTAAAATGTGTAAATATGTTAACTAACGTGTTTATAAATTTTTAAACAACTTTTAATATGAAATTTTGAAAATGTTCAAAAAGCTTTCCGGTCACATTTTCTAATTTCTTTTAACTAATTATTTTTGTAAACATACCATGAAAATAAATTTCACCATTATTAGTTATAAATTAAAATGGGGGATTTTAATTATTAAAACCATTATTTGAATATTTAAAATTAATTAAATATTCACAAATCAACATAAAAAAATTCTAGGTCGTTATAAGACCCCTCTCTTTTATTCATAAATATTTTGGGAATATCAGCGAAGCTCTGTCAGTTCATCTGTTCTTAGATTCAGAGAACTCTGTTAGGGTTTCAAAAGATATCCGAAGGAGATTATAATGGACGTTGCAAATCCAAAGAGAAGCAATGCTGAGGACCAACTGTGAGTGGAAATCTTAGTTTTTCTATTTTAGAAATTGAATAGTATAGTTTATATTTGATATATGCCTTGGGGAGTTTTGGATTACGAAAACATCATTTTAAAAAATTCCCCAAAATTCCCTTAAAGCCAAATGTCAATTTTTAGGATTGGAATCTTAATTGTTTTATGTTAAAATAATGGAGTTTTGTGGATTTTTGCAGTTTATGTATTCTACCTTTTATTCCACTTCTTATTCCTTTTCTCTAGATATAATTAAGGGATTTAATTGAGAAATGTTGTGTAAAGCACAAATCTTTATTCGTAGTTTACGCTGCCTATTTCTATATAATTGAATAGAATTTTCCTTGTCTAAGTTCATATAAAATAAGTTAAATAGAGCGTAGATTTGATTAAATTGTAAGTTTCAATTTCTGGTTTATTCCATTGCTTTAATATGAGATAAGTTGGATTTAGATTCTATATACAAGTCTGTTTATTGCAATTTTGGATATGAGTATTAAACCCTTGTTATAGATATTAGAATCCCTTGTTATGGATATCAAAATATGGACATTATTGGTAAAATGGAAGAAAAAAAGGAAAGACTTGTATTATTATGGTTAAAAAGGAATTGACATTTAACGTTAGTTAGCGCGTAATCTCTGCACACATAGAATAATAAGTGCATATTTATTTATATATTAATTAGCGTAATAAACATACAATTATAACCTATAATTGCATGGTTAATTAGGTAATAATTATTATTAAATCCTCCTTAGGAAAGTAATTGATGTTTTAACGTGTAATAAGGAAGATTCCTTATATGGATTTAATTATGGATTGGTGAGATGAGTACTATGTATAGAGATTATTTAGATTATGGCTAATTATAGGGATGCGAGGTTAGTCAAAAGTCACACAAAAGTTTGCCCAGCTAAACTGGCTACCAGCAGTGTGACTTTAGGACTGATGTGAGTTATATCCTATGTTAAGTATTTATAATGATGTGAGGTTAGTACTAGATTCTGTAGGGTAAATCTAGCTAGTTAATCTGGCTACCAGTTCCTACGAATAGTTGGACTAATGTGTGACGTCATTATGAGTATAAGTTATAATACGAAGGTCCTACTTCGGGGTCTTAAGTTAACAAGTGGTTGTTTGAAGGCCCACCTCTTTTCCTTGAATGAAGTAGTAAATGGCCAAAGAGTTAGTCATTAGGCACAGTAGGTGGTATCTCGATAGAGGACCACTTCGAGATAAGGTATTAAATGACTGATTGAGGGTTCGCCTTTCCATAACGAAGTATTATGTGGATTAAGAGATTCCATGCAATGTCAGCTAGTCACCATTGAGGAGCCCGCCTTGGGAATTGGTATTAAATGATGGGTCTGCCTTAATTGAGGTCTTGAATGGCCGGAGTCTACCTGTTTTCCAATAAAAGGTATTAAGTGACTTGGGTACTATCTCTCGCATTGTTAGACATTTATGACATTGAATATGGCTTATGGGATTTAGGAACCTAATTTGGGAATGGAAGGTATTAAGTGGTTATTTGAGGACCCTCCTCCTTCCCTTATTTGAATTATTAAATGGTTTAGTTACGTAAGACATATTCTTATTTGAATTATACCGCCCAGGTATTGAAATGGTAAGCTCGAGATTTCTATTCACCGAACACTTGTTGTTCTGACTCTCTCCTCATTAGAACATAGGTTAGATAAGCAGTTGTGATGCTTGAAGATGGCGAGAGTGAAGCTTGTGGCAGTTACTATTTATCTTTTTGTGTTATTTTCTATTATACCCATGATATTTTTTTTTGGATAAATGTTGTAATGGTTGACATTATGTAATGTTTATGGCATTTGAAATGGGTTTGAAATAAATGGGTACTACTATTGTTATTGTATTTTATTCCTTCCACTATGAGTCCTTATAGAATAGATAGATAGCTTTATTTTGTTATTTTTACCAACTAACAGCCATCTTTAGAATGGGTCTAAGTTTCGATGGGTCTTTCTAGGTCGGAATTCAGGCCTTTTCTAGAGTGGGTTGTTACACAGGAGACAAGCCAGCTATTACTAGGTGCTTTTGCTTTACATTGTGTTGTTTTATCAGCTTGAATGGTCTTAATGGAAAATTGTATAATTTCCAAGTATTAGACTCTAATTAACCAAGGGGGCATCATCGTATGTCCCACTTGGAGTTTGTAATAATTATATTTTCTATGAACGTGCGATCGGATGGGATTATGCAATGAATATGAAATCTTATTAGAGAATTGAAAAATTGCAGTTTATTAGTAAATTGTGTTTGAAAAGTATCATATTCATGTGCTTCTAATATTATTGTTATGACTACATAGCCGCATTTTGTTACTGGAATTAAACATTATGGATGACTACAACATCTATAGCACTCGAGCCTCAAAATGGAGGATGTTACAAGTACAGACCACCCACTAGAACTTTATCGCAGTCTTCTTTATTGTCAAATTTAATAACATAGAAACCATTCTCTTTGGAGAAGATAGAAAAATTTCCCATCGGTTTCCAAACCCTATAGATATAAGCCTTGAAAAATTGGAAGTAGGGTTTGGAACTCACAACATAACTAACTATAGCCATATTGCAATGACTTCTAGCTTTATTAATGATCTTTGTGGTCATTTTAGCGCTTTGGAAAGAGTTAAACTCTCTAGGGTAAAAAATTTCAACGGCATATTCATATGAACTTGGTTGCCTTTAATAATATCCGCCCAATTACGACTTGAAGGGGTGGTGAACCAGTTGACAAGTTAGCACCGGAGGAGGGAAAGGCGGATGAGTTGGACCATAAAGCAGCCAAGGAAAACCTAAGAATGTAGGGCAACTAACAGGAGCGGATGAAGAGACTATGGAAGGCGGAGGGGCGTGGTTGGCAGGGCGAGGAGGGATGACGTAGTAGATTTAGGGCGAGCACTGGATGGAGAAAATAGAGGCTGTATACGCCATTTTTTGGCTTTAATAGCTATGAATCCATCATCATCAACAAGGGGAGGGGGCCTTAGGAACCGAGGAGGGAAGTGAAGGATCTGGTATGGATCAGGGGATAGGGGAAAGTGGCGACTAGAGGAGGTCTTTGGTATAGCAAGGGTTTTCGAGGTTTTTTCCCTTGAAACACAAAAAAGATGAAAAATAATTAGTTTATCTTTTATCCTTTCAATTATTTGTATTAAAATACCTTACAAATGATATATTCACAAATCCTCTCTACTCTTTTTGTAACGATGTGCCTTTTCGACCCTCAAAAGTCGACACTAATACAACCATGGTATTTACATGCCGAGCATCCAAGTGCTAGAAAGATAGATATTTAAGTAAAAAAATAGAAAAGGTAGAACATAATCTCACAGCATAATGAGTAATATATAATATACAACAGATCTTTACACAAAAAAATAGTAATATACATACATCAATTAGAGTACACTAAAATATTATCAAACTGGATAGTTTTAAGAACTTGTCCTTACAATTGCTGATAGACACAACAAATAGAAAATGCAGCAAAAACAAAAAGATACATGAATATGTCATGAAGGAATCCAGCTTGTCTCCTAAAGCTTTAAGTATACAAACTAAATTTATAAATATATTTAGTCTGACTCGAGCATTATAATAAAATAACACACAGATCAGTCTGGTAAACAAGCTTAAGAAACACACCTCAAATGGGTTTTTAATGTTATAAAACCTTTCAAAATAAAAAATGTATCTCGTAATACCATGCTGCACATAAACACGAATAGGTTTTTACCTTATGATAACCAAACCATATATAGCCGAAAATCCAGTGGTATTATAATATTATCTAAGGGCAAAAATATCAATAATCAAGTAACTATGATGCTGGTGATTGCACATCACAACAATAATCGGTATATAATGAAAACCGTTAAGGCGCGTTCACTAATTGTGCAGGATTCCACGGAGGTACCCTCCGTACTTCGAGAATGGTCCTTCTGCACAAGGATCAGAGTAATCCTTCAGAAGCAACAGTACATCCCTAATGATGTACAATAGGAAATACATAGCTGGCCACGCAAGGCCGAACGCATTGGTCCATGCATGCATAACAACCATAAGCAACTATAGGAAGGAGAAGATTGCACCCTTATGGGTTAGATAAACCCTTGGCTATGCATCCTGATGTAGGCCAAACTATAATTGCCCAAGGCATAAGTCGTGACCGACTTATCAAAGCTAAGGACATAAGTCGTGACCGACTTAAGGAAGGCGAGGAGATAAGTCATCCACGACTTAAGGCAGAAGCTATAGGTCGTCCACGACCTATGGAGCCATGTGAGGGGAAGCGGCGAGTTAACGAATCGGCATTGAGTCGTCTACAACCTATCAGTTCAGATGGGAGGGAGTTACGACTTAAGGAGAGCATAAGTTGTTCGGTGTTGATGAGTCGTATACGAGTTAACGGTGCAGCTATAAGTCATCCACGACTCAACTGGAAACCAAGGGAAGGAGTTAACTCGAGTTCGCGACCTAACGAAGGTTTTAAGTCGTCCCAGCGACTTAATATAACTCGGCAGCGACTTAGTGAAAGGCCACGACTTAACAAAGCTAAAGGTATAAGTCGTCCACGACTTAACAAAAGGAGTGAAGAGGAAGCGAGTTACGACTTAGTTAAGTCTCGTGAACGACCTAATGAATCAGGACTTAAGTCGCTGAAGCACACTGCCGTTGATTCTCCTACGAGTTAATCTCTACCGTTGTTCTTTAGGTCGCTGATATGAGATGCGCATGTTCTTAAGTCGCTAAAGCCTGTTGCCGTAGATTCTTATGCGAGTTAATCTACACCGTGGATTCTTAAGTCGAAGGAAGTGGCTGTTGTGTTGGTTGTTAAGTCGCATCTGTTATAAGTCGTTTGTAATTTTGTTTTTAAGTCTTAATCTGATAAGTCGTAAACGACTTAAGGGGAGTCGTCTGTGAGTCGTTTACTTTTGAGTCATATATTTTGTAAATAAGTCGTGAGTCGTGTTGTATGTTGATAAGTCGCTAAAGGCATGTAGTGTAACTGTTTGTCTTAAGTCGTCTCCGAGTTAGGATGGGTCGTAGGTCGTAAGTCGGAACCGACTTAGGAGTTAGTGAATTTTCTGTTGTGTTGAGTTGTAGCCTATAAATAGGCGTGTATGGTCATTTTGTAAAGGTTGTTGAATATTGAATAAAATTCTCTTTTGATTGCTTTGTGCTTTCATTCAAATTGGTAGTTGAGTGTAATCTCCTATCTCCTCTTTCGGATAATCGAGTGCGCTCGATTCAACGATTGTAGAAGCCGATTCGCGGAATCAAGTGCGCTTGATCAACGCTTGAAGAATTGAAGATCTTTGAACCCGGTATCGTGCGCGATCAACGAGTTCGGGATAGCTAGAGTTCGGTATCTTCGGATCAACGAATTCGGGCATTTCAGCATCTTCTAATCCCCCGATTGCTACAATCAACGATCTACATTGTTTTTGTAATATCCGCTGCGTCAGTTTTGGTATCAGAGCTTGTTCTAGCCAATCATAGCTGGATCGAGACTTGGAGCCTAATCATTTTGGAGTTTGAAGATTGGAGGTTGTTTATCACGGCCGAGAGTAAGAAGAGCTTGTCGAAGATTGATTGATCGAATTTGTATTGGAAGCCGAAACTTTGTCCATCGTGTTCATCGCGATTTGCTACAAAGTGGAAGTTTTCGATCCGTTTCATTTTGGATCAAAGTCCGAATTGTGTTTGAATTTTGAAGTGTTGAAGAATTTGTGAAGTTTTCAAGTATGCCGCCAAGAAGAGCTAATCGGCACCAAAACGTAGAAGCTTTGTATCGAAGAGAAGAAGCTGATGAGATGGAGCAAAGAATCAATGAGAATTTTAGTGAAAAGCTTAACGAAGGAATTGGTCGGTTAGAGAAGCTTATGACGGAGATGAATCAAAATCGGAGAAGGGTTTCACCTGAATCTAATCATGGGGGTAGTAGAGTCTCGCCACATTCCAATCGAGACAGAAGTGTTGAAAATGATCAAGGGCGTGGGAGGAACGTGAATGATCGTGAACGGAGGAATGTAGATAGAAGGGATGATGGTGGAAGGCGTAAAGGTAGTAGAGATGTGGGTGGACGAGATAGACAACGATATACATCTGATTTTGAAGAGGAGTATGATGGTGGTAGTTTTCAAGGAAAAGGACGAGGACAAGGAAGAAATTACTCTGAGTATGATCACAAATGGGAGTCGGGGATGAAGACTGAAATTCCTGAATTCAAAGGTGGTATGCAAGCGGAGGAGTTTCTAGATTGGGTAGCTAATGTTGAAGAGATTTTTGACTTCAAAGAAGTTCTAGAACAGCGTAGAGTGAAGTTGGTTGCTACGAGGTTAAGGGGTAGAGCTTTAGCATGGTGGCAACAAACCAAGCTTACACGTGATCGGATGGGAAAGTCAAAAGTTGAATCTTGGGAAAAGATGAAGAAAATGATGAAAGCAACGTTCTTACCTTACAATTACCAATCTTTGATGTATCAACGTTTGCAAAACTTGAGACAAGGAACGAAGTCTGTTAACGACTATGCTGATGAATTCTATCAACTTATTGCGAGGAATGATATTATGGAGAAGGAAGAACAACTGACAGCTAGATTTGTTGGGGGACTACGAATGCAGATCCAGGATATGGTTAATATGTTCGATCCAAGATCTGTAGCAGAGGCACATCAGAAAGCGTTGGCTTGGGAGAAACAGGGACGACGAGGAGGTGGTGTGTTTACTAATTCTAACAATCAAGTGAAGGGTGTTGGTGGAAGTTCTAATGTTTCTAAACCTATCAGTAGACCAGTAGTGAAGGAGGCTGAGAAGACGAAAGTTAACAATGGTTTCAAATGTTACAATTGTCAGGAATTTGGTCACAAAAGTAGTGAGTGTCCGAAGCCAAAGAAGAGAACCATGATTATAGAAGTTGAGGATGAGGATGAAGAAGCTGAATGCTCTAATTCTTTACCCATTGAGGAGGAAGACTTACTGTCAGGAGATGACGGGTACGCATTGATGATGAGGAGAAGTTGTTTAACACCGAAGCAGGAGGAAGCTAGTTGGTTGAGAAGTAATATTTTTCAGTCAACATGTACTATTCTAGGGAAGGTGTGTAAGTTTGTGATTGACGCAGGAAGCTGTGATAATATTATTTCAACCGAAGCTGTGAGAAAGGTGGAATTGAAAATCGAGAAACATCCTAAACCGTACAAATTAGCTTGGTTGAGGAAGGGAGGTGAAGTGAAAGTTGGACGTAGAGTTTGTGTGAAGTTTTCAATTGGGAAGAAATATAAAGACGAAATCTGGTGCGATGTTGTGGACATGGACGTTTGTCATTTGTTGCTGGGGAGACCATGGCAGTATGATAGGGCGGTGCAACATGATGGGCGTACCAACAGCTACAGTTTCATGTTTGAAGGTACAAAGATTACTCTAGTTCCGAAGAAGCGACAACAGGAGGAAAACAAGTTGGAGGAGATTGAAGAGCTCAAGACTTTGTTATCACTGAAGGAGTTTGTGAAGGAAGTAGAGGAGGAACCTGAAGTGTTTTTGTTAATTGGGCGAGAGAGCAATGAAGAGGTTGAGATTCCAGAAGAAGTTAAACCAGTTTTGAAAGAGTTTGACGATGTATTTCCAGAGGAGTTACCAACGGAGTTGCCACCGTTGAGGGATATACAACATCAGATAGATCTTGTTCCAGGTGCTGTGTTGCCACACAGACCACATTATCGAATGAGTCCGAAGGAACATGAAGAGTTGCGGAGGCAGGTAGAGGAATTGCTTGAGCAGGGGCGTGTGCAGGAGAGTCTGAGTCCTTGTGCTGTACCAGCTTTATTGGTACCCAAGAAGGATGGGACGTGGAGGATGTGCACTGACAGTCGAGCATTGAATAAGATTACTGTGAGATATATATTTCCAATGCCGAGGTTGGATGACTTGTTAGATCAAATAAGCGGAGCTACTATATTTTCGAAGATTGATTTGAAGAGCGGATATCATCAAATTCGTATCAGACCAGGAGATGAGTGGAAAACTGCTTTTAAAACCAGGGAGGGTCTATACGAATGGTTGGTCATGCCATTTGGTTTATCCAATGCACCAAGTACTTTTATGAGGGTGATGAATCAGATTTTTCGACCGTTCATTGGGAAATTTGTGGTGGTATATTTTGATGATATACTGATTTATAGTGGGAGTCCAGAGGAACATCTGAATCATCTTAGAGAAGTACTGATGGTACTGAGACAAGAACAATTTTATGCTGCTACGAAGAAATGCGTGTTCATGACGCATAGTGTTTTATTTCTGGGGTACGTTGTTTCAGAGAAAGGAATACAGGTTGACCAAAGTAAAGTTGAAGCAATTAGAGATTGGCCACAGCCCAAGACGATAACGGAAGTTCGAAGTTTTCACGGGTTGGCTTCATTTTATCGGAGGTTTATTCCACACTTTAGTAGTGTGATGGCACCAGTTACAGATTGCATGAAAGGTAAACATTTTGCATGGACAAAGGAAGTAGGGAGTGCTTTTGGGAAGATCAAGGAATTGCTGACGTCTGCACCAATTCTAGTATTACCTGATTTTCAGTTAGTGTTTGAACTACATACTGATGCATCCAAGGTTGGGATTGGAGGGGTGTTGAGTCAGAAGGGGCGTCCTATTGCATATTTCAGTGAGAAGTTGTCAGGAGCGAAGATGCGGTACAGTACGTATGATGTGGAATTCTATGCTGTTGTACAATCTATTAAACACTGGAGACACTATCTATTTCAGAAGGAGTTTGTTCTGTATACTGATCATGAAGCATTGAAGCATTTGCAAGGGCAAGACAAGATCTCAGCGAGACATGCATCATGGATTGCATATCTGCAACAATTTACATTTGTTGTGAAACACAAGTCAGGAGTGTCGAATCGTGTTGCGGATGCGTTGAGTAGAAGAAATCACTTGTTAACTACATTGAAGGTTGAAGTTACGGGGTTTGAACTATTGCCAGAATTATTTACTGATGATCCTTACTTTGCGAAGTTTGTTGATCAAGTCAAGGAGGGAGAGACGGATGAGTTCGTGATGGTAGATGGTTTTCTTTTTAAAGGAAATCGATTGTGCATACCGGAGGGTAGTCTGAGAATGAAGATTATCAAGGAGTTACACGAAGAGGGACATGTTGGAAGAGACCGTACCTTACAGTTAATTTCACAATCCTACTTTTGGCCATCGATGAGGAAAGAAGTTGAGAGGTTTGTTGAGAGATGTCATATCTGTCAAGTTTCGAAAGGAACTGCGACTAATGCAGGTTTATATATGCCGTTACTGGTACCAACTAAACCATGGGTTGATGTGAGTATGGACTTTGTGTTGGGGTTGCCGAGAACGCAGCGTGGTAATGATTCCATTTATGTGGTGGTTGACCGATTTTCGAAGATGGCACGTTTTATTGCTTGTAAGAAGACGGCGGATGCTGTTCATGTTGCTCAATTGTTTTTCAAGGAGATCTATCGACTTCATGGATTGCCAGAATCTATTGTGTCAGATAGAGATACTCGATTTCTGAGTCATTTTTGGCTGAGTTTGTGGAAAATGGTCGGAACGAAGTTGAAGTTTAGTAGTGCCTATCATCCGCAAACTGATGGACAAACAGAGGTGGTTAATAGATCATTGGGAAACTTGTTGAGGTGTCTTGTTCAAGATAATCTGAAGGGTTGGGATGTGAAGCTATGCCAGGCAGAATTTGCTCATAATCATGCTATGAATCGAAGTACTGGGTTCAGTCCATTTCAGATAGTATATTCGAGTTTACCGAAGGGACCGTTGGATTTAACGGTAGTGCCACAATCAAAGAAGACAGTTAAGAAAGCTGTTGATTTTGTTGAAGGGTTGACGGAATGTCATAAAGTCGTTCAGGAACGATTGGAGAAAGCAAATGAGAAATATAAACGAGCTGCAGATTTGAAACGACGAAATGTTGAGTTTAACGAAGGAGATATGGTTTATGCAGTGTTAACAAAAGATCGTTTTCCAGTAGGCGCTTATAACAAGTTGAAAGCCAGGAAAATTGGTCCGGTGGAAGTTGTGAAACGAATCAATGAAAATGCTTATAAACTGAAGCTGCCAGATGATGTGTATATGTCTGATGTGTTCAATGTTAAACATCTCGTACCATATCACGGGGATGAACGAACTGATGTTGAGGAAGATGCAAATTCGAGGACGAATTTCTTTCAACCTGGGGAGGATGATGTAGGCCAAACTATAATTGCCCAAGGCATAAGTCGTGACCGACTTATCAAAGCTAAGGACATAAGTCGTGACCGACTTAAGGAAGGCGAGGAGATAAGTCATCCACGACTTAAGGCAGAAGCTATAGGTCGTCCACGACCTATGGAGCCATGTGAGGGGAAGCGGCGAGTTAACGAATCGGCATTGAGTCGTCTACGACCTATCAGTTTAGATGGGAGGGAGTTACGACTTAAGGAGAGCATAAGTCGTTCGGTGTTGATGAGTCGTATACGAGTTAACGGTGCAGCTATATGTCGTCCACGACTCAACTGGAAAACAGGGGAAGGAGTTAACTCGAGTTCGCGACCTAACGAAGGTTTTAAGTCGTCCCAGCGACTTAATATAACTCGGCAGCGACTTAGTGAAAGACCACGACTTAACAAAGCTAAAGGTATAAGTCGTCCACGACTTAACAAAAGGAGTGAAGAGGAAGCGAGTTACGACTTAGTTAAGTCTCGTGAACGACCTAATGAATCAGGACTTAAGTCGCTGAAGCACACTGCCGTTGATTCTCCTACGAGTTAATCTCTACCGTTGTTCTTTAGGTCGCTGATATGAGATGCGCATGTTCTTAAGTCGCTAAAGCCTGTTGCCGTAGATTCTTATGCGAGTTAATCTACACCGTGGATTCTTAAGTCGAAGGAAGTGGCTGTTGTGTTGGTTGTTAAGTCGCATCTGTTATAAGTCGTTTGTAATTTTGTTTTTAAGTCGTAATCTGATAAGTCGTAAACGACTTAAGGGGAGTCGTCTGTGAGTCGTTTACTTTTGAGTCATATATTTTGTAAATAAGTCGTGAGTCGTGTTGTATGTTGATAAGTCGCTAAAGGCATGTAGTGTAACTGTTTGTCTTAAGTCGTCTCCGAGTTAGGATGGGTCGTAGGTCGTAAGTCGGAACCGACTTAGGAGTTAGTGAATTTTCTGTTGTGTTGAGTTATAGCCTATAAATAGGCGTGTATGGTCATTTTGTAAAGGTTGTTGAATATTGAATAAAATTCTCTTTTGATTGCTTTGTGCTTTCATTCAAATTGGTAGTTGAGTGTAATCTCCTATCTCCTCTTTCGGATAATCGAGTGCGCTCGATTCAACGATTGTAGAAGCCGATTCGCGGAATCAAGTGCGCTTGATCAACGCTTGAAGAATTGAAGATCTTTGAACCCGGTATCGTGCGCGATCAACGAGTTCGGGATAGCTAGAGTTCGGTATCTTCGGATCAACGAATTCGGGCATTTCAGCATCTTCTAATCCCCCGATTGCTACAATCAACGATCTACATTGTTTTTGTAATATCCGCTGCGTCACATCCTATCTCTGAATTTTATCATTACTACTGGTGAGGCTATGTCGGGCATTCTAGCTCACGCACCATCAACTAAACAGATCATGGAACCCCACATGGTTTCTCAAACCTCAATAGATCTGGGGACCACACATGGGTTCCCATATCTCATCAAAGATCTTGGATCACACATGGATCCCCATACCCCAACGGTTCTCGAAATCACACATAGATCCTCACATCTTAACAAAGTTCTCAAAATCACACATGGATACCCATACCCCAATGGGTCTCGGAACCACACATGGATTCCACCATCCAAAACAAAACTCGAATCTCCTCTAAATATAGAACCCGTATATGGTTTTAGAGTGGTTACGGTTTCATGTCATCTCTTATGAGTACGCTCCCCCACTTACCGGATGTTCCAAAACTAATCGATTGATTTCAAGAACACTCAATACCAGTTCTTTTGGAAATAATTAGGGAATACATAAGATCAGAGATCACCACCTAACCGTTTATGTTGACAGATCTCCTCATCGTTTGTCCTAGAAGAACAAAACAAGTTTATACGTACGGTATAGCACCACCGACGATAACTGTATCATATAATCCCCATGTTTCTCCTAGATATTTCCAGAGTTAAAATCCTTCAATTTTAAATATGGAATATTTCCGTACCACCAAAATTAAGAAGGATTACATATTTAGGCCAAGATTTGATAATCGGCTATTTAACTATTAAATAAATAAACATTCCAAAAAAATATTACATTTCATGGAAACCACCAAGCCTCCTTTAACTTAAAAACCACTTTGTAAATACTTGGAAATCACTTCCATATACTTATCTCAATAGATAAGTATATTCACAAAACACTATATTTTTGATACATAGAAAATATAACCATATACTTATCTCAAATGTATAAGTATATTCGCAAACCATTTCACTTTCAAAACTTGAAACTTTTCCATATACTTATACAGTGGTATGAGTATATTCACTAAACATTTAGAATAATTTTCTATTTCAAAATCATATTAAAATGATCAAACTCAAATGTTATTAAAATGAAGATATAAATAACTCAAAACACTATTTCTTTCCATAAATCTCTTTTATTTTATAAATATCTCCTTCATAAATTTCCAAACCTATTTATAAATTTCCAAGCTTTTATTTATAAAACTTCTTTATAAATCTCTAATTCTATTTATAAAAATACTCTTTTATAAATCTCAAAAACCCATTTATAAAACTTCCCTTTCAAATCGCTAAACCATTTATAAACTTCTTTTCTGAAATCATTCAAAATCCAACTACTTTTCAAATTCCGAACCTCTTTCAAATTTATAAACACCTTTAAATAATTCCTTTTTATAAGAGAAATCGTTTTATAAATAATTTACTATTTAATTATAATAAATAAAAATTTAACATAATAAAAATAAATTTAAAAAATGTTTAAATAGCATAATAGTAAACTTTAAAACATTTTAAATAATATAATAATTATCTTTTAAAACCTTTTAAATAATATAATAATTAAATTTAAAACATTTTAATAAATATAATAAAATAACTTTTACAACTTTCAAAATTATAATTAATTAGCTTAAACTACATTTCTAATAAATAATCAACTAGTGTTAAATAATCAATAATAAAATAATTTATTATCTTTAACAACCTTGGTAAGTAATTAATCATTTTTAAACAACATTAATTAAATAATTAATTTTAGAACATTATAAATATAATAATTAACTTTACTAAGAAATAATTTTACAAAACACTTTGTAAAATAAAACTTAAACAAACACTTTGTTAAAATAATAATTTAATAAAACATTTTACTTCAAATTATAAAATCTAAAGTTGATTTAAATCCATAACTTTTCAAATCCAGAAAGAGGCACAGTTACCCCAATGGTACTTAAACAAGCTACCATTAAATTCAATTTAACTTCTCAAGTTAAATTACAGGAATTTACATAAGCAGGCATATATGTAAACCAAATCCATATTAACAATCAATTGTTAACACATCACATATCTAGTATTAATCAACTGGCACTTAGATGAATGTCCAAATTAACACAATAGCAGAACGAGAATTTATTCTCCTAAATGAATGTCATTCAAATAAAACTCTTCTATTTATTTTTAAACGGTGTTTATTTGACTAAATAGATAACACCAAAGAAGTATGCTTAAATTAACTAAGTTATTATTTAAAACAACATAATTATATTAAATTAGTATTATTTTATAATTTTATACAGTATCTATTTTCAAAAATGATAATTTATCCAAACCAAACAACTAGCAAATAAAAACATCCAAGTAGGCAATAAATAAATTTTGTCTACTACATATCTTACTGATAAACCAAAAAGGTGAGTTTAACTCACATAAATTCTAGTGATTGTCGAAGCGATCTGATTCCATTTGAAAATCGAACAACATTCGATTTTAGTGCAAAATTCCAACAGCTTAAATCTCAACCGATCAAATTTCAAGATGTGGCCAATGTCATTACGAACCAAAAGCGACTGTACGAGTTCGATTTGGGCATTGTATGGACAAGTTATACAATTTTTAAGCTATCAAATTTTAAGTTATAATTAAATATAATAATTACAATCATTAATCAAATTACCCAAAATCAATCCCACTTCCTTAACTTTAAACTCCCACCATAACTCCGTGAAGCAAACCTCACCATTCCCAAAACTTTGACCACCTACAACTCCTCCTTCCCTCCATGAACCACCACGCGACCGTCGCCAACGTTCTTATTTTCAAGAGACGAACCCAACCATCCTCATCTTAACACAACCGCATCCTCCTAGATTTTCGCGACCTGGAGACTTCCAGAGTCTGTACCATCGACGCACTCCTCCTTATAGAGCCGCACATTCCGTAACTTTACCGCACGATGCCAAATTTCACTCCGAACCCAAAAAACCAACGACATGACCAATCGATCCCTATACCGAGAGAAATTTCAAACCCTAGTCTAAAATCCACTTCAACCAAATTGTCACATGCCTCAGCTTGAAGCTGTAACCTCCGAATTTCATGCAAAATGATAGATCTCACTATTTCAACTAAAAGATTTAATCTTTCTATTTCATTTGATATTTAAACATTTTATTTAAATTTTATAAGAATAGGATGAATATATATCTCTTTTTTTTATTTGAACAAGCGGGTACGAAATGTAGACAAAGGAAAGAGGAATCACAGAATATGTTGGGTTTGACTTATAATTAATTTATGATTTCTGGCATCTCACCGTATAGATTTTCATCCACGTATGAATCTCGAACGATAAAATAACAATATAGTCGCACTCAGAACAACGGCATGAATCCAAAACAATAATAATATATATTGGTCATTGAATTCTGTAAAATCACAAAAACACCGTCGTTTGCCGAAAAATTAGTCAAACGATAATTTAAAAATTCTCCAAATTAAAAATTATGGAAATATCAAATAAATTAAATTAAAAATACGTCATTAAAAATTGAGTCCTTAAAATATAAATAACTTTTCTAATTAATTTTTTGAACCATTTATTACTATAAATAAATTTACAAAATGAATCCACCATTACTATTTATTAATTTAAAAATAGTTAAATAAGACCACTAAACCCATTTAAATAAATATTCAATTCAAAACCAAATATTTAATTCACTATTTAAATATTAAGTTCACAATTCAAATTTTTGTAAAATCTCTATATTTGAATTCAAATTTAGGTCCTTAAAAACCAATTATTTAAATAGTTAAAATTAATTAAACATTTGAATCCAATGACCAAAATCTCGGGTTATTACGTTCTCCTCGCTTAAAAGAATTTTGTCCCTAAAATTTCCAAGGTAAGAAAAATGTCACCAACCCTTAAATATTTCAAAATCAATTAGTGGAAATGGATTATTAAATCTCTAAGTCTTTAAATTTTTGGAAATTTTCAATAGTGTCTCCTTCGCACGGCTCGATCGGAAAAAACTACAAACCGCTACTACAAGCCCAAACCAACAAAAGAAAACAAAAACTAAGTGGCCTTCCATATCTGGGGTATAAAACCATCAAACCAAACAACAATATAAACATGTACCTATTTGTTGGGCAAACAACTCTACTCATGAAACCAAAAGCATCAAACTAGCCTTTATTTCCATGAACCTGCATCTCACTTATAAATAATATGCAACCATATAACTAAAAATCATACAAATTTGCATTTTCCATTGTCAAACATATAATTTATTGAATCCCGTACGATGTACATATACCATCCATATGAAATTTCAAATCTGATCACTTGTTTGATCACACAATTTCACTTTTGAACTAATGTCGCTCACGCGACTACTCTAGTGCGAACTTCGATCTGGTTCCTTGATTTGAAACCTTCATTCTCCTTACATAGCCATCAACTATGCTAGGAAACTTTGCAATCAAGTCAAAAATCCATTTCCAGGGTTCACCGTCAAGAATCGAGTGAAAAATCCTAACTCGGATCAGTGTAAATCACCTCAAAATCGTGTACTCGAAATTGGATCAAACAGTTATACAAATAAAATGATCTATGTACAAATTACATGCTTATTGAATTGGTTTTCATAACTCTTCCAAATATCTTTTCATTTACATTCATTTTTAAATCATAATTAATTTCACTAATAGTATTTATTCAATACTAAATACTCATCAACCATTTCATAAAATCATTACTTAAGTTTATTACATCATATGAACACAACTTATATAAATAAATCACTTTTAAAACTTAAGTTCATATTCAATTCTATTTAATAACATCCTATAATGCATTGCTTAAGGGTGTAAATATTTCATAACTTAAGTTTATATTCATATAACACTCTTCTACTTTCTAAGGGTATATATACAAATTTCAAATTTGTTTTACTTAACCAAAATATTCAACAAATTCACTACTTGTTCTAACTTACTATCCTCTTCAATTTTTAAGTTAGAGATCTCAACTTTTATATTTTTAACAAAATACTTAGCTTCAATTTCTATAACAACTTTGGAAGTCGCGACTGTCCAAAATCATTAGAAATTCCATTTCTTTTCAATAAATGAAAACTACCAACAACATATCAAAATGAGATGCAAAACCAAACTACCCTAATGTATAGGGTACATGCATCCATATAATAATTTGACTGAAAACTTCAGACTTAAACACCCGGTTTTATTTCAAATCTATTTTGAAATAAGTAATATATACATATCTTCTTTTGTATATCAGATCACACTTTTGGAATTCGAAATAAAATATGTTTTATCCAAACAACTATATGGCAAAATACTATGGTAGTCATCATCGAAACTATTTTCCAGCGACCGAAGTAAGTTCAGTGCTTTCAATCTCCTTCAAAATCCTTTAAAAATATTTCTATTTAAAAATACTTCTGAATAATACTATTATTATTTCTTCCAAAACTTTGAAAAACCATTTTCAAGAACACTGGAACTTGAATTCTCGAATTCTCAACTTAAATCCATTTAAATATAAACAACTTTATAATTCACGTTTATAAATTATACTTATATGTTTTTCACTTGCTTGTACAAAACCAATTCACATATTTATATCATTATTTAGATTATAATAAACAACTTTTATTAAAGTTAAATTTTAACCCGACAATATCACCGAATGCCTTATAGTCAAACTGTGAAACTGAGTTCATAAAGTGTTTGTTTTTAATGTCCCCACATCTACTATTTACCCAATTTATGCAGTGAAAAGGATAAAACTGCTCATAATAAACCACAATAGTCAATGCCCATAAACTGGTCAGGCACGACTATTCAATCAACAAACAATATCAAATGCTCCAAACTGGATGAGCATGACTAACCAAACAATAAATGATAATTACTTAATATTATTATTTCCTAACAAACAACACAACATTAATAACTATACTTAGTTTAAGAGAATTATTCTTTCATATACAAAATATAAAATCTACGTAAAATTATTTCATTTACCAAATTTCAAAAACAAAACTATGTCGGTTTTCCTTGTTTAAGTGTTTAGAAACCCCAATCGATACCGGGGCATCCCATGTCTCGACCAGAATTCGTAAGTCACTCGACATATAAGTCAACACAATATAAAACATTTTATAGCACTAACAAATACGCACTCTTATATATAACACACTCAAACTCATTCTAGGGTCCAATCTCAAATGAGTAATTCCCACCAAAGGCTAGGTGTCCACTCAACCTAAACTCTGATACCACATGTAACAACTTGCCTTTTCAACCCTCAAAAGTCGACACTAATGTAGGATCATTTTCACCCTAGAGGGGGGGTTAATAGGGTGATACTAAAATTAATGCGGAAATAAAAATAATAACATAAACAAATGTAGTAAAGATCACACAAGGTTTTACCCAGCTTCGGCTAATACTGCCTACGTGCTGCCCCTAAGGTTTTTACTAGAAATTAGGTAATCAGACGCTTATAAAAACACATAAACTCGCAACACCCGCTAACTAGATTAACCTAACTCTAAGCTCAAAACCCTGCCACAACTCAGCCACTGAGTTGCGAATTCTCAAACTACGCCTCATAGTTTGTACCTAGTTACACAACTAAAAATTTACACAATTTTAAAATAGAAGGTTGCAAATAAAAATAAACTAAAACAAAACACTATTTTTTTAACTAAAGCCCAATATAAAATAGAACCGAACCAAGTAATAATTAAAATGAGAGATTGTCTTCCCTTTTCTTTTGTGTAGTATCTTCGACCATTCCCTTTTGCTTCTCTTCAAAAATTAGGGTTTCTTCCAAATTAGAGACGCCGATTCAAATTTTTTGATTGAAGTGATGATTTTTCTTCGATTTGGTTCATCAATCAACTTCCTGGCTTTGAGTGCTCACGATCGCTTCAATTGAGTCGAGCTCGAATATCGGTATGTGATTTTTTGCCCCTTTTTGATTTAGATTATGCTTGACTTTGATTCTAGTTTTGGATTTGTTTGTGATTTGTTCTAAGTATGCTCTCTGGATTTTTATCTTGAACTCGAATTGGTCTTGCTGACGATGATTTGGGTTTAATTTATAGGGATCGAAAACCCTATACACTCGTTCATATATATTGGTTTGAAATTTTCAATTGATTTGCTCGGCCATTCGATTTTTGCTTGAACGATTGTGATGAATTCTTGACTTTTTCATCTCTGATACATTTGAATTTGCTCCGTTCTTTGCTCCTACGACCTGTTCATCATTTGCTTCCATCTTGCATTTGAATTTGAGATATATTTTGACTTCCTGATATATTAGCATCTATATTTTATTACCTGAATTCTGACTTGTTCATTTATGATACCATCTGCGTTGTCTTGTACTAGTTGCTATGTCCACCCGAGTGCTTGCATTCATGTATGTGTGATTCTCTAAACTTGTATTGTCTATGTTAACTGGTTCCAATTGAAGTCTAGTTGCATTGTTATTGTGGTTTCCATGAGTCTGCACTTGGTTGTTGCTTCTTTGTACCCATTGTTGTATGTTGTATGTTGTATGTTCATGTAGACTGGTTCCTCATGTTGTACAGGTTGAAACTGTATGCTTGCTTATCCATATTGCATATGTACTGATCTGGTCTATATTCTTGTGCCATTTCAAGTCTGGTTTTGTGTTTTCATGTGTCTGCATTGGTTTTGTTCTGGTCTAAGTTCTGAACTGCTGTCATGTTGCCTTTGTATTCTATGGAGTCTTGTGAAATTTGAAGTGGTCTTCATATTTGAGCTACTGTCTAGGTTGAGGCTTCACTTGCATGCTCCAATGTTTATATGCACTATATGTTGAAACTGAGTAAGTATGAAGCTTTCATTGTGCCTTTGTTAATTTGGTCTGTGTCCATATGAAAGAAGTATGTATGTTCATGCCTTTGTTCTTGTAGTCTTCTCTGTTGCATATGTATAGAACTGGTGTCTGTATTTGCATTTCTTCTGTCCTTTGTAGTCTGGTTGAAAGACTGCTGCTTTGTTATTTTTTCTGGTTTGAAGGCTTGCATTTTGGTCTGGTCTGGTGGTCTTGACATTTCATTGCTTCATGTTAAATGTTGAAAGTGAATTTTGATTGTTATGATAGTCTGGACTAGTTGCATTGTACTGAATGCTCTGACCATCCATGCTGGTGTGTTCTTATTGCCTTTGGTATTGAATCTGGTCTGTGGTTCCACTTGAGTTTGGTTGGTCTTCATATGTACATTTGGTGATCTGGTTTGGTGCACATGAGTCTGGTCTTGTAGTTTATTTCAGGTTTCATTTGAGTCTTCATGTTTTCATGTGTGGTTCCCTTGCATAGCTTCGAGTTAAATTGACTTGGTCTATGTTGCATCCCTTATTGTCATAATTGACTGTATTGCTCCTGACCATTTCTATGTTGTGCATTTGG
This sequence comes from Allium fistulosum, assembly GCA_030737815.1. Lineage (NCBI taxonomy): Eukaryota > Viridiplantae > Streptophyta > Magnoliopsida > Asparagales > Amaryllidaceae > Allium > Allium fistulosum. The sequence goes on along the minus strand of CM060901.1, from coordinate 1,417,232,739 downwards.
TTGAGCTGTTGCTCCAATGTTTGCTGAGTTGAAATGTTGCATGTACTACTGTTGTACATATGCACTACCCTGTACTTGACCATTGCTGTGTTGTTTTTTTTAGCATTTGCACTTGAGTTGAATCCAATCTAGGCTTGGGTTTGACCTTGTGCTCACCTGTCCTAGCAATTTTAACAAGCAAGTGTATATCGGTGTGCATGACCTTGTGGCATGTACAGTGATACACTGTGCATGTCACAAGTTGTTCGTGTAAGATGAATTAAAAGAAAATGATGATGAACAACCCAAATAACTAAGGAAAATAATATTTTCAAACACACTTATTGTGCACTTTAAAATATTTTATTTGTCAATTTTACTGCATCGGTGTTTATTTGTAGATAGTTCAGATGCTGGATACAGGCTGGAACAGAGTTGAAGATCAAATACGAGTGTTGAGTGAATTATGTAGTGAAGTGAATACATGTATGAAAAAATTGTATAGTGAAAATTGTAATTGAAACTTGTATTCGGAATATAGTGAGAGCTTTAATTTGTACTATTTGAATTTGTAATAAAATATTTGTTTGAATAAAATATTTGTTTAAATATGAATTCTGAGTTATTTATTTTATTCAACAAATATTTATTTAATTATATGGAAAATAAAATAGTACAATAATAAATACATTTAAACGAATATATATATATATGTTTATTATCATCAAACAAAAATCATAGGCTATTGTATTCTACAATCTCCCCTTTTTGACGATAACAAACATATATTAAGATTTTGACTCTATTATATGTATTTGGTCTTGATGAATTCCATTAGCTCCCTCTATTTGAATACTCCCCCTACAACAAAGCTCCCCCTTCACATATGCAAAAATAAGAAGCAATAAAAAATGCACTGAACCTAGATGGGAATATGCAAATAAGAAATATAACTTATTTGCCAAAATCTTAACTTCTCTCCCCCTTTTGTTATCAGTAAAAGAATAACAGTGTTAGATAAAAGTGATAAAGTGATAGACATTAATACAACATTAATACCTAATCGAGTATAAATAGGAAATTTTAAAAAATCAAACAAAAATCATAAATACTCTGTTAGGCGCATATTCCGCTTTAGAGTGATAGGGGTGATGTCGGCATAGAAAATCATATAGTCGTGTCCATTTGTGGTATATTTATGACAGGAATTTGAATACTTACTAACCATGCATAACCGTTAGGGTTTTTAAATAAGATTAGTATTATTCCTTAATTATTTAAAAAAATGAATTTCAAGCATTTTCTAACCACGCATAACCGTGAGGACTTTTAAATGGGGTTAAAATGCAATACAATTTTGTTTACGACTTGACCATGCAACTAACGAATGTCCCAACATAAAACACATTCCACTAGTTCTTTTTCTATCAACTAGACTTCTAGCATAGTCTGCATCTGAATACCTATTAACTCAAAGTTATTATTAGTTGGATACCAAAGACCAAATTGTGGGGTGTGCAACAGATACCTTATAATCCTTTTTACAGCTTTTAAATGAGATTCCTTTGGATTTGATTAAAACCGTGCATATAAACAAACAGAGAACATAATGTCTGGTCTAGAAGCAGTAAGATAAAGAAGTGATACAATCATACCTCGATATTTCTTTTGATCTAAAGGAGGAATGTGTTTGAATACCTGCGGTAGGATTACCTATTACCAATTCTAGAGGATGATCTACTTTGAATCTCTGGTTCTAGATTTCTTTGAACTACTTCCGCGGTTACAATTTCTTTTGGGTTTTCACTTTCATCCTTTTCGTTCTCCTCTTCAACATTGCTTTTGATTGTTTTCTTGCTTTGATCATTAATGCCTTAATCAAATTTCACATTGATTAACTCCACGATTGCTCTCGTCCTTTTGTTGTATACTCTATAAGCTTTGCTTTTGGTTTTACTGATAATTCTACATTTATCGTTGTTGCCCATTGTGACTCTGTCACCTCTGTGCTTCTTTAGGCTAAGGAACTTTGATTTGTCATCCGTCATATGCCTGGAACAGCTAGAATCTAGGTACCGCTCTTGATGTTCCTTAGCCTGCCTACACACCTACAGGAGGAAAGATTTTTGTGACCTATTTGTTTTTATAGGTCCATGACTGTTAGTGACAAACGATTTTGAAAAACAAGTTTGTGTAGAACCAAGATAGTCTATGTTTGTTCCTTTTGGCACCCTGATCTGTTTGACTTTAAGGGATTTTATATTCGTGCCTTTAGGAACCCAAATTGGTATGGGTTTCGCGTATTTGGGTCTGAACCAGCAATTGTTTTGACTGTGTCCAATTTTTCCACAAATCGTGCACTTGGAGTTGACATGATTAGTTTCACTTTTACCTTTTTCAGATTGAGTATACCCAAGTCCTTGTCTAATAGAATTAACAGTTTGTTTCCCTAATAGCATATTAAGTGATCTTTCTCCTTTGGAGAAATTTCCAAAAGTTGTAGACAATTGTTGGACTTGTGACTTGAGAGATTCATTTTAATTCAATAACAAAGTGCACTTTTTAATAGAATTTTCTCTCCTAGTATTTTCACTTTCTTTCAAAATCAGAATTTCATTTTCAAGCGATTTAATTTTAATTTCTGATTTTTTTATTTCCTCTTCAAATGATGGACACTTATCACACTTAGTGCACTTATTTCTATAGTTTTGAACCATTTGATTAAGCTGCATATTTAGTTCTATCGAACTATCCTTTTGTGATTCAATTTTAGTGTACTTCTCCTTAAGTCTTTCAAAACAGCCATTTATTTCATGAAAATATATAAGTAATTGCGAGTGAGCAAGTTTTGATACCTCGCTGGGCTCATCATCATCGCTGTCACTTGTTTCTCCTAAAAGACACTTATTTTCTCTTTCACTCTCACTGCAAGTGCTTTTATCATCATCTTCATCACTTTCATCCAAAGTTGCTGCAAAACGTCTCCTTTTCGGTTTCTTTCCTTTGCTAACTTGATTTTGAGGATAATTTGGCTTGATATGACCAGGTTTATCGCAATTGTGACAAATGATCTTCTGCTTTTCTGAGTTGTCTAGAACTTTGACAATTCTGCTCTTCAGTTGTTGATTTTTGGCTAGATTTCCATATTTGCGGTTCCACCTTTTGAATCTCTTTATTATCAGTGCCAGTCCAGTTGCTTCTTCGTCATCACCATCATCTTCACTTTCCATCATTCCTGTGAGAGCTGTTGATTTCTTTCACCTATCTCCTCCTTCACATTCTTCCTTGAATTTGATTTCTAGCTCATAAGTGGTGAGATTTCCGATGAGTTCTTCAACTTTAACTTGTTTTAGATCCTTTGATTCTTGGATCGCAGTCACCTTTGCTTCAAAATTTAATGGAAGAATTCTGAGAATCTTTCAGGCTATTTCCAGTTCTATGTATGGACTTCCTAGGGATTTTGATTTGCATACAAGATTAGAAAGTCGTCCATACATTTGTTTAGCACTTTCATCCTTTGCCATTGTGAAGTTCTCGTACTCGCTACTAAGCATGGCAAGGCGGGATTCTTTAACCTGGGAGGTTCCTTCATGAGTCACTTCAAGCGTATGCCAGATTTCCTGCGTAGTTAGACAATGTGAGATATGGTTAAATTCAGTTTGATCTAATGAGCAAATAATAGAATTCATAGCTTTAGCATTAGCAATTTGCTGTTTATTTTCAAGATCTGTCCATTGATCCATAGGTTTTTCAACTTCTTGATTATCTACCATTATTGTTGGTGTGCTATATCCCATTTCAACAATATTCCATGCATCTATGGTTTCAGAAAAAATTTCATTCTAGTTTTCCAATAAGCATATTCACCATTGAACATGGGTGGTCTAGCTATGGACTGACCTTCAGCAAAAGCATTATTAAAAGAAGCCATTGAAAGAAAAAAATCAAATTTTTAATTAAAAAAATGGTTTTTGTTCCTACCTCTGATGCCACTTGTAGGATAGTTTTCACCCTAGAGGGGGGTGAATATGGTGATACTAAAAATTACTGCGGAAATAAAAATAATAACAGAAAAAAATGCAGTAAAGATCACACAAGGTTTTACCCAGCTTCGGCAAATACTGCCTACGTGCTACCCCCAAGGTTTCTACTAGAAATTAGGTAATCAGGCGCTTACAAAATCACATAAACTCATGACACCCGCTAACTTGGTTAACCTAACTCTAAGCTCAAAACCCTGCCACAACTCAGCCACTGAGTTGCGAATTCTCAAACTACGCCCCGTAGTTTATAACTAGTTACACAACTGTATGCTTGCATATCCATATTGCATATGTACTGATCTGGTCTATATTGTTGTGCCATTTCAAGTCCGGTTTTGTGTTTTCATGTGTTTGCATTGGTTTTGTTCTGGTCTAGGTTCTGAACTGCTGTCATGTTGCCTTTGCATTCTATGGAGTCTTGTGAAATTTGAAGTGGTCTTCATATTTGAGCTGCTGTCTTGGTTGAGGCTTCACTTGCATCCTCCAATGTTTATATGCATTATATGTTGAAACTAAGTAAGTCTGAAGCTTTCATTGTGCCTATGTTAATTTGGTCTGCGTCCAAATGAAAGAAGCATGTATGTTCATGCCTTTGTTCGTGTAGTCTTCTCTGTTGCCATTGTATAAGTATATGGAAAAATTTCCCGAAACACTATTTCATATGAAAGAAGTATGTATGTTCATTTACAAACCTCTTGTAGTCCATAGGAAAATCTGTTAGTGAATATACTTATGAAACCTCTTTCATATGAAACAATATATTTTCGATACTTGGAATGAAATAGTGTCCATATGAAAGAAGTATGTATGTTCATTTACAAACCACTTTTCTAAAATCCTTCAAACCCGACATCTTTTCAAATTTCAAACCTCTTTCAAACTTATAAACTCCTTTAACAAACCTTTTAAATAAACAATTTATTATATAATTATAATAAATAAAACATCATAGAAATTTCTTAAACATCGTTAATAATATAAAAATAAACTTTAAAACATTAATTATAGTACAATAATTAAAATTTTAAACTTTTCAATGATATAATGATAATTAACCTTTAAACAATATAAATGGAGTAATTATTTACTTTTAAAGAATGTTAATATGATAATCAATAAACCTTTAAATATAGTAAAATAACTTATATCAAATAATTAAATAAATTTAATTAATAATTAGAATATAATTTAAAACATTTTAAATAAATAATTAAATAACATTAAAACATTAATTCAACATTAGTTAAATAACTTTTAAGAATCATATTAATAAAATGGTCAATTTTAATTATTATTAAAACAATTTTTAATTATCTCTAAAACACTGTTAATAAATAATAACTACCTTTTAAATCTTATTAATATATAATAATTATTCTTAAAATAACCTTAATTAAATAATTAACTTGCAAATTTAGAAAGAAGCTTAGCAGTCACTATGGTATTTAAACTAGTTACAATTTCATTCAATTTAACTTTCCAAGTTAGAACACTTGGTATCTACACAAGTAAACATAAGTGTAAATTAAATCATATTTAATAATCAATTGTTAACACAACAATCATCCAACATTAATCAACTGGCATGAACATAAGTGACCACACTAATGTAATAGTAGAACTGTGATTTATTCTGCTAAATAGATGTCCAAATAATTATAGCAGAATAATGATTTATTCTGCTAATTTAATGACCAATTAAGTTAATTAGCGGAACAGTGTTTTATTCCGCTAACAGGTGTCCAAATTATTTTATTCAATTCAATTTAACTCAACAGTATTTTATTTGGCCAAATAAACATTACTAATTTAGGTGTAATAATTTAACCGACGTTATTAATTAAAATAACGTAATTTAAATTCAGTCAATTTTCATATGTCATAATTTTTAAACATTCCAAACCTACCAACAACTTATACTACAACATTATACTCGACAATATGAGTCCAACGCAAAAACCTACAAGTCAATTAGACTTAAAACAACAGGATATGCAATTTCTAATTTACAATACTTAACTAATTTATTTAAAACCAAATTTAGTTAGTTTCTTACCACCAACTACAAGCCCAAGGCCCGATGCCTATCCAAAAGCAACCCGCTACCCAAACTTCACGCCTAGAATAGAAAGCTTGCCCTTCAGTGCAGAAGAACACATTTATGAATGCCTAGGGGCAAAACCATTTGCAAACTATAGTACTCTTTCTTTCTTAGCAATTAAGACTCCCTCCTGCTATACGAGACACCCGAGACCTACTCCATTTCATTATCAGTTCCACATCACCACAACACCTAGCAGAAACACGCAACCTCCTCCTTCATGCACCTGCTACGCCCATATATGTCTCCACGGCCATGGACCCTCCACTCATACATACACTAGCTACACTTCCATGCACACATGAATACACCTTTGCAAAATACACTCACACTCTTATATGCAAAGCTAAGCCGATCACCACCATAGCAGGCCTACCTTCCCTCTTTCTTTGCACGAACACACACCTGCCCTCTGCCAAACTCGCCCATCTTTAGTAACCAAAACAACTCTCACCCGAACTCCATCACGGCCAAATCACCTTCGCCTGCAACTATTAGAAACTCACAACCATGCATACATACATACATATATATACATACACACACACACATACATATACATATATACACACTACACCAACAAAATCCCACACACTCAAATGCACACTGCCTAACATATATTTAGTATCATGTTTTTACTTAGGATAAGAAAGGAAAGGGAAAAGAAGGAGGACCAATTGAGAAGGGTAGTGCTCTGTGACATATTTTTGTAGGCAGAAGAAATATAAGTGATACGAGAAAGTCCATATTTTGATTCATGGTTGTGCTTCTGTAACGGTCCTGACTCGGCCTTCGAAAATTGGCACCCGTACTTCACTTGTACTCGAATGCCGCAGATTCAAACGCCGAATCTGGCTCGCCAGAGCTTATTACACGTTAAGTATAACAACACAGCGGAAGAAAGAAATGAATGATATCATATACATCACAAATGATACAATATCCAGAATATGATATACAACAATGATATCTATATGATACAAGAATATTAGAGACAAATAATGATGTTACAGCGGAAACAACAGAAGTGATACTCCAAATGATCTTTAAAAGAGAATGAGTCCAACAAATCCAACATCAAGCTCGAACCATCATCACGATTCACAAAGATAAGCCAAGTCAGTCGTCCGGACGAACTCCAAAAACTGAACTAGCTCCCGATAATCTACTAAACCTGACTATCTGAAAACCCCAACTCTAGACTGCCCGTGTGGAAAATTGTGGGCACCCAGAGTTTAGGAAGGGAACAATAAACTCCGGGTCAGTCATGGGACTGGTATGAGTAACAAAAATAGTTGTTTGTGTAAAAATAGTTTATAATAGAAATTCGACATGCTTTTTGGAAAATGAAACTACCATAAGACCTCCCACCACACACACAATGCAATCGCAGACTTGGAGGAGATTTCTTCTTATGATAGTCAAATATGCTTAATACGAGAAAACTTTTTTGACATTATTACTAGTGCATAGTGTGAAAATCCTTTCGAAAATATAATATTAATCTTAGCCAGCATATGTACCATTATACTATGCCTACTATAGCTGCCACCTGAGGTGACAGGTTATACAAATTGCAATCGTAAAGGGCTCGTATTGTTTCTTTGGATTTCCAACGAATGGCCAGGCTAAGGAACTTCCTACTGCTACATGGGTACGCTTCTGGAGGGACGTCCCGAGAACTTAACCAGCTCTCTGCCAACACAAGGCCGGGTTACCTCTGTAACTAGGTAACTACTACTCGAGTATGCCACCCCCCCGGTCGTTTGCGACCTTTATCCGAGGGCCCTCGATCACAAAGCAACAACCACACAGTAAATGAGATTGATGCAACCACATAGGTAAAGCATCTAGGCTCCATACCATGATACCACCTTTTTCCAGAAGGAAATGACATACCCTAAAGGGTGCGACCCTCATAACCTTGCCGCATCTTTCATGTTTCGACCATTTCCGGTTTGTGAGGCCCTATGAGGTCTCGTCCACAAAGCTACGCTTCTTCACAAAGCCATGCTTTGATCAACAAATGATCAACTAATGATCAGCAACACACAACAACACTTAGCATGCCACACTACCAAATTGGGAGTATATCACTGATAACCTTCAACTACATAACCTCTGAGCTCGTACGTCTCAGAGAAGGGCGTTAAGCTAAGAGAATAAATTCTCTGCCACCAAACAGAAATGTATTTGAAAGAAATCAGCTTTATATCTCAAAGTGTAACAAACATACAACCATACAAGTATGTTCCGGGTTCAAACAGAACCGAAGGCACTTCCAAAGAAGCCCTTGCAATCCGGGTATTCACAATCCCGATCGGACTCCCCATCACATATGGAGGTCTCTATACCGTAGCTACTCAGTGTAGAAACAATCGATAGGTTATCCTATCGTTCTCGCAAACATCCGGTCTTCCACACCGGTCTTCAAATGCTATCCATTTACGTCGTATCACTATTCGGAATGGGTTATATGACACAAAGTCCTCTCCCGGCTAAACCAAATAATGAGCGTAATATTTAAAAACATATGGATATTGGGATTTCAGTTAAGTCACAACTTATTACCCAAAACTTTTCTTCAAATGGTTTAAACAAATTACCATTTTCAATCTTTTACACAAAAAGATTCATCTCACAAAGTTCACCAAGTTTCACAAAGATCTATTCATAGATTTTCAAATCGATTTCCATTTCCATTGGATTAACTCATTAAATCTTTAAATCAAAGATTTAATTCAAAGCTTTCAAAACACGTTTCCAAAGATTTATTCGTAACTTGGAAAACCATTTTCAATTCAAATCTTTTATATATAAAAGATACACCATTTGAAATCCTCTTCAATTTCAAAACAAGGTTCAACCAGTTTCACAAAGATCTATTTATAGATAATTTCAAAACAGTTTTCCTTTCAAATTGGATTAACTCGTCCAATCTTTAAATCAAAGATTTAATTGATAGCTTTCAAAACAATACCATTTCGACCTTTTATACAAAAGGTACACCTTTCCAATTTCAAAACAAAATTCAACAATCTTTCACAAAGATTTATTCATAACTAGGAAAACCATTTTCATTTCAAACTTGAAATTCTTTTGACACAAATTGGAAATTTATTCCTTATATGAAAGCTTCTATTATTTGAAAACAAATAGTTTTCATTTTAGAAAATCTGATTCATTTATACGAGTTAAAGTCCTTGGGTTAAATTCAAATTCCCAAACCAATACTTTTAAAATGGTTTAAAAACCCATATAAAACACATTTATAACTTGTATCACATTTTTAAACCATAATTTCCAACGTAGAATTCAATTTCAAATTTTGATTTCAAATTTAAATCAAATCTTTAAATTTCAAAGTTTTATTAAGTTATTCAAAATAACTTTTATCTTTGAAAACACCTTTCCAAAAGCTTCCCATATTTAACCTGATTCCATTTCCAAACCATTTGAATTCAAATTTAACTTTAAAAATCATTTCAAAAGTCTGTGACTTAATCGATTTCCTCGTGAAATCCATATTTGTGTGTGTATAGTGTGGTCCAGGGGTTTCACACACAATAGTGCAACATTATTCAATCATCACAGATTCAAACACAGAAATATAATTGATAAGCGGTATAAACTATAACGCTTATCGTTCATTCACAGGTTCATAGATAATATACAAATGTATCACAAATAAATGAATAAATTATACACAGCTCAATCCACAGAACAAAATATCACAGATCACATAGGACAATCAATTAAAGGAATCTCATACAATACAATCATTCATAAGTAAGGTCAAGCATTCAATAATCATTTATAAGCAGGATTAATTAATTGTTTAATCCTTATTAATTCAATTTATTTCCAATTAAATTAATTACTTATGAATTAATTATCCAATCCTGATAAATTAATTACAAATCAGTTGATATAAATTAATTTATCAAACACCTTAATTAATTATTCTTAATTAATAAATTATTCTTAATTAATCACATTAATTAAATTAACCTTTAAACCAGTTACATAATTAATTAAACCCTTAATTAATTACAAAAAAATGATTATCCCTAATTATAAATTAATTACATTGAGCAATTATCCTTTAATCATATTTATTAATAAATTAAACCTTTGATTTTTGTCATTAATTATATTAATTAATGATCCTTTAATTGCTTTTCATTAATTAATTATTCTTCTAATCACATTTAATAATTAATTTTTAACTTAATTACATTTACTAATCAACCTTGATTAATCACATTAATAATTTACTTCCCTTAATTACTTATATCAATTAAACTAACTCCTTGATTAATTACATTAATTAATCCTTTAATTACACTGAGTAATCATCACTTAATTACTTCCCTCAAGTAATTATCCTTTAATTACTATCCATTAAGTAATTTCCCTTTTAATTACATCCAGTAATTTCCCTTTAATTGCTTTACTGAGTAATTACACTTCATTAATTACATTAAGTAATTATACCTAACCCAATATCAAGTAATTATCTTTAATTAATTGAACTTAATTAATAATTAATTAAATCATTAATCATTCTGATTACTTAATACTCAATTAATTTAAAAGATATATCGTTAACCATAAATTTATTCAAGAAATTAAGGTTAATTAAAAACTTAACCCAACCCGAGGCCTCCCCGAGTCCACCACTGAGCTAACACGCCCCTTACTTCGAGTCTTCCCCCAAACCAACCCGAGCCACTTTTAAATTTTAAAATTTGTTTAAGTTTAGAAAGAAAACCCGGTGCCACTCAAAATACTACGAGTAAAAACTTGAGCCTGTGACTCATTTTCCCGAAGCAAACTTCGAGTTAACAACCCTCGTTCCCAAACTTAACCCACTGACACCAACTAACCAATGTGCATGTGCACCGCCAATCCAGCCACCTCCGACCTAAGCTCTGTCCATCGACAAGTCCCTTACAACCTCCACACATCACCAAACCACCCAGAATTCCCAAACAACAACGAATTCAAGATCGAGCAACCTGACTCGAAACTGGACCAAAAAAACCATCACGAAAAACGCCTCGCTCTTCCTCCTCCGACCATCAGAGGTCACGTGCTTCTGGTCAAAGCATTGCCTAACTTTCAGGCTTCGATCGCCACCGGAGGGAACAATTCCGGTCAACTGAAAATAACGTAGCACTAGGAATTTCGACCCATACACAAACACAAGCTTAAAACCTAGATCGTCAAAGTCCCGCCACCACGACAATTCATAAATTCGTCAGCCATTTTTGCCGAGATCTCCAGGTCTTCCTCCATCTTCAAGCAAAACCCCGACCACCATAATTATCCTGATCGCCAGAATTTACCACTAAACCCAATCATGTTCATCCCAAAATTCCTCGATCGATACTTTATTAAAAATATTGATTTTGCTTTCAAAAATCATTGTTTTCAAAGACATTTCAGATAGCATACCTGAAACTAGAATTCCTGATGTTTGAATTTTAACATATTCTAAGATTTGTCTGATATTCCCAATTTCCAGTGAAACTTCAATTTATTTTTACTCAAATTTACTTTTAAAACTTGAAACTAGTCAAAACAAGTATATTTCGTTTAGATTCCAAAGTCTAATAAGGATTATAGGGAGAGAAATCAAAATTTGAACAAGTTTGCATTCCTGTAATGCTTAGAACAGGGACAATGTCTATTCTCAAACATGCAAAACTATATCTATACATATATGCACAAAAAAATACACATGCAAGTAATTTTTCCAACCTACTTTAAACATGTTTCAAACAACAGATTTAAGTCCAGATTACTTAAAAGGGTTTACTCACCTGAAATATATTTGAAACAGAGAACAATTCTGTGTTGAAGGCTGCAGTTTGATTTTCCTGCAAATCCTTCCTGTTTTGATCTTGAATGATATTTGGGTTTGTAAGATAATGATGTTTATTTTCAGGCTTGCTAAGTTTTGTTTGAACGAACAAGAACTAATATGGATGTATATATAAAAGATTGTTGTACAGGCTAAAGTATGATGTTGATGCAAGATTTTTATATACTGAAAATATTTTTGTTTAGAGTTTTGGCCAGAGATTTTTTATTCAAATGGTGGCTGATATGATAAAATTTGTGCTTTCATTAATTAGGCTTATCTTGTCTTCATTTCATACTTATCTCTTTTTTTTCGTATGTACATATATGATTCCTTGCCTTGCATAACTCACATACATACATGTTACATATTAGTGTCTTCTTTTGCAAGCTAATACATATATATTTTTGGTTTCTTTGATTTCATACTTATCCATATTTGTTCATATTTAAGTATATATATATTTCTATTTTTAATATGTTGTTTAAATTTAGCTAATGTTTACTTTATATTTTTATAATTTATCTTATATATATCTATTTATAAATTCAAATTATTTTTAAACCATTTACTTAAACTTTAAATTCAAATCCAATGTATATATATAAATTCAAATCCACTCATATATGCACATATACATATATATTCACATATATATACAAGATTTAAGTTCAAATGATTCAACGCATATTTTTTTGAATTTGGAGAAACTCAAATCAATTTACCAATTAATTTCACAATTTTTATTCAAAAAATTAAATTAATTATCAATTTAAACTTAGTAAAAATCCGGGATCGTTACAGCTTCCTTTCTCATGAAGCAAGAAAGAAAGAAAAACACATGAAGAAGTGTGTGTGTGTGTGTGTGAGAATTCGATTTCATTGCTTGCTGTGTTTGGTTATAGAGGAAAGAAAAAAATGTGAAAGAGTGTCCAACTTTTTGCAGTTGCAGTGGAAACAAAATGAATATAATAATGAATTGTGTTCCATCCCTCAATATGAATGTTAATGTGTGTGTGTATATAAGCCACGCATACTTGGAGGCTAAGTAAAACAAAATCTAAGTGCAAGGATAATAGGTATTGTAGAATGTGTATGAAGTGAGGGAGTATGGTGAACGTGTATGGCATGGAAGAAATAAGGAGGCATGCATGCGTAGGCAAAGCAAGGTGATATGTGTACGTGCATTAATATTTATATTTTTGTTTAGAAAATGGGTTCCACTTTTGCTCTTTTGTAAAAAAAACAAAACCAAAATGATGATGTTATAAATAAAATCTACAAAACATTGCATGAAAAATGTGGTAGCAAACAAATGTGCATGCATGTATATATTTTTTCTTTTAGAAAAAGTTAGATTTGGCGGTACCCTGCTACATAAAATTCCGTTCGCATACTAACCACGAACGATAGAAAAAAAATACAATCACACACACTAATGTGACATGATCACAAAACAAAAATAAAATACACTGGTTAACTTATTCTATGAAGTTTCAAAAGTACCAACATTTGACGTAAAATACATCAAATGACAATTTAATTATTTTACAAATTACAAATTATGGAAAAATCCTGTAAATTAAACTAAAAGTATGTCATCAAAAATCAGACAATTATTTAAAACATAGATCTTATTATATTTTAAATTCAAATTTGAAATGTAAACAAATTAAGTATTCAAATTTGAAGACTCAAAAATTATGGATCGTTACACTCTACCCCTTAAAAAGAATTTTGTCCCTGAAATTTCACCCTAAGGATATCCAAGACTATTTATAAGTTCGCATGTTGTTCATAGATCATTCATATATAAAGTCTGACTCGATCACTACTTGAATACATAACTTTACTTCTGAACTAGTATCCCTTACCAGATTTTCTAATGCAGACTCCGATCAGGCTCCTTAAGTGTGGAACCTCTATTCTCTTTACATAGTTATATACTATGATAGAAAACTTTGGTCTCATACCAAAAACCCTCGTCAAGTGCTTTCCCTCAAAAATCGAGTAATGGAACCTTATTCGGAATGGTGTGAAACACCTCAAACCCATGTACTCGATTTTCAGATCAAAATTATATGGAAGAGAAATGATCTACGTCCACCTTACGCACTTATTTAATTGATTTTCACTAATATCAATTTTATTACCACTAAAATTATTTATGAAAACATCCAACTTAGATTCAATCTTGTATAATATTCTATTATATCCTAAGAGTAAATAACCCCGTCTAATTCAACTATTATATTTTGTATTTATTTTCCTAAGAAAACTCAAGATCCAAATATCAGGGTTTTAATTTAAATTTTTTTTGAAATGAACTATATACTTTAACCCTGGTAAATATATATTTATATATAGCCCGAGTAACTCTAAAATGATACTAAGGAACTGGGTACTATCAAACAGTATTATATATTCCATTACCAAGAAGGGTAATACTCAAGAGAAGCGTTTACCATTCGAACACATCTCTTTCCCATTTTAGTTATTTTCGAGCCACTCAAACTAGTTAACTTAAAAATCCTACTTTTATTTCAAAATCCCATTTTTGAAACAATACTTTACATTTTTCACAACAAAATATTCATCACCAACTTGCTTTGGGTTCGCTCGGGTTTGAACTTGTATCGATTGTACAATGATAAGAGAATAATTTACTAACTACCCCATAACGTTCGCCTAGACAAACATCCGATCGTCGCTTAGAAGATTATTCAGATCATCACAAAACAAATCGAGACTCATTTCCCTGAACCAATCCAAAGAAAATACTACTCACTTAACATATTCATTCCTAAAAAATAAATTTATACTTGGACCAAAATATTTTCAAATAATGCTATAATTATTTTCCAAAACCTTGAAAACCATTTTTCAAAAGCACCGGGATTTATGTTCTCAAGTTTCAACTTAAATTCTTTTTAATCAAAAACACATTCTATAAATCCATTTTATAATATCCACTTCTTTTGTTCAATTATTCCTCTAATATTTATTCTAAAATATTCCAACTTTCTATGATAAACATATTTTATTAAATCAAATTTTAATCCAACATTAATATCGAACGCCTTATAGTAAAATTATGAAACTGAATTTACAAGGGGTTTATTTTAATGTTACCGAAATTCCTATCTATCCAACCCAGGTTTCAAAAGGAAGATTCTAGATAGACTGACGGATAATAGTCAATGCTCAGAAATGGGAGAGCATGACCAATCAAATTCTAGATGAGAATGATGGAATATTATCATTTCTAACAACCAAGCACAATCAAGAATAACTATATTAAATTTTTGAAAAATTATTCTTTTATATATAAAAATATATTCCGAGGTAACATTATTTCATTAACTAATTTTAAAATCAATATTGTGTTAGTTTGGCCTTATTCAAGTGCTTAGAAAATTCCTATCGATAACGTTGGCCGAACGCATCAACTAGAATTCTTAAGCTACTCAAAAGGTCAATCAACACAATATAAAACATTTTTATACACTAACAAATACGCGCTCATATGTATAATACACTCAAACTCATATAAGGCATTTCTTTATCTTATCTTTTAATGAGTTTATCCCCACCAAGCCAAGGTTCTTGCTTAACCTTGCGCTCTGCTACCACGTTGTAATGACACGCCTTTCCAAACCCTAGAAGTCGACACTAATACGTCTACGGTATTCATGTGCCAAACAACCAAGTGTCGGAAAAATAGATTGTTAGAGGAAAGAAAGAAGATAGAAGATAAGAAGAAACTAAACAATCACATAATCTCATAATGCATTAGAATAACATATATTAATCAACCTAATTCTTTAAAAATCATTTTCAAAATGATAAATCAGAGACATAATAATACAAATTCTATCCTAGGATAGTTATAACAGTCTTTACCTACCTAACTGATATAGAATACATATAATACAGTGGAAATAAGGTAAACAACCAATTATCGATAAAGCCTCCTGCTCCAAGCTCCTCCAAAATGCATCCATGCAAAACCTGAACTACTAGGCTACTCATAAAAATTTGAGCACCCAAGAGTTTTCAGGAAAAGAAAATAAAACTCTGGGTCAGACATGGGTCTAGTGTGAGAAACTCAAACAACTACATTTTTACCTTAAAAACTCTTTCAAAAATCAAGGGTATCTCGTAAGACCACGTTGCACATTAACACGGACGGATTTTTACCTTACGATAACCAAAACATTTTCCATATAAAATCCAGTGATATTATAATAATGTCTAAAGGTCCAAGTAAATATATAAAATAGCTGAAATGCTTGCATGTCACCTTCCAACATAGTTGGGCACATCTAAATCTGTAAACGCTCGTATTGGAGAATAGATTCCAAACTATGGCAAGGTAAGGGACTACCTTACGATTGTAAACCCCTAGAAAATGCACCAGAGTTTGACAAGAACTTCTTATACCCTGCTAACATAGAGCTGGCCGCCCCTTTAACATGGTATATTGGATCACCTCAACCCTTTTTGACACTGAGGCCTTATACAAACATGGTGCTTGCATGCAAACCAACTCAAAAAGTAACAATCTAGAATTGGATGATAGCTCCTAATGGTAGCTAACCATATGGCTCTACTGCATACCATGTTTTTTCCATTTCCCGGTTTGTGAGGCTCGTGAGGTCACGTCTTTACCTTTACATATAGCACTTCCCACTTGGAATGCTATGCCTTCCACATGTTGACACAACGTCAGCATTCATCCATACAAGTCGTTCAGGAGATGAATAACACGAAATCGCTACTTCCACTACATCCATTTTGGAATCACCCTTAGGATTAGTAGCAAGTAGCCCTCGCACTTTAAAAGCTCCATCTTTGATTCCATACTATTTAAGGTGCCTTTAGTTCGAAATTCTTGAGTTGGATCGAAGTGGCTTTTGAATAATATATCCGATCCCGGTCTCTTTGAAACAACTTTCGATAGTTTCCGGTAAACTCAACCCCGGTTCTTTAGGAAATATGTAGACAAAAGGTAAGAGCGAAGTTCACCTCCTAACTATTTGTGGATGGATTTCCTTATCATTTATCCTAGAGAACAAAACGAGTTTATACGTACAGTATAGCACCACCGACGGTAATTATACCATATAGTTCCCGTGATTTTCCTAGATATTTCCAAAGTTACTTTTTGGTCCAAAATTGATAGTCGGTTATTATATGTCAAATCATAATCATTCAAATATAGATTTCATTTCCAATGGAAATCACTATGCCTCTCAAATTAATCTTTCAATTATCAAAATCACATTGTACATACTTGGAAATAATTTCCATATACATATTTCAATAGAATACGTACATTCACAGAACATATATTTTAGATACTTGGAAAATATAACCATTTACTTATCTCAACAGTAAAAGTTTATTCAAAAACCATTTCACTTTCAAAAATTGGGAAACTTTTCCATATACTTAAACAATAGTATAAGTATATTTACAAAACATTCAGAAAGATTTGCATAATATTAAAATGATCAAAACCCCATATGTCATTAAATGGAGATATTAATAACTCAAAACACCAATTCTTTCCATGAATCTCTTTTTTTCATAAATGCCTCCTTTATAAATTCCCAAAACCCTTTTATAAAACTTCTTTATAAATCTCCGAATTTTATTTACAAAATGCTCTTTTACAAATCTCAAAACTCATTTATAAACCTTTTTTATAAAATCTTCAAACCCGACATCTTTCAATTTCAAACCTTTTTCAAACTTATAAACTCCTTTAACAAACCTTTTGAATAAACAATTTACTATATAATTATAATAAATAAAATATCATAGAAATATCTTTAACATTGTTAATAATATAAAAATAAATTTTAAAATGTCATTTATAGTATAATAATAAAACTTTTAAACTTTTCAATAATATAATGATAATTAACCATTAAACAATATAAATGGAGTAATTATTTAATTTTAAAGAATGTTAATATGATAATTAATAAACCTTTAAATATAATAAAATAACTTATATCAAATAATAAAATAACTTTAATTAATTAAATTATAATTTAAAACATTTTCAATAAATAATTAAATAACTTTAAAACATTAATTATACATTCTTAAAATAACTTTTAAGAATCATATTAATAAGATGATCAATTTTAAATCATTATTAAAACAATTATTATTTATCTTTAAAACACTATTAATAAATAATAACTACCTTTTAAATCTTATTAATATATAATAATTATTCTTAAAATAACTTTAATTGAATAATTAACTTTCAAATTTAGAAAGAGACTTAGCAATCACTATGGTATTGAAACAAGTTACCATTTCATTCAATATAACTTTCCAAGTTTGAACACTTGGTATCTATCCAAGCAAACATATGTGTAAAATAAATTCATATTTAATAATAAATTGTTAACACAATAATTATCCAAAATTAATCAAATGGCATGAACATAAGTGTCCACACTAATGTAATAGCAGAACTGTGATTTATTCTACTAAATAGATGTCTAAATGTGAAAGAGTGTCCAACTTTTTGCACTTGTAGAGGAAACAAAATGAATATAAAAATGAATTGTGTTCTATCCCCCTATATGAATGTCAATGCGTGTGTATATATGTATGTTAGTCCCTGAGGAGTTGGTTCTGATGACAACAACCTTACTTAGAATTAGATTATAAAATATATAATACTAACATTATTGTGTAGATATATATAGATATGTTTGCAGGTACTAAAGAATGAAGAACTGTACAGTATAAAGATTCCAGATTAAAGATTAAAGATATCAAGATTCAAGACTCATGAGTATCAAGAATTTCAAGAGTTCAAGTTTCCAAGATAAGTTATACAGTTAGGAATATTGTTAAAACTCATAGAAAGGCACTGACATCTTAAAATCTATTTTATTCGTGGAATGGAATCCACTTCGTGCTCGTTAAAGGGATGGAACCCTAAGTAGGATGGAACCTACGAAAAATCTAGTGGAACATCTTTTTGTATCCACTTACTTTTATTTCAAAATGATTTTCAAAATATATATAGCTTGTTTTTCAAAATGATTTTAAATATTCCTGTTTAAAAACCAAAATCATTTGTCGTGGTTTTTCAATATATTTTAGCCTCAAAAATATCCTTAGTTTTAAATATCCTTAATTTTAAATATCTTTGATTTTAAATTATTATCCTAAGTTTTTAAACTATAATTCTGATATTAATATATTTAGCTGTTTTATATATTTATACTTAAGATTTAAATAAAAGTATAGAAAATTATTATATATATTTTAATATTGTTCTCTATAGCTATTTATGTATTATAACAATATATAAGTATATTTTAAAGTTTAAATATAAGTATAATATAATATAGAAATTATTTTCAAAGAAAAACAAATCACCAAAAATTACAAGGGCATGTCGACATGGTCACATGTACCCATGTCGACATGGTGACAATTAAATTGTTTTTTAAAAGAAGTGTCTATTCGCCACATCCCTTCACTAATGGACATGGCTATTGATCTACTATAAATAAAGGGTGTTTTCAACGAATTTTAATCACTTTTTTTCTCTGATTTAACTTCTCTTCTTCTTCTCCACTTTCTTATTTACAAATTACACCATTACTCTACCGAAATCAATATCGAATCTAACTAGATAATTTCTGGTTTTGATTCTCTCCACTATCTCTACAAGATCCAAGTGCTAATCTGAGTTATAGACTTTTTGTAATCAATTGAGCGAGAGAAGGTGTGATTGTAGGCTTGTAGCCCTGGAAATCAATTGGGTGAACTTGTTGCCCCGGAAATCAAGTATCTCTACCCAGAGGATTGTGATTCTGGAGGGTGTACCTCGTAGCCTTGAAACCGAGGGTTGTAATTGTTGAATTGCTTTTGAAAAGAAATCCGTACTTAGTTGTGCGGGAATGGATGTAGGGTAACTCTGAACCAGTATAAAATCCGGTGTGTTCTTTCCTTTACTGCTTTTACTTTATATTTGCATCTGTGTTTGATTCTGTGTTCATATATGTGTCTGATTAGTGTATACATTGTTAACAAATTAAGATAAACTCAAAAAGATTAACAAATTTTTTAAAACACTATTCACCCCCCTCTAGTGTTAATTCTAGCCTTAAGATCCGTAATCTGTATTCCTCACAATGTAGGCCACACTTACTTGTAGGCTAAGTAAAACAAAATCTAAGTGCAAGGACAATAGGTAATGGAGAATGTGCATGAAGTGAGGCGGTATGGTGTACGTGTATGGCATGGAAGAAATAAGGAGGCATGCATGTGCAGGTAAAGTAAGGTGATATGTGTACGTGCATTAATATTCATATTTTTGTTTAGAAATGGGTTCCAGTTTTGCTATTTTGTAAAAAAAAATGATGATGTTACAAATAAAATCTATAAAACTTTGCATGAAAAGGTGGCAGCAAACAAATGTGCGTGCACATATATATATATTTTCCTTTAGAAAAAGTTAGTTAGTGCGGTACACCGTTGCATAAAATTCCATTCGCATACTAGCCACGAACGACATAAACAAAAATACGATCGCACACACCAATGTGACATGATCACAAAACAAAAATAAAATACATTAGTTAACTTATTTTATGGAGTTTCAGAAGTACCTACGTTTGACGTAAAGTACAACAAATGACAATTTAATTATTTTCCAAATTAAAAATTATGGGAAAATCCTATAAATTAAATTAAAAATACGTCATCAAAAATTAAACAATTATTTGGAACATAGATTTTATTATATTTTGAATTCAAATTCGAATATGTAAATAAATTAAATATTCAAATTTGAAGACTCCAAAATATGGGTCGTTTCATTAATTAAAATAAATAAAATCTTTAGCATCATAAAGATAATTTAAAACATTTTTAAATAACATAATAATAAACTTTAAAACATTTTAAATAATATAATAATGCACTTTTTAAAATCTTTTAAATATTATTTTAATTAACTTTAAAACATTTTAATAAATATAATAAAATAAATTTAACAATTTTCAAAAAAATAATTAATTAACTTAAACTGCATTTCTAATACAATAATTCACTAGTTTTAAACACAGGAAATTATTGTCAAGGATAATATTTCTCATCATTTTAACCTCAAGGACAAAACTTCAGTATTTTAGCCTAAAAGACTACTTTCTTTAGGTATCAGTTTTTACAGTTTTTAGGTATCAGATTGTAGTTATCGGTAGCAGTTTTTAGATATCAGTTTTTAGTTAGGTAGCAGTTTTGGAAGAATGTTTGTCCTTATGAATAATTTTGAAAGAATGTTTGTCCTTATGAATAATTTTTAGGATAATGTTTGTCCTTGTGGTTAAAATATTAAGGTCGTGTCCTTGAGGCTAAAAATATACAAATTTTTGTCCTTTAAATTAATTCCTTCTTTTAAATATTCAATAAAAAAATAATTTATTATCTTTAACAACCTTGATAAGTAATTAATCATCTTTGAACAACATTAAAAAAAATTAATTTTAAAACATTATAAATATAATAACTAACTTTATTAAGAAATTATTTTACAAAACAATTTGCAAAATAGAATTTAAACAAGCGCTTTGTTAAAATAATAATTTAATAAGACATTTCATTTCAAATTATAAAATATGAAGTTGATTTAAATCCATAACTTTTCAAATCTAGAAAGAGGCTCATCGTCTCCAATGGTATTTAAACAAGCTATCATTAAATCCAGTTTAACTTCTCCCATAAAATTACAGGTATTTACATAAGCAGGCATATATGTAAACCAAATTGATAATTAACAATCAATTGTTAACACATCACATATTCAGTATTAATCAACTGGCACTTAAATGAATGTCCAAATTAATA
Source organism: Allium fistulosum (assembly GCA_030737815.1). Lineage (NCBI taxonomy): Eukaryota > Viridiplantae > Streptophyta > Magnoliopsida > Asparagales > Amaryllidaceae > Allium > Allium fistulosum. Next base: position 1,417,210,856 of record CM060901.1, on the reverse strand, counting down.
TAATAGTAAACCGGGAATTTATACTGCTAAGTGAATGTCATTCAAATAAAACTCTTCCATTTATTTTTAGACGGTGTTTATTTAGCCAAATAGATAACACCAAAGAACTATGCTTAAATTAACTACTTTATTATTTAAAACAACGTAATTATATTAAATCGGTATTATTTTATAACTTTATACATTATTCATTTTCAAAAATGATAATTTACCCAAACCAAACAACTAGTAAATAAAAACATCCAAGTAGGCAATAAATAATTTTTATCTACTATATATCTTACTGATAAACCAAAAAGGTGAGTTTAGCTCACCGAAATTTCAATGATCATCGAAGCATTCTGATTCCATTTGAAAATCGAATAGTGTTCCACTACAATAAAAAGACCATATTATAACTGTATTTTTACAACCGTCAGAAAATGGCAGTTGTAATAAACGTTTTTTACAACTCTTTTTTACAGAAAGTTGTAATAAACTTATTTCAATAACTCTTTTATTTTGCCAGTTGTAATAGATGTCTATTATAACCTTTTTTTTCTGGTAGTTGTAATAGATGTCTATTACAACCTTTTTTCTAGTAGTTGTAATAGATGCTTATTTTTAACATCTCTTTTTTTCAAAGTTGTATAGATGCCTATTGCGACCTTTCTTTTCTACTAGTTGTAATGGTTGCTTATTTTTAACTACTCTTTCATTTTGTCAGTTGTAATAGATGCTCATTACAACCTTTCTTTTCTACCAGTTGTAATATATGCTTATTTTTAACAACTCTTTTTTGCTAGTTGTAATAGATATCTATTATAACCTTTTTCGTTTGCCAGTTGTAATAGATGTCAATTTTTAACAACTCTTCTTTTTGGTAGTTGTAATAGATGCCTATTACAACATTCTTCGTTTGTCCGTAGTAATAATACATTACAACAACAACAACTAAGCCATTATTCCCAAACAAGTTGGGGATAATACATTAATAATTATAATTAAATAATAATATTTGATTACTAAAATTTAAATAATTAATAAAAATTATTGAAAATTAATAGTTACTATTAAATAAATAATTAATAATTAATTTGAAAATAGGAAATAACTAATATTAATAATTAATATTCAATAATTAATATATCAGTTATTACATAATAAATTATTATTATTATTAAATAATTAATAATTAATAAATAAGAATTAATTTTTGGTAATGAAGAATTAACATTAATAATTAATAAGTAAGAAGTAATAATTAAGAAGTATAAGAAAAAAAATTTAATATTAGGTAGTTGACTTTTGATAATTCAAAAAAAAATAACAAATAATAATATTTTAATAATTAATAAATAATAAAAATAACTAAATACTAATATATAAAAATTAATAATTATTATTAAATAATAATAATTAATATGAAATATGAAATAATTCCTATTAATGATTGTAATTAATAATTAATAATTAATAAATAAATAAATAAATAAATAAAGAAATAATTAATAAATTAATAATCGATAAATAAATAAAAAATATTTAATTAATAAATAATTTATAAATAATAATTACTATTAAATAATAGTAACTAATATTAATATATAATAATTTTTTTATAATAAATAATAATTAAAATTTAAAATCAATATTAAATAATAATAATAATTAATAATCAATAAAAAAATTAATATTAAATACATAACACTTAAATAATAATAATTAATAACTATTATTTAATAATAAAAATTAATAATCGATATAAAATATAAAATAAATCCTATTAATAATTAGTAATTATTAATTAATAAATTATAAATTCGCTATAACTAAAAGACCCTATTACAACTATTAAATATTCAATAATTAGTAACTACTATTAAATATTTAAGAATTAATAATTGGTAATATACACATAATAATTAAATTTCAATAATTCGTATTCAATTATAATTAAGAAGTAATAATTAATAATTAATAATAAAGAAGTAATAATTAATTTTAATTAACTCATAATTAATTTTTAATAATTCAAAAGTACTATTTAATATTTTTTAAAAATTCAGGTTATTCGTTTTATAGTTAGTATAAATTTTCACTTGTTCATTCTAATTTTTAATACTTGTCTTTAAAAAAAATTAATGAACATTTAGCAAAGACGCAAAAAATTTTAGTGGCAATCCATGAAAAATTGGTGGGAATTACTGGAAATTTAGGCGGGAAGTGTCGAAAAATTGGTTCCAAAGTTGCTAAAGTAAGACTTGATATAGTCTCCCTCTCCCCAACTCAAATATCTCGCTGTAAATCCCAAACAAAAAAAAATTAGGCAACATTCTCTGCAAGTAAAATCGGGAACTCCAAATAAACTATGAGGCGACAAATCAGATGCAACAACTCCAGACACTAGTTGGCCATGGGTAGTGTCGATGACTTTAGAATGGCGGCAAACTATTTGGCTAAAAGATCGTCATCTTTGCATGCATAAAAGAACGACGCCTACTTCAGCCACCAAAAAATTCGATGCTACAACCACTTTTACTCGCAAATCATGCATGTGCCTAAACGTCACCAAAGCCTAAAAGTAATCGCAGCCTTGAAAACTAAACGATCGCCATCAAGTATGAGAGGGGTTGCTTGGAGATGTTAGGTGTGCTCGGGTGGTGGAGATGTGGATGTGGGTTTGGGTTGTTTTGGTTAAACTGGGGCAGCGATGGACGCCGGGTTTGGGTTTGTTGAGGGAGCAGTGGTGTTTGAGAAAGGAGATGATTACGGACTGGTTCTTGTTGGAAAAAGGCACTAATGGAGGCCATATCTGTGGTGCTCACTCACTTCGATGACTAGTTGTTATATGTTGGAGTTGTCAAACACCGGTGGTGTTTACAGCCTATCAATTTGCTGGTGGGCATTTGCAGTATTTCAATGGGTAAACATATACATTTTGATTATTATTATACATCCTTTAAATATCATTTATTATATAAACATTTTACTTATTATGATATAAATACACGACCTCTAGGCTAGATTTTAAATAGTATTATAGAGGTTAGTTTGGTATCCTAAATTATGAAGACTAAGACCAAACTCGGTTTTTGATAACTAATGTCGCATAGAAAATATATTGAATGCATGCTATTCTTTTATTTAGACCACAGTCTGACTTTCTTGAGAAGGAACCGTAATTTTTTTTAAATGGTACTTAGATACAACATGTCACTGGAAAAATAAACCACAAATCATGTGTCAATAAATGTTCGAATCACGCTATGCAAATTTCGAACTTGTGACCTCTCGCACCAAAGTCGAATCACTTAACCACTGGGACAATGTTGCTTGTCAAGGAACTGTAAATTACTAGAAGCATTTGTTAGTATACAGATGGTTTGTAGACTGATGTTATCTTGAAAATGGTTTATTATGATGAACATTGGTATACCTATAATGCGAGTGTAATGGAGATTCTTGCATCACTTATAACGCGTGCATTAAGATTTACTTTTTGTTAATAGTATTTTTATATTTCAAAACATTGTTTTTAATGAACATTAACAGTTTTGTTAACAGTGACATTTTTATAAGAGCAATAATTGCCGTGGTCGCTTGTTTATACCATTTTATATAGAGCTGAAAAGCTTGGTTTTCCTGCAAATAGGATAACCAATTTTTTGAGCCTGCATATTGATACGTTTATGCTTAATGATGTGCATCTTTGTGAAGGAAAACAAACATATATTGATGCACGAGTATGTTTATAGGTGCCAAAATAGTTTAGGATCAACTTAGGTGACCCCATGCATGAACTTCTCTGTTAGTTTGCAAACACATGAAGTATACCAATTTGTTAGGAGCACTACTGCCTCATTGAAGTTTAGGTTGTAATTGGTTAATTTATCCAAGCTATGCGCAGTTTGTAATGCAATTTCATTTTTCCAACGACATTAGCATTATGATCCAATAGAAGCAATGAAATTGCATTTGCTATATAGTACAAGTTTTCGTTTTTTTAATATCCAAGTTGAAATGCATGGTGTCATTTTTCGTGTGATTTACTAATACAAAGTGTAAATGCATGGTGTCATTTTTCATATATGCTCAGAGAACTGATATGCTTAGGAACTGAAATGACAACATGAGCAAGATGACAGAAGATGCCAACTGGCCTTTGATTTGACTATCAGCGATGTTTACACAATAGTTTTGTATTGACTTCATTTTGATCATTGCAGTTGTTGGTTGGAGGTTGAGAGGATGTGACATTTGAAATGACACGGACGACATTGAAGAACTGCTCTTTCTTTTTACTACAAGGTCTAGTCTTCCTTGCAGTCGCGTCAAATTGCCATTTTTCTGAAGGTGTTTCAATCCTTAGCGAGTTTTGAGTTTCAGATTGTTCACACATTAATATATCAGAGTTGTTTGTTTGATCAAGTAGCTGCTTGCTATGCATTTGAACTAAACTAGACTGTTTATGAACCTAGACTGTCATTGAATCATTATTTATTTTTGAATTACATTAAGATGTACCAGAATCTGTAATAATGTTATCATTATTTATTTTTGAATCAAAGAAGACTTAGAAAACAAATTTCAAGTTTGGAAATTTTGGGTCGTATAGCGGTAGTTGCTATAAGTGTAGTTTGTGAAAACAAACTCTTTTCATAATCTGAAAATGTTTTCACTTAGAAATCTTTTTGGAAAATCTTTTAAAACTTGTATTAAGTAATTAAAAAGGTAATCGTTATTTAATTAATTATTTATTTAATAAATGATTAATTAATTAATTAATACTTAATCATTAGTTAATAAAAGTAATTAATACTTAAGTGTTAATCAGTTAAGTTAATTTTAATTACTTAATTAATTAAATTTAATTATATATAATTAAGGGTTAATTATTTATTCAAGATTAATTATTAATTAATTATTTGTAAAAAGGGGTTTAATTAATTATTAATTAATTTCCGATTAATTAAACTTAGTTAAGATTTTAATTAAGACTTAATTAAGATTTAATTATTATTTAAAAAGGGTTTAATTTATTATTTAATTAATAAATAAGGGTTTTGAATCACTTTGTTTCTAAAATATCAGTTTTGTTTAAAACTGTTTTTCTTTTTCAAAAATGTTTTAAATCAAAGGATTTCTTTATCTATTACCCTTAAGTAACCTCAAACAAATATGAAATCAAAGTTAATGTGGTGACACATTTATAGGAGGTAAGTCATCCCATAGTTAGCACTAAAAGCCATTGAGTAGACTGATTCTCTATCTGTGAGCTCTAGAATTTATTCTAGACGAGGGACAGAGTAAGTTTTAATATCGGAAACGTGGTAGATATGGGATGGTTAATTCCTATCACTGTGTCATGTTTAAATTAAGAATATGGTTATCCATATGTGAACTCTGTATAATTACCCTAAGTAGTGGATTGTTCGATATTTATAACTTGATCTATTTTAACTCAGGAAGTATGTTGTGTATATTAGAGTTCCCCGATGAGGACTCAAATACTAGTTATGTACTTCCAAAAGAACCAGAATTGAGTTAGCCGGGAATTATCGTTTAGTTTGGAGATACTGGTTTCGAGTAACTATAATTTATCTGAACCAATCCAAACTAATAACGTTCGCGATGGATCGTTATGAAGTATGCTATGGAGATGCGCTATTCTTCCTTAGGGTGATTCTAAAATGGAAGATAGTAAATGTTAAATTTTTGTTCGATCCCGGAACAACTAGTATGGATGAATGCTGGCATTGCATTGGTTGCTTGGAGGGCAGTGTTATCATTCCAAGATGGTCTACTAGAAGAAAAGGTAAATGTAACCTCAAGTCTCACTCCCGGGAATGGCTAAAATCAGGGGATATGCTTCAAGGCTATGTGGTTCGCAACCACTAGGGTATGGTCATCACCCAATCTAGATCAATATTATAGATTATGTATGCTCGAGGCCCATTTAGGTTATTGGTCCCAACCAGGATGATGATATATTCAGTGCTATCCAATAAGGGTAGGACCGGTCTTGACTTACAGGGAGTCCATATGAGGCTCACAATGTATTTCATCTAGAGATGTACTATGATATGTGATACCCCAATGCTTTATCATTGATGGGATCCATTTTCCAATACGTGCCTTTATGGATTTAGTTGTGTACCTATTATGCTGGAATTTAATTAATGTAACGATTTCGGCTATGATTTCATATCTATTTTAACTCTAGACATTATGATAATATCAAAGGATTTTATATAGAAATGTTTTGGTTATTGTAAGGTAAAACCCGCCCGTGTTTATCTACGGTGTGGTCTTATGGGATACCTTATTTTCAAAGGATTTAATAAAATTAAAACATATGTTTTACTCATACCAGACCCATGTCCGATTCGGAGTTTTATTTTTTCCCTTAACTCTTGGGTACTCAAATTTTAATGAGTAGCCAAGTAGTCAGGTTTCTTTGGAGCATTTTGGGAAGCGGCATGGAGTGGGAGCTTTCATCATTACCTATTAATTATGTTTATTTCCACCATGACTGTATATTATGTATTAGTAGTTGGGTAGGTTCATATAGCCATCTCTGTTAGGAATAGTGCTTGTTGTAACTTTGATATAACATTTTGGAATAATCATATGTACTATTTTGTGATGATGTATATGTAACTCTAACGTTTTATGAGAAAAATCTGTATTTGTTTTCCTTGTCTTTTATTTTCTTTACCACAACGACTCATCTTTCGGAGTAAGAAAGACGCATCGTTACAATTTTATTGGGTATTGTTATCGAGAAAACAACATAAAATTATTATAAAATACGTAAAAATTGATTTTATTGGAATACGGCCATTCTAATCCAAAAAATTGATAACTTTATTATATCTATTAAATTTTAATAGAAATTAGACAAAAATTTAATCGATAGGTTTTCTATAATTCAGTTTATTGCATTAAAGTCATCAAGAAAAATTTTCCTCAAAGTAAATCATTCATAGTAAAATAGAAATTTTCTTCTGAATAATTACAAGGAAAAGAATTCAATTTAAAATATTATTTCCTTTTTTGGAAAAAAATCATTTGTTTAAGTTATAATAAGTTGATTTTATCATTATTTAAATAAATACCAATAAGAATGAGATAGTTGGTTTGAGATATACATATAGGTAATTATGTAAACAATTTTAAAGAGATTTAAAATGACATATTAATAAAATTTTATCATCCTTGCATTTCATGTTACTGTTCCTCAAACTTTGAGTCGAGTGATGTACATTATTTTACTTCATATATGTAACACCCCATCTCTATACTCATATTATCCAAGAGTATTACATAGATATACTGTCAGATATACGTAGAATGAGACTATATAGGTTACACGTGTATATTCTCTTGTGCTAACACTGGTACGTATTAAAACATTAAACAAGTAACTCACATATACGCACACAGTATTGGCATAGTGCAATAAACATGTGTGTCTCTGGGATAGAACAATACATTATACAGTTTATAAATAAAGAACATTGAGTCGGAATCGCTTGGACAATCTAAAATACATAAAACACAACGTGTAACAGCCCTAGATTTTTGTATATATTTTATTTGACTTTATTATATTTTGAAAACTATTTTAAACTTGTTTTATTTCAAACATTTCATTTTTAAATATAAATGTTGATTATTATGTAACTTTTAATTTCAAACTGGTATAAATTGAACATTTCCTGAAAAAGGGATTTCTGGTCAAACTGGTCAAACTTTGACTTTTAAAACTTCAAATTTAAATTGTTTAAAATCTTAAATTTTATCTTTTATTATGAAAATAGACTTAATAACATGAATACTGCTTTTTGTTTCGTTGAAAACGGAATTAAATTGTAAAAGTTATGTACATTTCAATTTTGAGTATAATTTGTTTTATTTTGCAATTTTGCCTATTTTAAATTTTATAAATCATATTTTCTTTGTCATATTTTATTTTAAAATGTGTTAATATGTTATTTTATGTATATTTTTGTCTTTTAATATTTTTGAAGTGATAATAAAACTTTTCCAAAATTTATTGCATTTATTAAAGACTAGTTTCTATTTTTCTACTATATTCTTCATTTAAATTTTATTTAATTAAAATTTATTTATTTATTTTTGTGAATGCATTTTTATTTTATGTTCTTATCTTTATTTATAAATATTTTTCCAAGTCCATACAATTTTCCCTAAGTTTATTTCATTTATTTTCAAATTTTCTAGACTAGTTTTCATTTTGTACTATTTTCTTATTTTAATCATATATAATTAATATTTATTTATTTATATTTTGTATATTTGTTACATTTTCGAATTGAAACTGAATTTTTAATTATTTTCAGTTATTTAAACTTATTAAAAAGAAATAAAAGTGATTTGAAAGGTTTGTGGCTTTTTATTTCCTAAGGCCTTTTGAATTCCCACCTTTTCACATTTCAACATTACTTTTCATTCAATTGGCCTTAACTCCTCATTCTTTCAGCTGCATATCTCATTTTTCAATTCATGTGAAAACATCACTTTCTCATTCCTCATTCACATATGTTTTCAGATCTGAAGAAAAAGAATTGTAATGTCTTCCTCTTTTCTATTCTTTTTCACCTTCTTTTATTGATTTTCCTTTGTAAATTGCCTTGAAATCTTCATGCTTTGCTTGGCCCATAGCCTCACCATCACCACCATCGACCACCATCCCTTCCTCCCCACTAAATCCACGTCCAAACCATCATTCTCCACTGACATGAAAGTGCCATGGCCTCCCATTGAGCAAAACTCCACAAAAACATTGAAAACTCTACAATTATCGCCTACCCGAGCCATGTATGCAACCTTCCCTTCATTTTACACCACCACCACCACCATAGGCTGCCACCACCACCTTTTCCAGACCTCCCCACACCACTCCAACCTCTGTCCAGACCTGAGCTTGACTGGCCAAGCATATAACCCCATGACCGAGCCCTTTTGGTTGCCAAAAACCATGTTTTAGCCTAAACCCCTTCACATCCCTGTGTTGTAACTTCCTCCATCATGTTCTACCTTGTAGCCTTACCTTTTCCAGACCCATACCTGATCCAAACCAAGTACAAACCTGACCTAATTGATCCCCTAGGCCATGCAAACAAGTAGAGAAAGCAAGGTAAAAAGTTTCGTATTCAAACTGCTTTTTGTTTCAAAGTTATTCAAATTCAATCGTATTGATTTTTAACTATTATTTTGGTTTTGTTTTTGGGTTGTAACACAAGATCTATAACTTGGATCTCGCTCTCCACTCTCAAGTCATTCCCGTGTTGTCGTGCCTTCGTAGTGTCAGTATTGTGTGCTTTTGTGGCTATCTCCAGCTTTTAACAAGTGAGTTATTCTCACCAGACAGTGTATACCTATATAACTAGTAAATTGACCACTTTTGAATCTGTAAAATGCATCACCATATTATATCTGCTATGTTATGATTATATGATGTTCACCCATGCTTAAACACCTGTTATATCATATGTTACTGTTATATTATGTTGTTCTGTTATTTTTATCAGTTTATCACACTGCAAGTTCCCTTTAGATTAGAATCACTATGGGTTGAAATGATACATACCCGAACGGACTTTAGAATAAGAGAAAATCGTTATGGGCTGAAATGATAGGCCTGAATGATTTTCAATTATTTTCATTTGCTTGGGATTGCGGGTTTGAAATGATCAAACCCGGGTATCTTTGTAAATTACGGATTGAAATGATAAATTACCCGTATCACTTTACCTAGGCTAGAAAATGAAATACAGACCCGTTGTTAAAATATGTTTTATAAATTTTTTTTAATTATTTTAGAAATGTAAATATTATAATATTTTGACTTAAACTAAATAAAAATGATTTTTTTAAAGCATTATTGATTTTCTGAAAATTTATAAGTGAAATAAATTAATGGTAAAATTAGAAAATTTGAAATGTAAGTTATTTTGGGAAATTTTAATTTGGTGATAATTGGAATTTAAATTAAATATGAAATGTGATACATTCATGATAATTTGGATTAAAGTGAATTTAAATGATTTTATTTTATATTAATGATTTTGAATAAAGTTAAAATGTGAAATGAATGAATATTTAAGTTGAAATTTTGAAATATAACTAAAATTGGAAATTTGTGAATTTGGCTTAAAAATGAATTTTAAGTTAAGTAAATAAAAATGGAATTAAGTTATATTTAAAAATTTAAACTTAAGTGCTAAGTTAATTTAATTTAATGAATTTATAATCTAATATTGGAATTTAATAAGTGAATTATTATTAAATTTTGATTTTTGAATGGAGGTTTAACTTTATAAAATCATGAATATAAGGGTATTTGAATGATTGTTTTAAAAGTGAAATTATATGATTTTATAAGTTAAAAATGATTTATATAAAAATATAATTGTTGTGAAGTTATACTAAATATTTGAAGTTAATTAACTGCATTTCTGAAATGTTATTAATTCTAATGTAAATGATAATACAACATTTGTAAATGTTGTAGTTGATAATAATGAACCAAATGGCTGAATTTAATTAAAGGCTATTATGGCATTTTTGTAAATGTTATAATGGTTGAATTTAACTAAGTTTATTTGAAACTAATGTAACCCTATTACAGCATTTTAAATGCTGTCTTTTGTTAAATTGAACTGTTTTAAATGTGACTTTCCATAGCATTTTCTAAATGTTGCGAAAGTTGAATTTTCATTGTTTTAATTAATTTAAGTGAACGAATGAACTTTGAAAGATTAAAATTTTGGAAATTTAATAATTTAATTATTTAATATAATAACTTCATTTTATGATTTAAAATGAAGTAATTTGTTTCATAATATAAACTATTTTGAAATATGATATTTTGAACTGGATTTTTGAATGATATTGAATTTTGAAATGATATTTGATTTCGAAATATAAAATACCAATTTTGAAATTTTAACCACGGGATGTATTTAATTTATGGTTTAACTGATCCTTAGAGGATGGGCGATCCCAAGCATCCTTTAAGTTATTATGCATTACTGCTACAGTTCACTTGAGTTGGTTTACATTATATAAGTACGAGTACTTTGGCACGTGCGATGCACGTGCTCGGGAGGAATTGATATTAAAAAACGTTGTTTGTAAGTTTTTTTATTTTATAAAATGACTTTGATGTGTACGTAATGTTGTATTTTTTTATGCATGTACATGCACAAATCAATCGTTTATTAAATTATAAATGAGACAAAGTTATTTTAGGAAATAATTAAACATGTAAAGAAAGTAATCAACTATCATATGAATATCCAGAGAAATGTAACAAACATTAAATTAGTGTTTCTAGTAATTTGAAAGTTAGAAAACTTGCACCATCTCTCTTCTAAAAAGTATTAAACCACCATATTAGTATATACAGAATTTTTTTTGTCCACCATAAAGATCGCACTTCCTGAGATACTCCCTTCATAAACCATCGGTACTTGCTAAAGTATAAAACTACTTGCTGCTAGAGTAGAAATTTTGAATTTTTCTTTGAAGTTAGGTGTATTCCCAGTCAGGTGTATGCTTTTCAACGGCAATGCAAATAGTGGAGCACTCCAAATACCCCTAATTTGCACCACTAATTCCGATTTAAATAATAGTAGTGGTGGTAAGAGAGAGAAGGCACTATTATTTAAATTGGAACTTGTGGTAAAAATCAGGGGGCGTTTAGAGTGCTGCACTATTTGGAAATGTTATAGGAAAATAAGTCAAAATGACATTAGTAAGCATTGACGTAGTTTGTTGCAAATTTAATTTTGTTCCAATCCTAGTGGCTATGAATATTAAAGTACGTATTTCTTTTATGTTATAAGTTTGGTTAACTTATAGAGTTTACAATATGTATTAATTAAATACAAAAGACATGATATGATATAACATTTTACCCTTTGTTATTTGCATGAAGCTTTTCTTGCATTAACGGGAAGGAATTCTTTTGCCAAGCCATTAGAACTTCTGTAGATATTTCATTTCATTGCACAAAAACTATGTCGTACATTCGTAAAATTCAAAACAAAAAAGATTTGAGTTACGATTAACAGCAGGTGGATGAATTTTGTGCAAATGGAATCCGAAAGAATGTACATAGCCTCCATACTATAAGACCTCTATACATGTCTGATATCCCATGTCCAACATGTTTCTCATAAGAGGCTAAACTTGGAATAAGAATATCTATTCATGCAAAAGGATTTATTTATCTACCTTACCACCATTTCATAGAAACTCAAACATGTTTATATAGTCAGCAACTCACATAAAGACACCATAAACAAAAATGATAACATGCTCCTATATCTCTCGGACCTCCTTATGTCACCATGATATTCTTGTTGACTTTTGATTGGCATAGACTTGTACAGCAAAAGTGATGGTGACCTTGAAAAACTAAAAGGGTATCAGATGAAAGCTCTAGAAATATTGAAGTCGATAAAAAATGAAAAGAACAAAGTAGAGGATGATAAAAAGTTTATTGAGATGAAATCTGAAGAGTACATGCGATGCTTGGAAAAATCCGGATTTGAAATAAAGGAACTTGCAGAAAATCGAAAGCATAGACTTCAAAAACAGAAGACTTCAAGAAAAATTCGAATCAGAAAAGCTGAAGATAGTTGAAAAAGTACGTGCAGACTTGCATAAATCATTTACAGCCGAACAAAAAAGGTTGAAAAGTATAGCAAGAAAGAAAAAAAAATGAAGAGAAAGCATGTGCAGAACACCTAACTCGAGTATTGGAGGAGGAAAAGCAAATTTGGAAGAAATTGCAGAAGAAAATAGAGGATTTTGAATCAAACTCAAAAAGAAAGTGTGGTAAGAATATGCATGTTAGGGATAGTAGCGTTATAAATGAAAATACAGTGCTATTAAGAGAAATGTATAAGCTTCTCAAGAAGCAAGCAAAGCATGCAGAAAAGAAGGCGATGCTTGATGCTCGTCTTACTCACCGTATTTTAGGTATCAATGTCCTAACCGAGGTTTGTGTTCACTTAAATATTGATATTTTACCTGTTTTTGTTTTGTTTTGCATAATCCGCTGGAGTTTGCTAAATGATAGTAAAAAATGTTTCAGGCATGGTATTGTTTCAATCATATCACTATCATATCAAAAATATATTATGTGTATAATTTTTTCTTGCTTTCATAAGAAGGAACCGGTTCCTTTTAGTCCAAAATGCTGAAGAAAACCGGCATTTGCTGGATTATTAATTGTTACCATCTTACAATCTTACAATCTTACAATAAAAATAATATTCCTTTGTTTAGTCGCTGCTACAGTAAAATTTGTTTTCGATAAATTGTACGAACAAAAATTCTATACAATATTTGCATATTCTTTTATGGTGGGAGAGCTGTATACTCTGAGATCTGTTGCAAGATAGCAAAACTGAGTAAGCAAGTTTTTTAATGCATCTTGGCTTATTTTCAAAGCTAAATATTATCCTCTATATATCAAGGTATGTTCTAACATTCCTATTTTGCAGTTTATGTGAATCATATAAACTATTACCTAAAAATATAAAAACATAGTAAACACTCATTAATTCAAATGAATATTAACAAAATGGTTTTGTTACTTTTACTAAACATAGTTACTTATGGGCAAATCTAATTCGATTAAACTTGCAGGATTTTAAATAATATTTTATTTTTCTATAATCATAATACCATCAATAAACAAATCTTTTTCTTGAACTCTCATGACTATAACTTTTTTACATAAATATTAGAATAGCAAGTAAAATCTAAAAAAATAAATCAACTAATGAACCATATATTGTACATTTTCATACAGCTTTTTCAAAATTATATATATTATATATAGCAATTGTAGCTGTTTCGCAAAGATCCAAATTCCTATTCATATTCTAGTGCACTAAAGAAAACAGGGGAGAAATATACAATGCATGCTTACTCATCAATTTTGACACACAGAGCACCCATTCTTGGTTTCTTTATGACCATGACAATCAACATCTGCCACTGCACAATGAAGACAAAATACAAAAAAAAATTTGAGCATACAACTTGATAAAATTACTCATATATAGTGAAATCCAATTGAAAGAATTTACAGATGAGGTCAGAATATTCAGTGTCACAGTATATCGTTCTAGTAATAAATCAAGACATCGTTACTTCACTTAATATCTCTTTTCCCATGAGTAAATTCCATCCTAACTTCGTTATTTGCTGCTTTACTTATGCTGGATTAGTTTTAAAAGGGTGATGGGTTTGTGGTTTTTGTGAATAACAAATGAAAAGGTAGAAACAGGAAAACCCAACATTTGACAAATTACATCTGTATATTTCATCTCTCTAATATTTCACTAAGCATATTCACTAACAAAGGTAATGTAATTATCAAGACATCTAAATGTGGTTAGACATTCTAACAGCAAGGTTACAATTATAGTCAAAGACTGCATTCAAGATACAATACACGGTTTGTTTTTAAAAATTTCTCTGTGCTGAAAACATAAATATAAATCTCAAAGTTTTCCTTCGTTTACATTAAATTGTTGTTCTATTTTTATCAACTTTATCCCAGGCAATTGTATATGTTAAAGATATAAAAAAATGAAGAAATACAGTAGACAACAATCTTCACCAACATAACTTAGCAGATTAGACAACCAACATGCCAAAATTAATGATTGAATTCTAATATGCATAAATTGAACAAATTCGCCTGATCCTAATTTTTGTTTACTCGTTAAGTGGAAATAAAATAAAATATAATTGATCATACATAATTTCGCAAGTTTTAATAGTCTAACAACCACATCTTCAAATTCCTTGCAATAGTCAAACCATGGAGAAATTATAGCAATGATTTAAGCAAAGGTCTACCAATTCTGGATAGTAAAAGTTACAAAGAGAAAATGCATCCAGTTTTCCTGGAAAAAAAAGAGAAGAAATGGAAGAAGAGAAAGAAACTTGTACTAATAATTCTAAATTTTAAATTGCATTAAAATGATTGATAAATCTAAACCGAACTATAGGGAATAAGTCACCAAGTTCATATCTCTGCACTCTATGAGTCCATACCGTCGAAACTTCGTCCTGATTTGTGCCAGTTAAGAATAAATCAACAATGAATGCACCAAATAATTTCATCAAATGAAAAATAATTGTACCTTAGATGCTAAGGAAATTAATATGAAATAAGAGATTGGATCATTTGACAATGGTGATTAGTAGAAAGGAGGGGAGGATGGGTGAAGTCGGAAGCCAAATGAAGAAACTTGGAAGAAGTTGATGTTGATTTGAAGCAGCTAAGGTTTTTTTCAACATTGAGAACAGCTGGAGCAGTTGTGGGTTGGTGGAAGTATGGAGAAACGTGAAAACAATCAATGTACATGAAAGTAGGGTCGGCGGCATCGGTTGCTGAGGCGGACAGTGGAAGGGAAGGGGGTAGATACAGTAACGACAGTAGGCGGTTGCCGGGTAGGAAAAGAGTAGAGGGGAGTTGGCATTTTTTTGGATGAGGGGAAAGTGCAGTGGGAGGAAAAGTGGAAAACACAGAGGGAAGTGGAAAGTGGAGGACAGTTGGGGAACGTGGTAGTGGGTGATGGGAAAGACAAAACTGCCCCTATGGTCTGTTTTGGTTCTAATTTGAGCTGGGGGCAATATGGGTATCAGATAAAAGGCTTCAGTTTGACCTGTTGACTTAGGGTTTTGCATTATAGTATAGATATATTGTCCTGACTCGAGTGTTTTGTATTTTGCTTTACGCTCGGGTCAGCCTGAGTATTTACAGCTTAGATTTGGATCTCTTTCTGGAGCTAGGAATCGTTGGAGATTCTGCTTATCTAGTTATCTATCCATTCCAGTTTCAGTTGTTCTATTTCAGCTCTGGTATTATAAACTTCTATGTATTTGAGATTTCTATTGTATATGTTTTCAAACATATATTATGTATTTTGTTTTGAGAGTTTGTTATAGTAGCTTCATGAACTACTATGGTTTTTATATTCCGCTGCGAGTTATTCTGATATTCTGTGTCTGTGATTCTGTATTTGATTTTATTTGCTCCAAATTTTATTACAACCTGTTATTTTGAATTATTCAAGTCAGACATGCGTGGATTATTGTCGATTTGAATGGTCCAAAATAGTGGGTCGTTACACAACGTCTGTCCTTAATAAATTCTCAAGAATAAACATGCATGAAGCCTATCATATAAATTTAAACTGTATAACTTGTCTACTCTAAACCCAGTAATACAAGCTAGTATATTGTCCATGTTCCTATAATGACTCGGACTGTCCCGGGTATTATATAAGTATTACGCAGGTCAAACTATGTCTAAACTATAGGGTTAAATATAAGTGAGACAGCATACTCTAAGAATACTAATGTGATAACACAACATAACAACTAAATACAATGATTATGATGTGGTATATACACACACGCACGCACGCGTACGCATGGTTTATAATCACAACAACTTAAAAGAACACTGAAATGTCTCATAACATAAATATTTCCAAAACATGCATAAAGATATCATTATCCGTATAAAGTAATTCAATAAAAAATTCAACAATGCTATATCTAATGAGTGAATCATCCATACAATGGAACATCATCATAGAAAATGGAATAATCAAATGAATTAGGCAAACAAGTAGCGATGCCCTAATATATAATTATAAAATCATATAATCAATAAATAACGTGAGTATCCCATCAAATCACCCAACACTATACAAATTCACAAAGATAATCTATTGCAATACAAATCACAATCAATAAACAAATGCTATTTTTAAAATATCAAACATCAAGAGTATGAATATATGAGAGTTGACTATACTTTAGACACACAGTCTCTAGTATAGTCAACTCATGATAGGATCGGGACATATATGCCAATCCACTACCATGCACACACATACCAGAACCAGACGGAAGACTGACCACACTTCTGCTTGCTCTAGGAGCCACACATGATCGATATGACACGACTCCTTCGGTCATCGGTTACCCTTACCTCCCTCTTTTGGTTTCATGACAATGATCCATCAAAGGCTGGACAACACAGTCTCTTCGGCCACAACTACCGACACTTGTGCCCTAAGGATACTGATTGCTGGCCTATGTGACATAGGGGCACCACTCAACACTAGTCAAGACTAACATAGCATAAACAAGGTGTCACAAATTTAGACGCGACCCCTTATTCAGGCCGCCAAGGTAGATATTGGCTAATCTAGTTCACTCCCAAAGTATAAAGGAAGCTGGACCTGATATGGACGACATATAGTGCTCATAACCTATATTTACTCATAGCTCTCTAGACGTAGGCCAACACACGGCTCTGTATAAGTCAACACGTAACTATGGTATACTAGAGCTCTTACCATTAGCCAACGCACGACTTTAATCATAAGTCATCACATGACTAAAACATACCCATCGCAGTGAGTATTACTACACACACATGGGCATATCCCTATTTGAATGATATTTACTTGCAAAGAATAATCAAACAAATAGCATAACAACGTCTCATACCACCGCATGTTACTTGGACAATTATTCAATGCCCATAAAATACACTCAATCCACACTAGATATTTCTATATGACAAGTCCAATGAATAAACGGAAAAGTGTTATCGAAAGACCCATAGTAGAAGGTATCACTAAACTGTTTATTCAAATTTCTCATCACATAGAAAAATAGAAATAAGAAATACCTATACACAATAATAGTAGTAATTATATAAATATATATATGTATTATATTATAAATCTCAATAAATGTTATATAAGGAAAAAAAATACAAAAGTAATATCCAAATAAATATATAAACATCATTAATTGCCATAAACAAAATATTCCAAATATAGCAATTTCACAGATTCATATGAAATAATGTCATCACCGTATCATATCAAAATCATCAATTAAATCAATATCAATGATGAATCACTCATACCATCAGTATAAATATAAAGAAGATAAGATATCAAAGATCAGAACTAATATAAAAATAGATTGTTCAAATTAGTGAATCGATTCTTAATAATAAAACATTCAATACATATAATTGCATATAATAAAATTAATACTAAGAGATGAATAAATACATATTTCAAAATTAATTAAATAATTATCTAAACTCAAATATAGTTTGATATTCACAATAAATGAGTAACTTCTCAATCTTTTATAAAATTAGTTGATTATTAAATATTTACTAATAACATTATCAAACATATTCCAAACCTCGAATATAGTTTGTAAAACTGGATTTTAAAATAATTTCTTAATCTTTCTATAATTAAATACTATTTTGAATAATTGGAAAAAAACATCAAATTCAATTTAATTTATTCATAATCATATATATACATTTTCAAACCCCAAATATATCAAAAATTGCATACTTCTATAATCTAATAACCATAGGCCTTTTAAATAAAATAATTAAATTCACTTTATTAAATTTACCAAACTTATATTTATATGAATGTAAATTTCAATTTACTTATACACGTATTTTGTATACAATGTTTGCAATTGAAACGAAATTTAATCAAGTTGAATATAACAAGAAACACCGTCATAAAAGCATAGAAATATAATGATACTTCATCAGATCAGATCAGATCTTACCGGCTATCACTATTAAAGTCAGCAAGTCATTCATTACTCATATTAGTGAAAACCCATATGATTATGTCCAGCAATAACCTATATATTCATTATTCATATTAGAAGCATTAACACCTACAGAAAAGCAACCTTCAAACTGAAAACAATGCAATATATTACAGTTCACAGTTTATATATATTCATTACAGGCAGCAAACTGAAAACAATACATCAAATAGAGAGCAACCATCAAACTGCATCAATAAAATGACGAGGTTTTATCGGTTTTCCCTATGTTATATTTCATGTAATATAGTTCACGAAGTACAAATACACAATGAGGACAACTAACAAAATAGCACACATAACCAATGGGGACAATCGATATTAGCCACAAAAGCATGATAATAGTCAATACGTATTCACACGAAAGCATGCTGCACATATTTAAAGAAAACAACCATCAAAGTGCAGCAATATGAATGCATATAATTTGCTCACGCATGATGCTGTTATCCTCAACTACACAAAAGTGTTACGAATCTGATAGTAACTTTAATAATGTTACTAAACTGTTCATAAATAGTCACAGCAGAGAAATGTTTATAATTTTCACAATTAAATTGCAAAAACAGCAACAGAGTAAAGTGTGACAAATTTTAATAAATAATGGTACGGTACAGAACCGTACAAAACTGTTCCAATTGAATTTGTATGAAATTCAGAGAAGTACCTAGTCGTCCGAGTCCAGAGAATATCTGTTTCCTTGAAACAATATTGCTCCCTTATATGCACCGAGGGATTTGAGCAATTTGTCTCCTAGGATGAAATGGACCGGCCCCAATATGTTGTGCGTGCAGACGGAGCGACGACGAACTGAAGGAATTATTGAAATGTGAATAGATCTAATCACGAGACCCCAAGAGCCCCAAGGCCCAAGGCTCAATCTTTGACATTTTAATATTAATATGAAGACCCAAAGCCCACATGCCCAAAGCCTATATTGCCACATCTCAAGTCTTTATGTCTCCTTCTTCTTTTTTTTGATTTAGTATATTAGGTTATAGTATATATGGTGGATTTGGCACAAATATTCCACTATGTGGGACATTGTTTCCACACAATACAATACCCAAAATCTCTCTCTTCCCTAACCACTTCCTCATTCATTTTTCTAACAATCCTCCACATGAATGAGTAGTTGTTCATAGTTTCACGAGACATTTATCGGATCGGTTTAAAGTAGCACATGTGCCTTGAACTTTCCTAGTGATTACCTATTTGAATTACGGACGAATCAGTAGACTTAGAATGTCCTTGAACTGTAAGTCTTTTGTGTAATTCTAAAATAGATAACACATGATAAATGTTTTTTTATAATCCTTCGTTCTCTATTTGTGTTCATTTTTACCTTGAACGCCTGCCTAGTCTCATAAGTGCTTAGAGAATTTGGTCTTATAATTCTCTTTGAAGTGGTGCCCTCGCACTTACGTAGGTGATTCTGTAAGGGGTGTTCGTAATTGCTCATGTACAGACATCATTAAAAGTATCAATACTTATCCTATTTTCCATCAAATAATGCACTGACTTTATCATAGGAATGGTTTGTGTGTAACAGTGCCGTCAAGTTTCTCTTAAACTTAGTTGTCCCTTTGAACCTAGATCTTGGGATTTTCAATCAACTAGGTGGGGTTTTCATTAAAAAAAACCTTTTATTCTATGGGCCTTAACCTCATTCCCATCAATAAGGTTTGAACTTTCTCTCTTGGCAAGCCTTTTGTTAGTGGATCCGCTATGTTAACTTTAGTTCTTATGTAGTCTATAGTGATAACTCCATTAGAAAGAAATTCTTATTGTTTTATGTCTACGACGAATATGCCTAGATTTATCATTGTATAGTGTACTATTAGCTCTTCCAATTGCTGATTGACTATCACAATGTATACATATTGGAGGCATAGGTTTGCTCCAATTTGGAATATCTTCCAAGAAACTTCGAAGCCAGTTTGCTTCTTCTACGGTCTTATCTAGTGCAATAAACTTTGGTTCCATCGTAGATTTAGCTATACAAGTCTATTTGGATGATTTCCATGATATTGCTCCATTTCCTAATGTGAACACATATCCACTTGTAGACTTTGTATCCTGTGATCCAGTTATCCAATTGGCATCACTGTATCCTTCCACTGTTGAAGGATAGTTTGTATAGTGTAGACCATAGTTCTGCGTATACTTTAGGTATCCTAGAACTCTAATTATCGCTTTCCAATGATGTTTACCAGGATTGCTGGTAAATCTACTCAGCTTACTTACAGCGTATGCGATATCTGGCCTAGTGCAGTTCATAACATACATGATACTTCCTAGTATACGAGAGTATTCAAGTTGGTAGATACCATCACCAGTGTTCTTTACCCAATTTTGGTTTATATCTACTGGTGATTTTGCAATAGTTATATTATATTGCTTGAATTTTTCAAGTATCTTACCGATGTAATGTGATTGGGATAATGCATATCCCTGTGGTGTTCTCAAAATTTTAGCACCCAATATCACATCAGCCAGTCCTAGGTCTTTCATATCGAATCTAGAGGATAACATATTCATTGTAGATGTTATTATGGCCTTGTTATTGCCTAGGATTAGTAAGTCATCAACATAAAGAAAAATAATGACATATCCAACATGTGTGTGTTTTATGTAGACACATTTATCTGATTCATTTATTGTGAATCCATTTGATCACATAGCTTCATCAAATTTCTCATGCCATTGTTTTGGAGCTTGTTTAAAGCCATAAAGCGACTTACTAATTTGCATACTTTATTCTCATTTATAGGGTTAAGAAACCCTTCAGGTTGCTTCATATATATTTCTTCCTCTAGTTCACCATTCAAAAATGCAGTATTTACATCCATTTGATGTATTTCTAAATCAGTATGGATGTGATTGCAATAAGCATCCTAATTGATGTTATCCTCGTCACTGGTGAATATGTATCGAAATAGTCCAGATCTTCCTTTTGTCTGAATCCTTGGACTACAAGACGAGCTTTGTACTTGTCTATTGAACCATCAGGTTTCAATTTCTTTTTAAAAATTCATTTATTACCTAAGGTCTTGCATACTTGAGGTAAATCAACTAACTCCCAGGTATGGTTAGCCATAATGGATTCAATCTCATTGTTAATAGCCTCTTTCCAGTAAGGGGCATCGCTGGAGGACATAGCTTGTTTGTATGTCAAAAGATCATCTTCTAACATAAAAGTGTAGAAGTCTGGTCCAAAGGTCCTAGAGGTCCTAGAGGTCCTTGACCTTTTGCTCCTTCTTGGTTCCTCCACTTGTTGATCAGCACTAGTTTGCCGAAGTTTATTTTGTTCAATATTCTCAAGAGAATCAGTAAATTCATCTTCTCTTGGTCTTTTTTGAGTATCATTGTCAGTACCCTGTTTTAAAGGGAATATATGTTCGAAAAATCTTGCATTTCTCGATTCGATGATGGTATTTTCATGAATATCATCAATTTCAGATTTGTGTACTAGAAATCGATAAGCGGCACTATTTTGTGCATATCCAACGAATACACAGTCGATTGTTTTTGGTCCAATTTTGACCATCTTTGGTTTAGGTATCTCTACTTTGGCAAGACACCCCCACACTTTTAAGTATTTGTAGGATGTCGGTCTATTTTTCCAAAGTTTGTGAGGAGACTTGGATGTTTTCTTTTGTGGTATTTTATTTAAAATATGGTTTGCCGAAAGAATAGCTTCTCCCCAAAAGTTATCTGGCAAGCCAGAACTGATTAATAAAGCATTCATCATTTCTTTAAGAGTTCTATTTTTCCATTCGGCTATACCGTTGGATTGAGGTGAATATGGTGCTGTATTTTGGTGTATAATGCCGTGCTCAGCGCAGAATTCCTCAAAATGAAATTCATATTCTCCCCCTCTATCACTTCTTAAAGCTTTAATTTTCCCGTTGAGTTGATTCTCAACTTCTAGTTTATACTGTTTAAACATGTCGAATGCTTCATCCTTGCTTCTAAGGAGATACACACAATCATCAATAAACTTAATGAAATACCTTTTTCCACCTCTAGTTTGACACATTTTCAAATCACATACATCAGTGTGTATAAGGTCTAGAGGTTCAGTTTCTCGTTCAACATGATGAAACGAGGTTCTTGTCAATTTTGCTTCTGCACAAATTTGACATTTATAGTTGGAGTCTATGTTACATTTTGGTATACATTCTAGATTAATCATTTTTCGCAGTGTATCAAAATTCACATGCCCTAATTAATCTAGAATGTCATATGTTAGAAGAGTCAACAATATAAGCAGAAGATTCACTTTTATTCATATCACTGTTTGGTACAATAGTTGTTACATTTTCTTTGAATAAACCATCACATACATATCCTCTTCCTACATACACTCCATTCTTTGATAATACAAACTTGTCGGCTACAAAGGTTAATTTGAAACCATGCTTGCTAAGCAAGGATCCTGATATCAAATTCTTGCAGATTTCTGGAACGTGAAGAACATCAGTCAAAGTAAGCTCTTTTCCAGAAGTTAGTTTCAGCATAACTTTTCCTTTGCCTTTGACCTTTGATGCGGATGAATTGCCCATGAAAAGTTGTTCATTATCGGTTGCAGTTTTATAAGTTGTAAACATCCACTTATTAGGACATATGTGTCGAGTGCCACCTGTGTCTACAAACCATTCATTTGATTTACCAACAAGGTTGCATTCTGATATTACTGCACATAAATCCATATCAGAAATGCAATCTGTAACTTCAGTCGTATTTGCTTCTGACTTCTTCTTTTTGGGAGCGTGACATTCGGCTGCTTTATGCCCCTTCTTTCCACAGTTATGGCAAGAACCCTGAAATGACTTCTAAGGCGCATTCTCACGTTTTCTCTTGTTAGATTTGTCTGACTCAACAACATTTGCTTTGGCAGCCAGATTCCAGGAGATCTTTTTATCAGAATTTCTATTATCTTCCTCAATTCGCAGATGAACTATGAGTTCTTCCATTGTCATTTCCTTACGCTTATGCTTAAGGTAAATTTTGAAGTCCTTCCACGATAGAGGAAGTTTCTCAATGGTTGCGGTAACCCGGAAAGATTCGCTAAGCATCATCCCTTCATCTTACAGTTGACGGATGATCAGTTGTAGTTCTTGAGTCTGATTGATTACAGTCTTTGAATCTACCATTTTGAAGTCGAGAAATTTGCCAACGACGAATTTCTTCATGCCTGCATCTTCAGTTTTGTACTTTTTGTCCAAGGCCGTTTAGAGTTCCTTGGATGTTGCAACAGTACAATAGACATTGTAGAGGCTATTATCCAGTCTATTAAGAATATAGTTTTTACACATAAAGTCTGAATTTTTCCAAACATTTGCGGCCTTCACTTTGATTGCATCGGGTTTGAGTTCGCCAACTTCAGGAGCATCTTCGGTTAAAAACCTGGCGAGGCCTAATGTTATTAGATAAAACAACATCTTCTGTTGCCAACGCTTGAAGTCCGTCCCATTGAACTTTTCTGGCCTTTCTCCATGAGACAGTTACTATCGAAACCAGAGGCGCCGATTGAGCGTTTGTCACCGTCTGCGTTCGTGCAGCGTTATTGTTGTTGCTATTTTGAGACATCGTCGTCTACAACAATCAATATTGTTTCAAGAATGTTATCTTCAACTACACAAAAGTGTTATGAATCTGATAGTAACTTCAATTTTGTTACTAAACTGTTCAAAAATAGTCACAAAGAATAAAGTGTTTAATAAATACTAGTAACCGTACAGGACCGTTGTTGACATTTTAATATTAATATGAAGGCCCAAAATCCCACATGCCCAAGCCTATATTGCCACATCTCAAGTCTTCATGTCTCCCTCTTCTTTTGTTTTGATTTAGTATATTAGGTTATAGTATATATGGTGGATTTGACATAAATATTCCACTATATGGGACATTGTTTCCACACAATACAATACCCAAAATCTTTCGCTTCCCTAACCACTTCCTCATTCATTTTTCTAATAGATGCATCCACCCTTCACAACATGTGCACAGCCTTATATATTTCCATTGACACACGCTCATGCAATACAAAACATTCACCCATATACATGCATGAACACACACTACAACACCACACTCTCTCACTTAATCACGCATGATCTTGCTTACAACATAATAATATCCCAAGACTCTGAACACGCACACATAAACACATTCATACATATATATATTCATGCACATATAGTTACTGAGATTCGTATACACTATTAAACACACAGCAGTTGCGATTACACATTTATTTAGGTATATATGTACACACCTACAATACATAAAACATCACACATGCAGACAGTCAAGGACACACACTACACATACAATTAACGCACATAGTTACACAAATTCACACACGCACATGCCATACACTCAGTCTCCTACTATTGCACTATACTAACACATACTACACACGCAACACATGCTACTGCTGGGCACTCTCATATATCTTTATTAACAGTTGGAATATTTTTGGTGTCACATTTTTTTTTATCAGCGTGCCAAAAATGCCCCTTTACAAATATTATTAAATATTAATATTACTTAAAAATATAATCTAACAGTTAATTTTTTTACCAATTCAAAATGCATTTATCTTAATATCACTTAAAACTAGGATCTAACGAATAAACTTTTTTTAAAGTCGTTTTTTACTAATTAATAACATAAATAATAATTTTAACCAAAAAAAAATTAAATTCATTCTTAGTAATTAATAAAAGAAATAAAAATTCAAACTAACAAAAAATTAGATATTACAATTTAGAAAGAAAAATTAAAACTAACTGTATATCATTTCAACGCAACAATATGATTAAATATTTATGCAAATTTTATTTTTTTCGAACGAGTTAAACTTACACAATTTATAAAAAACAATTCACGCATGAAGTATGATCTATCATCACGCGTGAAGCGCGTGCCGTAACGCTCGTATTCCAAAAACGTGGAGCAAAGATGCAGTGCAGTAAAGAAAGAAGAATAGTGTTCTAGAACCTGCAAGGCAATTAATAGAAAACTATATCTCTCACAATCCAGTTGTTCACACACAGAGTTTGTGAAAATGGATCGTAAGAGTCTTCGACTAGTAAGCAATATATTGTTTATACTTTCATGATAAACCTTCCAAGCTAGCATTTCATAATACCATGGAGACCCGTGTTAATTTCAACTGCTCATAATACTACTTTAAAAAATAATAATAATTGAAGACCACGATTTGTAACATCATATATAATCAGAGGAGAACGCATTCAAAGTAGGAACGCATTCAAAGTAGCATTCGAAGCATGCAAACTAAGGAGAAAGCATTCAAACAGAGGGGAAAGCATTCAAAATTTCAAACACAACGAACAATACGGCAATATGTCATAGCTAATCTCTGTCAAAAGTATATCCAGCCCATTTAACCAATCCATCTTACCAAAAAACAAATAGGCTGGGTTATACTCATTAAACTAGTGTGTAACTCGTGCGTTGCACACGGTATGTTGTAGAAAAATAGTATTATAACTATTTTTAAAGAATATAATTTATTATGCAATATTTGATGAATTTTGTTAGGATAAATGAATTATAAATTGAAATTACTATATTTATAACTGTAATTTTGTTATGAAATTCGTATATTTTTATATTTGAATAAAAATTAAATTATCATTTTTGTTGATTAAAATGAGTTATATATCGATTTATTATTTTTCAAGATTTATTATTTTTCAATCAAATAAATGAAAATAAGTATTCTTAATAAATATTGAAATAAATATTTTTATAAAATTTCATAAATAAATATTTATTTACGTATATTATGAAATTGACATTTTGGTTTGATAATTTGAATAAAAGTTAAATGATGTATACATTAAATTTCAAATATTACTTGAGAAAATGACGACATATGCATAAAAATAGAAGTGTGATACTATGGACTCAATGTATTTATATGTATTTATAGTTATTGCAACACCTATATATCAAAATAATTATTTGATATTATCAGAGTGATAAAAAATATTTATTTAACTACTAAAAGGAATATTAAGTGAAAATAAGACCCAAAACGTTATAAATCACGTTGTCATTTTTATTATATAAAAAATGATTTTTAATCCATTGTTCCATATCTTACTATTTTTATTTTATAATAAAACATTTCAATTTTTTTAAAACATTTATGTAAAAATGATAATAAAATATGAAAGAAAAATATTTCTAATCAAAATATGGTATACTATTTGTCCCTGATTAACTCGGATTACGGATATAAATAATTGAAATGTAACTTTTTGTACAAAAACGTAGTAATTGAAAATATTTATTCTTTTTTCAATACCACGGAATACAAACATTCATCACTTATACTTAATTGTAATGTTATTCTTCACAAAATATAATTTAATAACAATAAGAGTTCATTTGATGTACCAATTTTATGAAGGAAGAACGTTATATATGTTTGTAATGATGTATCAATTTGGAAAATATTTTTTATATATATTTGTTTGTAATGAAATACCAACTTTAGAAGAAGAAAAAACGTATATATTTCTTTATATTAAATAACTAATTTTAGAAAGAAATTTTTTTTATGAACTTTAATGTAGAAAAATGTAAAAGCATCAAAGATAATTTTGTATATAATTGTGAAAATGTTAAATTATATGGACTTGAATGAAAATATAGTTTTATCATTTTGTCAGTACAAATACGGTATTCACATTAAATTATCAATTTTTTATGATTTATTAGATCAATAAATAAATATCTGTTAATTGGATTTAGTTATAAAAAAAAATTCAAGATCAATTAATAAATTCAAATATATGGACTTGAATGTAAAATAATACAAGAAAACTTAGAAGAAATATGTAAATAATTGTTAAAATTATTGAATGTTGGCCTATAAATGCAAAATGATAGAAGTGAATATTAGTAGAACATTGTAATAGTTTGTAAATAATTATGGAAATTTAAAATTATCTGGACTTGAATGAAAATTTAGTTTTATCATTTTTGTCAATATGAATGCGGTACGCATCTTGAATTGTCATTTTTTAAAATTTATTAGATCAATTAATGAATAGTCATTAATTGTATTTATTTTAGAAGCTTAAATTTAAGATTTGCTAACTAAATTTAATATATATGGACTTAAATGTAAAATAATATAAAAAACTTGGAAGAAATCTATAAATAATTGTTAAAATTAGCATTAAATTTCAATGATAGAAGAGAGAACCAATAGAAACATTATAATAATTATAATAACAATAAATTGTAAGGAGATAAAAATAAAATTTCTGGAGAGAATTAAGGAGAGGGGAGGGAATTCCTAGAATTAATAAGAGAGCTTTAAAATCTTCTGCTTTACTATTAATTAATAAATATTGAAATTAATATTTTTATAAAATTTCATAAATAAATATTTATTTACGTATATTATGAAATTGACATTTTGGTTTGATAATTTGAATAAAAGTTAAATGATGTATACATTAAATTTCAAATATTACTTGAGAAAATGACGACATATGCATAAAAATAGAAGTGTAATACTATGGACTCAATGTATTTATATGTATTTATAGTTATTGCAACACCTATATATCAAAATAATTATTTGATATTATCAGAGTGATAAAAAATATTTATTTAACTACTAAAAGGAATATTAAGTGAAAATAAGACCCAAAACGTTATAAATCACGTTGTCATGTTTATTATATAAAAAATAATTTTTAATCCATTGTTCCATATCTTACTATTTTTATTTTATAATAAAACATTTCAATTTTTTAAAAACATTTATGTAAAAATGATAATAAAATATGAAAGAAAAATATTTCTAATCAAAATATGGTATACTATTTGTCCCTGATTAACTCGGATTACGGATATAAATAATTGAAATGTAACTTTTTGTACAAAAACGTAGTAATTGAAAATATTTATTCTTTTTTCAATACCACAGAATACAAACATTCATCACTTATACTTAATTGTAATGTTATTCTTCACAAAATATAATTTAATAACAATAAGAGTTCATTTGATGTACCAATTTTATGAAGGAAGAACGTTATATATGTTTGTAATGATGTATCAATTTGGAAAATATTTTTTATATATATATTTGTTTGTAATGAAATACCAACTTTAGAAGAAGAAAAAACGTATATATTTCTTTATATTAAATAACGAATTTTAGAAAGAAATTTTTTTTATGAACTTAAATGTAGAAAAATGTAAAAGCATCAAAGATAATTTTGTATATAATTGTGAAAATGTTAAATTATATGGACTTGAATGAAAATATAGTTTTATCATTTTGTCAGTACAAATACGGTATTCACATTAAATTATCAATTTTTTATGATTTATTAGATCAATAAATAAATATCTGTTAATTGGATTTAGTTAAAAAAAAATTCAAGATCAATTAATAAATTCAAATATATGGACTTGAATGTAAAATAATACAAGAAAACTTAGAAGAAATATGTAAATAATTGTTAAAATTATTGAATGTTGGCCTATAAATGCAAAATGATAGAAGTGAATATTAGTAGAACATTGTAATAGTTTGTAAATAATTATGGAAATTTAAAATTATCTGGACTTGAATGAAAATTTAGTTTTATCATTTTTGTCAATATGAATGCGGTACGCATCTTGAATTGTCATTTTTTAAAATTTATTAGATCAATTAATGAATAGTCATTAATTGTATTTATTTTAGAAGCTTAAATTTAAGATTTGCTAACTAAATTTAATATATATGGACTTAAATGTAAAATAATATAAAAAACTTGGAAGAAATCTATAAATAATTGTTAAAATTAGCATTAAATTTCAATGATAGAAGAGAGAACCAATAGAAACATTATAATAATTATAATAACAATAAATTGTAAGAAGATAAAAATAAAATATCTAGAGAGAATTAAGGAGAGGGGAGGGAATTCCTAGAATTAATAAGAGAGCTTTAAGATCTTCTGCTTTACTATTATTTAATAGATTGGATGGGTTAAATTGTATACCCATTTAAACCCAGCCTAGGAATAACCGGTTCCAAATCATCACGCTAATTAAAATTTTAGGGTTTCTTCTAATCGATCCCAATTTTTTGTGATACTTTTCCTTTTGACGCTTCTGCCTTCTTCTCTAGCTCTAATCGGCGTGTGAATTGATCTTTTATCAATTGATTTGAGGTATTTGTAGAGCTCCTTCATTTGTTGGCCCAGCAACCAAATCCATTTGCACCATCAACTAGATCATCGGCTGGTGAGGTATTTTTCTTAGTCTTGTACTTTAACTGATAATAACGATTGGGCTTTAATTTGTTGATAATGGGTTTTGAATGTTCATGATAATTTAGATATCCAGTATTAACAACTGATTCTAGTTTTTCTTCTTTCATTAATCTGAATGGTAGCTAGAATATGTTAAATTAATTAAGTATGTTAAGGTGTAGTTTTAGGCTTTCCAACTTGTAAGAAAAAATAATCTTGTGACCGAACTGAGAGTAAAAGAAGAATGAATAATGATCTTAGCATAGTATGAGGTTTAAGATATCTTTTTTTCCCCGAGGTAGAGTGGAGCGGTAGGTGCTAGGTGGTGGGGTATTGTATTCGGTGAAGAGTAGATTTAATCTAAATCATTCTTCTTTCGTCTTTGTAAAAATTGAAAGTCAAATTTAGAATAGAAAGTACTAAGCTGGTTGGATTAATTTAAGCTTTAAGTTTGTGTTTTTTCTGACTATTTTCTGCCAAGGGCTTCCATCAAAAGTGTGCTGTAATATTCTTATAAGTGGAACCAGGAAGTAACTGGGCATTAAAAACTACTGTTATCCTCGTCAAAATGTATACCAGACAGTGTCATTTTACCAATATTCACTGCAGAATTGGCATACTAAAGTAAGTGATAAATGAAGTAAATTGTAGAATTATTTTTTTTGGAGCCTTGATCTTTTTAACCCAGCTTTGAATCTCACTGTTAAAGTTAGTGGATATAAGTATTGATTTTTTTTTGAGCCTTGATTTTTTCAACCCAATTCTGAATCTTCATTTGATTTCACAATAAAATCTTAGTTAGGTTGCATGTTGGACATTTTTATTTTCCAATTTTTGTTGCAGTATAGGATGGTCTATAAGTCCTTAGTCATGTTGGACATGTTTACTATCATATTTAACATTGCGAGCACATATGAAACTGATTACACACTGTGCAGCAGCCTTTTTTTATTAACATCACACTGATATGCTATGAACCATCAAACAGTACATCACATTGCCCATGGCCGCTGCCTGTCGTGATTAAAATATTACATTTAGAACAATGATTGAGATTATTGAACCAACACCACTTGATATTCCATTTCTTATGATGGATCTCCTTACTTTGAATTGGTAGAATCACTGGGTCATTCGAAAAACTTGTCGACTGTCATTAACTAGAGTTCAATTTTAAACAAATAATAATGTTTTGACTCTTTTTTTCTTTTTCTGCTATCTTGGCAGGTGATCAAAACTGGTAGAACCTGATCTATTTTCTTAATTAAAGCTGCCGTTGGAACTTGGAACTTGAAACTCTACTTACTAGACTATAAGTTGTTACTTTGCACACCTTTTACTTGAATGCTCTGATGGTTATTAAATGCTGAATGTTGATGCAATCATATAGTCATATATGATATTGAATGTTGATGTGTTTTCCACATATTATAACATGCTTCTACACTATTCAGGAAGGTTGTTTTTTTTTATAGTAAAGTTATCAACTGAAAAGCAAGGTGCTTTTGAATATTAGCAGTATTGTTTATATGTATAAAAAGATGAATAGTTGTTATGCGTAGTAGTAGTGAGCAAATCAATGAATTTATAATATTTTCAAAAATATTTGTATACCTTTTGAAAATTTTGCTTTGCTTATATTATAAACATTTCTAGAATTAGATTCAAATATGAAAATTAATAGTTTTGAAACTTTTGGTAACGTATCCTTTTTCAAAATTTTCAAATGTACTTAAACAACGTCTGAACATAAGACAATAGTTTTGTAAAGAATGGTAACGTATCCTTCTTTAACATTTCAAATACGTTTTTTTCCACATGAAAGATGATAAGTGCTAAATTATTTCAACTAAAAGAATTTTGAGTGGAAATAGACAGCATTGATTGTACTAGGCAAAAGTTATATATATATACACACGAGTAGTTTGGCACGTGCGATGCACGTGCGCAGAAGGAACTGGTGTTAATAAACAATGTCTGTGAGGGTTGTTGAATGCGATAAAATGAGTGTGACGTACACGTATTGTTGAATATTTTGGATATTGACATGTAGAATGAATCTACAGTCGATGGACGTGGACGTAGAAAATTTGTATCGAACATGGGAAGAAGCGTTATATCAGACTGACATTGTGTTGATAGAAAGAAACGTAATATACATATGGTGTAACACAATTAGATTTACCATAAATCACAGCGAAGCTCAGTTGGCATAGAAAAATGCAAAAGCCAAACTGTATAATGCACCCTTATTCGTTGAACATAATTAGTTCCAAAAATTGAAAAAAAATCAAGTCTCAAAAAAATATATAAGTAAATCATAGTATATAATTTATCAATTTGATTGTATTAGTCTTAGTCTATACTTCTGGTTATATATTTCTATATTTTTTTTGCAAATAGCAACGTGTATAAATGAAATATATACAGCATCAATAATTACAATTTTATATCTGCCAATCAATACGCATACTTTCTACATTATTTAAAACAACAGTTGTAACTTTTGCCACTGCAGGACCGCTTCTTTCAGATTCTTCCTTGGTCTACCGGCATTACAGTTTGCTATGTACTTTGGTGGAAGTTAAAACGTGGTTAATCGCTAATGTAGTAAGGTCAGTTGGTTCCTTGAGAATCATAGGCACTGAGAACTCACGTATCATTGCTCTATGTGCAATTGACTCATGTTCTACTTGGACATTGGAATAGATGAAACTTTCAGGTCAATATTAACCAAACGCCATAGATGAATGGCTAACCGAACCTCCATACTATTTTCCTTCATATAGTATCTTCTCTGTTTTCAACCACCATTTGTTTCTTAATTCATTGGATAACTCCGCTGCAAACTATTTTGAATCTTTCATCCTATACACAAATGCAAAACCTTATAGGCTCAACATCTTAACAAAGGCATATCATTTATATTAGCTAAGACAACATTACCATCCAATTAACATGTATCATCATTGTGCTCTGAACATGTACCTAAAACACATAAAGACACTTTAGCTACAATATGTAACATAAAGTTCAGCTACGTACTATTAGAGTCATCCCATATGATGGAAGTAACCGAGATAGCCAAATTGCAAAGTGGTTTCTTCTAACTTTTATTCACAGTTTTTGCAAATCTACAATGAATACCAAATTATAATCAATATGCAAACGAAACATTTAGTAGTCAATATATCTGGTGTCATATTCTATGGGAATCCACCGTTCTAACAAACTTCCAAATAAATAGGTCAATAGGTAAGTCTCCAATATTCTCAGCTTTCCATGATACATTACAGAAATTATCAAAAACGCAATCAAAGGTCACAAAAGCTAAGCATGCATTCATCATAATATCTTGCAACTAAAATTGGATGATAATCGTATAGTGTAACATAAGCACAATACATTCATTCATGCTAAAATATTTGGTTAACACTTGGCTATAATAATAACATATTTAGGATTCACTCAAGGAAAAACATACTACCAGCAGAGGGTTGGTTATGGAACTGATGACACGTAATACAGGGTATGTGATGCATAATAATGTGTCTAAAAGTAAATTTAAGAGCCAAAAATGGACGCATATCAATATCTTAGAACTAATGTATAGACATATAGTAATGACAACTACAAAATGACATACTGATATTGCTAAAACATTAATATTTATACGATTCCAACCAACATATTATATAACTAAATATACATGCATGCCAATATAGTTGTTTCAATTATATGACGTAAAACGGAGTAAAAATATACTTACATTTTATTGACTTACTGGAGAGAGCTTTTGAACATATGGACATTCATAATGGACCAAGGCAAAGATCTATTCACCAAAAAAATTGCCATTTTGAGCAACAACCTGGAGAATACAAACACCACTTTCAATGCAAAAATCAACATATATATCGAAAGTGGTTACATATGAAAATATAAACCTTCAGTTATAAAGTAAGGTTATGCATAAACTAAATTATTCACAGCAATTTAATAATCTCTATATTGTAACTTTAGTAGATATAGTATAATGAAACACAAAAGGAAAGATACATATTACTGCACATAATGGTTTGCACATGCAAGCAATACAACTAAATAAATATGGATGATGACTCATGAGCTTGCAAAAGTAAGTACTCTTGTAGTAAGCAGTAGCAAACTGAAACAATTGAATATATATAAATGCACTTACACATGAAAACGCACACACAACACACACACATATATAAATTGATACGCAAACAAACACTTAAAAATAAATAATTGATAATTAGTATATTTTTCCATAAATTACTAATCTCATAACCTTTTATAAATTTATTAATAATTTACAGTTCAAAACAACTGGGGGAAACTCATTACTTTCTTTAATTTCAATTACAACATACTACATATTATTTTATCCAAACTTAGAATTCTAGTTAGGCAAGTAAACTTGCAATAGAAGCCAGGTCTAAACAAAATAGGAATGGAACACGCAAGCCTTGATACATGCAATATTATATAGCAGCTCCAGAAAATAATAGCAAGAACAGGGGGAAATAAGCTATCGGGTACTCAATGCACGCATGCCTTGATAAGGGCTCAAGTACTAAATGCATTAACACGCACATAACAGGGAAGAAACAAAGAAAAGCAAGAACATATACTCCAGACAGTATAACAGTCCAGGCAATCAAGATTGTAATGGATAGCATCCCGTATGTATATTTTGTTATGCATAGATTTCTTTTCTTGAAATACAAAGGGTAACTCTATTTAATTAGAAAATAACAATTTCAACTAAGTCAAATCATTAAGAAATGCAACCGCATCTTGGTGGATTAACTAATATTTCACCTTAATTTACAAATGCAATGTCCCAAAATACAAAGGTTAAGGGTAAAATTATTACCTTCTGGTCATATCACATGTACAATTTGGCTAACACCATTTGCGTATCTGTGGTTAAGAAAAAATAAAACAATATCCCAACCAAAATGATAGTCAAAATATGAGAAATTTATCAAATTGGATAAATTCGATTCAACTTTTTTGTACCTCTCAATTGTAGCTCACTTTATTTCTCGGAGGCCTTTGATGCTTCGAATGTTGTCACGTATTCGTCGAACCCGACTTGAAATTGAAAACATGTGCATTTTACATAATTTGAGATTGGGTAAAGAAATCCGTACACACCCAACATAACTCTTATTTAGCCTCTATTTTTCTTTAGTGAAAAATGCAACCTGCAGAGGTAAACATATAGGTATAAAATATGTATTTGACAGCAAATTGGTTCAGGGTATAATGCAAACTCAAAGCTTGAGTCAATTTCCAGATGTAGATGCATGATAGTAATGTTGACCTGGTGTTTCAAATTATTTAAATGAATTGATTTTAAGAATAAAATCCAATTTATGGAAATTGAACTGTTTTGAATTGAAGCTCGAGATGTTGGAATTTAAACTTGGTAAATGAAATTGTTTAATTATTCGAAGTTTAGATTTTTAAGAAAAAGATTGAAATACGACGTAAATTTTCGAAAGTTGATTTGTTTTAAAAGATTGGACTTTTAATCGAACTCTGAATATTTCTAAGAAAATTTATATGAAATGATATTTCAAGTGGAGTTTGGAATTAAAAATTGATTTGAAATTGAGATTTAATTAATTTGGAATTTAATTGAAATTCAAAGAAATTTGTGAATTGGACTAAATTGAAACTATTGAATTAAATTTGAAGATAAAATTGATTTGAATAGGATTTGAACTGAAATTGATTTGGAATGTAATACTTAAATGAATTCTTGAAATCCGAATGTTAATCTAAGTTTATTGAATTGGAATTGTTCCAGAAATTAAGTAAACTACTTAATACGGATGTTTAATTTGAAGAATATTCTAATTTGAATACGAAATGGTTTTAAAGCGAATCTTATATTCTTATATAAATATATGAACTGTTTTGAAATGTGAAATATTTAAAGTTTCGAAATATATTGGAAGTAAAATTGTTTATTTTGTGGTTCAAATATGTATTTGAAATTGATAATTTGAAATGGTTTATTGAGAAGCTGAATCGAGTTGAAATTGATGATTTGAGATTTGATTAAATTTTAAATTTTGGAATTCGAGTTTATGTGAAATCGAAATGAGATTTTGAGGCGAAAAGTGATTTTGAAATCGAAATGAGATTTTGAGGCGAAAAGTGATTTTTAAATCAAAATGAGATTTTGTGGCGAAAAGTGATTTTGAAATCGAAATGAGATTTTGTGGCGAAAAGTGATTTTGAAATCGAAATGAGATTTTGAGGCGAAAAGGGATTTTGAAATCGAAATGAGATTTTGAGGCGAAAAATGATTTTGAAATCGAAATGAGATATTGAGGCGAAAAATGATTTTGAAACGGAATCTTACATCTTGAATAGATATGATGATATTTGAAATGGATTTGATTTTGAAGCGAATATGATATTTTGATATCAATTATGAATCGATTTGAAAATGTAAAAGATCGAACCGGTGTGAAAAATATAACGTAGTTATTAAAGAGACCGGGATCGGATATGGACATACTCTCCGTCGATACCGAAAACCACTTTAATAACTAATACACGTGGAGTGTTGATCCAGAATGAAGTTGATGGTTTTGGTCAACGTGTTGATTTGAAGAAAGAGAACGATTTTGGATGACCCCTGACATGACTAAAACAGGAGCCGCGCCGGGCCATTGAGGTTCGCCACCTCTAGCGGACACACTTCTTCGTTACCATGTCTATTACTTTTGTGATTCGATTTGGGTGCACCCCTCGATTATGGGAGTGTTGTTTCGCGGTGTTGGGGTAGTAGCTGCTATGCCCAACATCAGTCCGGATCACGCAACTACTAGTATCCTAGTTGGTATTGCCTCATGTACCTTGTCATACTGATTATCCTATTCGCGACCACTACGATTTTGGTTTGTACCTTTAGTATATGGATTGCCCTTTGGTGACTTCCGGTTTTGGGGAAACTATGGTCTTGTATATGCTCTTGGGAATATAAACTGTGTTAAGGGTGGAATGGGCCATGGCTTAACGCTATTTTAATACTTTTACTTTAATGTAGACATATTATAATAGCGTATTGTACTACATAGTAGATAGTTTAACAGATCCTTGAGAGATGGAAAATCCCGTAACATCTCTTAAGTTATTGCACTCACGTTGACACTGGATAGGAGATGTCAAACCCCGTAAACATCTCTGACGCCGTCACACTCATATTTTCTTATTCGATTTGACTTACATGAGCTATTTTAGTCCTGACTCGAGTGTTTTGTCTTTTCATTACGCTCGGGTCAGCCTGAGCATTTCAGATAAGGTTGAAGATCTATTTTGGAGGACGAAGACGGAGTTTGGTATTACATCATTTGTATTCTACTACCATATTATTTTTCCGCTGCATTATTGTATTATCTCTGATATGTATGTAACTCTGATTTATGATGTATAATAATAATAATCAAATTTAATTATTTAACAGCTTCATGAACTGTTATTTTATTATTATATCTTGTTCCTTCCGCTGCAAGATTCTGAGTTTGCTTCTGTTCTTTCTTTCCTTTTCTTATTTAACCCCAATAACCATCTGCCTTTTTGAACGGCTTGAGTTGGACATGTGTGGATTATTGTCGACTTGAACGGTCAAAAATGGCGGGTCGTTACAGTAAAAGCAACACAAACTGATCTGCAACTGCAAAAGAAACCAAGCAAACATAGTTCTCATTTCCTAAACGATATAGACTTAATTCAAGCAGCAGACAAAGTATTCATACATCGCATATATCAACTCGTCGTGGCCTAATCCATAGCAAGGTGACCCTTTCAGGTGAAGCAAAGATTAACTTCATCATTAAAGCTATCTGCCTCTCTAGTCTTCGAATAGTACACAACTGAAATAAACAACAATACTCTGATAATTTTTCCAATCAATTTATCATTACCAACCCAAACCACAAAGCAGTTCCGTCCATTCCTTTTGCTATGACAATTGGATCCAGTTTCTAAAAAAATCAAATAAAATTCAAAGTGTCATTCAAACTTTATACTATAATCGAATCGAACTGTTTTTACTTAGCTATGTACCTTTTAACGACGCTTTGTTTCCCAAAATTTTTGAACATTTTGAATGTCTGCACCATCGAATTATATGGCAAACTTAAGGCCGATGCAAAATTTGCACTATTGTAGAGGATTGACACGATTTGCTTTTTTTTGTGGTTGGATATTTAGATTCGATTCACAAATCGTATTTCTTTTTCTGAGATTGGGAAAGTGATGTGAGGAAGGTAAGGAAGAAGTGGGGTTCAAAAAACAACGCACGAAACAAATGGGGGACAGACGTGGAGGATGAAAAGTCATGTTGCTAGGAAAGACAAATATACCCTCTCAGAAATATTTTGACGCAACTTTTCAGAAGTACGAAAAAGATGGACAATTTTGGCAATTCAAAAAAGGCTTCACCAAAGGAAGTATTTGCTTTATAAATAAGATATATATATATATATATATATAATTTTTTTGTACTACCTACATGCTAATTCTTATTAATATTTGATATTGTAAAACATAAATTCAACTGAACATTTAAACATTGAAACAGAAGATTTGGTTGTATTGGAAGATTAATTGAGTAGTTCGGCCGGAAAAAAATGTTGTAGAACCATACATTCAGAAGTTTGGAACTATTTTGAGAAAAATGAAACTATTTTAGGAAAAACACCAACGTGCTTTTGCAAGGGATGTAAGAAAACATACTTTTGGGGAGAAAAGCATGAAACATCTAATATGCTAAAACATATTCCAAAATGTCAACACATTACCAAAAAAATGGGTAGGCTTAATGAGAAAAGTAAGTTCGATCAAAGTAAGTATAGATAATTGGTGACTAAGACCGTCATTAGGCGTAACTTGCCCTTTATGTTTGTCCAGTATGAAGAAGTTCGAGAACTACATTTTTATTTGAACGATGAAGTGCAACATATATCAAGAAATACAGTACGAT
The DNA here is from genome assembly GCA_030737815.1 of Allium fistulosum. NCBI lineage: Eukaryota > Viridiplantae > Streptophyta > Magnoliopsida > Asparagales > Amaryllidaceae > Allium > Allium fistulosum. Next base: position 1,417,171,790 of record CM060901.1, on the reverse strand, counting down.
CGGATGTCATGAAACTTTACGAGAAAGAAAAAGTTAAGCTTAAACATTTTTAAAATCATGTTCGGAAAAAGTAAGCTTAACATCCGATCTATGGACATCAATTAATACAGATGGTTTTATATCATTGACTGCGCACCTTATAGATAACGACTAGGTTTTACAAAAAAAATTGCTTAGTTTTTCTTTGATGCCACCTCCTCACCTGGAAGCTGCAATATTTTGGAAGGTACCTAGTCTGTTAGTTGAGTGGAATATCGAAAATAAACTGTTTGCATTTACGCTTGACAACACATCTTCAAATGATAAATCTATTGAATTGTTGGAATCTCATCTCACATATAAGAAAGCATCGGTTGCAGATGGTGAGTTTTTGCTTATTCGTTGCACTACACACACATTGAACTTGATCGTACAAGATGGTCTAAAATGCATTGGTTCCTTTTTAACAAATATTAGGGAAAGTATAAAGTACATTAAGGACTCCCAATCAAGAAAAAAGTTGTTTATGGAATGCATAGCAGATCTTACTATGAATGAAAGTAAAAAAATATTACAACAAGATGTTCCAACGAGATTGAACTCGACATTGTTTATGCTTAAAAGCGCTATTTACTTCCACCAAGCACTATGCCGTTTGAAAATCGTTGATCGGAGTTATGCTTATTGTCCAACCCCGGATGAATGGATATATGTATAGAAAATTGCGGATTTTTCGAAGTTTTTTACAAAGTTACTTGTTTATTTTCGGGTTCTGATTATCCAACATCGAACTTATTTTTTCCGAAGCTCGTGACGGTTCTTTTTACATTGTAAAAGCGTATAAAGACAATGATTTTATGTCAACCATAGCAAATGAAATGTATAAAAAAATCCATAAATATTGGAGAAAATTTAGCATGATACTTTCCATTGCATGCATCTTTGATCCACGGCATAAAATCGAATTCGTTAAATACTGTTATGAACAAATTTATGGAGTCGATTGTTATAAATTTGATGAGGTGATGAGTAAATTTGAAAATCTTTTCAACGAATATGCAAAAAATTGAAAAGGAAGGTGAAGCAAGTGGATCAAAAGATATGGAATCCGTTGATGTAGATATTGATCCGTATTCATAAGAATGTGATGATATGTTAGAAGGATTTTACAATCATCGTAAGGTATGTTAACTCGATCGTTCTCATAAATCTGAACTTAAGTCATATCTTGAAGTGGAACTATTAGATCCTAAAACATCGCTCGACATTATCTCTTTCTGGAAATCTCACCAATACAAATATCCAATTCTTTCACATATGGCAAAAGATATTTTGGCGGTTTTGGTAACTACGGTAGCATCTGAAAGTACGTTCAGTATCGGAGGCAGGGTTCTTGATGATTACCGAAGTTCTTTGAAGGAAGATACCGTTAAAGCATTGTTATGTTCATGTGACTGGCTATATGGAAATGGGATAGCGTCAGCTATAGAGGAGCCTGTGTGGATATTTCTTTGTCTCTCATACGGATGCGGAGTTGACAATTTCTACCTAAATCTTAGGTACATGTATGCTTAACTGCCAAATTTTGTATGTTCATATTGTTTAAAATGTTATGATAATACTTAACAAATGATTTGACTTCCGTGTCGCTACAATTACATTGTTTAAAATTTTATTTTCCAACCAGCAGCACAACAACCATGAAACTAATGACATCCGAGACATATAAAAGGACAGATAAGGCCTTTGAAATTTTGAAATATATTAAATGATTGAGAACTTTATTTTAAAAAACCCTTTGGAATTTTGAAATCCATCGGTTCTATAATTCAATATTGTGTTCCAAAGACAGTTTAAAAATATTAAATGAATACAATTGTTAAATGACTGAAAAATTTTAAAATTTTAAAATACAGTTTATGTTCCAAAGACATTTTAAAAATATTAAATGAATATTATTTGTTAAATGACTAAGAAATTTAAAATTACAGTCGTGTTCCAAAGACAATATGTGTTCCAAAGATAGTTTTAAAAAAACATCTGAAATTGTGTTTCAAAGACGGTTTTTGTAATTTTGAAATATATTAACTGGGTGAGAAATTTAATGTTCCAAAGACAATTTAAAAATATGAAAACAATTGTTTCACTTTTATTGACACAACAAATTTCATTTGCAGGGATTCCTAGTATAGTTTGTGGTGGAATTATATGCAAAGGAATACATGCAGGTTGGACAATACATGCAGGTTGGACAATACATGCAGGTTGGACAATAGAGATGCAAATGAGGGAAAAAAATAGACTTAGTGCTTTCACTGAACTACTTCATGTTTCATGCATTTTTGCATTATGTGGTTTTGAATTATATGTTGATTAATATTGTATTAAATTCTACAAAATGATGCAGTATGAGATACTTTGCTTGCTGTAGATCTTAAATGTCACTTTATATGATGTTTTTGTATTTGAAAACTAAACTGACCTTGAATGACACTCGCTATCTTTGTACTAGTTTAAATCTTGAATGATCTTGTACTGATTTTGAATGTTTTTATATTGATATTGAATTATACAAACTGAATTGATGAGAATGATCTTGTACATGTTTTTATGCAGTTTTATTCAAATTGGGTTAAATGGTTTGGGTTCGGTTGACCCGTTAAATTAGTGAGTTGCGTTGGGTTTACCCATTTAATAAATGGGTCTAATGAGTTGGGTTTATTTTTTTTAAATGGGTCGGGTCAATATTTGAACCAACCCTTTTGACACCCCTACCTCAGACTTCATCATTCGAATATCACTAGTTATAGAAAGTATAATCGATTTATTGGTGCTATCAGTCCAAACATCCAACGTCTCCTTTGAATGATTTGTTACTCCCTTCCATGACGTCTAAATCCAAAATATCATGTAACTTGCATTCCATCAGTTCCTCTTCTCCTTCAACATGCACGTACCAACCATTCACAACATCAAAATGCTTAAGATTCATGCCCTAGTTGCTGACAATCGCGTTTCCTCTTTGCCTTCATTCACACGTACGCATCATTGATCACCGCATCTTATGCGATTCAAGCCAGAGATGCGAATTAATGAAGAGGGCCACACATTTAAATTTGATATTTTACATTAATTTCTTTGATTTATTATTAATTACGAGCGTTACGGAACGCGCTTCGCGCAGAGTTGTTTCCTACAAATTGCATATGTTTTAAAACATTTAAAAAAAACACAAATATTTAATCATATTTTGCACTAAAATCATGTGTAATTTTTGAAACTTAGCGGTCGAACAAAAAGATTGCGCTTCTATTTCAATTATTAATATAAATATTATATCTAACAATTATATTTGTGTATGTGTATGTGTGTATGTCTATTAGTATATATATTTTGACACGTGTAATGCTCATGCATATAAGCTCTTTATTAAATTATTAAATTTGAAAGTTCTATGTAGTTTGATAAAAATAAACTGAAGAACATAAAGAAAAATATAATTTTTTTGTTGGAATAAGGTTTGAGCTTGTAACATTGTTTATGTTTAAATTTTCCATTTGAAAATAGATGTTAATATTTGTTCACAGTGAGAATTCATGACCTCTTGTTTGCATTGAATAACATTTTTGAAACTTCATGGTCGTACCAAAAAATTGTGTTTTTATTTTAAGGATTAATAAAGATTTATAGATTGGTTGATTTATCTGGAAAGATCTTGCATTACCTATTCTAATGCAGCCGTATATATTTGACTCGTTCTCTGAAGTCTAATTAGAATTACATTTGAATATGTCTAAAGTAATTGTAGAGAGATTTTATCTCCTAATATATTGGGAAGATCATATGAAATAACAACTTAATATTCTAAAAGGTATACATAGGGGTATTTTGGGAAGTTCACGGTCGGACCAAAAGCTTCCAAGCCAGCTATCAATAAAGATTAAAGTTATAAGGTTTGGGATAAATTTGCTTTTCCAAAGCTTCCCTGGAAGACACTGATGTTCTATTTTTATAGATTTGGGAGAAGAATCACAAAATTAGAGAGTTCTCGAGATAGGAAGAGAATGACAAAGTTAGGAAATCATGTTTTAGAGTTTTTTTGGTTATTGGACTTGTTGTGTTGGACCTTAATTTATTTATTCTCTTTTCTTTTGTTTCATGAATTCAGTACGAATTTAAATCCAAGTATAAAATCACCTCTACCATAAGAGTTACTCTCTAATAAATTTCATCATCATCTATTTTACAAAAATTAGTTTCTATAAGGAATATTTGCTAATGTAGGAACATTTTTGTAAACAATAACAGAAATAACCCACTTTTGAAAATAATTACATACGTAGACCTGTTTTTGCCAGGTAGACGTTGACGCATTTTGAAAAGGCGCCTTTGGGCGAATTTCATAATGCGCCAACAGGCGACTTTTCAAAATGCGCCCAAAGGTGAATTTTCAAAATTCGCCTTTTCAAAAACCCTGCACACAAACAAGACAGTAGATAGAGAGTTTATCAAATCTAACAACTGCAAGATATATACTTTCAAATCTAACAACTTTCATAGATATCAACTTTCAAATCTAACAATTGCAAAGGTCATTTAAGTCCGATACATAACTAGTTAGTTTGATACATAGAAATTACATTCGCTTAAAGTTGAATACACAGAAATCTTAATTCATTACACAGTCATACATTTGATAATGAAAGTTTAGGTCATTGAAGTACATCGCTTTCTGTTATGGCCATGTGATGCACATTTGCTACACCTGTTTGTTTTAGGCATTTGATGCTCGTCCATAACATTTTTTATCCTCATAGATTTAGGTCACCCAGGTTGTCTTCTTATAAGTGGAGGCAATATATGTGGACCGATGTATGGTCTCTATTATCTCTTATCACGCACTGGATGAAACTCTGGCTGATATGAAGCTTTATAACTTTGAACAGAGTACCACTCTGATGCGAACTCATGATGTGCTCTGTTAGCACCGTAATACTATGCCGAACAAGCCGCCATTACATGGACACATGGTAATTTTTGCAGTAGGAGGATGTTTCATGTACATGAGCAGTTGAGGCCATCAATTTTCACTTTAAATTCATCGCTGTAGCAATGAATCACTTCCCATTCCATTCGACTAAATCGAACTAGTCTACAATGACGTGCTTCAATAGCCCGATCTACTATTTTAGCTTCCCATTTTGGAGTCAAATGTGTTGTGATAGCCTGGATAACTCCATATATGTAAGATTTATTCTCCAAAAGAGAGAGCCTGGATAACTCTATATATGTATAAGATAACACAGCACTGCCCCAAGAAAACTTACCACACTCCCCTAAATCAGCAATATACGGTAACCATTTCAGATCTACCCCAGTCTTTGTATGATCGCACATCAATCGAGAAATAATTATGTGCAAAATAATAACACATGCTCGCTGCTGAATCTGAGCCTCTGTAGCATCAGCAGGAATATCGTGCGACAATTGACGTCGATACCACATGACTTCCACGAACTCATTGCCCCTTGTTTGTTCGGGGGGTGGGTCAAGACCAAGTAAATCACGACACAATTGCATATAGTCATATGCCACTCCTCCATAAGCCACTGCATTGCCTTCAATAGGCAAACCTAACAACACTGCTGCATCTCCTAATGTAATCGTCATCTCACCAACAAGGAAATGAAAAGTGGAGGTCTCCGGTCGCCATCTGTCTACCAAAGCAGTGATAAGATAGTGGTCAAGATGGATGTATCCTAACTTCATTATGTGTGAAAAATCAGCCCTCTCAATCTCAGCCAATACTCCTGGATGGTTTGAAGTCACTTTCTTCAGTGATGTGGAGTGATCTATAGTGGTATCTGGATCGTCATGCTAATCAAATGATAAATACATAATTAAAATGCAGGAATTATACCAGCTGACACAAAATTACATTTTTTTTAAAACCACCTGCATCCATATGTCGTTAGAAGTACGATGATGGGCTTGAAGAAATAATACCCTACCATCAACGGGTCCGGGCTCCATCTCAACATACTCTACAAAATACAAATATTAAAAATCAATTCATTTCGAAAAAAATTATAAACTAACCAAAAATTGACAACCCCCTAACCCATAAAGTAGTATGAATGCACTTAAACTCCTTGTGGTTCATATAGATTGCTTATAAAAATAATCTTAAGTTGCTTTTAAGAACCTTTTTTAATATGTCTTTTATAAACTACTTCTAACCTAGTTCAAATTACTTTTAATCTAAGACTAAAATGTGTACAAATAATTGTAATGATAGTTTTGTAAATACTTTATCAACATTGATATTAAAACGCTTTAGTTTACAAGCATAATCTTTTTTGTTTATGAAGAAACAAAGCAAAATATCGATGCCCTAAATTTGAAATGACAAATTAAGGGTATAGATTTATATCTATTTCTTGTTCTATGCCCGACGTGCTTGCCATTGACAAATTTTTGGAAGAATTTGATTAAAAATTGAAGAAATGGAATGGAGGAAGGTTTTGGGGGAATTTGGGGATGTTGGGTTCGGCTGGAAGAGAGTGGAAATGAGGGTGGGGGTCTCTGTCTAATGTCTCTCAAGTTACTTTGTGTGTAGGGTTTTTGCAAAGGCGAAATTTGAAAATGCGCCTTCGGGCACATTTTGAAAAGTCGCCTGTTGGCGCATTTTGAAAATTCGCCCAAAGGCGCCTTTTCAAAATGCGCCAACGTCTACTTGGAAAAAACAGGTCTACGTTGTAATTATATTCAAAAGTGCGTAATTTCTATTATTGTTTACAAAAACGAGCCTACGTTAGCAAATACTCCTTTCTATAATTATATTTATTTGAATTAATCATTTATTATTATTTAATCATTAATTAATTGTCTCTCATCGATGGGTTGTTACAATATATGTGGATAAAAAGGTAGTTATAGTATTAAAATAATGAACATAATGAGTTTAATATTAATATAGTTCTAAACTAGTTGAAAAAAAATCCAACTATAACCCAAATTAACAAGTTAAATTGAAAGGCTATATTTAACCTCTATTTCTTAGAATACATACAGATTATTGTAGTATAAAAATAAATTATGGAGTTTTAAAATAACAATGCTTTAAATGGTTAATATACCATGTTTGCAAATTATATATCAATAAGCAAACATATTCTTCCTCCCTTCATTTTTCTTTAGAAAAAATAAAATAAAATATCAAGTCTACTACCCAATTTTTACAACTAGTACATGAATCAATGTATAAAGTTAGATGTTAACAGGTGAAAAGAGAACCACGAAGCCCGAGTAGCAATACATATATATGTAATGCAACTCGAATGGTTCATTATAACATGAGTGCGTCCATCAGAAGTTTACCTAGTCCTCCAAGATATGAAACATAACCGAAAGAAGATATTGTACTTGAAAGGCAACCACACCACTGAGTAATCATGAGCTAGAACTTATAAGACTCTAAATCTAAAGTGTACAATAGGATAAAATTAATCACCTCTGGAAATATCAAATATGAAGATGCAATGGTTGAACTGAAAATAGAAAAAGCACAACTGCTCCTAAATTTTTTACAATACTATTTAACCTAAAATTAACCAGGCCTTCACATCGATATAGAGACCAAAAGTGAAAAAATCATGGTTGATCATTTTACCTAGTTACGTAGCATGAAAAAACAAATTCAACTTAAAACAATATAAATATCATAAAATGGGAAACTAAAGACTTGTCTGGAAATAAATTTATAAACATAGGAACATCCACCTCTTTGTATGGGTTTTGGACCAAAGGTCCCTATTCTTAAAGCTCATGCACAAAAAGTCTCTACCCATAAATCTACGTAAATTAGGTCCCTATTTTGTTAATTTTTAACAAATTGTTCCCTTCCAGAAAATCAACCAAGCATGGAAATCAAGAGCAAAAGTGACATAAATTAGCCAAAAACTAAAAATAGGGACCTAATTTTCATAACTTTTTTAAGAGGGACTATTCTTCCATCATCTTTTAATTCTAGAGAGTTGACAGTCAATCCTTGTAACCTATAACTCAAATTTTGGATGATCTACTGGTTCAATTCTTGGCATATTAAAAGTAATGAAAACGTTAAAAGTTAACAAGTCTTGTTGAGAAGTATATATCGCATAAGAAGTAAACACTCATAACATTATGGTATGCATAAGGAGAAAATACCCATAAAAAACTTGTATTAAGTAGTTTACTTAAAAAAATAACATTGTTTCATATTTGTTGAACACAAAAAAAAATCATGAAAAAACTAGTATGTGTCAATAAACAAGTTTACCAATGGAATCATAAAATGCTTTAATTGAACAAATATGATGTTGAAATTGGGAAATGTTTGTTAATATAACACATTGGTTTAAGTATTGCTTATAAACCGATACACATGGAACATATTAACTAAAAGCAAAATGTTTTCTTAAACATGTAGATTGGTACATTAAAATTGATAAATGTATAGTAAACATTTTCGAATAGAGACTGCTAGTTATAAATGTTTGCACAGTACACATGTATCAAATATGGAGCATGCATATGCATAGTATGTATAATGTATAACATGATAGTGAATATTTCCAAATACATTTAAATAGATACATATTAGGAAAGTATGACCCTTTACACATGTATATGTTCTCATTTTTTATGGAAAATGTTCTCAATAGCATTTTAATAAAATACAAATCCAGAACTATTTTCCATAAAGTAACCGAGCATTTTCATAATAAGGAGCCAAATTATAGCACAGATTCACCAATTATATATAAAAGTCAATACGAACATTATATGAAAAACTAAGAATATCCATTTGAATATATATTGCTCTATAAATTTACAAAGAAAAAATAGGCACAAAGAAATACAAACATTGTATAATTATCGTATCAAATAAAATTCTTTTAAAGGAGAAAAAGAAAAAAAAGTGAAATATAAACCATGTGATCATGAATTCAGATATGTTCTAGAGCATCATCAAACCAAATAACATCATAAATAATACTGAAAAGATAAACCAGAGAAAAGTTAACAATTTCATTATACCAAGAAAGAAAATAAGGAAACTGCACTTGAAATCAGAAATATATGAATTCCATGGTTTCGTTTTGTAAAATCTATTAGGAAAAAGGAAGTTTCCTATTATGACGACCAAGCCTATATTACAAATTCCATGAGTTGTAAATAGTTTGACAGTGATCTTATGTTAAAGTGGAAAAACTAACTAGCATATTACATATAGTCATTTTGTTCAATCAGGCTTGTAAGTTCAGCATCAACCAACTAAGATTTTCTGAATAAATAAAGTTACCTTAATTTTAGGATGAGATGTGGTATTCATTTTGGGAGTTGTTGATTGTAAATTGTTGTAAAGCCACTGGTCCCTGCACCTAGTGATGAAGGAGGGTTAGGATGGGTGCAAGACAGAAGTCAACCTAGGGTTTGGATACGACTAATGTGAGAGATTGATTTGGTTTTTTAAGGTATCCTTAATTAATTTCGAACAGAAATAAGAATCTTACATATAAGATTCAAAATATTAGGAGAATTAGTCGGGAGACAAGGAATCAAGAATGTATTTGGTGAAATAAAAAGGAGAGTGGACGAGCACTTATCCCTGCACTAGCATTGGAAAAAAAGTGACGAAATTAAATGAAGAGATCTAGCTAAAAAAATAAAACAAAGTAAGCACAGTAAAATTTTATAGTGGTTCGACAAATCTAAGACCTACATCCATTTTATTATTGAAATTGTTTGTCATAAATACAAAAGATTTACTGATAAAATAGTCTAGAACGGCAAAATGTAGCTTCCTTTGTGACAAGGTCGTGCAGAGAGAGAGTGAAGAAGATGAAGTGCCCATAAAGTCCTTTCCGTGTTTCCATGTGCTTGCTATTTATAAAAAAATTGTTCAACAAAATCGCCGGATCTTGAAATACCAAGTCTAACTCTAGATCGAAGAGGGAAGACGAGGTTCCCTGTCCACTAAAATCATCTCGATACCAATCAGAAGTGATTAGTACCGACCTGATTTATGAATGGAAAATCGTGCAGTCTTCTTCTACTTGATCTACTATGTTCGATCCATAAAGCTTGGCGCACTTTTACCTTAGAAATCAGGTTGTTACCGAGAGATTCTAACATCTTCAGTACTTGGACTTCCCTTCTGAGCTTTTGGAGTCGTTCACCCGCTCCTTCAGCAATGGATCTCAAGTTGATTACTCTAGCAAGCAATCTATAAGTGATAGCTCCAGAGCCCCATATGGTGCTTAAAAACAGGATGGTACCGACCTGAAAGCGGTTAGTACTGAGATGTTTCTATGACTATTTTAGGCACTCTGACCCTTTGGAGCTTATCCCAATGGTATTCCAAGCATGTCTTCAAGTCCTTGAACTGCTTTGTTTTCATCCTGGCGTCCAAATTCATTTGAAGATCGTGAAACAAAGCATGCTTTGGATCATGATAGGTGCATATCATTATCCACACAAGTCGATTGATTATCCTAGAGTTGCTTTAAAGTGTCATCTCCCTTCCAAGGGCTTATGTCCCATTACTTTAAATAGCAACAGTTCCACTCTTCGCACTGAGGTGAAGGTCTACACTCTAGAGATCGTTCCATGCCTTAGCCATGTAGGTATTGCCTTTCTCGTTCTTTTCCAATAATTTCAATGCATTTTGGGTCAAAAATTCAGGTCGGCACCGAACTGAATTAGGTCGGTACTAATGTATTTTATTAAGTCCGCGCCCTTTTAAGTATCCAATATTTAGAAAATTTCCAAATCCTCCTCTCATTCCTTCACTTTCTTGCCTTTACTTAAGATCAACCCTAAATCCTCACGATCTAACCTCCATCGCCTAAACCACTTGTTGTTGACCATCTAACATCGCCGCTGGCTACCTAAAGCCGCCGCCACCACTGAATCCTTGTTTTATTCATCGTTGCCTTCTCGAAAGAAATCGTGCCCGACATCTTCAGTCCAGATCCAAACCTAAAAACTTAGGTGGGTTGTTGAAGTTCCATTATGGTGTCGTCGGTGGCATCGTCTCTAGTGATCGCCATAGACCATCCTTGATTATCAACTGGTTGAGGCTGCGATTTTGTGATCTACCCTTATTCCATGCCTTGGCCAATGCACACAAACAAGTTTCTCTTCCTCCTAAGGAAGATTTGGGCATTACCCGAAGTCCTCCTAGGGAAAACTTGAACCTAGCCCGAAGTTCACTGTACAACCACTTAAGTCTCAATGACCCATTACTTCCCTAGGGTTAGGCGTGTGTTTTCTTTATCCCTACTTTGGGTTTTGCCCTTTGATTGTGAATTCAAGCCTATACACACTTCAAAATGCATTGACTTTTCCTTTTCGAGATCGGTTGATCATAAATCATCATTTTAAAATTCGACAAGACAGTTCCCTTCCAAAGAATGGTCGTACCGAATGCATCCTGGAATTCGAATAACTTCATTGCATAACACTTCCATTTGTTGCACTCTCCAATGTTATTGTAAAGATGCCTTACATCACTCCAGACTGTGGTTCCGTTATCGATTATTCGATGACAACGGGTAAGATCCGATACACAGTTCGATCGAGCAACGGGGCTCGTTTTCTAGCATAAACGGGTTATCTACGCAGAATGGTCTGTTTGTTGTATATGTGACAGTGGACACACACTGCATAAATTAACATTTCCAATTGCCACGGTCAAAATTCTAAATCCTATTGGTCGACACACATCGACATCCATTGGATTCGGAGCATAGGTCACATGGGTTTATATTAAAATAAAATATCAAAATAAAACATTCCTGATCGTGTTCAACATTGAGTTTTCCTATCCATAATGACATACCATTCACCTCATTTCAATGTTGGCATTGTGCCATCAACGCCTCCTAAAGCCGGATCTACCATAGTTCAGGCCTCAACCTATATGGCTATTGGACCCAAATGCTCGATTACTTCCGAATTATAGAACATGATAGTTCCAGCTACCTAATCCAAGACTAACCTCATCCTATTAATGCACAAGTGGACTAAAGAGTTCTGGATGATCTTCTCATAAAGTGTCGACTGTTCTAACTGCCAAGTCACTCAAGACTATATGCTTTTAATATGGAATTCCAGAGAGTGACGTCTTGTTCCCAGCACCTAATTGATAGGCACATAATCATCTAATGGGCTATATAGCTTGCAACAAATACATGTGCTTAGCCGGCACTATACCGCCCTTCAATCCATTCCTATGTATGTTCCTCCGAGAGTCGCTCCAACTCAAGTCTACCCCAATGGTTATGCCTTACAAAGCTCCTTGCACATTCTATTCATGAATTCATTTTAACGACCCCCAACCTCGAGGAGCTAACACATGTCTTGGGCTTCACACAACGAAGCAAATCACCTTCTATCATGATCATCAAAGCCTCGGGTTGGTGTAAGGCCATTAAAGCGCTCCATAATTAGCATTCATACTTCAAGAATGTGTATTTCTTCGTTCAATATTCATATGGCTTCAACAGGCTTTGGCTATCTGGAAGTAAGACTTCTTTCTTTCCACTCTTCCTCGTACTTGGATCCTTATCGTCCAAGTGTTGAACTTGCTATCCATTTTCTTCACAGATATACTTGCTTGAGACACGAACGAAGCGCACTCGGAGACTCTACAAACCCTTAAGAGAGTCAATATTCGATTTCGCACCACCGGCTACCTGGTGACTAATGAAAATCTTCGTCAATGTGGCCTTCTACATCCTGAATGCTTTTCCATTCCTACCAAAGTTCCAGGGTGTCCACCAGGTCTTTCACCCCATTTGCAACTCTAGCAAAGATATCCAAATGGGTAGGAGGCTTATCTGGCACGTCGAACATCGGTGAATCCGTTGATAAAGAAGTAGAAGTACACATTGCTAGTGAAGTGCAAGTGGAAAGGGAAGAAAGTGTTGAAATGGAAAAGATACATAAAGGAGGAGGAGAAGAAAGAAAAGAAGATGGAGAAGAGAAAGAAGAAGAAGAAGCTGGTGAAGAAAAATACGATGATGAGGACTTCGATCAAGGAGGAGATGAGTCGTATAGGGAGACATCTCCAGAATGCACCGAAATTCCTATCCCATCACATCCGAGATGAGTTCTTGTCAAGACCTCTCAATTATCTATAGAACCGAGCGTAGTGCCAATAATCTCGGCGACTCTTTTAACCGGTTACTTAGAAAATATTTCTGATTTGCTAAGTGACCTTGGAATTTTAATTGACGATCTTCTCAAGGACCGCTCTCTAGGATTTAGCATCCCCTTTTAGGCATCCTAGCCGAGGGAGACTCCACCTTTATTCCCTAACACAATCTGTAGAGTAATTAGTGCAGCACAAGCATTACACACACTTCTAGGATCATGAACACACATACATTACATTCGCTTACATTCCAATGTTCTAAAGCTGATACGACCCTTTCTTTCATTTTAGGTATGATGGAAAGATACCGATTTAGCTATCTTCACTCCGGCGTCTTTGAACAAAAGAGAGTAACTACTAAGCAATATCCTCCTCGCTCTAACTCTTATGAAGAAAAGGAGACATATGAAAAAAGAGCTTGGAGGAAAGACAGAGAAGTCCAAGCAAAACTCGACTGCCAAGCGGAAAGAGATGATAAGAAAAGATATTAAGAGGAGAAAAAACCTATGATCAAGGAAAAAGACACAAGGACTCACGTGACCGCCATGGTTCCTCTTTCAGTCATCCTCTACCTTGATTTTTAACCACAATTTTCCTTCCAATAACAAGATCAGCATCACTTTTTCTTACTATTGCAACTCCTCTACCCTTTCAATCCAAAAAGAGTCTCCATTCGCCTAGCTCCACCTCCACCATCTTCAAGTAGATTGCAAATTGCCTTCCCAAATCTTTGCCTGACTGGAGCCATATTCGACCGTGACCCGAAGGACATTTCCAAGAATGAGGCCAACAATAAGGTTGGAGGCATCAAAGAACTATTAGTTTGCACAGAGAAAAATCACCTTCGCCCTTTCTAATGTTAACAGAATTCACCAAATCGACATCCAATCTTTTGAGTCAAAGAAGAAGAGCTAGGATAATAATGCCAAACACCATAGAAGAAAGAGATGCAGCCTAGACATTGGCAGGTAACGCTAAAGACTAGGTTGAAGAGATGAGAAACACTCACAATGAGGCTGACATTGTGATGAAACCAAGTCAAAACTGCTCATGAAGAGAATGATCGTCTTAAGACGTAGCTCGCAACGAAGGACCTGGCCCTCCTACAAAAAGACAAGGCTCTTCGGGATAAAGAAGCTAACATCATGAAACTCCGTACTAATAATGAGAAGCTTGAATCCACCTTGCTCTTGGTATAAGCAAAGAAACTGGATGCTCGGATTGACCATGCTTCAACTATGAATGAGCTAATCGTACTAAAGGAGAAGATGGAAAAGAAAACGGAGGACTTGAATTCTACCCTTCAATAGTTCTTTTCTAACATTGTTCAATACAAGAACTTTAAGTGGTTGGGAAGAATTTATTCCATTATTCCTGCCAATGCATGGGAAGCGGTAGTACATCGTGCGAAAGCGTCCGATGAAGGACTCATCGAAGATGAATTAAAAGCTAAATATCTTAACATCGACGATAATCTAAAACAAGAAGAGGAAAAGGAAATTCTAGCTGGAAAGGACGCAACTATAGCTTCCACTGAAGCTCCTACTAATCAAGTGCATCGTACATGCTGAATTATTATCTCCTAAAATCCTAGAGCTTGGAGTGAAGATTCCAAAGTTCGAGGAGGCCAGTGCTGAGGCTATCCTTAATACAACTCCAACTTCTATTTCCATAGCTACTAATGAGCCTTATATCCCTATCTCCATTTTTATCCCATCCGATTGTTTATTGAAGATGATGAAATCACTATATCTCTTGCTAAAGAAACTACGACCAGTGAAGGTATATCTCTCATCTCTCCAGTGTTTGAGATCCTTTAGTTCCTCCTCCTCCATCGCCAATAACGCAAGACTTGGGCCCTATTGCTATTGTTACCGAGTCAACCTCCATTACCATGGGACTGGTTTCTCCATGCCTTCCATCCAACTTCATTCATGATCCTGATTCATATAAAATTATGGCTTTAAAGGTATTGAACTACACTTTGCAGCCCATGAGGGAAGATATTTCCATCACTGGCGCTTTGATCACAATGGGTTGTATTTCTATTGCAGGGCGATTAAAGACTGATATCTCCAAACTAAAAAATCAAAGACAAGCCCGGACTTGAGAAACCAACCAGCATTAAAGAACCAAAGCCTTCTCCAAGAATCCTTCTATTTGAACCAAAAATGGCATAAACACCGAAGAGTTAAAGTAGAGAATAAAAAGTGAAGAAATAAATAGATAATGAGTAAGAGAGAGCACACAACAATTTGTAGCATTTCAGCAAATTAAGGCTTATGTCCACTTAATGATTTTTATTGCTTATATTCTTACCTAGAGGAAGAAGTTCTTATGAGTTGGTACAACTCCATTAAGGGGCGGTACAACTCCGACACTTAGATTTTCAAAATTACAAGAATATAGAGTAGATTAGAACTAAAGCTAAAAGATCTTGAAAAATCATCCCTACCTTCCTATTTATAGAGGAAGGGAGTCTAAAATCTCGTATAAAATATCTCCAAGCCATTGTACACGATTTAAACCAATTCTCCTAAAAAAGTTAGTGACACATCATGAAGTTGCTAGGGGTCGGTATGATTCCAAGGTTAGGGGTCGTTACCCATCCCTAAAAAGGCCAAACTAGTCATCTTGAACTCTTCGTTTCGGCTTGTTTAGTGGTTAGCTTCATGATTCCATAGTTGTTTGTATCAATATTAGTTTATTTCAAAGTCCAAATGATGAAGTTGTAGAAGAAAAAAGTTGCAGATTCAAGAGTTTATGGAGATTGATTGAGGATTGCACTGAATTGACAAAACAACACTTGATATGGGGTTCTAGCATCAAGTAGGTTATGTAGGTAGAAGATGAGACCCACTTGTGGAAGAAAAAAGGGTTGGTACTGACCTATATATAGGGGTTGGTACCGATCCCACACTTGTGCATTTTAGGATCTTGGATTTTTTTAGTGGACATATACTAGCCTTTATTTTTGTTGACTTGGAGTCCGAACCGAGAAATTTGAGTGTTTGCTTGAAGCTCGACCTTAAGGTTTTCTGAGATTTTTGTGCTCTGAGTTTTCCTTCGTTTGCTTGGAGTCAGACCCAAGAATTTTGTGTGTCCGACCTGAGACTTCTGTGTGTCTGACGCTAGTTCGCTTGCTTGGAGGCAGAGCCGAAATTTCTATGTGTCCGACCCGAGTTTCCAGGGGTCGGTACCAACCCCATTCTATGGGCCGGTACCGAACTAACTTTGGGTCGTGCTTGGGGCTTTTGCATGGATTACTTTGGGTTGCACTTGGCGTTTTTACCGAGGCCATCCTGCTTTGAGTCTGACATGAGAATTTTGTGTGTCTGCTTCGAGTCGGCTCTTCCAAAAACATGAACTTCCAAGTTTTCACCTTTTTTCCTCAATTTTGATACTTCTTTTTTCTTGCATTTTTATCATATTCCCAAAGTCCTTGGATCATTTCTCTATCGTTTACTCATCTGATTCGATTGTTTAAGTCTGTTCGAAGGCTATGGCAAATTCGGTCTTAACACTTGCCCCTCAAAGTGCACCTTGTGAATTCTCAACCGTCCTTGGTTTTCGGACTCTGGAGCTATCTCTCTAGGCTGCCTGCCTTGATAACTTCTAAGTTCAACCTGTCCATTCTATCCGCATATTTTCTGGTCAAAAGGATGGATAACATTTTCCCCTTAAAGTACTTCTTTTTGCAAACATGATGTGCTTTGATTCGAGGCAAGTCATTATTGATGTAAAGGATTCCACTATGTGCTTTGAATGGTCGTTATCCTTCTCGCGGAGCGCCTCTGTGAAGAATTATGTCCATAGCTATTCGTCGCGACACATGACTAGCGTCCATTGTTATAAATTTGAAGAATGCTCTCTCGATCTATTGTTTCGAGCTAAGCAATTCTGAACTAGTTTCTCTTATAGATTTTCTCGGTATGTTTCTACTTTTCTTCGACTCTAGTCATTGGGTGTCAAATACGATTACATACAAGTATACATGTGCACTCCTTTGTAGAAGCTCTCGATCATATGCACGTACTTAAGTAGGCATACATAGGTCATCAACTTCATTGTTTTCGTTGTTTGTTTTATGTAGCTAGACTCGCTTTTGATTTGTAGTTGCAAGAGTCTGTTTTTTTTAGGCTGGCATTGTGTGGGTTTAGCCCCCCGCTTTCATTTTCAACTTAGGTGTAGATAAAACCTGTACTTTTCTTTCCAAGTTCTATTTCGAATGTGAATAATAAAACTTTTGTTTCATATAATCTTTGTGTGAATTTGTCTAAGTATTTGAGAAATATGCTTTCCATTCAATGTACTTGCGATCCATTTCTTATCAGGGTTATTGTCGGACTAAGTCATTAGCCAGTTCTGTGCTTTGCCGGCCTTTCGTCGTAAAGCAATCATTGAAGCACCAATCTCTGGGCATTTACATGTAACCATATCTAATTCTAGAACCCGGTCGAACCTCGATCATCTGAAAATTGATTTAAGCATTACTTTTGGACGAACTTTAAATGCGATCACGCCTGCATCCGAATGTCGATTGAAGTAAATTGTCTTGAACAACAAGTCGAACATCCTTCTCCAAGATGCATTTGTCAACCATACCGAATTCCAGGCATTTTTCAGGGTTAACCAAATAAGTTCGAGGGTTAGGTATTCTTTTCTAGGGTAGTAACATTCGATCATGCCAGACTTGGGGCATCGATCAAAGTTTATAAGTAATTTCCTGCCTTTCACCAGGCACGAACCTTTTGCCTTGCCTACTCCGGGCGAGGATCTTCGACCTTGCCATCCTCTAGGCAAGACATTAACGCTCTGCCAAACTCCGGGCATGAGCAAATGGCTGGATGGTCATGTCATGTCCAATTTGATTTCCCCCAATGTTCAGGGCTAAAAGAGTTGATTGGCATCTACCTCTGGGACCTATGGAAGGTTGAACTTCAAGGGTCCGATCATGGACCGTAGAAGTTTTGTCGGCACCTAACTCCATGTAATTGAACACCTACAATGGCTTTAATCAATTATGCATAAATTTATTTCTAAGTGAAATAGCACCGCAAGTGTTTGCTATTGCAAGTCCTCAGTTGTGAAATCCCACCAATCGTCGCAAGCCTTAAAGTTCCATCTCTAAGCTTTTGGTCTATTGTGTACAGACCTTCCCTGGTCGGGCCCAAGTTTTTAGGGCTAGGGAAAATTCATTGAGGAATAAGTCGCTAATTTCAAAGGTCTAATTCCTGGCCTTAGTGTTGTAATACCGGGCGACCTGGTGTCGGTGTGCAACTACTCTTAACTCAGCTTCATCGCGCTTCTCAATGATCATATCAAGGAATTCCAGAAGGAGTTGCTCATTCATTCGTGGATTGTAGTGAGTCACTTGACGAGAAGGTACTTCTAGTTCAATCTAAATCATAGCCTTTGATCCATAGGCTAGAGTGAATAGAGAGTGATCAGTTGCTAACTTGTGGGTTGTTCGGTAAGCCATATTACTAATGGAAGTTCATCGACCCACTTTCCCTTGGCCTTTTTCAATTCTTCTTAAGAATGGACTTGATAATATTATCTAGAGCTTCAACCCGTCCAATCTCCTGAAGGTGTGCCACCGCAACAAATCTCTACTCCATGCGATGTTGGTGGCAAAAATTTTGAATTATGTACTGTCGAATTAGGTCCTTTTATCGGTAACGATTTCCTGTGGAATTCCAAAACAATATATCGTATTTCGAACAACAAAGTTGATTACTTTCCTTGTGGTGATCATGGCTAATGACTTTGCCTCAGCCCATTTGGTGAAGTAGTCAACTGCGACAGCGGCGTACTTCGCGTCGCCTTTAGATATTGGTAATACACTGATGATATCAATTCCCCAAATTGCAAACTGCTAAGGACTAACCATTTTAGTCATCTCCATTGTTTGGGCTCTCAGAATTTTAGCACGTATTTAGCACTTGTCACACTTTCACGTGTAATCAGCCGCGTCTCGTTGACAGTTGGTCAGAAGTATCCGTAGTAGAGGATCTTCTTCACCAGGGTTTTTCCCTCGGTGTGGTCGCCACAGGCCCCTTCATGAACTTCACTCAGGACTCGTCTAGCCTCGTCATTGGAAACACACCATGGCATTGGGACTGAGAATCCCTTCCTATAAAGTGATCCTTGTTGAAGGATATACCTTGAGGCTTGGGGAAGGAGCTTCCATCACTCGTTCCTTCTGTCTAGAAGGATTCCTCTTTGCAAGTAGTCTTTATTGGAGTCATTCATGACTCCTTTTTTGGTTTAGCCTCCAAGATCCAATAGACACTGTATGCTCAAAGCTTATAATACTTCCACCAGAACCAAGCCCATGTGCTGCACATCTCCAGAACTGGCCAACTTAACTAGTGAGTCAGCCTTTTCATTTTGCTCTCTATGATTCTAAGTGCAATCGCGCCTCCGTTTGGGTGTCGATCGAGATTAACCACTTAGGATAGTAGTTCAGGAACCCCTTTCTGGGATAGCGATTTTCGATTGTGCCAAGTTCCGAGTGCTAGTTTAAGTTAACTACTAAAGAACATAGTTCGTACATCCTCAGCCAGGATGTTTATTTCCAATCATGCCTAACTCCGGGCATCGGTTCAAAGTTCATAGGTAAGATTCCATCATATGTCGGGTATGGATCTTTCATTTTCCTACTCTATGAAAAATGCGAGGATCGGACGGTCTTATGACATCCATTTCGGTTTTTACTCCTATCCCTAATCCAAAGACAAGAGTTGAGAGAGTGAATGGTGGTACCACGTTCTTTTCGGTCTGTACTCCTGCGCTAAATCCAAGGACAGGAGTTGAGCAAATGAACGGTCGTATCACGTACATTTTGGTTTATAATTGTGCCCCCACATCAAGGGCGAGAGTTAGTGTGTGGACGATTAGGTCACATCTATCTTTCAGAGTTTATACTCTTGCCCCCACATTAATGGCAAGAGTAGGCTGATGGACGGTCGTGTCATGTCCATCTTTAGTTTATACTCCTGCCCCTAATCCAACGGCAAGAGTTTGATGATGGACGATCGTGTCACATCCATCTTTAGTTTATACTCCTACCCCCAATCCAAGGACAAGAGTTGGTTGATATTAATCTCCGGATATCGAGAGGAACTTCAGGGGTCTGATCATGGACCATAGTGTTAGTTCCTGAGAAGTTGGTTTTGATGACAACAACCTTAGAATAAGATTATAGAATATAAATACTAACATTATTGTTTAGATATATATGTATATGCAGGATATATATACAGGTACCAAAGAATGAAGACTGTACAATATAGAGATTCAAGAACTGATGAACTCAAGATCGAAGATATCAAGATTCAAGACTCATGAGTATCAAGATTATCAAGAGTTCAAGATTTCAAGATAAGTAATTTAGTTAGGAATGTTGTTAAACTCCTAGAAAAGCACTGACATCTTAAAATCCATTTTATTCGTGGAATGGAATCCACTTCGAGCCCGTTAAAGGGATGGAACCTACGAAAAATCTAGTGGAACATTGTTTTGTATCCACTAACTTTTATTTAAATGTTTTACAAAATTATAGCTTGTTTTCAAAATGATTTCAATATCTTCCTTTTTAAATCAAAAACATTTATCTTGGTTTTAAAATACTTTTAGCCTCAAAATAATCTTTATTTTCAATATCAAATTATCCTTGGTTTTAAACTATCTTTTGATTATAATATATTTAAATTTTAATATTTATACTTAGATTTAAATATAAAATTATAGTAAAATTTTATATATACCAAAATATTATTCTCTATACTTATTTATGTATTTTAACTATAGTTAAGTATATTTATAAAGTTTAAAATAGTTTTAATACAAGATAGAAGTTATTTTCAAAGAAAAACAAATTACCAAAAATAACTTAGGCTTGTTGACAACCCCAAGGACCCCTTATCGACAAGGTGACAGTTTATTTCAAAAGTTTGAATTTCAAAGGAAGTGTCTATTCGTCATATCCTTTCACGAATGGACATGGCTGTTGTTCTACTATAAATAGGGGCTGTTTTAACCGAATTTATATTCATATTTTCTCTAATTTCACTCCTCTTCTTCTTCCACATTTCTTTATATACATTTTTACCATTACTCTGCCGAAATCACCATTGAATCTAACTAGATTGTAACGATCCATAATTTAATCACTTTGAACATGAATAGTTAATATGTTTTTAAATGATTAAATAATGGATTTTATATCTAGAAGTATTAACCCTGCCTAATAAAACAGAATAGTATAATTACTTGCCTAACAAAACAAGAGAGAATTATTAACCTTGCATAATAAAACAGAATAGTATAATTACTTGTCTAATAAAATAAGAAAGAATTATTAACCTAGCCTAATAAAACAGAATAGTATAATTACTTGCCTAATAAAACAAAATAGCATAATGATTATTATATTCCATACAGATGGTTGCCATTGGACCAATATCTGGTCGAATCAGGTTATGCCATGCGGATGGTTGCCATTGGACCAAAATCTGGTTGAATCAAGTTATGCCATGCGGATGGTTGCCATTGGACCAAAATCTGGTCGAATCAGGTTAGGACATAGTTGATAAGGAGAATTCCCATTGGACCAAATTGTGATCGAATCAAATTAAGCCACAAGGATGTTTTCTATTGGACCAAAATGTGGTCGAATCAAATTAGGCCATATGGCTGGTTTCTATTGGACCGAAATCTGGTCGAATCATGTTAGGCTGTAGGAAATGACTAAAGTACCCTTCTCTTCACCTATAAATAGCCAAGTCCATATCTCATTTTAATTCATTCACAAACAAAAGAAAAGAACTAAAATTCATTATCAAAGGTGAAGTATTCCAAGTCTCCATCAAAGCAAATAGGATGTGAGTATATTCCTTGCTTTTATAGTTTAGCGAGTATAACTTATTCTGTGAGTATATTCCTTGCTTTTATAGTTTAGCGAGTATAACTTATTTTGTGAGTATATTCCTTGTTTTCATGGTTTAGTGGGTATAATTTATTCTGTGAGTATATTCCTTGTTTTCATAGTTTAGTGGGTATAACTTATTTTATGAGTATAGTTTAATTATTTTATAGTAAGTGTAATCTTAATCTCTTTCCTTTGACTCATTCACATTTTAATAAATGTTATGTTAACTGTTGATGGTAAATTATTAATAATAATGGGTCTGTTATTATTCCTGTTATTATTCTTGTTTGGTTGTTTGATTTGTGCTCGGCCAGTTTATGAGCAATAACTTTTATGTTTAGTTAAAGGGAACTTACACCACCTTTTAACTTAGGATTGACATTTAGTGACTTTTTGGTTAAAAGGAAATAACACCCCTTTTAGCTATCTCATTTGATTAAGAGGGAGCTTCACCCCTCTTGGTCGTATTCTCCTTTAAAGATGATGGGTTTAAGTTATGATTTGAATGGAAGTTTTAAATCTTTATTTAAAGTATTTTAAAGGAGCTTCAAAATTTATATAATGATTTAAATGGGTTATTTATGGAAAGTAAGTAGTCCTATACTTGGCACTAAAAGCCGATGAGTAGATTGATCCTCTATCTGTGAGATCTGGAACCGAAGTGTCTAGGCAAGGCTAGGAGCAACCAGTGCCCTGACTTACCTGGCTTTGTTTCTGGGCGAGGGGTAGAGTAAGTCGAGAATATCAGAATCATGACAAGTGTAGGAGATTTGATTTCCATAAATGATCTTTATAATTATAATGGAAAACATTCACATTACTTATATACAATTGTTTTTGACCCATCTAAGTATGCTTTTGAAATATGAAATCCTCCCAAATGTTTTGTGAATATACTTATATCGATGAGAAAAGTATATGGATATTTTCCAAGCATTGAAAAAGTATAAGATTTAATTTCCATATACGATCGTTTTGTTATCCCCGATAGTTGATATCTTGACTATCAATTTCGATACCCTTCTTACTTTTGTTTCGTCAATCTAAGATGATTTGTTGCTCATTTAGAGCATGTATATCCTTTATCGGAAATGACTAAATAAAGAGCGAGTGGGGGCCAAGCTATGTGGGGTTGCTCCCATTAGGATATTTTCACATCTACTCTAGATTGGTTTCGGTTGTATGCGCACGGAGATGTGAAATACTCGGATACTCGGTAAGGTTGGCGGGGTCTGGCTGGGAGGTTTCTGAGAGCCATCGTAGTTCTAAAGTATATTTTCTAGAGGTATACTTTCGATAAGGGGGGCGCACCCTCCTAGTCATTGTTGGAAAAATTCCTTTTCCTTATTTTTGATTCAAATATTTGGATTGATTCTTTCTTAATTGCATCAGGAAGCGTCTTGCGCTCTTCGCGGTATTTAATTATTTGTGTCCATTCTTTTATGCTTGGATGTTGTCCTTGTGAGGGGAAACCCGTTCTGCATTTTTGCGACGTGGTCTCACAGGTTATTTTGTGTGTTCTATTTTTTTTATTTGGAGTTTACTCATACCGAACTTATTGTCTGACCTGAATTGTTTATTTTCCCTAAACCCTCGGGTACTCATTTATATTTGAGTAGTCCGAAAATGACAGGTTTCTTTGGGCTCTTTTGAAGATGGTGGACGAGCAGGAGGCTCCTTACCTATCTAGTTATTTATTTCCGCTGTTATGAGATGTTAGCTCTATGTATGTATATTTAAAGGCAGGTTATTTTAACTACCTAGACTGATAGTAGTACTTTTGTTGTAACTCTGATAACTCCATGTTGGGAGTAACCTTATGTACTGTCTTATTTTATGTTATATATTTAACCGTTCCGTTGTGAAGATTATTGTTCTGTTCTTATATTTTACCCCATGACAACTCGTCTTTCAGATACTTGGGCAATGACACATGAATACCATGGATGTATTAAGTGTCGTTCTCGAGGGTCAGAAAGGTGGGTCGTCATAGTTGGTATTAGAGCTTGGGTTGAGCGAACACCTTAGCCTGATTGGGGTACAACTCATTAGAGATAGGGTAAGTGATGCCCTAGAATGAGTTAATCTTAAGAGAGCGTATTTGTAATTTTTTTAATAATAATATTTATCCTCTAAAGTCCCGTTTTGGACTTGGATTGATAGACACACCGCTCAAGAAAAATGAAATGTTTGTGAATGGAATGCGACCGGAGTTCCATCGTGAAATGACCAATCATCTTTTGGGTATGTTCACCAACATTATTAGCATGGATTTGAGGTTTGAGGCTCTTGATATTAAGGAAGTAGTCCAGACGGGTGTAGTACCAACAATAAGTGCCAAGCCTTTATCAGTTATACCAATTGAAAGAAAGCCAAACTTCAAGCGTAAGTTTAAGGGAAAGAAGCTGGGTGCAGGGAAGAAACTCGAAGATGGCGCTCCAGCATAGAAGAAGCAGACCAACTTGGCCAACATTCTTTGTTTCAAGTACAATAAGGTGGGCCACTTTGCAAATCATTGCCCAATTACCACATGTTTTAATTGTGGCCAGCCAGGACATATGAAGAATGAGTGCCCTTTTCCTAAAAAGGGATCTCAAGGACAGACTTTTACCATTGAAGAGATACCATCCACTTCTTCAAATCAAAAATGGTAGCAAGTGTTGCAAGGTACATTATCCATCTATGATATTCCTGTAAGGGTGTTATTTGATACATGAGCTTCCCATAGTTTTATTTTTTATGATCTAATGGACAAACTAAACCTTAAATATGTTATCGTAAGTAATCCTCTTTGTGTGTCAAACCCAACTGGAGGTCCAACAAACCTTGACACTGTGTGTCTAAATGTACCTATTTCTTATCGAAATCGTCTCTTTCCTTTTGACTTATTTTTTCTTGGGTTTATGGGTTTTGGAGTGTTGCTGGGAATGGATTGGTTATCTAAGTTTAAAGCTATCTTGGATTGTGGTAGAAGGCTCGTTAGAGTTAGTGATGTAGGAGATGTTGGTGTTGATATTAGTTGTGAAGAGCCTAAGAAGTTACTGAGCAGTTTTCTCTATTCACTCGAAGTGGCTAAAGCGGAGCTAGGAGATGTGCCAGTTGTTCGAGATTTCACAGATATTTTTGACGACGTGCAAGGTTTACCTCCTCACCGTGAAGTCGAGTTCTGTATTGATTTGGTTCCGGGAACTAGACCTATTGTACAACCCTTACGAAGGATGGCTCCAAAAGAGAAGAGGGAGTTAGAAAGGCAGACTTATGATTTGTTGCAGAAGGGCTTGATCCGACGTAGTACCTCGAGTTGGGGATCACCAGTCGTCTTTGTTACAAAGGCAGACGGTTCTCTAAGGTTATGCGTAGACTATCGGGAGTTGAACAAAAGGACTATCAAGAATAAATATCCTTTGCCAAGGATCGACGATATGTTTGACCAACTCCACGGTGCACGAATATTTTTTCAATTAGATCTTGCCACCGGTTTCCACCAATTAAGAGTGGCAGAGGAGAGTGTTCTCTTAACAGCTTTTCGAACTCCTAAAAATTTCTACGAGTGGTTAGTTATGCCGTTTGGATTGACTAACACACCCGCTTATTTTGTGGACTTAATGAATCGAGTATTTCGAGAAATTCTTAATAAATTTGTTTTCGTCTTCATTGATGACATTCTTATCTACTCCAAGACAAAGGAGGAACACAAATATCATCTCCGTGTCGTACTCGATACCTTAAGAAGCCATGTGTTAAAGGCTAAGTTTCCAAGTGCCATTTCTGGAAATCCGAAGTTAGGTTTCTAGGGCATGTTATTTCGGGAGAAGGCATATTGGTGGACCCAGCTAAAGTTGTGGCGGTTCAAAACAGGAAGAAACCCGAAAGTGCAACGGAAGTTAGAAGTTTCTTGGGATTGGCTGGTTTTTACCGTAGGTTTATCAAGGACTTCTCGAAGATTGCTTCTCATCTGACGAAGTTAACAAAGAAAGATGTTAAGTTTGTTTGGACTTCTAAGTGTGATCAAGCATTCAACGAATTGAAAGAGAAGTCGACTAGCGCTCCTGTATTAGCCATTCCAAATGGGAGCGAAGGTCAAACCGTGTATACAAATGCTTATGGAACCGGATTGGGAGCAGTTCTGATGCAGCATGGGAAAGTTATTGCCTATGTGAGTCGACAGCTAAAGCCGCATGAGAAAAATTATGCTACACATGATTTGGAGCTTTTAGCTGTTGTCTTCGAACTACAGATGTGGATACATTATCTTTTGGGTGAAAGGTTCGAATTATACCCGTACCACAAATCCTTAAAATACCTTTGTACCCAGAAAGATTTGAATTTGAGGCAGTAGAGATGGCTGGAGTTTCTCGCCTCTTATGACCTAGAGGTTCTTTATACCCCTGGAAAAGAAAATGTTGTTGCCGATGCATTGAGTAGGAATGTAGAAATGGTTGCAAATTTAGAAGTTAAGCAAGTATTGTTAGAGAGAATTGCATCCAGTCAAGAGGCAGATCCTATTTTAGCTCGACTTAAGAAGGATGTTAAAGAAGGTGTTGTTTCTAGCTTTGAGATTGATCTTCGGGGCATATTGAAAATGAATGGGCGTATTTGTGTTCCAGACTTTGATGGACTTAGGAAAGAAGTGTTAGCCGAATGCCACCATTCAAAGTTATCTTTTCATCCAGGAGTGACCAAGATGTTCAAAGATATGAAGAGGGTATTCTGGTGGAAGGGGATGAAGCAAGATATTTCAATCTTTGTGAGTCGTTGTGCAAATTGCCAGCAGATTAAGAGTGACCAGCAGAAGACAGCTGGATTGCTTCAACCACTTGAGATCCCACAGTGGAAGTGGGAGCAGATCTCTATGGACTTTATTGATGGGCTTCCTAGGTCAAGAAGAGGTAACAATGGCATTTGGGTTATAGTCGATCGACTAACCAAGAGTGCCCATTTCATTCCTGTTAAGATGACTAGGACTGCTACGAGTCTGGCGAGTTTGTATGTGAAGGAGATTATGAGACTCCATGGGATTCCTCGTAGTATTGTAAGTGACCGAGACCCGATATTCACTAGCAGGTTCTGGGAGGGACTGCAGACTTCTTTAGGGACTGAGCTAAGCCTAAGTACAGTTTACCATCCCCAAACAGATGGGCAAACATAGAGAGTGAACCGGATCATGGAAGATTTATTGCGAGCATACATTCTAGACTTCAGAGGTTCTTAGGATGATCATTTACCCTTAGTCGAATTCACTTATAACAACACCTATCAAGCAAGCATTGGTATGGTCCCTTTCGAAGCTCTTTATGGTCGTCCATGTTGTTCTCCTTCATGTTAGGTTGAATCTGGAGATAGACTTGTTCTTGGACCCGACATAATCTTAGAAGCCAATGAGAAGGTAGCTGATATTAGAAGAAAGATGAAGGAAGCGCAAGATCGGCAAAAGTGTTATGCAGATCAAAGGCGTAGGGATCTAGAGTTCTTAGTCGGGGACTTGGTATTTGTAAAAGTCTCTCCTTTGAGAAGTGTTATGAGGTTTGGGAAGACAGGGAAGTTAGCCCCTCGATATATTGGCCCTTTTCCCATACTAGACTGGATTGGTAAACTTGCATATAAAGTGGAGTTACCAGATCGACTATCAGATGTGCAAAACGTATTTCACGTATCTCATTTATGTAAGTATGTACATGACCCTTCGATGATAGTAGAACCAGTACAACAAGTTTATTTGGAGGTTCAGCCTAACCTAACCATTCTTTGGCGGCCTATTCGTATTGTCGCTCGAGATATAAAGCGATTAAGGAAGAAGGTTGTGAATCTTGTTAAGGTTCAATGGAGTGGAGATGTTAGAGATTGTACTTGGGAAACTGAGGACTATATTAGGGATTCTTATCCCGAGTTGATGTAGTTGTTGTTTGTATTTTGTTGTTTCTTTTTAGTTTACTCACTAGTTGTGTTAAGGTCACTTTCCTTATATCTTTGTGTGGTATATATGATATCATTTGGGTTTCTTTAATATCTAGAGTTTATCCGATTAATTTCGAGGACGAAATTTCCTTTAAGGAGGGGAGGATGTAACGATCCAAAATTTAATCACTTTGAACATGAATAGTTAATATGTTTTTAAATGATTAAATAATGGATTTTATATCTAGAAGTATTAACCCTGCCTAATAAAACAGAATAGTATAATTACTTGCCGAATAAAACAAGAGAGAATTATTAACCTTGCCTAATAAAACAGAATAGTATAATTACTTGTCTAATAAAACAAGAAAGAATTATTAACCTAGCCTAATAAAACATAATAGTATAATTACTTTCCTAATAAAACAAAATATCATAATGATTATTATATTCCATACGGATGGTTGCCATTGGAACAAAATCTGGTCGAATCAGGTTATGCCATGCGGATGGTTGCCATTGGACCAAAATCTGGTCGAATCAGGTTATGCCATGCGGATGGTTGCCATTGGACCAAAATCTGGTCGAATCAGGTTAGGCCATAGTTGATAAGGAGAATTCCCATTGGACCAAATTGTGGTCGAATCAAATTAAGCCACAAGGATGTTTTCTATTGGACCAAAATGTGGTCGAATCAAATTAGGCCATATGGCTGGTTTCTATTGGACCGAAATCTGGTCGAATCATGTTAGGCTGTAGGAAATGACTAAAGTACCCTTCTCTTCACCTATAAATAGCCAAGTCCATATCTCATTTTAATTCATTCACAAACAAAAGAAAAAAACTAAAATTCATTATCAAAGGTGAAGTATTCCAAGTCTCCATCAAAGCAAATAGGATGTGAGTATATTCCTTGCTTTTATAGTTTAGCGAGTATAACTTATTCTATGAGTATATTCCTTGCTTTTATAGTTTAGCGAGTTTAACTTATTCTGTGAGTATATTCCTTGCTTTTATAGTTTAGCGAGTATAAATTATTCTGTGAGTATATTCCTTGCTTTTATAGTTTAGCGAGTATAACTTATTCTGTGAGTATATTCCTTGTTTTCATAGTTTAGTGGGTATAACTTATTTTATGAGTATAGTTTAATTATTTTACAGTAAGTGTAATCTTAATCTCTTTCCTTTGACTCATTCACATTTTAATAAATGTTGTGTTAACTGTTGATGGTAAATTATTAATAATAATGGGTCTGTTATTATTCCTGTTATTATTCTTGTTTGGTTGTTTGATTTGTGCTCGGCCAGTTTATGAGCAATAACTTTTATGTTTAGTTAAAGGGAACTTACACCACCTTTTAACTTAGGATTGACATTTAGTGACTTTTTGGTTAAAAGGAAATAACACCCCTTTTAACTATCTCATTTGATTAAGAGGGAGCTTCACCCCTCTTGGTCGTATTCTCCTTTAAAGATGATGGGTTTAAGTTATGATTTGAATGGAAGTTTTAAATCTTTATTTAAAGTATTTTAAAGGAGCTTCAAAATTTATATAATGATTTAAATGGGTTATTTATGGAAAGTAAGTAGTCCTATACTTGGCAATAAAAGCCGATGAGTAGATTGATCCTCTATCTGTGAGATCTGGAACCGAAGTGTCTAGGCAAGGCTAGGAGCAACCAGTGCCCCGACTTACCTGGCTTTGTTTCTGGGCGAGGGGTAGAGTAAGTCGAGAATATCGGAAACATGACAAGTGTAGGAGATTTGATTTCCATAAATGATCTTTATAATTATAATGGAAAACACTCACATTACTTATATACAATTTTTTTTGACCCATCTAAGTATGCTTTTGAAATATGAAATCCTCCCAAATGTTTTGTGAATATACTTATATCGATCAGATAAGTATATGGATATTTTCCAAGCATTGAAAAAGTATAAGATTTAATTTCCATATACGATCGTTTTGTTATCCCCGATAGTTGATATCTTGACTATCAATTTCGATACCCTTCTTACTTTTGTTTTTGTTTCGTCAATCTAAGACGATTTGTTGTTCATTTAGAGCATGTATATCCTTTATCGGAAATGACTAAATAAAGAGCGAGTGGGGGCCAAGCTATGTGGGGTTGCTCCCATTAGGGTATTTTCACATCTACTCTAGATTGGTTTCGGTTGTATGCGCACGGAGATGTGAAATACTCGGATACTCGGTAAGGTTGGCGGGGTCTAGCTGGGAGGTTTCTGAGAGCCATCGTAGTTCTGAAGTATATTTTCTAGAGGTATACTTTCGATAAGGGGGGCGCACCCTCCTAGTCATTGTTGGAAAAATTCCTTTTCCTTATTTTTGATTCAAATCTTTGGATTGATTCTTTCTTAATTGCATCAGGAAGCGTCTTGCGCTCTTCGCGGTATTTAATTATTTGTGTCCATTCTTTTATGCTTGGATGTTGTCCTTGTAAGGGGAAACCCGTTCTGCATTTTTGCGACGTGGTCTCACAGGTTATTTTGTGTGTTTTATTTTTTTTATTTGGAGTTTACTCATACCGGACTTATTGTCTAACCCGAATTGTTTATTTTCCCTAAACCCTCGGGTACTCATTTATATTTGAGTAGTCCGAAAATGACAGGTTTCTTTGGGCTCTTTTGAAGATGGTGGACGAGCAGGAGGCTCCTTACCTATCTAGTTATTTATTTCCGCTGTTATGAGATGTTAGCTCTATGTATGTATATTTAAAGGCAGGTTATTTTAACTACCTAGACTGATAGTAGTACTTTTGTTGTAACTCTGATAACTCCATGTTGGGAGTAACCTTATGTACTGTCTTATTTTATGTTATATATTTAACCGTTCCATTGTGAAGATTATTGTTCTGTTCTTATATTTTACCCCATGACAACTCGTCTTTCAGATACTTGGGCAATGGCACATGAATACCAAGGATGTATTAAGTGTCGTTCTCGAGGGTCAGAAAGGTGGGTCGTCACATAGATCATCTCTGGTTTGATTCTCTATCACTATCTCAACAAGATCCAAGTGCTATTCAGAGTTATAGACTTCATTGTATTCAATCGATCGAGAAAAGGTGTGATTGTAGCCTGGAAAATCAATCTGGTGAACTTGTTGCCCGTAAAATCAAGTATCTCTACCCAAAGGATTGTGAATCTGGAGTGGTGTACCTCATGGCCTTGAAATCGAGGGTGTAATTGTAAGAATTGATTTTGAAAGGAAATCCGTACTTGTGTTGCGGGACTGGATGTAGGGTAACTCCGAACCAGTATAAAATCCGGTTTTTTCTTTCCTTTATTGCTTTTACTTTATATCTACATCTGTGTTTGATTCTGTGATCATATCTGTGTCTGAATATTGCATACATTTGTGTTCAAATTAATATAAATTCAAAAAGAATTAGTAATTCCTTAAAACACTATTCACCCCCCCTCTAGTGTTAATTCTAGCCTTAAGATCCGTAATCCGCATTTCTCACACATAGAAGTTTATTTGGCACCTATCTCTGGTACAGCCTTACCTGCACTGTACACATGTAGATTCGTTCGAGTCGATCAAGTCATAACTCTTAAGTAATGGAAAAACAATGTCTTTGACTAGAAAAGCCATTTTTCTATCAAAGATGGAAAATGACAGGTTATGTCTTGGATCTTACCAACATTACCAGAGTAATGCCAATTCTTAGAAGGTTGGGGATCGAATGTGACCTTCGATCCGACGGTTTGGAGCTTCCTGACCTGACAGAGCCACACCAGTTCCCAGAAGTTTAAGGGTCGAATGTGACCAATTACTTGATGGTTAGGACCTTCCAAGCATTGACAGAGCAATGCCGGTTCTCAGAAGATTAGGATTCGAATGTGACCATTGACCTGGTGGATATGACCTTCCTAACGTTGCCGGGGCAACGTCAGTTCTCAAAAGGTCAGGGGTCAAATGTGACCATTGACTCTACAGTTAGGACCTTCCCAGCATTGTTATAACAACAACAGTTCTCAGAAGATTAGGGGTCGAATGCAACCGTTGACCCGACAGTTAATAAGTCTACACCCCCCTCCCCCCCGTCAGTCATTCGAGGACAAAGAAGCATTCCTTGGTTATGCTCATGGTTTTGCAGCATGGAATTTCTTGCTTGCAAGAACAAGGTTCCACGATTTCAAGAAGCAGGTTTTATTAATAAGTAGAAGAAATGGCAAGAGCTACTTATTTACAATGCCTCTAGTGTGCTTGGGAGGCTTATTTGCGAAAGGAAACTAGATAATGAAGAATGAGGCAGCATTATCATAGGCTGCTACATCATTCCTGGGTGACTGATTAGTTGATGACCAGTCTTTCATCAGTTTGTCTTGGTCCCTTTCTGCTGGGCCTAGGCGGTTGGCGGTTTCTTTGTCATTCGGCAGTTCCTTAACATAATGCCAGAGCTTATTATTTCATATCAACTCCTCAATAAGATTTTTTAGATGTTGACTCTCATTAGTGTTATGTCCGTGAGTTTCGTGGAAATGACAGTATTTTCCAAAGCAATTTTGTTCATCTATCGCCTCTCTCTGGGGCGGCTTCTTGTTTTTCTCCATCCCTTGCATGGCAAGGTAGATGTTTTCCACGTATGGTTCAGAGGTGTATATTTTTCTGAACTCAAGTTTCTCGGGCGCTCATTGTTATCGTTGCATTGGTCGCCGAGAGCTTAATTCCTTTTCCTCTGATTGTTAGAATCCCCGGCATTAACTACTACTTTCGCAAAGTTTCCTCCGGTCCTCTTCACAGTGACATTACTCTATATTACTTCAGCTGAACCCCCGGCATCATTCTTTTAGGGACGTTTGCATGCTTCTTCCAACAGTAAGTACTCGTTGGCCTTTCTATAGAAAGCATCCATCATTAGTGAGTGTTTCCTTTTCCAACCATTCCCCAAAATTCGAGTCAAAATGAATTCCCCTAATTAGCACCGTTAATACTATGTCAATTTTTTGGATCTGTAACTTTCGTCACGACCGCGTGGAACCGATTCAAGAAGTCTCTTAGCGACTCTCCATCGGCTTGGAAGAGGTTAGATAGTGACATCACATGTTTTGGACGTAAAGTGCATAGGCAGAACTACTCTAAAAACTTTTGTGACAACTCGGCGAAAGTTGATATGGACCTTGGCGGGAGTCATGTGAATCACAACGTAGCTACTCCTTCTAAGAAAATCCGAAAACAACGACATTTCACACCAATAGAAGCCCTAATTGAATCCATATACCACTCATATCCTGTCAAGTGTTGCCTAGGATCCGTTGTTCCTCCATACAATGGCAGGTCCTCATTGCAAATTTCTAGGGATATCTCTTGTGTAGGATGTTTTTAGTAAATGCAGTCCAGCTGGGAGAGGTACCTCATTCATTGTTGTTTCCAAAACGATATTGCTACCAAGTCTCCTCACCATATCCTCTAGGTAGTTCAAGTCAACGGGTTTGACTGAACTGTGGTAGTCGGGCTCCACCCCGAACATTTGGCCTGGTGAATGCTCTCGGTTTGGCTCTTGATACCTAGGTTGTCCAAACTCTGGGAGATCCATTCATCTAATAATCCCCATGTTTGGTTCACGAGAGCAATATCATCAGCAACACGATTCTCCAGATTCTAACCACTAGCAGCGCATCCTGAAGCTAAGTCCAAGCCACCTTCTAGAGGATGGGCTCTAGGCCCACCATTTGAGGGGTCGGTACGACCCCTAACCTTGGGTCAGTATCAATCCCCAAACTTGAGCCTAGGGCTCGTCCTCTTCCATTATACGATGTTTCAACAGCGTTCTAACTCCTCTTCTGCTTCTTATCCCTCCATCTTTGCTCAAATGGTGAGGAACTTTCAAATGAAGAACTAGAGTCCCTTCTACTCCTTCTACGGTTGTTTTGAGTTAGCTCATTCGACTGTCCAAAGCTCTGTTGCATCATCCTATTCATCTCATTCTGACTATCCTAGAATCAATAGTCCATCTGCTTCATCATCCTATCCATCTCTATTCTAGTCACGACATCAGTTGGTGTTTGGATCTCCGTTTGAGTAAGGTGGACAGCTCCTTCTCCTTATTAAGGATTTTGATTCCCCACATCAGTAGTAGCTCTGGAATTGGTAGAACGGCCTCTTCTTGATAGGTCCATGACATAAAGCTTCTTGTAGATCTTTGCAAATCTGAGTTGTAGAATTAAAAGGTAGAGAAATTGGATCTATCTCTTGGATATAGGAAATCCAATAGTAGAAGATGGATCGAAGTAGCCTGAGAACCTGAGTTTAATTCTCAGTTAAAGCCCCAAAATGTTTGAACCAAAAATAGCAATCACTCACGATTAACATTCTTGTATTTATTAAATTTGATTTCAATTGAAACGACAATTGAAATATGCTGCTGTTAGTTATTTACATTGCTATATATATGATGTTATCTGTATCCGTTCACCTATGACATCCGACACCATTATCTGTTATTTACATTTATGATATATGCCTGTTATATTATTATCATATCTGTTCTCACTCTGCAAGTTCCCTATTAGTATAGAATTCACTATGGGTTGAAATAATACATACCAGAACGATCTGTAGAATAGGAGAAAATCGTTATAGGTTGAAATGATAAACCCAATCGATTTTCATTTGAATTGAATTTGGGATTATGGGTTGAAATGATATATACCTGTATATATTTAAATTATGGATTGAAATGATAAACATCCGTATCACTTGACCATAGGATAGAAAATTTATACGGACACCGTTGGTCTATATATAAATATTTTAAAATGATTTCTATGGTTTTGAAAGGAAATATATATGGTTTTATTTAAATTTGAAAATATTATTTATATGAATAAGTTTTAATACAAAATAGATTTAATAATAAGCTTTAAATTTAGTCAAGTTTGATTTAAGTAAAATACAATATGTTTAAGTATTTATTTAAAAAAAATTTTAAAAATAGATTTTTATAATGATTCTATAAGTTAAGGTTGGAAAGATAAATTTGAATTTATTTGAATTTGTATTTAATTAAGAATTTTTTTTAATTAAATCGATTTGAAACTTATAGAATTTGAGGGTTTTAAGATATGATTTTTATAACTTGATTTTGATTTAAAGTGATTAAATGGATATTTCAAGTTTTAAATAAATCGAAGGAAATATTTAGTTTAATGTAATTTAAGGTTATTTAAATGATAATGGATTTATTAAGTGAATATTTCAAAACTAAATAATAATGAAGTTAAAATAAGATATATATGAAATTATCAATTTGGTTTTGAAAGTGTTATAATTTGGAAATATATATATTTGGAATGGAAATGATATTTTGGTTTTGAAGTATAAATTATTTTGAAATGACCACGGTGTTATAATGACGTTTGGTTGTTAATAGCGTATATTTCTACATAGTAGATAGTTCCACGGATCCTTAGAGGATGGTTATCCCAAACATCCTTTAAGTTACTTGTATTTCAGTTTATATGTCATTTGAGTTGGATTTATTGATATAAGAATGTTAATCCTGACTCGACTTTTTTATGTTTTGCTTTACGCTCGGGTCAGACTGAGTGATACAGCATTTGAGACTCACCTTTGGAGTTTGAAGCTTCGTTTGGAGATCCAACCATCGATTCAGCTTTTTGCTTTCCAGTTGATTTGTTCAAAGAGGCCATATGTTTGTATTGGAAACTTCACTGTATTTGAGATATTCTGTTGTGTTTTATTTCAAACTCTGCTGTTTATATAGTAGCTTCATGAACTACTATTTATCTATTCCGCTGCATTATTATTATATTACTCTGTGTCTGTGATTCTGTGATTGATTTATTTACTCTATATGCTGAGTTTTGCCAAATATAAATTAACAATATGATATTTTGAGCAATTCAAGTCCAACATGTGCGGATGCGAATGGTTGAAAATATCTGGTCGTTACAGTTGGTATCAGAGCTTTGGTTTTAGGCAAACTTAGCATATGTAGTAGATTTAATTACAGAATTAATTCCGTTCGTGCTTGAATCTCTTCCTCTTTGATTCGGTTTCCTTTGAATTTTGGAACGCTCCCACTTGTTCTGAAATCCACTCTTGTCTCCCCCTATTTGTATTCTTTTTATTCTAGAGCATCCCATAACTCCACTTCGAATGATCTCTATAAAAATCGGTGATCCCGCCAATCTTTGAATGATTTGTAACGGGGTGAAACTTCTTTACAATTGGCATTGATTCATCGGAGATTTCTATACCCTCGGTTTAGATGCTGCTATCTTTTTCTATGCTGAATTCTATCTCTGGCAATCGAATGTCGATTTGCCTTAGAATTCTGCATCAATCATATTCCTGAAGTCACGGTTGACCCGGTTAAGTTCGCCCGCGATTTATATAGGTATATCCATCTTCTATTTTGTAATTTAATTATCTCATCTTCGTTCGAGCCTATCTTCGAATCAGAATTCTATTTGATTAGAGTTCCTCTAATTTGAATCTCTATCTTTGTTTTGAAATCCATTCTTGAATCATCCTTGAAAAATCGTGTTTGTTTGTATTTTAGAAATTGTTTTATATATCGAAATTATTATTTTGATAAGTATGATTATATTCTATATATAAAAGTAAAAATGTTTTCGATAAGGATTATATACCTTTTAAAAACTAGAATTTGAAGTTTACCGCAACCCTTCGCCTTTTCACCGAATACTACCACAACCTCCTTGGTAGAACCTCTCCTCAGCTCCCTCCTATTGACTGGAATCTCCTTTACCCCAACCCTTCCCACATCCATGTTGATTCCCCCTTCACCGAAGAAGAAATTTGGTCGGCTTTAAATGGCATGGCTAATGAAAAAGCTCCTGGTCCTGATGGCTTCGGACCGCTTTTTTCAAACATTTCTGGACAACCATCAAGTCTGACATTATTGATATGTGTGTAGAATTCCAATCCAACCCCTCTCTGATTTCAAGATTGAACTATGCCAACATCATCCTCTTACCCAAATCCCCCGGTTGCACCACCCTTCCTTCCTTTCGCCCAATCAGTCTCCTCAACACAACCTTCAAAATTATCACCAAACTCCTCGCTAATCGTCTGCAAAAGGTCATTGGTTCTCTGGTTGGAGTGGAACAATCGGCGTTCATCCAAGGCCGAAGCATCTTAGACTGTGTTGCAGCTAATCAGGAAGTTATCTCATTCTGTCATCACTCCTCCACCCCAGGAGCCCTCCTTAAATTAGACTTCTCTAAGGCTTTCGATTCTGTTAACTAGAATTTTTTGCTTGACCTTATGAAACACAAAGGCTTCTTAGACACTTGGTGTATCTGGATCAAAAGTATTCCAGACACAAGTTTTTCAGCTATTTCTATCAATGGCTCCTTAGGGGGGCACATAAAATCTGCTAGAGGTCTTCGACAAGGCGACCCACTCTCACTACTTCTTTTTGTTCTTATCTCAGATGTCTTCAATCGTATCGTCAAACTCGCAATCTCCAATAACCTCCTAGCCGGCATCAATCTCCCCAACTCAGAGCTGTCTATCTCCAACCTCCAATTTGCTGACGACACCATATTATTGATCTCCCCAAATCCAGACCACCTCCACTGTCTCAAGGTCCTATTATATAACTTCGAACTCATCTCCAGTCTATCCATCAACTTTCTAAGAGTTCCATCATTATGCTCGGCAACGCCCACCACCTCGGCCCCTTTTCTGCCTCTTTGCTCAACTGTAAACTCGACCACTTCCCTATCACCTATCTTGGAATCCCCATTCACCCCACCAAGCTCGCTCGACATGACTGGCTCCCTCTAACCTCCAAGATCGAATCTCGACTGTCAACATGGAAAGCCAATTCTCCATCTACTGCAGGCCGCCTCGTCCTTGTCAAATCAGTTCTATCCGCCCTCCCCTCGTACTGGATGTCGTTCCATGTACTACCGAAATGGGTTATAAACATAATTGATTCTACTAGGCATTCCTTTCTCTGGAATGGCACTAAAGGGAAATGTTTAATCAATTGGGAGTCTGTTTGTCTGCATGGAGATCATGGTGGTTTAGGGCTAGTTAATTTCCGCTCTTTCAACATTGCCCTCTTATCCAAATAGCTATGGCGTATCATCACTCCAGGCAGTTTCATCTAGAAAGACTGGATCCTTCAGTGTCACTACTAATCCAACCATTATCTCGTCCTTCACACACCCCCGCGTCAGTCACCCTCTCCCTTCTGGACAGGTATTTCAAAATTCATACCCCGAGTCAAATCCCTATTCCATGTATCAGTAGGCAATGGTCGCAATTCCCTTTTCTGGCTGGATATCTGGCAAGATCAATTGCCCCTCGTCCGCTCTCTCACCTATTTATTTCCCCATATCTCCCTCCACAACAGTTCTGTTGCTGATCTAACCTCCCTCGGCCCAACCAACATATGCCTCCCAGCCCTCTTCGACCTCATC
This sequence comes from Allium fistulosum, assembly GCA_030737815.1. Lineage (NCBI taxonomy): Eukaryota > Viridiplantae > Streptophyta > Magnoliopsida > Asparagales > Amaryllidaceae > Allium > Allium fistulosum. The sequence goes on along the minus strand of CM060901.1, from coordinate 1,417,133,325 downwards.
ACGCTGAACGACCTCAACTCTGCCTCAAACATACTCCTTTCCATCCAACTCACTGACACACCAGACTGCTATATCTGGGCACGTTCCCAAGAGAAAGGCTTTTCGGTTGCCTCTTGCTATGCATTCCTCAACCATCCAGGTAGGTCCTTCTCTTTTGCAAGACTTTGGAAATGCAAACTCCCTCCCTGCATCCTTTTTTCCAATGGGGCCTCATTCATGCTCGCATTAACACTAAAGACAGACTCAAACGCTGGAACACTCAGCTTGACCCTCGTTGTGTCTTCTATTCTTCGTAGGAAGAATTTATTGTTCCTCTTTTTTTCGAATGTGACATCTCCTACTATATTTTAGCCTCGTCTAGCGCTAACCTTATTGGCTATATCCCGACCATACACTCATTCTTCGACTACTGGCAATATGGAAAACCAAATAAAATCCTTAATTCCTTCATCGCTATATATAGTTGGTGCATCTGGAAAGAAAGAAATGCTTATGTATTCAACAAACCCACAAAAAGTAATGCTAAAATTTGTAACAAAATCTCCTATTTGTTTTCTCTATGGACAGGCTCAGTGCATAAGCGCCCCTTCACTTGGCGCCTTCCTTCTAACAGCAATGAATCATCAAATGATTAGCTCATAATCGAGCCTGACAGGCGGACTGGGTTGTATGTATGGGTCCATCAAGTACCCTGAGTTTGTCTGAATACATTATAACTCTGCTTCTACAGGTGTATATAAGCCTGACTGCGTTTTTTCTTTTGGGTTTTTACTTTACCTGCGAATTATTATTTTGGCTATCGACCAGGTTTGTTGGTCGACCCAGACTTCTACTACTTATAATATATATCTTCTAATCGGCTGTGTAGCAATGCGCTACACACCCGTTCCTTTCAAAAAAACTAGAATTTGAAGTTTTGAAAGGATTTGAAATTTTGAAAAATATATAAGAAATTGATTTATATAAAAATGATTTATAACTGAAGGGTTTTAAATTGGAAACTTGAGAAATTGAATTTTCGGTATTTTGAAATTGGTTTTAAGATTTTGAAAATATATAATAATACGATTTGAAAGTATTTTCCAAATAAGAAACGTTTTATATGACTTCAAATTAGTTCCAATGATTCCGAAGAAATTTCAAAGAAGTTTTCAAGAAAATAGAAGTCCAGAACTCACTTATGTTGCTGGAGAATAATTTCGGTGATGAGTGCACGCATCATCAACATTGATTTTCGAGTTTCAGAGTGGGGGAGAGACCATTTTAGTAGCTTTGCTATGCGATTGATTTTGTGAAACCAATTTTGATTTCAAATTCCAAAGTATGATTTGATATTCGAAAGATATATGTACATATATTTGAAACGATTTGAAGTGAGCCGGTGTTCAGTCCTCGAGTTTCGGATTTGATTTGGTATAACCCTATCTTTTGAAATTGATTTACTGATTGGTTGCTGATTTCCAACTCTTGGATTGGAAATTTGATTTCTTCGACTATTTTGAATGTTCGAACACTTCCAAATCGAGGTTTAATTTTCAAAGCTAAGTAATTTCGAAAAGTATAAATTATTTGATAAGGTATATAAGTTTAGTTTTGTATGTTTACGTATGAAGTAATATGATTTAAATAAGTTTGAAACTGTTTTGTTAAGAAAATGAATAAGACTATCTTGAATTATACTAATATGGAATTTAGTTGAAATGTTTTGAATAAAATTTAGTTTTAAATGTTTTTAACTTAGTAACATCTTTTATAAAACTATATATATATGTAGAATAATAATTCTTAAAATTTAAATTGGATCTTTCAAATAGAAATAAATAGTTTAAAGGTTTTAAAGTGATGGTTATAAACTTGGTAATCATTTTTGGGTATAATTGATTTTTGAGAAAAATATTTGGTTTCGAAAATAGATTGGAATTTAAAACCCAGTATTTATATGATGATTTTGGAGATGAATTTGTTTGGCCTAAATTATGTTGATTTGGAAACCAATATTATTTTCTAAACCTATTATTTTGGAAACTTTGAAACTGAAGATATTTAATTTGTAAGAAATAATTTGGTGAAACCGTATATGATTTTGAAACTGAACTGATATTCAAACGAATTGAAATTGAGAACCGTATTTTTCTAAATACTTGATTTGGGAGTTATTGAATTATATAAAATTGATTTGTATAATTATGAAGTTGATTCGAAAACTATTGATTTGGAAAGGTACTCAATTTGAAAAGCGAAATCTTATATAATCGAAGTCTATATAAGTGTGATTTGATATACTATTGATTTTGGAAAGTATTCGATTTGAAAATGAAATCTTATATATAATTGACTTTATATAAGTATGATATTTGAAATTGATTTGAAAGGGTATTATATGATACATATTTTCAAAGTAAAGATATGGAAAGTGCCTTCTGCTTGATATCCTCTTTGTGGCCACATTTTGGATTCATTCTATCGATATTATTCTCTCTGATTTGGATTTTCCGGATATGATACTCGAGTGTCCTTCGAATTCCATGGTGTTACCCATGATCTCACGAACTCGACTGCATAGCGTAATTCATAGGGCCATGACGGCTTACGGATATAGATGTTTCCTGTGGCATCCAGGCGTAACCATTGTGTATCTGAAATCTATGGTCGTTTTAGTAGCGTAATCCGCAAGGCAGAGATTGCTTAAAGGGTACGGATGTTGGGGATCCAGGCGTAACCATTGTGTATCCGCGGTCTACATGTTTTTTTGCTTAAAGGCAGAGATTGCTTAAAGCGTACGGATGTTTCTTCGGGGACCCAGGCGTAACCATTGTGTATCTGCGATCCATGATTCTATTAAGTTGATTTGTTTGGATTGTACTTTCCATATCGGTTTTGAAGGTTTTCGAGTATTTTCACTGGGTGTTGAAAAAGGTCTACTAAGTACTTGGAGAATTCTAGCTTTGCGCCTGATCAACGCATAGCCAAAGTCTGCAAGAACGAGGATAAACCTGTTAAGACATCGAGTTATAAAAATAATTTATATTGTTTATTTATAAAGGATATTTTGATCATCTTTTCTTTCTAAATAATATAAAATGTTTAAAAATACTGTTTATTTATGGTTTAATAATAAATTATAAGTGTTTTATGTAAGTGATTGATCTTTATATAAATAAGTGAGTGGAAATAAATTTAAATTTAATGAAATTTTTATGATCTGAATTATCAGTTTGAACTAACAAATTTGAATCGAATGACTATTTATGGATATAATAAAATGGGTTTAACCAAATTATTTAATATTAATTAATTTAAATTGAAATCTATATGGTTTTAAATTAATTGTTTATTTTGTTTTTCTTTTCCATTTTCTTTTGGTTGTTTCTATTCTCCTACCTCGTTCCTTTTCGGGGATGAAAAGTTTTGAGTGGGGGAGAATGTAACGACCCGTAAATTTTAATTGGTTTTAATAACGTAATTAACCGAATTTTGTGAAATTTTAAAATAAAAATATTTGAAATAAAAATTTAATATTTGGAACACGCCTATATAAACATAGCAAATGGTGAATTTTCATCAAATAATATTGAAGTTTATTTTATTGTGTAGTTTTATTTAAATTTAAAGTAGTTAATATTTGATGATAATGGAATCGTTTCCGAACCTGAATATTTTTATATAGAAAATTTGTAAACCATCTTCTGAGTGAGACGTCATACTTCGTTTCTCCAAATTTTAACTGCTATTGCTCCGTTTATCTTATTTTTGACAGATTAATAGCATCTCGGTATCGATATCGACTTTTGATTGGATGATCGTACCACTGATATCTGTATACTGTTTTGATCATCTCGTCGTGCTGATCTCCGCAGTATATTCAATTCTGTGTTTTGAAGTCCGATACACAGCGGAATCCGTAAAACGGCTTGTAGTAACGGTACCATAAATTGTGACTTTTAACTTCCTAACCTTTTCCAAAATAAAACGTGCAACCCAAACAAGCAATAAATTGCTTTAAATTATTCAATTGAAAAGATAGGAGACCGTTGTCATTCTTTCACTCTATATTTATTCGTTCACTGTTTACTTTATTTGCCGTTACAATCCATTTCACTATCTCTCTTCCTATTCTTCCCTCTGTCAGTTTAATAAAGTAATCTATAAAGTTATAATATATTTTCCCTATTCCTCTCCTTTCTATTTTCGGTTCATGAAATTTTTGTTATAAAGCAAATAATATCCATTCGAGATTAGCTTTCATCCTTGTCTGGAAGTGAAATTCTTCTTTGTATTAACCTGCTTCTCTGCCAATTCTATTCTTACTTGAAAGGAGAAATTTTATGTCAAATTATAAAACATGCTTTCTTCCCTACCGTGCCTACCCACCCAAAGACCGCCTCTTTCTTCCACCTTCTCCGCACGCCACGCTTCTCTCCTCCGCCCTATCGCCCTCCTCTCTCTTTCACCTTGATCCAAACCCGGTTGCCGATCATCAAACATAAGTTTACATTCTCCTCCAATACGCGGCAGCCAACGCACAGCCCTAAGCAAACACGACCACCCTGTCCTCCGAGCCCTGACCACCATCTGCTCGGTATCGGCACTTCTCCTGGCCGCCTCCTCCTCCCCTGACCCTGCTAGCCTTTCCTGCCCTCTTCCAGGCCGAAGCCATGCGACCACGCAACCCAAACCAACCAAACACTCACCTAGCTTCCATCTTCACCACGTGGCCGAATGCTATAAGGTATATATAGGTTTTGTTTATATATAAATTTATATAAGCTATGTTCGTATATATATAGCTTGCATACATAAGTTAAATGATTTGTGAGTCTATATATCTAAGTTTTATATTCTTATATTCTATATATGATTGCACGTTTGCATATAAGTTATGTATTATATTGTATCAAGTTGAGCTAATATATATATATACACACACATTAGAGTCTCTGCTATTTTTTTTTGCTCCCAGCCGTTATATTGGGTATGCATGCTGTTGTGTATATATTGATTTCTATATATTATGTTGGTTCACAGTATGATGTATATAATTGTTTTTTTGTATGTAAGTTTTATAAATGTTTATATATGGGTTTATGTTAATGGTACGCATATCATAAAGAAATAAAAGTCTATACAGTTTGTATATTATTAAGTATATTAAGTTATATATATAGTACATATTAAACTGCACAAGTTTTATTAGCTATATATAAATATATGTTTATAAAATTATAAAAGGTTTATACAGTTGATTCTATTGTTTTGTTTTGGTCGGTCTGTTATATATATGAATTTATACAAGTTCATATCATTTTGTTGTCTACATACATTTGTTTGTTCCCTGTTTTACACGGTTGAAAAGAAAGTTATATATATAACTGAGTTTAAATTTTTTATATATAATAGGTCCTGGTTTATGAAGTTTAATGGTAAAGTATATTTTTTTGATTTCAAGTTAAATGTAATATGTAGATAGTCTATAATATATATATATATATATATATATATATATATCAGTGTTAAGGTAGATATGTTTGTTATGTGTGTTCTATTTAAAACAATGATTTTATTATATTTAATTTAAAAATGTGTTTGTATTTAGAATATGATTTGGTATATCATAGTTATATATAATTTATATATATTTTCACTTATACTATTTATCTTGTTCGATTCAAATCTGATTTGGATTTCGTTTATTCCTATCTATCAGCCTTGTTCGTCGAACCCGTGTCCATCGTGCTTTGCTTCGAAATTTGTGTCTGGATTCATAACCCATTTCATTGTCAAATTTATCCAGTCTCGAAAGGTGAGCAATCACTCACGATTAACATTCTTGTATTTATTAAATTTGATTTCAATTGAAACGACAATTGAAATATGCTGCTGTTAGTTATTTACATTGCTATATATATGATGTTATCTGTATCCGTTCACCTATGACATCTGACACCATTATCTGTTATTTACATTTATGATATATGCCTGTTATATTATTATCATATCTGTTCTCACTCTGCAAGTTCCCTATTAGTATAGAATTCACTATGGGTTGAAATGATACATACATGAACGATCTGTAGAATAGGAGAAAATCGTTATAGGTTGAAATGATAAACCCAAGTGATTTTCATTTGAATTGAATTTGGGATTGTGGGTTGAAATGATATATACCCGTATATATTTAAATTACGGATTGAAATGATAAACATCCGTATCACTTGACCATAGGATAGAAAATTTATACGGACACCGTTGGTCTATATATAAATATTTTAAAATGATTTCTATGGTTTTGAAAGGAAATATATATGGTTTTATTTAAATTTGAAAATATTATGTATATGAATAAGTTTTAATACAAAATAGATTTAATAATAAGCTTTAAATTTAGTCAAGTTTGATTTAAGTAAAATACAATATGTTTAAGTATTTATTTAAAAAATTTATTTTAAAAATAGATTTTTATAATGATTCTATAAGTTAAGGTTGGAAAGATAAATTTCAATTTATTCGAAATTGTATTTAATTAAGAATTTTGTTTAATTAAATCGATTTGAAACTTATAGAATTTGAGGGTTTTAAGATATGATTTTTATAACTTGATTTTGATTTAAAGTGATTAAATGGATATTTCAAGTTTTAAATAAATCAAAGGAAATATTTAGTTTAATGTAATTTAAGGTTATTTAAATGATAATGGATTTTTTAAGTGAATATTTCAAAACTAAATATTAATGAAGTTAAAATAAGATATATATGAAATTATCAATTTGGTTTTGAAAGTGCTATAATTTGGAAATATATATATTTGGAATGGAAATGATATTTTGGTTTTGAAGTATAAATTATTTTGAAATGACCACGGTGTTATAATGACGTTTGGTTGTTAATAGCGTATATTTCTACATAGTAGATAGTGCCACGGATCCTTAGAGGATGGTTATCCCAAACATCCTTTAAGTTACTTGTATTTCAGTTGATATATCACTTGAGTTGGATTTATTGATATAAGAATGTTAATCCTGACTCGAGTGTTTTGTGTTTTGCTTTATGCTCGGGTCAGACTGAGTGATACAACATTTGAGACTCACCTTTGGAGTTTGAAGCTTCGTTTGGAGATCTAACTATCGATTCAGCTTTAAGCTTTCCAGTTGATTTGTTCAAAGAGGCCATATGTTTGTATTGGAAACTTCACTGTATTTGAGATATTCTGTTGTGTTTTATTTCAAACTCTGCTATTTATATAGTAGCTTCATGAACTACTATTTATCTATTCCACTGCATTATTATTATATTACTCTATGTCTGTGATTCTGTGATTGATTTATTTACTGTATATGCTGAGCTTTGCCAAATATAAATTAACAATCTGATATTTTGAGCAATTCAAGTCCGACATGTGTGGATGCGAATGGTTGAAAATATCTGGTCGTTACAAACACGGAAGGGTTTTTACCATACGATAACCAAAACATTTCTATATAAAATCCAATGATATTATAATAATTTTTGTGGTTTAATGTAAATAACGAACATAGCCGAAATGGTTACATTAATTACATTCTAGCACAATAGGTATACAACTAAGTCCATAAAGTCACTTGTTGGAGATTGGATTCCTTCAAGACAAGGCTACTGGGATACCTCCTACCATAGTACTTCTCTAGCTAAAATGTACTGAGGGCCTCACATGGATCGTCTACCAACATAGGACCATTCTAACCCTTACTGGATAGTACCGAATATATCACCACCCCGGTTGTGACCAACAACTATACCCGGGTCACTAGCATACATAATCTAGAAAGATTGATCTAGATCGAGTGATCACCATACCATAATGGGTGTGTCCCGCATAGCCCTGCCGTATATCCCCTATTTTAGTCATTCCTGGTTATGAGGCTTGAGGCTACGTTTACCTTTTCATATAGCTATCCCACTTGGAATGCTAACGCTGCCCTCCCAGCGACAATGCAATTTTAGCATTCGTCCATACAAGATGTTCAGTATATGAACAAACCGAAGGTACTACTTCTACTACATCTATTTTGGAATCACCTCAGGATTAGTAGCATGCAGCCCTTGCACTTCAAAGATCTTCCTCTTCGATTCCGTCATCTCCTAGATGTTTCCTGTAACGACCCGATATTTTCAACCATTCGCATCCGCACATGTCGGACTTGAATTGCTCAAAATACCGCGTTGTAAATACAATTTGGAAAATCTCAGAACATACAGTAAATAAATAATCACAGATCACAAACACAGAGTAAAATAATGCAGCGGAAGAAAAAGAAATAGTAGTTCATGAAGCTACTATATAAATATATCAGAGTTACATAAGATATAACAGAAGAAATAGAGTACAACAGAAATCTCAATAAAATAACCAAGTACAAGCTGAGTAGAACAATGGAACTGAAGTAGTTAGGACAAGACAAGCAGATAATCTCCAGCGATTCAAATCTCCAAGAGAGTGGAAATCCAAATCTGTGAATAACTCAGGCTGACCCGAGCGTAAAGCAAAACACAAAACACTCGAGTCAGGACAATATATACTTATATAATGTAAACTAACTCAAGTGAACTGTAATAAAGGTACAAGTAACTTAAAGAATGCTTGGGATCGCCCATTCTTTAAGGATCCGTTAAACTATCTACTATGTAGTAATATTCGCTATTATAATAATGTCTAATCATAAAATAAACATACTTTTAAATAGCGTTAAGGCTTTACATTTTCCACCTTAACACGTAATATTCCAATAGTCTACACAGTACCCGCATACCCCGAGAGGCTACGAGAAGATACTCCATAGGTATGACACAAATAGAAACTTGTAGTAAAGCTCGATATGGTAGGTGACACGGCACACAAGGAAATGCCAGGGTAGATATACCAATTACGCACACAGACTGATGGAAACGCATAGCAGCCACTACCAATCCACCTCGAACAACACTCCCAAATCAAGGGTGCGCACCAAATCAATTACAAGTAATAGAATGGAATCGAAGAAGTGTGTCTGATAAGAGGTGCTACCTCACTGGTCCGAGATCGCTCCTGTTTTAGCCACCTTATGCCAACTCACGGGAGTTGGGTTCACGTATATACCTTAGGATCGTCGTCACCATCCTACTTTATTCTGGAAACTCCACCGCGTACACAATTGTTAAACTGGTTTTCGATATCGACAGAGAGAATGTCCATATCCGATCCCGGTCTCTTTAACAACCAATCGTTATTATAACTCGTGGTTATAATTTAAAACAGTTTATACTTCAAAATAGAATATCATTTCAAATCCAAATCTTTATCAAAATAAAGATTAAATCAATTCCAAACCATTTCGATATATTTAAAATATCATATCATTTAAAAACTTCATTTCAAATCATTTCAATATATCAAAATATCATATCTTTCCAAAACTTCATTTCAAATCATTTTAATATATCAAAGTATCAAATCTTTCCAAAACTTCATTTCGAATCATTTTATATACCAAAATATCATTTGAGTTCAAATCTAAATATTCAACTTTAAATACTTTTTAAATTCAAAGATATCATTCATTTATTATCATTTCAAGTCACCTTTTAAATAGTTTATATTTCAATCAAAATAATTCATCTAAACCATTTAAAAGTGTAAATATTATACTTTCAAATCAAGTATTAAAATTTTCAAAGTTTCAATTCAATTCAATCATTTATTTCAATTAAATTTCCATAGACCATTTCAAATCTTATAAATTTCAAATATAGATTTAATCCACAAAATAACTATTCAAATTATAAAATAAATTCCAAAGCTTTATTATCCTATATTTCATAAGTCTAATATCTTTTAAATAGATTCAAATTACAAGTAAACCAAATATTTTTCATACTAATATAAACTTCAATTATTTATTCCAAGATTTAATATCATTTCAAATTCATTTCAAAATATTAAAATATCATTTCAAAACATCATCTATTTAATTTAAATTTAAATACCATTTAATCACATTTCAAAATAGTTGTATTTCCCAAATCAACTATTCCATTTAAATCATTTAAAGTCAATTCATTATATTCAATAATTAAATATTTAATTTACAAAATTTAATCTCTTTCAAAAATCATTTATTCATTTGAATTTATTAAATAAAGAAAATTCAACTTTCGCAGCACTTAGAACATGCTACGAAATGTTATGTTTAAAAACAGTTCATTAACAAAAGACGGCATTTAAAATGCTGTAATATCTTAATTTAGTTTCAACTAAAATTTTAGTTAAATTTAACAACTATAGCACTAACAAAGTGCTATAATAACCCTTAGTTCAAATTTGCTATTTGGTTCATTTAAAACAATTACAGCATTTTCCAATGCTGTAATATCTTTACATTATATTTCAAAAATGCTGTCAAATCAAATTCAGAGTTTAATTATGATTTCACAAACAATTAACTTTTAATATAAATCCTTTTTAACTTATAAAATCATATATTTTCGCATTTTAAAACAATCATTTAAATACCTTTATTTCTATGATTTTATAAAGTCCAATTTCCATACAAAATCAAATTAAATAACAATTAAATTTTCATTCCTTTAATTAAATTCTTAACTTAACAACTAAGTTTAAATTTCCAAAATATAACTTATTTCCATTTATTTTACTAAATTAAAATTTCACTTTTAAACAAATTCCACAAAATTCAATTTAAGTTATATTTCCAAATTCAGCTTAAATATTCATTTATTTCATATTTTAATTTATACAAAATCATTAACACTTTTAAAAATTATTATTACTTAATAAAGATCATTAAATTCATCTTTTAAATCAACTTTGTCATATATTCTTACTTTACATAAATTCCATTTATAAACAAAACCATAAATTCCAAAATTTACTTATATTTCAAATTCTACTTCACCATCTACTTAATTCACTTATTTAATTTGTAGAAAATCACAATATTTATAGAAATCATTTTAATAAAGTTTAAATCAAAATATCATAATATTTACATTTCTAAAATATTTTAAAAATTGTAGAAAAATATATAAACCACGGGTCTGTATATAATTTTCTAGCCTAGGTCAAGTGATACAGATATGTATCATTTCAATCCGTAATTTACAAAGAAAACGAGTTCTATCATTTCAAACCCGCAATCCCAAGTTAAATAAAATAAATAAAAGGTCGCTCAGGCTTATCATTTCAGCCCATAACGATCTTTCCCTATTCTAAAGTCCGTTCGGGTATGTATCATTTCAATCCATAGTGAACCTAATCTACAGGGAACTTGCAGTGTGATAAACTGATATAAATAACAGAATAGCATGATATAACAGTAACATATGGTATAACATGTGTAAATACAGGTGTGAACATTATATGATCATAATATAACAGTTATAACAGGATGATATACAATTACAGATTCAAGTGATGTCAGTTTATCAACTATATAAGTACATATTAGTCTGGTGAGATTTACTCACTTGTTTAAGCTGGAGATGACGACCACAAACACACAACAAAGATTTCCAGAGGCACGTAAGCACGACAACACGAATATGATTTGAGATGGGAGAGCCAAAGATTAATTTCCTTGTCACATTCTGTAACGATCCGTAAATTTTAACTGTTAAATAACGTAATTAGTTAAATTTTGTGAAATTTTAAGCGATAAAATTTCGAAATATAAATTTGATATTTGGAATGCGTCTAATTGAACATAGCAACTGGTAAATTTTCGTCCGAAAATATGAAAATTTATTTCGCGCGTAAATTTACTTCAATTTAATCAGTTAAAAATAGGTGATAATAACATAGTTTCCAAACCTAAATATTTTTACATAGAAAATTTGTAAATCATCTTCTGAGTGAGATGTTATCTTTCGTTTCGTCAAATTTGGACTTCTGTTGCTCCGTTTATCTTAATTCGGTTAGAATAGCAGCATTTCTGGTACCGGTATCGATTTTTGATCGGATAACCGTACCACTGACATCTGTATACCGTTTTGATCGTCTCGTTGCGCTGACCTCTACGGTATATTCAACTCTGTATTTTGAGGTCCGGTACGCGACAGAAACAATAAAACAGTGCGTCGTACCGGTACCCTGAATTGTGACCGTTAGCTTTCGTTGCCTTTTTAAGTTTGAACGTGCAGGCCAAGTAATGTAATAAATTGCTTTAATCTTCCAGCTTAATTCCAGGGTGACCATTTCCATTCCCCTTTTATCTTCCTTACGTTTCGTTCAAACTTAATAACGTTTATTGCCATTACTTTTGCTACAGTTCAAAACTTTTTGCCTCCTCTCTGCAAATTAAAGACAGCTGGTTCATTTTCTTTCGTTCAAAATCTCCATTTCACAAGAGCTCTGCAACTTTCGTTCTAAAATTCGTGAGCATCTCAGTTTGGCCTTATTCCTTTACTCACTTCATAACATCTACCCATTCGAAACCCACGTCCCTCTCCAACCGAAGCTCAGCCTTTCCAGCCTCCACTTCAACACCGAACCCACCAGCACCCACCACCCCACCGAATCCATTCGCCTCCAATACGACTCCAAACCACCACCAACTCCACGCCTTCACCACCACGTTAGATTCGCTGCAGCCAGTGACAAACTCAGCCGTCCTTCTGTTATTTAGCTGTGCTCCACAACTCAAATCTCTGGCCTCAGATCTGAACATCAAATTCTCAACCCTTCGTCGATTAAATCTAGCTCCGAAAATATGCAATACAAGAACTTAGGAAAATCGGGGCTGAAAGTTTCGCAACTGTCGTACGGAGCATGGGTGAGTTTCGGGAACCAACTGGACGTAAAAGATGCGAAGACGCTACTGCAGTGTTGCCGTGATAACGGAGTCAACTTCTTCGATAATGCCGAGGTTTATGCGAATGGCCGTGCTGAGGAAATCATAGGGCAGGCGATCCGTGAACTCGGTTGGAAGAGATCCGATCTTGTTATTTCCACTAAGATCTGACCTCGGCAACCCATAGCTTCCGCGCTCGTGCTTCCTCCGCCTACCATTTCGACAACCCTCTAGAGCAGCCAATCACCCGACATCCCCTCCTTCACCTGGCAAGCACGGTCTCACCACTTCATTCCATCCGCAACAACTTTGTTATTTTTTTTTTGAAGGTGAATATTTAAATATACAGTAGGTTTTAGTAAATATTTTCAAATGGATATACTATAAAGATTTGGTTACTGTTAGTTTATATGTGGTCTATAAAGTGCCTCATAGTTCTGTTATAGTTGGAATTATATAGTTTATATACATATACTAGTTTAAGTATATAATGCAGTTAGAGATATATTTAGTTATATAGTCTATGGGTTTAGTTATACATAATTTTATATAGTTGTATGTACCTTTTCGTATGAGTTTGTTTAGAGTTTAAGTACAAATACATATATATATCTATACCCACGGTTAAAAGTTTAGTTTGGATGTAAGTAGGTTGCAGTCGCATATATATAAAGTAGATAGTATTTCATATTTTATTTGATATTATAAATATTTTTATAATATATTTTATGCTATGTATACATCCATGCTATATATATTAGTTGTTCTGCAAATATGAGTTTATGTGATTGGTTTGAATTTGTATATCAAGGGTTTAAAGTATATGAGTTATAGCATGTTTTATATTTTAGATGAGGTATTAACAATGTTTACATTTGGTCTACTGGAATATATCTATTCGTATATGGGTTTTATAAACGAATATAGGAATTATAATATATGCGACTTCATATAAAAGTATATATATATTATTATAAGTTTACTTGTTAGTTCATTTCCTATTGTCTGTATACATTGGTATTATAAGATTTGTCAGTATACTACATAAGTTTATAAAGGTATAATTGGATTTTGGGTATACGTGTATGAATATGTATAATTGTTTATATAGATGTGTTCTGTTGTATAAGTTTGTTCATCATATTTTAGATATATCAGTATATGGATATTTGGATGTTATTCCTTTATATAAATCTATTTTAATATAATGTGTGCATAAGTTATATTCTAGTCTATATACCTATTTGTTTATATAAGTATCGTTTGAGAAAGAATATGCCTAGATTTCTAGATAAGTATTTTAAAATTTAATATTGATTTTTATAAATAATAATAACAACAATGATGATAATACATATATTTCTGCCTCAATCAAACTGATCCGATTTATTTCATCGATTCCTTGTTATCAGCTTTGTTCGTCTAATCTGTGCCCATCTCACTTTGCTTTGGAATTCGTGCCTGGATTCGTAACTCACTCCGTTATCAAATTCCTCTAGCCTCGAAAGGTGAGCAATCACTCACGATTAATGTTTTTATATTTATTAAATTTGATTTCAATTGAAATGTCAATTGAAATATGCTGATGTTAGTTGTTTACATTGTTATATATGTCATCTTCTATATCTGTTCACCTGTGACATCTGACACCATTATATGTTATTTATTATTGTCGATATATGCCTGTTACTGTTGTTATTTTATTTTCATACCTGTTATCACTCTGCAAGTTCCCTGTTAGTATAGAATCACTATGGGTTGAAATGATACATACCCGAACGATCTGTAGAATAGGAGGAAATCGTTAAGGGTTGAAATGATAAACCCAAGCGATTTTCAATTGAATTGAATTTGGGATTTCGGGTTGAAAAGATATATACCCGAATATATTTAAATTGCGGATTGAAATGATAAATATCCGTATCACTTGACCATAGGATAGAAAATTATATACAGGCACCGTTGGTCTATATATAAACGTTTGGAAAATGATTTCTATGGTTTTGAAAAAAAAAAAAAGGAAATATATAGCTTTGATTAATATTGATTTTTAAAGATTTATTAAAGTTGATTTAATAAAGTTGATAAATAATATGTTTAAGTATTTAATATCTATATTTTAAAAATAGAATTTGTAATGATTTGAAATTGATTGAAATTGTATTTATTTAAGAATTATACTTAAATAAGTCTGATTTGAAATGTATTGAATTTGAAATTTAAAGAAGTGATTTACAACTTGAAATTTGAAAGGGTGACTTAATTGGATATTTCAAACGTATAAATATTTAAATGAGATCTTTTGTTTATTTAAATTGTAAATTGAAATTGTATTTAGATGTTATGAAAATGATTAAGTAAATATTTTAAAACTAAATAATTGTAAAGTGAGTTTGATATGTATATAAATTTATCGAATTTAGTTTTGAAATGATGAATATTTAAAAGCTTTGAAATATATTCAAATTGAAATGGCTTATTTATGGTTTAGATACGTATTTGAAGTTGATAATTTGAAATGGTTTATTTAGAAGCTAAATCGAGTTGAAACGAATGATTTGTGATTTGATTTAAAATAAATTAAATTTTTGAAATTCGAGTTAATTTGAATGGATTTGTGAAATTTGAGGAAACTAATTTATTTTATAACGAAATTTTTATATCTAAACTGTTAATAGAAAAGTGTTATAATTTCCAAAATACTGTGATTTCCAGACTTTGATTTCGAAAGCATTATAACTTTGGAAAGTAATATGATTTTGAAAAATGGATATATTTGAAGTGAAAATGATATCGTATTAAATTGGGTTTTGAAAGGATAAGGATTTTGGTTTGAAGTATAAACTATTTTGAAATGACCACGGTGTTATAATAACGATTGGTTGGCAAAGAGACCGGGATCGGATATGGACATACTCTCTGTCGATACCGAAAACCACTTTGACAACCGTGTACGCGGTGGAGATTCCAGAATGAAGTAGGATGGTGGCGACGTCCTTAAGGTATTACGTGGACCCAACTCCCGTGAGTTGGCATAAGGTGGCTAAAACAGGAGCGATCTCGGACCAGTGAGGTAGCACCTCTTCTCGGACACATTTCTTCGATATTATACTCTTACTGTTTTGACTAGATGGCCATCCTCCGATTTGGGAATGTTGTTCGAGGTGGAACGGTAGTGGCTGCTATGCGTATCCATCAGTCCGTGTGCGTAATTGGTATATCTACCCTGGCATTGCCTAGTTGTGCCGTGTCACCTACCATACCGAGCTTTACTACGATTATGATTTTAAGATCCGACCGCGTTAAGGTTCTCCATCCCCTTAACGCTATTTTCCGATATGATTATACTTTACTTATTTAGACACTATTATAATAGCGAATATTACTACATAGTAAATAGTTTAACGGATCCTTAGAGGATGGTTATCCCAAACATCCTTTAAGTTACTTGTATTTCAGTTGATATTTCACTTGAGTTGGATTTATTAATATAAGAATGTTAATCCTGACTCGAGTGTTTTGTGTTTTGCTTTACGCTCGGGTCAGACTGAGTGATACAGCATTTGAGACTCACCTTTGGAGTTGGAGCTTCGCTTGGAGATCCAGCTATCTATCGATCCTGCTTTCAGTTATTCCGTTGATTCCAGTGATGTATTCAGATCTGGTATTTGATTATTGTATTGAGACATCTATTGTATTCGAGACCATTATTTGTATCTTGTTTAACTCTGTTATATACATATAGTAGCTTCATGAACTACTATCCTTTTGTTTCCGCTGCATTATCATTATTTTACTCTGTGTCTGTGATCTGTGATTGTATTATTTACTGTATATGCTGAGTTTCTGCCAAATTTTATTTACAACGCAGTATTTTGAGCAATTCAACTCCGGCATGAGTGTCTACCTATACACTTATAATGGATGCGAATGGTTGAAAATACTGGGTCGTTACATGTGGTATCAGAGCTCTGGTTTTAGGCAAAACTCAGCATATGTAGTAAATTCAATTACAAAATCACTTTCGTTCAAGCTTAAATTCCTTTTTCTTTGACTCGTTTCCTTTGAATTTTGGAACGTTCACTTCGGTTCCAAAGTTCATTCGTGTCTCCCCTATTCGTGTCTTTTGATTCTGGAGTATCCCATAACTCCACTTCGAATGATCTCTATAATAAATCGGCGGTCTCGCCAATCTTTGAATAATTTGTACTGGGGTGAAACTCCTTTACAATCGGTATTGATTCACCGGAGATTTCTGTATCCTCGGTTTACGATGCTGCTATCTTAAGCTATACCCGAATTTTACCTCTGGTAATCGAATGTCAATTTGCTTCAGAATTCTACATCGATCTTATCTATGAAGTCACGGTTTACCCGGTTAAGTTTGTCCGCGATTTATACAATTTTATCCATCTTCCTGTTTGAAATGCAATCATCTAACCTTCGTTTTGAGCCTATCTATTTTTTAGATTAGAATTCTCTTTGATTAGAGTCCCTCTATATTTGGATCTCTATCCTTGTGTTGGAATCCAATTCTGAAATCATCGTGTGAGGGAGTGTATTTTAAATTAATATAAAATTGTTGATGTTTATAGTGTGTTGTTTGAGTTGTTGATGTTGATTTGGATTTTCGATCGATTCGTCTGATCAACGCTATCGATAGAATTTCCAAAACACTTGAACAGAGCAAACTGACACAATATAAATTTTCAAATTTGATAGAGGAAGTAAATTTGTATGATTATATTAAATATATAAGAAAAAATTCTGGAATTAAAAGTTAAATAATTTGGTTGTTGAAAATGATAATATTTGATTTTTATGTTATTGTTTTGTTAGTCATTGACTATTGCAAAATGACTATTGGTTATAAATTTATTTGAATTGAAATGAATTTAAATCGAAGATTTAAGAATTAAATTTCTGGTGATTTCAAACTTTGTTTAAAGCCTAAAATGTATATTATTTAAAGTATTTTCGAATAAAATGGTTTGCAAAGAATTTTAAATGTTTAAATCAGTGCTCTTCTCTTTGTCGCTGGAAAATAATTTCGGTGATGACGGCCGCATCATCGACATTCATTTTCGAGTTTCGAAGAGGAGAAACCATTCTGTAGCTTTGCTACGGTTTTGTTTTGGAAAAAAAATATTCGATTTGAATTTCTTCAATATAATTCGATTTATATATATATATATAAGTATCTGATTTTAAAATTTAATTTGATTTGATATAAATATATTATATATATCTCTAAATTGTTTGAAGTAAATCGGAGATTTAAATTCTTAAATTTTAGATTTAAGATGATTTCAATTATAAACTAAAGTCAAAATTCTTGGATAAATAATTTAACTGGGAATAACTGAATTGTAAAATCTTATTTGTATAATACTCAATTACATCTCAACATAACTTACCTAAAATTTTCAGAAGTTAAAAATGTAATTGGATAATATACAATATAAAATGAATTTATAAGTAAAATTTGAGTGGTTATAATAAATGTTATACACTTAAAATTTAGTTATAAATATCAATTGAAATAAATAGAATTATAAGTTAAGTGGATAATAAGATGAGACAAATAAATTTGTTTGGAAGGAATTAATAAATTGAAATTTGATTAAAGTATGGAAATACCTTGAATTTAAAATCAATTATTGAATATAAATTGATTTAAACTGAAATCTATATGGTTTAAATTAATATGGTTTAAAATATATGTGATAAGACATATTAAGTGGAATAAATTTATTAATAATTTGGAATAAAAGAATTTAATTTGTCGAACAAAATATGAGGAAAATAAATGATTATACAAATTTGATGACTCAGAAATTATTAATTGAGGATGACTAGACATAAGGTAATGAATTCAGAAATAGTTGAATTGATTTAACTTAAGTGAACTCAGTGGATTAAATCAAATTGTTAAATATTAACTAGTTTAATTTGAAATTATATGGTTTAAATTAATTGTCTTATCTTGTCTTTTAATCTATTTTCTTTCTGGTTGTTTCTACTCTCCTACCTCCTTCCTTTTCGGGGACGAAAAGTTTTGAGTGGGGGAGAGTGTAACGATCCGTAAATTTTAACTGTTAAATAACGTAATTAGTTAAATTTTGTGAAATTTTAAGCGATAAAATTTCGAAATATAAATTTGATATTTGGAATGCGTCTAATTGAACATAGCAACTGGTAAATTTTCGTCCGAAAATATGAAAATTTATTTCGCGCGTAAATTTACTTCAATTTAATCAGTTAAAAATAGGTGATAATAACATAGTTTCCAAACCTAAATATTTTTACATAGAAAATTTGTAAATCATCTTCTGAGTGAGATGTTATCTTTCGTTTCGTCAAATTTGGACTTCTGTTGCTCCGTTTATCTTAATTCGGTTAGAATAGCAGCATTTCTGGTACCGGTATCGATTTTTGATCGGATAACCGTACCACTGACATCTGTATACCGTTTTGATCGTCTCGTTGCGCTGACCTCTACGGTATATTCAACTCTGTATTTTGAGGTCCGGTACGCGACAGAAACAATAAAACAGTGCGTCGTACCGGTACCCTGAATTGTGACCGTTAGCTTTCGTTGCCTTTTTAAGTTTGAACGTGCAGGCCAAGTAATGTAATAAATTGCTTTAATCTTCCAGCTTAATTCCAGGGTGACCATTTCCATTCCCCTTTTATCTTCCTTACGTTTCGTTCAAACTTAATAACGTTTATTGCCATTACTTTTGCTACAGTTCAAAACTTTTTGCCTCCTCTCTGCAAATTAAAGACAGCTGGTTCATTTTCTTTCGTTCAAAATCTCCATTTCACAAGAGCTCTGCAACTTTCGTTCTAAAATTCGTGAGCATCTCAGTTTGGCCTTATTCCTTTACTCACTTCATAACATCTACCCATTCGAAACCCACGTCCCTCTCCAACCGAAGCTCAGCCTTTCCAGCCTCCACTTCAACACCGAACCCACCAGCACCCACCACCCCACCGAATCCATTCGCCTCCAATACGACTCCAAACCACCACCAACTCCACGCCTTCACCACCACGTTAGATTCGCTGCAGCCAGTGACAAACTCAGCCGTCCTTCTGTTATTTAGCTGTGCTCCACAACTCAAATCTCTGGCCTCAGATCTGAACATCAAATTCTCAACCCTTCGTCGATTAAATCTAGCTCCGAAAATATGCAATACAAGAACTTAGGAAAATCGGGGCTGAAAGTTTCGCAACTGTCGTACGGAGCATGAGTGAGTTTCGGGAACCAACTGGACGTAAAAGATGCGAAGACGCTACTGCAGTGTTGCCGTGATAACGGAGTCAACTTCTTCGATAATGCCGAGGTTTATGCGAATGGCCGTGCTGAGGAAATCATAGGGCAGGCGATCCGTGAACTCGGTTGGAAGAGATCCGATCTTGTTATTTCCACTAAGATCTGACCTCGGCAACCCATAGCTTCCGCGCTCGTGCTTCCTCCGCCTACCATTTCGACAACCCTCTAGAGCAGCCAATCACCCGACATCCCCTCCTTCACCTGGCAAGCACGGTCTCACCACTTCATTCCATCCGCAACAACTTTGTTATTTTTTTTTTGAAGGTGAATATTTAAATATACAGTAGGTTTTAGTAAATATTTTCAAATGGATATACTATAAAGATTTGGTTACTGTTAGTTTATATGTGGTCTATAAAGTGCCTCATAGTTCTGTTATAGTTGGAATTATATAGTTTATATACATATACTAGTTTAAGTATATAATGCAGTTAGAGATATATTTAGTTATATAGTCTATGGGTTTAGTTATACATAATTTTATATAGTTGTATGTACCTTTTCGTATGAGTTTGTTTAGAGTTTAAGTACAAATACATATATATATCTATACCCACGGTTAAAAGTTTAGTTTGGATGTAAGTAGGTTGCAGTCGCATATATATAAAGTAGATAGTATTTCATATTTTATTTGATATTATAAATATTTTTATAATATATTTTATGCTATGTATACATCCATGCTATATATATTAGTTGTTCTGCAAATATGAGTTTATGTGATTGGTTTGAATTTGTATATCAAGGGTTTAAAGTATATGAGTTATAGCATGTTTTATATTTTAGATGAGGTATTAACAATGTTTACATTTGGTCTACTGGAATATATCTATTCGTATATGGGTTTTATAAACGAATATAGGAATTATAATATATGCGACTTCATATAAAAGTATATATATATTATTATAAGTTTACTTGTTAGTTCATTTCCTATTGTCTGTATACATTGGTATTATAAGATTTGTCAGTATACTACATAAGTTTATAAAGGTATAATTGGATTTTGGGTATACGTGTATGAATATGTATAATTGTTTATATAGATGTGTTCTGTTGTATAAGTTTGTTCATCATATTTTAGATATATCAGTATATGGATATTTGGATGTTATTCCTTTATATAAATCTATTTTAATATAATGTGTGCATAAGTTATATTCTAGTCTATATACCTATTTGTTTATATAAGTATCGTTTGAGAAAGAATATGCCTAGATTTCTAGATAAGTATTTTAAAATTTAATATTGATTTTTATAAATAATAATAACAACAATGATGATAATACATATATTTCTGCCTCAATCAAACTGATCCGATTTATTTCATCGATTCCTTGTTATCAGCTTTGTTCGTCTAATCTGTGCCCATCTCACTTTGCTTTGGAATTCGTGCCTGGATTCGTAACTCACTCCGTTATCAAATTCCTCTAGCCTCGAAAGGTGAGCAATCACTCACGATTAATGTTTTTATATTTATTAAATTTGATTTCAATTGAAATGTCAATTGAAATATGCTGATGTTAGTTGTTTACATTGTTATATATGTCATCTTCTATATCTGTTCACCTGTGACATCTGACACCATTATATGTTATTTATTATTGTCGATATATGCCTGTTACTGTTGTTATTTTATTTTCATACCTGTTATCACTCTGCAAGTTCCCTGTTAGTATAGAATCACTATGGGTTGAAATGATACATACCCGAACGATCTGTAGAATAGGAGGAAATCGTTAAGGGTTGAAATGATAAACCCAAGCGATTTTCAATTGAATTGAATTTGGGATTTCGGGTTGAAAAGATATATACCCGAATATATTTAAATTGCGGATTGAAATGATAAATATCCGTATCACTTGACCATAGGATAGAAAATTATATACAGGCACCGTTGGTCTATATATAAACGTTTGGAAAATGATTTCTATGGTTTTGAAAAAAAAAAAAAAAGGAAATATATAGCTTTGATTAATATTGATTTTTAAAGATTTATTAAAGTTGATTTAATAAAGTTGATAAATAATATGTTTAAGTATTTAATATCTATATTTTAAAAATAGAATTTGTAATGATTTGAAATTGATTGAAATTGTATTTATTTAAGAATTATACTTAAATAAGTCTGATTTGAAATGTATTGAATTTGAAATTTAAAGAAGTGATTTACAACTTGAAATTTGAAAGGGTGACTTAATTGGATATTTCAAACGTATAAATATTTAAATGAGATCTTTTGTTTATTTAAATTGTAAATTGAAATTGTATTTAGATGTTATGAAAATGATTAAGTAAATATTTTAAAACTAAATAATTGTAAAGTGAGTTTGATATGTATATAAATTTATCGAATTTAGTTTTGAAATGATGAATATTTAAAAGCTTTGAAATATATTCAAATTGAAATGGCTTATTTATGGTTTAGATACGTATTTGAAGTTGATAATTTGAAATGGTTTATTTAGAAGCTAAATCGAGTTGAAACGAATGATTTGTGATTTGATTTAAAATAAATTAAATTTTTGAAATTCGAGTTAATTTGAATGGATTTGTGAAATTTGAGGAAACTAATTTATTTTATAACGAAATTTTTATATCTAAACTGTTAATAGAAAAGTGTTATAATTTCCAAAATACTGTGATTTCCAGACTTTGATTTCGAAAGCATTATAACTTTGGAAAGTAATATGATTTTGAAAAATGGATATATTTGAAGTGAAAATGATATCGTATTAAATTGGGTTTTGAAAGGATAAGGATTTTGGTTTGAAGTATAAACTATTTTGAAATGACCACGGTGTTATAATAACGAGTGGTTGGCAAAGAGACCGGGATCGGATATGGACATACTCTCTGTCGATACCGAAAACCACTTTGACAACCGTGTACGCGGTGGAGATTCCAGAATGAAGTAGGATGGTGGCGACGTCCTTAAGGTATTACGTGGACCCAACTCCCGTGAGTTGGCATAAGGTGGCTAAAACAGGAGCGATCTCGGACCAGTGAGGTAGCACCTCTTCTCGGACACATTTCTTCGATATTATACTCTTACTGTTTTGACTAGATGGCCATCCTCCGATTTGGGAATGTTGTTCGAGGTGGAACGGTAGTGGCTGCTATGCGTATCCATCAGTCCGTGTGCGTAATTGGTATATCTACCCTGGCATTGCCTAGTTGTGCCGTGTCACCTACCATACCGAGCTTTACTACGATTATGATTTTAAGATCCGACCGCGTTAAGGTTCTCCATCCCCTTAACGCTATTTTCCGATATGATTATACTTTACTTATTTAGACACTATTATAATAGCGAATATTACTACATAGTAAATAGTTTAACGGATCCTTAGAGGATGGTTATCCCAAACATCCTTTAAGTTACTTGTATTTCAGTTGATATTTCACTTGAGTTGGATTTATTAATATAAGAATGTTAATCCTGACTCGAGTGTTTTGTGTTTTGCTTTACGCTCGGGTCAGACTGAGTGATACAGCATTTGAGACTCACCTTTGGAGTTGGAGCTTCGCTTGGAGATCCAGCTATCTATCGATCCTGCTTTCAGTTATTCCGTTGATTCCAGTGATGTATTCAGATCTGGTATTTGATTATTGTATTGAGACATCTATTGTATTCGAGACCATTATTTGTATCTTGTTTAACTCTGTTATATACATATAGTAGCTTCATGAACTACTATCCTTTTGTTTCCGCTGCATTATCATTATTTTACTCTGTGTCTGTGATCTGTGATTGTATTATTTACTGTATATGCTGAGTTTCTGCCAAATTTTATTTACAACGCAGTATTTTGAGCAATTCAACTCCGGCATGAGTGTCTACCTATACACTTATAATGGATGCGAATGGTTGAAAATACTGGGTCGTTACACATTCAAACAAAACAAATATAGACAACATGAGTTTTCAACCTAAAATTCAATAAAACAATGTTAGAAATGAATGCATGAACCAAAGCCAAAGTGATTGCACATGCTTTCTACCATCTATGCTTCAGCTCCAGATATAAAATGCATGGCTAAGGAGTGGGTTTGGATCTAGTTTTGGGTTGGTAAGGGTTGGCCAAACATGGACTTGAAGGTGATGAATATAGGTGCATCAATTCAACTACAAGGCAACATATACAAGGCAAATTACAACACCTCTAGGCCCCAATAGGGTTCGGCCAGAGGCTATGTGGGCTTGGCCTGGTTTTTACGTGGTGGTGGTTGATGTGGCAGAGGGTGGAGGTCAGGTCAGAGGTGGTGGTGGTGGAGGAAATGGTGGCAAAAGGTGGAAGAAGAAGGAGATGGCAATTCTAGACTAGGTTTGGCACATGTGATGGTTAGTGCTAGTTTAGGTGGATTTTTGTGATGATCTTCACCATGGCTTGGCTTGGCCGGAGGAGGGGAGGTGTTAGGCTGTGTGATGGTCAGAGAAAAGTGGTGGTGGAGGTCGGGTCAGAGCTGGAGGAGGAGGAGCCAAGCCTAGAAGAAGAGAGCAAGTGCAAAAATCAATGTAAACACGTAGAAAAAGAATAAGAAAAAGTTGAAAATCATTACCCAAACTTTCCTCAATAGCCATGGCCGAAATTCTTTTGTTTCAGAAATGAAAATGAATGTACGTGAATAGAAAATAGAGTATGCTGCTGAAAGATGTGGATAGTAAAGGCTAATTGATGAAAAGATAAGTTACAAATGTGAAAGGTTGGAAGATAAAAGGCCTTAGGCAAATCAAAAATCATAACCTTTCAAATTTCTTTTAATTTCTTTATATAAGTTTATATTACTGAAAATAATAATACATTCAGTCACAAATTAGAAAATATAACAAAATATAATATATATATAAATATTTATTAATTATATAAGGTTAAAATAAGAAAATAGCACAAAATTGCAAACTAGTCTAGAAAATTTGAAATTAAATGCAATGAACTTTGGGAAATTTTTATGTACTTGAAAAGTATTTATAAATAAAGATAAGAACACAAAAAAAAATGAATTCACAAAATAAATAAATTTTAATTAAATATAATTTTAATGAAGAAAATAGCAGAAAAATGGAAACTAGGCATTATAAATTGAAATAAATTCAAGTAAACTTTGGAAAAATTATATTATCACTTTAAAATTATTAAAAGATAAAAATATACATAAAATAACAGATTAACACATATTAAAATAAAATATGACAAAGAAAAAATAATTTATACAAATTTGAAATAACAAAATTGCAGAATAAAACAAATTGCACTCAGTATTGAAATATACATAACTTTTACAGTTTAACTCCGTTTTCAATGAAACAAAAAGCAGTGTTCAAGTTATTACATCTATTTTCATAATAAAATATAAAATTTAAGATTTTATATAATTTAAATTTGAAGTTTAAAAGTCAAAGATTGAACAGTTTGACTAGAATTTCACTTTTCAGTGAAATATCCAATTTATACTAGTTTGAAACTATAATTCACTTAATAATCATCATTTATATATTAAAATGAAATGTTTGAAAACAAATAAATTTAAAATAATTTAAAAATAAAATAAAGTCCAATTTAAATAATATACAAGAATCTAGGGTTGTTACACTCTCCCCCACTCAAAACTTTTCGTCCCCGAAAAGAAATGAAGTACGGTACAGCCTAGAAAAAATAATAGAGTGAAATAAGATTAAGACAGGATGACAAGGATATTGAGATTATACCTAACAACTATTGTTATAGGTAAGTTTAAGAAGGTGGTGATGGCAAGCAATGCTCAGATTAAAATAAGTATCAAAGGTTATCAAGGATTATTGGAAGATTTCTAAACAGAAAGACTATAGAAAGATGCCTATACCAGTCTGTAGCAAGATGAGGAAAATAAGAACAACTATAGACAGTTTGAAAACAAAATAAGATAATAAGTTTGAAAAATAGAATAAGATAATAGGTTTGAAATTTCCATGGTTTCAGCTTAAATTGATAATTAATTTTACACAAGTTAAATAAATCTTACTATCTCTAATTTCATTATCTTATCATCAAATTTTCTTAAACTAACAATTTCAAAAATCATGGATTTGCAAAATCATTTATTATACTCATAATGTACTTAATAAATTTAATTCTTCTTTATTCCTAATTAAAATTAAATTTATTCCTTTAACATCATTTATATTGTAAATTATTCAGTTAACCTTTTATTCTATTTATCTCTGTTAATCTTTTCTAACTAAAATTTAAGTGTGCAACAATTATTATAACCACTCAAATTTTTATTTATAAAAACTTTTTATATTGTATATTATCCAATTACATTGTTAACTTCTAAAATTTAAGGTAAGTTATATTGGAATGCAATTGAGAATTATACAAATAAAACTTTCTAAAATTAATATACAATATAAACATTTTAATTCAATCATTTCAATTATTCTTTAAGATAAAATGTAAGAATTAAATTTCGGATTCCCTTCAAACCATTTAGAGGTAAATAAATATATGTACATAATATGTCAAATCAATTTAAATCATATATCTATATATTTTATAAATCAAATCATATTTTAGAAATTTAAATCAATTAAACCTTTTTTCCAAAACAAAGCTGTAGCAAGACTACATAATGGTCTCTTCACTTCAAAACTCGAAAATGAATGTCGATGATGTTGCGGTCATCACCGAAATTATTTTCCAGCGACAAAGAGAAGAGCACAAAATTTTAAACTTTAAAATTCTTTGGAAACAAATTTCTATTCTAAAATACTTTAAATAATATATCCTTTTAAAACTTTAAACACAAGGTTTGAAACTATCGGAAATTAAATTCTCAAATTCTTGATTTAAATTCATTTCAGCTCCCAAATCAAATTTATAAACAACTATTTATAAATTCATTTATATAATGATAAATCAAGTATTATCATTTTAAATAATCAATTTAAATCAATTTATTAAGTTCCATAATATTTACTTATATCAAAATTTATTTCATTAACCAAATTTTAAAATAATATTGTGTCAGTTTGTTCTGTCAAAGTGTTTTAGAAATCCTATCGATAGCGTTGATCAGACGAATCGATCGGAGGCCCAAATCAACATCAACAACTCAAACAACACAATATATTAAACAAACATAGATTTACAAGTACAATTCAAAATGTTTGGAGATATTTTGGAAACAAAACAAGATGATTAATTAACAAAATATGAAGATGGATAAGCTTAGATAAATCGCGGACAACCTTAACCGGGTCAACCGTGACTTAAAGAATAAGTTCCATGTGGATTTTCTGGGGTAAATCTACATTCGATCTCAAGAGATAGAGTTTGGAATAAAAAAGATATTAGAATCTCAACCAAGGATAAATATAAATCTCTGGTGAATCGATGCTAATTGTAAAGGAGTTTCCCCCTTTACAAGAAAATTAGAATATTGGCAAGACCGCCAATTCACTATAAAGATCATTCGAAGTGGAGTTATGGAATACTCCAGAATCAAAATAAGATGAATAGTAAGGGGCAAGAATGGATTTTGGAACCGTAGGGAACGTTCCAAAATTCAAAGGAAATTCAAATCAAAAGGAAGAGATTCAAGCTCGAATGAAAGTGATTCTCTAAATAAATTTACCATACATTCTAAGTTTTGCCTAGAGCTACCAAAGCTCTGATACCAACTCTAACGACCCGATATTTTCAACCATTCGCATCCGCATATGTCGGACTTGAATCGCTCAAAATACCGCATTGTAAATAAAATTTGGAAAATCTCAGAATATATACTAAATAAATAATCACAGATCACAAACACAGAGTAAAATAATGCAGCGGAAGAAAAAGAAATAGTAGTTCATGAAGCTACTATATAAATATATCAGAGTTACATAAGATATAATAGAAGAAATAGAGTACAACATAAGTCTCAATAAAATAACCAAGTACAAGCTGAGTAGAACAACGGAACTGAAATAGATAGGACAAGACAAGTAGATAATCTCCAGCGATTCAAATCTCCAAGAGAGTGGAAATCCAAATCTGTGAATAACTCAGGCTGAACCGAGCGTAAAGCAAAACACAAAACACTCGAGTCAGGAAAATATATACTTATATAATGTAAACTAACTCAAGTGAACTGTAATAAAGGTACAAGTAACTTAAAGAATGCTTGGGATCGCCCATTCTTTAAGGATCCGTTAAACTATCTACTATGTAGTAATATTCGCTATTATAATAATGTCTAATCATAAAATAAACATACTTTTAAATAGCGTTAAGGCTTTACATTTTCCACCTTAACACGTAATATGTCAATAGTCTACACAGTACCTGCATACCCCGAGAGGCCACGAGAAGATACTCCATAGGTACGACACAAATTGAAACTCATAGTAAAGCTCGATATGGTAGGTGACACGGCACACAAGGCAATGCCAGGGTAGATATACCAATTACGCACACGGACTGATGGAAACGCATAGCAGCCACTACCGCTCCACCTCGAACAACACTCCCAAATCAAGGGTGCGCACCAAATCAATCACAAGTAATAGAATGGAATCGAAGAAGTGTGTCCGATAAGAGGTGCTACCTCACTGGTCCGAGATCGCTTCTGTTTTAGCCACCTTATGCCAACTCACGGGAGTTGGGTCCACGTATATACCTTAGGATCGTCGTCACCATCCTACTTCATTCTGGAAACTCCACCGCGTACACAGTTGTTAAAGTGGTTTTCGGTAACGACAGAGAGTATGTCCATATCCGATCCCGGTCTCTTTAACAACCAATCGTTATTATAACCCGTGGTTATAATTTAAAACAGCTTATACTTCAAAATAGAATATCATTTCAAATCCAAATCTTTATCAAAATAAAGATTAAATGAATTCCAAACCATTTCGATATATTTAAAATATCATATCATTTCAAAACTTCATTTCAAATCATTTCAATATATCAAAATATCATATCTTTCCAAAACTTCATTTCAAAACATTTTAATATATCAAAGTATCAAATCTTTCCAAAACTTCATTTCGAATCATTTTTATATACCAAAATATCATTTGAGTTCAAATCTAAATATTCAACTTTAAATACTTTTTAAATTCAAAGATATCATTCATTTATTATCATTTCAAGTCACCTTTTAAATAGTTTATATTTCAATCAAAATAATTCATTTAAACCATTTAAAAGTGTAAATATTATACTTTCAAATCAAGTATTAAAATTTTCAAAGTTTCAATTCAATTCAATCATTTATTTCAATTAAATTTCCATAAACCATTTCAAATCTTATAAATTTCAAATATAGATTTAATCCACAAAATAACTATTCAAATTACAAAATAAATTCCAAAGCTTTATTATCCTATATTTCATAAGTCTAATATCTTTTAAATAGATTCAAATTACAAGTAAACCAAATATTTTTCATACTAATATAAACTTCAATTATTTATTCCAAGATTTTATATCATTTAAAATTCATTTCAAAATATTAAAATATCATTTCAAAACATCATCTATTTAATTTAAATTTAAATTTAAATACCATTTAATCGCATTTCAAAATAGTTGTATTTCCCAAATCAACTATTCCATTTAAATCATTTAAAGTCAATTCATTATATTTAATAATTAAATATTTACTTTACAAAATTTAATCTCTTTCAAAAATCATTTATTCATTTGAATTTATTAAACAAAGAAAATTCAACTTTCGCAGCACTTAGAACATGCTACGAAATGTTATGTTTAAAAACAGTTCATTAACAAAAGATGGCATTTAAAATGCTGTAATATCTTAATTTAGTTTCAACTAAAATTTTAGTTAAATTTAACAACTATAGCACTAACAAAGTGCTATAATAACCCTTAGTTCAAATTTGCTATTTGGTTCATTTAAAACAATCACAGCATTTTCCAATGCTGTAATATCTTTACATTATATTTCAAAAATGCCGTCAAATCAAATTCAGAGTTTAATTACGATTTCACAAACAATTAACTTTTAATATAAATCCTTTTTAACTTATAAAATCATATATTTTCACATTTTAAAACAATCATTTATATACCTTTATTTCTATGATTTTATAAAGTCCAATTTCCATACAAAATCAAATTAAATAACAATTAAATTTTCATTCCTTTAATTAAATTCTTAACTTAACAACTAAGTTTAAGTTTCCAAAATATAACTTATTTCCATTTATTTTACTAAATTAAAATTTCACTTTTAAACAAATTCAACAAAATTCAATTTAAGTTATATTTCCAAATTCAGCTTAAATATTCATTTATTTCATATTTTAATTTATACAAAATCATTAACACTTTTAAAAATTATTATTACTTAATAAAGATCATTAAATTCATCTTTTAAATTAACTTTGTCATATATTCTTACTTTACATAAATTCCATTTATAAACAAAACCATAAATTCAAAAATTTACTTATATTTCAAATTCTACTTCACCATCTACTTAATTCACTTATTTAATTTGTAGAAAATCACAATATTTATAGAAATCATTTTAATAAAGTTTAAATCAAAATATCATAATATTTACATTTCTAAAATATTTTAAAATTTTTAGAAAAATATATAAACCACGGATCTGTATATAATTTTCTAGCCTAGGTCAAGTGATACGGATATGTATCATTTCAATCCGTAATTTACTAAGAAAACCGGGTTCTATCATTTCAAACCCGCAATCCCAAGTTAAATAAAATAAATAAAAGGTCGCTAAGGCTTATCATTTCAGCCCATAACGATCTTTCCCTATTCTAAAGTCCGTTCGGGTATGTATCATTTCAACCCATAGTGAACCTAATCTACAGGGAACTTGCAGTATGATAAACTGATATAAATAACAGAATAGCATGATATAACAATAACATATGGTATAACATGTGTAAATACAGGTGTGAACATTATATGATCATAATATAACAGTTATAATAGGATGATATACATTTACAGATTCAAGTGATGTCAGTTTATCAACTATATAAGTACATATTAGTCTGGTGAGATATACTCACTTGTTTAAGCTGGAGATGACGACCACAAACACACAACAAAGATTTCCAGAGGCATGAAAGCATGACAACATGAATATGATTTGAGATGGGAGAGCCAAAGATTAATTTCCTTGTCACATTCAAACAAAACAAATATAGACAACATGAGTTTTCCACCCAAAATTCAATAAAACAATGTTAGAAATGAATGCATGAACCAAAGCCAAAGTGGTTGCACATGCTTTCTACCATCTATGCTTCAGCTCCAGATCTGAAATGCATGGCTAAGGAGTGGGTTTGGATCTGGTTTTGGGTTGGTAAGGGTTGGCCAAACATGGACTTGAAGGTGATGAATATAGGTGCATCAATTCAGCTACAAGGCAACATATACAAGGAAAATTACAACACCTCTTGGCCACAATAGGGTTCGGCTAGAGGCTATGTGGGCTTGGCCTGGTGTTCTGGTGGAGGTGGTTGATGTGGCAGAGGGTGGAGGTCAGGTCAGAGGTGGTGGTGGTGGAGGAAGTGGTGGCAAAAGGTGGAAGAAGAAAGAGATGGCAATTCTAGACTAGGTTTGGCACATGTGATGGTTAGTGCTAGTTTAGGTGGATTTTTGTGATGATCTTCACCATGGCTTGGCTTGGCCTGAGGAGGGGAGGTGTTAGGCTGTGTGATGGTTAGAGAAAAGTGGTGGTGGAGGTCGGGTCAGAGCTGGAGGAGGAGGAGCCAAGCCTAGAAGAAGAGAGCAAGTGCAAAAATCAATGTAAACACGTAGAAAAAGAATAAGAAAAAGTTGAAAATCATTACCCAAACTTTCCTCAATAGCCATGGCCGAAATTCTTTTGTTTCAGAAATGAAAATGAATGTACGTGAATAGAAAATAGAGTATGCAGCTGAAAGATGTGGATAGTAAAGGCTAATTGATGAAAAGTTACAAATGTGAAAGGTTGGAAGATAAAAGGCCTTAGGCAAATCAAAAATCATAACCTTTCAAATTTCTTTTAATTTCTTTGTATAAGTTTATATTACTGAAAATAATAATACATTCAGTCACAAATTCGAAAATATAACAAAATATAAAATATATATAAATATTTATTAATTATATAAGGTTAAAATAAGAAAATAGCACAAAATTGCAAACTAGTCTAGAAAATTTGAAAATAAATGCAATGAACTTTGGGAAATTTTTATGTACTTGAAAAGTATTTATAAATAAAGATAATAACACAAAATAAAAATGAATTCACAAAATAAATAAATTTTAATTAAATATAATTTTAATGAAGAAAATAGCAGAAAAATGTAAACTAGGCATTATAAATTGAAATAAATTCAAGTAAACTTTGGACAAATTATATTATCACTTTAAAATTATTAAAAGATAAAAATATACATAAAATAACATATTAACACATATTAAAATAAAATATGACAAAGAAAATATAATTTATACAAATTTAAAATAACAAAATTGCAGAATAAAACAAATTGCACTCAGTATTGAAATATACATAACTTTTACAGTTTAACTCCATTTTCAATGAAACAAAAAGCAGCGTTCAAGTTATTACATATATTTTCATAATAAAAGATAAAATTTAAGATTTTATATAATTTAAATTTGAAGTTTAAAAGTCAAAGATTGAACAGTTTGACCAGAATTTCAGTTTTCAGTGAAATATCCAATTTAAACTAGTTTGAAACTATAATTCACTTAATAATCGTCATTTATATATTAAAATGAAATGTTTGAAAAAAAATTTAAAATAATTTAAAAATAAAAGAAATTCCACTTTAAATAATATACAAGAATCTAGGGTTGTTACATTTCCCATTTGAGTGGTTACGTTGGTTCGAAGTGGTTTTCAGATAACTCATATTATTTGATCTGGGCCCCTTCGATCCCATAATCAATAATTTTATAACTGGTCAAGTTATCGATAGTGGACAAATCCACTACCTGGGTGTATTTATAGATTTGCATATGAAAAATAAGACAACCTATACTTATCCCCACTTTACGATTTCAAACAGCACTATCCCTTGATTAACAATAATGTCGGACAAGTTAGAAACCAACCTTGACTCAATGTAGATTCTTACTTCTCAGGATAGAGACGAGTTTCCAAACCTCGGAATTTAGTGTTAAGTATACAATAAAGTATCTTCCATACACTTAGTTTATCATGACCCATTTATCAAAATTAAATCACTTATATTTATCATGTTTCCGACATTTCCACTTCTCTATCCCTCGCCTAGAAAATCAGGTTCTATATCTCACAGATAGAGGAAAGTCTACTCATTAACTTTAGGTGTTATATACGAGATGGCTTACTTTTAGTAAAACATGTCAACATTTTACATAACTTAAGGTATTTGTTTGGCTACTTAATGACACAGGCAAAGAAATCCTTGTATTTAAAACCCATCTTTTGTATAAGAAAGTTGCTTTTAAACAAACCCATCCTTGGAAATAAAGTTATTAAAAATTAAAAACCCTTATTTAATTAATTAATAATAAGTTATACCTTTTATTTAATAACAATTAAATCTTAATTATTATTAAAATCTTAATTAAATATTAACTTAATTAATAATAATTAACAATTAAACCTTACCTGATTAATAACAAATTAATAATTAAACCTTATTTAATTTATAATTAATTTAAATAATTATACATTTTACTTAATGAATAAATAATTAAATAATACTTAATTAATAAATAAATAACCTTTTCTTAATTAATTAATTATATATAAACCTTTACTCAATTAATAATTAAGTACCAATTACCTTTAATTAATCAATTAATCATTAAAAACTTACTTACTTGATTAATTAAATAATAATTAAACCTTTTTAATACATATAATATAGTTTTAAAGACTCTTCAAAAATATCTAAAGTGAAAATCCATTTCAGTTTACACAAAAATTATCTTTTACGAATTACATTCATAGCGACTATCGCTATTGATACCATAATCTTAAAACTTGTTTTATAAATCAAATAGCCTTTAAACCTTTACCTTTTATATTTAAATTACTTTATAAACTTTTTATAAATGTTTGGAAAAAAAGTAAAGTTTTGAAAACTTTATAAAATAATACTAGAAAATAAATAAGTAAACAACACACAGGATCTCATGTCACAACATAAACAAATCCAGGTGCTAACTTTCCCTTTAACAAACAACATCCATATACAAAAGCTCACACATATATACAAATGCAATAACATCCATACAAATACTAAAGATCATCACTATCAAACCATCACTTAACATTTCGACTTCATTTTCAATTCTATAACAAAACATTACATATAAAAACATATATGTAAAACACAAGCAACAATACTTTCCAAACCAAACAACCAACAACAATTATTATCAACAATAATTGTAACAGAGGGGCCTTTCGATCCTCAAAAAATTGTCCTTAATACATCCTGTGACGCCCCACCTCTATACCCACGCTAGCAAAGAACACTACGGTGTAATGCTGTCAACTAGCACGGAGAATAAGGCTGTTGAGGAGCGACCATCCATGTAACTTCTTTGTGCGAGCACCGATATGTCAGTTAGTATAACATGTACTTCATTTAAGGAAGAAATCCGACATACCGATACAAACTCAAAGCTATCACACAGTGGCTATATATAATCTCCGAAAACAAACATAGAAGTAAACATAACATAAATCAGTCACAGACATCCATATCACAAAGGCGGAAAAAGATATGAATAAATAACACATGAAACTGCACATCAGAGTAGTGGTCTAAAAGATCCACGATAATACAAAAGGATAGCTACCAGCTACACAAAAGAATAAGCATACATCACGGAGTCTATATCTCAAATGTATACAACCAAAAACTACTAATCTAAGTAGTTAGCCAAAAGTCAGAGTAATCCCAGAAGAGAAGTCAAGCAGAAGCACCTGTAACATCTCGGTCTGACCCGAGTATTATTTATAAGAAAATAATAAACGGATCAGTCTAGCTATAAATATCAGATGACATGATATAAAGTAAAGGATATGGCATAGACATGTAATAACCATAATGGCATACTACTATAAGTATGTAATTGAAAATCAGCAAGAGATTAATCAATATCACAAGAATCTTCTCAAAGATAAAATAAGGTATCATACCCTAAACTTGTATTCATAACAAGTCAATGACACACAAATTCACCAATGCACAAAAATTGATAAAACTTATCAATGGAAATCACGAAAATTGGTGAAGCACAAAATTCCAGAAATCATCACAAGAAATCCAGAAATCACAAGAAAGGGGAGGCCTATCACAAAATGGGAGTATGAAAACTCACCAACACGTGTATCACAAAACGAGACGCTATCTCATGGTAGCTAACCATTAATATTTGAGCCGAAGCTCCAAAAGAATGGCCCGAAGACCATGGGGTGCTACCCCACATATGTGATGGTGAAACATCACACAAACGGGGTTTAGTCTCCCTCGTAGACAAAGAGACATCGCACAATTGCTAGTCTAAATCAAATCACAAAAATGATCATCATGATCATCAAGAAGTGTCAATCACACCAAGCTAGTAAATATATGAGTTTAGCTTCATGTCCCATAACCACTTGCTTAACTTAAATATTTATGAACAAGTTGTGAATCTTCACTAGAAAATTGTCACAGGAGGTTCAATCGAACAAGTCCAAGAATTAACCGACGAAGTGAACGCAAGCGTTTCATACCACTCGTTTTACTAAGCCGTTTAATTAGATTTCTCATCCGAGTGAAGTAAAGGCTTGTATATACTAGTAGATTAGAAAACGATTTGAGAAACAGAGTTTTGTAATAAAATAGTGTTGAAATCAAGTTGATAAAAGAGTTTTGATATTTATTACTAGTATTGAAACCTTCACATTTTTAAAGTGACAAGTCACAAAAATGATTGTAGAACAATCTTTCACAAAAATTCACATTTGAAGACGTGAATGAAATACAAGGAAATCAGCTCAAAATGCATCAAAGTAGAAATAGGAGGTGCGGCCTAACATGCCGAGCGACCTAAGGAAATATAGGTCGAACGACCTATAAGTGATGCGACCTAAGATGCTGCGCGACTTAACAGTGTCAAGCTAAGGAGTTCAAGCAGGTCAAGTGACCTAGAGTGATGGCTGAGCATGCGACCTAACGGGGCTGATCTAAGTCACAAGCGACCTAAGGAAAAACACGCGACCTAAAAGGTGGCGCGGCCTATGGTGCAGGCGACCTAAGGTGGTGAGGTCGAGCGACCTAAAGGGAATAAGGTCTAACGACCTAAGCAGTGATGAGGCCATGCGACCTAAGGAATAACGACCTAAAGGGGGAAGGCTGAGCGACCTACGATCCAAGAAAGGTCGAGTGACCTAATCAACTCGCGACCTAATGAGTGAAAGGCCAAGCGACTTAAGGTAAAACAGGTCAAACGACCTAATGGTTGCGACCTATAATGGCAGCGGGGTCGAGCTAAGGTAAGGCGCGACCTAACAAGGTGCGACCTAAAGGCTTGCGACCTAGCAATATAATAGCCACGCGACCTACGACCTAAGGTGCGAACGAACAAAGTACTGAAACGAGCTACGGCGCGCGACCTAGGGGGAAACGACCTATAGCCAGTGTGGCTTTTCCATGCCGTGCGACCTAGCGAGGCAGAACGAGCTAAGTGCATTTTTTCGCCAGAAACACTAAAATTTGGGGTTTTTCACCAATCCAATCCAACCCAAATGCAAATGTACATGCTGAAGTGATAGAGAATCATTCCCAACAATCCAATGACAGTTATAGGCAAGAATGTGAGATAAAAATCTCACCTTTGCACCAAAAATCAATGAAGATGAAGCTTGAAGCAAAGCAAGAACAGTCCCAAGCTTGAATCAATGCCTTCTTCTTGTATTTGGAGTTGAATGATGGATTGCAATTGAATTTGAGCTTGGAGTTTTAATTTCCCATTCCCTCCACCATTTTTTATGAAGCTTTGTTGTTTTTGAAGAAGTGATGAAGAGGAGATGGGTTGGGCTGAGTTAGAAGAGGTTCAGCCCAAACTAAAAGCCCAAAGCAAAAAGTGAAGAAAATTCCACTATCTCCAAACATATCGAAGCTTACACTCAAAAATATCGCAAACGTCATTTTGAACTCAATGGAAGTGGTCTCGAGTCCTAATTTGACCGTATGCAAAAAGTAGCTTTTCGGACCAAAATCCGATTAACGATAAAATATTTAAATAAAATATTTAAGTATAAAATCGATAAATATGCGGGTTGTTACAGACTCCCCTCCTTAAAGAAATTGCGTCCTCGCAATATATAAGATGGAAATAAAAAGTAACAACCATACAAGCATCTTAACACAAAAGAAATTGGAAATAAGAAGTTTACCTTAAAGAGCATGAGAAAGTAAGTCCGGATGTGTACGCTCGATGAATTCTCTAGATTCCCAAGAGCAATCCTTAGGATTTGAGGACCATTGAACTTTAACAAGCGAAACATCTTTATTTCGAAGTCGTTTGACCTCCGAAGCAATAATTCGAATAGGATGCTGCTCATAAGTTAAATTAGGTGAAACTTCAACCTCTTCCACAACACCGGGCTCAAGAATAGAATCGGAATCCCGAAGGAATTTCCGTAATTGAGAAACGTGAAACACGTCATGCATGGCAGAAAACTGAGCCGGTAAAGAAAGGGGATAAGCCATGGAACCAATTCGTTCAGTGATAGGAAATGGCCCAATATATCGATGCGCTAACTTTCCCGATTGTCTGAAACGTACAACGCCCTACATAGGGGAAACACGAATAAATACAAGATCTCCAACAGAAAATTCTAATTTTCTTCTTCGATTATCGGCATAGGATTTTTGTCTACTCTGAGCTTCTTTCATCCTATGACGAATAAGTTCAATCTTTTCTGTGGAATCACGAATAAAATCTGAACCTAAAACCAGCTTCTCATCGGCCTCAAGCCAACATGTTTGCACAAAAAATGGAAAAACACCTCAAAGTTGTATGATTTAGTAGATCTTATGTTATTCTTAGTAATTTGAGCGATTTATGCAAATACGTAAAAAACAGGGGCTAAACTGTAAAAAGACACGCAGATTTATAGTGGTTCAGCCAGAATGTGCCTACGTCCACTTTATATGTTATTTCTCTTCTTTTGTTATGATTACAAGTACAAAGCTTTGGTACAAGTAAAAGAAAGTTGTTTGAAGAGTTCCTTCCGTGCTTGAGCTCTCAAACTTGTTCTCATTGCTGTACCCCTGCCCCTCTATTTATAGAGTGAGGCTGGGGGTAGGGGTCTAGGACGTGTATAGTTGCTGATGGGCCTGGGCTGATGTGATCTGGCCTGGTACGTCTTGGGTCGTCATTGCTTGGTTCGGAGGTGGTTGGAGTGTAGGATGGACCGGTGGTGGGATGGTGAGGTTGGTCCGGTGTGGAGATGGTTCGGCAGGAGGTGATTCGGTGGGAGTTGGGAAGGTTGGTTCGGTTGGTTCGGCAGGAGGTGGTTCGGGTGAGGTCTGCCGAATGGTGCCTGCCGAATGGGGTTGAGCGA
The DNA here is from genome assembly GCA_030737815.1 of Allium fistulosum. Lineage (NCBI taxonomy): Eukaryota > Viridiplantae > Streptophyta > Magnoliopsida > Asparagales > Amaryllidaceae > Allium > Allium fistulosum. Next base: position 1,417,094,562 of record CM060901.1, on the reverse strand, counting down.
GGTCTACCGAATGGTGCCTGCCGAATGGGGTTGAGCAAGGTCTGCCGAATGGTGCCTGCCGAATGGGTCTGCCGAATGAGTCTGCCGAATGAAGCAAGTTTCTTGGTCTCCAGGTCTTCTGGGTGAGAACACGCCCAACATTTGCCCCCCAAAGTGGGGCATATTCTTGAATATGGCGTGCTTTGTTTTTGGTTGTTTACTGTAGTTGAGATAGGTTCGTTCGGCGAGGAATGCCGAACCGGTTGATCCGGTTGCCTTTCGCTTGTCTATATATAGGGGCAATACCCCCTTTGCTTTTCCTTACCGAACAACCGAACCAGAGAGACGAGTTTAGCCGAATCAACTCTTTGCCGAATCAAGCTCGTACCGAACCAGGTATACGTCCTTTCGCCGAATGAACATGATAGGTTTCTAAAGCCGAATGCTTCCTGTATCGCACTACCGAATGAGAATAGGGCTTAGTGCCGAACGAGTTTTGGTCCTTATTTACCGAACGAACTTGGTTCTTTGGGCACCGAATGAAAACTTATATTATACTACCGAATGAACCATTGAAGTGCTGCATCTGTTCGCCGAATGAACTATTGTACCGAGTGAACATGTGTTTCATACTTCGAACTTTTAAGTGAAATTCCATATTATATGCTTACTTGTTTACATCCTTTGTTCTAACACTATGCTTTTCCGGTGTTGTAGATAATGTCTCGCAAAGTAGAAACTCGATCAGACAAGAAGAAATCCGGGGGTGAAGGAGGCTCCTCTACCGTGCCCCCAGCTCAGCCGAATCCCGAACGTCACGGACCAACCTCGAGATCATTAGTGGACGGGTACGGCCCTCAGGAAATTCTGAACTCCCCGCCCGACTGTTTTCCTAGTTCCCTCAAGGAAGAGCAGCTTGATGCCATCTCTCGCTCTTTCGGAATTGACAGGGCGCGAATGCTGTTGCCGGGGAAAGATGTTATGCCATATGACCCTCCTGAAGGGTTCTTCGCTTACAGCAGATACCACTGCATGTGTGGTGCCATTCCGCCTCTTAATGCTTGGGTAGCCAGCTTCCTCACATATCTCAAGGTGGCCCCATTCCAGCTTCAACCCAACTCCTATGCTATACTAGTGAGCCTCTTCGTTATTTTCCAGAGGAAGTATGGTCGCGCTCCCTCCAACCGGGAGATCCAGTACTTGTATAATTTAAGGGGCTATAAGAAGGGGTCCCCATACATTAGCTTGGAGTCAGCTGTGACCTTCAAGCCGGTCTTGGACCTGTACTCTAAATTCAGCATGTTCAAGAAAGAGTGGTTCTTTGTTAGGGACGACTCTGTCTCAATCCGGCGCTTTACCTCTGGATGTAAGTTGATGCTTTTACTTATAATTTCTATTCCGATTGCGATGCTTCTTCTCATACTTTCTCATTTTTGCTAGCGACAGGTGGCTTTCCGGTTGTGGAGACTGACAGCCTGGTTCAGACGGCGGCTGAGATAGAAGCCATTCTTGGGAAATATAGATCATCTGCCTTCTTGATTAGAAATGCGATTCTTCTGGAATATAACTTAATCCTTCCGCAGCAGTCTGTAGTTAAGCTGAGGGAAACGGCGGAGGAGAGGGCGGCTGCTCAGACCAAGGAAGGTGTTACGGCAGAGAGTAGCAAGAGGAAACCTTTCACAAAACCTCCAGCTGTCGGAGGTAAGAAACTCAAGAAATCGGACGGTCCCTCCCCCAGCAATTGTCCACTTACCCGGGAGGAGGAAGACATAGCGAAGGAAAGAGGCGAGGGTGGAGATGGTCGGGACGGTGACAAAGGTGGCGATGGCATCGGGGCCCTACTTCCTGGGCAAGCGGGCGAGATTCAGGAGTGGACGGATGATGCGTTCCACCAGGCTTTTGAGGGGTTGGATGAGGATCCGGCTTTGGCAGAGAAGACCGGGAAGGCGGACAAAGCCGGGACTGGTGCAAGTGAGTCTTCTCCGACCATTCCAGCCAAGGTGGCTCCGACGACTCAAGGTGAACTCTTGACTCCTGCATGCTTCATTAATGATAGGGACTTAGGAATATTTTATGACCCGCTCCCGTCCTGGAATGAAATCCAGGACTTATTGCAGTATCCCACTCCTCCCCAGGGTTTGTACAACCACAACTGTGTTTCTTTTCCTTTTTTAACTTGTAATTTACCGCGTTTCTCGAATCGTATAGTGATGTAAGTTTGTGACACTTGTTCTTTATATCAGGAGCAGGCAAGACATCCAAAGCTTCAGACCTTCGATACAGGCTTGAGCAATATAAACTTTCCAAAACTTCTGCTAAGCCGAAGCCCTCAACCCAACGCTCCGGGGATGTAGTCAGCTACCGTCCTCTTCTTGGGGTCATTGAAGAGGGTATTCGGCAGAGGAAGAGGAGTCATCCTTTATCCGAAACTTCGCCCGGTCCTCAGCCTCCGGCTCAGCCTCTTCATGATATTACTGAGGAGGGTGGCGAGTTTGCACCTTCTCCGCACCCATCCGGAAACCCTTCTGTTATTCATATCGACCGTCCCGACTTGGCTCGTAATCCATTTGCGGGTCATCCTGATCTGGATCCAAGCTCTCATGATATTACTTTTGACGAAGTCACTGGTGAACACCTTCTCCCCCGTAACCCCATGGTACGAGTACTTGATGAAGCCAAGTCCTTAGATCTCGATTTACTCACTACTCGTATAGTCACTATGGGAGACGAGGCCAAGGCTAATATTGATCGGGTGGCAGAGGAGACCAAGAAGCTGATGGGGCATCATGCTCGGCTGGTTAAGGCTGGAGAGGAGATTGGGAGCGCCAATATCCGACTTCGATTGGTGGTTTCGGATCAGGCCAAACAGCTTGCGGATCAGGCTATTCAGATTTCTCAGCATGAGGCTGCTACTGGGCGACTAAGGAAAACCATGGAAGAGGCCAGTCGGGCCGAATTGCGGAAAATGGAAGCTACTTGCAAAGAACGGATTGACATGGCTATTGCCACGGTGGATGAGGTTCGGAAAGCGGATCTCGAGCAGGTGGAGGAATTGTCCGGGAAACTTGAGGCTGTAGAGCTTGCTCAAGCCAAGTTGAGGGAGGAGATGGAGGCAATGCGGGGATCCCTTCTGGTTGACTGCTCGAGATACCGATTGGAGAGAGATGCCGCCGTTGGGAGGTTGTCGGCTTCCGAGGCCCGGATGAGGGAGTTTGAGGAGAATGAGGGGATGATGGACGAAATGCTCCAGGATATGTATTTCCGTACCTGGAAGCAGGGCAACCTGTCCTGGATGGATGATTATCCCAGGGTCATGGCTAAGATTTATCTCCGGGCTCTGGAGGAGGCTAAGGCTGATGCAGATAAAGAGGGTGGAACGGTCTTCAGTATGGATGTGGTCACTGCCCAGTTTACCAAGGAGGAGAAAGTGGCGGTAAAGGAGGGTATGCGGCTGCTTGCTGCTGAGGAGGCAGGTGTGCAGGTAGAGGATGACGACCAGGATGGTCAAGAAGCAGGTGCTGGTAAGTCTTCCTTTCTAGTCTTTCCGTTAACTTGGTTACTTATCGCTAATGAATTCTTTTTATGACCGGACAGGTGGGCAACAGAGCAAGGACAAGACTCCGACGCAACCGGCTCCCTGATTAGACCTGGAAAATTCTTTTTGTAGACTTGACATGGTTGTATACGTTAGTCTTAAGACAGTAGAGTAACTTCTAAGTTGTAATTCTTGCTACTTGTAATAATCAACATTATTCTTGATGTGTAATTTTTAACTTAAGCTGATTTTGTCGTTTCTTGAATATCTAATGCTATTTCGACATATCGTATGAGAAATGTAGCTATGTATATTCTTGTAATTAAATTGTGTTTGATGTTAAACTCTGGTTCTAAACCATAATTTTATGACTTGCAATATTAGCGTGTGGTGTGAACAAATTATAGTCATGTATTTGTACATAAAAGAAGAAAATACCGCCTTTCATGTTTTAATCGTAGATGGCAGTCTTGAATATCTTGTAGGACCGAGCATGGAATGTAGTCGAATGTCCTGCCACTGTGAGTCCCTACACCCATTGGCAAGTATCTCCTACTCTGTATCATGTACTTTAGGGATTGTTATAGGGGATAGGAAAAAAAAAGCTTTTTAAGTAAAATTGAAATACGTGAAATAGGTAAAACTTCCAATCACGGAAGGCCTTCGATGTGCTTAAGTTCGTGGCAAACGGGTTTTGTAGTCACTTTCCCTAGCCGTGGGTCTTGGAGACATTCGTCACCCATCTTACGCCTCCGCGGGGAGTTAATTATTTTTTACCACAGCCGCACTTAAGACACATCGGAGCCGAGATCGCGCACAGTAACTACCCGGGCCATTATGGCCCGTAATCGTGGGTATTATTCGATTTACTGTGGCCGGCTAGCGTGGGTGCCGATCGTCAACTGTGAACTGCCCCTGGCTGGCCACACCTTATGTTGGGGCTTATAGTCGGTTCACAGTTGCCGGCGAGCCTAACGCCGTAATGAGCTGCCTCGGCTATAGTCGGCCTTCTCGGTGGCTTATAATCGGCTCATTACAGTTGGCTTTAAGGGCCGTCGCGAGCAATGAGTTAACCCGCAGCAGAGGGATGCTGGAGCAAAAGTGTCTCATTGGCGAGGGCATAGATTCGCATAGTACCTGTTAGGTCTTGTCCAGGTGAAGTTGCGTTGTGGAGTGCTTTGAATAGAAATGCTGTATACTCAGGATTTTGCTCAACAGAAAATGATAAAGTTAACAAGCAGCCAAGATACAAAGGAACAAAAAAAGAGACAAGGTTTTTTAAAGTGGTTCGGCACGAAAAGGCCTACGTCCACTGATTCTCTTTGTTAATTCACTTCATATGGGCAATACAAGTTAAGAAAAGTATCGACGGAGGTGTTGGATGTTCCATGCCCTTTGGAACACCTCTCCGTCCACTGTTGACAAAATATAGGCTCCGTTGTGGAGATCTTTATGAATTACATATGGTCCATCCCAGATTGGGTCTAGTGCTCCGGGGCGAGGGAAGATTCGCTTGAGGACAAGATCCCCTTCTCGTAAGGTACGATGCTTGACTTTGGAGTTGTATTGTGCTGCCACCTTTTGCTTGTGGGCTGCTGTTTTAAGGACTGCATCATTCCTTCTCTCCTCGACTAGATCCAAAGACATGTTGAGGAGCTCTTCATTCTCTTCTGGGTTATAGTGGATCCTACGGTGGGAAGGCACAATGGTTTCAACTGGGAGCATAGCCTCCGATCCGTATGCCAAAGAGAAAGGAGTGTGCCCTGTTGATGTTCTGAAAGATGTGCGGTAGGCCCATAGTGCCGTGGGGAGTTCATCCACCCAAGCGCCCTTTGACTTTTCGAGCTTCTTTTTGACCAGAGTTTTCAGAATTTTGTTGACTGCTTCGACTTGGCCGTTTGCTTGGGGATATGCTACGGATGAGAAGCTTTTGTGAATTCCGTGTTCTTGGCACCAGTTGGCGAATTCCTCGCTGTCAAACTGAAGTCCATTGTCTGATATGATTTTTAGTGGGACCCCGTACCTGCATAGAACATTTTTGATTAAGAAGTTGATAACTTTCGCTGAAGATACTTTATTTAGAGGTTCTGCTTCCACCCATTTGGTGAAATAGTCGACTGCTACTATAGCATATTTGGCGCCGCCTTGACCCATTGGCAGTTCACCGATTAAGTCAATTCCCCATACTGCAAAGGGCCAAGGGCTGGTCATCTGAGTAATCTCGGTTGTTGGTAGCCGAGGGATCTTAGCAAATTTTTGGCATCTGTCACACTTCTTGACGAAATCTAAGGCGTCCTTGCTTAAGGTGGGCCAGAAATATCCGTATCGGAGTATCTTTTTTGCTAATGTTTGCCCTCCGGTGTGATCTCCGCAGCTTCCTTGATGGATGTTGGATAAGATTTCCTTGGCTTCCCTTCCGGCGACACACCTTAACAATGGGTTAGAGAACCCGCGCCGATAGAGGATGTCTCCTTGTATTGTGTAGCGGGACGCTTTCCTCAAGATTTTCTTGACTTCGTTACGCCCGTCGGGTAGTGAACTCTGCAATGAAATCAGCCATGGCTTGTCCCTTGATGGCGGTGCGAGGGTGATAGGTGATATCATATTGACTCAGCTCAATACACCATTTAAGTAGTCGCCCGGAAGTGTCGGGACGATGGAGTACCTGCCTCAGTGGTTGATCGGTCAGAACTTTGATGGAATGGGATTGGAAGTAGTGACGTAGTTTTCGTGAAGTGATTAGTAAACAGTATGCTAACTTTTCAAGTTTAGGATATCTGACTTCTGCCCCAGTAAACCTTTTACTGATGAAGTAAACTGGTCGTTGCGTGCGGTTGTATTCCCTTACCAAGGCAGCGCTTAAAGCGTGAGATGACACAGCAAGGTATAGGTATAATTCTTCGCCTTCGCTTGGGGTCGAGAGTACCAGTGGTTTCTGGAGGTGTTCGATTAGGTTAAGGAAAGCGGTTAAGCATTCGTCCGTCCATTCGAACTTTCCTTTATCTTTCTTTAGAGCTTCGAAAAAGGGGACGCACTTGTCCGTTGCTTTGGAGATGAATCGGCTTAGGGCGGCCACTTTTCCATTTAGGCTTTGCATCTCCTTTCGGGTGGAAGGTATCTTGATGTCCCTTAATGCTCGGACTTGTTCAGGGTTTGCTTCAATCCCTCTGGCATGAACGATGAATCCTAGGAATTTCCCTGACGACACACCGAAGGAGCATTTTAGTGGATTCAACTTCATTCCATATTGCCGAAGTACTTGAAACATCTCGCCTAGGTGGCTTACGTGATCTTTGGCTTTCCGCGATTTCACCAGCATGTCGTCCACATATACTTCCATAGTTTGTCCTATTAGCCCTGCAAACATCTTGTTGACGAGGCGCTGGTAGGTGGCTCCTGCATTTTTAAGTCCGAAAGGCATCACTTTGTAGCAGTATAAACCCCGGTCGGTGATGAAACTAGTGTGGTCTTAGTCGGGAGCATGCATAGGAATTTGGTTATATCCTGAGTATGCATCCATAAAAGATAGGAGTTCGTGCCCGGTTGTGCTGTCTACAAGTTGGTCGATTCTGGGAAGCGGGAAGCAATCCTTTGGGCAGGCGTCGTTTAGGTTGGAGAAGTCAATGCAGGTCCGCCACTTCCCATTAGCCTTCTTTACTAGTACCGGGTTGGCGATCCATTCTGGGTAAACAGCTTCTCGTATGAAGCTATTGGCGAGTAGATTCTTTACTTCTTCATCGAGGGCTGCTGATCGCTCTGCCCCCATACTTCTCTTTTTTTGTTTTACAGGCGCCTTGGTAGGATCAATGTTTAATACGTGGCATGCTATGTCGGGGGAGATTCCGGTCATGTCAGCGTGTGACCAAGCGAACACATCCAGGTTGTGGCGGAGAAAATCAATGAGTTGTTCCTTCAATTCAGCTTTCAGCTGGGACCCAATTTTCAGTAGCCTACTTGAGTCGTGCCTGTCTACAGATATAAACTCCATAGCTTCTGCAGGCTCAGCGATGGCCTCCTCCTCTTTGTCCCTAGGGTCTAATTCATTGAAAGGGTCGCTGGTGTATCGAAGAGGAGGGGCTTTCTTTAGTTGCTATGCTTCAAGGCTTTTTGTGCAGAGGGCAATCTCTACACTTTTCCCTTTATCTTTCCTGTGGTTGTTGCGAAGTTCGGTTACATAGCAGTCTCGTGCAATATCCTGGTCTCCTTCCACTTCCCCTACCCCATTGTCTGTTGGAAATTTCATTTTCAGGCACCATGGGGCTAGGACAATCTGGAAGTCAGATAAGGCTGGTCTTCCTAAGAAGGCGTTGTAGGCCGAATGGTTTTCTATCAGCACAAACGTCTGTTTCCTTACAACGGAGCGGGGATGGCTTCCAATCTCAACAAAGAGGTCCAGCTGCCCGAGGGGCATCTTCGCATCTCCAGTGAAACCGTGTAGTGGTTTATCGCAGGGAGATACATCCTTCATTGATAGCTTCATTTTGTCGAATGCGTGTTTGAAAAGGATATTTACAGAGCTTCCAGTGTCTACCAGGATTCGGTAAACTTCGGCGGGACCGAGTCGGGCAGAGATAACCATGGGATCCATGTGAGGGTACTGTCTTCCTTCTAGGTCGCGTTTACTGAATATGATGTCATCGCTTTCTTTCCGCTTTGGGTGGCGCTCTTCTATAACCGTATTGACACAGTCTTTATTGTCTCTAAGCGACTTCCCATATCTTTCCATCTTTCTCCAACTTCTGTCTGCGATGTGCGAACCTCCTGAGATGGTATGGACCACTATATTCTCTTGACTAGAGCTGCTAGCGTTGCGGTTTCCTCTGTCGGTCCCTGGTGAGGGTAGCCTCGGGTTTTCATTGGCAGGGGCTGGAGTCCTGTCTTGACTTTTTACATAACGTTCCAGTTTCTTCCTTCTGATGTGTTCCTCAATCAGATCTCGGAGATGATGGCATTCATTGGTATCATGTCCGTGAGATTCGTGGAAGCGGCAGAATTTTCCAGACTTCTGTGCGTTATCTGATTCCTTCTTGTATGGTGGGCGTTTGTATCTAACTTCGCCTTGGGTGGCAAGGAAGATATTTTCGACGGTCTCGTTCAAAGGGGTGTAAGTGTCGAATCTTGGTCCTGGCCGATATAGGCGCTTTTCTACCTTCTTGCCCCCAGCATTGTCTCTGGAATCATTTCTTCGAACGTCCCTCGCCACAGCAGGGGCGTTGCCATGGGTCGTCTTATTTTGCTGTCCTGACTGCCCCTCAACGGCAGCATCCTCAAGCCTCATGTATTTCCCGGCTTCATGGAAGAAATCGGGTAAAGTAGCTGGCTTTTCTTTTGTCAATCTTCTAGCAAATTTAGTGTCCGGATGCACTCCACTGCAGAGGGCCATTAGGATAAGCTTCTCATCGGCATCTTGAACTGCGGCTGCTGCGGCGTTGAATCTAGTTAGGTATTGCTGCAGCTTTTCTCCAGGTTTCTGTTTGACGCTGGATAAGGAATAAGCGTCCTTAGGTTGCTCCACATGAATGCGGAACTGACTGATAAATTTTTCTTTCAACATTTCCCATGAGCTGATGGATCCTTGGGGTAGATGACAAAACCAGGAGGTAGCAAGATCTGCTAAGAAGAGCGGAAAGCATTTGCATAGTACTCCCTCTGTTGCTCCACTCATGAGCATATGCTGCGTGTACCTCTGTAAGTGTACAACGGGATCGGAGGTTCCTTTGTAGGGTTCCATTGTTGGCATCTTCCATTCTCGGGGGGTGATAGCAATTTCGATATTGCGGGCGAAAGGGCTGGTTACCCTAGCGCCTATCCCTCGATCTCTTTGCTCCCGTTGGACACACTCTCTGAATAGGCGTGCCATCCTTTCATCAGAACTTGGAGCAGATAGAAATGAGTTTGGTTCTGTTCTGTGGGATTGATTCCGTCCAGACGACCTGTAGGGATGGTATCGTAAATCATTCCTCATATTTTCCAGTGGCTGCCTTTGATCTTCTGGGAGCACGCTTGGGTCAGCTACAGTTGGCCCTTGCCTTGATCTCCCCCTGTTGGGTTCTGATCTAAGCACTTCCTCGGGTCCAACTTCGGGCTGAACTCTAGCTCGGCCCCGTTCACTGGTGTTTCTGTTGTTAGGCAGCATGACAGGCTCAGCTACAGTTGACCTTCGCCCGGTACCTTCCCCGTTGGGTTCGGTACCAAACGTTTCCTCAGGCCTAACTTCGGGCTGTGCTCGGTCTCGGCTCCTACCACGGCTACTTCTGCCGTTAGCTCCTTCGAAGAAGGAGGATCTTTGCTGTCTCTGAGATCCTCCAGACTGGGACTCGCCCCATGATTCAGTGTTGCGGTTGGATTCTTCAGCGTCCCTCAAGCGTGACATGAGATGGTCCACCAAGGCTTCCTGCTGGGACGTGAAGCGGTTAGTTACTTCAACCACAACTCTGTCCAGATCTGCTCTAGTAATTGCTGCAGGCTGTTCTGTGGCAGGAGTAGTTGGGTTAGCCTGTTCTTCATTCGTTACTGTTGCTGGAGGAGGACGATTTGCTTGATTCGTGACAGCTGGATCTAGGAGACTGTTGGATGCGATGTTTTTTCCTTTGTTAACATCTTTTCTCTGTTTGGGAGGCATGTTTTCCAAGTGGCGAACGATGCTGTTAGGAAAACTTGTTAAGCGGATGAAGCTGAAGCTTCGAGCTTCTAGTTCTCGGTGAAAGCACCAAAAATGTTTGCACAAAAAATGGACAAACACCTCAAAGTTGTATGATTTAGTAGATCTTATGTTATTCTTAGTAATTTGAGCGATTTATGCAAATACGTAAAAAACAGGGGCTAAACTGTAAAAAGACACGCAGATTTATAGTGGTTCAGCCATAATGTGCCTACGTCCACTTTATATGTTATTTCTCTTCTTTTGTTATGATTACAAGTACAAAGCTTTGGTACAAGTAAAAGAAAGTTGTTTGAAGAGTTCCTTCCGTGCTTGAGCTCTCAAACTTGTTCCCATTGCTGTACCCCTGCCCCTCTATTTATAGAGTGAGGCTGGGGGTATGGGTCTAGGACGTGTATAGTTGCTGATGGGCCTGGGCTGATGTGATCTGGCCTGGTACGTCTTGGGTCGTCATTGCTTGGTTCGGAGGTGGTTGGAGTGTAGGATGGACCGGTGGTGGGATGGTGAGGTTGGTCCGGTGTGGAGATGGTTCGGCAGGAGGTGGTTCGGTGGGAGTTGGGAAGGTTGGTTCGGTTGGTTCGGCAGGAGGTGGTTCGGGTGAGGTCTGCCGAATGGTGCCTGCCGAATGGGGTTGAGCGAGGTCTACCGAATGGTGCCTGCCGAATGGGGTTGAGCGAGGTCTGCCGAATGGTGCCTGCCGAATGGGTCTGCCGAATGAAGCAAGTTTCTTGGTCTCCAGGTCTTCTGGGTGAGAACACGCCCAACACAACAAGAAGGAGATTGACATGGCCTTCCATAGAGTGCCTTGAAAGGAGCCATACCAATACTAGATTGGAAGCTATTATTATAGGAAAATTCAACAAGTGAAATATGATCTTACCAACTTCCACCAAAGTCAAGAACACAAGCATGAAGAAGATCTTCAAGTGTTTGATTCACACGCTCAGTTTGTCCATCGGACTGGGGGTGATAAGCGGTGCTAAAATTAAGCTTCGTTCCCAAAGCTTTTTGAAGACTCTTCCAGAATCCACTAGTAAACAATGGATCACGATCACTAACAATAGAAGTAGGAACTCCATGCAGTTTAACAATTTCTTTAATAAAGAGTTTGGCCAGAAGAGGAACGGTTCGATTCGACCGAACGGGAATAAAATGGGCGGATTTAGTAAGTCTATCAACAATCACCCATAAGCTATCATGACCTGAACGAGAACGGGGAAGGCCATCAATAAAATCCATGGAAATTTGATCCCACTTCCAAATTGGAATTTCCAATGGTTGCAATAACCCACCTGGCCTTTGATGTTCGGCCTTAACAAGTTGGCAAGTCATGCAACACTTAACAAAGTTAGCAATACCAGATTTCATTCCCTCCCAGTAATAAAGTCGCTTCATACCCGCGTACATTTTACTACTACCGGGATGAATAGAATATTTGGAACGATGAGAATCTTCTAGAATATCTTTACGAAGATCACTAATATTTGGTACGATCAGTCTACCAAATTTTCGAATGCCGCCACGAGAATCAATATCAAAGTCTTTCAAACCTTCAATATCAATTTTATCCCTAGCGTTCTGGCTAAGAAGAGCCAGTTCAGGATCTATCTTCTGGGCTTCAAGAATGCGGTCCAAAAGAGAAGGACGAACCTCAAGGCTACATAAAACAAGAGATGAACATAAATCGGAGACACGATCTCTAATCTCACAAGTGGATAAAACCTCGAGGTCATGCCATTTGGATATCATCATAGAACAACCGCTTGTTGCTTACGACTAAGAGCATCAACAACTCGATTTCCCTTTCCGGGAGTATAAAGAATATCAAGATCGTAAGAGGCAAGGAATTCGAGCCAACGCTGTTGATGCAAATTAAGTTCCTTTTGAGAAAATAAATATTTCAAAAACTTATGATCTGTATAAAGTATAAATTTCTCTCCCAAAAGATAATGTCGCCAAATTCGAAGGGCGAAAACGATAGCCGTGAGTTCTAAATCATGTGTGGCATATCTAGTCTCAGCCGGCTTCAATTGCCTAGAAGCATAAGCAATAACACGTTCTTTCTGCATAAGAACGGCACCCAAACCAACGCGACTAGCATCGGTATAAACAACAAAATCTTGGTTCCCTTCGGGAATTACAAGAATGGGAGCATCAGAAAGGAGTTCTTTTAATTTTTGAAAAGAAGTTTCATATTTGTCCGACCAAATGTATTTAGCACCTTTCTTTGTTAAGCCAGTAAGAGGCACAGCAATTTTAGAAAAGTCCTTGATAAAACGACGGTAATAACCCGCCAATCCAAGGAAGCTACGGATTTTCGTTACACTCTCCGGTCTCTTCCAATTTTGAATCGCTTCAATCTTTGAAGGATCCACTAATATTCCAGATTCGGAAATAATGTGACCGAGAAACTTCACATTAGATTGCCAAAAGTGGCATATAGAAAATTTTGCTTTTAATTGATTGCTCCTAAGAGTTTCCAATATAATCCGAAGATGCTTTTCATGTTCCTCCTCGGTTTTAGAATACACAAGAATATCATCAATAAAGATGAGAACAAACCGATCGAGGAAATCTTTGAAAACTCGATTCATAAGGTCAACGAAATAAGTCGGTGCATTTGTTAGACCAAATGGCATAACAAGCCATTCATAAGATCCATAACGAGTATGGAACGATGTCAAAGGAATACTATCCTCTACAATACGAAGCTGATGAAAACCGGTAGCCAAGTCCAATTGTGAAAAGACTTTAGCACCACTAAGCTGATCGAATAGATCATCAATCCGAGGCAAAGGATATTTATTCTTAATAGTTAGATCATTAAGCTTGCGGTAGTCGACCAAAGCCTAAGTGTGCCATCAGATTTCTTTACGAAAATTGCTGAAGCTCCCCAAGGCGAGGAACTAGAGCGAATAAATTGCTTCGCCTCCAATTCGGATAATTGCTTGCGCATCTCTTCATTCTCCTTATTGGACATGCGATAAGGAGGACGAGTAATAGTTGAGCTCCAGGTATAAGGTTAATTTTGAACTCAATTGCTCGCTTAGGTGGTAATCCTAAAACGGGCTCGAATATGTCAAAAAATTCACGAACGTCGTGGATACGAGAAACGACATCTTCCTCATCATTATTATCATCATCACGAGGATTTAAAGAATATAAAGATGCAGCTAAAGTGGAATCCGAATCTTTAAGAATAATAGAAATCTGCTTTACAGATTGCGGATGTCGGAGATAAATAGTCCGCTCAAGACATAGGATATGAGCTTCATAACGGTTAAGCCAATCCATACCCAAAATCATTCCAAAGCCTAAATAACGCATGACATGCAAATCGGCTAGGAAAGGAAAATCACACAAAATAATCTCCACATCTTTACAAAGCAAACTAAGAGTTGCGGATCCACCAACCAGATTCACAATTCTTAAAGAAGTCATTAAAGCAACAACACTTAAGGAAAAAGTATCGACAAGTTCCTTTGATATAAAAGAATGGGATGCACCCGTATCAAAGAGAACTCTAATAGGTTGATCATGAAATATAATAATGCCATCAAGGACAGAATGAGACATACCTTGACCGAGAGATGTGTTGCCAGGGGCTTGAGCCACATTAAGCTTTCCCTCCTTCTTACCTTGAAGTCTGGGGCATAAATGTATATAATGATCCAGGCTCTTACAATAGCGACACGAACGGGGCTTTGAACACTTGTTCGCAAAATGGTCCTTAGAACCACAGTTATAGCATTGCCCGCTACTAGGGGTAGAAGTCTTTGCTGCCAGAGGTGCAGGTTTCCCCTTTTTGTTGGGATAAGGACCTTTGAATTTGTTTGGCCTCTTCTTGTTGTTGAAGTTTGGTTTGGAACCCACCACTTCAACATCACTTTCCCTATCAGCCTCTTCAAGACGAAGAGCGATATCAATGAGTTGATCGAAAGAAACTTCTAACTTTAGAAGTAATGGCTTCTTGAGATTCTTGTTTAAGACATAGACGAATCTCTGGTTCTTCTTCAATGGGGTGTTGATGTATTCGACCCCATATTTAGACAGTGACTCGAAGGATGCGACATAATCTGTCACAGAGGATTCACCTTGAACAAGGTCTATGAAACGTCGAGCCAATGTCACTTTCTCTGCTTCTGGTACGAATTTTAATTCGAAGCATTCCCGGAATTGCTCCCAGGTGAGATCTGCTTCATTAATTTCAGAAATAAGAAGTTCGTACCAATCCAATGCTCTCTCTTGGAGCATACTGGAGGCCACCTGAACACGGTGAAGATCGATAAGATTCATGCGAGAAAAGATTCGATCACATGTTCTTAACCAAGCCTGGACTTCAATAATAGTTTCGGAACCCTTGAATGGTTTCCCACCCAAGTTAGTATAATCGTTGCACAAGCATGCAAATCCAGACTTAGGATGAGTAGGCTCTTGATTAGGACCGGCTGCTTGAGCATTCTTTACTAAATCAAGAAGCTGTTGAGCAGTCGTAAAAACTCCATCCTGAGGAGTGACAGTAAATGGTCCAGCTCTGGGACGGCCTGGTCTAGACATTCTTCTTCTTTAAGAAAGAGAGAAGAAGAAAAGTTAATCTCCAAATAAATATCAAGCAAATCTTGATAGATAGAACAAGGATACATAAAAGGAAATAGGATGAATCGGTACAAAGACCCGAATTAAATCCTAAGGCATGACTCCTAAGTGGGACTTAGGACGATGATCCTTGTTAAGTTATTCTACATTGTTCCAAAGTTTGGCACTGATAACATCCTGTGACGCCCCACCTCTATACCCACGCTAGCCAAGAACACTACGGTGTAATGCTGTCAACTAGCACGGAGAATAAGGCTGCTGAGGAGTGACCATCCATGTAACTTCTTTGTGCGAGCACCGATATGTTAGTTAGTATAGCATGTACTTCATTTAAGGAGGAAATCCGACATACCGATACAAACTCAAAGCTATCACACAGTGGCTATATATAATCTCCGGAAACAAACATAGAAGTAAACATAACATAAATCAGTCACAGACATCCATATCACAAAGGCGGAAAAAGATATGAATAAATAACACATGAAAGTGTACATCAAAGTAGTGGTCTAAAAGATCCACGATAATACAAAAGGATAGCTACCAGCTACACAAAAGAATAAGTATACATCACGGAGTCTATATCTCAAATGTATACAACCAAAAACTACTAATCTAAGTAGTTAGCCAAAAGTCAGAGTAATCCCAGAAGAGAAGTCAAGCAGAAGCACCTGTAACATCTCGGTCTAACCCGAGTATTATTTATAAGAAAATAATAAACGGATCAGTCTAGCTATAAATATCATATGACATGATATAAAATAAAGGATATGGCATAGACATGTAATAACCATAATGGCATACTACTATAAGTATGTAATTGAAAATCAGCAAGAGATTAATCAATATCACAAGAATCTTCTCAAAGATAAAATAGGGTATCATACCCTAAACTTGTATTCATAACAAGTCAATGACACACAAATTCACCAATGCACAAAAATTGATAAACTTATCAATGGAAATCACAAAAATTGGTGAAGCACATAATTCCAGAAATCATCACAAGAAATCCAGAAATCACAAGAAGGGGGAGGCCTATCACAAAATGGGAGTATGAAAACTCACCAACACGTGTATCACAAAACGAGACGCTATCTCACGGTAGCTAACCATTAATATTTGAGCCGAAGCTCCACAAGAATGGCCCGAAGACCGTGGGGCGCTACCCTACATATGTGATGGTGAAACATCACACAAACGGGGTTTAGTCACCCTTGTAGACAAAGAGACATCGCACAATTGCTAGTCTAAATCAAATCACAAAAATGATCGTCATGATCATCAAGAAGTGTCAATCACACCAAGCTAGTAAATATATGAGTTTAGCTTCATGTCCCATAACCACTTGCTTAACTTAAATGTTTACGAACAAGAAGTGAATCTTCACTAGAAAATTGTCACAAGAGGTTCAATCGAACAAGTCCAAGAATTAACCGACGAAGTGAACGCAAGCGTTTCATACCACTCGTTTTACTAAGCCGTTTAATTAGATTTCTCATCCGAGTGAAGTAAAGGCTTGTATATACTAGTAGATTGTAAAAGGGTTTGAGAAACAGAGTTTTGTAATAAAATAGTGTTGAAATCAAGTTGATAAAAGAGTTTTGATATTTATTACTAGTATTGAAACCTTCATATTTTTAAAGTGACAAGTCACAAAAATGATTGTAGAACAATCTTTCACAAAAATTCACATTCGAAGACGTGAATGAAATCCACGGAAATCAGCTCAAAATGCATCAAAGTAGAAATAGGAGGTGCGGCCTAACATGCCGAGCGACCTTAGGAAATATAGGTCGAACGACCTATAAGTGATGCGACCTAAGATGCTGCGCGACTTAACAGTGTCGAGCTAAGGAGTTCAAGCAGGTCAAGCGACCTAGAGTGATGGCTGAGCATGCGACCTAACGGGGCCAATCTAAGTCACAAGCGACCTAAGGAAAAACACGCGACCTAAAAGGTGGCGCGGCCTATGGTGTAGGCGACCTAAGGTGGTGAGGTCGAGCGACCTAAAGGGAATAAGGTCTAACGACCTAAGCAGTGATGAGGCCATGCGAGCTAAGGAATAACGACCTAAAGGGGAAGGCTGAGCGACCTACGATCCAAGCAAGGTCGAGCGACCTAATCAACTCGCGACCTAATGAGTGAAAGGCCAAGCGACTTAAGGTCAAACAGGTTAAATGACCTAATGGTTGTGACCTATAATGGCAGTAGGGTCGAGCTAAGGTAAGGCGCGACCTAACAAGGTGCGACCTAAAGGCTTGCGACCTAGCAATATAATAGCCACGCGACCTACGACCTAAGGTGCGAATGAACAAAGTACTGAAACGAGCTACAGCGTGCGACCTAGGGGGAAACGACCTATAGCCATTGTGGCTTTTCCATGCCGTGCGACCTAGCGAGGCAGAACGAGCTAAGTGCAGTTTTTCGCCAGAAACACTAAAATTTGGGGTTTTTCACCAATCCAATCCAACCCAAATGCAAATGTACATGCTGAAGTGATAGGGAATCATTCCCAACAATCCAATGACAGTTATAGGCAAGAATGTGAGATAAAAATCTCACCTTTGCACCAAAAATCAATGAAGATGAAGCTTGAAGCAAAGCAAGAACAGTCCCAAGCTTGAATCAATGTCTTCTTCTTGTATTTGGAGTTGAATGATGGATTGCAATTGAATTTGAGCTTGGAGTTTTAATTTCCCATTCCCTCCACCATTTTTGATGAAGCAATGTTGTTTTTGAAGAAGTGATGAAGAGGAGATGGGTTGGGGCTAAGTTAGAAGAGGTTCAGCCCAAACCAAAAGTCCAAAGCAAAAAGTGACGAAAATTCCACTATCTCCAAACATATCGAAGCTTACACTGAAAAAGATCGCAAACGTCATTTTGAACTCAATGGAAGTGGTCTCGAGTCCTAATTTGACCGTATGCAAAAAGTAGCTTTTCGGACCAAAATCTGATTAACGATAAAATATTTAAATAAAATATTTAAGTATAAAATCGATAAATATGCGGGTTGTTACACATCCACTGTATTGCGTGCCAAGCAATTAAATGCCGGAAAGCTCGATCGTTAGGGGTAAAAGAAGAGAGAAGATAGAAGAAAGAAGAGAAAAGAAAACTAAACAATACAGAATCTCATAGTGGAACGAATAATCTATAATATACAACAAATCTTTACACAAAGGAAAACTACATTATACATACATCAATCAGACTAACCTATTTCAGCCTGGACAGTTATAATAGCCTATCCTTACAATTTGCTGATAAATACAACCAACAGACAACACAGCAGAACACAAGAAATATGTAGATACATCTTGGACCTTCAGCCCTTCCCCTGAGCTCTAATGCATCTAAAGCAATCTGTAAACATGCTCAGTCTGACCCGAGCATTGAAAAGGAAGAACGCCCGATCAGTCTCAAAAACCTTTCAAATAAAGATATCTCATAAGACCACGCCGCACATAATGTAATGACCCAAAATTTTAGTCATTTGAATTTAGAATATTTAATAACCTTTAAATATTGGAAATGTTAGTTTTATAAGTTAAATAACTTGAATTTCAAATATAGCGATTTATTGGGTAATTAAATTGTTGAATCTAATATTTGAAATTGTTTAAATAATTAAATTATGAATTTAATGTGAATAAAAATGATTTCGAAAGTTGATTTAAAATTCTATATAGATAAGAATGAAAATAGTAAACTTTTATTTTAGATTTAAAAGCGATTAATTTAGTTTTTATGATAATTTGTTTTAATTAACATGTAAAATAGCCTTCCGGGGCACTGTCTCAAAATTGGACGAAAATAGTTCCATTGGATCTGTAATAGTGAGTTATAGTATGACGTCGAATTTCGTGACGGTTGGACGTATTGTTTGGTCGTGCGAGCTCGAAACGCGTAGAATTTAAATTAAAGGAAATTAATTTAATATAATTTGATTTTGAAAGCCAACTTCTGTACATGATGGAATTAGGTCTCGTTATATATTCCATTGTGTCTGGAATTGGGGTATAACATATAGAACGCCAAACGGCACGCCTCGTTTGGAGTTCGAAGATTTGACGAATGAATAGTACTTTGAAAATTTCCTATATAAGGCCATCATATTCCTTCAATTGCAAACCCTACTCTAACAAACCTTCAGCCTCCATTAACCAAACCCTTCATCCAATGGCCTATATTTCTCCGACCGATCTAGGCGTTTTTAGGCCTCGACTCCTACATGAAACTTGTAGCTCTCATCTCCACGAATCCATCCATGGTGGCTGATCATCTAACGGCGAGGCATGAAAGCATGGTCGATATCAGATGATTTAGGGGCGATGGAGTTGTCGAGGGTGGTGTTGATAGGTTCGTCTTGGCGCGGGGGTGCTCGTGACGTGGCGCGATGGTCGAGGAGGCCACGATGACGGCGGCGGCAATGAGATAGCACGGTCGAGTTGTATTTCTGGAGCGAGCGTACGAGGGGGAAGAAAGGTTTATACTTGATTATTTATTAATTTCATAATTAATATATTTAATTGGTAACTAAAAATCGTTTAACCTATAAAATCAATATCTTGTCCGTTTGAGGTCCAAATTTAACACGACAAGTTGCATTGCGATCGTATCAATGAGAACTACGATATGGAGTTGGATTGGATAGATTTGGGGATCGTACGAATTTGAATTAAAATTGAACGCCTATTCAATTTTAATTCGAACCGGAGTGCTTTGGCGACTTTTGAAATCAATGTGAGTTAAACCCACCTTTTTGTTTAACCGGTTATGTTTCATAGTTGATAATAAATTTGTTAATTGGATGTTTGGACGATTTATTATATTTATTAGTTGATTTGGATATATTTCCACCCCTAGAGCGGATGAGACACTATTACATTCTCTTGTAAGAGCGGATGACCCTTTGTATACGGTCTCACCTAGAAGTGGTTGATTTATATTATTTTGTTATATATTGTATGTGGTGCGGGGGACAAGTTGGAGTGATCCAATAGGATTCCTCACACTATTGATTTTATTTTTTATATAATTTGATATATGATATGTTGGATGCTATTTTTGATGACATGGATATGATTTTGCTTATTTAGTGCTTTAGTAGCATTGGGCCTTATTTTTGGTATTTTAAAATATTACAAACTATTAATTTGATTTAAAAAGGGATTTCAAGTGATTTTAGATATTACGTATGTTTTTATAATTTTCCTTGAATTATTCAAAGGAGAAATTTGTTTTAAAATGAAAAGTATGATTTTTAAAGATTATAAATTTATAGTTTTATAAAATATTTTAAATAGAGATTTTGATCTATGAATAAATATTTTTAAAATAAAATAAGAAAATAAGTCCGTGTTTATAATAAAGGAATACAGTTAAAAAAAGAAGATGGAAATATTTGATATAAATATTTATTAGCCATTTTATATAAAGTGATCTGTATATAATATATACAAATATTAAGATTTATTTATAAATATGGAAATTTATAAAGGTGATAGTGTATAAAGTAACAGTTTACAAATAAGATGGAGATTTGTAAAATCGTATTTTATTTATGAAGGGACAGATTTATAAATGAGGTTTTATAAATAAAAAGGAAAGTAGTATCATTTAATATATTGGAGAAATAAATCAAACGGTGGATTTATGTAACGATCTGCCTTTTTGGACGTTTTAGGCAGACACACACGTCGAACTAAAACCATTCAAAAGGGCAGATTGTTATGGGGTAAATAAGAAATGGAGAAAGAAATAAAACAAATATAGAATCTCGCAGCGGAATGACAAAATATAATAATCAAATAACAGTTCATGAAGCCGTTTTATAAATACATTTGATTATTCTTTACAACACAAACATCAGAGTTACATAAACATGAATAAATAAATGCAGCGGAACAACATGATGCAGCGAAATATAATAAATAATATTAGTATAAATCTTCGTCTTCGTCCTCCAGAAATAAGGTCTTTAACCCTGAAATGCTCAGGCTGACCCGAGCGAATTGAAAAGACAAAACACTCGAGTCAGAACTAAAAGATCTTATGTAAGTTAATCAACTGTAAATAAATATGAGTGGAACGGTGTCAGAGATGCTTACGGGGTTTGACATCTCCTATCCAGTGTCTAACGTGAGTGCAATAACTTAAGAGATGTTCGGGATTCACATCTCCTAAGGATCCGTTAAACTATTTACTATGTAGTACAATACGCTATTATAATATGTCTACAGTAAAGTAAAAGTATTAAAATAGAGTTAAGGCGTTACCCATCCCCCTTAACACATTTTATATATTCCCATAGTCTATATAGTACCGTATGCTCCTCCGTAAACTAGAGGTTTACACAGAGGGCACTCCATAGGTATGGTACAAAACAAACTCGTAGAAGGCGCTCTAGGGCATGTGAACATGGCACTCGAGGCAATGCTAGGGTAGATATACCAATTGTGGATCCGGACTGGTAGTAACGCATAGCAGCTACTACCGCCCACCTCGGAACACACTCCCAAATCAAAATCAAGGGTGGCCACCAAATCAATCACAACGCAACAGATATGGTATCGAAGAAATGTGTCCGATAGGAGGAATGACCTCACTTGGCCCGGCATGGCTCCTGTTTTAGTCACATATAAGCTAACTCACAGGAGTCAGGGCCATGTCATACTTTATACAGGAATCATTCGCCAAACCATCCTACTTCATTTCTGGAATCTCCACCACGTACACAGTTGTTAAAGTGGTTTTCGGTATTGGCAGAGAGTATGACAATATCCGATCCCGGTATCTTTAACAACCAAATGCTTATTTCACACCAGATGGTTCTTTTACATTTCAAAAGTCAATTCACAATTTACATCAAAATATCATATTCGATTTCAAATCATATCTCTTTCGAAATCATATTCACTTTCAAAACTATATTCACTTTAAAACCCGTATTTACTTCCAAAATCATATTCACTTTTGAATTTATCGATGAGATAGGTTAATTAAATTCTAGTTCCAAAATCATCGTATTTACTCAAATATGTCATTTTACAAAAGGGTATCAATTTCAAATTTCAACTTAGGTTGTATCATCTTCAAGGATTTAAATATAAATACTTCAACTTTACACAGTCTGAAATTTTAGAAAATAGTTTAGATAGTCATAAATAGTTTTAATAGTTTGAAAATAAATTAAAATAGTTTTAAAATAGTAAAATAGTTTAAATAGATTTAAATTTGATTTTAAAACGATTTAAATAGATTAAATATAAATTAAATATATTTAAATTATATTAAGTATATTTTAAATAGATTAAATAAATTTTAAATAGATTAAATAGATTTAAATTATATTAAATAGATTCAAAATAGATTATATAAATTTAATTAGTTTAAAAATAGGTGAAATAGATTAAATTGGATTAATAGGTTATAATAGATTAAAATAAATTAAAAATAGTTTTAAATTGATTAAAATAGTTTAAATTCATTAAAATAGTTTAAATTAATTTAAATAGATTTCAAAGTTATATCCAAACATTTTCAATAACTCAATTTCAATAAATTCATTTATTTGTCATTTCAACTTTGAAATTCCAATTTAAATCCTTTGAACAATTCGTTAAATCAATTCCAATTTTCAGCATTAACTTTTTGGATTATCGAAATAATTCAGTTTATATAAATACATCTTTATTTCAAAATGCCAGTTAACTGAATTCAAAATTTAAAGAATTAAAATCATTTAATTTAACCAATCCGTTGTCCGTATATAATTTTCTACCCTAGGGTCAAGTGATACGGATATTTATCATTTCAATCCGCAATTTAAAATTTTACGGTTATATATCATTTCAAACGCAATCCCGAATTAAATAAAATCCATAAATTCACTCGAGTCTATCATTTTAACCCATAATGATTTTTCCCTAATCTATAGATCGTTCGGGTATGTATCATTTCAACCCATAAGGAACTTGCAGTGTTATAACAATATCAAATACAACATCTAGTCATCCAATGTCAACAATCAAACATCCATCACAATCATCATCCAAATCAATCAATAAACATCAATAGATAACTTATCATCAATAATAGGTATTAAATTGACAATTTAAATTCAATATTAAATTAATTGATAATTAAATGCAATAAAAATCAAATTTAACCAGAATAACAATTTAAACATATCAAACATCAATCAATTAATTATAATCACATCATAAATTTAATTTAACTAACATAGATAGTTTAGTAATTGTGAGTTGGTTAAAACACTCACCTTTGATTTTAGCCCGTAAAAATCCAAGCAGAAGCGCAAAAACTCAACAACCTCTAAATTCAACTAAATCAATCTCATGTTGTCCGGAATTTAAATAAGAATCCAACAGAAGAAATCGCGCGTGCATCAAATTTTATATGCAAAAGATATTCATGTTATAAGAAATATTATTAAAATAAAAATTAGTACGCGTTAAAAAAATAAAATAAATAAACAAATTTTAATACTTACGTTTTTCTAAAGATGAGGCTTTAGGAAAAGATTGAAGAACAACTAAGATGAGGACAGGAAGTTTACGAAAAATGAAAAAATCATGTTTTATAAAAGAAAGCTTTTGGATTTCTAAGAAAAAGAGCATTTGAATATGAGGTGTTAGGAGAAACAAAACGAAAATGAAGAAATAAGCTGTAGGTTATTTATAATTGAGAAATGAAGGTGGAGGGATGAAAATAAAAGTCACAATTTATTTTGAAAGCTTCAAGCATTAATAATGCATAAGGAAATGTACGTAGGAATGGAAAAGTTTGCAAACCAAAGAAAAGTAAAATTTTGTATACGTGAAAATAAGGTGGCAAAAATTAAATAAAACCTAAAAGTCTAGGCTTAGGTATTAAACAGAAGGAGCAATGAATATATTAAGTATTAATAATAAGGTAACTATTTTAAAACGTTCATGCAACAATTAATAACAAAAGAAATGAAGGGACCATGTACATCGCACAACCTTTTGAAATTCAATTTTTCTGAAATGTAACCAAATTAACTTCATTAACTCAAATAATATTCAAATTTGTATGTATTTATGTTTTTATCTACGCATAATAAAAAAAATAAACTTACCTTAAAAATGAAAACGTTCAATTTGGTTTTCCCAAAATGATATTTTATTTCCATTAAAACACCCTTTTTGTTTAACACAAAACGTGCGTTTCTTTTATTAAATCTATTAATTGCAATCAATGTTTTCTTTCCTTTTAATTGAAATATTTGAGTTACATTAATTGCAATTACTTACAAAGTTAAATTCCAAAACAGACTACTAAAATGGATGAAAAATAGAACAATTGTTTATTTAAACACGTATATAAATTTGTTGTTTATACACAAGAGTAATAAATAACTTACTGAAATAGATTATTTTCCTATTCTTGAAATCAATTTGTAAGCTAAAACACAATTCAAATAAACATATATTTCTTCCTTTAAAATCAATCATTCTATTCTTTATTTGAATGAAATTAAACCTACATTCACAAATGAAACATTCATTTTATTTGATGTAAATGTTCTTTTCATTAAATCAAACTTTCCTTATATTTTCACAAAACATAAGCTTCTTTTAATTACACCTATTAATTTACAATTAGTATTCTCTCTCCTATTAATTGAAAATTTTCAATTACATTAATTTCAGTTGATTAAGTTTCAAAATGGACTAAATGAATGTAATGAGAAGTAGAACAATTATTTCCTATCTAATAGTAATTTAAACATATTTATACACTATTGGATAAAAACGGTAATTACACATTTCTTAATAAATAATAGTTTCTCATCTCTTATTTCTATTAACTACTATATTTCCATTATATTATATTTTTGTTCATTTTATTATAATTTAAAATTTTCAATAAATTAATTTGTTTTTGTTTCACTCTTTTTATTACATCAATTATTGCCTTGTAAATATAATTAACATTTCTATACCTTTATTACATTCACAATTTGCAGTTATTGTCTCCACTCACATTAATGCAACATTTATTTACATTTATTTGTAATCGATTAGATAAATTGGTAACAAATAACAATTGTCACCATTTCTACATTTAGTAACATTTGTAAGTTTATCATTTACAACAAATGTCATAATTACTTACATAACACTGATTTTATTCGATTACCATAAATTATATATTATTTCATTAATTGATTCAATATTTACATTTGTTTTTTATATTCAATTTATAACCAAGTATAACATTTAAATCATTTCAATTAATTTAACTTTCATTAAAATTGTTAATAATTAACTTAAATTGACATTATTACCTTCCATTCTAGTTATTATTTCATTAATAATTCACAAAAATTTTTATTTCTCCCATTATTAACTCACAAAATCTTATTAAATTATTTATTTTTAATTATCGAAAATTACGGGTCGTTACAATTTATTATAAGATGTGGGATGATGTTTTAAAAAATAGTTGATTCTATTTTGAAAATTTAAGGTGGGGGTGAATTTTGGAATGTTAAATGATATTTTATAAATAGAAAGGAATTTACAAAAGGAATTTATCCATATAGGGGCAACATTAAAAATGGACGGTGTTCATGTTTTTAAATGGGATTTATGAATAAGTGAGATTTATAAAGGATATAGAGTTATAAATGGAGTTCATAAATAAAGGAGTTTTATGAAAGGAAATTTTATAAAATAGAAAGTGATTTTTAAATATAGTTTTATAAATATGGGAATGATTATTTTGAAAATTTAAGTAAAGATTTTTATCGAGGAAATATATTTATGTTTTAGAAGTTGGTTATTTATATTAATATTGTTTTAAAGTTGTTTATAAATATTTTAATATTTTGAAAAGTTAATTGTTTAAAATATTAATATGGTTTGAAATTAAATAAAATTATTTATCAATAAAGCTTTGAAAATTAGTTATTTTAAAAATGTTGAAGATAAATTATTATTGTTTTATTAAGGATGTTTTGGAATTTATTAATTATTATTCTAAAATCTTTTAAAGTTAATATTTATTTGTTTATAATGTTTACCATTGTATAATAGTGTTTTAAGTAAACGATTAGGATATTTATAAATGTTTTTTATATTTATAAATAGGGTTTATAAACAGATACGGTTTTTATAAGAGAAATCATATAACATGGTTTGGAAAACTTAAAAGGAAGATTGTAAAAGGGTAAAAATAGTTTTATAAATGGCTTGGATATTTATAAAAGAATTTTAGAAACGGGCTATAGTTTTATAAAAGAAGTTTTATAAATGGTTTTATGGAGTTATAAACAGTTTCAGAGATTTATAAAATGGTTTTATAAATGGTTTTTGAGATTTATAAGGGATTTTAAAATGATTTGTGAATTGTATAGAATGGGAATCTTTTCTCAGTTTTGTGGTATACTTATAACATTAAGATAAGTATCTAAATATTTTTCTAAGTATTGAAGATATAGGATTGTGGATATATATATGTAAAGATATTTTCATACTAGTATTTAGAAGTGAATTCAATTAATGAAAAGATTAATTAAAGAGGTTAGTGGTTACTTATGTGTTTAACTGATGTTGGTTTTCCCTATGGAATTAAATCCCTAATTTGAATGTTTGTTGTTCGATAGTTAAATAATCGACTGTCGAATTTGGTTCCAAAATGTAACTTTGGAAATTTATAGAAAAAGTACATGAGTTACATGGCACTGTCATCTTCGATGATGCTGTACTGTGCGTATAAATCTTGTTTCTTTCTTCTAGGACAAACGATAAGGAAATCCGTCCACCAACGGTTAGGAGTTGATCTCCTCTCTTATCTTTGACTGTTTATTTCCTAAAGAACCGGGGTTGAGTTTTCCATAAATTATCGAAAGTTTTTTCGAAGAGTCCGGGATCGGATAGGTTATCTGAAAACCGCTTTGATCTAACTCAAGCGTTCGTAGTGAAGACATCTTGAAGATGATGTAACTGAAGATGGAGCTCTCAAGCATTTCATTTAGTCCCAAACAAACTTGTATGGATGAATGCTGGTATTGAATTGTTGCCCAGAGGGCAGTATTAGCATTCCAAGTGAGAAGTGTTAAATAAAGGTAAAACATAGCCTCGAGTCTCATCAACTGGGAAATGACAAAATTCAGGCATGCAGCAGGGCCAAGTGGGTCGCTCCCAAGTAGGGCATGGTCATTCCAGATCTTGATCAGTATTATCTCTCATTTGTATGCTATAGGGCCCATTAATGGAGGGCTGATCATATTCGGTACTAGTAGTCAAGTGGTAGGCCAGTCCTATGTGGCAGGGGTACAAGATGTTCTTGGCAGACCCCGATGCATTTTATCTAGAGATGTACCTTCGGAAAGTAGTTCCTTGCCTTATCATAGTATGAAATTCATTCTCCAATACTAGCCTTTACGGTTTAGTTGTATACCTATTATGCTGGAATTTAATTAATGTAACAATTTCGGCTACGATTAATAAGTATTTGTATTCTGGACATTATTATAATATCAGAGGACTTTCTATAAAAATGTTTTGGTTATCGTAAGGTAAAAACCCATCCGTGTTTATGTGTGGCATGGTCTTACGAGATACATTTGATTTTAAAGGTTTTAATAAATTTAAAATCTAGTTGGGTGTGTTTTCTCATGCTAGTTTTCCAGGCTGACTCAGGTGTTATTTTATTATAATGCTCGAGACAGACCGAGCGTATTTACAGATTGCTTTGGATGCATTGGAGCTCAAGAGACGAGTTAAAGGTCTTCAAGCCGTATTCACGTATGTGTTTATTTTTCACTATTTGTTGTTGAAATCATCAGCATTTGTGAGGATAGGTTGTTATTAGTGTCCAGGTTGATGAGATTTTTTGTTGTACTCTGATGGATGTATGTATATAACAGTTTCTCTTTTGTAAAGATCATTGATATTGTACTATATTGTTCCATTACGATTCTGAGAATCTATGTTGTTTTTAATTTCTTTTCTCTTCCTCTTCTCTTCTTCTTTCTTCTTTCTTTCCCATAACTGTCTGCCTTTCTGTTCAATTTAGGTTGGACATATGTGGTTTTTTGTCGACTTGAATTGTGCGGATTGGTGGGTCATTATCGCTTGGTATCAAAGCGCGAGGTTAAGCGAGAACCTTAGCTTTGGTGAGGCAACTCATTAAGAGATAAGGTAATGGAATGCCTTATTATGAGTTTGAGTGTATATATATGAGAGTGTATTTGTAAGTGATTATAAAAATGTTTTATATTGTGTTAGCTTATATATTGAGTGGCTTATAAATTATGGACAGTACATGAGATGCCACAATATCGATAAGGTTTCTAAATGCTTAAACAAGGCAACCGGACACAGTATTGTTTTGGGAATTGGTAAATGAAATAATTTTATCAAAGTTATATTTTATATATAAAAGTATAATTTTTTAAAATTTTTATAGTTATATATGGTGTGTTTGGTTGTTAGTAAATGATAATATTATATTATCAATTGTTGTTTGTTGTCTAATAAAAGTTGTTATTATTATAATCTAAACAAAGATAAACATTTTCAAAATGAGTAACATAGGAAAGTAAATTTATATGTATGAATTATAGAGTATTGATTATAATTAAAATAATCAACATTTGTGAAATAATGTGACGACCCGGAAATTCGAACGCTTCATCTTAGAATATCTCTATTTTTGGGGAATGTTTAAATATTAAAAATATGGTTATATAACCTTAATAAACTCCTTTTAATTAATAACTAATATTACAAAACTAATTTATGAAATAAGTTTATAAAAATATATTCATTGATAAAATACTGAAAATATGGCCGAAAAACTTTTGATTAAAAATCAATATTTTGTTCAATATAAGTTGTTAGAATAATTGTGCACTAGTAGGGCATCATTAGAATAATTTAATAAGTACTTAAACACACCTAAAACTAATGGTAATTAATTAGCTAAAAGGCTTCTAGAAGAAGGACAAGCAGACCCTTGATTTAAGGACATTTGAAAGGAGTGATTTAAGGGAAGTAAGGTGTTTAAAGAGCATGGTTGCCCATCACTCTTAGCCTATTTGGGGGTAAGAGAGGTCATTTACCCACTTTCTAAAGCTTATAAATAAGCACCCTTAGCCTCCTTACATTCACACAAACTCACTTGAAAGGAATTACTTCATATCACTCTCTTCTCTTCTCTAACTACTCTAAAAAAGAGCAACTCAAACAAATACTTTCCAAACTTCTCCAAATTCATGCCACCATCCTAATATACCATATAACAACACCCCATCACCTCAAAACCTAAAGAATTAAAGCCATTCTCCAAAAACCCTTCAAGACCATGAGCATACAGTAAGGTTTTGCCTTGGACAAGCCACTTTCTAGCCTCCATTATCTCTTATTTTGCTTGATTTTAGTTTTATGTGTAGTAAGGAGGAAGTTTAGTGGCATCTAATTGAATGTTGGTAGGAAGATAATGGAATTTTATTTAAGTAAAGGTGAGATATCTCACTCATTAACCAAGTCCATAAAAACATGACATATATGATATTATATGGGTGAAATGTTGCTAAATGATGTTGCTTGATATATGCTAGTAATATTAGACATTAACTAACTAAAGTTAAACCCATGATTATATACTTTAAAAGTATATAAATTGCTAAAGAATTTGCCATTATATCATTAAGAAGTATAGTTTAAAATAAGTATATTCGAATGCTTAAAATGGACATGTTAACTTTTATTATATTGAAACATGTTTTATAGTAATATGGATTGGTGAATGACAATAAACATTGGATATTGAATTGAAAACGGAATTGTCCGTATAGGGATAGTCGCTATAAATGCACTTTGAATCCCTTAAACTATAACTTATGAAAATGGTGATTTAATGACATATCTTAATAACAACTTTTTTGGTTATTATCTACACTTCTAGAAGTGTTTTGAAAAGCAAAGAATAGGTTTTGGAAAGTTATAGAAGAAGTAAATCAAAGTAATAAAATATTGAAGTAAAAAGGTAGTTATAGTAACACTTTTAAAAAAATTGTCCGTATTTAAAATAACGCGCATTTTTATGGAAACTTCCTTAGGGGTTTCTTTAGAAGTTAATCAAGTAAATAATTCTTATTGGGAAAGTTTTGAAGCCTAATTCATTCGATAGCTAGTTTAACGAAGTATAAAAAGTTATAGCGAAATAGTCGCTATAAGCGAAGTTCGATAAAATACCATATTTTTGAAAATTCTCTAAAAAAATTAAAAGATATTCTTTGGGATTTTTCTTTATGGTTTACAAGTACCCAAATCATACAAACTATTGTAAAAAGAATGGATCTTAAATCATTTGTTTAACTGTTGCAATTTAGGCTCAAAATCGCAGCAAAAAATATTGGCAGTGGTAACAATACTTTAGATGGTACTTCTAGAAATGCTACCTTTTCTATTTTTGAACTATAAATTGTTTAAAACGATATTTAAATTAAATATTTTTCTCTAATACTTTTAGGATTGTTTTCTAAATTATACTAAAGTGTTAAAAAAATTGGTTTCAAGTTTAAATTTATTTTTAACAATTAATTATGAATTTCTAAACTTAATAGCTTTTAAAGTAAAACTTGTTTTTCTATTTCAAATTTCGCTATTCTTACATAACACTCTATATAATAATTATATTTTAAATAGTTTTAAAGTGTTTTAACATATCAATAATTATTTTGAACGTATTTCTATAAGTTAAAAATATGAAATTAAGTATTTTATAAATCTAATAAAGGAACCTTTTAAAGAAGAGTTTTTAATTAATAAAGTGAAAAAAGGGATTAAAAGTCATTTATGTGACTTGATTATACTTGAATGATAAGTAACAACTATTTAATGACCTTAGTTTGATTGTTTATGGGATGTTATTATTACTATACTTTACACTAAAAGCTGTACGAGTAAGCTTCTCTATTTGTGAGAGTCAAGATTAATGTTTAGGTAGGAACGGAGCAATAGAGCTCTAACCTATCGGCATTCTTCTAGGCCGATGATCAGTTAAGCAGAAATGTCAAAAATGAGTTAAGTGTATGAGCCTTGATTCCCATAAGTGCTCGAGACTCAATATAGTCGATTAGTCGACTATGGATCTCGACCAAACGTAACTTAGGAAGTATACGAAATGCTTTGCGGATTTATACCAATAAGAACCCCCGAGGAGGAGTCTTGGTACGAAACGCCTCTAGCTTTTGATTACTTCTAAAAGAACTGGAATTGAATTAATCGAGAATTTATCGATTAGGTTTTGGGGAGCCTGGGATCAGTAAGTATTTTACTTACTGAATACCACTTCAAAACTATTATACGGGTTCTATGATTTAGAGGTGGAATAATGAAAACCATGTGTGGTTCCAGAATCTGTTAAGATAATGGAATCAAGTGATTTTAGAAATTATATATGTTTTTATAATTTTTCTTGAATTATTCAAAGGAGAAATTTATTTTAAAATAAAAAGTATGATTTTTAGAGATTATAAATTTATAGTTTTATAAAATATTTTAAATAGAGATTTTGAACTGTGAATAAATATTTTTAAAATAAAATAAAAAAATAAATCCTTATTTATAATAAAGGAATACAGTTAAAAAAAGAAGATGGAATATTTGATATAAATATTTATTAGCTATTTTATATAAAGTGATATGTATATAATGTATACAAATATTAAGATTTATTTATAAATATGGAAATTTATAAAGGTGATAGTGTATAAAGTGACAGTTTACAAATAATATGAAGATTTAATTGAATTTTATTTATGAAGGGACTGATTTATAAGTGGGGTTTTATAAATAAAAAGGAAACTAGTACCATTTAATAGATTGGAGAAATAAATCAAACGGTGGATTTATTATAAGATGCGGGATGATGTTTTAGAAAATAGTTGTTCTATTTTGAAAATTTAAGGCGGGGGTAAATTTTGGAATGTTAAAACATATTTTATAAATAGAAAGGAATTTACAAAAGGAATTTATCCATATAGGGGCAACGTTAAAAATGGATGGTGATTCATGTTTTTAAATGGGATTTATGAATAAGTGAGATTTATAAAGGAAATAGAGTTATCAATGGAGTTCATAAATAAAGGGGTTTTATGAAAGGAAGTTTTATAAAATAGAAAGTGATTTCTAAAAATAGTTTTATATATATATGGGAATGATTATGTTGAAAATTTAAGTATGGATTTTTATCGAGGAAATATATTTATGTTTTAAAAGTTGGTTATTTATATTAATATTGTTTTAAAGTTGTTTATAAATATTTTAATATTTTGAAAAGTTAATTGTTTAAAATATTAATATGGTTTGAAATTAAATAAAATTATTTATCAATAAAGATTTGAAAATTAGTTATTTTAAAAATGTTGAAGATAAATTATTATTGTTTTATTTAGGATGTTTTATAATTTATTAATTATTATTCTAAAATGTTTTAAAGTTAATATTTATTTATTTATAATGTTTACTATTATATAATTGTGTTTTTAAGTAAATGATTAAGATATATTTATAAATCTTTTTAAGATTTATAAATAGGGTTTATAAATAGAGATGGGTTTTATACGAGAAATCTTAAAACATGGTTTGGAAAACTTAAAGGAAGATTGTAAAAGGGTAAAAAGTTTTATAAATGGTCTTGGATATTTATAAATGAATTTTAGAAATGGGTTATAGATTTATAAAAGGAGTTTTATAAATGGTTTTATGGATTTATAAATGGTTTCAGAGATTTATAAACGGTTTTATAAATGGTTTTTGAGATTTATAAGGGATTTTTTAAATGATTTCTGAATTGTATATAAAGGGAATCTTTTCTCGGTTCTGTAGGTATACTTATAGCATTAAGATAAGTATGTAGATATTTTTCTAAGTATTGAAAATATAGGATTGTGGATATGTCTTTGTAAAGATATTTTTATACAAGTATTTACAAGTGAATTTAATTAATGAAAAAATTAATTAAAGAGGTTAGTGGTTACTTATGTGTTTAACCGATATTGGTTTTCCCTATGGAATTAAATCCCTGATTTGAATGTTTGTTATTCGATATTAAATAACCGACTATCGAATTTGAACCCAAAACCGTAACTTTGGAAATATCTAAGAGAAACACGTGAGTTATATGGCACAACCATCTTTGATGATTTTTATGTTAATGGACGGATTTCCTTATCATTGTCATAGGAGAATGAAACAAGATTTATATGCACAGTACATCATCATTGGAGATGACTATGCCATATAACTCACATGTTTCTCCTAGATATTCCAAAGTTACAATTTGGGTCCATATTTGATTGTCGCTATTGAACTATCAATAAACATACATTCAATTTCAGGGATTTATTTCCAAAGGGAAAACGAACATTGGTTAAGCAAATAGGCAACCACTAGCCTTTTTAAATTAATATTTTCATTAATTAAAATCATCTTGTAAATACTTGTGCTAAAAATACATTTACAAAGATATATCCCCAATTCCTTTATATCCTTCAATACTTGGAAAATATCGATATACTTATTCCAATGGTAAAATTATATTCACCAAAACGGAGGAAGATTTCCTTTTTACACAACTCAAATACTATTTAACTCCTTTATAAATTTATAAAACCATTTATAAAACTTCTTTTATAAACTCAAATCTGTTTATAAAACTCTATTTATAAATCTCGAAAACATTTATAAATAAATAATAATCATTTACTTCAAAACACTATTATATAATAATAATAAACATTATTAAACAAACAATAATATCTTTTCCATTATTATAAATAGTAATAATTAATTTCCAAAACATTATTAATAAACCATTATTATTATTAATTTCAGACCATATTAATTATTTAAATAATTAACTTTCAAAATATTAAAATATTAATAAATAAATTTAAACAATATTAAATATAAAGAAATAATCTTTAAAACAATATTAAATAAAAATAAAAATCCTTTAAACCATTTTTAATGACTTAGTAAAGACAGATAATAAGGTTGGAGTAAATAGAAATTAAATCCTTTAAAACAAAAAACTTTCGAAACCCAATTTCAGATTTAAAATCATTTCCTATCTCAAAAACCAATTCCAATTCAAATGTCGATTTATAGTATTTTTAAAATACTAATTTGAGGCTAATAGCTACCCAACATTTAATCAATATCGATATTGATTTTCTATCACCACGGGGTTTAAGTTTTGAACATATAACAAGCTCATAACCAATAGTGTCAAACGATCAGGTTTGATATCCAATGATTCATATAACAGGAATATTATTGAAAACAATTCAACAATGGCTAGGAATCCCGTTAGATCCCTCCAACCTGTCCCCTTGCATCACAACTCATATATATATGTATGTATGTACGTATGTATGTCAACACAAATGTATGTAAATAAACTTCAATAGTGGTGAAGAAACTTGTTGGATCCCTCCAACCAACTCCCTTGCATTGCAAACATTATATAATTATATAATATAGGTCGTCTGCTACTATGTGTGTAATAACCCGGATTTTTGGACATCCGGCAATTGGATAATTAACTGGTTTATTCAATTGAACTGAGATGAAGAAAAAAAAACTATATTTCAAAATTTATAGAAATTTGTTTTCTAATTTAAAATATACCTATGTAATATGTATTTGAAAATTTTATTTGAACTTAATATAGTAGATTTTCAAAAGATATTTGAAAGTTAAATCTTAACGTTAATATTTGTTTATTAGTGTTTGATTAAATTTAAAACATATTCTTTAAAATTAGAAATATATAAATACAAGGAAATGGATTTGTTTAGATTGAAAAACATAACACATATGTAAATGTAAAATAGATAATCTACATACATATAAAAAAATAAATAATAATACAAATTAAGACATTTGTAAATATACAAAGACATGCAAAATACATTTGTAAAATATTAAATATAAACAATTTACAAGTGTAACTTAATTTGATTCACAAGTGAACAAGTGGCAAACTAGCATTTTCTTTAATTTGAATTTTAAGTAAAATAGGTTTAAAATTAAAACCAGGCTACATTTTTTTTCATTCATCTCAAAGGACAAAACCTGGAAACAAATCAAAACAAAAGTAATTCTATTCAAAAGAAAATCTGGAACTAAGGTCAGGATCAAGCAAATCAAAATGTATTAAACAAGTTCAAACCTGATTCAATCTTCAATGCAAAGATCAGAGCTCAACTTCAACAAATTCAACAAAAAGCAAAGGAAAGTTTTTTTTTAAAAAAACAAACAAAATCTGGAAACAAAAGCAAGATCTAACTCTGTAAAACAAGGTGCAGAAATCAAAATCCGAAAGGATTAGAGCAAAACAAACAGCTATCAACTAATTAGTGTATAACTGATTTCCAGTTCCAGTTCTCTGCTTTTCAAAACAAGGTGAGTAAACAACCTTTATAAAAGCTTAAATCTGTTAAATCTTGATGCATGTGATTAATATTTGAAATAATGTTGTGAAAGATGTTTGCATGTGTGTATAAGTAGGTTTGCATGTATATATGTGGAGTTATTTGTGTGAATGTTTGTGCACAGGCAAAACTTGCCTCTGTTCTAGATTACTGGTTTTAAACTTATTCAAAATTTAAATTCTCTTCCCCTAATTCTTTTTAGGCTTTGATGTATATACAAAATAAGTTTGAATTAACAAGATCTAAATTTTTAAAAACATTTTCAAGTAAAATTAGGAAGTAGTTTTAACTGGGATGAGATAATACAGTAAAACTCAAAGGCATGTCAAAATTCGAACATCATGATTTCTTGCTTCACTCACATCACCTAATTCGCTTTCAAAAACTATGATTTTTAAAACTAGAATAAAGATTTTTATGTAAGTTTTGAGTGTGGAATCTCGGGTTGAACGAGAATTGGGTTTTTGGCGATTTCTGATGATCGGAGCAAGGGAGAGCGTCGAAGTCGCTGCTGGAGGAAGCTTGGAGGTCGATGATCATGGGAAAAATGATCGGTGAATTTTCTGATCACTGTGGCGGCGACACGGCATCGTTATAGGGTTTTAGGAGCTGTTTTGGTCGACGTGGGTTTCGAGGCTTGTTCGTCAACGTCGAAGCATCAGGATTGACCGGAGTAAAGGGATTAGGTGCGTGGGTCTTCGGCGAAGATATTGACGGAGTTTCGAAGATTCTAGTGGACTGAGGCGGCGGGTCGAGGAGGAAGTTGGATGATCCAGTTCTGTTCCAGTTGTACCCATGTTGCTCAAATTCGATTTTCGAATTTGTTCGAAGTGATGGTGGTCGGAATCGAAGGGGAAGGCCGTATGAAATGACCCTCCTAATTCTATTCTAATTTCATAAGGATTTTTTTTTGGTAAAGGGGATATATAAATATATAGATATATCATCCATTGCAAATATAATTCTCAGGGTCAATATCTTTCTCCAATAAACCAAAATATATCCAGGATCACAATAATCAACCAATATAAATATATCAGTACATTTACAAAAATAAGCACATACATATGAGGATGTATATGCCCCTCTTGTTTGAATCAGAGTTCTGGAAAAACAAGAGGATATTGGATTGCTAATAATTTTTTTTTTGACCAAACAATCCACTGGTAACATACATATTAGTCTGTTTATCCTAACTAAGAAGTGATCAAGTAATTATCAGTAGTAAACAAGCTTTTAATATAGATGTTTGTGTTAAACTCTGAATAGTGACAAATTCAGTATAAAAGAAAGTGGATCCTAAGGGAACACAAGCAACATCTAGGCGTAATGGAAACGCGCCTAACTTATACATGAAAGGTCACGAGTTCGAGTGCTATGCTGGTCGGTTCAAACACAATTTTTGTTTTTTTTTTCTTCTGTGCAGTTTGGAATCTGTTATCTACCTATCTACACATATATATATATTCTATTTTGCCTAAATTCCATCATACAAAGCAATAATTCATGCTTAGACATTTTGAAACCCATCCCTATAACTTGGAAGGCTTCAGGATTTATATGAATTAAGAGTATGGTTCTTGGGTTTTGAGGATGATAAAAGTGTTTATCATTATTCATGTTTGTATTTCTTCTTATAAGGTCTGTCTGGCCTTTAAAATGCCTATGGTTAAAATCTGAGTGAAATTCAGATTCCTATTACTAGTGCAAAGGAAAAAGGTGTGTTGATATTTGCACAAAACAAGTTTATGTGCATATATATCTACAACTATTTGAATCTGGCTTTCATCTACCTTACTACAGAGTCTTTCTTTGTTTAAAAATAGGACATGAAACATTTGTGTGGAACAAGTTAAATAAACCTTGCAGCCATATAAAAACATTCAACCTATGTCTACTTTCTTTGAATACATATGCAATAGTAGAAAATAAACTATTTAATTTTTCTGAGGATCAACTCTCCAGATTTTCCAAAACTTAAATCCTTTCCAAGATTCATGATTGACTAGTGCATTTATAAAATGTAATCATTCAATTTTAACATGGTGTTCTTGCTAAATCTACTTATAAGATTTGATTAAAATCCTTTTTAAACATAACGGATATTCAACTTAATTCATAGTTTCCAGATACAAATCAATCTCTTAACAAAAGGCCTAACAGAATATCCATCCAAGATTCAACACTTAATACAAGTAGCAATTTAAATTGTCAATACATGCAGATTTCAACATTTAGGCTCTTATCTATCTAAGTTTAGCATGCTATATCTTCTTCTCAAGGCCTTGCTCCTACTCCTACTTAGTTGCTGCAATCCCTGAAAAAGCATTTGAAACTGCCTCATTTTAAATGAGACACCCCAGATGCCATTAGCACACTAGGGTCAGACACATGTCTGGTATGAGAAAATTCACAAAAGCAATTTGTTAATTAGGTTAAAATCAAGTTAAGTACAAATACATAAGGTTCTGTCCTTTGGAATCAGGTAAATACTTGTGTGCATTCTCTGTGTCATTGTGCATGTGCACACTTTAACTTTCTTTCCAGAGACTACACATATGAATATGGCACATACATTCAAGCATACAACTCAATCATAGACAAACAATCATTCATACCAAACAGGAAAATAACTAATATGAGTTAAATCACTTATTCAATTCTCATATTTCAAATCTGGGAAAACTCTAGTTTTCTCATCTGCTCAAGTATTATTTCCTTGGTATATTTATCTATCCTTGGTCTCATCTGCAATATTTATGAATCAATGGACACACTGTAATGAACTAATTCACTCCATTACACAAAGATCTCAGGACTTAAACAAGCCATGTGTCAACTTATGTTACTCAAGCACACAAGTCATTCCTGCAGTGTTCTTGACCCCAAGTTCCTAATCAGGTTTAAGTTAATAATAACCCTTTTGATTGTTCATGGCAAAACCATTCAGTGATTCATTTCATTAGCTAAAACATCCATAACATGGCATCTCATATTATTCATAATCATACAGAGGCAAACAAGCAACAACCATTTGTGATTACAAAATAAGGTTCTGTATATATATATTTATCCTGGTATTTTTTTTTAAAAGGAGTTTAGGCAACTAACATTGGCTTATAGCTTCTGGGAGAGTTTTTCTTTTGCAAACATTTGTGCTTGAGTTAAACTCAGGATGACCTGGTTTCACTGAATCACAAAATTTTGTTTGCTATGCATTTTATTGAATCAGGAGCATCAGCACATAGGCAACCCTATTGCACCCCTAATTCCTTTTTATTTCAAGCCTCAGCACTTATACATGAGTATATTGCAGCTCAACATTATTTTCATTTTTCTGGGTTAAGCCAAAACCAATACTACTTGCCTATTCAAAACATTTTACTTTCTGGGTATTTGTTTATATCCCTAAATATTAACATATCAGAGATCTGAGTGTATAAACAGATATGTATACTATCAACACATAAAACTTTGTTATAATAAAACAAGTGATCAATCAAGGAAAATCAAAACATATTCAGGTTTAAATTCACAGATAAACATTCATATATGAAAATACTTTTTTAGTAAAAATACTTTTATCTGGCTGCCTACATTAGGACTTATTGCCTTAGATTTTTTTGAGTGAGTTTTCTCACCTAGCTCTCTCCTTTGTTTCCTTAATTAACTTATGAACTCCTGCTCTTATCCTCAAGCTCTCTTTCTTCCCTTGTCTTATGGTTTCTGTGGTATTGTTTTTTTTTTCTTTTTCAAAATTCTTTTCTGAGGAGAAGAGGAGGCTGCTGCATATACATGTATATATACAGGGTCTTCCTTAGGGTTTTGGGTATTGGCTAAGTCCATTTTGCCCACCAGAAAATCATGTTATCTGCATTTTTTTTTTAAAACCCAAAGTTTTTACCCCTTCCCGGCTTAATTTGGGTGAAGGGAAAAGTGGTTACACATTTTTTTCTCCAGAAATTTGCTTTTCAGAAAATACTTTTCCCCTTGTCTACAATCATGCCAAAAATGTGACTTGCTTTTGTTATTTATTAAATACTCTTTTCTAATTCTGCCTATACCAAGAGCTTCTCTGTTTTATCTTATTTTCCTATCTTTAGCTTTCATGTAAATGGCATGTACTTCCTTTATTTATTTATAAGAGAATTATTCCTTTTTATATCTCCATTCTTTTCATTTCTGTTTTATATAAAAATGTGTCTGTATATTTTATTTTACTAGTTTAAACTCTAGTATTTTATTAACACATATATATATATCATATATATATATATATCATTCTGTGCTGACACACATATGCACATGTATACTTAAGAAAAATATTCAATAGCATACATATATTTATTTTTACTTATGCATTCAGCTTTTTAAAGATTTAATACATATATATATATATATATATATATATATATATATTCCCATACATATCAATATGTATTTATTCTTAAAGTTCAGAGATTTTTAGCTTTAGTTCATGTGTATACCCTGTGCACACATGTACACACATACTGATACACTATCAAGCCATAACAATCTCCTTCCAAAATTTATTTAAAATTTTTTTAAATTCATTTATATTTTCCAGGATAGATTCCTAAAATCTTGGGTCATTACATACACCCCTCCTTTTAGAAATTGTGTCCCACAATTTTCCTAAGCTTAAAATAAATTTTAAACTTAATCCAGAGAACAAGTATATTCTCTACTAAATAGATTCTTAGTTCTATACTAACTAAAAATATATTCATCCAAA
The DNA here is from genome assembly GCA_030737815.1 of Allium fistulosum. Classification (NCBI taxonomy): domain Eukaryota; kingdom Viridiplantae; phylum Streptophyta; class Magnoliopsida; order Asparagales; family Amaryllidaceae; genus Allium; species Allium fistulosum. Next base: position 1,417,054,529 of record CM060901.1, on the reverse strand, counting down.
ATAAAGAAAACAATCAAAAATCAGAATTACCTTAATCTGAAAATAGCTTAGGATAATTCATCCTAACTTTGTCTTCTAATTCCCATGTGCAATCACTAGGATCTAGACTCCACTGTACCTTCACAAGTTTCAGAGATTTATTCCTCAACTTCTTCACATCTTTTGCCAAAATCCCCACTGGATCCTTTTCATAAATCAAATTAGGATTTATCTGCACTTGGGTTGGGGTTTCAAGAATTTCTGCCTTGTCATGGACCCACCTTCTCAATTGTGATACATGAAAAACATCATGTATACTTTGCATGTTTTCTGGTAATTCCAACCTATATGCCAAGGGACCAATTCTCTCCAGAATTTTGTATGGTCCAATATATCTTGGGGTTAATTTGCCTTGTTTTCCAAACCTCAGCACATTTTTCATGGGTGAGATTTTGATGAAAACAAAATTTCCCACCTCATATTCTACCTGCCTCCTTCTCATGTCTGCAAATTTCTTTTGTCTATCTTGAGCTGCTGTCATTCTTCTTCTTATTAACTCAATTTTCTCCTTGGTTTCTTGTATGTACTCAGGTCCTAAAATAGACCTTTCTCCTGCTTCTACCCAGCAAACAGGTGACAAACAAGGTTTACCATATAAGGCTTCAAATGGAGCCATTCCTATGGTGCTTTGGTAGCTGTTGTTGTATGTAAATTCAACTAGATGAAGATAATCTTCCCAGTTGCCTCCAAAATCCAGTATACATGCCCTCAACATGTCCTCCAAAACTTTGTTTACCACCTCAGTCTGCCCATCTGATTGAGGATGGTAGGCAGTACTTAAACATAGTTCACTTCCCATTGCTTCTTGAAAGCTTCTCCAGAATTTTGAAGTGAAGATGGTATCCCTATCACTCACAATGGTTTTGGGAATTCCATGTAACCTTACCACTTCTTTTATAAAAATTTGAGCTAGCTTTGGTGCTGTTCTTTCTGACTTGACTAGGATGAAGTGTGCTACCTTGGTTAGCCTATCAACTATCACCCATATGCTTGTATTACCTCTCTTAGATCTAGGCAGTCCATCTATGAAGTCCATAGATATGTCTTCCCACTTCCACTGTGGTACACTAAGAGGTTGCATCAACCCTGATGGTCTTTGAGTTTCAGCCTTGACTTGTTGGCAAGTCATACATTTGGCAATGTACTTAGCTATATCAGATTTCATCCCCTTCCACCAGAAGTCTCTTTTCAAATTTTGATACATTTTTGTGTTACCTGGGTGAATGGAGTATTTACTTCTGTGATATTCATTCAATATCTCCTTCTTCAATTCTATGTCCTCTGGTACACACATCCTATTCTGGTATCTCACATAACCATCTTTATCAATGTGGTGATTCATTACTTCCTCCCCTCTTGAGAGGAGCATTCTCTTCTCTAATAAGTGAGCATCTTGTTCTTGCATTTTTCCTACCTTCAGAATTAAATCTGGTTGAAGTGTCATTAAGCTTAACTTCCCTTTTTCTTCTTGTGCACCATGCATCTGCACACAACCATTCTCCTCAATCTCTAACTCAGTTAGCAAAGACAAATCTTTAAATTCTGCTATCATCATCATAGCCAATTTAGCATGCTGTCTACTTAGAGCATCTGCAACTTTGTTTGCTTTTCCTGGTGTATAGAGTATGTCAAAATCATAGGCAGCTAAGAACTCCACCCATCTATGTTGCCTCATGTTCAAATCTTTTTGTGAAAACAAATATTTTAGAGACTTGTGGTCAGTGTAGAGTTCAAACTTAGTGCCTAACAAATAATGACTCCAAAGTTTTAAAGCATATATCACAGCTGCTAATTCGAGATCATGTGTGGCATACCTTACTTCATGGGGTTTAAGTTGTCTGGATGCATATGCAATGACTTGGCCTTGTTGCATCAACACTGCACCCAAGCCAAATCCACTAGCATCAGTGTATACCACTAATTCTTCATTTCCATGTGGTACCTTTAGAATTGGAGCATTCACCAATGCCTCCTTCAATTGTTCAAAAGACTTTTCACACTTTTCTGACCAAACAAAAGCTTGGTTCTTCCTGGTTAGGTTAGTGAGTGGTGTAGATATTTTTGAAAAATCTTTTATAAACCTTCTATAATACCCTGCCATCCCCATAAATGACCTCACTTCACTCACAGTGCTTGGCCTCTTCCATGCTTGAATAGCCACTACTTTATTGGGGTTCACTGAAATTCCTTTGGCAGATATAACATGGCCAAGAAAATGTACTTCCTCCTTCCAAAACACACATTTTGAAAATTTTGCCTTTAAATCTTTTTCCCTTAGTCTAGACAAAACCAGGTGCAAATGATGCTTATGTTCTTCCACTGTCTTGGAATAAATCAAAATGTCATCTATGAAAATAAGCACAAACTTGTCTAAACAATCTCTAAAGGTTCTGTTCATTAAATCTACAAAGTAAGATGGTGCATTGGTCAAGCCAAATGGCATAACCAAAAATTCATACAACCCATACCTAGTGTTAAAGGCAGTGTACTTGATGCTTGATTCTTCCACCTTCATTTGATGAAAACCAGATGCTAAGTCAAGTCTAGAAAATACTTTTGCCCCTGCTAATTGATCAAAAAGATCATCTATTCTTGGCAATGGGTATTTATTTTTAATAGTCACTTTGTTTAATTCTCTATAATCTATGCAGAGTCTTAAGGAGCCATCTTGCTTCTTAACAAACACCACTGGTGCTCCCCAGCAAGAATTACTTGGTCTTATAAAACCCTTCTCTTCCAATTCTTCTAACTGTTTCTTTAATTCTTTTAGTTCATTTGGCCCCATTCTAGTTGGCTTTTTAATCACTGGGCTTGCTCCTAGAACTAGATTGATCTGGAATTCTACTGGTCTATGGTGTGGAATACCCTTGACCTCACCAAACACATCCAAATATTCATTGACTATGGGAATTTCTTCAATGTTTAGTTCACTGAAATCTTTTTCTGAGTCAACTAAATGATATAGTTTTCCTTCCTTAGCTACCTCACATAAAACTGTGATTCTCTGGCCTCTAGAATTTTGCAATGATATGGTGGATGAGTCTAAATTAATCATGGCTTTAAATTGCCTTAACCAGTCTACCCCCAATATAACACCTATATTTGGGTAATTCAAAACATATAAATTGGAAATAAAAATATTTCCTCCTATGTTTAACTCCACATCCACACAAATCATATTTAAAACACTAGAACTCCCCAATGGACTTTGTATATGCAATGGGGTTTCAACTAATATGCAATTCAGTTTTAGCATTTTAACCAATTCATAAGAAATTAAAGAGTGAGTTGCCCCAGTATCATACACTACTGTTATAGGTATGGTACAAATAAGTAATGTACCTTCCACTTGGCTATGGTTTACAGTGTTACTCTCCACTGTGGCTTTGCCTTTTCCTTCCAAATTTGCCAATTTGCCTTGCTGTTTATACTCAGGACAATTCCTCTTCATATGCCCCTCTTTCCCACATAGATAGCATTTGAAAGCTCCTCCTTTCAACTCTGGACATTTTGGTTTGATATGCCCTTCCTTTCCACACTGATGGCACACAATTTTCTTCTTGTCTTCCTTAGCCTTGACATCTCCAGTGTTTTTGTTACTAGCCTCTTCTCTCTTCTTATCATAAGGGTGATACCTCCCCTTACCTTTCTTGTTATTATTGCTCTTAAAATTTCTGAACTTCTCCCTTTCCTTGTCATGCTGCTCCAACCTCAAAGCTAAGTCTATCACATGATCAAAAGTCTTGTCTGCATAGGGTAACATGGCTCTACTAAGTCCTGGATTCAAACCTTTTATGTACCTATCATTTTTAGATGCCTCATCTGCCACAAGCATTGCTCCATATGTGGAAAGTCCCTCAAACTTTTGAGTGTATTCTGTGACAGTCATGGTTCCTTGTCTAAGTCTAATGAATTCTTCTAACAAGGTAGTCTTTGCTGATGCTGGTACAAACCTTGCTTCTAACATCTCTTTGAATTGATTCCAAGTGATTTCATTCTCATTCCTTCCTGCAATGATTACTTCCCACCAGCCTAAAGCTACTCCTTTTAGCTGTCTTGAAGCCACTTGCCTCTTTCTTTGATCATCAAGTTGCATGTCATTGAAAATTCTTTCCAGTGTTCTCAACCATGTTTGAATTTCCATGATACTCTCTGTCCCTTCAAAGCTTTTGCCTCCTAAATGAGTATATGTCTTAAGTAATTTTGAGAGTTCTTCATAGGGATTTTCTTGCCTTTGTCCTGCCCCATCCCTAAATGCTCTCACCAAGTCTTGCAGATTGACCATTGGTGGTGCATGGGAAGATCCTGCTCCCTGATTTGGTGGTCTCCCTACCATAGTTTGCTAATAATAATTTACATAGCTGGTTAGTTTAATATTTAGTTCCTTTTAATTTTATTTCTATCTAAGGACTTGATCCTTACTTCTACTATGTTGAATAACATAGCTCTGATACCAACTGAAATGACCCTCCTAATTCTATTCTAATTTCATAAGGATTTTTTTTTTTTTGGTAAAGGGGATATATAAATATATAGATATATCATCCATTGCAAATATAATTCTCAGGGTCAATATCTTTCTCCAATAAACCAAAATATATCCAGGATCACAATAATCAACCAATATAAATATATCAGTACATTTACAAAAATAAGCACATACATATGAGGATGTATATGCCCCTCTTGTTTGAATCAGAGTTCTGGAAAAACAAGAGGATATTGGATTGCTAATAATTTTTTTTTTGACCAAACAATCCACTGGTAACATACATATTAGTCTGTTTATCCTAACTAAGAAGTGATCAAGTAATTATCAGTAGTAAACAAGCTTTTAATATAGATGTTTGTGTTAAACTCTGAATAGTGACAAATTCAGTATAAAAGAAAGTGGATCCTAAGGGAACACAAGCAACATCTAGGCGTAATGGAAACGCGCCTAACTTATACATGAAAGGTCACGAGTTCGAGTGCTATGCTGATCGGTTCAAACACAATTTTTGTTTTTTTTTTCTTCTGTGCAGTTTGGAATCTGTTATCTACCTATCTACACATATATATATTCTATTTTGCCTAAATTCCATCATACAAAGCAATAATTCATGCTTAGACATTTTGAAACCCATCCCTATAACTTGGAAGGCTTCAGGATTTATATGAATTAAGAGTATGGTTCTTGGGTTTTGAGGATGATAAAAGTGTTTATCATTATTCATGTTTGTATTTCTTCTTATAAGGTCTGTCTGGCCTTTAAAATGCCTATGGTTAAAATCTGAGTGAAATTCAGATTCCTATTACTAGTGCAAAGGAAAAAGGTGTGTTGATATTTGCACAAAACAAGTTTATGTGCATATATATCTACAACTATTTGAATCTGGCTTTCATCTACCTTACTACAGAGTCTTTCTTTGTTTAAAAATAGGACATGAAACATTTGTGTGGAACAAGTTAAATAAACCTTGCAGCCATATAAAAACATTCAACCTATGTCTACTTTCTTTGAATACATATGCAATAGTAGAAAATAAACTATTTAATTTTTCTGAGGATCAACTCTCCAGATTTTCCAAAACTTAAATCCTTTCCAAGATTCATGATTGACTAGTGCATTTATAAAATGTAATCATTCAATTTTAACATGGTGTTCTTGCTAAATCTACTTATAAGATTTGATTAAAATCCTTTTTAAACATAACGGATATTCAACTTAATTCATAGTTTCCAGATACAAATCAATCTCTTAACAAAAGGCCTAACAGAATATCCATCCAAGATTCAACACTTAATACAAGTAGCAATTTAAATTGTCAATACATGCAGATTTCAACATTTAGGCTCTTATCTATCTAAGTTTAGCATGCTATATCTTCTTCTCAAGGCCTTGCTCCTACTCCTACTTAGTTGCTGCAATCCCTGAAAAAGCATTTGAAACTGCCTCATTTTAAATGAGACACCCCAGATGCCATTAGCACACTAGGGTCAGACACATGTCTGGTATGAGAAAATTCACAAAAGCAATTTGTTAATTAGGTTAAAATCAAGTTAAGTACAAATACATAAGGTTCTGTCCTTTGGAATCAGGTAAATACTTGTGTGCATTCTCTGTGTCATTGTGCATGTGCACACTTTAACTTTCTTTCCAGAGACTACACATATGAATATGGCACATACATTCAAGCATACAACTCAATCATAGACAAACAATCATTCATACCAAACAGGAAAATAACTAATATGAGTTAAATCACTTATTCAATTCTCATATTTCAAATCTGGGAAAACTCTAGTTTTCTCATCTGCTCAAGTATTATTTCCTTGGTATATTTATCTATCCTTGGTCTCATCTGCAATATTTATGAATCAATGGACACACTGTAATGAACTAATTCACTCCATTACACAAAGATCTCAGGACTTAAACAAGCCATGTGTCAACTTATGTTACTCAAGCACACAAGTCATTCCTGCAGTGTTCTTGACCCCAAGTTCCTAATCAGGTTTAAGTTAATAATAACCCTTTTGATTGTTCATGGCAAAACCATTCAGTGATTCATTTCATTAGCTAAAACATCCATAACATGGCATCTCATATTATTCATAATCATACAGAGGCAAACAAGCAACAACCATTTGTGATTACAAAATAAGGTTCTGTATATATATATTTATCCTGGTATTTTTTTTAAAAGGAGTTTAGGCAACTAACATTGGCTTATAGCTTCTGGGAGAGTTTTTCTTTTGCAAACATTTGTGCTTGAGTTAAACTCAGGATGACCTGGTTTCACTGAATCACAAAATTTTGTTTGCTATGCATTTTATTGAATCAGGAGCATCAGCACATAGGCAACCCTATTGCACCCCTAATTCCTTTTTATTTCAAGCCTCAGCACTTATACATGAGTATATTGCAGCTCAACATTATTTTCATTTTTCTGGGTTAAGCCAAAACCAATACTACTTGCCTATTCAAAACATTTTACTTTCTGGGTATTTGTTTATATCCCTAAATATTAACATATCAGAGATCTGAGTGTATAAACAGATATGTATACTATCAACACATAAAACTTTGTTATAATAAAACAAGTGATCAATCAAGGAAAATCAAAACATATTCAGGTTTAAATTCACAGATAAACATTCATATATGAAAATACTTTTTTAGTAAAAATACTTTTATCTGGCTGCCTACATTAGGACTTATTGCCTTAGATTTTTTTGAGTGAGTTTTCTCACCTAGCTCTCTCCTTTGTTTCCTTAATTAACTGATGAACTCCTGCTCTTATCCTCAAGCTCTCTTTCTCCCCTTGTCTTATGGTTTCTGTGGTATTGTTTTTTTTTTCTTTTTCAAAATTCTTTTCTGAGGAGAAGAGGAGGCTGCTGCATATACATGTATATATACAGGGTCTTCCTTAGGGTTTTGGGTATTGGCTAAGTCCATTTTGCCCACCAGAAAATCATGTTATCTGCATTTTTTTTTTAAAACCCAAAGTTTTTACCCCTTCCCGGCTTAATTTGGGTGAAGGGAAAAGTGGTTACACATTTTTTTCTCCAGAAATTTGCTTTTCAGAAAATACTTTTCCCCTTGTCTACAATCATGCCAAAAATGTGACTTGCTTTTGTTATTTATTAAATACTCTTTTCTAATTCTGCCTATACCAAGAGCTTCTCTGTTTTATCTTATTTTCCTATCTTTAGCTTTCATGTAAATGGCATGTACTTCCTTTATTTATTTATAAGAGAATTATTCCTTTTTATATCTCCATTCTTTTCATTTCTGTTTTATATAAAAATGTGTCTGTATATTTTATTTTACTAGTTTAAACTCTAGTATTTTATTAACACATATATATATATCATATATATATATATATCATTCTGTGCTGACACACATATGCACATGTATACTTAAGAAAAATATTCAATAGCATACATATATTTATTTTTACTTATGCATTCAGCTTTTTAAAGATTTAATACATACATATATATATATATATATATTCCCATACATATCAATATGTATTTATTCTTAAAGTTCAGAGATTTTTAGCTTTAGTTCATGTGTATACCCTGTGCACACATGTACACACATACTGATACACTATCAAGCCATAACAATCTCCTTCCAAAATTTATTTAAATTTTTTTTAAATTCATTTATATTTTCCAGGATAGATTCCTAAAATCTTGGGTCATTACACCGTAGTTGACTTGCCGGTGATGGCAGTGGTGATCGGAGCGCCGACGATCATGCGTGCATGTGCACGTGGTGTCTGTAGCATGTCAGTAGGATGGGTAGGGAGAAGAAGGTAGTGGCCTCGGGTGGGATCTCGGGGAAGTGTTGTTGTGGCTCGAGTGTTGTATCGGGTGGATACGCGAGAGTTTAGCATGTTACTGGGGTTTTTTTTAAAAATTAAAAAAAAATCAAAAACAAAGTTTTAAAAAGAAAGGAGGAGTTTTCTCGGGTTGGGCTCGGGTTTGGTACTGGGTTTGACCCGGGTATTGGTGATGACTGTTTTAAAATTTTAAATGAATCAAGTTTTTAAAATTTAAACAAATCAAGTTTTAAAGTATTTAAATAATTTGTTTCCAAAGGGAAAACATTTAAACAAGTTTAAATGTGTATTTGAAGAAATCTAGTTTTAACAATTAATAGTTTATTATTAAAGGTAATTTAATTAAGAACAATTAATTAATGAAAGAAATTAGAGATTAATTAATTAATTAAAGATTATGGAAGTAATTAACGTATAATTACTTAGTGTAATTAATTAATTAAGGTTTAATTAATTAAAGGAAGCTATTAATAGTTGATTAATTAATGTAATTAATTAAGAATAATTAATTAATGCAATTAATTATAATATAATTAATTAATGTGATTTATTAATGATTAAGTAAGATGGATAATTAGGGATTGATTAATTAATTGGTTTGTAATTAATTAATGTTAAGTATGAAGGATTTAAAAATAATTAAAGCAATTAATTTAATTCATTGATGGTTAATTAAATTAATTAGAGATGGTGTGGTTGATTCATCTTGCTTATGGATGATTGAATGATATTGAATACCTTGGATTACGTGATATCTCTGATATGTGATATGTGCTGCTTTGTGTTATGAGATGAATTGTTGAATATAAATTGTATTGTTTAAACTTAAATTTTTGGTTTAATGAATAACATTGGATTCGAAGAGACCGGGGTCGGGTATCAGTAAATACTCGAAACCACTTCGTTTTGCAAGGTAAGATAATTCTTTATAGATTTGATATGTGAAATCAATTAGGTTGGAATGGAATAATTTAAGTAAACTGGACTATTGAAACTATATAGTAGTACTTGGGATTGATTTGTGAAATAAGTGTTGGTTCTAACAAGATAAGAACTCGTAGAAGGTACGAGTTACCCGGGTTTGCAATTAGTCTTATAGCTTGATATTATAAATTATATGGGTTTACTCACGCTGGTTTCCAGCCTGACCCGGGTGTTACTTTGATGTAATGCTCGGGTCAGACCGAGTATTACAGATTTCCAAGTAAGGACGTTCTGGAGCTCAGGAGGCGAGCTGGATGGCAGGAACGTATGGAGTGTATTCCGCTGTGATATATTGTTATTTATTGGGACGAGTTATTTTAACTGTCCAGTGATTGTGAAATGTTGTAAATATGATGTATTAAAATGTAATTGACTGATACAGTTTTCTTTGTATAACTGATATTATTATTTGGTATTGTATTTTAATCCGCTGCGAATGTGAGAATCTGTGTCTTGTTCTGTTTCTTCTTCTATCTCTTTTCTTTTTCTCCTAACTATCTGGAATTTTCGGGTTTGAAATTCCGGGTCGTTACATTTGGTATCAGAGCAAAAGGTTAAGCGAGAACCTTGGCTCTGGTGGGATTTACTCATTAAGCATAGGGTCAATGGTACCCTAAGATGAGTTGAGTGTATATATATATGAGAGCGTACTTGTTATTTTCCTATTTAAAGGTTTTAAAATGGTTTTAAAAATAAATAATTTTATATAAGTTTATCTTTTGATATATATAGAAATAATTTTCTAATTATTAAATATATTAAAGAAATTGGTTGTTGAATCATTGGAATTAAATAAAATAATGAGAATTATGTGGTAATAGTAATACAACCAAATTGAAATTAAATAAAGATAAGTTTGAAATAGATCCAAACTGAAATTAAAATCTTAAATTTGTAGAAGTGTTATCAGAATAAAGATAATAATGAATTGGTTTCCAAATATGATAATCTTGGTTATTATCATAAATGGTTGTTGTGTTTAATAATAAAATGTTGTTAATGATTAAGCAAAATGAAATGTTTTTAGGGAAATAAACTTTTAGGTGAGTATGACTTATAAATTGGAATTGAAGATAATTTAAAATTGTGAAATTTTAAATCTAAATCCAGAAAACTTGAAATTGTTTTAAAGAAATTTGTTTTGAATTAAAACCAAAGGTGGTTTAAAAATTTAAGGTATAACTTGGTGTGTAAAGGAAATAAATATGTATAAATAAGGATAGGCATAATATCAAATCATAAAATAAACTCTAAGTGTTGAATTTTAAATTTTTCCTTGGAATGTGATATGAAAACCCAAAGTGATAAGTTTTTGAACCTATAAGAAGGAAGATTATTAATATAATGTTTAAATTTTGAAATGGGAATTCAAATTGGGTCAAGTTGACTAGATTAAATTGAATTTAACTCAAGGAAAGTTAAATGAGTTTAGAATGAACAACTTGAATTGGAAATTTCAAGATGAAATTGAAATTTAACTTGGTTAGTTTAATGGTTGATTTTAAATGGGAGTTATGAGTGATCTCAAAATGGGTTTGAGATTTGGAAATTGAAAATGGATGCTGTTAATTGGTGTTTGGATAAATTTGGATGTTTATTTATCCTGATATCATTCTATTGTTATAAATAACCTATGAAACTGAGAATTGATTTTGAAGTTAGAAATGGATAACAAATTAGAATCTGACGATTAAATTGTTTTTGAATTCTTATTTGAACTTTGTAATAAGTTAAGTAAAGATAATTTTAAAATGGAATTTGGGAATTTGGATTCAAAATTAAATGGTTTAAAGATTTAAGTTGTTAAATTAAAAATAAAGGTTGATTTAATTTAAAAGTAAGGGTTAATTTGACTTAAGGGATTAAATCAACATTTAAAATATTTAACTCGAATCTATATAATTCGAGATGGTTTTAATTTGAGATTTGAATAGAATTAGTTCAAATTGAATTTGATTTAAATTAATTAGAATTGTAATTAAAGATGGATAAGCATAAGTTTAAATGGAAATTTTGAATTGAAATAATTTGAAATGAAATTGAAGTTGAATGAGTTCAAATTCAAATGGGAATTGGGATTAATTCAAACTGGAATTGAAATGAATTAAAATTGGTTCAATTTGAAATTGATATGAATTAATTGAAACTGTGATTAAAGTTGAATATGTTTAAAAATCAAATGGAATTTGATTGGAATTTGGACAGGAATTAAGGTTAATTCAACTTGAATTGGGATTAAATCAATTTCAATGGAAATTGAAGTATTGAGTCAATTTAAATGGAAGAGGAAATTTAAATTGAATTGATTGAAAATGGAGGTTTGGGAAATCAACAGTTTGACTCTGGATTATTTTCAAAATAAATTGTTTTAATACAAATATATTTTTCCAAACTATTTACTATACAATCTTTCTTCTTAAACCCCAAACTATCTTATACTTATTTTACAATTATTTTGGAACTATTTAACTATTTTGAAAATGTCTTATAAACTAATTACTATTTTTCAGTTACTTATATCTAATCACTATTTTAAAAACTATTTTGCAATTATCTAACTATTTTATACCTACATAACTATTTTACAACTATTTTACAAACTAATAACTATTTTTCAACTACTTATCTATTTTAAACTTTTTCAAGCTATTTTTAAATTTAAATAGGTCAGAGTTCAAACTGTTTGTAATTGAAGTAATAACTCAATTGGAAATGGAAGCAATTGAGAATAAGTGAATGGAATTAAAGGAAATGTGAATGGAAAAGAGAATTGATTTGGCTAATAACCAATAAAGATAAATACGTAGGATATACGTATATTATTCTATTTGCATAGTAATTTGATCCAGATTCGAACACAGAATTTCGAGATAACATTATCGATCCGAGTTGGGATTTTTCGCTCGATTTTCGACGGCGAACCTGAATATGGATTTTTGATTGGTTCTGGATATTATCTATCATAGTTGTGACTATGCAAGGAGAATGACGGTTTCTGATCAAGAAATCAGATCTGAGTCTGCACTAGGAAGTCGGGTGGACGATACTAGTTTGGAAGTGAAATTGTGTGATCGATTGAGCGATCGGACTGATATTGCGTACGGATGATATGTGTACATCGTACGAGTTTGAGTGAAATTGATATTGAAAATTTGTGAATAAAAACTATAAAAAGAAATTTGAAATGGTTTTTGAAATGAAAAGTAATATGATTAATAACTTTATAAAGGATTTATCAAATTTGAATATTTGATTTAAAATAAAATAAAGTTATATATCTTTGTTATATAAGATAAATCTTCCCTTGTTGAATCTATAGCCAGAATAGAAAAGGGTTTTGAAATATTAGAAGTATAAAAGAGGTTTTATACCAGCTTGAAATAATCCAAAGATTTTTCAAAGTTATATATATTCTATATATATATATAAAGGCTCTTATGAGAATGATTTTGAAAAAAATATTTTGGGAACCTATGAATTTGGAAAAGGCTTTTGATTTTTGGGAAAATCAATTTTGGATTTTGGAAAGCCAAGTTTGGAACTATCGATTTTGGATATCGATTTTGAGTAAAGGAGATTTTGATATAAATCATAAAGGGTATGATTTGAAGATACTATAAGTGTATAGTATAAAGTGTTTTGAAATTAGCTCTGGGGAAAAAGGCGCTCTCTTGAAATGAACTTCTCAGGAGTACCACAGGGTGGTACTGCCTTGAACCCAAGGGGGGATTCTAAAGTTGATCCTGTGAGGAGTCCGGACAAAACTAGTTCCTGAGGATTATTTGTGTAGCAAAAGTCGAGGGGCTGGTGCCCACAGAGGAATTTGGGTTATGCTGTGACGACAGTTTAACTCGATGTCACTGCGATCTACTGCAGACCATAGCGAAAGTCGTGTGAGCCGCTGAGAGCCAACAGTCTGCGTTTGATTTTATATCGGTAGACTGCGACACTATGGTAACATAGCGAAAGTCATGTGTGCCACTGAGAGCCAACAGTCTGCATTTGATTTTATATCGGTAGACTTCGACCTATGTAGAGTGGAGAAGTTTCATTTTGACAGCGAAATCGTGTGTGCCACTGAGAGCCAACAGTTACATGGACTTTTGCTGCGATGGCAACATAACCCTGGAATGTAACTGCGATCTGTTGTGGTTTCCATGCTATCAACAGTTACATGGACTTTTGCTGCGATGGCAACGTAACCTGTGATGTAACTGTGACCATGGATGGGGGTGATGATTTCCAGAGCATTTTCACCAAAGATATTTCCTCTATTTTCAAAAACGTTTTCGCTATTTTCAATAAAATTATTTTTCAAATATTTTCACTGGGTGTTGAAAACGGGTTTACCGAGTACTTATAGATTTTCAGTCTAACGCCTGATCAATGTATGACCAAATTTCTGTAAGAACGAGGATGGACTTGTTAAGACATCGAGTTATAAAAGTATTTTTATAAAACCTATTTTAGTAATATTATATAGATTTTAAAAAAGTGTTTAAAAAATGATCAAAGAAAATTTATCTGATTTTAAGCATTTTAATAATTCTGGCTTCGTTCCTTTTCGAGGACAAAAAGATTCAAAGGGAGGAGGAATGTAATAACCTGGATTTTTGGACATCCGGCAATCGGATAATTAACTGGTTTATTCAATTGAACTGAGATGAAGAATAAAAAAACTATATTTCAAAATTTATAGAAATTTGTTTTCTAATTTAAAATATACCTATGTAATATGTATTTGAAAATTTTATTTGAACTTAATATAGTAGATTTTCAAAAGATATTTGAAAGTTAAATCTTAACATAAATATTTGTTTATTAGTGTTTGATTAAATTTAAAACATATTCTTTAAAATTAGAAATATATAAATACAAGGAAATGGATTTGTTTAGATTGAAAAACATAACACATATGTAAATGTAAAATAGATAATCTACATACATATTAAAAAATAAATAATAATACAAATTAAGACATTTGTAAATATACAAAGACATGCAAAATACATTTGTAAAATATTAAATATAAACAATTTACAAGTGTAACTTAATTTGATTCACAAGTGAACAAGTGGCAAACTAGCATTTTCTTTAATTTGAATTTTAAGTAAAATAGGTTTAAAATTAAAACCAGGCTACATTTTTTTTCATTCATCTCAAAGGACAAAACCTGGAAACAAATCAAAACAAAAGTAATTCTATTCAAAAGAAAATCTGGAACTAAGGTCAGGATCAAGCAAATCAAAATGTATTAAACAAGTTCAAACCTGATTCAATCTTCAATGCAAAGATCAGAGCTCAACTTCAACAAATTCAACAAAAAGCAAAGGAAAGTTTTTTTTAAAAAAAAACAAACAAAATCTGGAAACAAAAGCAAGATCTAACTCTGTAAAACAAGGTGCAGAAATCAAAACCCGAAAGGATTAGAGCAAAACAAACAGCTATCAACTAATTAGTGTATAACTGATTTCCAGTTCCAGTTCTCTGCTTTTCAAAACAAGGTGAGTAAATAACCTTTATAAAAGCTTAAATCTGTTAAATCTTGATGCATGTGATTAATATTTGAAATAATGTTGTGAAAGATGTTTGCATGCGTGTATGAGTAGGTTTGCATGTATATATGTGGAGTTATTTGTGTGCATTTCTGTGCACAGGCAAAACTTGCCTCTGTTCTAGATTACTGGTTTTAAACTTATTCAAAATTTAAATTCTCTTCCCCTAATTCTTTTTAGGCTTTGATGTATATACAAAATATGTTTGAATTAACAAGATCTAAATTTTTAAAAACATTTTCAAGTAAAATTAGGAAGTAGTTTTAACTGGGATGAGATAATACAGTAAAACTCAAAGGCATGTCAAAATTCGAACATCATGATTTCTTGCTTCACTCACATCACCTAATTCGCTTTCAAAAACTATGATTTTTAAAACTAGAGTCAAGATTTTTGTAACGACCCAGTATTTTGGACTATTCAAGTCGACAATAAATCCATGCATGTCAGACTTGAATAATTCAAAACAATGGATTGTAAATAAAATTTGGCAAAACTCAGCATATACAGTGAATAAAATAATTACAGATCACAGACATAGAGTAATATAAAAATACTGCAGTGGAACAAAGGATAGTAGTTCATGAAGCTACTATATATATATAACAGAGTTAAACAAGATACAGCAGAGGTCTCGAATACAATAGATGTCTCAATACAATAATCAAATACCAGATCTGAATACATCACTGGATCGACGGAATAACTGAAAGCAGGATCGATAGATAGCTGGATCTCCAAGCGAAGCTCCAACTCCAAAGGTGAGTCTCCAATGCTGTATCACTCAGTCTGACCCGAGCGTAAAGCAAAACACAAAACACTCGAGTCAGGATTAACATTCTTATATTAATAAATCCAACTCAAGTGAAATATCAACTGAAATACAAGTAACTTAAAGGATGTTTGGGATAACCATCCCCTAAGGATCCGTTAAACTATTTACTATGTAGTAATATTCGCTATTATAATAGTGTCTAAATAAGTAAAGTATAATCATATCGGAAAATAGCGTTAAGGGGATGGAGAACTTTAACGCGGTCGGATCTTAAAATCATAATCGTAGTAAAGCTCGATATGGTAGGTGACATGGCACAACTAGGCAATGCCAGGGTAGATATACCAATTACGCACACGGACTGATGGATACGCATAGCAGCCACTACCGTTCCACCTCGAACAACATTCCCAAATCGGAGGATGGCCATCTAGTCAAATCACAAGTAAGAGTATAATATCGAAGAAATGCGTCCGAGAAGAGGTGCTACCTCACTGGTCCGAGATCGCTCCTGTTTTAGCCACCTTATGCCAACTCATGGGAGTTGGGTCCACGTAACATACCTTAAGAACGCCACCACCATCCTACTTCATTCTGGGATCTCCACCGCGTACACGGTTGTCAAAGTGGTTTTCGGTATCGACAGAGAGTATGTCCGTATCCGATCCCGGTCTCTTTGCCAACCAATCGTTATTATAACACCGTGGTCATTTCAAAAATAGTTTATACTTCAAAACCAAAATATCATTATCATTTCAAAACCCAATTTAATACGATATCATTTCATTTCAAATATATCCATTTTCAAAAATCATATTACTTTCCAAAGTTATAATGCTTTCGAAAACATAGTCTGGAAATCACAGTATTTTGGAAATCATAGCACTTTCCTTTTAAACAGTTTAGATATTAGAATTTCGTTATAAAATAAATTAGTTTCCTCAAATTTCACAAATCGATTCAGATTAACTCGAATTCCAAAATTTTAATTTAATCAAATCTCAAATCATTAGTTTCAACTCGATTCAGCTTCTAAATAAACCATTTCAATTTATCGATTTCAAATACATATCTGAACCATAAAATAAGTCATTTCAATTTTAATATATTTCAAAGCTTTATATATTCCTCATTTCAAAACTAAATTCGATAACTTTATATACATATCAGATTCCCCTTTACAATTATTTAGTTTTGAAATATTAACTTAATCATTTCCATAACATTTAAATTCAATTTCAATTTACAATTTAAATAAACAAAATATCTCATTCAAATATTTATACGTTTGAAATATCCATTTAAGTCACCTTTTCAAATTTCAAGTTGTAAATCACTTCTTTAAATTTCAAATTCAATACATTCAAATCAAACTTATTTAAGTATAATTCTTAAATAAATACAATTTCAATCAAATTTCTAATCATTATAAATTCTATATTGAAAATATAGATATTAAATAAATACTTAAACATATTATTTATCAACTTTATTAAATCAACTTTAATAAATCTTTAAAAATCAATATTAATCAAAACCATATATTTCTTTTTTTCAAAACCATGTATATCATTTTCAAAACGTTTATATATAGACCAACGGTGCCTGTATATAATTTTCTATCCTATGGTCAAGTGATACGGATATTTATCATTTCAATCCGCAATTTAAAACATATTCGGGTATATATCTTTTCAACCCGAAATCCCAAATTCAATTCAATTGAAAATCGCTTGGGTTTATCATTTCAACCCATAACGATTTTCTCCTATTCTACAGATCGTTCGGGTATGTATCATTTCAACCCATAGTGATTCTATACTAACAGGGAACTTGCAGAGTGATAACAGATATGATAATAAAATAACAACAGAAACAGGCATATATCAACAATATAAATAACAGATAATGGTGTCAGATGTCACAGGTGAACAGATACAGATAATGACATATATAACAATGTAAATAACTAACATCAGCATATTTCAATTGATATTTCAATTGAAATCAAATTTAATAAATATAAGAACATTAATCGTGAGTGATTGCTCACCTTCCGAGGTTAGAGAGAACAGAAGATGACACGGATATGCTCAGAGAAACATACACTGAAATTGAGTTACGAATCCAAGCCAAGCAAAATTTGCACGAATCAAAAGAGCAAAGCTGATAAATCAGAATTGACGAGATCAAATCAGAAATGAATCGATGAAGATAAATGGGTATAAGTGAACGTATAAAGATATATAACTATATATACAATCATATTCTAAATGCTCAAACACATATTAAATTAAATATATATATATATATGTATTTCAAAATCGTTGTTTTTAAAATAAAACATATATATTAAAATCGATGTAGATACATCATATAATTTAAAATAACTATTTGTATATATGTATAAGATGGAAAATACTTAAGTTATACTTGATATCTACCTATATGCATATACTCAACTGAACTATATAAAATCTACACAACAGATCAAGTATAAATTCATTCAACTCACACAAACTTCTTTATTATAACATATACTTTCATCTATACACTTTGAAACCATCATTTAATAACAAATATATATTACTTACAGCCCATAGTAAATATATACAGTAAATATTTGTATCTCTACATATCCAAGCAAAATGCAGACCATATACTTTTAAAATAAATACTATTATAGTCCATATACTTAAAAAATTTCTCAAAATCATATGTCAAATCTTGTATACAATACATCACTATATATATACTGGAAACAATGTTCAAAGTCCATATCCTTTTTTTTATAATATAAACTATTATATAGAACTAATATATATATAATAGATAAAATATACGTACACCTACGAAACTTATATTATAATATATATAACAAGACTTTAAGCATAAATACATATACAACAGTTTTAAAATTTCGACTCAACTATCATATATACAACTACTACAGATAGGTGTAACTTACAGGGAAACAAAATAACAAAGTCATGTAAGCCAATATGTTTTGTATACTTAGATATATAGATAACCAAACACATTGCAGCACATATAATTTTTTTTTATATTTCTAAACACATACGAATACAACTAAATATATTATCATTTACTGTATATATAAACACACCACATCATATATACATTAACATATAATATATATAAACTATTATAACATATATATACATAATCTAAAATATATATATAAGCACTCACAAGAAAGGGGATGCAGCACTAGGTCGAAATGACAGGTGGTGAATGGGGTCGAGGCGGTGGTGGGTTGTGGTGGCTGGCACAGTCTCTGGGTAGTGGCTGTCTGGATCTCGGAATGGAGTTGTGGTGGGGTTCCGGTGCGGGGTTGGGTGGTGGCAGGGTCTAGCAGGCGTGGGGTGACGTGGTAGTGCATGGTTAGGGCGGAGCATAGTGGAGCGGGTCTAGTAGGCGAATGGGTAGGTGGTCAGGCGAAGGGGTTGGTCACGGTCTGGTGAGGCGTTGATGGCAAGTAGGGCGAACGGCTGTGGTGGAGTAGATCTGGCGAAGGTCTGGTGGAGGAACATGGTGGCGGTCTGGCCTGAGTTCGTGGGATCTGTAGATTGGGTCTCGGTCTGGTGTTGCCTTGGAGGCGGTGGTGGGTGGCACGTTGGTCTCGGCTGGGCATGTGGTAGATCTTGGTCTGGGGGTTGACGTGGGTGTGGCTGGCGAATGGATGGTCTCGGCCTGGAAAATATGGGGTTAGAGGAGTGGGATCTGGTGGTGAATGGTATGTACGGTGGCAGGCAAACATGAGCAGGGGACAAACAACAAAAACAATGAAGTACAAAAGTGAAAAAAAAGAAAAGAATGTTGTCCTTTACCTTCCAGAGAGCTGCTCACGAATTGAAATGATTTTGTGGTATTGAAATTTTTTTTGTGAACGAGTACTGTCAATAGCTATTCACTGATTTGTAGAGAAGGCAAAAGGAAATGGTCTTGAACGGTTAGAGAAAAATTAGGCAAGAATAAAAGGTTTTGAAACGGTAGAGGAAACAAAGAAAAATCAATTTTATTAATTGATGGACACATATGGAAGGCCAAAGGAATGGAAGCTGGCGTTTGAAGAAAAATGAAAAGGTGGAAGAGCAGGCAAAATGGTATACAACTCTTATAATTAAAATATAATATTCCAAACGTAAGTTCAAAGGAAACAAATGGTCAGAGAAAAAAAATGGCCAACTTTTACGCACCAGCGATTTAAATAAGTTGAAGTGAACAAGGCTTTGCCAGTTATAACGCGGAATCATAACTGTGAACGAACGGTTTGAATTTCGAACGTTGGCAGAGGAAAGAGGTTAAAACGTACCGGTACGGTGAACCATTTTGTAAAGTTCACCGCGTAGCGGACTTCAAATCACAGAATTGAATATACCGTAGAGATCAGCACGATAACACGATCACAACGATATACAGATATTAGTGGTACGATCATCCGATCAAAAGTCGGTATCGGTACCCAAAATGCTGCAATTTTGCCAGAAATAAGATAAACGGAGCAACAGAAGTCCAAATTTTGAAAAACGAAAGATGATTACTTACTCAGAAGATGATTTAGAAATTTTGTATGTAAAAATATTCAGGTTTGGAAAACATTTTATTTTCATCAATTTTAACTGATTAAATTGAAGTAAATTTACGCACGAAATAAATTTTCATATTTTCGGACGAAAATTTACCAGTTGCTATGTTTAATTAGACGCATTCCAAATATCAAATTTATATTTCAAAATTTTATCGTTTAAAATTTCACGAAAATTCAATTAATTACGTTATTAAAACAGTTAAAATTTACGGGTCGTTACACTCTCCCCCACTCAAAACTTTTCGTCCCCGAAAAGGAAGGAGGTAGGAGAATAGAAACAACCAGAAAGAAAAATAGCTTTGAACCAAAATAAACAACAAAATTTTAAAAACTATACAAGATTCAAATTAAACTAATTAATATCCAACATTTTGGTTAAATCCCTTAGAGTTCACCTAAATTATATCAATCTATTTATTCCTAAATTCATTATCTTATTATCTAGTCATCCTCAATTAACAATTTCTAAGTCATCAAATTTGTATAATCATTTATTATACTCATGTTTTGTTCGACAAATTAAATTCTTTTATTCCAAATTATTATTAAGTTTATTTCACTTAATATATATCTTATTACATATATTTAAACCACATAAATCAATTTAAACCATAAAAATTTCAATTTAAATTTCTTTATATTCAAAATTGATTTTAAATTCAAGGTATTTCCATAGGTTAATCTAATTTCAATTTTGTTAATTCTTTCAAAACAAATTTATTTGTCTCATCTATTATTCACTTAACTTATACTTCTATTTATCTCTATTAACATCTTTATAATAAAATTAGGTGTATAACATTTACTATAACACTCAAATCTTTCCTTATAAAGTCATTTTATATTGTATTATCCAATTACATTTTTAACTTCTGAATTTTAGGTAAGTTATGTTGAGATGTAATTGAGTATTATACAAATAAGATTTTATAATTCAGTTATTCCCAGTTAACTATTTATCCAAGAATTTTGTCTTTAGTTTATAATTGAAATCATCTTAAATCTAAAATTTAAGAATTTAAATCTCCGATTTACTTCAAACAATTTAGAGATATATTATATCTATATCAATCAAATTAAATTTTAAAATAAGATACCTACATATATAAATCAAATTATATTGAAGAAATTCAAATCAAAATATTTTTTTTTAAAACAAAACCGTAGCAAGGCTACAGAATAGTCTTTCCACTTCGAAACTCGAAAATGAATGTCGATGATGCGGCCGTCATCACCGAAATTATTTTCCAGCGACAAAGAGAAGAGCACTGATTTAAACATTTAAAATTTCTTTTGAAAACCATTTTATTCGAAAATGTTTTAAATAATATACATTTTAAGACTTTAAAACAAAGTTTGAAATCACCAGAAATTTTTCTTAAATTCTCAATTTAAATCCATTTCAATTCCAAATAAATTTATAAACAATAGTTATTTTGCAATAGTCAATGACTTACAAACAATAAAATGATAATCAGATATTATCATTTTCAACAACCAAATTATTTAACTCTTAATTCCAGAAAATTTTTCTTATATATTTATAATCTAATCATACAAATTTATTTCATCTATCAAATTTGAAAATTATATTGTGTCAGTTTGCTCTGTTCAAGTGTTTTGGAAATTCTATCGATAGCGTTGATCAGACGAATCGACCGAAAATCCAAATCAACATCAACAACTCAAACAACACACTATAAACATAAACTATTTTATATTAATTACAAATGCACTCCCTCACACGATGATTCCAGAATTGGATTTCAACACAAGGATGGAGATCCAAATATATAGGGACTCTAGTCAAAGAGAATTATAATCTAAAATAGATAGGCTCGAAACGAAGGTTAGATGATTGCATTACAAACAGGAAGATGGATAAAATTGTATAAATCACGGGCAACCTTAACCGGGTCAACCGTGACTTCATAGATAAGATCGATGTAGAATGCTGACGCAAATCGACATTCGATTACCAGGGGTAGAATTCGGGTATAGCATAAGATAGCAGCATCGTAAACCGAGGATACAGAAATCTCCGGTGAATCAATACCGATTGTAAAGGAGTTTCACCCCAGTACAAATTATTCGAAGATTGGCGAGACCGCCGATTTATTATAGAGATCATTCGAAGTGGAGTTATGGGATACTCCAGAATCAAAAGACACGAATAGGGGAGACACGAATGGACTTTGGAACCGAAGTGAACGTTCCAAAATTCAAAGGAACTGAGTCAAAGAAGAAGGAATTCAAGCTCGAACGAAAGTGATTCTGTAATTGAATTTACTACATATGCTGAGTTTTGCCTAAAACCAGAGCTCTGATACCACATGTAACGACCCAGTATTTTGGACCATTCAAGTCGACAACAAATCCACGCATGTCAGACTTGAATAATTCAAAACAATGGATTGTAAATAAAATTTGGCAAAACTCAGCATATACAGTGAATAAAATAATTACAGATCACAGACACAGAGTAAGATAAAAATACTACAGCGGAACAAAGGATAGTAGTTCAGGAAGCTACTATATATATAACAGAGTTAAACAAGATACAACAGAGGTCTCGAATACAATAGATGTCTCAATACAATAATCAAATACCAGATCTGAATACATCACTGGATCGACGGAATAACTGAAAGCAGGATCGATAGATAGCTGGATCTCCAAGCGAAGCTCCAACTCCAAAGGTGAGTCTCCAATGCTGTATCACTCAGTCTGACCCGAGCGTAAAGCAAAACACAAAACACTCGAGTCAGGATTAACATTCTTATATTAATAAATCCAACTCAAGTGAAATATCAACTGAAATACAAGTAACTTAAAGGATGTTTGGGATAACCATCCCCTAAGGATCCATTAAACTATTTACTATGTAGTAATATTCGCTATTATAACAGTGTCTAAATAAGTAAAGTATAATCATATCGGAAAATAGCGTTAAGGGGATGGAGAACCTTAACGCGGTCGGATCTTAAAATCATAATCGTAGTAAAGCTCGATATGGTAGGTGACACGGCACAACTAGGCAATGCCAGGGTAGATATACCAATTACGCACACGGACTGATGGATACGCATAGCAGCCACTACCGTTCCACCTCAAACAACATTCCCAAATCGGAGGATGGCCATCTAGTCAAATCACAAGTAAGAGTATAATATCGAAGAAATGCGTCCGAGAAGAGGTGCTACCTCACTGGTCCGAGATCGCTCCTGTTTTAGCCACCTTATGCCAACTCACGGGAGTTGGGTCCACGTAACATACCTTAAGAACGCCACCACCATCCTACTTCATTCTGGGATCTCCACCGCGTACACGGTTGTCAAAGTGGTTTTCGGTATCGACAGAGAGTATGTCCATATCCGATCCCGGTCTCTTTGCCAACCAATCGTTATTATAACACCGTGGTCATTTCAAAAATAGTTTATACTTCAAAACCAAAATATCATTATCATTTCAAAACCCAATTTAATACGATATCATTTCATTTCAAATATATCCATTTTCAAAAATCATATTACTTTCCAAAGTTATAATGCTTTCGAAAACATAGTCTGGAAATCACAGTATTTTGGAAATCATAGCACTTTCCTTTTAAACAGTTTAGATATTAGAATTTCGTTATAAAATAAATTAGTTTCCTCAAATTTCACAAATCGATTCAAATTAACTCGAATTCCAAAATTTTAATTTAATCAAATCTCAAATCATTAGTTTCAACTCGATTCAGCTTCTAAATAAACCATTTCAATTTATCGATTTCAAATACATATCTGAACCATAAAATAAGTTATTTCAATTTTAATATATTTCAAAGCTTTATATATTCCTCATTTCAAAACTAAATTCGATAACTTTATATACATATCAGATTCCCCTTTACAATTATTTAGTTTTGAAATATTAACTTAATCATTTCCATAACATTTAAATTCAATTTCAATTTACAATTTAAATAAACAAAATATCTCATTCAAATATTTATACGTTTGAAATATCCATTTAAGTCACCTTTTCAAATTTCAAGTTGTAAATCACTTCTTTAAATTTCAAATTCAATACATTCAAATCAAACTTATTTAAGTATAATTCTTAAATAAATACAATTTCAATCAAATTTCTAATCATTATAAATTCTATATTGAAAATATAGATATTAAATAAATACTTAAACATATTATTTATCAACTTTATTAAATCAACTTTAATAAATCTTTAAAAATCAATATTAATCAAAACCATATATTTCTTTTTTTCAAAACCATATATATCATTTTCAAAACGTTTATATATAGACAACCGGTGCCTGTATATAATTTTCTATCCTATGGTCAAGTGATACGGATATTTATCATTTCAATCCGCAATTTAAAACATATTCGGGTATATATCTTTTCAACCCGAAATCCCAAATTCAATTCAATTGAAAATCGCTTGGGTTTATCATTTCAACCCATAACGATTTTCTCCTATTCTACAGATCGTTCGGGTATGTATCATTTCAACCCATAGTGATTCTATACTAACAGGGAACTTGCAGAGTGATAACAGATATGATAATAAAATAACAACAGAAATAGGCATATATCAACAATATAAATAACAGATAATGGTGTCAGATGTCACAGGTGAACAGATACAGGTAATGACATATATAACAATGTATACTTTAAAACAATGTATACAGATACAGATACAGATAATGACATATTCTACAGATCTCTGCTGGAGGAAGCTTGGAGGTCGATGATCTCGGGAAAAATGATCGGTGAATTTTCTGATCACCGTGGCGGTGACTCGACATCGTTGTAAGGTTTTAGGAGCTGTTTTGGTCGACGTGGGTTTCGAGGCTTGTTCGTCAACGTCGAAGCATCGGAATTAACCGGAGTAAAGGGATTAGGTGCATGGGTCTTCGGCGAAGATATGGACGGAGTTTCGAAGATTCTGGTGGACTGAGGCGGCGGGTCGAGGAGGAAGTTGGATGATCCTGTTCTATTCCAGTTGTACCCATGTTGCTCAGATTCGATTTTCGAATTTGTTCGAAGTGATGGTGGTCGAAATCGAAGGGGAAGGCCGTAGTTGACTTGCCGACGATGGCAGTGGTGATCGGAGCGCCGGCGATCATGCGTGCATGTGCACGTGGTGTCTGTAGCATGTCAGTAGGATGGGTAGGGAGAAGAAGGTAGTGGCCTCGGGTGGGATCTCGGGGAAGTGTTGTTGTGGCTCAAGTGTTGTATCGGGTGGATACGCGAGAGTTTAGCATGTTACTGGGGTTTTTAAAAAAAAAATCAAAAACAAATTTTAAAAAGAAAAGGAGTTTTCTCGGGTTGGGCTCGGGTTTGGTACTGGGTTTGACCCGGGTATTGGTGATGACAGTTTTAAATTTTTAAATGAATGAAGTTTTTAAAATTTAAACAAATCAAGTTTTAAAGTATTTAAATAATTTGTTTCCAAAGGGAAAACATTTAAACAAGTTTAAATGTGTATTTAAAGAAATCTAGTTTTAACAATTAATAGTTGATTATTAAAGGTAATTTAATTAAGAACAATTAATTAATGAAAGAAATTAGAGATTAATTAATTAATTAAAGATTATGGAAGTAATTAAGGAATAATTACTTAGTGTAATTAATTAATTAATTAAGGTTTAATTAATTAAAGGAAGCAATTAATAGTTGATTAATCAATGTAATTAATTAAGAATAATTAATTAATGCAATTAATTATAATATAATTAATTAATGTTATTTATTAATGATTAAGTAAGATGGATAATTAGGGATTGATTAATTAATTGGTTTGTATTTAATTAATGTTAAGTATGAAGGATTTAAAAATAATTAAAGCAATTAATTTAATTCATTGATGGTTAATTAAATTAATTAGAGATGGTGTGGTTGATTCATCTTGCTTATGGATGATTGAATGATATTGAATACCTTGGATTACGTGATATCTCTGATATGTGATATGTGCTGCTTTGTGTTATGAGATGAATTGTTGAATATAAATTGTATTGTTTAAACTTAAATTTTTGGTTTAATGAATAACATTGGATTCAAAGAGACCGGGGTTGGGTATCAGTAAATACCCGAAACCACTTCATTTTGCAAGCTAAGATAATTCTTTATAGATTTGATAGGTGAAATCAATTAGGTTGGAATGGAATAATTTAAGTAAACTGGACTATTGAAACTATATAGTAGTACTTGGGATTGATTTGTGAAATAAGTGTTGGTTCTAACAAGATAAGAACTCGTAGAAGGTACGAGTTACCCGGGTTTGCAATTAGTCTTATAGCTTGATATTATAAATTATATGGGTTTACTCACGCTGGTTTCCAGCCTGACCCAGGTGTTACTTTGATGTAATGCTCGGGTCAGACCGAGTATTACAGATTTCCAAGTAAGGACGTTCTGGAGCTCAGGAGGCGAGATGGATGGCAGGAACGTATGGAGTGTATTCCGCTGTGAAATATTCTTATTTATTGGGACGAGTTATTTTAACTGTCCAGTGATTGTGAAATGTTTTAACTCTGATGTATTAAAATGTAATTGACTGATACAGTTTTCTTTGTATAACTGATATTATTATTTGATATTGTATTTTAATCCGCTGCGAATGTGAGAATTTGTGTCTTGTTCTGTTTCTTCTTCTATCTCTTTTCTTTTTCTCCTAACTATCTGGAATTTTCGGGTTTGAAAATTCCGGGTCGTTACAATGTGGGTATATAAAAAAGGTCATCCGCTCAAGGGGCGGGAATAAAACCAAACCAACTGACAAAATGGTAAACCATTTAGACATTTAGTCAACACTTTTTGTCAACTATATAACATACTGGTTAACCAAAAAGGTGAGTTTAACTCATTGAAATTCCAGTTGTCGCCGAGGCATTCTGCTTTCATCTAAATCGAACGACATTCGATTTAGCGTGAAATTTCTACTAGCACCAATCATCGCCAATCCAATTTCAATACGTAATTGACGTCGTTACAAACTTAATGCAAAAATCCATATGTTAGTCCATAGGATAGTGGTTTTGATGACAACAACTATAGAAGTGTTATAAAATATATATGTGCAGGAAATCTATATGCAGGTATCAACAAAAGAAGACTGTACAGTAAAGAAAACAAAATTGATGAAGACAAGGATCAAGAGTTCAAGATTGAAGACTCATGAGATTCAAGATATTCAAGAGTTCAAGACAAATAATATAGTTAGGTTAGATATTTGTTAAAACTCCTTGAAAGCACTATCATTCTTTTTTATCCAATTTACTCGTGGAATGGAATCCACTTCGTTCTTGTTAAAGGGATGGAACCCTAGTGAGATGGAACTCACGAAATATCTAGTGGAACGGATAGTAGCCCTATTTTGTTATCCACTAATTTTGATTCAAAATGATTTTCAAAATTATCTCTTGTTTTATAAAATGATTTTCAAATATTCCTTTTCAAAAGAAAAACCTTCGTTCACATTTCCAAAAATGTTTTAGCCTCAAAATCATATTTATCATTTTGTTATATTTTGATTTCAAAATTGTCCTTGATATTTTAGCCTCAAAATCTATTTTAATATTATATTTACTTTAGTTTATTTACTTTGATTTTAAATATATTTTAGTATATATACATATATACATTCATAAGTATTTCTACTTCTAAATACCTTTTACAAATACATAGAGTCCATTTGAATAAAGTTGCATATGTTTTAAATCATCATTTTCAAAGTAAAGCAAATCATCACTTTTTACTAGACCATGTCGACATCCTCTTTACTTGTCATGTCGACATACTTCCCGTTACAGCAAAGGTTGTTTTCAAAAGAAGTGTCTATTCGCTTAAACCTCTTCGAATGGACACATCCATTCGTTCTCTATAAATAGAGACTGTTATGGACGTTTTCCAGTAACTACTTTCTTCATTTTCTCTCCTCTTTACTCTCTTATCTTATTTTCTAATCATCCTATCCATATTCTGCCGAAATCTTAAGTGAATCAAACCAGAATATCTCTAGTTTGATTCTCTGCCACTCTCTTCAAAGAATCTCAGTGCTTATCAGAGTTATAGATACATTTGTACTCAAAGAAACTTGTGTAGGGTTATAAAGGTGTGATCGTGTCCTTGGAAATCGATCGGGTGAACTTGTGTCCTGTGAATCAAGTGGTTCTACCCAGAGACCTGAGAATCTGGAGGGTGTACCTCGTTGCCTTGGAATCGAGGGATTGTAATCTAGATTATTATTGAATAGAAAGCCGTACAAGTTGTGCGGGACTGGATGTAGGGTAACACCGAACCAGTATAAAATTCCTGGTGTGTTCTTTCCTTTACTTGCTTTTTATTTATATTTGCATTTGTTTGTGATTCTGTGATTTGATCTGTGATTGTGTATTTGCATTAAGTTAGTTAAATCAATTTAAATCAAAGAAGTTTTAAAGAAATTCTTAAAACACTATTCACCCTCCTCTAGTGTTAAATAGCCTTAAGATCATCTTCCGCGTCCCTTTCATTTGGTATAAGAGCAAGGTTTTCAAAAGTTTCATAATCTGAATTTTGAAAATTTTTAAAATGGCAATTTTTTATAAAATTATTAACACTGTTTTCATTTGAATATGTCACAGAATCATCATGATATTGTTGTTTAAAATTATATTTAGTTATTTTGAAAAGTCACTTGATTCTTTAAAAATTGTTATCTTGTTTTGCAGGAGAAGTGTTATGTACAAATGGATATATAATGAAACTCGACAAAGAAATGGGTACCAGATCAATTCAAAACTTTGGGTTCTCATCTACAACTTGATTTGATACTGTACTTCTCTCTATCTGCTTCGCAATGTCACTGGTTTCGTGAGAATCCGTCAAGAAATGACCAAGTTATGGTCAAATGAAGTTTTGGTGAACAAAGAGAAAAAGAAGGCAAATCCGTCAAAGAAATTCTTCAAAATTCATCCAGAGATTTGAATATTTTGTTCCCACTCCTTTTCAGATTGTAGTTCTTGTTCTCGTGGTCATTTTGATGGGTGGATCATCAAATTCCGATCAAAATTGAGTGAGATATGAAAGTTTGAAGTTGGCTATCCAAAACTGAAAAACTGTGTACGGGATCTTCAACATTTCTTCTACTGTTCGGCCTGTTGCATCACAATACCATCCAAATTCGACACCAAACTATAACTAGATCATAGCCCTTGCCTTCCTCTTCGACTTGCCGCTGGTTTCATCCAATTCCGTTAAGAAACGAAGGAGATATGCCTTCTAGAAGTTTGATAGTATATAGAAAAACGGGAAGAAGATGAAGAGGAGGAATTTTTATGAAAAGTGGTGACCGTTGGGCTTATTTATAGTGGTTGAAGTGTCCATTCATTCAAAATTCGAATTCAAAGTTTTGGCGCCAAGTTGGTCAATCTACTAAATCATCCGTATCTTTCTCATATGGTCTTCAAATTCAGCAAATGAATATACTACGCTGATCAGAAAAACGAGCCCGTCGCAATAGAACAGATTTCGTCGTCAAATTCGGAAAGATATAAATGTGTGGATCACGACAATGGAGGAACGACAAAGTTAGAAAGATGGAATGCAAAAATTGGTACGCTTTACTATTATTTCATCTTTATTGTTGCATTTAGGAATATATATATATCTATGCATTTAGTTAGGTATAGAAATTTATCACTTTTATAAGTTTTGATATTTTGGTCCATATATTGACACACCATAGTATAAATATCAATATACAAGTCTAATGTTTTAAAAGTCTTTTAAAATGTGTTTTCTTTCTAATAAAATCTTACAACTAATTTATTACAACTATATTAAGAAAGTAAGCATACCTTCATTCGTAGTTTTAACTTATCTAATGTTGTTTTTATTTCTCGTACTATATTTCTTTTAAGATACTAATTCTATATTTTTAAGAAACTAGTAAAAGGAATTTAGATTGTTAGAATAAGGCTTTACTTATAGATTTCTTCAATTAATAAGATTGCATCACATCACATGATACTTATCATATAAGTAGATAGTGACATACATTTTAATAAAAGCATTTTTTTCATGTATAATGACAAGTATCTTTACACATGTATTCTCATTATTATTATTTTTTTGTACTTTAATTATATTAACTACTATAAAAATTGGGCCAAAAATCACCATTTTTGCCCAGAACTTTAGATTGCATTTCTGAAATGTTGTCTTTGCTTTTGTTACACTGCAAATACGTTTTTATAGCATTTCTGTGCTTTGAAACACTGTAGTATTTCTGAAACTTTTCACAGCATTTGGTAAATACCGCAGTTTCTGTTTTATAATGCTTTGTATATATATTTTAATGCAAAAACTTTTTATAGCATTCTGTAAATGCTGTCTCTTCTACTTAAAACTTTAAATTATAAAATAACGATATTTAAACTAAGTATTTTTCTCTATTCTTTTTAGAAATTATTTTCTAACTTATATTAGAATATTTAAAATTAATGTTTAGATATTCTTTAGTAATTAATTAAAATTTAAATGAAAGAGGCCTTAATATAACACATGTTTATTTTTTTTAATCTTTGTTATTTTTAATATTTCATTATGATATTTTAAAAAAAAAAGATGTTTATACATGTTTCTAAATATTTTAGTCAATAAATATTTAATATAAAGGTTTTAATTAGTAAGTTAAGTATTTTATAAACATGGAAGTTTGGATTCTTAAAAATAAAAATAAAATAAAAACAACCAAGTTAAAATAATTATTTAAGTAGGCTATTAATTTTTTATATTTGATCATATATATATATAGTTTAGGTTCATATTTCTTAGCAATTTAATTTTGATATTGAGTTTGATTACTACCTTTCATGAATATGTTATAGTTTTAATACCATTTATTACCTTTAAACTCTTACTTTACAACTCTTTCTATCCCATTCATTAGTTTCCTTAACTTAGGTTTAGTAATTGGTGTGTTTTACCTTTGTTTGGTTGAAGTATAATAAATAGTTTGATATATGAATACATACATATATAGACACACACACACACACACATATATATATATGCTTGCCAATTAGATATTATTTATCACTCATGTTTACCTTATAGTCTGAATATCTCTTACCATAGTATATATATATCATCATATCATTGTGCAAATTATTTTACTTCATTATCATTTTATTACATATCATTATGCATCATATTTCATATCACATTTCATTGCATATTACATCATAAATTACAATGCATATCATAATCATTTGCATCACAAGTCGCACTTCATTTCGCATATTATCTCATGCTACATTGCATATGTTATACACTTCATACTGCTTTACAAACTACATATTGCATACATGTATACATAACAAGTGTATCTTATTTAGGAGGAGTTTGTAGCATTGTCTTATAATATAGGATTATTAGTTTTTGGTTGATTTGATTGATTTGATTGACTTGTTTGAATTGTTTGACTTGATTGACTTGTTTAATTTATTGACTTGATTGACTTGTTTAACTTGTTTGAATTGATTGATTTGTTTGACTTGTCTGACATGATTGGTTTTGATGTATGTGTTGATTATATTGTCTGAAATATATTTATACATATTTATTGAATAATTATAGTATAATTAAGTTAATATCTTTCACAATTCATTTACTATACTTTGTTCTAGTATTAAGTTTAAGGGGGAGTTTTATAGTTAGTGGTTTAGGACTAAGTTTTAGTTTTAGATCTAAGTGTTTATTATTTATGATAACACTATCATTATAATCACACGTCATAGAGTGATAAGTTTTAGGGGGAGTTATATAGTTTAGAGTTAGTGTCATTTTTTTTGTTGATGACAAAGGGGGAGAAGTATAAAATAGGTTAGTTAGGCATAGATTAAGGGGGAGTTATTAGATTTAGGGGGAGTTATAAGGAGAATATGAATATTTTATAAACAAAGGTTGTCATCATCAAAAAGGGGGAGAATGTTAGTCCATAGGATAGTGGTTTTGATGACAACAACTATAGAAGTGTTATAAAATATATATGTGCAGGAAATCTATATGCAGGTATCAACAAAAGAAGACTGTACAGTAAAGAAAACAAAATTGATGAAGACAAGGATCAAGAGTTCAAGATTGAAGACTCATGAGATTCAAGATATTCAAGAGTTCAAGACAAATAATATAGTTAGGTTAGATATTTGTTAAAACTCCTTGAAAGCACTATCATTCTTTTTTATCCAATTTACTCGTGGAATGGAATCCACTTCGTTCTTGTTAAAGGGATGGAACCCTAGTGAGATGGAACTCACGAAATATCTAGTGGAACGGATAGTAGCCCTATTTTGTTATCCACTAATTTTGATTCAAAATGATTTTCAAAATTATCTCTTGTTTTATAAAATGATTTTCAAATATTCCTTTTCAAAAGAAAAACCTTCGTTCACATTTCCAAAAATGTTTTAGCCTCAAAATCATATTTATCATTTTGTTATATTTTGATTTCAAAATTGTCCTTGATATTTTAGCCTCAAAATCTATTTTAATATTATATTTACTTTAGTTTATTTACTTTGATTTTAAATATATTTTAGTATATATACATATATACATTCATAAGTATTTCTACTTCTAAATACCTTTTACAAATACATAGAGTCCATTTGAATAAAGTTGCATATGTTTTAAATCATCATTTTCAAAGTAAAGCAAATCATCACTTTTTACTAGACCATGTCGACATCCTCTTTACTTGTCATGTCGACATACTTCCCGTTACAGCAAAGGTTGTTTTCAAAAGAAGTGTCTATTCGCTTAAACCTCTTCGAATGGACACATCCATTCGTTCTCTATAAATAGAGATTGTTATGGACGTTTTCCAATAACTACTTTCTTCATTTTCTCTCCTCTTTACTCTCTTATCTTATTTTCTAATCATCCTATCCATATTCTGCCGAAATCTTAAGTGAATCAAACCAGAATATCTCTAGTTTGATTCTCTGCCACTCTCTTCAAAGAATCTCAGTGCTTATCAGAGTTATAGATACATTTGTACTCAAAGAAACTTGTGTAGGGTTATAAAGGTGTGATCGTGTCCTTGGAAATCGATCGGGTGAACTTGTGTCCTGTGAATCAAGTGGTTCTACCCAAAGACCTGAGAATCTGGAGGGTGTACCTCGTTGCCTTGGAATCGAGGGATTGTAATCTAGATTATTATTGAATAGAAAGCTGTACAAGTTGTGCGGGACTGGATGTAGGGTAACACCGAACCAGTATAAAATTCCTGGTGTGTTCTTTCCTTTACTTGCTTTTTATTTATATTTGCATTTGTTTGTGATTCTGTGATTTGATCTGTGATTGTGTATTTGCATTAAGTTAGTTAAATCAATTTAAATCAAAGAAGTTTTAAAGAAATTCTTAAAACACTATTCACCCCCCTCTAGTGTTAAATAGCCTTAAGATCATCTTCCGCGTCCCTTTCACCATATTCAAATTCGACTTAGTATGGATTAGAAATTGCAATTATAAGATTCAAGGATTTAAAATATTTTAACTCGCTAATTACATCATTAGTTAATATATTAACTTAATTTAATCCTGCCTCAAATTACCCTCTCTCTCTCGTATGCAACTATCATCCAGCCGCTTCTTCATCTCCTCCGCGCCACCACCAGAGGCCATCGGTTCATGCCCCACTTCGCCCAATCCCAGCCCCGACCACGAGCTACCCTCCACCGCCGGCCTCGACGACAATGACACCACCATTCGCCTGAACGAACCCATAAACAAATTCCATCCAACTGCTAAGAACTCCATTGTCCCACCACCTGGTGCCTCAACATGGTCATCGTTGAACTACCCTAGACCCGCTCTACCTTTCTCCTTCATAACACATCATGCCAAGTCCATCAATTCGTCGGAATCGATGAAACCACGGCCATCGTTCATCCCTCCTTCGACATCGCCTCGCACCACCATACCCTATCACCACTGTTCAATCACTACATCTCATCGATGTGAATAAGTTCCTAGTTATGGTCGAAGCCTAAAATTGCTCGTAGTGGACTCGATCATTGTGGGTCGTTGGATTATGGTGGGTTGTTTTCATTTTGAATTCAAAAATGAGAAAAATATTTCTCAGGTTGGAGACGCGACATATGTAAAGGAAGGAGTATGGGTGTGAATGTGCAGAGATATGGTGGTGAATAGTGGGAGTATGGTAAGGGGTATGGGCATACACACGTACGCACACACACATATAAAATATCAAGCTTTAAACATGCGAAAATCTCGAACTCTGATCAAGGCGTTCCAACTGGCGTTTTACATGTAATACATCTATTTTGAATACAATTTTTTTACCAAAAATGGGCACAACACTCTTCGAAAGTTATTTGAAGAGATAAAATGAAGAATATAAATGTAAAAAAGAGATTATCTAACAAAAACTCCAACAAACAGAAATGCAAAATGCGAAGACAAGCAATTTAGAGTGGTTCGGTGTGTTGCCTACGTCCACTATGAAGTTTTGATGATTTTATTGATTCTCTTTCAATGATTACAAGCAATTACAGCGAACAACAACGAATTACAGTTTAGAATTCGAATTCGACAGCAAGAGTGGGATGCAAGTCTCAATCCAGCAGAGTCTGGGTGCTCGCGAATCCAAAAGTCCCTTTTCTGTATGCTCTGGGGCTCTATTTATAGGCATAGGAGGCTTAGATTTCGTTTAAACTTCGGGAGACTCGGCCTGGCACGTGAGGGGACCCACGCGACCAACCTCAGGAAGTTTCGCCTCGATCTACGATCGATACGAATCCATTTCGTATCGATCAAAATGGTGTCCAATCGAGCTAAAATTTTGCAGAGATATTCCCTTTTGTGTACGCAAGCTCCTGTGAAAATTTCATTGCATTTGGATCAGAGGATCACGAGATATGGTCGATACGAAGTGAGATTTCTCGAAGGCTGTTTGGTTCGTCTCCATGGTTTCGACTCGATCCCTTCGTGTCGATGACTACACGTGTTCCTGGGATGATGTGGCGCGCGCGCTTCACGTTGATCCGGTCTTTATCCGTGTTGACTGCTTCGACTCCATATATCTCGCCTCGTTTTCTTCGAGGGATGACACGTCACCCAAGCTAGTTGGCCCGATGGATTCGAATAGGACCTCATTCATGGGTTCGAACAATAGTCATCTATGGATACGAACTACTGATGGTCAATGGAAACGAAAAGACCTTTCCTCGATGGATACGAAGCTGACATTAGGTGATCGTTACGAAGTAGACGACTTATTGATGGATACGAACAAGTCTCTTTGGCTGAAGGTCGATCGATACGAAGTTTATCGACGCGTGGACTTAGCCATCCTAATCGACACGAGACTGATGGATACGAAACGAGGACCACTGATGGATACGAAATCCATCGATACGAACTCGATGGACTAACTCCATCGATACGAACAAATACTCCTTGATGGATACGAAATGGGACCCGCTGATGGATACGAAAACACATTTTTCCTTTCACCTTGCATCCATCATAACTTGATTATATGAACCCGGATTAACCTGGAATTTGGGGCGTTGGCTCTCTTTGCTTTTCTAGTCATGTCCTATCCACTGTAGCTTCATCCGGACTCGGACATAATTCATTGATATCCATGACGAGTGATACCCGGTTCTCAACCAATCTCTTGGTATCCTGGCCTTGCCAAAAGGCGGGATAACATTTGCTCCCCAAAGTACGTCTTGTGAAAACATGACGTGCTTTGAAAAGCTGCAGGTTCTCTCTGAATAATTTGAAAGTTGTACTCTGTGTTACTGTAATTGACTGTTGTGTGATAATGATTAGCTGACTCTAGTTAACTTTGCAAGTTCGCAAGTCATTGTCTATTTTACTCGTTATTGAATTTCGTATTGATTCTCTCCTGAACCGATTTGAAATTCGAGTTGAAACAACGTATGATGGTTATTTTCAAGTAGCTCCTTCGTATCGATCCTCTCCTGAATTGATATAGAAGGTTGAGAAGTAGTTTTTATAGCGATGCGGGCCGAGTCGATGGATACGATAGAAAGGTTCGTATCGATGCTCCTAAAATATGGTGGATTCTGCTTCACATCGATGATTCTTCGATGGATACGAAATGATTATTCGTATCAATGGATTCTGATGGATACGAAAACCATGTTTACATCGACAGGCCTGCTTTGTTGTGAACCGATGGCTCATAACATGGATGCTTCAAATCGATGGAGTCCATCGTCTTCGGGTGGCTTCCCTGTGCGCTTCGAATCGATGAAGTCCATCGTCTTTAGGTGGATTCGAAACGAGCATTCGTATCGATGCGTTGTTTGACTGGTTGCGACCGGTCAGGTTGACTGGGAGACGAATCGACCCAGTTTACCCCTAGGCTCCATATAAATACCCGGGGCTTTGTCACTTTTTCACTTTTACTTTTTTACTGTTGCCTCGTATCTTCTGCACCTTCTTATCGATCTTCGAACTCGAGAAGAAAAATTGTTCCAGTCTTCGAATCGATCAAATATTATTCTTTAATCCTTTAAATTCCAACTTCAATCCAGGTAATTAACCAATCATGGCTGAATTCAGGCGATGAAGTTCAGATCTCAGATCCATCATGTTCTTGTTGATAATTGATTACGACAGCGCCAAGGTCAGATCTGGGCCATAGCTTGGTAGAGGATGGCCATGGCAATGCTCGTGTTAATCGGAGGAGAATGAGGCGTGGAGAAATTGCTTCACCTCTAGTTTGTGTCGATCCGGGACAGGAGGGTTCGAATCGACCTAGATTATATGACTCAGTATCGATTGAAAAGTTAAAGGGGATGACGAGGTTCGCATCGATCGAAGATGGTTGGGGCTTGTGCCAATCTGAAACGATCAATGCGAGTACTTGGCCGGTATGATCGATACGAAATTCTTCCTCCCACGATCGATATGAAGACCAAGAGATCGATCGGCACAAAATCAAGAATTTTGGATCGATGCGAAGCCAATGTATTTAGTCGATACAAAGTTGTTAACCCTTTGTCGATGCGAAGTAAGCCTTTCTGATCGATCTGAAACCCACTCATTTGGTCGATACGAAATGTTATCGATTCGAAACCTATCGATACGAAAGGTATCGAGTCGACCTTGATCGATACGAAAGTATCGATTCGAACTGGATCGATACGAAAAAGATTGCGCCTCCGACTCGACTTGAACCTGAACTGCGATCGATTCCATACTGAAATTTCATGAACTTGGCGAACTCTTGCATATCTTGACACTCAACTCCGACAAGCTTCCACCTTGCATAACTGAACATGAACACAGAATTGCATACTTGACTGCCTTTCGGAGCTCGTCGATGGAACTTCCATTTAGCAAAAACAGAAGTATAACGAACTTTAACTTGAATCGATCGTTAGTATCTGGATGGCGCGGTTGTGACGGTCAGCGATGACGGTCATTTTCGGTCTGACTTTTAAAGTTTCGTCTTTTGCATATTTTCTTTAATTCTGCAAAATTTGCTCAAAACATGCACAACACTTGCACTGCACAACTCATTCATACACCTTACACTGGGGAATGCACGGGCTTTTTATCGTCTAATGATGGTTTCTCGTGAGTTAGCTAGTTATGGAACCATCAAGTTCGCAGCAGCCAGAAACTCAGAATCTAACCTCTCCCCAACTTGAGATTCCGTACATCGAGGCCGAGGTCATTGGTCCAGCTCCGGACGAGTTGCCTGACGCGTCCTTCATCAATAGTCCACCTGATTCGGTCCTGTCAAATGTTTCCGAAGATATGCTTGGGAGAATATGCTTGAGGCATGGTCTGTCGCTAAACGACGTATTATTGTCGGGACCAGACGACAGACCGCATAATCCCCCGGAGGGATATACTGCATGTAACCGACATGCATGCGCAGCCGGGACACTTCCTCCATTCAATGAATATATAAGAGAAGTGTTGGCTTATCTGGGGATTGCTCCGTCTCAGTTACACCCGAATGGATATGCTTCACTCAACAGCTTGTTCATCGCATTTATGGAGTACCTCTATCGACCTCCCCGTATGACCGATATAAGATACATGTTCAACTTCAAAAGCCAAAACCGACAGCCCATCTTTCACATTCTTGGAGTCTGTAAGAAACTGCCAATTGGTCACGGGGTCGTGGACTAGACTGAGCTACTTCAAGTCGGAGTGGTTCTACGTCCGATGTCCTCCAGGGTTTGCCAGAAGATGGCTGTTCAGACATGAGTATCGTCTCTTTCCCAAGTAGTTGACAAGGCAATTCATGAATGAAATTAAACTCATATTTTCTATTTCTTTTCTTCCAGCAATAATCCAGCGACCTGAAGGCGGTTACTATAAAGAGATAGTCCGGGTCCTCCAAGAAATTCCAAGTGAAGAAAGGAATATTGAATTGCTGTTGACATACCGGAATCTCAGAATTCTCGGGCTGATTGGGCGGAGGCAGAGCATAAGGCTTGATGGCGCATTAAAGACTGTCTCCATAGAAAAAGTCAAGCGGAAGAAACCCAAAGTCGTAGTAATCGAGGAACCTGACTCCGAAAGAACTCATACTGATGAGGAGCCGTTGGTCGAGCCTGCTGATGCAACCCCGGATTCCGAGGAAAAAAGAAAAGGCAAGGCAGTGGCCTTTAAACAGTCTAAATCTGGGAGGCGGAAGTCTGTGGTCTTAAACCTCCCCCTTCAGGAATTAAAATCTCGGAGGCATCCTCCCTGCAAGCCGAAAATCAATTTGAAGGGCTCGCTGACCTTCCAATTCCGGACCTTGCGTCCGCACAACATGACGTTGAATTAGATGAACTACAGCATACCTTCGACGTTAGCGAGCCTCTTCCCACTAGCGCGATCGACACTTCTGGTTGGTCCAGGGGGTTACATGTCCATACACTCTTCACGGCACAACACAGTTTTCTAGCTGTAAACAATACATCGTAAACAGTTACTGACTTTCCGTATCTTTACTTTTCAGGTACGATGTATGGACGAGGTTCTGTGCTCGGCAGTTTGCGCAACAAGCGCCGTTATTATGAGCCACGCAGGAGAGAGGGAGAGAGGGATTATGAGTCGGGGCATTCTGGTCAGGAGAGGTCTGACAGAGATAAGGGATACGTACGCCGATCACGATCCCGCTCTCCTCCTCCCAGGACCTCTGTACCGCCCACGGTTATAGTTGTCCGTCCTCCTGAAACTTCACGGCCTAAGCCGCCTTCCCACACTCCGAGATCCGAGCCTCCACGTGGGACTGAAATAGCCACTTCTTTAACTACTACACCGGTCGTGACTGATCCGACCGGGGAAGGAGCACTTAAACTGGCGCAAATGAGGAAGGAATTTCCTGACATCTGCTTCGATGGTTATGTCTTTTCTCCGCATCTGAAAAGAATACCGCCAACAGCTGAAAACACTATCCATGATTATGTTGCGGACATATTCTTTCAGTACAAGGAGTGGGCAAGGGCCGCGAGGAAAGCGTCCAAGGTAGCATTCAATCGGGCTGTCGTCATTGAAAAACTGGAGAAGGAGCTAGGTCACAAAGACCGAATTATGAAAGTGCTCAACACTCAGGTCGAGTCTTCCTGTAAGTCTGAAATGGAAGCTCTGAAAATGGTCGATGAGGTAAACTCGACCATGACCAGGATGAAACAAGAGCACTATACCGCAATCGAAGACATGGGTCACAGGAATACCACCATTACTGCCGAGAGAGACGCCGCTCTCAAGGAGCTTAATGAGCTAAAATCAAAGTTCTCCGAAATTGCGAGGGAGAAAGATGCGGCCAATGTCTCCGCGCAGGAGGCCTATGATCAGGCGGTGGTGCTTCGGAAGGAGAAGGATGCGGCTATGGAAAAAGTCTGCGAAGCTGAAGCCGGAGTTGATGAGAAAGTACGACAGGCGGAAGCCAGGATCGAGGCTGAGGTGGAAGGGCTACTCGTCACTTACAATGCCAACGTGCTAAGGCACCGAGATCTGACTTGGCTCGATGACTATCCAACACATCTCTACAATGCTTGGAATACGCTGGTTGAGGAGGAGAAATCTGGGCATCCCGATGAAGCCATCGATGAATTCGAGCTGGAGAACCGCATTCTTAATGATGATGAAAAGAAAGTTCTCCATGGCTCCATGATTTCTCACGAGAAGGAGAGGCTTGGCGCCCAGTCTCAGGAAGTTGGAGAAAGCTCTGGTGCTGAGCACCGTATTACGAGTTCTGAGATTGTCGTGTCATCTCAATCTGAGCCAACTCCGACGATCGACTCCCAGCTTATACCGGCATATGATCCAGACTGACCACATTTATCTCCTATTAAGGAGCATCCTTCTGAAGTCGTTCAGACGACCCCGAGCCGAACCGAGGAAGGTACTCTGAACTAACTTCTTATATATCTGGATTGAAGAACTTGTATAGAAATGTATACTAACAAACGTTTCTTTTCTTTGATCAGTGACCGAAGTTGCGCCAGCTGCGCCTCCCGTAGCCCAGGAATCATGCCAAGTGCTGGAGGCCATCATCTCTGAGGCGACCTCCATTGTGACAATAGCGCCGGTCGAAGTAACGCAGGGGAGCTCACTCTCTTTCGATGAACAGATGATAAATGAGCTCCTTGGCCGACAGAGTGATCCCTTTGCAGACTTACCATTCGGCCTAGGCGGATTCTCGTCTACTTCTGATATTTCAACTCAGACCACTACGGCACATAGTGAGGCCAGAGCACAACGAGAAGCAATGATGTTGGCCGAGATTAATGCCGAGATGGCGGCAGCTGCGCATGGTGGCGGCTTGGATGGCGGGGCAGTAGCACAGGGTCCTACTCCCCTTATGATTATATCTCCCGGGGGCACGCTCGTTGATACTAGTGTGCCAGTCCCGCCCCCGACTGTAGATCATGTTCCTCCAACTCCTCCTAAGGGAAGCATTCCCATAGATTCCAGCTCGGAGGATGATGTCGACATCATGCCTTCATCCGAGGGAAGCCTGGCTAAGGAGAAAGGCTCTAAACGAAAGATCACTGGTGGCTCCAGTAGTTCTTCGAAGAAGAAGAAGCTGAGGAGATAGAAAGATTAGATAGACTTTTTTAGGCATGTGTTTTCCCTTTTTGCAGTCAGGAATTTAATTATCTTTTTCTTTTTGTAGGCCGTGTATAGATGCGGGTTCGGCCCCTGCTAGTAGGAATTTTTTGGAAAGGCTCGTGTATGAACCATTGCTTTTGATTAGTTGAAATAAAATTTTGTCTTCTTGTTTCAATTTAAATTCCTTTTATGCTTAAATGTTGCAGCGTTCGAACTTCAGTCCGGTGTACTTGCATTATTTTAACGCTTAAGCATAGCTTGTTTTGTCTGCCAAGCCTGGAAATCTCGGACTTGAGTTGTGATCGGAGATTGAATTGGACTTGAACACCATGTAGTTTCGGGTAGTGATTAACACTTGAACCTGCCCCCAGTTCTGGGGTGAAGTTATGGTGATCATCTTGCGATTGTAAGGAGTGAGGATCGAGCGATTGAACTACACTTGTTTCCTTATGAATCGTTTTATCCACACTCTGGGGATACAAGTCATCTCGTAAGTTGTTGTTCACATCCTGGGAACTTAAGATTGACGTTAGTATTCCAACCCATATCCTGGGAAATTGGAGTTAGTGTTCTCACTCCGACTCACGCTCCGGGAGTTCGGAGTTGACTGTTTATATCCCGCTTCACATTCTGGAAATACGGGGTTGAATGTCTACACTCCATTTCGCACTCTGGGAATACGGAGCTGAATGTTTATACTCCGTCTCGCACTCTGGGAATACGGAGTCAAATGTTTATACTCCGTTTCGCACTTTGGGAATACGGAGTGGAATGTTTATACTCCGTTTCGCGCTCTGGGAATACGGAGTCGAATGTTCATACTCCGTTTCGCGCTCTGGGAATACGGAGTCGTATGTTTATACTCCGTTTCGCACTTTGGGAATACGGAGTCGAATGTTTATACTCCATTTTCGCACTCTGGGAATACGGAGTTGAATGTTTATACTCTGTTTCGCGCTCTGGGAATATGGAGTCGAATGTTTATACTCCGTTTTCGCACTCCCGGAATACGGAGTCGAATGTTTATACTCCGTTTTCGCACTCCGGGAATACGGAGTTGAATGTTTATACTCCGTTTCGCGCTCTGGGAATACGGAGTCGAATGTTTATACTCCGTTTTCGCACTCTGGGAATACGGAGTCGGTTATAGGATTGTTGTGTGCCAACCCTTTTTAACATTGGTGTGATGACTTGCCCCCGAGCTCGGGTTTCTCTTAGCGAGCGGCAGGTCGTATCACAGCCACTCTCTATTTGAATAAGTCCCATTGCGTGATGGGATTTAGCTCTCCGTGCATCGTGACGTCATATATTGTATTTAATGAATCACAGCTCCGGCTCGAAGAGATGGCAGTTTATTGCTGAAATAAGAAAATGCGGCAAAGTCAGTTGCCTTATTACAGAACTCAAATTTCGAAATGCAGAAACAAATTGCTAAATGGAAAGATATAATGAAATAAATAAAGCCTGTCATGTGTAATAGCGACGGAGACTTTCGCTGTTCCAGGCCCTTGGCAAATCAAAACTGTCAACGGTCGATAGTTTGAATGTGTCATCCCCGAGTCTTCGTGTAATCACATATGGTCCTTCCCAATTTGGTTTCATGTGTGAAGGAACTGGATAGATTCTTTTGAGAACGAGGTCGTTGAGTTCAAAAGTTCGAGGGCGAACTTTGGTATTGTACAATCGAGCGACTCGACTTCGATATGCGACTGCTCTCAAATCAGCCTCTTCCCGCTTCTCATCTAGTAGATCCAAAGATTCAGCAAGCAATATAGCGTTCGTTTTCGGATCGTAGTAAGTCACGCGATGGGAAAACACTTCCGTCTCGATTGGAATAACGGCCTCTGTGCCATAAGATGGGGAAAACGGGGTGTGTCCGGTTGTGTTCTTGTGAGTCGTTCGATAAGCCCATAATGCCATAGGAAGTTCATCAACCCATTTGCCCCCGGCCTTTTCCAGTCGTTTCTTTAAGATGGATTTTATAACTTTATTAACAGCTTCAACCTGTCCATTTGCCTGGGGATGTGCGACTGCCGAGAATTTTTTATGGATATGAAACCGTTGACAAAAATTCTTGAATTCTGCGCTTTCGAATTGGGTTCCGTTATCGGTGATGATGGTATGCGGGAGCCCAAATCGACAGATGATGTTGCGAACCACAAAATTTATCACTTTCTTGTCGTAATGGTTGCGAGTGCTTCAGCTTCAGCCAACTTTGTAAAGTAGTCAACGGCGACGATGGCGTACTTCGCACCACCTTTTGCCAGAGGTAGAGCGCCGATGATGTCGATGCCCCACATCGCGAATGGCCAGGGACTGACCATTTGAGTTATCTCAGTAGGCGGGGCTCTTGGAATTGGGGCATGTTTCTGGCACCTATCGCACTTTCTGGCATAGTTTGCTGCATCTCGGTTCACTATCGGCCAGTAGTACCCATATCGGAGTATCTTCTTAGCAAGAGCTTGCCCACAGGTGTGATCGCCACACGCTCCTTCATGTACGTCATGTAACACTCGTTTGATTTCATCGTGTGCGATACATTGGAGGAGAGGAACAGAATAACCTCTTCTGTACATGACTCCGTTCTGAATGACGAACCGTGAAGCTTTTCGTAGAATTTGTCTTTTCTCATTTCTATGTTCGGGCAACGTCCCATTCTCAATGTAATTTCGATACGGAGTCATCCACTATTCCCTACTGGGAGCGGTTTCGAATACAAAATCCGTCTCTACTTGATCAATACTTGGGGAGGATAAAGTTTCAACGGGGACAAGTCCCATTTGCTGTGCTTCACCTGTGCTGGCTAACTTTGCCAATGAATCGGCTTTTTGATTGCGTTCTCGAGGTATGTAATAGATGGCATAATAATCAAACTGATTCAGTAATTTCTGAACTTGAGCCAAGTAAGCAGCCAGCCTTCGATCTCTCGCTTGATATTCTCCCCGTACTTGACATACCACTAACTGTGAATCACAATAAATTTCCACAGCGATAATCCTCAAATCTCTAGCAAACTTTAGGCCGGTTAAGAGGGCCTCATATTCAGCTTCATTATTAGTTGCATGAAAATCGAACATCAAAGCGTAACATATAGATCGGCCTTCGGGCGTCTCAAGTACAACACCAGCGCCCAAACACCGGTCGTTTGATGCACCGTCAGTATACAACTTACAGATGTATTCGGAGGATTTACTGGTTTCGGGCAAGTCCACTGGAACGGTAAATTCGGCTATGAAATCTGCCAGGACTTGTCCTTGAATGGCTCTCCGCGGAGCATAAGTGATGTCAAATTGGCTTAGTTCAATGTTCCATTTGAGTAACCTACCAGACGTCTCAGGCCGCGTGAGGACCTGTCGTAACGGCTGATCGGTATACATAGTAAGAGGATGAGCTTGGAAGTAAGGGCGGAGCTTTCTTGAGGCGATGACCAGGCAATAAGCCAGTTTCTCCAGTCTTGGGTAATTTCTTTCAGCTCCTTTTAGCCGTTTACTAACATAGTAGACCGGTTTTTGCACTTTGTCTTCCTCCCGAATTAAAGC
This sequence comes from Allium fistulosum, assembly GCA_030737815.1. Lineage (NCBI taxonomy): Eukaryota > Viridiplantae > Streptophyta > Magnoliopsida > Asparagales > Amaryllidaceae > Allium > Allium fistulosum. The sequence goes on along the minus strand of CM060901.1, from coordinate 1,417,009,561 downwards.
AGCACTGATCGCATGCTCCGATATTTCCAGATAAAGGTATAGTTGCTCGTGGTCGACTGGTTTTGACAAGATCTGAGGCGTGGAAAGATGTTGAATCAGCGATTGGAACGCGCCTTCACATTCCGTGGTCCATTCAAAGTTTCGTTTTCCTTTCCGGATCAGATCAAAGAAAGGAATGCATTTATCGGTGGACTTTGAGATGAACCTGCTCAATGCTGCTACTTTCCCGTTTAGGATCTGGACCTACTTTATGGTTCTTGGGGTTTGCAGGTTACTTATTTCCCAGATCTTTTCGGCATTCGCTTCTATCCCTCGAGCGTTGACGATGAACCCGAGGAACTTTCCAGATGCAACACCGAAGTGGCACTTTAATGGGTTAAGCTTCATTCCATATTCCCGAAGGATGCGGAACATCGAATCTAAATCTTTGACGTGATCCATGGAGAATCGAGATTTCACTAGCATGTCATCCACATAAACCTCCATGGTCTTCCCGATCTGGTTGGCGAACATCCGGTTGACCAAGCGTTGGTATGTTGCCCCGACGTTCATTAGACCAAATGGCATGACTTTGTAACAGTAGAGTCCTAGATCGGTTACGAAGCTGGTATGCTCTTGATCAGGCAAATGCATAGGTATTTGATTGTAGCTAGAATAAGCATCCATAAAAGATAGTAATTCGTGCCCAGCCGTCGAATCTACAAGCTGGTCAATTCGAGGAAGTGGAAAGCTATCTTTCGGGCAAGCTTTGTTTAAGTCAGAATAATCGACGCAAGTTCTCCATTTCCCGTTCGGCTTTCGAACCAGTACGGGGTTGGACACCCATTCTGGATACAAGGCATCTCGGATAAACCCATTTGATTGTAACTTATCAACCTCCTCTTTAAGGGCGGTAGATCTCTCTGGATCCATACCGCGCCTTTTCTGCTTGACCGGGACATATCGCGGATCAATATTCAGGGAGTGACTTGCAACGCTCGGCGAGATCCCGCACATGTCAGAGTGTGTCCAGGCGAAGACGTCGAGATTTGCACAGAGAAATTCAACCAATTCATGTTGTGTCTGTTTGTCCAGTTGAGACCCGACTTTTAGCATCCATGAACCATCATCCTCACTGATTGGGACGTCCACAGTCAGTTCGGCCGGAGAAGCTTGATTCTCCTTGGATTCGTCGTTATCTTCATTGTCCCTAGGGTCAAGGTCTTTCTGGAATTGGTTGTGGTGCCCGGGGCGAGGCCCAGGCACCAATTGTCAATCATCAATAGAACGGACGCAGAGAGACTCCTCTACACCCTTTCCCTTTTCCTTTCGCTGCGCCCCGCGCAGCTCAACAACATAGCAGGCCATCCCCATTGCCTGATCTCCTTGGATGACTCCAATCTCGCGATCGGTGGGGAACTTCAGAGTCAAACACCATGGGGCAATGGCTGCCCTGAACTCAGCGAGGGCCAGTCGGCCCAAAAATGCGTTATAAGGTGAATCAATCTCTAAAACAACAAACTGTAACATCCGGACTCTCCGGCGTTCTCCAACTCCCAATTCCACCGGTAGTTCTGTTATCCCGATGGGTATTGTAGCACTCCCGTTAAAACCGTGTATCCGGGATTGGCAGGGTTTCAAATCCTTTGCTTCCATTTTCATTAAATCGTAAGCTCGCTTAAGTAAGATGTTTACAGAGCTCCCACTGTCAACCAGGATCCTCTTCACCCAAGCAGGACCTACCTGGGCAGATATGACTAGTGGGTCGATTGTAGGGGCTTTGACCTTATCAGCGTCTCGGCTCCTGAATACGATATCATCAGACATTATCTTCTTCTGTTTAGCCGGGGTTCCATCTTCACAATTACTGCAACATTCAAAGTCCGCATGCCTGATCGAACTAGCATACGACTCCATTTCTCCCCAGCTTATGTCCGCTGGGTGGGGACCACCACTTATCGTGTTGATAACTATCCTTCCGCCCGTACGAGCGGGTTCTTCCTGCCTTTCTGGATTCTGTGAACGGTTTTGATTCGAAGGGCCCGCACCACCAGACTGCGGCGCCCGCACAAACTGATCTAACTTCCTCTCTCTGATCAACTTCTCGATGAGGTCCTGTAAATGTCGACACTCATTGGTATTGTGGTCGTAGCTCTCATGGAATCTACAGAATTTTCCTGTTTGAACCTGCCTCTCCGATGAGGGTTTCGGAGCGGGCTTCTTATACTGCACAGTGTTGCAAGTTTGTAAGTATACGTTCTCCAGTGACGTGTTCAGCGGCGTGTAGTTGTCAAACATTGGAGCTCTACGTCTCGGACCTCGGTTCTGATCTCTCTTCTTATCCTGGCCATTGTTGCCTCTCGGCTGGGTTTGCTTGTTCTGTATATTCAACTGAACTTTTTCGGAACTCTCACCGAAGTGCTTAACCGCTACGTTACGCTGTATTCCCTCAATATTTGGCCTTACATTGTCCTGCTTCCTAGACTGTTTCGCGTCCTCTTGCCGTAAGAATTGAGCGGCTTTGGAGTAGAAACGGTCCAACGACGCGGGCGGTTTCCCGGCTAACCAATTTCCAAATTCAGAATCGGGATCGATCCCTTTGGTTAATGCCATCAAGATCGAGTTATCATTGGGATTACTAATTTCAACACATGCTGCGTGGAACCTCTCCAAATAATGCATGAGCGTCTCTCCATGAGCTTGGGTAACACTAGACAGGGTGTTAACGTCTTTCGGTCTAGCAACATGCATACGAAACTGCTCTACAAACCTTTTAGCCAGTTGATCAAACGAAGAGATAGATCTAGGTGGCAACCTTGTAAACCACATTGTTGCGATTACCCCAAGAGAGATGGGGAAACTTCGACACTTCACTGCATCGTCAGCTCTTGCAGCACTCATTGACCATTCATATTTCAAAATATGTTGATTCAGGTCACTATTTCCTTCGTACATCGGGAGAGTTGGCATTCTGAATCGCCGAGGGGGTTCAGCATATAATATCTCGACTGTAAAAGGGGTATGACTACGGGAGATTCCCCAATCGTCATTAGTGAGCCCCTGACTCTCGCGAATCATCTGACATATCATGGTCGAAATATCTGACACAGGCACATTCTGGGCATGCTGAGCTAAGGTGTGGTCGGGTTCCACAGTGCGAGTTTGGACCGGGCGCTGTCGACGGTCCGTATTTCGCCTCCTTAGCTCAGCGTCTTCTGGGACATATGGTTCAGGAGTATGTCCACGTTGTTGATTGTTCGGCTCTGACAGATTCCGGGTATCAACCCTCGTTTCTACCGCGGCGGTTGTAGCGCGGTTGTCCGTGGTGTACTGCGGAGCAGTGCCTCCTCGCGTTGAGGGTCCTGTTTGGAAGCTGGTCGACGGCCCTGTCCTTAACTGTCCAACGGTCAAGGCGGGTTGATATCCAGTAGTTTGAGCGTGACTCCCCTCTAACCGGGACGGGTAGAACTGTGGTGATAGTCAGACGAGGCGGAACTTTCTGTAGACGCGCGGGAAACATCATCCCTCCTAGACCTTCTACGGCTTTGGCGGTTTAGTTGGTTGGTCAATTCAACATTGGCGCGCAGCTGTTCAGCCAACTGTTGTCGGCTTTGAGTTAGTTCTTGGAGCAACAGTTGGAACTCTTGTCGGGTGACTAGTCCGGACGGATCCGAGTGAGCAGTGTTGTCTTGATTGGATGAAGGCTGTTGTGTAGGATTATGTCTATCCCGGCCTTCTTGCTCTGCAGCGGTAGCGGCAGTTCTTGTACTAACCATTTTCAGTGGTGGAGTCCTTTCCTAGACTTTATGCAAATCTGAATAGAATGGAAGGATTCCGGATCAGATATCTGAATCTTCCTCTTGGATTTATGCAATCCGGTATCCATGGTAGATCCAAGGAGCAGGAGAAAAAGCTGGTTTTCTCAGTGAAAGCACCAAAGTGTTTGTACCAAAAATGGGCACAACACTCTTTGGAAGTTATTTGAAGAGATAAAATGAAGAATATAAATGTAAAATAGAGATTATCTAACAAAAACTCCAACAAACAGAAATGCAAAATGCGAAGACAAGAAATTTAGAGTGGTTCGGCGTGTTGCCTACGTCCACTATGAAGTTTTGATGATTTATTGATTCTCTTTCAATGATTACAAGCAATTACAGCGAACAACAGCGAATTACAGTTTAGAATTCGAATTCGACAGCAAGAGTGGGATGCAAGTCTCAATCCGGCAGAGTCTGGGCGCTCGAGAATCCAAAAGTCCCTTTTCTGTATGCTCTGGGGCTCTATTTATAGGCGTAGGAGGCTTAGATTTCATTCAAACTTCGGGAGACTCGGCCTGGCACGTGAGGGGGCCCACGCGACCAACCTCAGGAAGTTTCACCTCGATCTACGATCGATACGAATCCATTTCGTATCGATCAAAATGATGTCCAATCGAGCTGAAATTTTGCAGAGACATTCCTTTTTGTGTACGCAAGCTCCTGTGAAAATTTCATTGCATTTGGATCAATGGATCACGGGATATGGTCGATACGAAGTGAGATTTCTCGAAGGCTGTTTGGTTCGTCTCCATGGTTTCGACTCGATCCCTTCGTGTCGATGACTGCACGTGTTCCTGGGATGATGTGGCGCGCGCGCTTCGTGTCGATCCGGTCTTTACTTCGTGTTGACTGCTTCGACTCCATATATCTCGCCTCATTTTCTTCGAGGGATGACACGTCTCCCAAGCTAGTTGTCCCGATGGATTCGAATAGGACCTCATTCATGGGTTCGAACAACAGTCATCTATGGATACGAACTACTGATGGTCAATGGAAACGAAAAGACCTTTCCTCGATGGATACGAAGCTGACATTAGGTGATCATTACGAAGTAGACGACTTATTGATGGATACGAACAAGTCTCTCTGGCTGAAGGTCGATCGATACGAAGTTTATCGACGCGTGGACTTAGCCATCCTAATCTACACGAGACCGATGGATACGAAACAAGGACCACTGATGGATACGAAATCCATCGATACGAACTCGATGGACTAACTCCATCGATACGAACAAATACTCCTTGATGGATACGAAATGGGACCCGCTGATGGATACGAAAACACGTTTTTCCTTTCACCTTGCATCCATCATAACTTGATCATATGAACCCGGATTGACCTGGAATTTGGGGCGTTGGCTCTCTTTGCTTTTCTGGTCATGTCCTATCCACTGTAGCTTCATCCGGACTCGGACAAAATTCATTGATATCCGTGACGAGTGATACCCGGTTCTCAACCAATCTCTTGGTATCCTGGCCTTGCCAAAAGGCGGGATAACAACCATGGAACTAGTTTTGAGACCTAATTCGATCATATGTAGATGTTAACTTTTCAAACCTAATCATATCATATTAATTTCAGTAATTAATTTCTAAGCGTTTCGAGCTCGCTCGTCCAAATGATACGTCCGATCACCACGAAATTCGTTGACATACAATAATTCTCTATTACGGATCCAATGACACTAGTTTCATCAAAATCGTAGACAGTGTCCCGAAATGATATTTTCATATGTTAATTAAACTGAATTATGATTAAAACTAGTTTAATTACTTTTTAATTCAAATTTAAAAGTTTATCATCCTATTCTTATTTATCTTGAATTTGAACAAGATTTCAAAACCATTTTTATTAACATTAAATCCTAGATTCATTTATTTAAATATTTTAAATATTTAAATTCGATATTTAATATTTTTAATCAATCGCCATTCATATATCCAAATAACCCCTTTTATTTGAAATTTAAGCTATTTTACTTATAAAATTAATATTTCAATATTTAAAGTTAATTTAAATATTTCAAATTCAAAATGCTAAAATTCTAGGTCATTCCATTCTTTCACCCTTAAAAAAATTTCGCCTTCCAAGGTTAGAAAAATGCCACAATCCTATTTACTTTCCAAAAACTATTAGTTGAAACTTGTTATAAAATTTTCCTAAGCCTTTAAATGTACGGAAAATTTCAACAGCGTCTCCTTTGTGCGACTAGATCGGAACAACTACAACTCGTCACTACGGACCCAAACCAACCAAAGAAAACAAAAGCCAAGTGGCTCAATCATAACACCATTAAACCAAACAACAATATAAATATGTACCTATTTGTTCGGTAACATAATTCTACTCGAGAAATCAAAGGCATCAAACTTGCTCTTGCTTCTATGTATATGCATTTTACTTACACATAATATTCGACCATATAATTTCTAACCTATTTTCTTGCATTTTCTAATGTTCACATATAGTTTGCTAAAGCCTGTATGATGTACATATACCATTCATACACAATATTAATTTGATCGCTCACTCGATCACACAATTTCACCGAACTAGTATCGTCCACATGATCACTCTAATGGGGACTTAGATTCGGTTCCTTGATTAGAGACTGCCATTATCCTTGAATAGCCATATATTATGATAAAGAATATCAAAATTAATCAAAAATCCATATATAGTGTTTTCCGTCAAGAATCGAGTAAACAATTCTAAGTCGGACCGATGCAAATCATCTCGAAATCGTATATTCGATCTGGATCAAATAGTTATGTGAATAAAATAGTATACTTGTTCACTTTATTTCAATTGGTTTGTTATTATACCAAATTCTTTTTATTCATATTCACTTTATTTGCATTCATTTTTACTCATTATATTTTCTTTAATACTAATAATACTTAGGAACCATTCCACAAATCATTACATAGGTTTATTATAAACGTTTTATTCAACACAACTTTACTTAGATCAACACTTTAAAAGCCAAGTCACGTTCATTTTAAATCAAAATAACATTCAAATTTTCTTCCTTAACAAAAATATTTAACCATTTTTAAAATTTTGGTTTTACTTTCCATTTTCGCAAATTTATAAGTTTTACCAACTTATCTACTTAAAACTTCATAAATCCTTACTTCAGCCCATCCATATTCTATGATTATAACTTATGGTTATATAACCACTTTACTACTTAAGTTTCATAACCATTTTAAAACATTACTTAAGTGTATAACAATTCTATAACTCAAGTTCAAATTAATATTATACTGTCCATATCCAAAAGAGTATATGCAATTTCAAATTTCAGATTGGTTTTACTTAACCTAGGTATTCAACAAATTTAAAACTTGTTTTTAATTTACCATTTCTTCAATTTCATAAGTTATAAAACTTACTTCTTATGTTTTCACACAACACCTAGCTTTAATTTCTAAACAAATTTAGAAGACCCAACTGTCCAAAATCATCGGAAATCCCATCTCATTTCAATAAATGAAAATTAACAAACATATCAAAATGAGATCCAAAACCAATCTACTTTAATGCATAGGCTACATGCATCCATATAATACTTATTTGAAAATTTTAGAATTAACCATTTGATTTTTATTTCCAAGTCCTTTTGAAAATATACATATATATACGTAACTCCTTTGAAATTTAAAACGATCCTTGTTTGCCAAAACAAAACTTTTATAGCAAATCACTATGGTAGCAATCTGTCACATAGAAACTCGAAAATAAATACTGATGATGCTGTAGTCATTGCCCAAATTATTTTCCAACGACTGAAGTGAGTACAGTGCTTTCTATCTCCTTTAAATCCCATTTTAAAATATTTCCATTCAAAAATATTTTTCAAATATTATTATTATAAATTTTCCAAAACTTTGAAAACATTTCCAAAATCTCTAAGATTTAAATTCTCAAATTCTCAGCTTTTAAATCATTCATTTACAAATCATATTTAGAAATTTTCCTTATATATAATTTCACTTTGGTTATATAAAACTATTTTTTAATTGCTTATCCTTATTTAAACTATAATAACAATAACTTTTATTAAGACACAAACAACAAATGATCATGATCAAATATTATCATTTACTAACAACCAAACACACCATGTATACTATAATAATTTCTGAAAAATTATTCCTTTATGTATAAAATATAATCAAGGTAAAATTATTTCGTTTACCCAATTTCAAAACAATACTATGTAGGTTGGCCTTGTTCAAGTTTTTAGAGATCCCTATCAATAATGTTAGCTACTCTATTGACCAGAATCAATAAGCTACTCAACAGATCAACCAACATAATATAAAACATTTTTATATCACTAACAAATACACGCTCATATATATAATACACTCAAACTCAATCTAGGGTGCTACTGACCCTTTCTCTAATGAGTAATCCCCACCAAAGCCAAGGTTCTTGCTTAACCTTGCACGCTGATACCAAGTGTAACAGACGGGCCTTTTGACCCTAAAAAAATCAACACTAATATGTCCACTATATTGCATGCCGAGCAGTTGAATGTTGGAAAGCCCGATCATTAGGGGTAAAGGAAGGGAGAAAAAAGAAGAAAGGAGAAAGAAGAGAAAAGAAAACTAAACAACACAGAATCTCACAGCGGAATGAATAATCTATAATATACAACAAATCTTTACACAAAGAATATATTATACATACATCAATCAGAGCACACTAACATATTTCAGCCTGGACAATTATAATAGTCTGTCCTTACAATTTGCTGATAAATACAACCAACAAACAACAAAATGAAACATAAGAAATACGTAGATACATCTTGGACCTCCAGCTCATCCCCTGAGCTACAATGCATCTAAAGCAATCTGTAAATATGCTCGGTATAACCGAGCATTGGAAGGGAAGGATGCACGAATCGGTCTGGTAAACCAGCGTGAGAGGAAAAAAAACCCAAATGGAATTTAATGTTTATCAAAAACCTTTCAAATAAAGGTATCTCGTAAGACCACGCTACACATAAACACGGACTGGTTTTTACCTTACGATAATATAACGACCCACATTTTAAAAGGTTTAAATCAACAATAATCCACACATGTCCAACTCAAACAATCCGAAACACAGATAGAAAAATAAGAAAAGAAGAATACAAATACAGAATCTCGTAGCGGAATGACAAAATACAATAATCAAATAAACAGTTCATGAAGCTGTTTATACTATACATTTGATTAAAATTTTACAACATACATCAGAGTTATATATATATATATACAACGGAAAAATATAATAACACAACAAACAACATGATGTAGGGAATATAATACTATTAATAATAATATACCAAATATTCGTCTTCGTTCTCCAGAAAATAATCTTCAATGCGCTGAAAAACCCAGGGCTGACCCAAGCATAATGAAAAGACAAAATACTCGAGTCAGGACTAAAATATCCTCATGTGAGTGAAATGAATCTATTTATCTATTACTTAAATATAAAACATGGATCTACTCCTTGCATACGTGGAAGCTGTAATTGTCCTCCATTCTACAGTTCCACGCTTATAATCGTTTCATTTGTTTCTCTACAATGCTAGAATATAATTCCCTCCTTCTTCCCATAACTACGGTTATAGCCCACCCCTTCTAATTTATTTCTATTTCAATTTCCCATTTCATCGCATCAGTTGTAACCGCCCACCACCATCTCCTAATCCCTTCGATGTAACATCAAAAACATTGATTTAACCATCCATCATTGTTGTGGTGATGCCACCATTCACTATCATCGTCGCTTAATTCTCCTTCCCCCTTACACATTTCAACTCTATTTAAATGGAGAAAAAACTAGATCCCTAAAAATGAAACAATCGCGTTATCAAAAAAATTCGCACCGTGATGAGATGCGAGGCCGAAAGTAAGCGATGGCTTCATTTGCGGTTGGACGATGCGATAGAGGGATGGTGGGTCAATTTCTATTACATGCACAAAATGGGACGCGCTATTGGAGTTCGTAGCAAGGAGAGTTGAATGTGCACGAGATGGAGGATGCTGTGAATTCAACAACTTTACCCTTCAATATCATGGCAACCTTTCAAACTTAGTTTGAGAATTTCAAAAACTTGACACTTGTGAGTGTGAAACTCAGCAACCAGCTAATGATATACTTTAACGTGCTGCACACTTTTTTTGAAATCATGTACATTGTTCCTTGTATAATTCTTCTTTTAGCTTCCATTCACAATGTTCCACAGCTTCAACTAAATTACACAACGTGTACGTATGTCGACAAATGCCATTATTTTTATGCCAACTATCATCTCGTGAGGCTTTCCTTGAGGATGTATTCTATTTACATTCCCGTCTCTTAGAAAGAGCCGTTGAACGATCGTACCAGACAGATGCAGGTAGTTTGACTGCGTTACCTGTCATTAAAACACAACCTGGAGACGTATCGGCCTACATCCCCACTCCGGAAATCCAAAGCAATTCGCAGCAAGAGACACGTGGAATGAAATTAAAATGGTATGCATTCACTAATCGCATGCACTTGTGCATGAACATATATATAGATATTAACCTTTTTTAGATCACTAAGCAAATCAGACAGTATTAGTAAACTCCTTGCAATACAGCTTTTATGTAAGAAATATTTTTTACATTCCATATAAAACATGGTCAGTTCCTTACAACTATGCTTTCTGTTAAATATTATTTAACTCTTAGTTTGTATTCAAAAATACTTATTTCCTATTTATATTAGTTTTGAATTACATCACAGTGCTACTGTCTTTTAAAAACTTTGTTGTACAAACCTTACTTGAAATGAATATCACTGCACTAAAAAGTTGTTTTTAGCTCCTTTAAAAACACTTTACTAAATTAAAGGTATTTGTATATTAAATAATGTAAAAAACACACCTATTGCATTAAATTTGAATGGATACTTACAATCTTTTTTATATAGTGTGGGTGAGTCGTGGGGTTATGCATGTAAGTTATAAATACGATATACCTAAATAGAGCACACACATTTTAAGATTAGTGTTCACAATTGCTATATGCGACTTCTTGATTTTATGGTAATATATTAGTATCTTTTTTCAAACATACATGCTCTGGTTGATGCAGTGAAATCGATAAACATGTTCATTTCATCTTCAATGCATTTTCTTCAAATTTCTAAGCATTTCATATCATTTTACTCCAAATCTACTACTTAAAACGTAAAGTGGGAACTAAGTCCTGCTAATGTGGTATTACTATTTCTTTATTTTCAAAATTTTGGACTCTCAAAATAAAATAACTAACGGATAGTTATTTGTTTGTTTTAATCGACTTCAAATTAAATTATAGTCCTTCCTCTCGCCTCTCTTATGTATAATAGTATCTTTTTAACATGTTAATTCAAAAAATTATAATAAAAGGGGCCTTCTCTTTTTTAAATCAAAGAAGGTAGACCTATCATTTTTGTTTATATGAACATACCTTATAACAAGATACGACCATGCTCTTATTTAATGCTAAATCTTTAATTAACATTGTATTACTACTATTAATTGGTTTACTTATTTCTTTATTGGGTTGACTTTTTTCCTCTAAATTTACTTCCTTTTAAATTTACACACAGTTCTTCTTTCTAGTTAAATCTTAAAACTGTATTAAATTTTATTATTATCTGTTTAGTTTGTTACTATTTGGATTATAGTGAGAGTTCCCTAAACAATTTTGAGTGTTTGTTTGATTTTCAATGGTAACATAAAGTTGAACTTTGTTTATTTTACTTTAATCATCCTGTGTCTTATATAATAGTAAAATATTTGAACAAAAAATGAGTAAAACAGCAACTGATGGTTCAAAAGGAGTTGGTTTGTGTGTTTGTTATTTGTATTAACAATCTTTCACTAAATCTACTAGCTTTCAACTATACACAGACTTCTTTTTTCAGGTTAAATCTTTAACTAACATTAAATTGTTCATAGTTATTGTTTTGTCCATTATTATTTAGATTGAAGTGAGAATTCCCTAAAGAATGTTGTATAGTAACATGAATTTGTACTATGTTTTTATTTTAGCCGTTGCATATATGGTGGTATCTTTCAAGAATGTGAAATCAATTTCCTTTCTCTCTTTTTTTTAATAAAATGTTTGCTCTTTTGGTAAAATATAGAAGATATGCTTATCATGTATTTTAAATGATACATACCTTATAATAAATACAACCATGTTGTGTTATAATGCTACATCTTTGATCAACATCATCATTAATTTATTAATTGGTTTACATATTTATTTATTTTTTGCTAACACATTATTTTTAAATCTATTTCCTTTCAAATCTACACAAATTTCTTCTCTTAGGTTAAGTCTTTAACTCTCATTAAATTTTCTTTTATTTTTTCCTATCCTGTGAACAAGAAATAAGTTTAATGCATTCTTAAACTTCTGTCAGGCAAGCTCAATGCTTAATCAAATATGAATCTGCAAAATGGATGCACAACTTATTATGATTTTTGAAATACAAGATGACAAATATTTAGTGTAGAACTTTTACAAAATTATACTACTATCTAGAGGCTTGACTATACGTTATTTAATAGGTTTCTTTTTGTATCATTTCCATGTTTTCATTGTTAAAACAAATCCACTTGACAAGATTCACTCATGGTGAGGCTTTCTATATACCATTATGTGTTTTTTTCATACTGAATTCTTCACTATAAATAGACTGAATTCTTGATTAACATGAATAACAATGATCATATGTTCTCCTTCTAATTTACAAAATGGTTATCAAAGCTTGAATATTAACAGAAGTTGTGTAAAATTATTGAATAGATCTAGCAAATATATTGCTATGAAAAAAATATATTATCTTTTTCTGTTAATAATCTCTCACCTATTCTACATATTAGATGGTCATTTTTTTATAGTCTTATTTTTACAGTACACCATGGTTTAATTATCTGACATTTTGTAGCAGCCAATATACCAAAAGTGTCCCTGTTTATAACCAGAAGTGTTAGTTCTTAGAGTTCATCAATGAAAAATTTACGATTATGCATGGAATAAGACACACTTTTAGTCAATTTGCCACACAATGACATTTTATGTATTGGCTATTTTGATTTTATAATTTTCTCCTTCATTGATACGCTTCTATATCCATGGTTTTGCTTGGAAAATGTATCTCTATATCTTAAAGCCTCCTTTTAAACTTTACCAAAATGTAGCCTTTAAAGTTGATCATGACTACCGCTTCATAAAGTCATCTTTAAGGTTTCCTTTTCACTGTGTATATGCTTGCATATATGAGAGATTACAACCTAATTTTAATTCATTTTTCTTTATTTATGATTGAGCTACAAAATAGAAATTGTAATGGTAAACAAAAGTTATTTTAAGATGAAATAACAAATGTTATCCCTCCTATTGGCAAGGCCGTGACACCAAGAACTTGACTAGAGATCAAGGACAGTTCGTCTAGAAAATCGGTTATACGCAGGTTCACTATGGATATCGACGAATTTTTTCCGAGTCCGGATCGAGCCAAAATTGATATGACACGACAAGCAAAGCTATGAGAGTCAACGTTCCATATTTCAAGTAAATACGAGTTCGTACGCTCAAGTTACGATCGATGTAAAAATTGATTAGGAACAGCCTCGCGTTTGACTCGCTCAGAACGACTCGCTCCGCATAAGCCAACTTCGACTCGCTCCACTTCGACTCGCTCCGCCACGCATCCATTAGGAGAGTATACTTCGACTCGCTCCATTCCACATCCATCAGAGAGTCTACTTCGACTCGCTCCATTCCACATCCATCAGAGAGTCTACTTCGACTCGCTCCACTCCATATCCATCAGAGAGTCCTCTTCGACTCGCTCTGCATCTCTCAGAAAACAACTGAACGACTCGCTCCATTTCGACTCGCTCTGCATCGACTCCATCTCAAAACCTCTCTTCGACTCACTCCACATCCTTCTGAAGACAACTGTTCAATTCCATCTGGTTCGACTCCATCAAAGAGCTGCCTTTCGACTCGCTCCACTTCGTATCCATCCGAAGTCTTCCAACTCCTATCGATTCAAACAAGACAACACAAATGCCTCGACACGAAGGGGACTGCTGCTGAACCGATTCGAAGTGATTGAGTCGAAGAGCGAGTCGAACCAAACAGCCTACCGAGAATCCCAATTCGTATCGATCATATATCCTAATCTACAAGTCCAAATGCTATGAAATATTCACAGAAGACTACGTGCATGCTAAAGAATGTCAACGCCAAATTTCGACTCCATTGGATGAAATCTTGATCGAGTCAAAATTTGTTCGTGTCGATCACGGGTCGGACCGAAACTTCACGGGCTTGGGCGTGCGGGCCTGGTCACGTACCAGAGAGGGTCTCCCGAGATCTGAGCAAGATACCAGCCTCCTACACCTATAAATAGACCCCCAAAGCCAACAGAAAAGGGGTTCTTCTTCTTCTTTTTGAAAATCTCCAACGCCCAGACTCTGCCAGATCCAGATCTGAATTCCATGGCTGCTGCAAACGAATTTAACTGCTGTTGTACTCAAGTTTCAGAACTATAACTCACTGCAATCCATTGTAATCAATTGTAATCAATTGTAATCGGCAAATGAACATCAATAAAGTCATCAACTTCTGAGTGGATGTAGGCAAGATCGCCGAACCACTATAAATCTTGTGTCTCTGTCTATTTCTTCCCTTTTTAAGTTTATTATTCTTCACTTTTTATCCTCTACATTACTTAGATCTGTGATCTGTGATTATATACTGCTGATTTGTGTTCACACACTGGTGCTTTCACGACATTTGGGGTTTGTGACCAATTTTGGCGCAAACAACAAAGTTAAAACATTCTTCATTAACTATTGTGGCTTAGTTGACTTATTAATAATCAAACTTTGGATGTTTATTTTTCAACGAATTTGTCAAACTACTCTCGCTAACCAGTATGCCACTTACTTGTGTGATGCTACCTTAGGTTTAGGTAGAGGCATTTATTTTGACGATGCTCAATTTTTTAGAATAGTAAATCTATTTTGACCTTGTGTCTTTAATTGAATCTATTTCTTGATTTTGAACAACTTGATTTCTATTGTGAATTTGCAACTCTTATTGCTCTTTCTTATGAAGTATGTTAGTTTCTGCTTGATGACTTATATGTATATATCATTATAGACCAACACAGATTTACTCAGTGGAACTAAATGTGGTAATGTGAATATTACCAATAAGATGTGTTTCCACAAGTTTGACAAAGCTGGAAAGTAGAAGTTTCATATGCATTTTTTAGGTGTAGGATCATTGTTAATTGTAAAGTCATTTTTTAATCAAATAGATTAACCTTTTAAAAAAACTTCAAATGCTACATATTCACAAAGCACACAAAGATAAAGTATAAAATACAAGACATACCATCTCAACAAGGAGTTTACTATGAAATAATTTTTACAAAATGACAGACAAACCAAATATATATTAGCAAAGGCAGGTAACAATAATTCACTTGATCCTAAAGTTCCTAAAGTTTCACCATGTACACGGTTCAGAGAACGGCAACTCTACTAATGATTTTGAAAACCATCTAATCCAGTTGTTGAAAACATTGTTGTCCATCTTTTCTTAAAAACCAAAGGCTTATTTGGTTTCATTTTGTGTTTTGCGTTTTCAACGTTCGTAACAAAATATGAGGATGATAGAAGAGAAAATTAAAAATTTTGGCCATTACGATACAAATGATGGTGAGATGACAAAGGAGGTGGAGGTTCGACGGAGTGGATGGATTGATTTTCATTATTTTGTTATTTTTCAGAACACGAAAAACAAAATAAATTTGTTTTCTATTTTACATATTAGCTTCATTTTCAAATTGGATGTTTTTCAAAATTCATGCGTTGTGTGCAAATTTTTTGAATGAAAACACTAAACTAAAAGGTGCAAACCAAATGGGGCCTAAATCGCTAATTTCTTTGTTTTGGCTTTAGTATATAAAAACATCCACAACCCCGTTAGATTTAAATTTAGTAATTACTTTAAGTAGCCTAAAAGGAGTAGTAGTAGAATAAAGTTTAGATTATGCTACACAAATACTTATATGCTATGTTAGACGCAAACCACCATTGAATTATTATGTTTAAATTTAGTTCCTAATTTCATGTATACCTTGTGCTTAAGTAGGAAGGATGATTATTTCAAGTAATTTACTGAGTTTAAAGAAGGAGATGGCAAGACATAAGTTTTGCTTAAGGCATATCAGGTCTGATGTCCTTTTCTTACTAAAATAAAATAAAAACAGAACTATTTTTTATTTATATTGAAGTATTTACGTAGTTTAGACTTGACCAGAAAATTTTCTAATAAAAACTGAAGCTTGCGATTGCAAATGAAGAAGGGAACTTTCAAAGATTCTCTTCTTCGTGATAATCCTGTACGAATTTACAGCTTTAGAACAGTAGCATACCTGGATAGGCATTTCACAGAGATCATAGTGAAATTTTAATCAGTGCAACAAATGTTTTATTCCATGGATTGACTGCAATAGGACGGGGATGAAGATTAAGATACTACCATGTTTTCCACTGTACTATTCAAACTATTTTGGTAGCTTCTTCATATTCTCGGTCATTTCTCTCATATGATCTTCTCTTCATGTTGCGGTTGTCTACTTTTTTATACAATGCAATTGCAAAGTCTTTGCGATACCAAACTAATCTAAGATGATATATTTTGAACTGGTACATTGGAAAATAAGTGAAACTTCAAGCACGATTTGTTCATAATTATTTATTTTCATTGGATGATGTACTTTTTATATTGTATAATAAAATCAAATATAGCTTTTAGTGACAAACTCGATATTCATATATTTATTGTTGTTTTTGGATATCATACATACCATTAATATTTCAAAACTTATGTAAATCTGGTTATAAAAGAGTTTGTAGGGTATGGGTGCAAATTGTTATAAAATCAATATCTCTAATGCGCAAATGAATCACGCTGTTGTCATGTCATGCGCAATCATTATTTCAGTAATATAGGCGACCAAGCTCAATACACAACTATGTCTGAAGAAAAAAAGAGAGAAAGCTTCGATAATCACTTCAAACAATGTGTACTAACTTTTCATCTTTACAAATACAATCTACATGACACATAAGACAAAACTTGGAGAATGGTAAATGGACCAGTGGGATACCGGCATCAGCCTTCATGAAAGAAAATGGACAAACAAAAATGGATCAAACAATATGACAATGACACATCAACCAAATAATACTTGAACAACATTACGCAAACCCTCGCAATTTGTACAACCATTTCCAATCCAAATTTTTAACATAATACATGTACAAATTAAACCGTACGCACATCAGTTCACCAATACCATAATAAAATAAAATCATCATGTGCGAAGCACAGGTTCCAACCTAGTATCACATATAACAGGAGTGTAACGGCGTCAGAGATGTTTATGGGGTTTTACATCTCCTATCCAATATATAACATGCATGCAATAACTCATGAGATGTTACGGGATTTTCCATCTCTTAAGGATCCATCAAAATATTCATATATAGTAGAATACACTATATATTTAATGTCTAATCAGAAAAATAAATATTTTTTTAAGAGTCAAGGTTTTACATTAATCCTCTTTAACGCATTTTTAAGCATTGTCGTACAGTTTGTATATAACGTCCCAGTAGCACATCGGGAGATGGAGATGCACCATGATACGACAACACTAAACCAAATTCGTAGTAGTCTCGTATAAGGATAAAAGTATGACAAGGCACATGAGGCAATGCCCAAGGTAGGATACTACTAGTTTGGGTCGCAAGGCTGGTGGTAACGCATCATAGCTATGATCGTCCACCACGTCCATCCATCACATATCGAGTCAAAGGGAGGTCATCCCAAATCAAGATGCACCCATCGAAACCAACATCAAAGGTAATAGTATGGATAGAGTCCAAAAGAAAATCGAAAAACGGATGTTTGCTAGGGGTAGCTAGCCCACTTGTTTCAAATTGGCATAAGTGCCGGAGTCTATCCATCATTGTTCTCTTTCTTCAAATCTAGCAAACATAACCAAACCCAACCACTTCATTCTAGAGTCTCCTCCACGTACACAGTTGTTAAAGTGCTCCCAATATTGACAGAGAGTATGCCAATAAGAGACCCCGGACTCTTTAACAACCAAACGTCGTTTTACACACCGGTTGGTTCTTTTACATTTCGACAATGATTCACACTTGATATCAAAATATCATATTCGATTCTTTAGCATTTCAAATACGCTTTTTTCCACATGAAAGATGATAAATGCTAAATTATTTCAGCTAAAAGAATTTTGAGCGGAAATAGACAACATTGATTGTACTAGGCAAAACTCGTATATATATATAATTTGTTTGTACTACCTACATGCTAATTCTTATTAATATTTGATATTGTAGAACATGAATTCAACTGAACATTTAAACATTGAAATAGAAGTTTTGATTGTATTGGAAGATCATTGAGTAGTTCGGCAGGAAAAAACGTTGTAGAACCACACATTCAGAAGTTTGGAACTATTTTGAGAAAAATGAAACTATTTTAGGAAAAACACCAACGTGCTTTTGCAAGGGATGTAAGAAAACATACTTTTGGGGAGAAAAGCATGGAACATCTAATATGCTAAAACATATTTCAAAATGTCAACACATTACCAAAAAATGGGTGGGCTTAATGAGATAAGTAAGTTCGATCAAAGTAAGTATAGAGAATTGGTGACTAAGGTCGTCATTAGGCGTAACTTGCCCTTTATGTTTTTCCAGTATGAAGAAGTTCGAGAACTACATTTTTATTTGAACAACGAAGTGCAACATATATCAAGAAATACAGTACGATCGGATGTCATGAGACTTTACGAGAAAGAAAAAGTTAAGCTTAAACATTTTTAAAATCATGTTTGGAAAAAGTAAGCTTAACATCCGATCTATGGAAATCAATTAATACAGATGGTTTTATATCATTGACTGCGCACCTCATAGATAACGACTAGGTTTTACAAAAAAAATTGCTTAGTTTTTCGTTGATGCCACCTCCTCACACGGGAGCTGCAATATTTTGGAAGGTATCTAGTCTGTTAGTTGAGTGGAATATCGAAGATAAACTGTTTGCATTTACGCTTGACAACGCATCTGCAAATGATAAATTTATTGAATTGTTGGAATCTCATCTCACATATAAGAAAGCATCGGTTGTAGATGGTGAGTTTTTGCATATTCGTTGCAATGCACAGATATTGAACTTTATCGTACAAGATGGTCTAAAATGCATTGGTTCCTTTTTAACGAATATTAGGGAAAGTATAAAGTACATTAAGGGCTCCCAATCAAGAAAAAAGTTGTTTATGGAATGCATAGCAGATCTTTCTATGAATGAAAGTAAAAAAATATAGATGTTCCAACAAGATGGAACTCGACATTTTTTATGCTTAAAAGCGCTATTTACTTCCACCAAGCACTATGCCATTTGAAAATCGTTGATCGGAGTTATACTTATTCTCCAACCTCGGATGAATGGATAGATGCAAAGAAAATTGCGGATTTTTTGAAGTTTTTTACAAAGTTACTTGTTTATTTTCGGGTTCTAATTATCCAACATCGAACTTATTTTTTCCGAAGCTCGTGATGGTTCTTTTTATATTGCAAAAGCGTATGAAAGACAATGATTTTATGTCAACCATGGCAAATGAAGACAAGCACCATTGTCCAAGTGGTTAAGGGATTCGGCTTTGGTGTGAGAGGTCACAAGTTCGAAACTTGCATAGCGTGATTCGGACGTTTATTGACATGTGGTATGTTGTCCCAGTGACATGTTGTATATAAAGTACCATTTCAAAAAAAAACACTATTGAAATATATAAAAAAATTCGACAAATATTGGAGAAAATTTAGTGTGATACTTTCCATTGCATGCATCTTTGATTCACGGCATAAAATCGAATTCGTTAAATACTGTTATGAACAAATTTATGGAGTCGATTGTTATAAATTTGATGAGGTGGAGAGTAAATTTGAAAATCTTTTCAACGAATATGCAAAAAAATGAAAAGTAAGGTGAAGCAAGTGGATCAAAAGACGTGGAATCCGTTGATGTAGATATTGGTCGTATTCACAAGAATGTGATGATATGTTAGAAGGATTTTACAATCATCGTAAGGTATGTTTACTCGATAGTTCTCGTAAATCTGAACTTAAGTCATATCTTAAAGAGGAACTATTAGATCCTAAAACATCGTTCGACATTATCTCTTTCTGGAAATCTCACCAATATAAATATCCAATTCTTTCACATATGGCAAAAGATATTTTGACGATTACGGTAACTACTGTGGTATCTGAAAGTGCATTCAGTATCGGAGGCAGGGTTTTTGATGATTACCGAAGTTCTCTGAAGGCAGATACCATTAAAACATTGTTATGTTCACGTGACTGACAATATGTGTAACGTCTCGAATTTTTCGCGCTCGAAAATCGACATCCGTACTTCTCATTGTACTAGAATGCCGCAGATTCGACCGTTCAAATCCGATCCGCCGGAGCTTATAACACCATTAAGTATAACAACACAGTGGAATAAAAAGAATAATACATTGATATACAACACTGATACAATATCTGATACAACAGAGTGATACAATGAATATCAATATACATCAGAGATATGATACAAGAAATAGCAACGGTAAAGAAAATAGATAACACCAGCAGTGGATAGAATATCTCCAATAGAATGCTCCAATCCATAGCTAGCGGAAAGCAAGGCCAGTCGTCCAAGGACTGACTAGCTCCAGATAATCTACTCAACTTGAATATCTGAAAACCCCAACTCTAGACAGCTCGTGTGGAAAATTATGAGCACCCAGAGTTTAGGAAAGGAACAATAAACTCCGAGTCAGTCGTGGGACTGGTGTGAGCAACAAAAACAGTTTATCTTTAAAACAAACACAACAGAACTTTAAACATTGAAAACCGCAATGCTTTTGGAAAATGAAACTACCATAAGGCCTCCCGCACACACACACAATGCAAACGCAGAATCGGAGGAGATTTCTCCTTATGATAGTCAAAGATGCTTACTATGCAAAATCATTGGTTATTATTATTAGTGCATAGTGCAGAAAAACATTTCGAAAGTATAATATTAATCTTAGCCAACATAGACATTCCGAACTATGCCTACTATAGCTACCATCTAAACAGTGGGGCGCCACCATAAGTAAATGGCAGGTTCTACAACTAATATCGTACAGGGTTCGTATTGGAAGATGGATTTCCAACAAATGGTCAGGCTAAGGAACTTCTTTTCCTCCTGCCGAATGGGATCGCCTCTGGCTGGACGTCCCGAGAGACAAACTGCTCTCTGCCAACACAAGGCCGGGTTACCCCTGTAACAGGTAACTCACGAATATGCCATCCCCCGGTCCTTTGGGACCTTTATCCGAGGCCTCGGTAACCAACATCACACATAATAATAAAGTGTGTCCACATGAGTAAGTATCTGGACTCCATACCATGATACCACCCTTTTCCAGAAGGAAATGACATACCCTAAAGGGCACGACCCTCATAACCTTGCCGCATATTCCTGTTTCGACCATTTCCGGGTTGTGAGGTCCGAAGAGGTCTCGTCCACAAAGCTACGCTTTGTCACAAAGCCATGCTTTGGGTCAACAGATGATCAAAGTAATGATCACAAAGATAAATGATCAATCAAATGATCATATCACAAATGATCAAATAATGATCATCACACAGCAACAATCAGCATGTCACATTACCAAATTGGGAATATATCGCTGATAACCTTCAACTACATAACCTCTGAGCTCGTACGTCTCAGAGAAGGGTGTTAATCTAAGAGAATAAATTCTCCGCCACCAACAGAATTGTATTTGAAAGAAATCTGCTTTATATCTCAAAGTGTAATGTCAGACATGTAACCATACAAGTCTGTTCCGGGTTCGAACAGAACCGAAGGCACTTCCGAAGAAGCCCTTGCAAATCCGGGTATTCACAATCTCGATCGGACTTCCCATCACTTAGGGAATCTCTATACCGTAGCTACTCAGTGCAGAGACAATCGATAGGTCATCCTATCGCTCTCGCAAATACCCGGTCTTCACCACCGGTCTTCAAATGCTATCCATATCGTCGTATCACTATTCAGAATGGGTTATATGACACAAAGGTCCTTTCCCGGCTAAACCGAATAACGAGTGCAATTAAAAATCATATGGATACTAGGGTCTCAGTTAAATCACAGCTTAAAGCCCAAAAATTTTCATTCGAATGGTTAAAACAAATTACCATTTCCAATCTTTTAAACAAAAAAGATTTATTTCAACAACCTTCAACGTTTTAAACATTTCCCACACTTTTAATCTTTTAAACAAAAGATTTAATTCACGAAGTTCACCTCGTTCACAAAAATTCATTCATAGATTCCAAAACAATTTCCATTTCAACTAGTTAAATCTTTAAGTCAAGATTTAACTTATAGCTTTCAAAACTAGTTTCCAAAGATTCATTCATAGCCTTTCAAAACAATTCTATTTCAAGTTGGATTAACTCATCCGGTCTTTGAATTAAAGACTCATTTCATAGTTTTCAAAACATTTCAATTCCATTTCAAACTTGAAACCGTTCAACACAAATTTGGAAATCCTTTCTTAAAATGAAAGCTATTATTATTTGAAAACAAGTAGTTTTCGTTTCGGAAAAATCCAGTTATATTTACACGAGTTAAAACCCTTGAATTAAATTCAAATTCCCAAATCAATTCCTTTAAAATGGTTTAACCCATATATAACTTGTACACATCTTTAATCCATAATTTCAAATCATAGAATTCAATTTCAAACTTGAATTCAAATTTAAATGAAATTATTTAAATTTTCAAAACTCGATTAAGTTATTCAAAATAACTTTTATCTTTGAAATTCCATTTCAAAAGCTTTTCACTTTAAACCCAAATTTCCAATTTCAAAATCAATTGAAATTAAAATTTCAATTTCAAAAACATCAAATTTAAATCATCTGTGACTTAACTAATTTCCTCGTGAAATCCATATTTGTGTGTGTATGGTGTAGTCCAGGGGTTTCACACAATAGTGCACAACATCAATCATCAGAGATATATCGATAAGCGGTATAGCCCATAACGCTTATCTTTATTCACATATTCATAGATAAAGTAAATTTATCAGTCACAAGGATTCATCATTACAATTCGATGTGGGTTTCGGATAACCAACTGGAATCCGACTTCCTATCGCATCGAAATTCAAATGTCGTTTACGGGTCAAGGGTTGCATATTCATATAACAATATATACATCACAAATATAGAAATTTCAGATTACAACATAAATCAGGATGTATCACAAAGCATCACATATCAGGGATATCAACAATTCAAGTCATCCAATAGAATCCAAATATCCATAGGCAGGGTCAGTTAATTGTCTGATTAAATTCAAATCAGATTAATTTCTTATGAATAATTAATCTTGGTTAATTTAACATTATAATTACAAACCATATTGATAAATTATTCTTTAATCATTTATTAATTGTTATTTATAATAAATAAATTAACCTTTAATTATAATAAATCAACCTTTAATTATTAAATAATTATCCTTAATCAATTATTTCTTAATCACTTGATTTATCAATTTTAATCATTAATTAATATTTAATTAATAATTCTTCATTAATGATTTTAACCCTTTAATTACTTATTTAATTAGTCCAATTCATCAATTAATTAAATAAATAAATTATCCATCTTGATTAACATAATTTAATGAATTTCAAATCGTTAAATCTTCCTTGACTTTAAGATAAACCTCATTCTTATTAATGATTAAATTATCATTATAAAAAAAAAGTTTTAAAACAATTTCAATTTTACTTTTAAATTTCACTTTATCGAAGTTTAAAAATTCCAACCATTAAAACATTTTAAATTAGTTAAACAATTTAAATTGAAAACTTTATGTATTTTGAAAACTGAGATTTAAACTTGATTTCTAGATAACTTAGGTTTTAAACTAGTTCCACCCTTTACTTTAACATTTAATAATTCAGTTTTAAATCAAACTAAACTGCTACGAGCAAATCATCCTCCTACCTCGAGTAAAACTCGAGCCACACTACTGTTTACTCGAGTGAAAATCATCACCACCAAACTTCATCTGCTTCGAGGAAATCACCCATTCGCACGCGACCAAACCCGAGCCCCCCAGCCTTCAGATACGACGTGCACGCGGTGCACTTGCACCAACGCCTCCGACCTCTGGTGATCGTCGCGATGCTCCTCAACAACTCCACGAACCCTCCCGAGCCCACATCTGAACTCTGATCGCAAGAAAACCCATCGAGACGAAATCGACACAAATTCAACCCATCCTGGTAACCATCATGACCAGAAAAACCTTCAATCCCGATGCCTTCGACCTCCTGAACGTCACCGACTCCGGCCACGTCTTCGTGAATCACCCACGCAGCCATTTCCCAAAGCTCGTGCAACTCGACGCACGTATGAGGCCACGGTGATCAAATACCCGACCACCTCGAAAACTAGGTTTATAAATGAAAACTTATCGCCGTTGTCGCCACAGTGGACTGGACCACTTCCAGCTATTTTTCTCACCATCGCCATAGATTCCTCCCCCTCCACGCGAAACCCCGGCCTCGGTTGGGCTTCCGATCGCCTGAACTTGATCAAAACTCGATTTTTGATCAACATGAAACTGCTCTTCAACCATACTTCTAAAAATCACTATACCTAGCTTTAAAATCATATTTTTACATAAGGATTCAGATTATATAATTGAATCTTCAAATTGTTATAGTCGAATTTATTCAAAATTTGAATTTCCTTTGGAAAACCAAATCTGTGCATACTGTATATCCTTATCTTCCTTCAAACCAATTTTAAATTAAAATCCATACTTAAACATACATATTCGCTTTTGAAACCCAAGCTTGTTACTAATTAGATGGTAAGAAATTGAATTTATTTGATTAATTCTACCCTGTGAGCCAAAACAGAGAAGAAGAGGAATACTTCAGTACTGTCAAATATAGACATACATATATACAGAGCTTCATGCTTACATAACACTATCTATCTAAGCAAAGATTAAGTAATACTTGAGTGTTACAAGATTATTTACTCACCTTTGCTTGAGAATGACAGAGCACTTTTTATTTGAAAAGTTTTTAACTTTAAAACTGAGAAATGCCTAGCCTTTGATCCTAAATCTTTTTGCCTTGTTGAGATGAAGTTGTAAATTATACTTAAGTTTTAAAAGTTAAAAGCTTGCTACATCTCTGGTTTGCTGTGTAGTGAACAAATGAAATAAGAAGATAGATATAGAAGAGTTTGTACAGAGGAAGGTGTTATCTGGTTTAAGCAATTTGCAGGTAAGTATATTTTTTTCTCTTATTGATCAGAGATTTTTTTAAGCATTGGAGGCTGAAATGATACTTTAAACATTTCGAATGACCTATTTGCTACTAAGAGGTGGAAGCATTAAATGCTTGAGTACTTTGTCTCCAATTTAGATTATTTATGTAGATATTTTATTACTTTAGCTTTGCATTTCCTTTACTTGCCTTACAGGCTACATACTTCCTATATTTTTACCTGTACACATGAAACATATTTTCCTTGCCTAGCATACTTTACAGCCTACAAATTACCTTGTTACTTGAATGATACCTTTTTCCTTTTTACCTTACTTTGCTTTTGATTTTTGTTATTTGTTTAATATGTTTTACTTTCTACTTGAATATATTTTATTTGTTTTGGTCTTGTTACTTTGAAACATAAATGAATTTATGTTGTTATATTTTATCTATGTGTTTGCCTTATATTGTTACCTTATACACATCTATTTAAAACTTTCATAAATTCTTATTTACATTTTATTTTGTACTTAATACAATTCTATAACAAATGATATGAAATCAAATCATTCATTACTAACAATTAACTATATATAAAAGTTTAATGAATCCAATATTATCCTCAATATATTCATTTTAGTGATTTCAAATCAACAATATTCATTTCTATTTCTATTTCTAACTCAGATATTATTATTTTACTTTAATACTCATCGTCTTGTATTTATTTCATAAATTCAAATCATTATTAACCATTTACTTGAAATTTAAATCTAAATCACATATATACAATATACAGATTTTTAATTGATTTAACATAGAATTTATTTGAATGCGGGAAAACTCGTTTCAATTTACAATGAATTTTACAAATTTAATTCAAAAATTAAATATATAAAATTCGGGGTCGTTATAAACTTCCCCGCTTAAAAGAATTTCGTCCTCGAAATTCGCAGGCACGAAACAAAGACAAAGATAGACAGATTCGATCTCCTATAATTCCTCAAACACAAGATATGGATTCCAAATCCAAGTCGGAATATCTCAAAATATATACCAATTTGTCCCTCTTCGAACATCGATATACCCAAGAAATTACAACAAAATTTCAAAATTTGGTTTCAAACGATATCGTTTTATCGATTCAATTCAAATTTAGCTTCATATTTTATTAATCAATTTAACTCAATTTTAAAATTTCCAGTTTATTTAAAATTTTCAATTTCCAAATTTATTAAAGTTTAAATCAAAAAGCTGATAAGAAAACGATGAAGATACTAAGTAAGAATTTCCTACAACGATTCGTAGAACCATCATCACACCGAAACATCTTCTTGTAGCTGATACGAAACAATCAAAAGAATTTGAAAACGAATCAAAGAATATTGATGGAGAAAGTTATTTCCACTGTTGCAGGGAATTGACCATTTATAGTCGTATTCCCTGTCCCCTATCTCGTCTTCTTCTTGCACTCATACTCACTATCAGTGGATAGTAAGAGAATTTACTGAGACGTTTAAACGGATATCTGAGGAATTACTCATTCTAGAGTTTACTTCACTCTATCTCTAATGAGCTACTTAACGTGTTATACTCCTGAGCTAAAGTTCAACCTTAGCTCTGATACTAAATGTAACGTCTCGAATTTTTCGCGCTCGAAAATCGACATTCGTACTTCTCATTGTACTAGAATGCCGCAGATTCGACCGTTCAAATCCGATCCGCCGGAGCTTATAACACCATTAAGTATAACAACACAGTGGAATAAAAAGAATAATACATTGATATACAACACTGATACAATATCTGATACAACAGAGTGATACAATGAATATCAATATACATCAGAGATATGATACAAGAAATAGCAGCGGAAAAGAAAATAGATAACACCAGCAGTGGATAGAATATCTCCAATAGAATGCTCCAATCCATAGCTAGCGGAAATCAAGGTCAGTCGTCCAAGGACTGACTAGCTCTAGATAATCTACTCAACCTGAATATCTGAAAACCCCAACTCTAGATTGCTCGTGTGGAAAATATGAGCACCCAGAGTTTAGGAAAGGAACAATAAACTCCGAGTCAGTCGTGGGACTGGTGTGAGCAACAAAAACAGTTTATCTTTAAAACAAACACAACAGAACTTTAAACATTGAAAACCGCAATGCTTTTGGAAAATGAAACTACCATAAGGCCTCCCGCACACACACAATGCAAACGCAGAATCGGAGGAGATTTCTCCTTATGATAGTCAAAGATGCTTACTACGCAAAATCATTGGTTATTATTATTAGTGCATAGTGCAGAAAAATATTTCGAAAGTATAATATTTATCTTAGCCAACATAGACATTCCGAACTATGCCTACTATAGCTACCATCTAAACAGTGGGGCGCCACCATAAGTAAATGGCAGGTTCTACAACTAATACCGTACAGGGTTCGTATTGGAAGATGAATTTCCAACAAATGGTCAGGCTAAGGAACTTCCTTTCCTCTTGCCGAATGGGATCGCCTCTGGCTGGACGTCCCGAGAGACAAACTGCTCTCTGCCAACACAAGGCCGGGTTACCCCTGTAACAGGTAACTCACGAATATGCCATCCCCCGGTCCTTTGGCACCTTTATCTGAGGCCTCGGTAACCAACATCACACATAATAATAAAGTGTGTCCACATGAGTAAGTATCTGGGCTCCATACCATGATACCACCCTTTTCCAGAAGGAAATGACATACCCTAAAGGGCGCGACCCTCATAACCTTGCCGCATATTCCTGTTTCGACCATTTCCGGGTTGTGAGTTCCGAAGAGGTCTCGACCATAAAGCTACGCTTTGTCACAAAGCCATGCTTTGGGTCAATAGATGATCAAAGTAATGATCACAAAGATAAATGATCAATCAAATGATCATATCACAAATGATCAAATAATGATCATCACACAGCAACACTCAGCATGTCACATTACCAAATTGGGAATATATCGTTGATAACCTTCAACTACATAACCTCTGAGCTCGTACGTCTCAGAGAAGGGTGTTAAGCTAAGAGAATAAATTCTCCGCCACCAACAGAAATGTATTTGAAAGAAATCTGCTTTATATCTCAAAGTGTAATGTCAGACATGTAACCATACAAGTCTGTTCCGGGTTCGAATAGAACCGAAGGCACTTCCGAAGAAGCCCTTGCAAATCCGGGTATTCACAATCTCGATCGGACTTCCCATCACTTAGGGAATCTCTATACCGTAGCTACTCAATGCAGAGACAATCGATAGGTCATCCTATCGCTCTCGCAAATACCCGGTCTTCACCACCGGTCTTCAAATGCGATCCATATCGTCGTATCACTATTCGGAATGGGTTATATGACACAAAGGTCCTTTCCCGGCTAAACCGAATAACGAGCGCAATTAAAAATCATATGGATACTGGGGTCTCGGTTAAATCACAGCTTAAAGCCCAAAACTTTTCATTCGAATGGTTAAAACAAATTACCATTTCCAATCTTTTAAACAAAAAAGATTTATTTCAACAACCTTCAACGTTTTAAACAATTCCCACACTTTTAATCTTTTAAACAAAAGATTTAATTCACGAAGTTCACCCCGTTCACAAAAATTCATTCATAGATTCCAAAACAATTTCCATTTCAACTCGTTAAATCTTTAAGTCAAGATTTAACTTATAGCTTTCAAAACTAGTTTCCAAAGATTCATTCATAGCCTTTCAAAACAATTCTATTTCAAGTTGGATTAACTCATCTGGTCTTTGAATTAAAGACTCATTTCATAGTTTTCAAAACATTTCAATTTCATTTCAAACTTGAAACCGTTCAACACAAATTTGGAAATCCTTTCTTAAAATGAAAGCTATTATTATTTGAAAACAAGTAGTTTTCGTTTCGGAAAAATCCAATTATATTTACACGAGTTAAAACCCTTGAATTAAATTCAAATTCCCAAATCAATTCCTTTAAAATGGTTTAACCCATATATAACTTGTACACATCTTTAATCCATAATTTCAAATCATAGAATTCAATTTCAAACTTGAATTCAAATTTAAATTAAATTATTTAAATTTTCAAAACTCGATTAAGTTATTCAAAATAACTTTTATCTTTGAAATTCCATTTCAAAAGCTTTTCACTTTAAACCCAAATTTCCAATTTCAAAATCAATTGAAATTAAAATTTCAATTTCAAAAACATCAAATTTAAATCATATGTGACTTAACTAATTTCCTCGTGAAATCCATATTTGTGTGTGTATGGTGTAGTCCAGGGGTTTCACACAATAGTGCACAACATCAATCATCACAGATATATCGATAAGCGGTATAGCCCATAACGCTTATCTGTATTCACAGATTCATAGATAAAGTAAATTTATCAGTCACAAGGATTCATCATTACAATTCGATGTGGGTTTCAGATAACCAACTGGAATCCGACTCCCTGTCGCATCGAAATTCAAATGTCGTTTACGGGTCAAGGGTTGCATATTCATATAACAATATATACATCACAGATAGAGAAATTTCAGATCACAACATAAATCAGGATGTATCACAAAGCATCACATATCAGGGATATCAACAATTCAAGTCATCCAATAGAATCCAAATATCCATAGGTAGGGTCAGTTAATAGTCTGATTAAATTCAAATCAGATTAATTTCTTATGAATAATTAATCTTGGTTAATTTAACATTAATTAATTACAAACCATTTTGATAAATTATTCTTTAATCATTTATTAATTGTTATTTATAATAAATAAATTAACCTTTAATTATAATAAATCAACCTTTAATTATTAAATAATTATCCTTAATCAATTATTTCTTAATCACTTGATTTATCAATTTTAATCATTAATTAATATTTAATTAATAATTCTTCATTAATGATTTTAACCCTTTAATTACTTATTTAATTAGTCCAATTCATCAATTAATTAAATAAATAAATTATCCATCTTGATTAACATAATTTAATGAATTTCAAATCGTTAAATCTTCCTTGACTTTAAGATAAACCTCATTCTTATTAATGATTAAATTATCATTATCAAAAAAAAGTTTTAAAACAATTTCCATTTCAATTTTACTTTTAAATTTCACTTTATCGAAGTTTAAAAATTCCAACCATTAAAACATTTTAAAGTAGTTAAACAATTTAAATTGAAAACTTTATGTATTTTGAAAACTGAGATTTAAACTTGATTTCTAGATAACTTAGGTTTTAAACTAGTTCCACCCTTTACTTTAACATTTAATAATTCAATTTTAAATCAAAATAAACTGCTACGAGCAAATCATCCTCCTACCTCGAGTAAAACTCGAGCCACACTATTGTTTACTCGAGTGAAAATCATCACCACCAAACTTCATCTGCTTCGAGGAAATCACCCATTCGCACGCGACCAAACCCGAGCCCCCCCAGCCTTCAGATACGACGTGCACGCGGTGCACTTACACCAACGCCTCCGACCTCTGGTGATCGTCGCGATGCTCCTCAATAACTCCACGAACCCTCCCGAGCCCACATCTGAACTCTGATTGCAAGAAAACCAATCGAGACGAAATCGACACAAATTCAACCCATCCTGGTAACCACCATGACCAAAAAAACCTTCAATCCCGATGCCTTCGACCTCCTGAACGTCACCGACTCCGGCCACGTCTTCGTGAATCACCCACGCAGCCATTTCCCAAAGCTCGTGCAACTCGACGCACGTATGAGGCCATGGTGATCAAATACCCGACCACCTCGAAAACTAGGTTTATAAATGAAAACTTATCGCCGTTGTCGCCACAGTGGACTGGACCACTTCCAGCTATTTTTCTCACCATCGCCATAGATTCCTCCCCCTCGACGCGAAACCCCGGCCTCGGTTGGGCTTCCGATCGCCTGAACTTGATCAAAACTCGATTTTTGATCAACATGAAACTGCTCTTCAACCATACTTCTAAAAATCACTATACCTAGCTTAAAAATCATAATTTTACATAAGGATTCAGATTATATAATTGAATCTTCAAATTGTTATAGTCGAATTTATTCAAAATTTGAATTTCCTTTGGAAAACCAAATCTGTGCATACTGTATATCCTTATCTTCCTTCAAACCATTTTTAAATTAAAATTCATACTTAAACATACATATTCGCGTTTGAAAACCAAGCTTGATACTAATTAGATGGTAAGAAATTGAATTTATTTGATTAATTCTACCCTGTGAGCCAAAACAGAGAAGAAGAGGAATACTTCAGTACTGTCAAATATAGACATACATATATACAGAGCTTCATGCTTACATAACACTATCTATCTAAGCAAAGATTATGTAATACTTGAGTGTTACAAGATTATTTACTCACCTTTTCTTGAGAATGACAGAGCACTTTTTATTTGAAAAGCTTTGAACTTTAAAACTGAGAAATGCCTAGCCTTTGATCCTAAATCTTTTTGCCTTGTTGAGATGAAGTTGTAAATTATACTTAAGTTTTAAAAGTTAAAAGCTTGCTACATCTCTGGTTTGCTGTGTAGTGAACAAATGAAATAAGAAGATAGATATAGAAGAGTTTGTACAGAGGAAGGTGTTGTCTGGTTTAAGCAATTTGCAGGTAAGTATATATTTTTCTCTTATTGATCAGAGATTTTTTTAAGCATTGGAGGCTGAAATGATACTTTAAACATTTCGAATGACCTATTTGCTGCTAAGAGGTGGAAGCATTAATTGCTTGAGTACTTTGTCTCCAATTTAGATTATTTATGTAGATATTTTATTACTTTAGCTTTGCATTTCCTTTACTTGCTTTACAGGCTACATACTTCCTATATTTTTACCTGTACACATGAAACATATTTTCCTTGCCTAGCATACTTTACAGCCTACAAATTACCTTGTTATTTGAATGATACCTTTTTCCTTTTTATCTTACTTTGCTTTTGATTTTAGTTATTTGTTTAATATGTTTTACTTTCTACTTGAATATATTTTATTTCTTTTGGTCTTGTTACTTTGAAACATAAATGAATTTATGTTGTTATATTTTATCTATGTGTTTGCCTTATATTGTTACCTTATACACATCTATTTAAAACTTTCATAAATTCTTATTTACATTTTATTTTGTACTTAATACAATTCTATAACAAATGATATGAAATCAAATCATTCATTACTAACAATTAACTATATATAAAAGTTTAATGAATCCAATATTATCCTCAATATATTCATTTTAGTGATTTCAAATCAACAATATTCATTTCTATTTCTATTTCTAACTCAGATATTATTATTTTACTTTAATACTCATCGTCTTGTATTTATTTCATAAATTCAAATCATTATTAACCATTTACTTGAAATTTAAATCTAAATCACATATATACAATATACAGATTTTTAATTGATTTAACATAGAATTTATTTGAATGCGGGAAAACTCGTTTCAATTTACAATGAATTTTACAAATTTAATTCAAAAATTAAATATATAAAATTCGGGGTCGTTACAATATGGAAATGGGATAGCGTCAGCTATAGAGGAGCCTGATGTGGATATTTTTTTGTCTCTTATACGGATGCGGAGTTGACAATTTCTACTTAAATCTTAGGTACATGTATGCTTAACTGCCAGATTTTGTTTGTTCACATTGTTTAAAATGTTATGATAATACTTAACAAATGATTTGACTTCCATGTTGCTACAATCACATTGTTTAAAATTTTATTTTCCAACCAGCGGCACAATAAACATGCAACTAATGACATCGGAGACATATAAAAGGACAGATAAGGCCTTTGAAATTTTGAAATATATTAAATGATTGAGAACTTTATTTTAAAAAAACCTTTGGAATTTTGAAATCCATCGGTTCTATAATTCAATATTGTGTTCCAAAGACAGTTTAAAAATATTAAATGAATATAATTTTTTAAATGACTGAGATATTTTAAAATACAGTTTGTGTTCCAAAGACATTTTAAAAATATTAAATGAATACAATTTGTTAAATGACTAAGAAATTTGAAATTACATTTGTGTTCCAAAGACAGTATGTGTTCCAAAGATAGTTTTAAAAAGCATTTGAAACTGTGTTCCTAAGACAGTTTTTGAATTTTGAAATATATTAACTGGCAGAGAAATTTAATGTTCCAAAAGCAGTTTAAAAATATGAATACAATTGTTTCACTTTTATTGACACAACAAATTTCATTTGCAGAGATTCCTAGTACAGTTTGTGATGGAATTATATGCAAAGGAATACATGCAGGTTGGACAATAGAGATGCAAATGAGGGAAAAAAATAGATTTAGTGCTTTCACATAACTACTTCATGTTTCATACATTTTTGTGTTATGTAATTTTGAATTATATGTTGATTAATATTATTAAATTCTACAAAATGATGCAGTATCAGATATTTTGCTTGCTGCAGATCTTAATTGTCACTTTATATGATGTTTTTGTATTTGAAAACTGAACTGATCTTGAATGATACTCGCTATCTTTGTACTAGTTTAAATCTTGAATGGTCTTGTACTGATTTTGAATGTTTTTATTGATCTTGAATTATACAAACTGAATTGATGAGAATGATCTTGTACATGTTTTTATGCAATTTTATTCAAATTGGGTTAAACGAGTTAGGTTCGGTTGACCCGTTAAATTAGTGAGTTGGGTTAGGTTCACCCATTTAATAAATGGGACTAATGGGTTGGGTCTATTTTTTTTAAATGGGTTGGGTTAATATTTAAACCAACCCATTTGATACCCCTACGTCAGACTTCATCATTCGAATATCGCTACTTATAGGAAGTATAATCAATTTATTGGTGCTATCAATCCAAACATCCAACGTCTCCTTTGAATGATTTGTTACTCCCTTCCATGACGTCTAAATCCAAAATATCATGTAACTTTCATTCCATCACTTCCTCTTCTCCTTCAACATGCACATACCAACCATTCACAACACCAAAATGCTTAAGATTCATGCCCTAGATGCTGACAATCGCGTTTCCTCTTTGCCTTCATTCACACGTACGCATCATTGATCACTGCTTCTTATGCGATTCAAGCCAGAGATGCCAATTAATGAAGAGGACCACACATTTAAATTTGATATTTTACATTGATTTCTTTGATTTATTATTAATTACGAGTGTTACGGCACGCGCTTCGTGCGTGAGTTGTTTTCTACAAATTGCATATGTTTTAACACATTTAAAAAAACACAAATATTTAATCATATTTTGCATTGAAATCATGTGTAATTTTTGAAACTTAACGGTCGGACAAAAAGATTGCGCTTCTATTTCAATTATTAATAAAAACATTATATCTAACAATTATATTTGTGTATGTGTATGTGTGTATGTCTATTAGTATATATATATTGGCACGTGTAATGCACATGCATATAATCTATTTATTAAATTATTAAATTTGAAAGTTCTATGTAGTTTGATAAAAATAAACTGAAAAACATAAAGAAAATTGTAATTTTTTTGTTGGAATAAGGTTTGAACCTATAACATTGTTTATCTTTAAATTTTCCATTTGAAAATAGATGTTAATATTTGTTCACAGTGAGATTCAAATTCATGTCCTCTTGTTTGCATGGAATGACATTTTTAAAATTTCACGGTCGGACCAAAAAATTGTGTTTTTATTTTAAAGATTTATAGATTGGTTGATTTATCTAGAAAGATATTGCATTACCTATTATAATGCAACCATATATATTTGACTCGTTCTTTGAAGTCTAATTATAATTCATTTGAATATGTCTAATGTAATTGTAGGGAGATTTTATCTCCTAATATATTAGGAAGATCATATGAAATAACAACTTAATATTCTAAATGGTATACATAGGGGTATTTTGGGAAGTTCATGGTTGGACCAAAATATTGCGCTTCCACGCCACTATTAATAAAGATTAAAGTGATAAGGTTTGGGAAAATTTTGCTTTTCCAAAGCTTCACCTGGAAGACACTGATGTTCGCAAATTATATATCAATAAGCAAACATATTCCTCTTCCCTTCGTTTTTTTAGAAAAAATAAAATTAAATATCAAGTCTACTACCCAATTTTTACAATCAGTACATGAATAAATGTATAAAGTTAGATGTTAACAGGTGAAAAGAGAACCTCGAAGCCCAAGTAGCAGTACATATATATGTAATGCAACTCGAATGGTTCATTATAGCATGAGTGCGTCCATCAGAAGTTTACCTAGTCCTCTAGGATATGAAACCTAACCGAAAGAAGATATTGTACTTGAAAGGCAACTACACCATTGAGTAATCATGAGCTAAAACCTCTAAGACTTTAAATCAAAAGTGAACAATAGGATAAAAACAATCACCTCTGGAAATATCAAATATGAAGATGCAATGGTTGAACTGAAAATAGAAAAAGCACAACTGCTCCTGAAATTTTTTACAATACTATTTAACCTTAAATTAACCAGGCCTTCACATCGATATAGAGACTAAAAGTGAAAAAATCCCGGTTGATCATTTTACCTAGTTACATAGCATGAAAAAACAAATTCAACTTAAAAAAAATATAAATATCATAAGTTGGGAAACTAAAGACTTGTGTGGAAATAAATATATAAATATAGGAACATCCACCTCTTTGTATAACTTAATGGGGTTTTGGACCAAAGGTCCCTATTTTTAAAGCCCATGCATAAAAGTTCTATACCCATAAATCCATGTAAATTAGGTCCCTATTTTGTTAATTTTTACCAAACCGTCCTCTTCCAAAAAATCGGCCCAGCATGAAAATCAGGGGAAAAAGTGACATTAATTAGCCAAAAACTAAAAATGGGGACCTAATTTTCATAACTTTTTCTGGAGGGGCTATTCTTCCATCATCTTTTAATTCTAGGAAGTTGACAGTCATTCCTTATAACCTGGAACTCAAATGTTGGATGATCTACTAGTTCAATTCTTGGCATATTAAAAGTAATGAAAACATTAAAAGTTAACAAGTCTTGTTGAGAAGTATATACCGCATAAGAAGTAAACACTCATAGCATTCTGGTATGCATAAGAAGAAAATACCCATAAAAAACTTGTATTAAGTAGTTTACTTAAAAAATAACATTGTTTCATATTTGTTGAACAAAAAGAAAAATCATGAAAAAGCTAGTATGTGTCAAAAAACAAGTTTATCAATGGAATCAGAAAATGCTTTAATTGAACAACTATGATGTTGAAATTGGGAAATGTTTGTTAATGTAACACATTGGTTTAAATATTGCTTATAAACCGATACACATGGAACAAATTAACTAAAGGCAAAATGTTTTCCTAAACATTTAGATTGGTACATTAAAATTAATAAATGTATAGTAAACATTTTCGAATAGAGACTGTTAGTTATAAAAGTTTGAACAGTACACATGTATCAAATATGGAGCATGCATATGCATAGTATGTATAGTGTATAACATGATAGTGAATATTTCCAAATACATTTAAATAGATACATATTAGGAAAGTATGACCCTTTACACATGTATATGTTCTCATTTTTATGGAATATGTTCTCAATAGCATTTTAATAAAATACAAATCCAAAAGCATTTTCCATAAAATAACCAAGCATTTTCATAATAAGGAGCCAAATTATAGCACAGATCCACCGATTATATAAAAAGTCGATAAGAACATTATATGAAAAACAAAGAATATCCATTTGAATATATATTGCTCTATAAAGTTACAAAGAAAAAATAGGCATGAAGAAATACAAACATCGTATAATTATCGTATCAAACAAAATTCTTTTAAAGGAGAAAAAAAGATTAAAAAAACTAAAATATAAACCATGTGATCATGAATTCAG
The DNA here is from genome assembly GCA_030737815.1 of Allium fistulosum. Taxonomy (NCBI): domain Eukaryota; kingdom Viridiplantae; phylum Streptophyta; class Magnoliopsida; order Asparagales; family Amaryllidaceae; genus Allium; species Allium fistulosum. The sequence goes on along the minus strand of CM060901.1, from coordinate 1,416,972,368 downwards.
ATATGTTTTAGAGCATCATCAAACCAAATAACATCATAAATGATATTGGAAAGATAAACCAGAGAAAAGTTAACAATTTCATTATACCAAGAAAGAAAATAAGGAAATTGCACTTGAAATCAAAGAAATATATGAATTCCATGGTTTCGTTTTGTAAAATCTATTAGGAAAAAGGAAGTTGCCTAATATGACGACCAAGCCTATATTACAAATCCCATGAGTTGTAAATAGTTTAACATTGATCTTATGTTAAAGTGGAAAAACTAACTAGCATATTACATATAGTCATTTTGTTCAATCAGGCTTGCAAGTTCAGCATCAACCAACTAAGATTTTCTGAATAAATAAAGTTACCTAAATTTTAGGATGAGACGTGGTATTCATTTTGGGAGTTGCCGATTGCAAATTGCTGTGAAGCCACTGGTCCCCGCACCCAGTGCTGAAGGTGGGTTAGGATAGGTGCAAGACAGAAGTCAACCTAGGGTTTGGATACGACTAATGTAAGAGATTGATTTGGTTTGTTAAGGTATCCTTAATTAATTTCAAACAGAATTAAGAATCTTACATCTAAGATTCAAAATATTAGGAGAATTAGTTGGGAGGCAAGGAATCCAGAATGTATTCGGTGAAATAAAAAGGAGAGTGGACGAGCACTTATCCCTGCACTAGCATTGGAAAAAAAGTGACGAAATTAAATGAAGAGATCTAGCTAAAAAAATAAAAAAAAGTAAGCACATCGTTCTACTTCTACTTGATCTACTATGTTTGATGGCAAATCATGCAGTCTTCTTCTACTTGATCTACTATGTCCGATCCATAAAGCTTGGCACACTTTTACCTTAGAAATTAGGTTGTTACCGAGAGATTCTGACATCTTCAGTACTTGGACTTTCCTTCTGATCTTTTGGAGTCGTTCACCCGCTTCTTCGGCAATGGATCTCAAGTTGATTACTCTAGCAAGCAATCTATAAGTGATAACTCCAAAGCCCCATATGGTGCTTAGAAACAGGATGGTACCGACCTGAAAGTGGTTAGTACTGAGATGTTTCTATGACTATTTTAGGCACTCTGACCCTTTGTCTCTTATCCTAATGTTATTCCAAGCATGTCTTCAAGTCCTTAAATTGCTTTGTTTTCATCCTGGCATCCAAATTCATTTGAAAATCGCTTGGTCTAAAAACCGGCTAACACATGCCCTTTAAAATATGTTTTTGCGGGAAACAAAGCATGCTTTGGATCAAGACAGGTGCATATCATTATCCACACAAGTCCGTTGATTATCCTAGAGTTGCTTTAAAGTGTCATCTCCCTTCCAAGGGCTTTTGTCCCATTACTTTAAATAGCAGCAGTTCCACTCTTTGCACTGAGGTGAAGGTCTACACTCTGGAGATCATTCCATGCCTTAGACATGTAGATATTGCCTTTCTCGTTCTTTTCCAATAATTTTCAATGCATTTTGGGTAAAAAATTCAGGTCGGCACTGAAATGAATCTGGTCGGTACTGATGTATTTTGTTAAGTCTGCATCCTTTTAAGTATCCAATATTTAAAAATTCCAAATCCTGCTCTCATTCCTTCACTTTCTTGCCTTTACTTAAGATCAACCCCAACTCCTAACGATCTAAACTCCATCTCCTATACCACTTGCCGTTGATCATCTAACATAGCCGCTGGCTACCTAAAGCCGCCACCACCACTGAATCCCCGTTTTATTCATCGTCGCCTTCTCAAAAGAAATCATGCCCGACATCTTCAGTCCAGATCCAAACCTAAAAACTTAGGTGGGTTGTTGAAGTTCCATGGTGGCGTCGGTGGCACTGTCTCTAGTGATCGATATAGACCATCCTTGATTATCAACTGGTTAGGGCTGCGATTTTGTGATCAACCCTTATTCGATGCCTTGACCAATGCACACAAACAAGTTTCTCTTCCTCCTAAGGAAGATTTGGGCATTACCCGAAGTCCTACCAGGGAAAACTTGAACCAGCCCGAAGTTCACCGTACAACCACTTAAGTCTCAATGACCCGTTACTTCCCTAGGGTTAGGCATGTGTTTTCTTTATCCCTACTTTGGGTTTAACCCTTTGATTGTGAATTCAAGCCTATACACACTTCAAAATGCGTCGACTTTTCCTTTTCGAGATCGGTCGATCATAAATCATCATTTTAAAATTCGACAAGGCAATTCCCTTCCAAAGAATGGTCGTACCGAATGCATCCTGGAATTTGAATAACTCCATCGCATAACACTTCCATTTGTTGCACTCTCCAATGTTATTGTAAAGATGCCTTACATCACTCCAGACAGTGGTTCTGTTATCGATTATTCGATGACAACGGGTAAGATCCGACACACATTCAATCGAGCAACGGGGCTCGTTTTCTAGCATAAGCGGGTTATCTACGCAAAATGGTTTGTTTGTTGTATATGTGAAAGTGGACACACACTACATAAATTAACATTTCTAATTGCCACGGTCGAAATTCTAAATCCTATTGGTCGACACACATCGACATCCATTGGATTCGGAGCAGAAGTCACATTGATTTATATTAAAAAAGAATGTCGAAATAAAACATTCCTAATCGTGTTCAACATTGAGTTTTCCTATCCATAATGACATACCATTCACCTCATTTCAATGTTGGTATTGTTCCGTCAACGCCTCCTAAAGCCGGATCTACCATAGTTCAGGCCTCAACCTCTATGGCTGTTGGACCCAAATGCTCGATCACTTCCGAATTATAGAACATAATAGTTCCAGCTACCCAAATCCAAGGCCAACCTCATCCTATTAATCTACAAGTGGACTTAAGAGTTCTGGATGATCGTCTCATAAAATGCCGACTGTTCTAACTGCTAAGTCACTCAAGGCTATATGCTTTCAATATGGAATTCCAAAGAGTGACGTTGTGTTCCCAGCACCTAACCGATAAGCACATAATCATCTAATGAGCTATATAGCTTGCAACAAATACATGTGCTTAGCCGGCACTATACCGCCCTTCAATCCATTCCTCTGTATGTTCCTCAAAGAGTCACTCCAACTCAAGTTTACCCCAATGGTTATGCCTTACTAAGCTCCTTGCACATCTTATTCATGAATCAATTTCAACGACCCCTAACCTCGAGGAGCTAACACATGTCCTGGGCTTCAAACAACGAAGAAAATCACCTTCTATCATGATCATCAAAGCCTCGGGTTGGTGTAAGGCCATCGAAGCGCTCCATAATTAGCATTCATACTTCAAGAATGTGTATTTCTTCATTCAATATTCGTATGGCTTCAACAGGCTTTGGCTATCCGAAAGTAAGACTTCTTCCTTTCCACTCTTCCTCATACTTAGATCCTTATCGTCGAAGTGTTGAACTTGCTATCCACTTTCTTTACAGATATACATGCTTGAGACACGAACAAAGCGCACTCGGAGACTCTACAAAACCTCAAGGGAGTCGATATTCGATTTCGCACCACCGGCTACCTACCGACTAATGAGAATCTTCGTCAATGTGGCCTTCGACATCCTGAATGCTTTTCCATTCCTACCAAAGTTCCAGGGTGTCCACCAAGTCTTCCACCTCATTTGCAACTCCAGCAAAGATATCCAAATGCGTTTAGGAGGCTTATCCGGCACGTCGACCATCGATGAATCCATTGATAAAGCAGCAGAAGTACACATTTCCAATGAAGTGCAAGTGGAAAGGGAAGAAAGGGTTGAAATGGAAAAGATACATAAAGGATGAGGAGAAGGAAGAAAAGAAGATGGAGAAGAGAAAGAAGAAGAAGTAGCCGATGAAGAAGAAGACGATGATGAGGACTTCGATCAAGGAGGAGATGAGTCATATAGGGAGACATCTCCATAATGCACCGAAATTTCTTTCCCATGACACCCGAGACGAGTTCTTGTCAAGACCTCTCAACGATCTATAGAACTGAGCGTAGTGCCAATAATCTCGGCGACTCTTTTAGCCAGTTACTTAGAAAATACTTCCGATTCGCTGAGTGACCTTGGCATTTTAATCGATGATCTTCTCAAGGACCGCTCTCTAGGATTTAGCATCCCCTTTAGGCGTCCTAGCCAAGGGAGAATCCACCTTTATTCCCTAACACAGTCTGTAGAGTAATTAGTGCAGCATGAGCATTATGCACACTTCTAGGATCATGAACACACATACATTACATTCGCTTACATTCCAATGTTCTAAAGATGATACGACCCTTTCTTTCATTTTAGGTATGATGGAAAGATACCGATTTAGCTATCTTCACTCCGACGTCTTTGAACAAAAGAGAGTTACTACTGAGAAATATCCTCCTTACTCTAGCTCTTATGAAGAAAAGGAAACAGATGAAGAAAGAGCTTGGAGGAAAGATATAGAAGTCCAAGCAAAACTCGACTGCCAAGCAGAAAGAGATGATAAGAAAAAACATTAAGAGGAGAAAAAACCTATGATCAAGGAAAAAGACACAAGGACTCACGTGACCACCATGGTTCCCCTTTCAGTCATCCTCCGCCTTTATTTTTAACCATAATTTTCCTTCCAATAACAAGATCAGCATCATGTTTTCTTACTATTGCAACTCCTTTACCCATTCAATCCATAAAGAGTCTCCATTCGCCTAGCTCCACCTCCACCATGTTCAAGTAAATTGCAAACTGCCTTCCCAAATCTTTGCCTGACTGGGGCCATATTCGACCGTGACCTGAAGGACATTTCCAGGAATGAGGCCAACAATAAGGTTGGAGGCATCAAAGAACTATTAGTTTGCATAGAGATAAATCACCTTCGCCCTTACTAACGTTAACAGAATTCACCAAATCAACATCCAATCTTTTGAGTCAAAGAAGAAGAGCTAGGATAAAAATGCCAAACACTATAGAAGAAAGAGATGCCGCCTAGACATTGGTGGATAATGCTAAAGACTAGGTTGAAGAGATGAGAAACACTCACAATGAGGCTGACATTGTGATGAAACCAAGACAAAACTGCTCATGAAGAGAATGATCATCTCAAGACGTAGCTCGCAATGAAGGACTTGGCCCTCCTACAAAAAGACAAGGCTCTTTGGGACAAGGAAGCTAACATCATGAAACTCCGTACTAATAATGAGAAGCTTGAATCCACCTTGCTCTTGGTATAAGAAAAGAAACTGGAGGCTCAGATTGACCATGCTGCAACTATAAGTAAGCTAACTGTACTAAAGGAGAAGAAGGAAAAGAAAACGGAGGATTTGAATTCTACCCTTCAACGGTTTTTTGCTAACATTGTTCAATACAAGAACTTTAAGTGGTTGGGAAGAACTTATTCCATCATTCCTGCCAACGCATGGGATGTGGTAGTACATCGTGTGAAAGCGTCTAATGAAGGACTCATCAAAGATGAATTGAAAGCTAAATATCTTAACATCAATGATAATCTGAAACAAGAAGAGGAAAAGGCAACTCTAGCTGCAAAGGATGCAACTGAAGCTGCCACTGAAGCACCTACTAATCCAAGTGCATCGTACATGCTGAATCATTATCTCCTAAAATCCTAGAGCTTGGAGTGAAGATTCCAAAGTTCGAGGGGGGCAGCACTGAGGCTTTCCTTAATACAACTCTAACTTCTATTTCCATAGCTACTAATGAGCCTTATATTCCGGTCTCCATTTTTAGCCCATCCAATTGTTTATTGTAGATGATGAAATCACTATATCTCTCGTTAAAGAAACTACGACCAGTGAAGGTATATCTCTCCTCTCTCTAGTGTTTGAGATCCTTTAGTTCCTCCTCCTTCATCACCAATAACGTGGGACTTGGGTCCCATTGCTACTATAACCGAGTCAACCTCCATTACCACGGGACTGGTTTCTCCAAGCCTTCCTTCCAACTTCATTCCTGATCCTGATTCATAGAAAATCATGGCTTTAGAGTTATTGGACGACACTTTGCAGCCCATGAGGGAAGATATTACCATCACCGACGCTTTGATCCCAATGGGTTGTATTTCTATTGTAGGGCGATTAAAGACGGATATCTCCAAAGTAAAAAAATCAAAGACAAGTCTGGACTTGAGAAACCACCAGCATTATAGAACCAAAGCCTTCTCCAAGAATCCTTCTATTTGAACCAAAAATGGCATAAACACCCAAGAGTTAAAGTAGAGAATAAAAAGTAAAGAAATAAATAGATAATGAGTAAGAGAGAGTACACAACAATTTGTAGTGGTTCGGCAAATTAAGGCTTATGCCCACTTAATGATTTTTATTGCTTATATTCTTACCTAGAGGAAGAAGTTCTTATGAGTCGGTACTACTCCATTAAGGGTCGGTACAACTCCGACACTTAGATTTTCAAAATTACAAGAATATAGAGTAGAGTAGAACTAAAGCTAAAAGATCTTGAAAAATCAGCCCTACCCTCCTATTTATAGAGGAAAGGAGCCTAAAATCTCGCATAAAATATCTCCAAGCCATTTTACATGATTTAAACCAATTCTCCTAAAAACGTTGGTGCCACATCACCAAATTGCTAGGGGTCGGTACGATTCCAAGGTTAGGGGTCGGTACGATTCCAAGGTTAGGGGTCGATACCCATCCCTAAAATGGCCAAACTGGTCATCTTGAACTCTTCGTTTCAGCTTTAGTAGTTAGCTTCGTGATTCCATAGTTGTTTGTATCAATATTAGTTTGTTTCAAAGTCCAAATGACAAAGTTGTAGAAGAACAGAGTTGCAGATTCAAGAGTTTATGGAGATTGATAGAGGATTGCACTGAATTGACAAAACAACACTTGATATGGGGTTCTAGCATCAAGTAGGTTATGTAGGTAGAAGATGGGACCCACTTGTGGAAGAAAAAAGGGTTGGTACTGACCTATATATAGGGGTTGGTACCGATCCTACACTTGTGCATTTTGGTATCTTGGATTTTTGGAGTGGACATATACTTGCCTTTATTTTTGTTGACTTGGAGTCCGACCCAAGAAATTTGAGTGTTTGCTTGAAGCTCGACCTGAAGGTTTTCTGAGATTTTTATGCTCTGAGTTTTCCTTCGTTTACTTGGAGTCAGACCCAAAAATTTTATGTGTCCGACCTGATACTTCTGTGTGTCTAACGCTAGTTTGTTAGCTTGGAGTCAGACCCAAAATTTCTACGTGTCTGACCTGAGTTTTCAGGGGTCGCTACCAACTCCATTCTATGGGCCGGTACCGAACTAACTTTGGGTCATGCTTGGGGTTTTTGCATGGATTACTTTGGTTGCACTTGGCATTTTTCCCGAGGCCATCCTACTTTGAGTCTGACATGAGAATTTTGTGTTTTCTTTGAGTCGGCTCTTCCAAAAGCATGAACTTCCAAATTTTCAACTTTTTTCCTCAATTTTGATACTTCTTTTTTCTTGTATTTTTATCGTATTCCCAAAGTCCTTGGATCATTTCTCTATCGTTTACTCATCTGATTCGATTGTTTAAGTCTGTTCGAATGCTATGGAAAATTCGGTCTTAACACCTGCCCCTCAAAGTATACCTTGTGAATTCTCGACCGTCCATGGTTTTTGGACTTTGGAGCTGTCTCTCTAGGCTGCTAGTCTTGATAACTTCTAAGTTCAACCTGTCCATTCTATCTGCATATTGTCTGGTCAAAAGGATGGATAACATTTACCCCCACAAAGTACTTCTTTTTTCAAACATGATGTGCTTTGAATCGAGGCAAGTCATTATTGATGTAAAGGATTCCACTATGTGCTTTGAATGGTCGTTATCCTTCTCGCGCTCGCATCTATGAAGAGTTATGTCCATAGCCATTCGTCATGACATATGACTAGCGTCCATTGTTATAAATTTGGAGAGTGCTCTCTCGATCTATTGTTTCGAGCTTAGCAATTCTGAACTGGTTTCTCTTATAGAATTTCTCGGTATGATTCTGCTTTTCTTTGACTCTAGTCATTGGGTGTCAAATACGATTACATACAAGTATACATGTGCACTCCCTTGTAGAAGCTCTCGATCATATGCACGTACTTAAGTAGGCATACGTAGGTCATCATCTTCATTGTTGTCGTTGTTTGTTTTATGTAGCTTGACTCGCTTTGATTTGTAGTTGCAAGTCTGTTTTTGTTTTAGGCCGGCATTGTGTGGGTTCAGCCCCCCGCTTTTATTTTCAGCTTAGGTGTAGATAAAACTTGTAATTTTCTTTCCAAGTTCTATTTCAAATGTGAATAATAAAGACTTTTGTTTCATATAATCTTTGTGTGAATTTGTCTAAGTATTTGAGAAATATGCTTTCCATTCAATGTACTTGCGATCCATTTCTTATCAGGGTTATTGTCGGACTAAGTCATTAGCCTATTCCGTGCTTTGCCGGCCTTTCATCATAAAGCAATCATTGAAGTGCCGATCTTTGGGCATTTACATGTAACCATATATAATTTTAGAACCCGGTCGAACCTCGATCATCTGGAAAGGTGATTTAAGCATTACTTTTGGATGAACTTTAAATGCGATCATGCTTGCCTCCGGACGTCGATTGAAGTAAATTGTCTTGAACAACAAGTCGAACATCCTTCTCCAAGATGCATTTGTCGACCATACCGAACTCCAGGCATTTGTCGGGGCTAACCAAATAACTTCGAGGTTTAGGTATTCTTTTCTAGAGTAGTAACATTCAATCATGCCAAACTTGGGGCATCAATCAAAGTTTATAAGTAATTTCCTGCCTTTCACCGGGTGCGAACCTTTTGCCTTGCCTACTCCGGGCAAGGATCTTCGACCTTGCCATCCTCTGGGCAAGACATTAACGCTCTGCCAAACTCCGGGCATGAGCAAATGGGTGGATGGTCATGTCATGTCCAATTTGATTTGCCCCAATGTTGAGGGCTAAAAGAGTTGATTGGCATCTACCTTTGGGCCCTATGGAAGGTTGAACTTCAAGGGTCCAATCATGGACCGTAGAAGTTTCGTCGGCACCTAACTCCGGGTACTTGAACACCTGCTATGGCTTTAATCAGTTATGCATAAATTTATTTCTTTGTGAAACATCGCCGCAAGTGTTTGCTATTGCAGGCCTTTGGTTGTGAAATCCCACCAATCGTCACAAGCCTTAAAGTTCCATCTCCAAGCTTTTGGTCTATTGCGTACAGACCTTCCCTGGTCAGGCCCAAGTTTTTAGGGCTAGGGAAAATTCATTTGAGGAATAAGTCGCTAATTTCAAAGGTCTAGTTCCTAGCCTTCGTGTTGTAATACCGGGCGACCTGGTGTCAGTGTGCAGCTACTCTTAACTTAGCTTCATCACGGTTCTCAATGATCATATCAAGGAACTCTAGAAGGAGTTGCTCATTCATTTGTGGATTATAGCGAGTCACTGGATAAGAAGGTACTTCTAGTTCAATCTGAATCATAGCCTTTGATCCGTAGGCTAGAGCGAATAGAGAGTGACCAGTTGCTAATTTGTTGGTTGTTCGGTAAGCCATAGTACTAATGGAAGTTCATCGACCCACTTTCCCTTGGCCTTTTCCAATGCTTCTTAAGAATGGACTTGATAATCTTATTTAGAGCTTCAACCCATCCAATCTCCTGAAGGTGTGCCACCGCAACAAATTTCTTCTCCATGCGATATCGGTGGCAAAAATCTTTGAATTATGTACTGTCGAATTAGGTCCTATTACTGGTAACGATTTCCTATGGAATTCCAAAACAATAGATCGTATTTCGTACAAAAAAGTTGATTACTTTCCTTGTGGTGATCGTGGCTAATGACTTTGCCTCAGCCCATTTGGTGAAGTAGTCAACTGCGATGGCGGCGTACTTCGCGTCGCCTTTAGATATTGGCAACACACTAATGATATCAATTCCCCAAACTGCAAACTACTAAGTACTGACCATTTGAGTCATCTCCATTGTTTGGGATCTCAGAATTTTAGCACATACTTAGCACTTATCACACTTTCAGGTGTAATCAGCCACGTCTCGTTGACAGTTGGTCAGAATTATCCGTAGCGGAGGATCTTCTTCACCAGGGTTTTTCCCTCGGTGTGGTCGCCACAGGCCCCTTCATGAACTTCACTCAGGACTCGTTTGGCCTCGTCATTGGAAACACACCATAACATTGGGACTGAGAATCCCTTCCTATAAAGTGCTCCTTGCTGAAGGATATACCTTGAGGCTTGGGGAAGGAGCTTCCGTCACTTGTTCCTTCTGTCTAGAAGGATTCCTCTCTGCCAGTAGTCTTTATTGGAGTCATTCATGACTCCTTTTTTGGATGAGCCTCCAAGATCCAATAGACACCGTATGCTCAAAGCTAATAATACTTCCACCAAAACCAAGCTCATGTGTTGCACATCTCCAGAACTAGCCAACTTAGCTGGTGAGTCAGCCTTTTCATTTTGCTCTCTATGATTCTAAGTGGGATCGCGCCTCCGTCTGGGTATCAATCGAGATTAACCACTTAGGATAGTAGTTCAGGAATCCCTTTCTGGGATAGCGATTTTCGATTGTGCCAAGTTCCGGGTGCTTGTTTAAGTTAACTACTAAAGAACATAGTTCATAAATCCTCAGCCAGGATGTTTATTTCCAATCGTGCCTAACTTCGGGCATTGGTTCAAAGTTCATAGGTAAGATTCCATCATATGCCGGGTATGGATCTTTCATTTTCCTACTTTGGGAAAAATGGCGAGGATCGGACGGTCTTATCACATCCATTTCGATTTTTACTCTTATCCCCAATCCAAGTACAAGAGTTGAGAGAGTAAATGGTGGTACCACGTTCTTTTCAGTCTATACTCCTGCCCCAAACCAAGGACAGGAGTTTAGAGAATGAACGGTCGTATCACGTACATTTTGGTTTATAATCGTGCCCCCACATCAAGGGCGAGAGTTAGTGGGTGGACGATTAGGTCACATCTATCTTTCAGGGTTTATACTCTTGCCCCCACATTAAGGGCAAGATTAGGCTGATGGATGGTCGTGTCACGTCCATCTTTAGTTTATACTCCTTCCCCTAATCCATCGGCAATAGTTTGATGATGGACGGTCGTGTCACGTCCATCTTTAGTTTATACTCCTACCCCCAATCCAAGGACAAGAGTTGGTTGATATTAATCTCCGAATGCCGAGAAAAACTTCAAGGGTCTGATCATGGACCATAGAAGTTTAGTTGGCACCTATCTATGGTACAGTCTTACCTGCACTATACACATGTAGATTCATTGGAGTCGATCAAGTTACAACTCTTAAGTAATGGAAAAAAGGTCTCTGACTAGAAAAGCCATTTTTTCCTATAAAAGACGAAAAATGATAGGTTATGTCTTGGATCTTCCCAACATTACCAGAGTAATGCCAGTTCTCAGAAGGTTGGGGATCGAATGTGACCTTCGATCCGACAGTTCGAAGCTGCCTGACCTTAATAGAGCTACACCAGTTCTTAAAATTTTAAGAGTCGAATGTGATCGTTGACTTGATGGTTAGGACCTTCCAAGCATTGATGGAGCAATGCCGGTTCTTAGAAGATTAGGGATCGAATGTGACCATCGACCTGGTGGTTATGACCTTCCCAAAGTTGCTGGGGCAACGTCGGTTCTCAAAAGGTTAGGGGTCAAATGTGACCATTGACTCTATAGTTAGGACCTTCTCAGCATTGTTAGAACAACACCAGTTCTCAGAAGATCAGGGGTCGAATGTGACAGTTGACTCGATAGTTAATGAGTCTACGCCCCCTCCCTCCCTCCCCGTCAGTCATTCGAGGACAAAGAAGTGTTCCTTGGTTATGCTTATGGTTTCGCAGCATAGAATTTCTTGCTTGCAAGAACAAGGTTCCACGATTTCAAGAAGCAGGTTTTATTAATGAGTAGAAGAAATGGCAAGACCTACTTATTTACAATGCCTCCAGTGTGCCTGGGAGGCTTATTTGTGAAAGGAAACTAGATAATGAAGAATGTGGTAGCATTATTATTGGCTGCTACTTCATCCCTGGGTGATTGATTAGTTGATGACCAGTCTTTCATCAGTTTGTCTTGGTCCCTTTCTGCTGGGCCCTCGGGTCTAGTAGTTTCTCTGTCATTCGGTAGTTCCTTAACGTAATGCCGGAGCTTATTATTTCATATCAACTCCTCAATCAGATTTTTTAGATGTTGACTCTTATTAGTGTTATGTCCATGAGTTTCATGGAAACGACGGTATTTTCCAAAGCAATTTTTTTCATCTATTGCCTCTCTCCGGGGCGGCTTCTTGTTTTTCTCCATCCCTTGCGTGGCAAGGTAGATGTTTTCCATGTATGGTTCAGAGGTGTATATTATTCTGATCTCAAGTTTCTCGGGTGCTCATTGTTATCGTTGCATTGTCCGCCTAGTGCTTGATTCCTTCTGATTGTTAGAATCCCCAGCATTAACTACTACTTTCGCAAAGTTTCCTCCGGTCCACTTCATAGTGACATTACTCTATATTACTTCAACTGAACCTCGGGCATCATTATTTCAGGGACGTTTGCGTGCTTCTTCTAAGAGTAAGTACTTGTTGGCCTTTCTATAGAAAGCATCCATCATCGGTGAGTGTTTCCTTTCCAACCATTCCCCAAAATTCGAGTCGAAATGAATTCCCCTAATTAGCGCAGTTAATACTATGTCATTTTTTTGGATCTGTAACTTTCGTCATGGCCGTGTGGAACCGAATCAAGAAGTCTCTTAGCGATTCTACATCGGCTTGGAAGAGGTTAGATGGTGACATCACATGTTTTGGACGTAAAGTGCTTAGGCAGAACTACTCCAAAAACTTTTGTGATAACTCGAAGAAAGTTGATATGGACCATGGAGGGAGTCGTGTGAATCACATCGTAGCTACTCCTTCTAAGAAAATAGGGAAACAACAGCATTTCACACCAATAGAAGCCCTAATTGAATCCATATGCCACTCATATCCTGTCAAGTGTTGCCTAGGATCTGTTGTTCCTCTGTGCAATGACAGGTCGACATTGCAAATTTCTAGGGATATCTCTTGTGTAGGATATTCTTAGTAAATGCAGTCCAGCTGGGAGAGGTACCTCATTCATTGTTGTTTCTGAAACGATATTGCTAACAAGTCTCCTCACCATATCCTCCAGGTAGTTCAAGTCAACGGGTTCGACTGAACTATGGTAGTCCGGCTCCACCCAAGCATTCGGCCTGGTGAATGCTCTCGGTTTGGCTCTTGATACCTAGGTTGTCCAAACACCAGGAGATCCATTCATCCAATAATCCCCATGTTTGGTTCACGGGAGCAATATCATCAGCAACAGCACGATTCTCCAGATTATGACCACCAGCAGCGCATCCAGAAGCTAAGTCCATGCCACCTTCTAGAGGATGGGCTCTGGGCTCACCATTGGAGGGGTCGGTACCGACCCCTAACCTTAGGTCAGTACCAATCCCCAAACTTTAGCCTAGGGCTCATCCTCTTCCATTTTACGATGTTTCAACAACGTTCTAACTCCTCTTATGCTTCTTATCCCTCCATCTTTGCTCAAATGGTGAGGAACTTCAAATGAAGAACTAGAGTCCCTTCTACTCCTTGTATGGTTGTTTTGAGTTAGCTCATTCGACTGTCCAAAGCTCTGTTGCATCATCCTATTCATCTCATTCTGACTATCCTAGAATCTATCATCCATCTACTTCATCATCCTATCTATCTCTATTCTAGTCATGACATCAGTTGGTGTTTGGATCTCCGTTTAAGTAAGTTGGACAGCTCCTTCTCCTTATTAAGGATTCTGATTCCCAACTTCAGTAGTAGCTCTGGAATTGGTAGAATGTTCTCTTCCTGATAAGGCCATGACATAAAGCTTCTAGTAGATCTTCGCAAATCTGAGTTGTAGAATTAAAAGGTAGAAAAATTGGATCTATCTCTTGGATATAGGAAATTCAATAGTAGAAGCTAGATCGAAGTAGCCTGAGAACCTGAGTTTAATTCTCAGTTAAAGCCCTAAAATGCTTGAACCAAAAATAGCAGAAATACCCAAGAGTTAAAGTAGAGAATAAAAAGTGAAGAAATAAATAGAAAACGAGTAAGAGAGCACACAACAATTTTTAATGGTTTGGAAAATCAAGGCCTACATCCACCTAATTATTTGTATTGCTTATATTCTGACTTGGAGGAAAAAGTTCTTATGAGTCGGTACAACTCTGTTAGTGGTCGGTACAGCTCTGACACTTAGAATTTTAGAATTATAAGAATATAAAGTAGAGTCGAACTAGAACAGAAAGACCTTGAAAATGAGCCATACCCTCGTATTTATAGAGGTATGGAGCCTAAAATCTCGCATAAAATATCTTTAAGCTATTTTACACGATTTAGACTAATTCTCCAGAAAAAGTAGGTGCCACATCATCAGGTTGCCAAGGGTCGGAATGACTTTAAGGTTAGGGGCGGTATGACTCCAAGGTAGGGGTCGGTACTGATCAATAAAATGGCCAAACTGGTCATCTTGAACTCTTCGCTTCGGCTTGTCTAGTGGTTAGCTTTATGATTCCATAGTTGTTTGTATCAATATTAGCTTGTTTCGAAGTCCAAATGATAGAGTTGTAGAAGAACAATGTAGTAGATTCAAAAGTTTATGGAGATTAATAGAAGATTACATTGAATCGACAAAAACAACACTTGAAATGGGGTTCTAACATCAAGTAGGTTGTGTAGGTAAAAGATGGGATCCACTTGTGGAAGAAATAGGGGTTGGTACCGACCCATAAATAGGGGCCGGTACCGATCCCGCACTTGTGCATTTTGTGATCTTGGATTTTTGAAGTGGACACATACTTGCCTCTATCTTTGTTAACTAAGAGTCTGATCCAAGAAATTTGAGAGTTTTCTTGGGGCTTGACCTAAAAGTTTTCTGGGATTTTTTTGTTCATAGTTTTCCTTCTTTTGCTTGAAGTCAGACCAAAGAATTTTGTGTATCCGACCTGAGACTTCTGTGTATCCGACCCGAGTTTGCTTGCTTGGAGTGACACCCGAGATTTCTGTGTATCCGACCCGAGTTTTCAGGGGCCGATACCTACCCCATTCTATAGGTTGGTACCGAACCAACTTTGGATTGCACTTGGGGTTTCTGCATGGAATACTTATGGTCGTGCTTGGAGTTTTACCCAAGGCCATCCTGCTTCGAGACTGACTAGAGGAGTTTGTGGGTTTGCATCGAATCCGCTCTTCCAAAAACTTGAACTTCCATATTTTCAACTTTTTTTGCTCATTTTTTGCTCATTTTTTGATATTTGTTTTTTCTTGCCTTTTTATGATATTCCCAAAGTCCTTAGGTCATTTCTCTATCGTTCGCTCGTCTGATATGATCATTTAAGTCTGTTTAAAGACTGCGGCAAATTCAGTCACAACACTTGCCCCTCAAAGTACGCCTTATGAATCCTCGATTGTCCTTGATTTCTAAACTCTATGGCTATCTCTCTGGGCTGCCTGCCTTAATAACTCCCAATTTCAGCCAGACCATCCTATTTGAATATAGATTGGTCAAAAGGCTAGATAACACCTTCCTATAACCATTAGGCCTCTTAAAGGTAGTAGCACCGATGCCACTGTAGAGACATTAGAGCCCCCTATTGATCGCCTCAAAGATCCCGTAGGAAATGGTGCAGTACTAATGTAAGTGGATCTAAAGGCTAATTTAACACTAGAGCGGCGTGAATAATGTTTTATAACTCATATACTACATTTCTAAATTATTTCTAGATATAAATTCAAACATGGATAATCAACACGGATACACACATAGATATATATAAATGCAACAAAAATAAAGTTAAAGTATGAAAGATGGCACCGGGAGTTTTATATTGGTTTGGAATAACAAGCCTAAGTCCAGTCTTGTACAGTGTTTGTACAGATTTCCTTTCCACTGCCTACTTCAAATAGGTAGCAATCAAACTAGAATACAGTCTCGATTTCAAGGCAATGAGATACACCCTCCCGATTTTCCGAGTTCAAGGTAGGCTCTCTTGATTTAATCGGGCAACAAGATCACCCACTTGATTTGAACGGGTAACAAGCACACCTAATTAATTTGAACGGGCAGCAAGCACAACCAAACAAATAATATTGATAGTTGTTGATTCCAAATACAAGTAGTTGTACTTTGGATATAGAATATATTATAGCCCTTTTGATTCACTTTAATCTTTGAATTGATAAAAGAATACTTTTAAATTAGTGAGAGGATTGTAGAGAATAAATGTAGTAAAATAGAGATTGAATTTGAGTGAATTTGAAGAGTACAGAAAGTGGATTTTTTAAAACATATAATGAGAATTTGAATTATGAAGAACGTAAAGAAAGTAGTTAATAAAATTCGTTTTTCAGCCCCGTTAATATAGTGTATAAAGGGATGGGTCTATTCACGAAGAGATGTAAACAAAGATCACAACTATCCAAAATTGAAAAGACACATCTTCAACGGCATATATGTCGAAATACCTATATAGCTTATGTCGACATACCTTTGTTAATTTTGAAAAAGAATAATCCGTTTAAAGCGTTTATAAAATTCTAATAATTTGTAAAACTATTAAAATAGTTTTTGAATATATAAAACTCTTATAAAATATTTGTAGAGATATATTTTGAAAATAAATGAATATTTAAATAATAAAATAAATAATTTGATAAGTGAGTTTTCAAAGAAGACAAAGTTGCTATTCAAGGACTTTAACAAGTTAATATATTGTCTATCAACTATAAATTATAGTCTCGAACTCTTCGTGTCTTGTCTCTAAACTCATGAGTCTTCAAATATCTTAATTATCCCTGAATCTTAATCTCTGGTCTTTTTATTGATCAATCTTCGAACTTGATTATCCTATACTTGTATAAACCTATGTAATATCCTACAAAATATTCTATACATCTTGGGAAAACAATAGTACCTATATTTCTATTGTTGTTGTCATCAAAATCAATATCTGTGGTATTAACAATCTCTCCATTTTTAATGATGACAACCATGTAAATATATTTATTATAAAATATAATGTAACTCCCCTTAAATTGATTAACACCCCCTATTTTGAATAACTCCCCCTTGGTATATGCATATATTACATTTTTTATTTCTACCCTGTTGTCATTAACAAAAATGGTTAAAAAATTAAACTCCCTCTAAATGTGACATATTTATGTGATAATGTAGTAATTTCCCATCTTCGGTGCAATACTTTATTGTAAAAGAAGACTCAGTAGTCTTGCTTTAGGCATAAGATCTGCCTTTCTTACTCCTAAAGATGACACTTCATACATCCATGGTATTCATATTTCAATCATCTAGGTGTCCAATAGACAAGTAATTAGGGTAAAAAGAAAAGAAAAGACAAGAAGAAAGAAACACAGAATCTCACAACGCAAGGCAATCACATATAATAGAATATAAGATAATACATATGGCCACTTCCAAATGATACAATAGAGTCACAATAGGTACTAACTCTAGTCAGGGACAGTTATAACCACCCACCCCTACAATGCTGATATACATACATAGCGGAAATAAAATAGATAACTAAATAACGTCGAAGCCTCCTCCTTCATGCTCCACCATTATGCATCCCTCGGAACCTAGACTACTTGGCTACTCATACAAATTTGAGTACCCAAGAGTTTAGGGAAAGAAGGAAAAACTCTAGGTCAGACATGGGTCAAATGTGAGTAAACTACAAACAAATGAATTATTATATTTATAAACTCTTTTCAGAAATAAAGGTATCTCATAAGACAACTCCACGCATAAACACAGAAGGGTTTTTACCGTACGATAACCAAAACATTTCTATAGAAAATCCAGTGATATTATAATAATTTTTGTGGTTTAAGGTAAATAGCGAACAGAGCCGAAATTGACATTCTAGCACAATAGGTATACAACTAAGTCTGTAAAGTCACTTATTGGAGGTTGGATTCCTTCAAGACAAGGCTATTTGGATACCTCCTACCACAGTACTTCTCTAGATAAAATGTACTAAGGGCCTCACATGGACCGTCTGCCAACATAGGACTATCCTAACCCTTACTGGATAGTACTGAATATATCACTACCCTGGTTGTGATCAACAACTATACCTGGGTCACTAGCATACATAATCTAGAAAGATTGATCTAGATCGAGTGATGACCATACCATAATGGGTGCGTCCCGCATAGCCCTGTCGTATATCCTTTATTTTAGTCATTCCTGGTTGTGAGGCTTGAGGCTACGTTTACCTTTTCATATAGCAATCCCACTTGGAATTTAAATAAGAATTTATTTGGAACTTACTGATTTTGGAAATTTAAAGGTATGATTTTATAACTTGATTTAATTAAAGGTGATTAAATGAATATTTTAAAATTTAAATAAAATTAAAATTGAATATTTAATTTTGATTTAAATTTAATTTGAGTTTTTATTTAAAATGTTATAAAAAGTAATTAAGTGAATATTTTATAATTAAATATAATTAAAGTTGAATATAATTTTGATTAAATTTTTTATTTGAGATTTTTTTATGTTTATAAAAGTGATTTTAGAAATGACCATGGTATGAAATAAGCGTTTGGTTGTTAAAGAGACCGGGATCGGATATTGTCATACTCTCTGCCAATACCAAAAACCACTTTAACAATTGTGTACGTGGTGGAGATTCCAGAATGGAGTAGGATGGCTTGGCGAACGTTTGTATGAGGTATGAACGTAGCCCTGACTTCCCCGAGTCAACTTGATGTGGCTAAAACAGTAGCTATACCAGGCCAAGTGGGGTCGCTCCCCCTATCGGACACATTTCTTCGAAACCATATCTATTACTTTTGTTATTCGATTTTGTGTGCACACCTTTTATTGGGAGTGTGTCTCGAGGTGGGCGGTAGTAGCTGCTATGTTTTACCACCAGTCCGGGAGTGCAAAACGGTAGTATCCTACCCTGGGCATTGCCTTGCGTGCCTTGTCACCTGCCTTATCGCGCCCACTATGAGTTTATTTTGTGTCATACCTATGGAGTGCTCCCTGATAGACCACCAGTTTGGTGGAGTTTACAGTACTGTATAGACTACGACATTTATATCAAATGTGATAAGGGGGATATGGGTAACGCCTTAATGTTATTTTAATTGTTTACTTTACTATAGACATTATATATGTAGCATATTGTACTATGTATGTAGATAGTTCCATGGATCCTTAACTGATGGAATCCCAAACATCCTTTAAGTTATATTGCATTTCACTTGACATTTCACTTGCATTTCACTTGAGTCTGATTTACCTGCATAAGAATGTTAATCTTGATTCGAGTATTTTGTGTTTTGCTTTATGCTCAGGTCAGCCAGAGTGTCATAGCTTTGAGACTCACCTTTGGAGTTAGGAGTTTGCTTGGAGATCTATTATTATCTATTTCAGCTTTTTAGTTATTTCTGTTATTTCCAGTTGTATGTTTCAAACTTGTCATTTGCTTTTGTATTAGAGACTTCTGTGTATTTGGACTTCTATTGTACTTTTTTTGGATTCTATTATTTTTTGTAGTAGCTTCATGAACTACTATTTGTCTATTCCGCTGCTTATTGTTGTAAAACTCTATGTCTGTGATTCTGTGATTGATTTATTTACTGTATATGCTAAATTTTGCCAATTATAAAAATTAACAATTTGTTGTTTTAAGCAATTCAAGTCTGACATGTGTGGATTATTATCGATTTGAATGGTTCGAAATAGCGAGTCGTTACAGTTGGTATCAAAGCTCGGGTTTAGGCAAAACTTAGCATATGGAGTAAAAACTCATTAGAGATAGGGTATTAATGCCTTAGAATGAGTTGAATTAATTACGGAATCATATTCATTTGTGCTTGAAATTCCTGTTAGGATTCTCTTTGATCAGGATTTCTTTTGAATTTTTGGAACTTTATCTTTGTTCTAAATCCATTCTTGTCTTTTTCCAGATGAGTAACCGTAGGAATGTTCGTGGTGGGTCATGGAAATGCCCCTACACTTCCAGTTGCCCCTGCACCACCTGTCGTAGATCTTGTTCCACCTGTTCAGATTGTTAGGTTCACTCAGCTTTGTAAGGAGTACTCTCAGCTTGGAAGTACCAAATTCACTGGAGCAGAGAGTATTATTGAGGCCCAGCAGTAGCCGAAGAGTCTTGAGAGGATTTTCACTGGACTTGAGATCACTGATGCTCAAATGCATCAGTTAGCTATTTGGAAGTTAGAGGAGTCCACCCAGGATTGGTGGGAATCTGTTACCTGTCAGACCATCGAGGCTAATATCACTTGGCAGGAGTTTAGGTGAGATCCTTAGTTATCCTTTTATGGCTTATCTATTTTGAATCTATTTCTTTGAAATTTATCTTCTTTATCTTTGTCTAATCTTGGATCTATCTTTTCAGGGATGCTTTTGTGGCCAAATGGATGCCCGAAGCCGGGAAATCTCAGTTGTATAGGGCATTCAAGGATCTTGAGCAAGGGGACATGACTTTTGCTGAGTATGAGAGGAAGTTCAATGAGCTATCTAAGTTTGGCCCCAGCTTGGTTGACACCCCGCTCAGGAAGAATGAGAAGTTTATTCATGGTGCTCGCCTAGAGTATTATGACCGTTTGATTAGTCATGTTAACGGCTCCTTCACTTCTCTTATGGATATGTCCACCAGATTTGAGAATCCTAATTCCAAAGGTAAGCAGTCAATTTCAGCATCTCAGGGTAATTCCAGTGGTTCGAAGAAGAGGAAACCCAACTTTCAGTAGCAGAAAAAGAATTGGCAGAATGCTCATGGTATTGGATATGCTCCTCAGAAGCGATCTCTTGACCTATCTTCCATCACTTGTTTCAAGTGCGACCAGAAGGGTCACTATGCCAACAGCTCCATCCCCTGTCGGTGCCTCTATTCCTCTACCCCAAGCAGCTAGAAACAACCTTTGCCACCTCTATTTACAACCTGGCCATTTCAAGAATAATCGTCCCACTCAGCAGAGAGGGAAGACATCTAGAGTCTTTGCCATGACCTGTTCAACTCCTCCTCCTCCTCCTACCAGTGATAACCAAGGTACTCTTTAGAGCTCCTTTGCATTGCATGGTTTTCCTGTTCGTGTTTTAGTTGACACTGGTGCATCCCATAGCTTTATATTTGTTGATCTTTGTAATAAATTTGAGCATATCTTGCAACCTCAATTGGCGACTTCATCATTATGTGTGACTAATCTCATCGGTGGTCCCGCCAATCTTAGTATGATTTGTAAAGGGGTGAGATTCCTTTACAATTTGCACAGATTCATCGGAGATTTCTATGTCCTCGGTTTTGATGCATTTGATATCTTATTTGGGAGTGATTGGTTAAAGCGATATGATGCGGTTATTTCTTGCAAAGCCCGAACCGTTTCTTTAGTAGATGACCAGGGTAATTCTCTTATGATTGAATGTTGAATGCCTCAGGATATTGTGGGCAGTTTTATCCTCTCACTTGATGCTCAGCCTAGTGATCTTGACTCTACCCCTGTTGTCCTACTCTTTCTGGATGTCTTCGGTGAAGTCACTTTTCTTCCTCCTAAGCGGGAAATTGAATTCCGCATCGATCTTATTCTTGTGCTCGACACGTTATTCTTCCTCCCAAACAAATGGCACCTAGAGAGAAAGTTGAGTTGAAGAAGCAGATTGAGGATTTGTTCTCTAAGGGTTTGATTAGGCAGAGTTTTTCTAAATGGGGAGTAGCTGTGGTCTTTGTCACCAAATCTGATGGTTCTTTGAGGATGCGTGTTGATTATAGAGAGCTAAACAAGCTTACTCTTAAGAACAGATACCCTATGCCTCGTATCAATGATTTGTTCGATCAGCTCTACGGAGCTAAGGTATTCTCTCAGCTTGATCTTGCTACCGGTTTTCACTAGCTTCGTGTAACTAAGGAGAGAATTCCCAAGACTGCTTTCTGAATAGAGAATGGTTTCTATGAATGGTTAATCATGCCCTTTGGATTAACCAATGCTCTTGCCTTCTTCGTCGATCTCATGAATCGTGTATTTCGTGATGTTCTCAACAAGTTTGTTCTAGTTTTCGTTGATGATATTCTAGTCTTTTCTAAGTTAGAAAAGGAGCATGAATCTCATTTGGGCTATGTGCTGGAAACTCTTATGATTCATCAGTTGAAAGCCAAATTTTCTAAATGCCATTTCTGGAGAGATGAAGTCTGATTTCTTGGGCATATTGTTTCAGAAAATGGAGTCTCGGTTGACCCGGTTAAGGTCGTCGCGGTTAATGTAATTTTATCCACATTTTCTCTTTTGAAATTTAATTATCTTATCTATCCTTGATCTTATCCACCTTATCTATTTCCAGGATTGGGAGACACCTAAGACTCCTTTCGATATTCATAGCTTTTTGGGCCTTGCCGGTTACTATTAGAGATTTATTGATAATTTTGCTCAAATAGCTGCACCTCTCACTGCTTTGACTCGTAAGAATGCTAAGTTTTTTTGGAGTGATAAGTGTGGAGCAGCATTTAATGAGTTGAAGCAAAAGCTTACTTCTGCTCCGTTCTCACCGTTTCGAATGGGAGTGAAGGATTATCGATTTATACCGATGCTAGTCAAGAAGGTTTAAGTGCTGTATTGATGCAAAAGGGAAGGTTATTGCTTATGCCAGTCGCCAGTTGAAGCCCCATGAAGCTAACTATGCCAGTCACGATTTGGAATTGCTTGCTGTTGTGTTTGATTTGAAGTTATGGAGGCATCACCTTTTGGGAACCAAGTTTGAGCACTTTATAGATCATCGGTCTCTTAAGTATATTTTCACCTAAAAGGATTTGAACCAGAGGTAGGTTCGGTGGCTCGAGTTCTTAGCATCATATAACCTTGACATCAACTACACTCCTGGGAAAGCCAATGTTGTGGCCGATGCTTTAGGTCGTAAGAGAGCCTTGTTGTGTTAGATAGTAGTTTCTCCATCTCTTGTGGATCGTATCGTAGCCAAGCAGGATGAGGATGAGATGCTTGAGCTTATGAAGGAGAATATTTAGAATAGGGAAGGTAATAACCAGAGTAAGTTAGAAGCACAAATTGATCAGAATGGATTTTTGAGGATTAATAACCAGATTTGTATTCCGAATATCGATGGCTTGAGGCAAGAAGTTCTTAGAGAAAATCATCAGTCCAGACTCTGTATCCATCCAGGTGTCACGAAGATGTTTCAGAATATGAAGAGGTTGTATTGGCGAAGTGGTATGATGCGAGATATCTCCATTTATGTCAGTAGATGTGCCACTTGTCAACAGGTCAAGGCTGATCACCAGAAGACTGCTGGATTGCTGCAACCCCTTGAGATTCCCATTTGGAAGTGGGATCAGGTTTCTATGGATTTTATTTATGGATTACCGAGGACTAGAAGGGGGAAGGAGCATACCTGGGTAGTTGTCGATCGATTGACCAAATCTACTCATTTTATTTCGGTCAAGTCGAATCGAACTGCTTCGAGCTTAGCTGAGATCTATCTGAGGGAGATTGTCCGTCTCTATGGTGTTCCATCCAGCATTGTTTGTGATCATGATCCTATCTTTACCAGCCAGTTATGGAAAGCTTTTCAGGAAGCTTTGGGTACTCATTTGAACCTTAGTACTGCTTACCATCCCTAGACTGATGGTAAAACGGAAAGGGTGAATCAAATTCTGAAAGAACTTATTCGTGCCTGTGTTCTTGATTATGGAGGATCTTGGGAAGATCATCTCCATCTCATTGAATTCACCTATAATAACAGTTATCAGGTATATCTCTATCTTTGAATTTGAATCATCTTGAGCTTAATCAATCAATTAATCCCATTCTTTTAAATTCAGGCAAGTATCGAGATGTCTCTGTTTGCTGCTCTTTACGGACGATCCTGCAAATCTCCATCTTGCTGGATTGAATCTAGTGATCGATAAGTTCTTGGGCCTGATATGATTTTGGAAGCCTTTGAGAAGGTTGAGGAGATTAGGAGGAAGATGAGGATTGCTCAGGATAGACAGAAGAAGTATGCTGATAGGCGTAGAAGGGATTTGGAATTCTCAGTGGGTGATCAGGTCTTTCTTAAGATCTCGCCACTAAAGAATGTGGTTCGATTTTGTTGGAGAGGGAAGCCTGCTCCTAGATTCATTGGTCCTTTCCGCATTTTGGAAAAAGTTGGTCCTTTGGCTTATAGAGTTGACTAGCCGGAGAAGCTGGTGGGTGTGCACAACGTGTTTCACGTATCTCACCTTCGCAAGTATCACCATGACCCATCCTTGATTGTTCAACCAGCTTTATTTGAGAATTTGGACGTCGAGCCAAATCTCACTATTGAGAGGAAGCCACTTCGTATTGTCGATAGAGATACGAAGCAGCTTAAAAGGAAATCTGTCAGTCTGGTCAAGGTACAGTGGAGTACAGATGATCAGGATTGCACCGGGAGACTGAGGAATCCATGCGTGCTTCGAATCCTGAATTATTTGACTCGGGTTCTATTCATTTGATTTACCTTATCTTCTGTTTGTTCTGTTTTTATATCTCATTCCTTTTCGGGGATGAAAAGTTTTGAGTGGGGGAGAGTGTAACGACACGAAAATTTTAACGATTTTATTAACGAAATTAACTAAATTTTTTTCTTGAAATTAAATAATAAAATTTTGAAATGAAAATTTGATATTTGAAATACGTCTACTTAAATATAGCAAGTGGTAGATTTTTATCAGAAAATATTTAAGTTTGTTTTTTTGTGAAATTTCAAGTTTTAAATTTAAATCACTTGAAATTTGATGGAAATTTAATATTTTGAAATCTGAATATTTTATATAATAAAAATGTAAATCATTTTCTGAGTGAGACATCCAAATTTGGACTTCTTTAGCTCCGTTTATCTTATTTTCGGCGTTTAGCAGCATTTTCGGCAGCGAAAAAAATCGAGTTTTGATAGCTTGGTTGTATCGTTAATATCTATGTACCATTCTGTTCGTCTCGTTGTGCTGATCTCCGCAGTATATTTATTCCTGTAATTCGGTGTCCAGTACACAACGAGATCGGCAAAACGAATTGTCATATCGGTTCCGTACTTGAGCCTGTTTTGTTTCCTTTGTCTTTTCATTTGCTCAACCGTGTAAACCTATAGCCTGTTGCCTTTATTAAATTCTATAAAACCAACGTTTGACACTTTATATTCCTTTGATTTTGATATATAATTGCTCTCGTCTCTTCCTCTTTCATTTTCCTGTTCATTCTGAAAAAAAAGAAAATAAATAATAAAGCACAGTATCGGTACTTATTGGCTTCGAGATCTGCTTGTCTTCTCTTCGGGTTACCTTTCTTTTTACTTCGAGTTCCTGGTTGTTCCTCTTAGGGTTTGCATTTTTTTGGCTTTGAGAAAATTTCATAATCTAAGTTTTATTTTTAACTTCATTTATTTTTTTTCTCGAAGCTAGACCTTGCTCATTTCAGATTTTTCCCGAAGCTAACCCATAGCCTCCAAATCTGTCACCATCACCCATGCTAACCCATTACTTCGCCTCCTCGGTTGTATGTTCCATCCTTCTCTACGCCTCTGCCTTCTTTGGCCGCATCCCATAGCTCACTCCACCGAGCCCTATCTCCTCCTTGTCAGCCCTCCATCAGACCGCCGGCGATCCTCCACTCGCCGAACCTGACCCAAACACCTGCTCCGAGCCTTTCCCCAGCCATACACACTACTCGGCCTACTACCAAAACCCTCAGCCTCCCACTGCCTTACCGACCGCCATCTCCCTGACCTTCCCCATAGCAGTCCTTTCCTCAGTCAAGCCCATCCCACGACCTTCGCCTCTCACAATACCCCGCCACCCTCTCACCTTCCAGCGCATTGTTTCCCTCTGGCCAACCTGAACCGTGCACAACAGACCAAGCTCGACCGCCTGACCCGAACCCTCTTCCTTTCTAGTCACCTCTGCCGTGCATATTGCCTCTGGTTTATATAAAAAAATGACGAGAGAACAAAATATATCTATGTGAATGCTTATATATGTTATATATGTGTTGTATATATTTGTTGCATATGTAAGTAGCAATCCACACTTGTACATGTTGCATCATAGCTTGTTTGTTTGTGCTGCTTACTTATATGTGTGTGTGTGTTGCATATATACAAAAGCTCGTATATGTTGTTATTGCATATATATTTGTTCCTCCTCTAAAAAAATGTATATATATCACAAATATGTATATATGTTTGTTTTCATCGAATTCTCGAGCTAAATTTGCTTTTGTGCTTGTCGCAGATCATTGACGTGTCGTGTCCATGTGCGTACACGTGTCCGTTGCTTCTCATTTCCATCGTTCTCTAGCCTTGGAAGGTGAGCATTCACTCACGATTAACGTTCTTATGCTTATAAAATTGATATTCACATGAAATATTGATTGAATATGTCAATAATTTGAATTGTTTAGTAATTTAATTATTTATAAAATATTTTAATATTTTAAATTGTTCACTTATGTAAATTGACACCATAAACAGTTGTATAATTGTTAATGATTTAATATGCTTGTATTTGATATGTTATGCTATTGTTTCTCACTTTGCAAGTTCCCTTAGTTTTAGGAATCACTATGAGTTGAAATGATACACACCCGAACGATCTTTTAGAATAGGGAAAAATCGTTATGGGTTGAAATGATAAACCCAAGCGATTTTTATCGATTTTGAATTTTAGGATTGTGGGTTAAAATGATATAAACCCGTAAATTTAAATTATTGTGGATTGAAATGATAAATATCTGTATCACTTGACCATAGAATAGAAAATTATATACGGACATCGTTGGTCTATTTTAAATGATTTCCAAAATTTTGAGAAAGGAAATATATGTGTTTTGATTTTTATATATAATATAAAGGTGTTATTTTAAATTTAATATGTGTATAAATTTAGATTTTTAAAATTATATGTTTTGGAAATTTTAAAATTATAAGTTAAGTTTTAAAAATGCAAATTATAAAATTTTACTTCTAATTTTATTATTTTTAAATATATAAAATAATATTTAAAATAGATTTAAATAAAAAAGGTTTAATTTAATTTAATTTTATTTTTTAAAAATTTAATTTAAGTAATATATATAATATTCTTAAATGTTTATTTAAAATTTATATCAATATTTTTAAATAGATTTTTTTAACTTTAATAAATTAAAGTTGGAAAATTAAATTGAAATTGATTTGTAATTTGAAATTGATTTGTAATTTAAAATTGGTTTATAATTGAATTTAAATAAGAATTTATTTGGAACTTACTGATTTTGGAAATTTAAAGGTATGATTTTATAACTTGATTTAATTAAAGGTGATTAAATGAATAATTTCAAATTTAAATAACATTAAAATTGAGTATTTAATTTTGATTTAAATTTGTAATTTGAGAATTTATTTAAAATGTTACAAAAAGTAAATTAGTGAATATTTTATAATTAAATATAATTGAAGTTGAATATAATTTTGATTAAATTTTTGATTTGAGATTTTTTTATGTTTATAAAAGTGATTTTAGAAATGACCACTGTGTGAAATAAGCGTTTTGTTGTTAAAGAGACCGAGATCTGATTGTCATACTCTCTGCCAATACCAAACACCACTTTAAAAAATGTGTACGTGGTGGAGATTCCAAAAAGAAGTAGGATGGCTTGGCGAACATCTGAATAAGGTATGAACGTAGCCTTGACTCCCTCGAGTCAGCTTGATGTGGCTAAAACAGGAGCTATACCGAGCCAAGTGGGGTCGCTCCCCCTATCGGATACATTTCTTCGAAACCATATCTATTGCCTTTGTGATTCGATTTTGTGTGCACAACTTTGATTGGGAGTGTGTCTCGAGGTGGGCGGTAGTAGCTGCTATGCGTTAACACCAGTCCGGGAGTGCAAAACGGTAGAATCCTACCCTGGGCATTGCCTCGCGTACCTTGTCACATGCCTTATCGCGCCACTACGAGTTTGTTTTGTGTCGTACCTCTGGAGTGTTCTCTGATAGCCCGCCGGTTTGGTGGAGTTTACAGTACTGTATAGACTATGGCATTTATATAAAATGTGTTAAGGGGGATATGGGTAATGCCTTAACGTTATTTTAATAGTTTACTTTAATGTAGACATTATATATGTAGCGTATTGTACTATGCATGTAGATAGTTCCATGGATCCTTAAAAGATGGAATCCCAAACATCCTTTAAGTTACATTGCATTCCACTTGACATTTCACTTGAGTTTGATTTAGTTGCATAAGAATGTTAATCCTGACTCGAGTGTTTTGTGGTTTGCTTTATGCTCGGGTCAGCCTGAGTGTCACAGCTTTGAAGCTCACCTTTGGAGTTTGGAGTTTGCTTGGAGAACTATCATTATCTATTTCTGCTTTTCAGTTATTTTTGTTATTTCCAGTTGTATGTTTCAGACTTGTCATTTGCTTTTGTATTAGAGACTTCTGTGTATTCGGACTTCTGTTGTACTTGTTTTGGACTATTGTAACGACCCAGAATTTTGACCAAATTAAATTGAGAATATTTAATTAATTTTAAATATTTGAACGGTAATTTAATTTGAATCCTCGATATAAATTTGAATTTGACGATTTAATTATAAAATTTAATCTATTTAATGCTGAATAAAAATTTTGAATCTTCAATTTAAAGTTGAAGAAAATTATTTCGAAAGCTTTTAAAATTCGTATTGATAATTCTGAAGATGATTGAAGCTTCAGAACCCAATTTCGAATTGATTTGATCGGTTTTGAAATTTATATCGTTTAACCGATATTTAAAAATAGTCATTTTTCAAACAGTCTCGGAATTCGACGAAACCAGTCCCATTGGGTCCGTAATATTGTATTATTGTCGGATTTCCAATTTCGTATTTTTTGGAGTTAATCTGTGAGCGTACGAAGTATAAACACATTCAGATTTTTAAACGAATTCAAATTATAAAAAGAAATTTTTATTTTATTTTATTTATATCAGTTAACCTCACCACGTTCACGACCTTACCTCCCCATACCTTCGTACCCCTCCCCCACTCTCTTCTCTTCTGTTAAACCCCTTCCCAGTTCCAAAAGCAATTCAAACGAAAAACAACTCTCGTTCGAAATAAAAATAAATGGCCGCTTGCCATCGAGCAGTTCGAAATCAATGCATGCCTTCCTCTTATCTTCTGTTCGACTTCGAAGAAATGGCGACTGATAGGGATGAGGCTCGTGTTTGAAGGGAAGTGAAATCGAGTTCAACTCGAGCTCGATTTGGGGATTCGCGATCATCTGAGGGGAGCAACCTAGGGTTTCGTGAGTAGTCGAGCACGCGCACGCGAGCAGGTGGGGGTCGACACTGATCTAGGCGAAGCTCGCATGAAGGCAAGTCGCGAGGATGGGGCGATGGGTTGCTGGCTGGTGGTTCTCGAAGCACGACTAGGTGGAGGCGGCACTATCAAGACGAAGTGTGGTGATCTGGAATCGAAGTCGCGATCTCGCGATGGCGGCAGGCGGCGAATTCACGAGCACGAGGAAGGCAGAATCGCGTGGAGCAGCTAGGGCTTTGGGTCAACATAGTAGCGATGGTCTCGCGGCGACTTCGACGAATTGTGGTGGTCGTGATCTCGTCTGGCAGTGAGGTAATCACTGGATTTGTTTTTGTTTAATCTTTTAAAGGAAAAAAAAATGTTTTTACAGTAAAGTAACTTGATCTGTTTAAGCAGTTTGTTTAAAATATTAAGTTGATCCTGATTAAATTTTGATATATCTATGAAAAACAGAAATTATTATAGATTTTGGAAAAATATAAGAATTTATATAAAATAGATTTTATGAAATCTATATAGAATGTTTTTATAAGTGTATAGGCAGTTCAAAGAAAATAAAATAAAATATACAACTTATATATAAATAAGTTTTTTTTTATCTGCAGTAAGGTATTTGCAGATTTATATTTGTATTTGCATTCAGAAAAGAGAAGAAAAAAAATGTGTGGTTGAAGGTTTATATGTATAAATTACACTTTTTTTATGAAACCTGTATAGCTTATTTTTCAAAATCTATATAAGCAGTCTTAAAAGAAAAATAAATTTTAGTGGAAAATTTATTTTGTTAACCTATTTAATTCTTTGTCACTAAAAAATGATTGGTTAAAGGAAATCTGGTTTTAAAAGTTAATTTTTAGTTAAACAGATTTATTAAAAGAAAATGGTTTAAAATAAAACTCGTTGGATAATTAAGATTACAAAACGAAAATGTGTTATTCGATTATTTCGAATATTAACGAATTGTATAATTATTTATACAAGGTCGAATACAATGAAGAAATAATCAAAACGGAAATGGGATTGCAAATTAAAAGCTACGGTGAGATCTTCTCACTCAGATTTAAATTTGAATTGCAGTTATTGATTGTTATTTGGATGTGATATTAGATATAGTAGGATATATATCTATATATAGCGATATATACATATTGGCATATGTATATATTGGATTGATTGATTTCCCGCCTCGTATAGCGGATGAGACCCTATTGCGCCGTTAGTAAGCGAATTTATAAAAACCCATATACCGCGATAATTCCGTACTGGAGCGGAATTGGTATTGTGCTAACGTCTTTGGATGCAGGGAAACAGGTTGGAGGGATCCAACTGGACCCCTCACATTGATTGAATTTATTTCTATTGTGATATGAATCTGGGAATGATTATAGTGATGCTATTAATCATATTGATATCTGGAAATTGTTTGAAAGCTAAAATTTAGCTGAATGGATGTTTGACATCGTTGGATTCCAAAGATAAACGAAATTGAATTTTTGAAATTCAAGTAGAAAATTTCTAAGTGAATCAATTTTTTTTGAAATTGAAGAAATTTTGAAGAAAGGAATTTTTAAAGTATAAAAAGTAAATTTTTATAATCGTATTGAATAATTTCCAGAATAAAGTGAAGATGTTAAATAAATGAATTTCGTATAATAGTGATTTTTAAATTGAAGAATTTAATTAAAATTGGATTTCTAAATAGTTTGAAAAAAAAGATAAAGGAATTTATTTTCTTAAAGAGGAATTTATTTAAAAGGAGATAAGTTGGAAATCCAACTAGAAATTTAATTTGGTAAATTGAAATAATTTGGGAAATCAATGTAAAATGATTTCAATTTGAAGAATCCATTTAAAAACAGGATGTTGAGTAATTTGAGAAAAATAAGGAATTCACTTAGTAGTGATAAATAAAATTAGAAATCAATCTGTAATTGATTTAGTATTTGGAGAAGAACTTTGAGAAATCAGTATGGAATCTTTTATTTAAAGTTGAAAATAAATTTAGAAATCAATATTGAAATTGATTTGGTATTGAAGTTTTAATAAATGGAATTGGAATTTATAAAAGTTGGTTATAAATCCGAAATCACTTATTTTGATAAGTAGAGTATAGAAGTTGATAAAAAGAAGATTTACAAGTCGAAGTGTTATTAAAATAGAAGTATAATTTATAACCGTGTTTATAAATTCAAAAGCGATGGAATTTGATGAATTAAATATAGAAGATTATCAGAGTAGATATATTCGCGATTTTGGATAGCGAATTCCTATTGAAATGAAAATGTGTAGAAATGATTGGAATTGGGTTAAATGAAGTATATTCACGATTTTGGACAGTGAATATATTTTTAAGTAAAAATGGTTATGTTTGGGAAAGCGATATTATAAATGAAGTTAATTGTTTTAAAAGATGTTTTAAAACGTGTTAAATATCGAAATCATATATTTCAACATTTATTGTTGAAATAGACGTTTTCGAGAAATATAAGGAAATGATGGACTATAACACTGTTGTTATAGTAAATGATTTCCGAAAGGAAATGTTTTATATAGTATTGGGATTTACACATCTATCTAAATTCTGAATCCCTATACTAGTGATTTTGAGTCGTCGTAACGATGTTTTACGTAACATTCGTTTTGACTCAAAATAAAGGTGTTAAAAGAATGTTTTCCTTAAAGAATGAATATATACTTAATTTGATTTAAGTATATCGAATATTTTCAAATGTTGAAAATAAATAGTTGTGTGAATTACTTATAATTAAATAAGTATGGAAATGGTTTTCCCATATGAAACGAAGGGTTTGAAATTTTATCTTTTAAAGATAAATTGAAAAGTGAATTGATTTGAAATTGTTTTCAAACGGTTAAGTGTGGAAATTTTATATCTAGTAAAGATATTTTTTGAAGATGAAATAATTTGGAAAATTATTTGGAATCTGATGTTGTTGCGCATCTTTATTGATAGTTAAATAACCGACTATCAATAATTACCCTGAATGGTATTTGTTGTGAATTGGATGAATTTGAATGCCACACTTATTTTTGAATAATCGCTCACTATTCGGGTTAGCCGGGAAAGGACCATGGGGTTGTATAACCCATTCCGAATATGTGATACGTCGTTATGAATTGCATTCGAAGACCGGTGTTGAAGACCGGATATTTTTGAAAACGGAAGGATTACCGTCGAGTTACTCTACATCGACTGATCTTCGATTTAGAGGTTTTATCACCCTTAGTGACGGGAAGTCCTGACGTGATTGAAAATTATCCGGATATGCAAGGGCTTCGTGAGAAGTGCCTTCGGTTCTGTTCGATCCTGGAACAGACTTGTATGGATTGTGTGTCTGACGTTACAATTTGAGATATAAAGCTGATTTCTTTCAAATACATTTCTGTTGGTGGCGGAGAATTTATTCTCTTAGCTTAACACCCTTCTCTGAGACGTACGAGCTCAGAGGTTATGTAGTTGAAATTTATCAGCGATATATCCCAATTTGGTAACGTGGCATACTGAGTGTTGCTGTGAAATGATCAGTGTTTGATCATTTGTGATATGATCATTTGTTTGATCTTATATCTTTGTGATCATAGGTTGATCATTTTGTTTGACCCGAAGCAGGGCTTTTTGAGAAAGCGTAGCTTTGTGGACGAGACTTCGTCGAGCCTCACACCCCGGAAATGGTCGAAACAGGAAGGATGCGGCAAGGTTCTAGGGAGTAGCGCCCCTTAGTGTATGTCATTCCTTCTGGATAAAGGTGGTATCATGGTATGGAGCCCAGATACTTAACCTCTGTGGTTACTGCATTATTTTTTCTATGTGGTTTGTTGGAATCGGGGATCCTCGGGAAGATCGGTGACGATCGGGGGATGGCATACGCGTGTCAGTAGTTACCTATTTTTGCAGAGGTAACCCGGCCTTGTGTTGGCAGAGATCCGGTTAGGTTCTCGGGTCGTCTATTCCAGGGACGTACCCATCGTGGATAGGAAGTTCCTTAGCCTGACCATTTGTTGGAAATCCAAAGAAACAATACGTGACTTGTACGGTTTTAGTTGTAGAACCTGCCATCTAATATGGCAGCTATAGCAAGCATACTATAATGGTACCTATGCTGGCTAAGATTTATATTCTACTTTCGAAATGTTTTCTACACTATGCACTAATAATAATATCAGAAAGAATTTGATTTTTGCGTAGTAAGCCTTTGACTATCATAAGAAGAAATCTCCTCCAAGTCTGCGTTTGCATTGTGTGTGTGGCGGGAGGTCTTATGGTAGTTTCATTTTCCAAAAGCATTTCGAATTGACTTAAAAATTATTTTGTTGTTATAAAGAATAACTGTTTTACGATCTCACACCAGTCACCATGACTGACTCGGAGTTTATTGTTCCCTTCTAAACTCTGGGTGCCCACCAATTTCGACACGGGCAGCCTAGAGTTATGTTATCAGGATATTCTGGATATTCTGGAGCTTGGAGATAAGCTAGATGACGAGACGTAGTATTTGTATCTGATATATTTATTCCGCTGTGTATTCTGTATGAGGACAAGTTATATAACTGTCCATTGTTGCCTATTGACTCTGATGATCGATGTATGTATAAAATGATATAGTTCTTTGTTTTAAAGAATATTGATTCATCTATTATATATTATTCCGCTGCGATATGTGAGATTCTGATATTGTCTCTGTTCTGTATCTGTTGTTGTTTTGTTGTTCTTCTTCTCTTCTTCTTCTATCTTCTTCTTCTTCTGCCTTTTTCTTCTTTCTAAAACCCTCACTATTGGAGTTTCCGGCGTTCGATTTCTCGGCAGTCGATAAAGTGAGTATCGATGTTGAATTTTCGAAAGTCGAAAATTTCAGGATGTGACAGAGTGGTATCAGAGCATATGGTTAAGCGACAACCCTGCTCTGTTGGGTGTTACTCATTAGAGATAAAGTCAGTAGTACTCTAGAATGAGTTTGAGTGTAATAATAGATACGAGCGCGTATTTGTTAGTGAATATAAAAAATTGTTTTATATTGTGAAGATTGGTTTGTTGAGTGGTATATGGATTCTGGTCAATACGAGTAATTAACGATCATTGATAGGGATCTCTAAACACTTGAATAGAACAATTCGGCACAGTATTGTTTTAAAGTAGGGTGAATGAAATAATTTTACCCAAAACTATTTTTGTATAGAAAAGAAATGGTTTTCTACGAATTATCATAGTATATGGATGTTTGGTTGTTAGGAAAGTGATGATATTGAAATGTTATCATTACTATTGAAATTGAATAAGAAATTCAAATCGTAACTCCAAAGTTAAGAAATAAATTCACATATAAATGAAATTTGAGAATATAAATTATAATTGTGACTTATAATTCAAAATGGAATTCCAGAGAAGTATTTGGAGATGTTTTGAAAAGAATTTGAAAATTTTGGAGATTTGGAAATTTAAATTCCTTTTTGATTTGAAAATGAATTTCAAAGGTTTTGAAAAGTATTTTGAGAGATAAAAGCTCTAAACTTTTTTCGGTCGCTGGAAAATAACTTCGGTAATGACTGCAGCATCACCGGTGTTCATTTTCGGGTTTCCAAAAGAGGAATTGCTGCCAAATTGTTTTAAATGGAGGTTGTTTGAAATTTAGGTTTTGTTTGGAAATTCAAAAGGATAATTTGAA
The DNA here is from genome assembly GCA_030737815.1 of Allium fistulosum. Classification (NCBI taxonomy): domain Eukaryota; kingdom Viridiplantae; phylum Streptophyta; class Magnoliopsida; order Asparagales; family Amaryllidaceae; genus Allium; species Allium fistulosum. Next base: position 1,416,937,432 of record CM060901.1, on the reverse strand, counting down.
TTGTTTTCAAAATGGTTTTGAAAAGGTTGAAAAGACTCTGGAATTGAGTACTGAATTATGAAAATAAATGAAAATTGTGAATGAACGAATAAATTTGCAAGTGAATCAATTAAATAAAATGAGATTGAAAATTGAAATTCGTTTCAAATTTGTAAGAAATGAATTGAATTGAATAATTATAAATGAAAGATGAATAAAAGATAAAATTCATAATGGAATGTAAATAAGTTAATAACTTATAGAATATTTGGTAATTTGATAGAAATGAGATTCAAATTGAAAATGAATGAATAATTTGCAATTGTAAATGAAATTGAAGACAAATTTGAAATTGTAAGTGAATTGGAATTTGTAATGAGTTAGTAATTGAAACTAAGCTAAAAGAGCAATTATGAATGAAAGTTGTTTGGTTAATAGAATAAACCGAATGAAAATATGAAATGCAAATTAAATTGAATGGAATCAATTGCAAATGAAGTAGAATTAAAATAAATTGAATTTGTATCAATTTGAATTGGTTATAAACTAGAATGGATATGAATTCATTTTGTTTAAAAACGAATGTAACTTCAACCGTAAATATATAAGCATATATTGAAAATTTTGTAATAGAATTTGCAAATTGGATTGAATGCTGTAACTAGATATAATGGCTAGTAGATATACAGGTGTTATAAATTGGATTTGATCTTCAAAGATGAATTTGAATTTGCTCGAAAAGGTAAGTATTTGAATTATAATATGAGTTTTTGATGATTTCTGGTCTAGCCGCTTGGCTTTTTCCTTTTCTTTTTGAAATCTGAGAGTCCGTAGGGACGTTTTGTAGTCGTGCCGTATTAGCCGCGCAAAGGAGACGCTGGCAAAAATTTTCGGAAATTTAGGGCGTTAGAAAATTTTTGAGAAAATTTTGAAAGTTTAAATTTGAATTTAAACTTAAATTTGAATTGTTAAGCAAACAATGTTGTTTTGAACTTAGAGTTGAAGTTGAAATTTAGTTGATGAATAACGAATCTTTAGTAGAAAGATTTGTTTTGATAGATTGATAAAACTAGTGAATTGTGAAAAATAGTAGACGAGTTAAGTATTTTTTTCTTAACTTGTAATTTCGAGGACGAAATTCTTTTAAGGAGGGAAGTCTGTAACGACCCAGAATTTTGACCAAATTAAATTAAGAATATTTAATTAATTTTAAATATTTGAACGGTAATTTAATTTTAATCCTCGATATAAATTTGAATTTGACGATTTAATTATAAAATTTAATCTATTTAATGTTGAATAAAAATTTTGAATCTTCAATTTAAAGTTGAAGAAAATTATTTCGAAAGCTTTTAAAATTCGTATTGATAATTCTGAAGATGATTGAAGCTTCAGAACCCAATTTCGAATTGATTTGATCGGTTTTGAAATTTATATCGTTTAACCGATATTTAAAAATAGTCATTTTTCAAACAGTCTCGGAATTCGACGAAACCAGTCCCATTGGGTCCGTAATATTGTATTATTGTCGGATTTCCAATTTCGTATTTTTTGGAGTTAATCTGTGAGCGTACGAAGTATAAACACATTCAGATTTTTAAACGAATTCAAATTATAAAAAGAAATTTTTATTTTATTTTATTTATATCGGTTAACCTCACCACGTTCACGACCTTACCTCCCCATACCTTCGTACCCCTCCCCCACTCTCTTCTCTTCTGTTAAACCCCTTCCCAGTTCCAAAAGCAATTCAAACGAAAAACAACTCTCGTTCGAAATTAAAAATAAATGGCCGCTTGCCATCGAGCAGTTCGAAATCAATGCATGCCTTCCTCTTATCTTCTGTTCGACTTCGAAGAAATGGCGACTGATAGGGATGAGGCTCGTGTTTGAAGGGAAGTGAAATCGAGTTCAACTCGAGCTCGATTTGGGGATTCGCGATCATCTGAGGGGAGCAACCTAGGGTTTCATGAGTAGTCGAGCACGCGCACGCGAGCAGGTGGGGGTCGACACTGATCTAGGCGAAGCTCGCATGAAGGCAAGTCGCGAGGATGGGGCGATGGGTTGCTGGCTGGTGGTTCTCGAAGCACGACTAGGTGGAGGAGGCACTATCAAGACGAAGTGTGGTGATCTGGAATCGAAGTCGCGATCTCGCGATGGCGGCAGGCGGCGAATTCACGAGCACGAGGAAGGCAGAATCGCGTGGAGCAGCTAGGGCTTTGGGTCAACATAGTAGCGATGGTCTCGCGGCGACTTCGACAAATTGTGGTGGTCGTGATCTCGTCTGGCAGTGAGGTAATCACTGGATTTGTTTTTGTTTAATCTTTTAAAGGAAAAAAAAATGTTTTTACAGTAAAGTAACTTGATCTGTTTAAGCAGTTTGTTTAAAATATTAAGTTGATCTTGATTAAATTTTGATATATCTATGAAAAACAGAAATTATTATAGATTTTGGAAAAATATAAGAATTTATATAAAATAGATTTTATGAAATCTATATAGAATGTTTTTATAAGTGTATAGGCAGTTCAAAGAAAATAAAATAAAATATACAACTTATATATAAATAAGTTTTTTTTATCTGCAGTAAGGTATTTGCAGATTTATATTTGTATTTGCATTCAGAAAAGAGAAGAAAAAAAATGTGTGGTTGAAGGTTTATATGTATAAATTAGACTTTTTTTTATGAAACCTGTATAGCTTATTTTTCAAAATCTATATAAGCAGTCTTAAAAGAAAAATAAATTTTAGTGGAAAATTTATTTTGTTAACCTATTTAATTCTTTGTCACTAAAAAATGATTGGTTAAAGGAAATCTGGTTTTAAAAGTTAATTTTTAGTTAAACAGATTTATTAAAAGAAAATGGTTTAAAATAAAACTCGTTGGATAATTAAGATTACAAAACGAAAATGTGTTATTCGATTATTTCGAATATTAACGAATTGTATAATTATTTATACAAGGTCGAATACAATGAAGAAATAATCAAAACGGAAATGGGATTGCAAATTAAAAGCTAAGGTGAGATCTTCTCACTCAGATTTAAATTTGAATTGCAGTTATTGATTGTTATTTGGATGTGATATTAGATATAGTAGGATATATATCTATATATAGCGATATATACATATTGGCATATGTATATATTGGATTGATTGATTTCCCGCCTCGTATAGCGGATGAGACCCTATTGCGCCGTTAGTAAGCGGATTTATAAAAACCCATATACCGCGATAATTCCGTACTGGAGCGGAATTGGTATTGTGCTAACGTCTTTGGATGCAGGGAAACAGGTTGGAGGGATCCAACTGGACCCCTCACATTGATTGAATTTATTTCTATTGTGATATGAATCTGGGAATGATTATAGTGATGCTATTAATCATATTGATATCTGGAAATTGTTTGAAAGCTAAAATTTAGCTGAATGGATGTTTGACATCGTTGGATTCCAAAGATAAACGAAATTGAATTTTTGAAATTCAAGTAGAAAATTTCTAAGTGAATCAATTTTTTTTGAAATTGAAGAAATTTTGAAGAAAGGAATTTTTAAAGTATAAAAAGTAAATTTTTATAATCGTATTGAATAATTTCCAGAATAAAGTGAAGATGTTAAATAAATGAATTTCGTATAATAGTGATTTTTAAATTGAAGAATTTAATTAAAATTGGATTTCTAAATAGTTTGAAAAAAAAGATAAAGGAATTTATTTTCTTAAAGAGGAATTTATTTAAAAGGAGATAAGTTGGAAATCCAACTAGAAATTTAATTTGGTAAATTGAAATAATTTGGGAAATCAATGTAAAATGATTTCAATTTGAAGAATCCATTTAAAAACAGGATGTTGAGTAATTTGAGAAAAATAAGGAATTCACTTAGTAGTGATAAATAAAATTAGAAATCAATCTGTAATTGATTTAGTATTTGGAGAAGAACTTTGAGAAATCAGTATGGAATCTTTTATTTAAAGTTGAAAATAAATTTAGAAATCAATATTGAAATTGATTTGGTATTGAAGTTTTAATAAATGGAATTGGAATTTATAAAAGTTGGTTATAAATCCGAAATCACTTATTTTGATAAGTAGAGTATAGAAGTTGATAAAAAGAAGATTTACAAGTCAAAGTGTTATTAAAATAGAAGTAGAATTTATAACCGTGTTTATAAATTCGAAAGCGATGGAATTTGATGAATTAAATATAGAAGATTATCAGAGTAGATATATTCGCGATTTTGGATAGCGAATTCCTATTGAAATGAAAATGTGTAGAAATGATTGGAATTGGGTTAAATGAAGTATATTCACGATTTTGGACAGTGAATATATTTTTAAGTAAAAATGGTTATGTTTGGGAAAGCGATATTATAAATGAAGTTAATTGTTTTAAAAGATGTTTTAAAACGTGTTAAATATCGAAATCATAGATTTCAACATTTATTGTTGAAATAGACGTTTTCGAGAAATATAAGGAAATGATGGACTATAACACGGTTGTTATAGTAAATGATTTCCGAAAGGAAATGTTTTATATAGTATTGGGATTTACACATCTATCTAAATTCTGAATCCCTATACTAGTGATTTTGAGTCGTCGTAACGATGTTTTACGTAACATTCATTTTGACTCAAAATAAAGGTGTTAAAAGAATGTTTTCCTTAAAGAATGAATATATACTTAATTTGATTTAAGTATATCGAATATTTTCAAATGTTGAAAATAAATAGTTGTGTGAATTACTTATAATTAAATAAGTATGGAAATGGTTTTCCCATATGAAACGAAGGGTTTGAAATTTTATCTTTTAAAGATAAATTGAAAAGTGAATTGATTTGAAATTGTTTTCAAACGGTTAAGTGTGGAAATTTTATATCTAGTAAAGATATTTTTTGAAGATGAAATAATTTGGAAAATTATTTGGAATCTGATGTTGTTGCGCATCTTTATTGATAGTTAAATAACCGACTATCAATAATTACCCTGAATGGTATTTGTTGTGAATTGGATGAATTTGAATGCCACACTTATTTTTGAATAATCGCTCACTATTCGGGTTAGCCGGGAAAGGACCATGGGGTCGTATAACCCATTCCGAATATGTGATACGTCGTTATGAATTGCATTCGAAGACCGGTGTTGAAGACCGGATATTTTTGAAAACGGAAGGATTACCGTCGAGTTACTCTACATCGACTGATCTTCGATTTAGAGGTTTTATCACCCTTAGTGACGGGAAGTCCTGACGTGATTGAAAATTATCCGGATATGCAAGGGCTTCGTGAGAAGTACCTTCAGTTCTGTTCGATCCCGGAACAGACTTGTATGGAATGTGTGTCTGACGTTACAATTTGAGATATAAAGCTGATTTCTTTCAAATACATTTCTGTTGGTGGCGGAGAATTTATTCTCTTAGCTTAACACCCTTCTCTGAGACGTACGAGCTCAGAGGTTATGTAGTTGAAATTTATCAGCGATATATCCCAATTTGGTAACGTGGCATACTGAGTGTTGCTGTGAAATGATCAGTGTTTGATCATTTGTGATATGATCATTTGTTTGATCTTATATCTTTGTGATCATAGGTTGATCATTTTGTTTGACCCGAAGCAGGGCTTTTTGAGAAAGCGTAGCTTTGTGGACGAGACTTCGTCGAGCCTCACACCCCGGAAATGGTCGAAACAGGAAGGATGCGGCAAGGTTCTAGGGAGTAGCGCCCCTTAGTGTATGTCATTCCTTCTGGATAAAGGTGGTATCATGGTATGGAGCCCAGATACTTAACCTCTGTGGTTACTGCATTATTTTTTCTATGTGGTTTGTTGGAATCGGGGATCCTCGGGAAGATCGGTGATGATCGGGGGATGGCATACGCGTGTCAGTAGTTACCTATTTTTGCAGAGGTAACCCGGCCTTGTGTTGGCAGAGATCCGGTTAGGTTCTTGGGTCGTCTATTCCAGGGATGTACCCATCGTGGATAGGAAGTTCCTTAGCCTGACCATTTGTTGGAAATCCAAAGAAACAATACGTGACTTGTACGGTTTTAGTTGTAGAACCTGCCATCTAATATGGCAGCTATAGCAAGCATACTATAATGGTACCTATGCTGGCTAAGATTTATATTCTACTTTCGAAATGTTTTCTACACTATGCACTAATAATAATATCAGAAAGAATTTGATTTTTGCGTAGTAAGCATCTTTGACTATCATAAGAAGAAATCTCCTCCAAGTCTGCGTTTGCATTGTGTGTGTGGCGGGAGGTCTTATGGTAGTTTCATTTTCCAAAAGCATTTCGAATTGACTTAAAAATTATTTTGTTGTTATAAAGAATAACTGTTTTACGATCTCACACCAGTCACCATGACTGACTCGGAGTTTATTGTTCCCTTCTAAACTCTGGGTGCCCACCAATTTCCACACGGGCAGCCTAGAGTTATGTTATCAGGATATTCTGGATATTCTGGAGCTTGGAGATAAGCTGGATGACGAGACGTAGTATTTGTATCTGATATATTTATTCCGCTGTGTATTCTGTATGAGGATAAGTTATATAACTGTCCATTGTTGCCTATTGACTCTGATGATCGATGTATGTATAAAATGATATAGTTCTTTGTTTTAAAGAATATTGATTCATCTATTATATATTATTCCGCTGCGATATGTGAGATTCTGATATTGTCTCTGTTCTGTATCTGTTGTTGTTTTGTTGTTCTTCTTCTCTTCTTCTTCTATCTTCTTCTTCTTCTGCCTTTTTCTTCTTTCTAAAACCCTCACTATTGGAGTTTCCGGCGTTCGATTTCTCGGTAGTCGATAAAGTGAGTATCGATGTTGAATTTTCGAAAGTCGAAAATTTCAGGATGTGACAACTATGTTGCTGTAGTAGCTTCATGAACTACTATTTATCTATTCCGCTGCTTATTATTTTAAAACTCTGTGTCTGTGATTCTATGATTGATTTATTTACTGTATATGCTAAGTTTTGCCAATTATAAAAATGAAAAATCTGTTGTTTTGAGCAATTCAATTCTGACATGTGTGGATTACTGTTGATTTGAATGGTTCGAAATAGCGGGTCGTTACAATATCCAAAGCAATGGCATAAATTAGTAAATCATCCAAATAGTCAATAACAATCAGCAATAAAATATCCATACATCTAATAAATAATTTTTATCGACTATAATATATTTCTGGTTAACCAAAAAGATGAGTTTAACTCACATTGGTTTTAGTTTCGTCATAACGATCCAGTTTGAATTAAAATTGAACAGACGTTCGATTTTAACCCAAATTTTACCAGCTCCAAATCCATCCAATCCAATTCCATAGCGCAACACTCGCTGATACGATCGCAATGCAACTCGTCTCGTTCAATTTGGACCTCGTACGAGTTAAATATTAACTAATGAATGTTTGAATTAATTAGATTATCATTAACTTTTATTTAAATAAATTTTTAAATTTAAATTACCCTCCCTTCTCAATTTCGCTTCCTGACCGCACTCAACCAACAACGTAACTTTGCTCGTGACTCCATCCTCAATTTCCACCTCCGTCTCGTCGCCGCTCATTGCACACCCATGCCGCCGCACCTTACCCCCCCTCATCGCGTCTCATGCCCGCGTGCGCAAATGCAATTTCGAAAAAAATGAACCCATGCTGAAAAGAACGCGCCCCCTAGCCGCCGCCTTAGGCGATCGTACGTCAATCCATCCGGTCGTCGAGTCGAGTTCCCCCACGCGAACGTTTCTTCAGTTGAAGACGTTGGCCAATTCGGGCTCTAGAGGCTCCAATGAACTATGGTTGTTGGATGGCCTTAAGTTAATGGCAGCTACAATTCAATTTTAGGATTTTGAGTTTGCGAATGATAGTTTTGATGGCCTTACATAGAAATTTTCAACACACCATTCACCCGTTAAATTTTCGAACTATAGACGAGGCTTGACGCCTAACGTTCTATACGTTATACCCCTATTCCAAACACAATGGAATATATATCGGGACCCAATTCCAAAGTATACAGAAGTTAGAATTCCAAAATCAAATTATGCAAATTTCTGAAATTAATTTCTACGCGTTTCGAACTCGCACGGCCAAACGATACATTGAATTGCCATGAAATTCGATGGCATACTATAATATACCATGAGGGATTAAATGGAACAGGTTTCGTCGAAATCCGAGATAGTACCCCGAAAGCTATTTTCCCCCCTTCAATTTAAACTGATTATTATCAAAACCAAATTAATCACTTTTAATCCTAAACTAAAAATTTACTATCTCCATTCTTATTTAAATAGGATTTAAATAAACTTTCAAAATCAGATTTATCCACATTAACTTCAGGATTTAATTATTTAAACAATTCCAAATATTAAATTTAATAGTTTAATTACCACATAAACCGCTATACATGAAATATAAGTTATTTAACTCATAAAATTAACTTTTCGATATTTAAAATCAATTAAATATTCCAAATTCAAATGACTAAATTTCTGGATCGTTACACATATATCCCCAAATCCTTTATATCCTTCAATACTTGGAAAATATCGATATATTTATTCTAATGGTATAAGTATATTCACCAAAACAGAGGAAGATTTCCTTTTTACACAACTCAAAACCTATTTAACTCCCTTATAAATTCATAAAACCATTTTTAAAACTTCTCTTATAAACTCAAGTCGATTTATGAAATTCTATTTATAAATCCCGAAAATGTTTATAAATAAATAGTAATCATTTACTTCAAAACACTATTATATAATAATAATTATTAACAATAAACGTTACTAGATAAACAATAGTAATTAATCTTTACCATTATTATAAATAGTAATAATTAATTTCCAAAATATTATTAATAAACCATTATTATTAATTTCACCATATTAACTATTTAAATAATTGACTTTTAAAATATTAAAATATTGATAAATAACTTTAAACAATATTAAATATAAAGAAATAATCTTTAAAAAAATATTAAATATAAATATAAATCCTTGAAACCATTTTTAAATGACTAAAAAATGATTGATAATAAGGTTGGAGTAAAATAGAAATCAAATCCTTTAAAAAAATATTTTCGAAACCCAATTTCAAATTTAAATCATTTCATGTCTCAAAAACCAATTCCAACTCAAATGGCAATTTATAGTATTTTTAAAATACTAATTTGATACCAATAGCTAACCAACATTTAACCAATATCGGTATTGAATTTATCACTACGGGGTTTAAGTTTTGAACATATAACAATGTCATAACCAATAGTGTCAAACAATCAGGTTTGATATCCAATGGTTCATATAACAGGAATATTATTGAAAACAATTCAATAATGGCGAGGAATCCCATTGGATCCCTTTAACTTGTCCCCCTACATCACAACTCATATATATATATATATATATATATATATCAACATACGTACATAAATAAAATTCAGCAGTGGTGAGGAATCAAGTTGGATCCCTTCAACTTGTTCCCCTGCATCACAACAGTATATAATTATATAATATGGGTCATCTGCCACTAGGCGGGTATATATAAAAGGTCTTCCGCTCCAGGGGTAGGAATAAAGCCAAACTAACTGATAAAACAGTAAATCATTCGAACATTCAATCAACACTTTTTATCAACTATATAACATATTGCTTAACCAAAAAGGTGAGTTTAACTCACGGAAATTCCAGTTGTCGCCGAGGCGTTCTAGTTTCGTCTATATCGAAGCCCGAAATTTCTACTAGCTCCAATCATAACCAATCCAATTTCAGTACTTAGTTGATGTCATTACGAACCAAAATGCAAAAATCCATGTTCGACCTAGTATGGATTAGATATTGCAATTATAAGATTCATGAATTTAAAATATTTTAACTCACTAATTACGCCATTGGTTAATATATTAGCTTAACTAAATCCTGCCTCAAATTACCCTCTCCCTCTCGTATGCGACTAACATCCTGCAGCGTCTTCATCTCCCCCGTGCCACCACTAGGGACCACGGTCCATGTTCTACTTCACCAAAGCCCAGTCCCGACCACGAGCTACCCTCTATCGCCGGCCTCGACACCAATGAAGCCACCATTCGCCTGAACGAACCTATAAACAAATTTATTCAACCGCCAAGAACTCTGCCGTACCACCACCTAGTGCCTCACCACGGCCATCGTCGAACTCCCCTAGACCCACTCTACCTTTCCTACACAACACATCAGCCCAAGGTCCACTAATTCGTCGGAATCGATGAAACCACGGTCGTCGTTTATCCATCCTTCGTCGTCGCCTCACTCCACTATAACCCATCACCACAATTCAGTCACTACATCTCATCAATGCGAACAAGTTCCTAGTTATGGTTGAAGCCTGAAATTGCTCGTGGTGGACATGATCATTGTGGGTCGTTGGATCATGATGGGTTGTTTTCATTTTGAATTCGAAATTGAGAAAAATATTTCTTAGGTTGGATAGGCGGTATATGTAAAGGAAGGAGTATGGTTGTGAACGTGTAGAGGTATGGTGGTGAATAGTAGAGAGTATGGTGCGAAAATCTCGAACTCTGATCAAGGCGTGCCGACTGGCATTCTATATGTAATACTCTTATTTTGAACACAGTGGAACTAGTTTCGAGATCTAATTCGATCATATGCAAATGTTAACTTTTCAAACCCAATCATTTTATTTTAATTTCTATAATTAGTTTATAAGCGTTTTGAGCTCGTATAACCAAACGATACATCCGATCGCCAAGAAATTCACTGACATATAATAATTCCCCATTACAGATCCAATTGCACTAATTTCGTCAAAACTCGAGACAGTACCCCGGAATGATATTTTCATACGTTAATTAAAACAAAAAATTATTAAAACTAGTTTAATCAGTTTTTAAATCAAATTCAAAAGTTTATTATTCCATTCTTATTTATACCGAATTTAAATAAGATTTCGAAATCATTTTTATTAACAATAAATCCCAGATTCAATTATTTAAATATTCCAATTATTTAAATTCACTATTTAATATTTTTAATCAATCGCAATTCATATATCCAAATAACCTATTTTATTTGAAATTTAAGCTATTTTACTTATAAAATTAATATTTCAATATTTAAAGTTAATTTAAATATTTCATATTCAAATGACTAAAATTCTAGTTCATTACAATAATAAAGTTAAAATTTTGATTTTAAAGGTGAGATTTACTCACCAAAATCAACACAAAATCAAGTCAAAATCACAAACACTTTGCACCAACACCCGGACTTAGATTTACTATGCACATGTTTGATTTTTATGGCCTTGGAAGGTGGATTTTGGTTTGGCCTAAGGTGGAGTGACCTTGGCCAGCTTAAGGAAGGAAGGTTTGGCTTTATATTAAAAGGAATAGAGAAGAAAGCAAGGGTTTTTAAATAGGTCATAAGGATTTAAAGTAGAAAAAGAAGATTTTTAACTTGAAAATTCAAGGGAAGCCATGGAAATAAAAATGGGAGCTTTGAAAAGAAGAAGTGGAAGTTTTTGAAAAATTAAGGAAGTGAAGTAAGAACGAGAACTCAAATAAAGAAATTGTTTTTATATAAAAAATGAAATAAAGAAATTACCTATTTACCCCTTGGTCCCTTGCCCTCCACACCATGATGACATCTCACCTTCCCATGCCTCCATGAACATGCAACCACTAAGCCACTCCCTTCATTCCACCACATCGTCACTTTTGTATGTACTAGGATGAGTTGTCATGTTATGTGACATTTCCTTTTTCCTTTTTTTATTTATTAAATTTTAAAACGAAAAGTCTACTTTATTTCCTTAAATAAATATTTAAACATATATTAACTATAACCATTTCATATGTTATTATATAAGTGTGTGTGTGTATATACTCTAGTGTACACAACATTTTCCGACATATTTAGATGATAAAAAGTCGAAAATCCAAAAAACAAATTTGAATCACAGTTTCGATTTCTCCGAACTAATTATCTCTGTAAACCAAATTTCAAAACAATTCCACCATCATTAGTTATTACTTAAAAGAATTGTATTTAGATTGTAAAATCCATTAATTAATTATTTAAAAATAAATTAAATATTCCTCTTTAAAGTGATTAAAATATAGGTCGTTACATTCAACCTAAGATTTTTTCCTTTAAAACCATACTCTTCATCATTTGATAACAAGTCATGCATAACTACTCTATTTCCATAATCAATTTTAAAAGTGGAGATGACATTTTCATTACATTTACAACCAAAAATTTGACCAAGAATTTCACAATTTAAAACAATAGTAGTATCTTTGACACTACTCTAAATTTGACCTTTTCCTCCTTGAAAATATTTCCATTAAAATTAGCATAAAACATTTTAACTAAACCGGCATAACAATTAAAATCATTTTGAAATAAATTTCTAAACCAAAGACACAATTTTCTAAAGCAAGATCTTGTAAACCATAAGAGTAAAATTCATAAAAATTTGCAACCCTTCCCGAAAATACTTTTCCATAAGTAGCATACTCAATGTAGGTTCTTATGGACTCTTGATCATTAAAGAGCTGGCTTTTGATTCTTTTGAAAAGCCTAATTGCTTTGGATGATGAGGGTTGATTTAATGAAGAAATTATCGAACTGTTTTGGCGGAAAGAGAACGAAGAATAAGTTTGAATTTTGACATAAAGTGTTTGTAGAATATGAGATGAATATGAGTGAATAAACAGAAGTTGAATTGTCATGTGACAGGTGAAAAGGTGGCTTTTCAAATTTTGAAATTAGTGCAAAAGAGAGGGAATTTCAAAAGTTTAAATTTTGAAAAGATTCTCTAAATTATGTCAGGTGTGTCGACATACCCATGTGACATATGTTGACATATGTTGACATATACGTTGAAATTTTAATGTTTAAATAATAAAGAAATATCCACTACACACACTTATCACATTATATATTTATATTCATATATACTTATTATTATTATATATCTATTCCTATATTAAGTAATTTCCAAAAAAACAAAAAACAAAAAAGGAAATATAAAAAGTAAATAGTACCGATTTTGTTGTTTCCTTTGTTTGATCTAATTAATCTTCTGTCACCGTGAAACATATGTTGATATTTTCAGTATCTGGTTCGTTATCAATGGATGCTGTATTGCAATCATCCAAAGTTGCATTGTAAGCACTTTTTCTCCTTTTGAATGAATCGATGTTTGGTGATTTATTCTTAAATAATAATTAACTTAATATCAACCCATTATAACTACTTAATTAATATATAAATATATTTTAAAAAATTTAAAACAACTAAATAATTAATTTTCTGAAATATTCTTAAAACACTTTTTAAATTACCTAGTTAATAATTAAAAATCCTTCTTTTTTAACAAACTCGATTTCTCGATAAAAATATAATTTTCAAATTCCAATATAACCATTCTAATATTTATAAATCTCTCTCGATTTATTCCCAATTTAATTTACGTCCCAATTCCGTAAATCCCCTTTTCACGTTTCTAAAAATAAACCTATGATTTATTTTTAAAGTCGATTTACCCATCTCATTATAAATCCTCACCGTGAATTTATAATTTCAATTTATTCACTGATAATCACTTCACTTTATTTATAAACCATATTTATAGATCCCATAGTCTCATTTCCCATTTATACGGTTCCACATTACTTAATCGATTACAAATCGATTTCTAAATTGAATTCCATTTTTAAACCAATTTCTCAATTCACCCAACTATATTCCAAAGCCCAACTAAATTCAGATTCCACTTCCTTTTCATAATTTAAATCTTATTTAAAATCTAGTATAACAATTTCATATTTTATTTTCAAATTTCCTTTTTATTTTTCCCAAACTATTTTAAATCTCAATTTTAAATTCTTTTTACACTTAAACAAATAGCGATTAAGTCTTATTATTTAAAATCATTTTATTTACATTATTCCAAATCTCTATTTTCCATATTCCGAAATTATCAAGTAAAATTTTAAAATCAAACTATTTATTTTACTCAAATTCTTTTCTTTAAATTAATCCAAATTTCACTATAAATATTTTACTTCCAAATTTCCTTTAATTTCTTTTTAATTTCAAAACATATATTATTGGTATTTAAAAATACAAAAATCTAGGCCAAAACTACCTTACCGTCCAATCCATTCAAATCACACTATAATCTACCACAGATTATTCAAACAAATCATATATCAATATATGAAATTAATTTCAATATTTTTGAGGAATCTAGTTGGATTCCTCCAACCTGTTTCCATGCATCCATAGATTTTAGCACAATATAAAAATACCAATCCCACTTCGAGGGGGATATTGCTGTATATAGGGTCATCCGCTATTATGCGGGGCGGATAGGGTCTCATCCGCTATACATATGCGGGAATATCAGTCACTCCAATTACTAATATATATACTACTATACATATAATAACATCCAAACTAATAACAATTATCAATTTCAACCAATCAACCAAAAATTAATTTTAACCATTTAAAATTAACTAGTAATCCAAAATTGAATGAGATTAACTCACCTTTATTTTTAGATTTGCTGATCGATCCAAATTTTGACTCTATTACACATTCCGTGGCTACGAATCCAAACGGCTGATTCCGTTCATTTTGGACCTCGTACGAATGATTTTACAAATTAGTATATTATCAAATTTTATACTTAACTAATTACACTTTAATTGAATTTAATTAAAACTATTTTTTTTAAATTAAAGCAACTCTAAGTTTAAACTAATTACTCACTCACTGCACTTTTATAAATTTTAAATTAAAAATAATTACAGTACCTTCTTCCAAAATCGCACTTAACCATCCTCTGACTTCGATCATCCTCATGGCTCTATCGACCGGAAGCCCACGCGAACCCCAACAAAACATGCGGGCACCTCCCTCATTCAAAGCTTCACGGCCACGCTTTTCACGACTAATCCCTCTGACACTCGTGTACACGCATATCTCGAGTTCACCCAAGCCTAAAAATGTCGCGCTTGCCTCCATGACCAGCCGGCAACCACGCGCCACCCTCCCCATCGCTCCTGCGGCCACCTTCTCCATCGACCACGAATCTCCAGCGCGCTCGCCCACACCCTCCAGCGCCTCCCCACCAGAATCGCCACACTCCTTGCGCTACTAACCCCCCTAGCCTCGCGACCTCCTGCCTCAGCCAAATCCCTAGCGCGGCGTACGCTTCCAGTTCTTTTTTTTCGCGACTTCGTTGAAATTGCCAGCGCCTCAGCCTCCATGAACGACGCTGCCGCACCTCGTCACGACCACGGTCATACATTGCTACCGACGATTCCTACCTCCACGAAATCGCGACATCACAATTAATCATCCAGTCCTCCCACTCCTACATGCCGCCGCTGTTGGCAAAGAAGAATCACCTCGCTTTCCTCACGTGCGTGCGGCCCTCCATTACGATTTGTTCCCTTTGTTTTTTTCGAACGATTTGATTCCGTTATATTGGAAGGAGAGAAAGTAGACGCAATTTTGAAATTTTAGGAGAGGGGTATCGATTTGAAATTTATATTTTTTTCTGTAATCGGTTGTTTTAAATGGGGGAAACATGATTTTTTTAAAAGAAAAGAAGATCTGGTTTATAAAAAGGAACCAGTGGGCATTGTGGCTAGAGAATAAAAGAAACTGAGAAATAAAATAATTAAACTAGTTAAAATCCAATGGAGTTTAGATGGAAATGACTGCACATGGGAGGCTGAAGATAGGATGAAGGATAAGTACCCTAATCTATTTTCTGCTTGAAGGTATGTCTAGAACTGTAATAACTTTAAATATTATTTAAGTGTATTTGACTGATCTCAGATGAATGAATTTCCGATATGTTTGAAATATACTAATGAACCAATATATAATTGTGGGACACAATTCCTTTTAGGGGGAGAGTATGTGAAGACCCAAAATTTTTGAGGATAAAAATTACTTTAAAATAAATACAAGAATGAATAAAGTAAAATAAGTGGGAGAATAATAGTTAGAGAAAATAAGAATGGGGAGAAAAATAGCTTGAAAATAAATATCAGAAGTGAGTGAAGAAATTATGCAAGGAATAAATATTTTTATACAGTGATGAGAGGAAAATGATTAAGTATAAAATGAATTCAAAAATTGACATGATTTGAGTAGGTGTGAATATTGTATAGAAAGTATATATATACATATGATCAGAGAAGTATGGGATGGTAAAATAAAAATCCTCTTGATAATTAAATTGCATCAGTCAAGAAATATTTATGAGTGAGAATGTATTTTTAAATAAATTAAGGAAGAAATAAATAAAACAAGTTAACTGAAAATTTAACTTATAAAAAGGGAACATGAAAAATGACTCGGGTATAATAAGAATACATTGTCAAGTGGAGTCATAGGAAAACAATGTGCAGGTAAAAAATCATGCAAATAGCATGCATTCAGAAAAGAGGAACACAAGTTGTTTAACAAGAAATAGAAATCAAAAGGAAATGGCATATTTAGCCACAATTGCACACACTTAATTCTCTGAGTAATGCAAGGATAAAATGGGTTTTTCCTTTAGTAAAACCATAGTAAAATGATTTAAATCAAGAGGGAAAGCAGAGGTTTTCTCTGAGGGAAAAACAGAAACACATTGAAAAAAATTAGAAAGGAGAGCTCACCTTGTTTTCAAGCTTAGGCATTCTCGGGGAAGAGAAGAGAAAGGTGAGTGGCAATCACTTATGAGATTTAAGGCATTAAGTCCCAAGTAAGGGCAGCCAATTATTTTATATGAAAAATCATTTTATGATTTCTGTTAATCTTTATTTTTCTGAATAAATATATGATCATGAATGGCATTTTGGTTGAACTATTGGTTGCTGTTTTGATTTGTTTTTGGTATTGACTATTTTTGTTTTGAAATTTGTTTAATCAATCATACAACCTGATTTCAGAACTGAGTTTATGACTTAGTTTTTATAGGAGAATAATTTTATTGATTTATTGAGAAATAGGGTATTAAATAAAGAAATGATTAGGCAGTATGAACAAAGAGGTTTATGCTCATGCCTAGTTCATTTAAAAGCTGATATGAACAAAGTAATATGGTGAAAATGTGTTGAGTTGATCAGATTAAAATCCAATATGTTTATGGGTTTTTCTCAAAACCCATATCCTATGTTCACAGTAAAACAAATATGGTAATTCTTATAATTTCAGCAGATTTATATAAGCAAAGAAAATTTCTAGAAACCAGTATACTAGCAAGTTTTAGAAAAAAAATGATCTAGCAAAAAAAAAGACTTTGAAATGGGTTGTGAAATTTTGTATGAATGATTGGCATGTTTGGATATGTTTTTTTAAGGGAATTAAAATTCCTGACTTATGAAATGAAGAAAGGAATATAAAAGTATGCCTGGAATTGAAAAGAAAATTCCTCAGATGAATATACAAACATGGTCTCTAAATTACAAAGTAATTTAGGAGAGGTGCCTTGATCTACACATCATCAGGTGGATGATGAGTATGTGCATGACTTGTTCAAGTCCTGAAGGCCTCTGTGCAAAGGTTAACAGAATTGAGTCCTTTGCAATGCACACTTTGTGTTCAAAGGCAAGAGTATGGACCATATAAAAATATAAAATGGGATTGAAAGGTTATGGTATGGATTTTTAGGAAGCTTAAATCCATAGGAGTTTATGCATGAACAACTGAATGAATTGAATGAATGAATGAAGGGTGCATGTTTGTTAAATAAATTTAAATGTGCATATACTCAGGTTTAACATGAAATCAAATAGTGTAAAATTTATATGTTCTCTGCATAGTTTTAAGAATCTATAATTTGTTTTAATAATGATTTCACTCATACCAGAATTTTATTCTGACCCTATTTATTGCCCTTGCAATATTTGGGGTGTCTCATTTCTATTGACGCAGCTCAAAATATTGTTGCAGGTACAGATGCATGAGTAGATTGCTTTCTTGGAAAATTAGAAGACTTGCTTGAGTTTCTTTTTTTAATATGCAGTAGTTCATTGTAATAAAGATAGCTAGGCAAACTTTCTAAGTCTATGCAGACCTTTCAGCATGGCAGTGGCTTTATTTATTTGAAAAGAAGTTGTAAAACTTAAATATTATATGTGTCTGAAGTTATAGATCTAAGTGACTGATTTTGATATTTTCTGATAGACTATGATGGGGAAAATTATGCCATGTAATTTAATATGTGGACATGCTTTCTTTATCAAAGGTTGTTAAATTTTTAAATAGAAAAGTTGCATTAGTTTATGGATAAGCATGTAGCTAAAAATTGTTAAGTGATATTGAATCTGGCATTGGCTAACCAGAAGAGCTTGACCATGACTTATAACTGATATAGGATCATGAGAAGCTTGAAATCTTAAGGTGAAAATCCTCTTTGAACATCTGATTTTACAGTGAAGAATTTGCATTGTATTGTATAGTAAAAATGAAACATATATGCTTTGTACTTATAATCTGAAATGCAACTGTATTGATCTGAGCCTATCTAACCACCTATTTGGTTTAAGTCAAGGGAGTCTTGTCTTTAACAAGTTTGTTGAAAAAAAATGCATTGCTATGTAGTCTACCTAGATGTTAAACATGCTAAAGATCCCTTTGTTTGATTGATCACTTTCAATTGTTTTATAATCTGAGAGCTTATCAGTACCCTTCTCAAAATGTTCATCTGAAAGTTTACATTAGGCTGATTTTGATATTGCTTCAATCATTATATTCATGCAAGTCCATATCTGGTATGCTAGATTAAGTTAGCATTTTTGCTTGCTTGTAGTTTTTCCTCTGCCTGGTTTAAAATACACTGATCACCAAATGTTCAAAGAACATTATAAATATTTTAAGACATGAGAATAGTTACTTGACACAAACATTGTTAGAGTAAGCAATAAGAACCTTGGGATAAAATTCTCAAACTAGAGTTGTTTTTAGTACTCTGCATAAATTCAAAGGAAAAACAATAAGTAGCAAACTCATAGATTCCTAGACACAAAAAGCATGAGTATATTAATCCAAAAATTAAATTATTGTGCCATGAAGCAAGTTGAGAAGTAAAACAAGATTCAAAAAAAATATAGTTATATCAGAATTAAATAAGAATAAAAGAGATGGCTATGTAACACAAAATCTCTTGAATATGAGAAACTTTGTGTGATTGAATTTCTTTGCTAATTTAATTACTCTGATAGGCAAAGAAACATTTATATATCTTCATATATATAAATGACATGTTTGAATTGAAATACTGATATTTTTATATTGGTAAAATATGGATCTTGGGGAAATGAGAAATGAATTAATGAAGTGACAAAAAAAATCACTAAAAATCACTAGGACAAAGGCTAATAGAAGTGGGTCACTTCAGTTGGTATCAGAGCTATGTTGTTAAAACATAGCATAAATATATTATCCAATCTTCTTGTATGGATAAAATTCTAAAAAAATATATATAATAATGATAGAAATATATATATCCACAGTAAGAATAAATTGCAGATAATGATTAAATTAGAAATATGACTAACTAGCTATGCAATTGAATAGTGAATCATGGTAGGGAGACCACCAAGTCATGGAGCAGGACCCTCCAATACAGCACCAATGGTTAATTTGCAAGATTTGGTGAGGGCATTTAGAGAAGGAGCAGTGCACAGGGAAGAGAATCCTCATGAGGAATTAGCTAAGCTATTGAAGACATTCTCAAACTTAGGAGGCAAGGATTTTAAAGGCACTGAAGGGGTTATGGGTGTGCAGACATGGTTGAGAACTCTAGAAAGAATATTTGCAAATATGAAATCAATGATCAAAGGAAAAGACAGATAGCTTCTAGGAGACTCAAAGGAGCAGCATTAGATTGGTGGGAGGTGATCATCACAGGAAGGCTAGAAAATGAGATAACATAGGATCAATTCAAGGAGATGCTTGAGGCAAGGTTTGTCCCAGCAACAGCTAAGACAACATTGCTTGAGGAATTCATAAGGTTGAGGCAAGGACCAATAAGTGTGACTGAATACACTCAAAAATTTGAGAGTTTGTCTAAGTATGGAACTATGCTCATAGGAAATGAAGAATCAAAGAATTCAAGATTTATTCAAGGACTCAATGCTGGTTTGAGTAGAGCAATGTTACCATACAAAGACAGGACATTTGATCAAGTCATAGACCTTACTCTTTCTTTTGAACAACATGACAATGCAAGTGAAAAATTTAGGAGCATGAGGGCTAACAATCAAAAGAAGGGGAAAAATAGAGCACATCCCTATGACAAAAAGAATATGGATAAGAAAGTGGAGGGAGCAGCCACTGGGGAAGCTAAGAAGAAATTACTTGTTATAATTGTGGCAAAGAGGGACACATGAGTAATTGGTGTCAAGCAGCCAAGAAGGCACCATTTAGCTGCTATAACTGTGGGAAAGAGGGCCATATTAAAAGAAACTGCCCAGAGTTTAAGAAAGGAGCAAAGGTAGGAGCATTGGAAACAAAAGCAAAGGCAAATGCAGCAGGAAGCTCTAGACAATTGGAAGGTATACTTCTAATTAAAAGTTACCTAATCACAGTTATATATGACACTGGAGCTACACATTCTCTGATATCACAAGACATAGTGGAAAAATTAGCTCTCACATGCAACAAAGTTGAAAAACCCTTGTTTATTCAAAGTCCCCTAGGTAGCTCTTGTTTGCTAGGATTAAAATGTTTGGGAGTAGAATTAAACATAGGAGGAAATGTGTTTAAATCTGATTTGTTTGTATTGAAATACCCTGGAATAGGAATTATATTAGGGGTAGATTGGTTGAGTAAATTCAAAGCAATTTTGAATTTAGAAAATTTCACCATATCTTTGAAAACAGAAAATGGCAAAAATATTTTAGTCATGAGTGAAATAGCTAAAACAAATTGTCTTAATCAAATATGGAATCTGACTGAGAAGGAATTAATTTTAGAAAACATAGAAGTAATAAGAGAATATCCAGATGTTTTTGGAGAGGTAGTAGGGGTACCAGATAATAGACCAGTTGAATTTCATATAAGGTTAATTCCTGGATCAAGTCCTATCATCAAGAAACCTACTAGAATGGGTCCAAAAGAATTAATATAATTGAAGCAACAGTTGGAAGAATTGGAGCAGAAAGGCTTCACAAGGCCTAGTAGTTCCAATTGGGGTTCTCCAGTTGTATTTGTGAAGAAACATGATGGTACACTAAGGATGTGTATTGATTACAGAGAATTGAACAAAGTGACCATCAAAAACAAATACCCACTCCCCAGAATTGATGATCTATTTGATCAATTGAATGGAGCAAAGATCTTCTCAAGGCTAGATTTAGCCTCTGGGTTTCATCAGATGAAGGTAGAGGAAGAAAGCATTAAGTATACTGCCTTCAATACAAGGTATGGGTTATATGAATTTTTGGTGATGCCTTTTGGATTGACAAATGCACCATCTTATTTTGTAGATTTAATGAATAGAACATTTAGAGATTTTCTAGATAAATTTGTGGTTGTTTTTATTAATGACATATTAGTGTATTCAAAATCAGAAGAGGATCATGCAAAACATTTGCATCTGGTTTTGTTTAGACTGAGAGCACATGATCTAAAAGCCAAATTCTCAAAATGTACATTTTGGAAAAATGAAGTAAAGTTTTTGGGGCACATTGTATCACAACAAGGAGTTAGTGTAGACCCAACTAAGGTGATAGCAGTGCAAGCATGGAGTAGACCCAAATCAGTGATTGAGGTGAGATCATTTTTGGGAATGGCAGGCTATTATATAAAATTTATAAAAGACTTTGCAAGAATAGCCATTCCATTGACCAAGCTAACTAGGAAAGAGCAGCCAAATGTGTGGACAGAGAAATGTGAGCGGGCCTTTACATTATTGAAGAAAGCATTGATGGAAGCTCCAGTTTTACAAGTACCCGAGGGAAATGAAGGATTAGTAGTTTACACAGATGCTAGTGGATCTGGACTAGGGGCAGTGCTCATGCAACATGGTAGAGTCATAGCATATGCATCAAGGCAACTCAAGCCAAATGAAACTAGGTATGCTACACATGATTTAGAACTAGCTGCTGTAGTATATGCATTGAAGCTATGGAGACATTATTTATTAGGTGCTAAGTTTGAATTGTTTACAGACCATAAGTCACTTAAATACTTGTTTTCTCTAAAAGACTTAAACATGAGGCAACATAGGTAGGTAGAATTTCTAGCTGCCTATGATCTTGATATATTGTATACCTCAGGAAAAGCTAATAAAGTGGCAGATGCATTAAGTAGACATCAAGCAAAATTGGCAAGCTTAATGATGGCTGAGTTCAAGGATTTGACAATCCTTAGTGAGGTGGAAGTGAAAGAAGAAACTAGTGTATCAGATAAGACACACAGTGAGATGATTGAATATGGTAAATTAAGCCTCATTTCCTTAAAATCAACACTGGTTGATAAAATAGGACAAATGCAGAATCAAGATATAAATTTGAAGGAGAAAACGAACATGATATCACAAGGCATGACAGTGGAAAACTATGAGGTAGATGATAAAGGATACTTAAGGAAAAAAGGGAAACTCTGCATACCAAATGTAGAGGAAATGAAGCAAGAAGTTATGGATGAGCATCACAAAACAAAATATACTATACATCCAGGTGGTACAGAAATGTACCATGATCTTAAGAGGAATTACTGGTGGCCAGGGATGAAAGGAGCAGTGGCAAAATATGCGGCAATTTGCTTGACATGCCAACAAGTAAAGGCAGATTATCAAAGACCCTCAGGTTTACTGCAACCTTTAGAAGTGCCTACCTGGAAGTGGGAAAGCATTTCAATGGATTTTGTGGATGGTTTGCTAAGAACAAGAAGAGGCAATGATAGTATTTGGGTAGTGGTTGATAGGCTTACAAAAACAGCACACTTCATTCCTATAAATTCAAACAGAAATGCCCATAAACTAGCTCAGTTATTTGTGAAAGAGATAGTGAGATTGCATGGCATCCCCAAGACTATCATTAGTGATAGAGATACTTTTTTTACTTCAAGGTTTTGCAGTAGCTTTCAAGAAGCTATGGGGACAGAACTAAGCCTAAGCACAGCCTACCACCCACAAACAGATGGGCAAACTGAAATTGTTAATAAGATTTTAGAAGATTTGCTTAGAGCACATGCATACTTGATTTTGGAGGCAACTGGGAGGATCATATTTATTTAGCTGAATTTGCTTATAATAATAGCTACCAATCCAAAATAGGAATGGCTGCATTTGAGGCTTTGTATGGGAAGCCTTGCTTATCTCCTGCATGTTGGATGGAGGCTGGTGAAAGAGTGTTACTTGGACCAGACAGTGTAAAAGAAACTTCTGCAAGAATTGAATTAGTGAGGAAAAGAATGAGAGTAGCTCAAGAGAGACAAAAAGAATATGCAGATAAAAGGAGAAGGCCAATAGAATTTGAGGTGGGAGACTATGTGTTTCTCAAAGTTTCACCAATGAGGAAAATATTGAGATTTGGAAAAACAGGGAAACTATCACCAAGGTATATAGGACCATATGAAGTTGTTCAAAGAATAGGGACTTTAGCTTATAGGTTGAAGTTACCAGAGGAATTGAGCAAAATACATAATGTATTTCATGTATCACAATTGAGAAAATGGGTGCATGATAAGGAAACCATTCTTGAATCTCCTACACATGTTGAAATTCAAGAAAATCTGGTTTATAAAAAGGAACCAGTGGGCATTGTGGCTAGAGAAGAAAAGAAACTGAGAAATAAAATAATTAAACTAGTTAAAATCCAATGGAGTTTAGATGGAAATGACTGCACATGGGAGGCTGAAGATAGGATGAAGGATAAGTACCCTAATCTATTTTCTGCTTGAAGGTATGTCTAGAACTGTAATAACTTTAAATATTATTTAAGTGTATTTGACTGATCTCAGATGAATGAATTTCTGATATGTTTGAAATATACTAATGAACCAATATATAATTGTGGGACACAATTCCTTTTAGGGGGAGAGTATGTGAAGACCCAAAATTTTTGAGGATAAAAATTACTTTAAAATAAATACAAGAATGAATAAAGTAAAATAAGTGGGAGAATAATAGTTAGAGAAAATAAGAATGGGGAGAAAAATAGCATGAAAATAAATATCAGAAGTGAGTGAAGAAATTATGCAAGGAATAAATATTTTTATACAGTGATGAGAGGAAAATGATTAAGTATAAAATGAATTCAAAAATTCACATGATTTGAGTAGGTGTGAATATTGTATAGAAAGTATATATATACACATGATCAGAGAAGTATGGGATGGTAAAATAAAAATCTTCTTGATAATTAAATTGCATCAGTCAAGAAATATTTATGAGTGAGAATGTATTTTGAAATAAATTAAGGAAGAAATAAATAAAACAAGTTAACTGAAAATTTAACTTATAAAAAGGGAACATGAAAAATAACTCGGGTATAATAAGAATACATTGTCAAGTGGAGTCATAGGAAAACAATGTGCAGGTAAAAAATCATGCAAATAGCATGCATTCAGAAAAGAGGAAAGCAAGTTGTTTAACCAGAAATAGAAATCAAAATGAAATGGCATATTTAGCCACAATTGCACACACTTAATTCTTTGAGTAATGCAAGGATAAAATGGGTTTTTCCTTTAGTAAAACCCTAGTAAAATGATTTAAATCAAGAGGGAAAGCAGAGGTTTTCTCTGAGGGAAAAACATAAACACATTGAAAAAAAATAGAAAGGAGAGCTCACCCTGTTTTCAAGCTTAGGCATTCTCGGGGAAGAGAAGAGAAAGGTGAGTGGCAATCACTTATGAGATTTAAGGCATTAAGTCCCAAGTAAGGGCAGCCAATTATTTTATATGAAAAATCATTTTATGATTTCAGTTAATCTTTATTTTTCTGAATAAATATATGATCATGAATGGCATTTTGGTTGAACTATTGGTTGCTGTTTTGATTTGTTTTTGGTATTGACTATTTTTGTTTTGAAATTTGTTTAATCAATCATACAACCTGATTTCAGAACTGAGTTTATGACTTAGTTTTTATAGGAGAATAATTTGATTGATTTATTGAGAAATAGGGTATTAAATAAAGAAATGATTAGGCAGTATGAACAAAGAGGTTTATGCTCATGCCTAGTTCATTTAAAAGCTGATATGAACAAAGTAATATGGTGAAAATGTGTTGAGTTGTTCAGATTAAAATCCAATATGTTTATGGGTTTTTCTCAAAACCCATATCCTATGTTCACAGTAAAACAAATATGGTAATTCTTATAATTTCAGCAGATTTATATAAGCAAAGAAAATTTCTAGAAACCAGTATACTAGCAAGTTTTAGAAAAAAAATGATCTAGCAAAAAAAAGACTTTGAAATGGGTTGTGAAATTTTGTATGAATGATTGGCATGTTTGGATATGTTTTTTTTAAGGGAATTAAAATTCCTGACTTATGAAATGAAGAAAGGAATATAAAAGTATGCCTGGAATTGAAAAGAAAATTCCTCAGATGAATATACAAACATGGTCTCTAAATTACAAAGTAATTTAGGAGAGGTGCCTTGATCTACTCATCATCAGGTGGATGATGAGTATGTGCATGACTTGTTCAAGTCCTGAAGGCCTCTGTGCAAAGGTTAACAGAATTGAGTCCTTTGCAATGCACACTTTGTGTTCAAAGGCAAGAGTATGGACCATATAAAAATATAAAATGGGATTGAAAGGTTATGGTATGGATTTTTAGGAAGCTTAAATCCATAGGAGTTTATGCATGAACAACTGAATGGATTGAATGAATGAATGCAGGGTGCATGTTTGTTAAATAAATTTACATGTGCATATACTCAGGTTTAACATGAAATCAAATAGTGTAAAATTTATATGTTCTCTGCATAGTTTAAGAATCTATAATTTGTTTTAATAATGATTTCACTCATACCAGAATTTTATTCTGACCCTATTTATTGCCCTTGCAATATTTGGGGTGTCTCATTTCTATTGAGGCAGCTCAAAATATTGTTGCAGGTAGAGATGCATGAGTAGATTGCTTGCTTGGAAAATTAGAAGACTTGCTTGAGTTTCTTTTTTTTAATATGCAGTAGTTCATTGTAATAAAGATAGCTAGGCAAAGTTTCTTAAGTCTATGAAGACCTTTCAGCATTGTAGTGGCTTTATTTATTTGAAAAGAAGTTGTAAAACTTAAATATTATATGTGTCTGAAGTTATAGATCTAAGTGACTGATTTTGATATTTTCTGATAGACTATGATGGGGAAAATTATGCCATGTAATTTAATATGTGGACATGCTTTCTTTATCAAAGGTTGTTAAATTTTTAAATAGAAAAGTTGCATTAGTTTATGGATAAGCATGTAGCTAAAAATTGTTAAGTGATATTGAATCTGGCATTGGCTAACCAGAAGAGCTTTACCATGACTTATAACTGATATAGGATCATGAGAAGCTTGAAATCTTAAGGTGAAAATCCTCTTTGAACATCTGATTTTACAGTGAAAAATTTGCATTGTATTGTATAGTAAAAATGAAACATATATGCTTTGTACTTATAATCTGAAATGCAACTGTATTGATCTGAGCCTATCTAACCACCTATTTGGTTTAAGTCAAGGGAGTCTTGTCTTTAACAAGTTTGTTGAAAAAAAAATGCATTGCTATGTAGTCTACCTAGATGTTAAACATGCTAAAGATCCCTCTGTTTGATTGATCACTTTCAATTGTTTTATAATCTAAGAGCTTATCAGTACCCTTCTCAAAATGTTCATCTGAAAGTTTACATTAGGCTGATTTTGATATTGCTTCAATCATTATATTCATGCAAGTCCATATCTGGTATGCTAGATTAAGTTAGCATTTTTGCTTGCCTGTAGTTTTTCCTCTGCCTGGTTTAAAATACACTGATCACCAAATGTTCAAAGAACATTATAAATATTTTAAGACATGAGTATAGTTACTTGACACAAACATTGTTAGAGTAAGCAATAAGCACCCCGGGATAAAATTCTCAAACTAGAGTTGTTTTTAGTACTCTGCATAAATTCAAAGGAAAAACAATAAGTAGCAAACTCATAGATTCCTGGACACAAAAAGCATGAGTATATTAATCCAGAAATTAAATTATTGGGCCATGAAGCAAGTTGAGAAGTAAAACAAGATTCAAAAAAAAATATAGTTATTTCAGAATTAAATAAGAATAAAAGAGATGGCTATGTAACACAAAATCTCTTGAATATGAGAAACTTTGTGTGATTGAATTTCTTTGCTAATTTAATTACTCTGATAGGCAAAAAAACATTTATATATCTTCATATATATAAATGACATGTTTGAATTGAAATACTGATACTTTTATATTGGTAAAATATGGATCTTGGGGAAATGAGTAATGAATTAATGAAGTGACAAAAAAAACTCACTAAAAATCACTAAGACAAAGGCTAATAGAAGTGGGTCACTTCATATCGAGGCGTGCCGCTAAGCGTTTATAATGTTATGCCCCTATTCCGAACGTAATAGAAAAGGTTTCGAGTCCAAATTCGATCGTGTGGAGAAGAAAGCTTTTTTGGACCCAATTATTATATTGAATTTACGATATAAAATTCAACGCATTTATATCCCGTACGGCCAAACGATAACTCCAAACGCTACGAAATTTGAAATCCGATAATAATACACTATTACGGATCCAATGGATCTAGTTTCGTCGAATTCTGAGACTGTGCCCCGAAAGGCTATTTTTAAATGCTAATTCAAACGATATATTTTCAAAACTGAACAAATCACTTTTAAATTCAATTTAAAAAGTTTTATTATCTTCAGTATTATTAATATAAATTTTATAAGCCTTTAAATATTTTTAATAGGCTTAAAACTCAAGATTCGCTAATTTAGCCAATTTTCAAATTATTAATTTCAATAATTAAATTATAACATAAATGGTTATATTTGAAATTCAAGTTAAAAATTAACTCCTAAATATTTAAAATCAATTAAATATTCCAATTTCAAATAGTCAAAATTCTGGGTCGTTACATTCCTCCCCACTTAAAAGAATTTCATCCCCGAAATTGCCAGATAAGATGGTCCGAAACCCGTTAACTTTTTTCCCAAAATCACACGTTTTAAACAACTTCCCGAATACATTTTTTATTGAAAACACGCTATCACTTTTACTAATTTCCAAACTTCTCCATAGATTCCAAATAATATTATTTACTCAACCATTTCAAGTTATAATTACAAATCAAATTTTAGTTATCAAAAATTTTCTTCAAAATTTTCTAACTCCTTAAATTTTCAAAAAGTTTCACCAGCGTCTCCTTTGC
The DNA here is from genome assembly GCA_030737815.1 of Allium fistulosum. Taxonomy (NCBI): domain Eukaryota; kingdom Viridiplantae; phylum Streptophyta; class Magnoliopsida; order Asparagales; family Amaryllidaceae; genus Allium; species Allium fistulosum. The sequence continues at coordinate 1,416,909,032 of CM060901.1, read as the reverse complement.
GTGACTAGATTCAAAAAACTACAAAACTGCCTCTACGGCCCCCAAATCATCAAAAGAAAACAAAAGCCAAGTCGCTCAATCATAAAATCATCAATTTCAAATATAATTTAAACACATACCTTTTTGTCGAGCAATCAATTTTTTTTTCTGAAATTGAAGACATCAGTTTAGCTTTTGCTTTTAAATACCTGCACCTCACTTACCAATGATATCCAATCATTACAATTCAAAATCTCTTCATTCATCATTTCCAATATTTATTTCACCAAAACCCGTACAATGTACATATATCATTCGTACGCAATATCAACTCCGATCGCTCACTCGATCACAAAATTTAACTTCCGAACTAGTATCGTTCACACGACTCTCTGGTGCGGACTCAGATCTGGTTTCTTTATTAGAACCTGTCATTCTACTTGCATAGCTAAATACTATGATAGAGAATTCCAGAATCAATCAAAAATCCATATCTAGGGTTCGCCTTCGAAAATCGAGCGAAAAATCCAAACACGGATCGATATAATTTACCTCGAAATTCTATGCTCGAATCTAGATCAAGTCGTTATGCGAATAAACTAATATACATACAACTTACGTATTTATTTCAATTGATTATTAGCAATGTCAAATTCTTTTATTCTCATTTATTTCATTTCGTTCAATTATCCACAATTTTCATTCCCATTTAGACTTCACATTCACTGATTTACTTAGTATATTCCTTTCCATACTAATTTCACTTAAGAATTTATCCCATCAAGCTCTTACTTATTTCTGAATTATTCCATAATTTTTCTTAAATTTATAGGCATTTTATACAAAAGTTCTTACATTTATTACCACTTCACCCTTTAAGCTTTTATATCTATTTATATTCAAATTCAATTCCCATTTCCCAATTTAACTCAATTTATCTCCAAGTTTTTGAATATTCAATTTTATCAACCATATCTAAAACCATATTTAATCCACTAATTAATTTAATTAGTACCATCCAATAATTCATTTCCAATCAAATTCCATTTCAAATCCGTTTAACTTACTAATTTAAATTAATTAGTTCATTTACTAGTTTATTTCAAATCTCACTAAATTCCATTTTCAATAATTCTTTTCCCATTTAGCCTACTTAGGTTAAATTCTCAAATTCTCTTTATCTAACTTAATTCAAGTTAATTTCCATTCCAAATCAAATTTCAAATTCTTATAAGTTATCAAACTTATTCATATTCCATAAAACATTTTAAATAAGATTCCAGAGTTTCAAACAATTACTTAATATTTCAAAATCATTTTTGAAATCATATATACCCAAAATCCCTTGGTATATCAAAATTATTTCTTTGAATTTCAAATCCAAAACCAGTTTTGCAAACAAACTCCAATTCAAAACATTTAGATAGCAATTCCTCCCTTGGAAACTCGAAAATGAACGTCGATGATGCTGTAGTCATCACCGAAATTATTTTCCAACGACCGAAGTGAGTTCAGTGCTTTTATTCTTTTAAAATTCCTTTTAAATATTTCCATTTCAAAAATATTCTCCAAATAATATCACTATTGTTTTTCCAAGACTTTGAAAAACATTTCAAAACCAACGGGAATTAAATTTCCTAAATTTCCATTTTTAAATCCTTTATAAATCGTTTTTATAAACCATATCATCTTTAAATATTCCTCTGGAATTTCATTTTATTTCAAATTATAAACCACATTTACTGTGACGACCCGGAATTTTTGAGCATTTGAAATTGGAATATTTAATTAATTTTAAATATTCAGAGGTTAATTATAAACTTAAATTTCAAATATCACTGTTTATTGGGTGATTTAATTATTAAATTAAATTATTTGAAGTTGGATAAAATAGTAAATCTGGTATTCTAAGTTAATTAAAAATATTTTGAAAGCTCGTAAAATTCATATTAATAATACTGAAGGTGATAGAACTTTTAAATTTGAATTTAAAAGTGTTTTGTTCAGTTTTAAAGATATACTGTTTTGAATTGAATTTAAAAATAGCCTCCCGAGGCACAGTCTCGGAATTTGATGAAACCAGTTCCATTGGATCCGTAATATTGTATTATTATCGGATTTCAATTTCAGAAGTTTTGGAATTATCATGTGATCGTATGATATATAAACGCACTGGAAATTTAAAATATAAATATATGGTTGATTTGTCAAATACGTTCCATCAGCTACCTTTCTTTCACCAACAACATTTTAAAAAAAAAATGTAAACATAAAAATATCAACATCAGCCTACATTTGTACGCCATCGCAGTTTTCTTTCTTTCAATTGTCACTGTAACTCGTCTTCTCCTGCACGCCACTTTCTATTCCATCCCTAGTTAAAACGAAATCAAGTTTCGTTTCTCCTTCTATTTATCACGCGACCTCTTTTCTTCAGTAAAAAAAAAAAATGGCTGCTAATAAGAATCGCACCCCTCCTTCGTTCAATTTCCAATTTAGTCGACCCAAATCGAAATCGAATTAAGGATAATAGAAGCTAGGGTTAGCCGATTCTCAAGTGTTGCGTCGATTCGAGATAAACGATGGCGAGTCATTTGATCAAGATAAGGCAGCAGTGCCAGAGAGACTCGTGAGGAGTTGTTCGGCGGAGCGTGTGGGTGATAGGGCGGCGATGGACAACAGGCGATGGTGTGAAGTCTGATGAGGTCGCGAGTTGATTTTGAAGCCACGATGGTGAGGAGGGTTTGGATTGGCTTACGATGGCGTTCAAGCAGTGGATGGTCGATCGAATGCTAGTAGGGGCAGGCACTCGCGATGACCGAGGCTAGGGTTGGGGAAAATCTTGGTGGCAGTAAGGTTAGGTATTCTTTGACTTTAATTTCAACTATATAAAAATATATTTCCATTTAAAAATATAAACAGAAATATATTTTCATTTAAAAAGGATATTGATTTTTTTTGTAAACAGTTTAAAGGGGAAAAATAAAGTAAAGATACATATTTTAAACCACTAGTTTAAAATCTAAAAATAATTTAGTAAGGTAACGATCTCCTGTTTGTTATAAGTTTAAAACTGAATGAATAAATGTATATATATATACAGAGAAATAAATTTTTAAAACCAGATGTGTTGTTTCTCTTTACGACTATATATATATATTAAGGAAGGAAGTTTTACAATAAACAAAATACTGTTTGTTATTTACAGAAGGAAATAATAAGATAACAGTAGGTTTTATTAAATAGTGATTTATGTATACACTAAAATAAACTGCTGTTGTTTAAAAAAAAATAATATAGATATGTGTTTTGTTGATAAAATTTTATATAGAGGGAAAATTGGGTTAAATCAAATATGTTAATGGAATTTGGATTTGGTAATAAAAGCAAAGGTGAGTTAATCTCACTCAGTTTAATTTTATTTAAATTTAAATTGGTTAAATTTAAATATGGATGAATGATTGATTGAATGATTGTTTGGATTGATTGATATGCTATATATATATAGTAGTATATAGCAATATATACATATTGGCATATGTATATATTGGAGTTGTTGATATTCCCGCATTATATAGCGGATGAGACCCTAGGCGCCGCATAATAGCGGATGATTTATTTTAAATCCCATATACTGCGATATTCCACCTCGTAGTGGAATTGGTATTGTGCTAACGTCTGTGGATGCAGGGAAACAGGTTGGAGGGATCCAACTGGATTCCTCAAAAATTTATTTTATTATTCTGTGATCTGAATATTGATATCCTGTGATGATTTGATATTGGATGTTGTGGTTGATTGAATTCCCAGTATAATAAATTTTGAAAATCTATGGAATTGAATTTTTGAAGAAAATAAAGAATAATAATTTAAGTAAATTGGAATAAATTTAAAAGTGAATTATAAATAAGATAAAATAAAGAGAATTGGAATTTTAGTAAATACAGGAAAAAGAAATTTAAATTTACGAAGGAGAAATAAAGATTAGAAAACTCAAGTAATATTGGTTTAGAGAAATAAAGGAATTACTTTTAATTTAATAATTTAATTTAATTAAAACTGTAAATAAGGAATGTTGGGAATTTAAAATAGGTATTTTTCAGTTAAAAGGGGGTTTTAAATTCACAAATGAGAGATAAAATTTAAAGAGTATTGTATTTGAAATAAATAAAGTAAACAAGGAATTTTATTCCAAAGTAAAGCAAATTTGAAATCAATGGTAGAATTGATGTAAATGTTTGGAATTGGAAATTTAAAGAGAATGAGATTTTGGAAATTTATAAACTGGGTTTATAAAGTGAAATAAATGTCGGTGGGCATTTTAAATATAAATTCAGGATGGGAATTTATAAGGGAAGGAGAATTGGTTTAAGAATAAATAATGATTTATTTTTAAAGAAGTGGAAGTGAAGTATTTTCTGGATAGCCAAGTACATTTGGTTTTAAAAGCAATTCTAAATATTTGTTAAAGATTTATTGTTAATTTTAAAATCAGGTTTAGAAAATCTATTATTTCAAATGTAAATTTTCAAAAGCAAGTATTTTTCAAAACTATTATTGTAATAGATATAGAAGTGATTTGGTAATATGTTTTAAAAGGAAATTTGTTTATATTTTTAAAGTGGTTTTATTTTAGATATTTTTAAATATATATTTTAACTTAAGTTTTAAAGTAATTTTCAAAAGGTGTTTTATAAAGTATATTTATAATAAAGTGTTTTAAAATTATTTTTAAAATCTAAAATGGGTTGTACTTGGTATTCCAGTGAAAATAAATATTTGGGAAATTATTCCGTGAAAGGAATATAGTTTGAAATTGTTTCCAATGGGGATTGGAAAGGGGAATAATATCTTGCGAAGATATTTTGGAAAAAAAATAGATAATTGGGAAAAATTATTTATTGTTGATGGTTGTTATGGATGTAAATTGATAGTTAAACAACCGACTATCAGTATTGGCCAAATGCGCTGATCGTTTCGAAGAGACCGGGATCGGGTTTCCGTATACCGGGATTCTAGGTCTGGAGACTCGAAAACCACTTCGATCCGGTTTGTACGTTTCGTGGGGAAACGAGGGTAATATTGATAAGGGGATAGTGTTATCAGTTCTGTTCGGACCTGGAACGGACTTGTATGGATGAATGCTTTCGGACATCGTCAGGGGACGATGGGCATTCTAAGTGAAACGTTCTATGAAGGTAACGTTTAGCCTCAAGCCTCATCAACCGGGAATGACTGAAAATCAGGGGTTATGCAGCAAGGCTTCGTGGGTAGCCCCCACTTGAGAGTAAGGTCATCCCTGTCTAGATGTCCCTTATATTTCGGCTTAGTGTTGCGGTTGCTGATCCCAACCGTGGGGTGATCTTATTTGGAATTATCCAGTAAGGGATGATTCCGGCCTTGTGTTGCAGGGGAGCGGGCGTACTCCTCGGTACTGTGATCTAGGCCACGTACTGTGATAGGTGGTACCCCAGTGCCTAGTCATTCGTTGGAAATCCATTCTCCCTACGTGCCTTGTACGGTATTTGTTTGTATACCTAGTATGCTGGAATTTAATCATGTAACAATTTCAGCTATTTTAATAAGTATTTGTGAATAGACACTATTATAATATCAGAGAATTTTGATAAAAAGTGTTTTAGCTATCGTAAGGTAAAAACCCGACATGTTTATTTGTGGCGTGGTCTTACGAGATGCTTTTGTTTTCAAAAAGATTTTTGAAACTTTAATAATCAATTGAGTGTGATTTTCTCACGCTGGTTTTCCAGACTGACTCGGGTATTGTTTTATATGATGCTCGGGTCAGACCGAGATAAACAGGTTCAGATTGTAGCTGTGGAGCTCAGGAGACGAGCTGGATGGCGATACGTACTTCCGTATTTGTTTATTATTCCGCTGTGTATTTGGATGTATATCATTGATGTGATGAGCTCTGATGATGTATTCTGTAAATGTATTGTATAAACAGATATATCTTTCTGTTTGAGTAAAGATCTGTTTTGTATATATTATATTTTATTCCGCTGCGATGTGAGATTCTGTTGTTGATTTTCTGTTTCTTCTTCTTCTACCTCTTCTTCTTTAACACAAATGGTTCGATTTTCCGGGACTGGAAAGTCGGGTCGTTACAGGTGGTATCAGAGCTTAGGTTGGCGATAACCTTGGCTCTGGTGGGAATTTTGAGAGTATTAATAGATATGAGCGCGTATTTGTTAGTGAATATAAAATGGTTTTATATTGTGTTGGTTGATTTATTGAGTGGCATATGAACCTTCGTCGGCACAGTCTGCGCAACTGTATCGAAGGGGTTTCTAAACACTCGAATAGAATAATTCGACACAATATTGTTTTGAAACGGGTAGATGAAATAATTTTACCCGAAAAATGTATTTTGATATAAAAGAAATATTTCTTTAAATTATTATATATTTGGATGTTTGGATGAAAATATTCTGACAAATTAAAATTGAAAAATATGGTAAGATTGTAAAATCAGAATGATTTACTTAACCAATGGATATTTGTATAAATATGAATTGTACAGATAAATTGTAACTAAAAATTTGATTTAATCAAAAATGGTAAATTTAAACCCCGGATATCTTGGAAGTGTTTCAAAATGTTTTGAAGATAAGCACTAGCATTATTATTTTGGAAAGTATTTCTGGAAGGGAAATTGTTTCCAAATAAATTTTTAAAAGGGATATAGCAATAAATTCATTTCAGTTGCTGGAAATAATTCGGAGGATGACGGCCGCATCTTCAGAATTTATTTTCGAACTCCTGGGTGACGAATTGCTGCCAAATTGATTTATTCAGAAAAGCTAGTTGTTTTTGAAATTTCCAAAGGAAATTTGTTTTGTTTTTGAAATTTCAAATGAAATTTGTAGGGAATAAAAATCCAGAATTGGTTTAAAAACGTGAGAAGTGTGATTTTGGAATAAGTGGAGATTTCAAAATGATTTGAAACTAAAAGCCGGGTACATAAGAATTCTAAATCTTTATTTGAATCAGATGGAGAAATAAAATTAAGTTGAGACAAATGAGCTTAAACTAAGTTTAATTTTGAGTTGGATTTGAAGCAAACTGAGAAAAATAAATCCAGTTGTATTTGGATTGTTGGAATCGAATTGAAATAAATTGTGATGGAAATGATATTAAGAGAATAATATGATTTGACTGAAGTTAAGTTAAATAAAATTAAATTGTAATGAAATTCAGTTGAATTATAAATAATATTGAGTGAAATTAAAATCCTTACATTAACAAGTAAGAGTAAGATGAATAAGAGATGTGCAGTTTGGAATAGAGATTTGGGTTAAATTAAATTTAGCTTGGATAATGGTAAAGGAATTAAGTTTATTGGAAAATTAAATTAATTGTGGCTTGAATGGGAAGTTATAGCTAAGTAAATAAATTTGTTTGGTATTTTGGGAATGGATAAGATCCAGTACTTGAATTATAAAACCCGAGGAGATTAACTAGGGTGATTTGTAAGGATGAAAATCAAATATTGTATTGGTTAAAATGGAAATAAACTAATTTGGAATAAATTAGTAAATCAAATATGTTAATGGAATTTGGATTTGGTAATAAAAGTGAAGGTGTGAATGAATAATGGAGTTGAAGTATAATAGTGATAATTTGAATTGTAAATAATTGCAAGTAAGTAGAAATGGATTGAAGTAGACTTGTTAGTAATAAAATACAATTCAGAAATAAATTATCAAATGCGGATTAGAATTTATATTGGATTCAGTGAATTTACCAATTAAATTATGAGTGTAATGGGATTAAAATAAATTGAATTGGAATCAATTCAAATTGGTTGTAAAACCCAAATAATCATTTATTCATATGGATATGGACGAGGCTGCATTAAATAAATCGTCGTTTGACGTAAACAAGGAAGTTAAAATTCTATAAGTTGATAGAAGTTAAATAGATTGATTTTGAGATCAACTGAATTAAATATGAGTTTGTTTTGCTAAAATGAATCGAATGTGAGAATTGAGTTGTAAACAATTTAAATTAATGGTGGAACCCTATAAATTGCTTATAAGTGTTGTTTAACTTGCATTGCTTATTAAAACGCTTATGTTGCTAGTTAAATATGAAAAATGTTGTTAAGTTGCATGATTTTGGCACTTACATCTTTAAATTAAGTAAGTACAGGTTCGGGAAAGCCGTATAGCTGATTTTGGGTTGCACTAATTGCTAAATAATAAGCCGCTTGCTTTAAAATGCTAAAAATGAGGTACGCTTACGCAAAAGAATTCAAAATAGGAAATATGAACTGTTTATATTGATATATTGTGATTTCCGGCCTGAGGCCGATGTATATATACATATTTGTGCATCCTGCGATATCGCAGAAGTCCCTCCGTACAAGGGAGACTTTGCCAAAATTTTCCGTAAATTTCAGGAGTTAGAATTTTTTTTTTTTTTTGGGATTTTTGGAAATCTAATTCAAGTGTGAATGTAAGGTGAAATGAAATCGAAGGAACTAAAGAAGTCGAGTTTGCGAATAAACTGTTAATTGAAATTTAAATTAATTAGTAAGTGCAACTAATTAAATATTCGAGTGGAAGCCAAATTGAAATCAAATGGAATTGTAAAGACAAAAGTAAATAGAAATGGATATGAACTACGATAGTGAAGTGAAAATAGGTATAAGCAGTATGTAAAATATTTATTTTGAACTTAAGAAATATGGTGAGATTCTTAAGTAATTTGGTAATGAGGGAAAATTATTCTAAGTGAATAATTGAATAAAGATATAAAATTGGAAGTTGTGAAATGGGATAATTGTGAATAAGTGAATGTGATCAAACTGAATGTGAATAAAAGAGAATTGATATAATTGGTAATCAATTGGAATTTATACGTAAGGTGTACGTATATTATTTGATCGCATAGCTATTTGATCCAGATTCGAACACATAATTTCGAGATAGTTTTATCGATCCGAATTAGGATTTTTCACTTGATTTTCGACGGCGAACCTGGATATGGATTGTTGGTTGATTCTGGTAATTCTCTATCGTAGTTGTGACTATGCAAGGAGAATGACGGTTTCTGATCGAGAAACCAGATCTGAGTCCGCACTAGGAAGTCGGGTGGACGATACTAGTTCGGAAGTGTGATTGTGTGATCGATTGAGCGATCAAATGTGATATTGCGTACGGATGATATATATACATCGTACGGGCTTAAGTAAAACAAATATTGAAAATTTGTAAAGAAAAGTATAAAATGACTTTGGAATTGTGATTGAATATTATTGCTTAGTAGGATATACAGGTGTATAAAAGCAATGGATAATTGGGATTTTTGATTTTAGAAGATAAAATTTAATGGCCCGATAAAAGGTATGTATTTGAATTTCTATATGAAATTTGATTGGGTTTTTGATCCAGCCACTTGGCTTTTTATTTTCTTTTTGAGATTGGGAGGCCGTAGAGCCATTTTGTAGTAGTACCGAGCTAGCCGCGCAAAGGAGACGCTGGCGAAATTTTTCGAAATTTTAGGGAGTTAGAAAAATTTTGAGAAAAGTTTGATAATTCAAAAATTTGAATTCAAATTTAAATTTGAATTGATAAGTAGGTGATATGGGTTGAATTTATGAATAAGTTTGGGAAGTTAAAAGATGATTAGTGTATCATTAATAAAAAGAAAACTTTGGAAAGTTGTTAAAACTGTTTGAATTTGGGAAATAGTAATGAGGATTGAATCATTCTTCCTAACTAGTAATTTCGGGGACGAAATTCTTTTAAGGGGGGAGGAATGTGACGACCCGGAATTTTTGAGCATTTGAAATTGGAATATTTAATTAATTTTAAATATTCAGAGGTTAATTATAAACTTAAATTTCAAATATCACTGTTTATTGGGTGATTTAATTATTAAATTAAATTATTTGAAGTTGGATAAAATAGTAAATCTGGTATTCTAAGTTAATTAAAAATATTTTGAAAGCTCGTAAAATTCATATTAATAATACTGAAGGTGATAGAACTTTTAAATTTGAATTTAAAAGTGTTTTGTTCAGTTTTAAAGATATACTGTTTTGAATTGAATTTAAAAATAGCCTCCCGAGGCACAGTCTCGGAATTTGATGAAACCAGTTCCATTGGATCCGTAATATTGTATTATTATCGGATTTCAATTTCAGAAGTTTTGGAATTATCATGTGATCGTATGATATATAAACGCACTGGAAATTTAAAATATAAATATATGGTTGATTTGTCAAATACGTTCCATCAGCTACCTTTCTTTCACCAACAACATTTTAAAAAAAAAATGTAAACATAAAAATATCAACATCAGCCTACATTTGTACGCCATCGCAGTTTTCTTTCTTTCAATTGTCACTGTAACTCGTCTTCTCCTGCACGCCACTTTCTATTCCATCCCTAGTTAAAACGAAATCAAGTTTCGTTTCTCCTTCTATTTATCACGCGACCTCTTTTCTTCAGTAAAAAAAAAATGGCTGCTAATAAGAATCGCACCCCTCCTTCGTTCAATTTCCAATTTAGTCGACCCAAATCGAAATCGAATTAAGGATAATAGAAGCTAGGGTTAGCCGATTCTCAAGTGTTGCGTCGATTCGAGATAAACGATGGCGAGTCATTTGATCAAGATAAGGCAGCAGTGCCAGAGAGACTCGTGAGGAGTTGTTCGGCGGAGCGTGTGGGTGATAGGGCGGCGATGGACAACAGGCGATGGTGTGAAGTCTGATGAGGTCGCGAGTTGATTTTGAAGCCACGATGGTGAGGAGGGTTTGGATTGGCTTACGATGGCGTTCAAGCAGTGGATGGTCGATCGAATGCTAGTAGGGGCAGGCACTCGCGATGACCGAGGCTAGGGTTGGGGAAAATCTTGGTGGCAGTAAGGTTAGGTATTCTTTGACTTTAATTTCAACTATATAAAAATATATTTCCATTTAAAAATATAAACAGAAATATATTTTCATTTAAAAAGGATATTGATTTTTTTTGTAAACAGTTTAAAGGGGAAAAATAAAGTAAAGATACATATTTTAAACCACTAGTTTAAAATCTAAAAATAATTTAGTAAGGTAACGATCTCCTGTTTGTTATAAGTTTAAAACTGAATGAATAAATGTATATATATATACAGAGAAATAAATTTTTAAAACCAGATGTGTTGTTTCTCTTTACGACTATATATATATATTAAGGAAGGAAGTTTTACAATAAACAAAATACTGTTTGTTATTTACAGAAGGAAATAATAAGATAACAGTAGGTTTTATTAAATAGTGATTTATGTATACACTAAAATAAACTGCTGTTGTTTAAAAAAAAATAATATAGATATGTGTTTTGTTGATAAAATTTTATATAGAGGGAAAATTGGGTTAAATCAAATATGTTAATGGAATTTGGATTTGGTAATAAAAGCAAAGGTGAGTTAATCTCACTCAGTTTAATTTTATTTAAATTTAAATTGGTTAAATTTAAATATGGATGAATGATTGATTGAATGATTGTTTGGATTGATTGATATGCTATATATATATAGTAGTATATAGCAATATATACATATTGGCATATGTATATATTGGAGTTGTTGATATTCCCGCATTATATAGTGGATGAGACCCTAGGCGCCGCATAATAGCGGATGATTTATTTTAAATCCCATATACTGCGATATTCCACCTCGTAGTGGAATTGGTATTGTGCTAACGTCTGTGGATGCAGGGAAACAGGTTGGAGGGATCCAACTGGATTCCTCAAAAATTTATTTTATTATTCTGTGATCTGAATATTGATATCCTGTGATGATTTGATATTGGATGTTGTGGTTGATTGAATTCCCAGTATAATAAATTTTGAAAATCTATGGAATTGAATTTTTGAAGAAAATAAAGAATAATAATTTAAGTAAATTGGAATAAATTTAAAAGTGAATTATAAATAAGATAAAATAAAGAGAATTGGAATTTTAGTAAATACAGGAAAAAGAAATTTAAATTTACGAAGGAGAAATAAAGATTAGAAAACTCAAGTAATATTGGTTTAGAGAAATAAAGGAATTACTTTTAATTTAATAATTTAATTTAATTAAAACTGTAAATAAGGAATGTTGGGAATTTAAAATAGGTATTTTTCAGTTAAAAGGGGGTTTTAAATTCACAAATGAGAGATAAAATTTAAAGAGTATTGTATTTGAAATAAATAAAGTAAACAAGGAATTTTATTCCAAAGTAAAGCAAATTTGAAATCAATGGTAGAATTGATGTAAATGTTTGGAATTGGAAATTTAAAGAGAATGAGATTTTGGAAATTTATAAACTGGGTTTATAAAGTGAAATAAATGTCGGTGGGCATTTTAAATATAAATTCAGGATGGGAATTTATAAGGGAAGGAGAATTGGTTTAAGAATAAATAATGATTTATTTTTAAAGAAGTGGAAGTGAAGTATTTTCTGGATAGCCAAGTACATTTGGTTTTAAAAGCAATTCTAAATATTTGTTAAAGATTTATTGTTAATTTTAAAATCAGGTTTAGAAAATCTATTATTTCAAATGTAAATTTTCAAAAGCAAGTATTTTTCAAAACTATTATTGTAATAGATATAGAAGTGATTTGGTAATACGTTTTAAAAGGAAATTTGTTTATATTTTTAAAGTGGTTTTATTTTAGATATTTTTAAATATATATTTTAACTTAAGTTTTAAAGTAGTTTTCAAAAGGTGTTTTATAAAGTATATTTATAATAAAGTGTTTTAAAATTATTTTTAAAATCTAAAATGGGTTGTACTTGGTATTCCAGTGAAAATAAATATTTGGGAAATTATTCCGTGAAAGGAATATAGTTTGAAATTGTTTCCAATGGGGATTGGAAAGGGGAATAATATCTTGCGAAGATATTTTGGAAAAAAAATAGATAATTGGGAAAAATTATTTATTGTTGATGGTTGTTATGGATGTAAATTGATAGTTAAACAACCGACTATCAGTATTGGCCAAATGCGCTGATCGTTTCGAAGAGACCGGGATCGGGTTTCCGTATACCGGGATTCTAGGTCTGGAGACTCGAAAACCACTTCGATCCGGTTTGTACGTTTCGTGGGGAAACGAGGGTAATATTGATAAGGGGATAGTGTTATCAGTTCTGTTCGGACCTGGAACGGACTTGTATGGATGAATGCTTTCGGACATCGTCAGGGGACGATGGGCATTCTAAGTGAAACGTTCTATGAAGGTAACGTTTAGCCTCAAGCCTCATCAACCGGGAATGACTGAAAATCAGGGGTTATGCAGCAAGGCTTCGTGGGTAGCCCCCACTTGAGAGTAAGGTCATCCCTGTCTAGATGTCCCTTATATTTCGGCTTAGTGTTGCGGTTGCTGATCCCAACCGTGGGGTGATCTTATTTGGAATTATCCAGTAAGGGATGATTCCGGCCTTGTGTTGCAGGGGAGCGGGCGTACTCCTCGGTACTGTGATCTAGGCCACGTACTGTGATAGGTGGTACCCCAGTGCCTAGTCATTCGTTGGAAATCCATTCTCCCTACGTGCCTTGTACGGTATTTGTTTGTATACCTAGTATGCTGGAATTTAATCATGTAACAATTTCAGCTATTTTAATAAGTATTTGTGAATAGACACTATTATAATATCAGAGAATTTTGATAAAAAGTGTTTTAGCTATCGTAAGGTAAAAACCCGACATGTTTATTTGTGGCGTGGTCTTACGAGATGCTTTTGTTTTCAAAAAGATTTTTGAAACTTTAATAATCAATTGAGTGTGATTTTCTCACGCTGGTTTTCCAGACTGACTCGGGTATTGTTTTATATGATGCTCGGGTCAGACCGAGATAAACAGGTTCAGATTGTAGCTGTGGAGCTCAGGAGACGAGCTGGATGGCGATACGTACTTCCGTATTTGTTTATTGTTCCGCTGTGTATTTGGATGTATATCATTGATGTGATGAGCTCTGATGATGTATTCTGTAAATGTATTGTATAAACAGATATATCTTTCTGTTTGAGTAAAGATCTGTTTTGTATATATTATATTTTATTCCGCTGCGATGTGAGATTCTGTTGTTGATTTTCTGTTTCTTCTTCTTCTACCTCTTCTTCTTTAACACAAATGGTTCGATTTTCCGGGACTGGAAAGTCGGGTCGTTACATTTACAAAATCATATTACAAAATCCCATCTTGTTATATGAAATTATTCCTTAACTATTGATAAAAATATCCACTTTTATTCAATCACCACAACAACAAATGATAATAGTTTAATATTATTATTTCCTAACAACCAAGCAAACCATATATAACTATAATAATTTCTAAAAAATTATTTCTTTTACATATAAAACTAATTTGGGTAAAATTACTTCATTTACCCCATTTCAAAACAATACCGTGTCAAATTGTTCTGTTATAGTGTTCAGAGATCCCTATCAATAACATTAATTACTCGTATTGACCAGAAGCCATAAGCCACTGAATAGATCAATCAACACAATATAAAACAATTTTATATTCATTAACAAATACGCGCTCATATCTATTAATACACTCAAACTCATTCTCGGGCGCTACTAACCCTATCTCTAATGAGTAATCCCTACCAGAGCCAATGTTCAGACTTAACCTTCAGCTCTAATACCAAGTGTCACAGCCCAGGATTTTCAACGCTCGAAAATCGACATCAATACGTTCACTGTATTACATACCGAGCAATCGAATGCCTGAAATACCAGATAAAGAGAAAGAAGAAAAAGGTACAAGAAGAAAATAGAAATAACAACATAGAATCTCATAATCGTAGCGGAACAATATATAATAGTTAACAACTGGTCTTCATACAAAAAAACTATAACTGTTATTTATACATTACATCATCAGAGTACAACACATCAATAACTCAACACTGGACAGTTATAACAACTTGTCCTCACAAATGCTGAATATACAGCCTACAATACACAGTGGAATATAATCAGATATGTGTAATACTTCTTCATCATCCAGCTCGTCTCCTGAGCTCCATGGCATCCTATCCTGAATCTGTAATACTCGGTCTGACCCGAGCATTATAATAAAATAACACCCGAGCCAATCTGGAAAACCAGCGTGAGAAAACACACTCAATTTTGAATTATTAATGTTATCAAAATCCTTTGAAAAACAAAGGCATCTCGTAAGACCACGCCATAAATAAACATGACGGGTTTTTACCTTACAATAACCAAAACATTTATACCAAAATCATATGATATTTTAATAGTGTCTAAGTACAAATACTTATTCAAATAGCTGAAATTGTTACATTAATTAAATTCCAGCATACTAGGCTCTACAACTAAAACCGTAAAGGGACGTATTGGAGAATGGATTCCATATGAATGACTAGGCACTGGGTTACCACCTGTCACAGTACATGTCTAGAAAAAATGTACCGAGGACCACGCCGGGATCCCCTACAACACAAGACCAGACTACCCCTTACCTGGATAGACCGAATATGCTATCACCCCGGGTGTTCCCACCCTATCCGAGTTCTTCTGCGCACCGTAGTAATAATAATATCTGAGGTATCTAGAAATGTGATAAACATACCCTAATTGGGTGCGACCCACTTAGCCTTGCTGCATTCCCCTTGATTTTCAGTCATTCCCGGTTGATGAGGCTTGAGGCTACGATTACCTTTTAAAGGAATTTTTCACTTAGAATGCTCATTGTCCTCCAATGAAAATGTACTGATAGCATTCATCCATACAAGTCCATTCTGGGTCCGAACGGAACCGAAGGCACTATTCCTACTACATCCGATTCGGAATCATCCTCAGGATTAGTAGCGATTAGCCCTTGCACTTCACTACTCCATCTTCGATTCCATGCTCTTGTTACCAATTCGAAAACGTACTCGTTGGATCGAAGTGGTTTTCGGATAACTTATCTGATCTCGGTCTCTTCGAAACAACATTCAATATTCACAGTAAACTCAACCCCGGTTCTTTAAAAATAAACAGATGAAAATAAGATCGGAGATCACCTCCTAACCGTTTGTGGACAGATTTCCTTATAAACGTCCTAGAAGAATGAGACGAGTTTATACGTACAGTATAGCACCTCGAACGGTAACTGTACCATATAATTCCCGTGTTTCCCCTAGATATTCCCAAAGTTATGTTTTTTGGGTCCAGATTTGATAGTCGGTTATTTAACTATCAAAAAACAATCATCCAATTAAAGATTCCATTTTAACTGATTCACTAAGTCTTATTCAATTTAAATTTCAATCACTTAAAATCTCTTCATCTGAAATATATACTTACCTTACCGAATTTAGTATATTCTCAAACTATCATTCTTTTTAAAAAATATTTGAAAACCCTTTAAAATAATAAGGAAAGTACCACTGCGGTATCAACAATGGATTCACAGCTCAATGGTTACATCTCTATCCTAGAAAAATCCAAAACTTAACTGCAGGCACTCACTGCCTCCGATTTTGCGATGAAAGTATACCATTACTTTCCGAAAACTTTATTTAATAATTTTCAAAATAATACTTATAAAATTCCTATAAAAATATTCCAAGTTAAATTTTAGGCAAATATTCTTTAATAAAAGTTATTATATAAAATATTAACCGGAAATTATTGTCAAGGACAAAATTTCTCAGCATTTTTTCCTCAAGGACAGGCCTTCAATGTTTTATCCGGAAGGACAACTTTCTTTAGGTATCAGTTTTTAGTCATTGATAGCAGTTTTAGGTATCAGTTTGTAGTTATCGGTAGCAGTTTTTAGGTATCAGTTTTTAGCTTGGTAGCAGTTTTGTTGTCCTTATGAATAATTTTGGAAAATGTTTGTCCTTATGAATAATTTTTAGGAGAATGTTTGTCCTTGTGGTAAAAATAGTGAGGTTGTGTCCTTGAGGCAAAAAATATACAAATCTTTGTCCTTTAAATTAATTCCCCCAAATATTAATATTGAATAATTTATCTTTTAAAATAATATTACTGATTTATTCTTAAATAATAATTAACTTAATATCAACCCATTATTACTACTTAATTAATATTTAAATATATTTTAAACAATTTAAAACCACTAAATAATTAATTTTCTGAAATATTCTTAAAACACTTTTTAAATTACCTAGTTAATAATTAAAAATCCTTCTTTTTAAAACAAACTCAATTTCTCGATAAAAATATATTTTTCAAATTCCAATATAACCAGTCTAATATTTATAAATCTCTCTCGATTTATTCCAAATTTAATTTACGTCCCAATTCCATAAATCCCCTTTTCACATTTCTAAAAATAAATCTATCATTTATTTTTAAAGTCGATTTACCCATCTCATTATAAATCCTCACCGTGAATTTATAATTTCAATTTATCCACTGATAATCACTTCATTTTATTTATAAACCTTATTTATAGATCCCATAGTCTCATTTCCCGTTTATACGGTTCCGCATTACTTAATCGATTACAAATCGATTTCTAAATTGAATTCCATTTTTAAACCAATTTCTCAATTCACCCAACTATATTCCAAAACCCAACTAAATTCAGATTCTACTTCCTTTTCATAATTTAAATCTTATTTAAAATCTAGTATAACAATTTCATATTTTATTTTCAAATTTCCTTTTTATTTTTCCCAAACTATTTTAAATCTCGATTTTAAAATCTTTTTACACTTAAACAAATATCGCTTAAGTCTTATTATTTAAAATCCTTTTATTTACATTATTCCAAATCTCTATTTTCCATATTCCAAAATTATCAAGTAAAATTTTAAAATCAAACTATTTATTTTACTCAAATTCTTTTCTATAAATTAATCCAAATTTCACTATAAATATTTTACTTCCAAATTTCCTTTAATTTCTTTTCAATTTCAAAACATATATATATTGGTATTTAAAAATACCAAAATCTAGGCCAAAACTACCTTAGCATCCAATCCATTCAAATCACACTATAACCTACCACAGATTATTCAAACAAGTCATATATCAATATATGAAATTAATTTCAACATTTTTGAGGAATCCAGTTGGATCTCTCCAACCTGTTTCCCTACATCCACATATGTTAGCACAATATAAAAATACCAATCCCACTTCGAGTGGGATATCGCGGTATATAGGGTCATCCGCTATTATGTGGGGCGCATAGGGTCTCATCCGCTATACATATGCGGGAATATCAATCACTCCAATTACTAATATATATATATAATAACATCCAAAATGATAACAATTATCAATTTCAACCAATCAACCAAAAATTAATTTTAACTATTTAAAATTAAATAGTAATCCAAAATTTAGTGAGATTAACTCGCTTTGATTTTTAGATTTGCCGATCGATGCAAATTTTGACTCTATTGCACATTCCACAGCTACGAATCCAAACAGCTGATTCCGTTCATTTTGGACCTCGTACGAATGATTTTATGAACTAGTATATTATCAAATTTTATACTTAACTAATTACACTTTAATTGAATTTAATTAAAACTAAATAAAAAAATTAAATTAAAGCAACTCTAAGTTTAAACTAATTACTCACTCACTGCACTTTTATAAATTTTAAATTAAAAATAATTACAGTACCTTCTTCCCAAATCGCACTCAACCATCCTCTAACTTCGATCATCCTCATTGCTCCATCGACCTGAAGCCCACGCGACCCCCGACAAAACATGCGGCCGCCTTCCTCCTTCAAAGCTTCCCGGACACGCTTTTCATGACCAATCCCTCTGACCCTCACTTACACGCGTATCTCAAGTTCACCCAAGCCTAAAACTGCCGCGCTTGCCTCCACGACCAGTCGGCAACCACGCGCCACCCTCCCTGTCGCTCCTGCAGCCACCTTCTCCATCGACCATGAATCTCCAGCACGCTCGCCCACACCCTCTAGCGTCTCCCCACCAGAATCGCCACACTCTTTGCACCGGTAACCCCTCTAGCCTCGCGACCTCCTGCCTCAGCCAAATCCCTAGCGCGGTGTACACTTGTACGCTTCCAGTTCTTTTTTTCCAGGACTTCATCGAAATCGCCAGCGCCTCAGCCTCCATGAACGACGTTGCCGCACCTCGTCACAACCACGGCCATACGTTGCTGCTGACGATTCCCACCTCCATGAAATCGTGACATCACCATTAAACATCCAGGCCTCCCACTCCCACACGCCGCCGCTGTTGGTAAAAAAGAATCGCCTCGCTTCCCTCGTGCGCGCGGGTCCCTCCATCACGATTTGTTTCCTTTTATTTTTTTATTTTTTTATTTCAAACGATTTGATTCCATTCCGTTGGAAGGAGAGAAAGAAGATGCGATTTTGAAATTTGAGGAGAGGATATCGATTTGAACTTCATTTTTTTCTGTAATCGGTTGTTTTAAAGGGGGAAACATGATTTTTAAAAGAAAAGAAGACATGATGTTTTGCATATAAGGGGAAGGCTATAGTGTTTGAAATGAGGGGAAAAAGGGCTGATGGAAATAAGGTCAATCAAATTATATATATATATATGTGTGTGTGTGTATGTATATATATATATATATCTGTGTGTGTGTATATATAATTTAAATCTCCAAACCATCTCGTTTTACGCAACTTAAAATCTCGAACTCCTATCGAGGCATGCCGCTAGGCGTTTATAATGTTATACCCCTATTCCAAACGCAATGGAAAAGGTTTCGAGTCCTAATTTGATCGTATGAAGAAGATAGCTTTTTTGGACCCAATTATATTGAATTTATGTTATAAAATTCAGCGCGTTTATATCCCGTACGGCCAAACGATAACTCCAAACGGTACGAAATTTGAAATCCGATAATATTACACTATTACAGATCCAATGGAACTGGTTTTGTCGAATTCTGAAACTGTGCCCTGGAAGTCTATTTTTAAATGTTAATTCAAACGATATATTCTCAAAACTGAACAAATCACTTTTAAATTCAATTTAAAAAGTTTTATTATCTTCAGTATTATTAATATAAATTTTATAAGCCTTTAAATATTTTTAACAGTCTTAAAACTCAAGATTCACTAAATTAGCCAATTTTCAAATTATTAAATTCAATAATTAAATTATCACATAAATGGTGATATTTGAAATTCAAGTTAAAAATTAACTCCTAAATATTTAAAATCAATTAAATATTCCAATTTCGAGTAGTCAAAATTCTGGATTGTTACAAAGTTGTTGGTAGAACTAAGAAAATAATAATATAGAGCCAAAACTAAAATTTCAGAACTCACAGCGGATGATTGGAAATATAATAGCAAAGTATACTCATTTATTTCAAAACATAAAAATGTCATAATACTAAATTCCAAAAAAACCATAATATAATATCCGTTACAACAATTGCCTAAATCCATGGGTACACATAAAAGTAGGAAACAATAAAAAATACCACCACAAGCCATGCTTCTCCATCTCTAAGAATCGTCACCGCCATCACTCCGTCCTTAACATGTCTTGTAATGAGGAGAGAGTCAGAACAACAAGTGTCACGTGAATAAAAACCTCGAGTATTACCTTTTCAGTACTGGGGCGGTATATTTCAAAATAAGAATATGTCTATGAATCATAAAACCATCATTTAATACATTCTAATAAGGGAAAGGAGGCGGGTCCAACCACTTACTACCTACCATTTCAGAAGCAGGTTTCTAAAATCTCATATCTCAACCATACGTCATAAATAGCTAATAATGTGATAGACGTTACCCAAGCCACTTATACTTCCAAGTGGAAAATTGGCAGATTCTGGTCATTTAAGACCTTAATTAAGGCAGACCCCATCATTTAAGACCTATTTCTAGAAGCGTGCCCCTGAATGGAACTATCTAGTTGACATCAATTCTAAAATCTAATAGGCCACTTTAATACTTCCATGTGGAAAATAGGTAGACTTAGGTCATTTAAGACCTTAATTAAGGCAGACCCCATCATTTAAGACCTATTTCTAGAAGCGGACCACTGTAGAGATACCAACTAACGTAAGCCCTTGGCTATTTAATACTTCATCTAGGGAAAAGAGGCGGGTCCAACCTCTTAACACCTTAAAACCCCAAAGCAGGCTCTTCGTCTTATGACCCATACTCATAATGACGTTTCACATCAGTCCGCTATTCGTAGGAACTGGTAGCCAGATTACCTGGGCAGTTTTCCTCTACAGAATTTGGAACTAACGTTGCGTCATTGCAAATATTTATTATAAGGTTATCTCACATCAATAAAAGTGTACAGAACCGTCGGTAGCCTCAAATTGATGGGCAGACTTCCGTCATGTAACCCAATTAACAACGCGTCCTTTTGACTTAGCCACAAATCAGTTACATACACACACACACACACACTCATCTCACTGTTTCATAAATAAGGCCTTATAAGGAATCTTCCGTATTACGCCTTAAAATAATAATTAGCCTATATAAGAGTTTCCTCTTATTTTCGCCTTAAAATTAATTACCTTTCTAATAGGGGAAATAAATGTAAATAAATTCCTAATTAACTACGTCATATATGCAATAATTATACGTTAATTATGTAAATATAGATAAATAAATATTCGCGCCTAGTAAGTTCTAACTGCATGTATTTTATGCTCTAAACTAGCGTTAAATGTCAATTCTCTAACTAATTATTATTACAAGTCCTTTTTCTTCAAACTCCTAAAAAAATCCGTATTCTAATGTCCAAAATAGGGAATAAATATTTATAACCAAAACTACAATAACGGACTTGTAAATAAAATAGAAACTCAATTTATTACACCAATTCAAAGGAATATCTTAAACAATATGAATTGCAATTTGAACCCCATATTCCATCCAACTTCTTTTTTACAAAGAAATAGATAAGAATAAGGGGTGTAAACTTCGAATAGAATTCATAATCTAAACCCCTTATTTTATTGAAGAATCACAATTTGACCCAAAGAAGAAAGAGAAGTGGAATAGATTATGAAATTATCAGAAATTGCATAAGCAAAACAAATTCCATCAAATCAATGTAAATAATTAAGAATCTCAACATAGTATTTACATATCAAAATAAAATGGAATTTTGGTGGATTTTATCTATCATAATTTTGAAACCAAAATCCCTAAGGCATATCAAATCGAAAAAGAAATACACTAAACAATTACTGAAAAGAAATCCCATCGTTTCCATTGACAGAATAGCCTTAGCTTCGCCTTCCTCGGATTTGCATGCCTCACAATCTCTTCTAGAATCTCTCTCTTTTGATATATATACACACACAATAGGGAAGAGGTATATATATTTATTAGATTCGGAATAGTTTGCAGAGAATAGAATAAGAATTGGTTCGAGGATTAAGAAAAACATAGAAAATAAATTGGATTCTTAACTGAATTCCCTACGGAGTTTCTGAATCTAATTTTGGGAGATAACATTGGTAGATTTTCGTTAAATTCCTCAAAATAATAAGAATAAAAAGTGGAGAGGATAGGTTCTATTTAAAAGGGTTATAACGCACCAGAATCGTAGAATGAAAATAGCTTAAGACAAAGAAATCTGGAGCGTACAAATAAATAGCACACCTATTTAAACCCTAGCCGCCATTGCCAAAATTTGGTTTGATCAGTCGACCGATAGGGGTCGACTGGTCACAGTAAAGGTGTCGAGCGGTTGATTATTTTGGGTTTTTATTTATTCCATTGCTTTTTAATTAATTTCTTAACTTATTTAACTTTAACGTTAAATGTTAATTAAAACATTTACTTAGTCCGCAATCTAATTATGAAATTTAAACCCTAAATTTATATTCTCGTTTGAATTTGAATTTAAACTAAATTAATTTAATTTTGAAAACTTCAAACGCTCATAACTTCTTCGTTTGAGCTCCTTTTTCATCATATATATATGAAAACAGATCAGAATTTCACCACAAACACAATAGAATAACTTTCATGGTCAAATTCCAAACTTTATAAATTTCCCATATTCAACCTCATTACATTTAATTCAATTTAATCCATTTAATCAAGGTTCATTTTGTGGGGTGTTACATTCTTCCCCCTTTAAAAAGGATTTCGTCCTGAAATCTTTCAAGGGGCAAACAGCGTAACGCGCAATAACATCCATGTTTTATAATCAAGATATCCACACAACTATTTACTAAACTAATAGTGCAATGTGATTATGTACTACAGACATACTAAAATGAGCTCAATCCTAGTCAATCCTAACGTGAGTGTTTAATCGTGCCATAAAAGCATGTTGCAAATACCCTAAACATGCAAAAAAAATTATATGACTGTAAAGTGGTTGTGAAAAAATGTGGCAATCTACTACCATCCAATCTAGCAGCCACGATGCAACCAAAACCCTAATTTTGGAAAGAATATTTTCCAGAGAAAGGTTTAGGATGAAGAGTCTACATGCCTCCCATTGGATTTTCTCACCAGTGTACTCGAACCAATGTAATTATTTATTGCAGAGCCTTCGAGTTACGTGATCTATGATGCACGTAGTCACATGGGACGCTATTGGCTCCATCTTAAAACCCCTCAATTAATTAGGCTCTACAATAATTGTTATGCTATGAAGGTATTTCCTCAAATGCAAAAACGTCATGTACTTTAGCCAAAATAAAAAAATTCTTGTTTTTTTCAATATTGGGAAAAGGCCCAATAAATCCGGTGCCTACTTTCCAACTACCCAAATCGTACGACCTTCACACGATGGCTAATCAATTTGACTTTTTAAAGTCTCGCAATACAAATCTGGTCAGAGTAAAATTTGTTGATGGTTTCCCACCCACAATTTGATGATTTGTATGGCCTCCGCAAAAAAATGCTTCATGGGTTCCATACTAATCGTCCATTAATGACTACAATCCTACACGAATTCTACTAAAGTTAAGTGCTACTCTTAAGGTCCCCCAAAGTCCAAGATGCAAGCTCTCAACAAATAATCCAAGTTCCCATCCATTCCTTCAGTTTGCCATCGATCTTCAGTCGGTAAGCAATGCTCCGATTCAACGAAGTTCCTAAAGCTAGTTCCTAAAGGTACTAGCAACCCTCCAAATTTGCTAGTAAAGTAAGAGTCCCTATCACTAATGATGCAAAGCACAACTCCGTAAAGCCGTGTTGGAGCGCTACGGTTCCACTGCTTCTAGTGGAAAATTTATGCCACCTTCTTCTTAGTCCTTGATCAATAGGAAATTCCATTATCGTTCCTATACATTTTCTCTTTTCCTTGCATGGTGGAATTTTGTGAGCTAAATCCCTTCTGTTTCCAAAATTTAAAATTTTGAGATTGAAACATTTACCCACTTTAGGCCGCTAACCTAATTTCCCCATTAACTTCCAGTTTTACGTATGGTCTATCGCTAGTTAAGTGTTCCCATAAAATTTCCTTATTTACTTTGTTTCCCAATATATATCAAGCGGTTTAAATCCCATTTATAAAGTCTACACAGGAATAAAACGGGAATATATCTTATACCACATCATCCACTTCAATAACTAAGGAAGACAACTAGCGACTATAATCCAAGAACTCCAAAAGAAAATTTTGCTGGAAGTTATCATTTATCAATTAATATAAATGATGTTGAGGTCCTACCAATCCTTTCTGAATTAAGATGGGCTATCTTTAATATTTCATTCCATTACTACCCATTGTCTTAATTTCTCCTTTTTTCGATCTTTAATAAATGTGTTCCATTTATTGCTTCAATTAATATCCATAGCAGCTGATGATTACTATCAAAATTGGACCATTTCCAATTAATCATTCTTCCATCTTTTAACCTTCTTTAGGTTTCCAAAATCATTTATTACTAAAATATCTTTCTTCCTCAAATGCATTATCAAGTTTCCTTAACCAGTCCCCATAAGATTACTTTTTCTCTCATTAATTACAAACTTATTGCTCGTTAAATTTGTAATTAACGTACATAAATCCCTATCTGTCTATTACTAACTAATACGCATATAGTTGTAATCTATGCTACTTTTATATATTCTAGTCACTTAGTGTAGCTGTACGATATCTGTATCTAACTACTAATTCAACAACTAGAATACTCATTTTATTTTAATTTATCGAAGTTATCCTTCGAAAAAAATTACCATCATAATTTCTCATAAATTAATAGCAAGCGAAGGTTTTGCTTTGTTTGAAATTATAAGGAATTATTTCTTTTTCTTTTTATTGAAATAGGAAGTGTAAACTATGTACAAGAATATCCATCTCTTACACATTTCTTTCCTTTATAGTCCTTGTTACTTCAAACAACGCACTTTTAAACAATTTTTGAGAATTGGATAACTTATGGAAATTAAATGGAAATTGATCCAAAATTCAAATATAGAAATTCATATTATATGGGCAACATAATTTGCAACCAAAATATAGATCTGGAATACCTTTACACTTTACCAACTTTTTCAAATAGAGGTTTGGGACTGACTCAAATTTCCAGATCAGGTTGTACATTCTATTTCTATTTTTCTCATATCCTAAAAAACACCTTAATCTATCCTACCTAGGTCATGATCCATATCTACTCCATAAAATTTTGTAAAATCAGAACTTTCACACATAAAATCAAATATCTTTATACTAATAAACTTATTTAAAAATAAGCCTTTTTTACTTCATTTCTTGCAATAGTTGAAACATGAAGTATCAAATTCAATGTCTCTATCTTTGAAAATTTAGACTTCAATAAAATCCTTTATCAAAGATTCAAAATTTCTTTGTTTCCAAATAGGAATAAAATAATCTTCCTTTTTAAAATTTTCCTTATAAAAGCTTTTTTTTTCCTTAAAAGTTAGACTTTCTAATTTATGGAATTCAAAATTTTCTTGGTTTTTTAAAAAGGAACTTATGAAAAACTTTCCTTTCAATAGCTTACTAAAATAACTATTTACTACTTTTGAAAAATAGGATTTTTAACATAAAAGATTCAAAACTTAATTATCTTTCCAAAATAATATGTTAGATCATTTTTGTTTCAAAGAGTTTCTAGCTGTAAGAATTATTGTTTACAAAATAGTAAAATTTTCACAATCACCATTTCAAAATAACAGCTATTTCCTTCTAAAGCATAAAATTATATTTATTAACTTAGTACTCAAAATATACTGTTATTTGATGGAATATATCTCGTAACTTTGCTCAAAAACTCTTAAAATCTCTTGCAACGCTTTTCTTTATTAAATCCAATGTTATTATTATTCAAATAATTTTTGTATTCAAATTAGGAAAAACATATAAAATTCTCATCTTTACATAAATGCTTCTCCTTATATAAAAACATCAAACTTATTTATCAATCATCATTTAAATCCAATCAAATGGTCAAAGATACCTTTTATAACTTTATACGACAGAATAATAGATGGAGTAGACAAAGATAACTTCTACCTTATTCTATTACTCCTTTCAATATCTTATCTACCATAATTCACAATTCTATTAGTACCTAAATTCCAGCCATTTTTCTCTTCATCACCATATATAGGAATGCTCTCCTTCCTATACTATCGAACATTCCTTTCTTTCTATTTTCTATTTCTCTATCCCAAAATATGTGTTATTTCTATCTATAAACCCCTAAAAAGAGTTCTAAAGAAAGAACTTTTTGGTTTATAAACAAGAAAAATGGAAGGATCAAAGAAACAAAAATTAAATCTTTTTAATCAAATTAAAGGGTTAACAAATGAAAACTTTTCAAGTCATTAATTTACAACTAAAACCATCCACCATTTTGTCTTAAAGAAATTCACTACTTTTAAAAATTGCATTACCTTTCCAAACTTTTCTAAAACTAATGTTGATATATTTCCAAAGCTGTCTAAAACCATATTTATATTTTCAAAAGTTGCCAACCTATACAGCATCTAAGAAGTTAGAGAGGGAGGAACTTTCAAATTTATTGCATAGGAAATATAACATAGAAAAATAAAGGAATACAAAAACAAGGAATTTGAAAGCTTTTCTAATCCAATCAAACTTTAAATTGAGAAGTTAATAAATGAAAACTTTTTTTTCAACTTCTCAAGTCACCAAATATTTAAATTAAAACCGCCTATCAAAAATGTTTCACCACCCTTTAAATTTACAACCTCTTTTTAAACTTTTTACAAAACAAACGGTGCTATATTTAAAAGTCATCTAAAATCACTTTTCATCAAAAATTTCTAAATTATAAGATTTTCGTTTCAAAATCTTTTGAAAGGCACTTTCAAAATTTTCAAGGGGTTTTCAAAGAAACCTTTTTATCAAATTTTGTCCTAAAAGGTAGGATTAAAATTTGTTCTTTCTTTTAACCCTTTGTACTCTACCCTTTAAAAGTCTAATTTCCTCTTTGTAGTGATAAATGTATTCCTTCTTACAAAAGTTTGCTTCTTTCCTTACTTCTGCATTTTATAAATACATAACACCTTCATTTGTTACCTCCATAAATGTTAATTTATCTATATTAATTGTCAGCCCTACGGACATTTCCTTAAGGTCATTTATTTCCTATCAACCTTTCCATCTATGATTACCTTAATACTTATAGGGCCTACAATGACAAGGAAGTCTGGTTTCTAAAAAGAAAGTATAAATTTAACTCTATTTATTTTCCAACTCATAGTTGCTTCATCCACCCTTTTAGAATATGGCAGTAGCTACTTCTATAGTCGGAGTTTACTAAGTTAAGTGTAAATTCTAAATATATATATATTATATATATATATATATTATATGAGTTTTCGAAAAATCTTTTGAAAAATCTTTTTCAAAAATAAAAAGTACGCCACTCATACGCATAGTATACTTTCCCCATTGATTGGGGAAACTAATCAAAGATAACAAATGTAACAACCCACCGCGGAACAAGCCTAAATTTCGATCGAGAAAAGACCCATCGAAACTTAGATCCATTCTAAGATAAGATGTTGGTAAACTAAGAATATAATAGTATAGAGCCATAAATAAACTTTCAGAACTCACAACCGATGGAAAATATAATAGCAAAGTGTACCCATTTATTTCAAAACCATAAAAATGTCATAATACAAAATTCCATAAAAACCGTAATATAATGTCTGTTACAATAATTGTTTAAATCCATGGGTACACATAAAAGCAAGTAATGATGATAAATACTGCCACAAGCCAAGCTTCTCCATCTCTAAGCATCATCATAACCATCACTCCATCCTTAACCTTGTTGTAATTAGGAGGATGTAACACCCCATATTTTTAGGAACATTTAATTAGGTAGATTAAATGAAACAATTTAAGATGGTTAATAGGTTAAGATTTGTGATTAGTAAGGGTAGTCGTGCCTGTAACATCCCGTATCTGAAGGCCAAAAGCTAAGCACTACAGATGCTGCAGCCATCCATAGTATTAACTTCTGGTGACAAAATATGGTAATGAGAATTGTATCCGTAATATCAGAAGCACTTGAATATGAATAAAATCACAAATTTCAAAAACAACATTTTACTGATTACATTACAAAAAAAATTCATATCCAAATTACATAATCCCATATCGTTTCCCAGGTAAAGATTAATTATACTCATTACAAAGATACGCCAAGAGCAACATATGACGATGCCCCCTTGGTTGATCAAAGCAAAATAGTCATATCTGACGTAATACACAATAGAAATAAACAAAATAATCTAAACTCCTAATTAGCTATCTGTCAGCCACCTGCTCTTCTTCGGAAGCTTTATTCGCCAAAAAGAATAAAATCTAAAAACCTTAACCCTCAGCCTACTCAAATCAATTTTGAGTACCCAAGAGTTTAAGGGGAAACAAAAACTTCAAGTCAGACATAAAGCCTGGTGTGAAAAATTCTGTTACATCTCGGTTTACTGATATTAAGTGAGACCACATCGCTTAGCGGAACGGGTTTCCCCTCACTAATATCCTCTTTAAAACATATATTTTGCAAATCCTTTCCTGCAACCAAACTGGTTAATCAAACTAATTATATCAAAATAGAAATATCTTTTATGCTAATAAATGAATTATCTGTCCAAAACAGGTAATAAGTAGACTATCTATCCACAACATAATAGCAAGGTCCATTATGCTACAAAT
Source organism: Allium fistulosum (assembly GCA_030737815.1). NCBI lineage: Eukaryota > Viridiplantae > Streptophyta > Magnoliopsida > Asparagales > Amaryllidaceae > Allium > Allium fistulosum. The sequence goes on along the minus strand of CM060901.1, from coordinate 1,416,879,935 downwards.
GGACTATCTGTCCATACAACTGGGCTGACTGCTCGTAAACTGGACTAACTGTCCGAATTAAAATGGACTAACTGTCTGAATTATTTTCTTAGGATTACCTACCCTATTTCTTTTTCCTTGAAAGCCTTTTCAAAATGATCTAACCTTTTAAATCATACTTATACAAGGAAAATATTTTCTTAGCTTTACTCTAAGCTACTTTGCCACGATATATATACTTTACTCAAAATAATGTTGATGAGATTTAATACGGATTAACTATCCTTCCAAAACAAGTCAAAACCCCTCTTTTAACTAGAAAATACTGAGGCTGTATTGCCTATTTAATACATTCAAAACCTTTGTTTAAAACTTAAACAACCCTTTCGAAACCCTTAAAGGTAACGCCTTTGAAACCATTGAAAGTGACCTTTTCGAACACATTGATAAACCTTTCCTTTTTTTTCTCCGAAAGCTTCAAAATATCATACATCCTCCTTAAAACCTTTTAAATATTTCCTTTCGAAAATGTAGGAAAAACCCTTTCTTTTAACTCTTTCGAAACCCTAGGGAACCACCCCTTTCGAAATCATTCATTTAAAACCTTTCAAAACAGTCAAAACTCAATCCTTTTGAAAGCACTTTGGGTTCAATTTAAAATATATGGAAACCTTTCGAAACCATTCAAAAATTTACCCCTTCGAAGCCTTTGAAAAATGTCTTCGTCGAAACCATTTGGATTCTGCCTTCAAGTAGAGCAAAAGGATCAGAAACCCATTAAAGTCAAAAGCATCTGTTTCGAAACCTTTTAAAACTATCTCTTTCAACACTATTTGGGTTTTACTTTACTTGTAGAAAAAGGATCATAAAAACATTTAAGTCGAAAGCATCCGTTTCGAAAACATTTCATGTAAAGAAGTGATGGTGTCAAAACCATCTGTAACGACCCATAATTTAATCACTTTGAACATGAATAGTTAATATGTTTTTAAATGATTAAATAATGGATTTTATATCTAGAAGTACTAAACCTGCCTAATAAAAAAGAATAGTATAATTACTTGCCTAATAAAACAAGAGATAATTATTAACCTTGCCTAATAAAACAGAATAGTATAATTACTTGTCTAATAAAACAAGAAAGAATTATTAACCTAGCCTAATAAAACAGAATAGTATAATTATTTACCTAATAAAACAAAATAGCATAATGATTATTATATTCCATACGGATGGTTGCCATTGGACCAAAATCTGGTCGAATCAGGTTATGCCATGCGGATGGTTGCCATTGGACAAAAATCTGGTCGAATCAGGTTATGCCATGTAGATGGTTGCCATTGGACCAAAATCTGGTCGAATCAGGTTAGGCCATAGTTGATAAGGAGAATTCCTATTGGACCAAATTGTGGTCGAATCAAATTAAGCCACAAGGATGTTTTCTATTGGACCAAAATGTGGTCGAATCAAATTAGGCCATATGGCTGGTTTCTATTGGACCAAAATCTGGTCGAATCAGGTTAGGTTGTAGGAAATGACTAAAGTACCCTTCTCTTCACCTATAAATAGCCAAGTCCATATCTCATTTTAATTCATTCACAAACAAAAGAAAAGAACTAAAATTCATTATCAAAGGTGAAGTATTCCAAGTCTCCATCAAAGTAAATAGGATGTGAGTATATTCCTTGCTTTTATAGTTTAGCGAGTATAACTTATTCTGTGAGTATATTCCTTGCTTTCTTAGTTTAGCGAGTATAGCTTATTCTGTGAGTATATTCCTTGTTTTCATAGTTTAGTGGGTATAACTTATTCTGTGAGTATATTCCTTGCTTTTATAGTTTAGCGAGTATAACTTATTTTGTGAGTATATTCCTTGCTTTCTTAGTTTAGCGAGTATAGCTTATTCTGTGAGTATATTCCTTGTTTTCATAGTTTAGTGGGTATAACTTATTCTGTGAGTATATTCCTTGCTTTCATAATTTAGCGAGTATAACTTATTATGTGAGTATAATTTAATTATTTTGCAGTCAGTGTAATCTTAATCTCTTTTCTTTGACCCATTCACATTTTAACAAATGTTGTGTTAACTATTGATTGTAATTGGTTAAAAATAATGAGTCTGTTATTATTCTTGTTTGGTTTTTTGATTTGTGCTCGGCCAGTTTATGAGCAATAACTTTGATGTTTAGTTAAAGGGAACTTACACCACCTTTTAACTTAGGATTGACATTTAGTGACTTTTTGGTTAAAAGGAAATAACACCCCTTTTAGCTATCTTATATGATTAAGAGGGAGCTTCACCCCTCTTGGTCGTATTCTCCTTTAAAGATGATGGGTTTAAGTTATGATTTGAATGCAAGTTTAAATCTTGGTTTAAAGTATTTTTAAGGAGCTTTGAAATTTATATAAAAGTAAGTAGTCCTATACTTGGCACTAAAAGCCGATGAGTAGATTGATTCTCTATCTGTGAGATCTAGAACCGAAGTGTCTAGGCAAGGCTAGGAGCAACCAGTGCCCTGACTTACCTGGCTTTGTTTCTGGGCAAGGGGTAGAGTAAGTCGAGAATATCGGAAACGTAACAAGTGTAGGAGATTTGATTTCCATAAATGATCTTTATAATTATAATGGAAAACATTCATATTTCTTATATACAATTGTTTTTGACCCATCTAAGTATGCTTTTGAAATATGAAATCCTCCCAAATGTTTTGTGAATATACTTATATCTATAAGATAAGTATATGGATATTTTCCAAGCATTGAAAAAGTATAAGTTTTTATTTCCATATACGATCATTTTGTTATCCCCGATAGTTGATATCTTGACTATCAATTTTGATACCTTTCTTCCTTTTGTTTTTGGTTTCGTCAATCTAAGACGATTTGTTGCTCAATTAGAGCATTGATATCCTTTATCGAAAATGACTAAATAAAGAGTGAGTGGGGGCCAAGCTATGTGGGGTTGCTCCCATTAGGGTATTTTCACATCTACTCTAGATTGGTTTCGGTTGTATGCGCACAGAGATGTGAAATACTCGGATACTCGGTAAGGTTGGCGGGGTCCGGCTTGGAGGTTTCCGAGAGCCATCGTAGTTCTCAAGTATATTTTCTAGAGGTATACTTTCGGTAAGGGGGGCGCACCCTCCTAGTCATTGTTGGAAAAATTCCTTTTCCTTATTTTTGATTTAAAAGTTTAGATTGATTCTTTCTTAATTGCATCGGGAAGCGTCTTGCACTCTTCGGGATGTTTAATTATTTGTGTCCATTCTTTTATGCTTGGATGTTGTCCTTGTGAGGGAAAAACCCATTCTGCATTTTCGCAATGTGGTCTCACTAGTTACTTTGTGTGTTCTATTTTTGGAGTTTACTCATACCGGACTTATTGTCTGACCCGAATTGTTTGTTTTCCCTAAACGTTCGGGTACTCATTTATATTTGAGTAGTCCGGAAATGACAGGTTTCTTTAAGCTCTTTTGAAGATGGTGGATGAGCAGGAGGCTCCTTATCTATCTAGCTATTTATTTCCGCTGTTATGAGATGTTGGCTCTATGTATGTATATTTAAAGGCAGGTTGTTATAACTGCCTAGACTGACACTAGTACTTTTGTTGTAACTCTGATAACTCCATGTTGGGAGTAACCTTATGTACTGTCTTATTTTTATGTTATATTTAACCGTTCCATTGTGAGATTATTGTTCCTTTCTTATATTTTACCCCATGACAACTCGTCTTTCAAATACTTGGGCAACGGCACATGAATACCAGGGATGTATTAAGTGTCATTCTCAGGGGTCAGAAAGATGGGTCGTCACAGTTGGTATCAGAGCTTTGGTTGAGCGAACACCTTAGCCTGCTTGGGGTACAACTCATTAGAGATAGGGTAAGTGATGCCCTAGAATGAGTTAATCTTCAAAGAGCGTATTTGTAATTTTTATAATAATAATATTTATCCTCTAAAATCTAGTTTTAGATCCTTTGGTGTTATTTCCTTCAACCATTTTAATCCTATTTTTGTATTCTAAAGATACCTGTTATTTATTCAAATAATAGAAAATGAATACAAGAAGAGGAGGAAGGAGAGGATCTGGAACTAGCACGGCTACTAATGGCAGGGTACCTAGAAATGCTACTATGTCAGTTGTAGATCTGGTAGAGGAAATGTTACCGCAAGTTCAGATCCCTATGAACTTTGCAGCTTTATGTAAGAATTTTACCACTTTGGGCGGGAAACCATTCTATGGGACTGAAGATATTCTTGGAGTGCAGATGTGGCTTCGAACTTGTGAAAGAATATTTGGAGATCTTCGGTTGGAGGATGCGGAGAAATGGTTGTTGGCATCGCGACAACTTCAAAAGTCAGCGATGGATTGGTGGGATTCAGAAATAGCTAGTACTCCGGAGGGGGAGTTTTCTTGGGCCCGGTTCAAGGAAGTTTTTGAAGCATAGTTTATTCCAGAAGCCGGGAAAACTCAGTTGTTTAGAAGTTTCATTGACTTAAAGCAGGGTGATATGACTGTGTCGCAGTACGAGCATAAGTTCAATGCTTTGTCTCGTTTTGGACTTGGATTGATAGACACACCGCTCAAGAAAAATGAAATGTTTGTGAATGGAATGCGACCAGAGTTCCATCGTGAAATGACCAATCATCTTATGGGTACGTTCACCAGCATTATTAGCATGGCTTTGAGGTTTGAGGCTCTTGATATTAAGAAAGGAGTCCAGAAGGGTGCAGTACCAGCAATAAGTGCCAAGCCTTTATCAGTTATACCAGTTGAAGGAAAGCCAAACTTCAAGCGTAAGTTTAAGGGAAAGAAGCAGGGTGCAGGGAAGAAACCCGAAGATGGCGCTCCAGCACAGAAGAAGCAGACCAACTTGGCCAACATTCTTTGTTTCAAGTGCAATAAGATGGGCCACTTTGCAAATCATTGCCCAATTGCCACATGTTTTAATTGTGGCCAGCCAGGACATATGAAGAATGAGTGCCCTTTTCCTAAAAAGGGATCTCAAGGACAAACTTTTACCATTAAAGAGATACCATCCACTTCTTCAGATCAAAAAGGGAAGCAAGTGTTACAAGGTACATTATCCATCTATGATATTCCTGTAAGGGTGCTATTTGATACAGGAGCTTCCCATAGTTTTATTTCTTATGATCTAATGGACAAACTAAACCTTAAATATGTTATCATAAGTAATCCTCTTTGTGTGTCAAACCCAATTGGAGGTCCAACAAATCTTGACACTGTATGTCTAAATGTACCTATTTCTTATCGAAATCATCTCTTTCCTTTTGACTTGTTTGTTCTTGGGTTTATGGGTTTTGGAGTGTTGTTGGGAATGGATTGGTTATCTAAGTTTAAAGCTATCTTGGATTGTGGTAGAAGGCTCGTTAGAGTTAGTGATGAAGGAGATGTTGGTGTTGATATTAGTTGTGAAGAGCCTAAGAAGTTACTGAGCAGTTTTCTCTATTCACTCGAAGTGGCTAAAGCGGAGCTAGAAGATGTGCCAGTTGTTCGAGATTTCACAGATATTTTTTATGAGGTGCAAGGTTTACCTCCTCACCGTGAAGTCGAGTTCCGTATTGATTTGGTTCTGGGAACTAGACCTATTGTACAACCCTTACGAAGGATGGCTCCAAAAGAGAAGAGGGAGTTAGAAAGGCAGACTTATGATTTGTTGCAGAAGGGCTTGATCCGACGTAGTACCTCGAGTTGGGGATCGCCAGTCGTCTTTGTTACAAAGGCGGACAGTTCTCTAAGGTTATGCGTAGACTATCGAGAGTTGAACAAAAGGACTATCAAGAATAAATATCCTTTGCCAAGGATCGACGATATGTTTGACCAACTCCAGGGTGCTCGGATATTTTCTCAATTAGATCTTGCCAACGGTTTCCACCAATTAAGAGTGGCAGAGGAGAGTGTTCTCTTAACAGCTTTTCGAACTCCTGAAAATTTCTACGAGTGGTTAGTTATGCCGTTTGGATTGACTAACGCACCCGCTTATTTTGTGGACTTAATGAATCGAGTATTTCGAGACATTCGTAATAAATTTGTTCTCGTCTTTATTGATGACATTCTTATCTACTCCAAGACAGAGGAGGAACATAAATATCATCTCCGTGTCATACTCGATACCTTAAGATGCCATGTGTTGAAGGCTAAGTTTTCTAAGTGCCATTTCTGGAAATCCGAAGTTAGGTTTCTAGGGCATGTTATTTCGGGAGAAGGCATATCAGTGGACCCAGCTAAAGTTGTGGTGGTTCAAGACTGGAAGAAACCCGAAAGTGCGACGGAAGTTAGAAGTTTCTTGGGATTGGCTGGCTTTTACCGTAGGTTTATCAAGGACTTCTCGAAGATTGCTTCCCATCTGACGAAGTTAACCAAGAAAGATGTTAAGTTTGTTTGGACTTCTAAGTGTGATCAAGCATTCAACGAATTGAAAGAGAAGTTGACTAGCGCTCCTGTATTAACCATTCCAAATGGGAGCGAAGGTTTAATCGTGTATACAGATGCTTGTGGAACCGGATTGGGGGCAGTTCTGATGCAGCATGGGAAAGTTATTGCCTATGCGAGTCGACAGCTAAAGCCGCATGAGAAAAATTATGCTACACACGATTTGGAGCTTTTAGCTGTTGTCTTCGCACTAAAGATGTGGAGGCATTATCTTTTGGGTGAAAGGTTCGAATTATACACGGACCACAAATCCTTAAAATACCTTTTTACCCAGAAAGATTTGAATTTGAGGCAGTAGAGATGGCTGGAGTTTCTCGCCTCTTATAACCTAGAGGTTCTTTATACCCCTGGAAAAGCAAATGTTGTTGCTGATGCATTGAGTAGGAATGTAGCAATGGTTGCAAATTTAGAAGTTAAGCCAGTATTGTTAGAGAGAATTGCATCCAGTCAAGAGGCAGATCCTATTTTAGCTCGACTTAAGAAGGTTGTTAAAGAAGGTGTTGTTTCTAGCTTTGAGATTGATCTCCGAGGCATATTGAAAATGAATGGGAGTATTTGTGTTCCAGACTTTGATGGACTTAGGCAAGAAGTGTTAGCCGAATGCCACCATTCAAAGTTATCTTTTCATCCAGGAGTGACCAAGATGTTCAAAGATATGAAGAGGGTATTCTGGTGGAAGGGGATGAAGCGAGATATTTCAATCTTTGTGAGTCGTTGTGCAAACTGCCAGCAGATTAAGAGTGACCAGCAGAAGACAGCTGGATTGCTTCAACCACTTGAGATCCCAAAGTGGAAGTGGGAGCAGATCTCTATGGACTTTATTGATGGGCTTCCTAGGTCAAGAAGAGGTAACGATGGCATTTGGGTTATAGTCGATCGACTAACCAAGAGTGCCCATTTCATTCCTGTTAAGCTGACTAGGACTGCTACGAGTCTGGCGAGTTTGTATTTGAAGGATATTGTGAGACTCCATGGGATCCCTCGTAGTATTGTAAGTGACCGAGACCCGATATTCACTAGTAGGTTCTGGGAGGGACTGCAGAATGCTTTAGGGACTGAGCTAAGTCTAAGTACAACATACCATCCCCAAACAGATGGGCAGACAGAGAGAGTGAACCGGATCTTGGAAGATTTATTGCGAGCATGCATTCTAGACTTCGGGGGTTCTTGGGAAGATCATTTACCCTTAGTCGAATTCACTTATAACAACAGCTATCAAGCAAACATTGGTATGGCCCCTTTCGAAGCTCTTTTTGGTCGTCCATGTCGTTCTCCTTCGTGTTGGGTTGAATCTGGAGATAGACTTGTTCTTGGACCCGACATAATCTTAGAAGCCAATGAGAAGGTAGCTGATATTCGAAGAAAGATGAAGGAAGCGCAAGATCGGCAAAAGTGTTATGCAGATCAAAGGCGTAGGGATCTAGAGTTCTTAGTCGGGGACTTGGTATTTGTAAAAGTCTCTCCTCTGAGAAGTATTATGAGGTTTGGAAAGACAGGGAAATTAGCCCCTCGATATATTGGTCCTTTTCCCATACTGGACCGGATTGGTAAACTTGCATATAAAGTAGAGTTACCAGATCGACTATCAGATGTGCACAACGTATTTCACGTATCTCATTTACGTAAGTATGTACACGACCCTTCGATGATAGTAGAACTGGGACAACAAGTTGATTTGGAGGTTCAGCCTAACCTAACTATTCTTAGGCGGCCAATTCGTATTGTCGCCCGAGATATAAAGCGATTAAGGAAGAAGGTTGTGAATCTTGTTAAGGTTCAGTGGAGTGGAGATGTTAGAGATTTTACTTGGAAAACTAAGGACTATATTAGGGATTCGTATCCCGAGTTGATGTAGTTGTTGTTTGTATTTTGTTGTTTCCTTTTAGTGTACTCACCAGTTGTGTTAAGGTCACTTTCCTTGTATCTTTGTGTGGTATATATGATATCATTTGGGTTTTCTGATATCTAGAGTTTATTTGATTAATTTCGAGGACGAAATTTCCTTTAAGGAGGGGAGGGTGTAACGACCCATAATTTAATCACTTTGAACATGAATAGTTAATATGTTTTTAAATGATTAAATAATGGATTTTATATCTAGAAGTACTAAACCTGCCTAATAAAAAAGAATAGTATAATTACTTGCCTAATAAAACAAGAGATAATTATTAACCTTGCCTAATAAAACAGAATAGTATAATTACTTGTCTAATAAAACAAGAAAGAATTATTAACCTAGCCTAATAAAACAGAATAGTATAATTATTTACCTAATAAAACAAAATAGCATAATGATTATTATATTCCATACGGATGGTTGCCATTGGACCAAAATCTGGTCGAATCAGGTTATGCCATGCGGATGGTTGCCATTGGACAAAAATCTGGTCGAATCAGGTTATGCCATGTAGATGGTTGCCATTGGACCAAAATCTGGTCGAATCAGGTTAGGCCATAGTTGATAAGGAGAATTCCTATTGGACCAAATTGTGGTCGAATCAAATTAAGCCACAAGGATGTTTTCTATTGGACCAAAATGTGGTCGAATCAAATTAGGCCATATGGCTGGTTTCTATTGGACCAAAATCTGGTCGAATCAGGTTAGGTTGTAGGAAATGACTAAAGTACCCTTCTCTTCACCTATAAATAGCCAAGTCCATATCTCATTTTAATTCATTCACAAACAAAAGAAAAGAACTAAAATTCATTATCAAAGGTGAAGTATTCCAAGTCTCCATCAAAGTAAATAGGATGTGAGTATATTCCTTGCTTTTATAGTTTAGCGAGTATAACTTATTCTGTGAGTATATTCCTTGCTTTCTTAGTTTAGCGAGTATAGCTTATTCTGTGAGTATATTCCTTGCTTTCATAGTTTAGCGGGTATAAATTATTCTGTGAGTATATTCCTTGCTTTCTTAGTTTAGCAAGTATAGCTTATTCTGTGAGTATATTCCTTGTTTTCATAGTTTAGTGGGTATAACTTATTCTGTGAGTATATTCCTTGCTTTCATAATTTAGCGAGTATAACTTATTATGTGAGTATAATTTAATTATTTTGCAGTCAGTGTAATCTTAATCTCTTTTCTTTGACTCATTCACATTTTAACAAATGTTGTGTTAACTATTGATTGTAATTGGTTAAAAATAATGAGTCTGTTATTATTCTTGTTTGGTTTTTTGATTTGTGCTCGGCCAGTTTATGAGCAATAACTTTGATGTTTAGTTAAAGGGAACTTACACCACCTTTTAACTTAGGATTGACATTTAGTGACTTTTTGGTTAAAAGGAAATAACACCCCTTTTAGCTATCTCATATGATTAAGAGGGAGCTTCACCCCTCTTGGTCGTATTCTCCTTTAAAGATGATGGGTTTAAGTTATGATTTGAATGCAAGTTTAAATCTTGGTTTAAAGTATTTTTAAGGAGCTTTGAAATTTATATAAAAGTAAGTAGTCCTATACTTGGCACTAAAAGCCGATGAGTAGATTGATTCTCTATCTGTGAGATCTAGAACCGAAGTGTCTAGGCAAGGCTAGGAGCAACCAGTAAGTCGATAATATCGGAAACGTAACAAGTGTAGGAGATTTGATTTCCATAAATGATCTTTATAATTATAATGGAAAACATTCATATTTCTTATATACAATTGTTTTTGACCCATCTAAGTATGCTTTTGAAATATGAAATCCTCCCAAATGTTTTGTGAATATACTTATATCTATAAGATAAGTATATGGATATTTTCCAAGCATTGAAAAAGTATAAGTTTTTATTTCCATATACGATCATTTTGTTATCCCCGATAGTTGATATCTTGACTATCAATTTCGATACCTTTCTTCCTTTTGTTTTTGGTTTCGTCAATCTAAGACGATTTGTTGCTCAATTAGAGCATTGATATCCTTTATCGAAAATGACTAAATAAAGAGTGAGTGGGGGCCAAGCTATGTGGGGTTGCTCCCATTAGGGTATTTTCACATCTACTCTAGATTGGTTTCGGTTGTATGCGCACAGAGATGTGAAATACTCGGATACTCGGTAAGGTTGGCGGGGTCCGGCTTGGAGGTTTCCGAGAGCCATCGTAGTTCTCAAGTATATTTTCTAGAGGTATACTTTCGGTAAGGGGGGCGCACCCTCCTAGTCATTGTTGGAAAAATTCCTTTTCCTTATTTTTGATTTAAAAGTTTAGATTGATTCTTTCTTAATTGCATCGCGAAGCGTCTTGCACTCTTCGGGATGTTTAATTATTTGTGTCCATTCTTTTATGCTTGGATGTTGTCCTTGTGAGGGAAAAACCCATTCTGCATTTTTGCAATGTGGTCTCACTAGTTACTTTGTGTGTTCTATTTTTGGAGTTTACTCATACCGGACTTATTGTCTGACCCGAATTGTTTGTTTTCCCTAAACGTTCGGGTACTCATTTATATTTGAGTAGTCCGGAAATGACAGGTTTCTTTAAGCTCTTTTGAAGATGGTGGATGAGCAGGAGGCTCCTTATCTATCTAGCTATTTATTTCCGCTGTTATGAGATGTTGGCTCTATGTATGTATATTTAAAGGCAGGTTGTTATAACTGCCTAGACTGACACTAGTACTTTTGTTGTAACTCTGATAACTCCATGTTGGGAGTAACCTTATGTACTGTCTTATTTTTATGTTATATTTAACCGTTCCGTTGTGAGATTATAGTTCCTTTCTTATATTTTACCCCATGACAACTCGTCTTTCAAATACTTGGGCAACGGCACATGAATACCAGGGATGTATTAAGTGTCATTCTCAGGGGTCAGAAAGATGGGTCGTCACACCATCCCTTCGAAAGCATTGGAGAAGTAGCTAGAATTTTAGAAAACAAGGTAAACAACCCTTTCGAAACCATATGGGTCAAAAGGTAGAAAGCGGCAGTAAAAAGGCTTCTACTTAGTCGAAAGCAACCATTTGAAACAAAAGCTTAACCCAATCGAAACCATTCCTTTTAAACCCATTTGACCTAGTCGAAAGCTAACTAAGTCGAAAGCAAGCAAGTGTATTTTTGATTTAAAAGCACAGTACTGTCTCAACCCCTTCGAAACCCCTAGTTTCGACTCCCTACCTTCCGCCTTCATCCAATTCACTACATGCCAGTTTCCTGATACCATGTGCATTGGTTTTGACTGTGTCGGAACCGAAGATGAGGAGGTGGGACCTGGTATCGACGATGTCAAAACAGTGAGTGAAAAACATGTAGCAAATAGTTCTTTCCACCTTATCTGCCTTACATGTCTTATTATGATTGGTTGCCTCTTTCTTTACCAATAAAAAATACTGTAATTTTTCAAAAGTGCTGCGACTTTCTAGGGTTAACAAATTTAATTATTTTGCATAAAGCCCCTTCTCCTCTCTTAATTATATAAAACACTTAAGTCTCATACCTTAAATAATTATATATAACCCTCAAAACACTTAGGAAAATTCTACAAGAATTCCAAAAAATCAATTTTAATATGTTTTCCAAATAAAAAATTTAGACCCCAATCTTTTATTATTTAACCGAAAATAATTATTAACCCAAATTAAAATTTTCTTTACTAGAAAATTCATATAAATTCCATATAATTTCAAAAAATTCTAAAAATTGAAACCATCTCCAAAATAATATTTAGAACCTTCATAAGAATTCACAAGGCATCTGGATGTCATTTTGTAGGGTTTTCACCTTAAAACATATCATAAAATCAATGTAAACATACATAAATCATCAACATGTATGTATAAACATTCCATCATTAAAAATCATGGCAAATCAATGCAAAATATTCGATATTTATCTAAAAACCGAAAATACGATAAAAATGAGATGTAAACATTATTCACCTTAGCTTTAGAGATTAAAGAGATTGAGAGGTGAACGGATTTGATTTAAATTAGTTTCTTCCTTATCTTTTCTTCCTCTTTTCCTTGTTAATAGCGGTTGGCCTCTTATTTTAAAATTTTTAATGAAATGAAAATGGATGTGTAGCGGTACACGACCAAAGGATTTAGGGTATAAGAATGGTCTCTTTCCTATTTTACCCCTCCTCTATTTCAATTTAAACTCTTCTTTTAATTCATTGTTAAATGGCACGACTATCCTTGATTAAATCAAATATCAATCCCCTAATCAACACATTATTTTATTTAATTTAACTAATTAAATGTCCTAAATAATGTTACCAAAAATCCAGGGTGTTACAGACTCCCCTCCTTAAAGAATTTTGTCCTCGAGATTACGATAAGGTACACAACAAATCGAACAAGAAGGTAAAACATACCATCAAACAAATCAGGATAAGTATCTCTAATCCTGCTCTCAATCTCCCAAGTACAGTCCTTGTCATTGCTCCAGTGGACTTTGACTAATCTGACCATCTTGGTTCTAAGCCTCTTCTCATCTCTCACAACTATCAGAACTGGCTTCCGCACTATAGTCAAATCCGGTTCTACCACTAAATCATCTAGCACAGTCGGTGCAATAGTAGTCTCCGGGTCTCTAACACACTTTCTGAGATGAGAAACATGAAAAACATTGTGGACTTATGCTAAACTGCTTGGTAACTCAACTCTATATGCGAGTTTCCTGATCCTCTACAATAGGAAAAGGTCCAACATATCTTGGCGCTAACTTTCCTGATTTCCCAAATCTAATCACACCCTTCATCGATGATACTTTGATGAACACCTGATCTCCAACTGAAAACTCTAGACCTTTCCGTCTCTTATCTGCATAACTCTTCTGCCTAGATCGAGCCTCCTTCATTCTAGCCCAAATGACCTTAATCTTTTCTGCAACTTCTCTGACCAAATTTGGACTAAGAACCAACCTATCCTTGGTCTCTAACCAACATATGGGAGATTTAAATGGCCTTCCATACAAATCTTCAAATCGTGCCATCCTAATACTAGTCTGATAACTGTTGTTATATGAAAACTCGACTAAATGCAGATGGTCTTCCCATGATCCCCAAAAATCTAATACACAAGCTCTTAACAAATCTTCCAAGATTTTGTTAACTCTTTCTGTTTGCCCATCTGTCCGTGGTGGTAAGCGCTACTCATCTTGAGCTTGGTCCCCAGAACTTCTTGTAGACTCTTCCAGAACTCGCTAGTGAATAAGGAATCTCTATCACTAACTATGCTACTAGGAATTCCGTGCAGTTTAACCACGTTCTTCATAAACAACTTTGCCAAAACAAGTGCCGTTCTGGTTGACCTCACTGGAATGAAATGGGCACTCTTAGTCAATCTGTCCACTATGACCCATATACTTTCATTTCCCCTGGTCGACCTTGGCAACCCGTCAATTAAATCCATAGAAATAGAATCCCATTTCCATACCGGAATATCAATGGCTGAAGCAACCCACTTCATATCCAGATACATCTTAGTACCTCCTGGGTAAATAGAGAACTTCGAACGATGGCATTCCTCCAAGACTTCTTTCCTTATGTTCCCCCACACTCGAAACATATACTCTTCCTTTCTTTCTCAACCTCCCATTCTAGTCAAGACTGAAATCTTTCAAGTCATCACTCTCGGTTCCATCTCTTAGCTTCCTGATCTGTTCAGCTAATACCGGATCCTCTTCATGTTTAGAAGCAATCATCTCGATCATTATTGGTCGAACTTCCAAACAAGATAACACTACGGTTTCTCCGCTAGATCCAGCCTCAGATCTCCACTGCACTCTGCTAATGCTTCTAAATCTTTACACTCAGCAATCATTGCCAATACTACATTCTGATGCTTCCTGCTAAGTGCATCCGCAACCTTGTTGCCTTTCCCTGGTGTGTACTCAATTCCAAAATCATAAGCAGCGATAAACTCTAACCACCTTTGATGTCTCATGTTCAACTCCTTCTAAGAGAACAAATACTTTAGCGACTTATGATCTGTATATAACTCAAACCTTTCTCCCAAAAGGTAATGTCTCCATACCTTCAAAGCAAAAATCACTATAGCCAATTCCAAATCATGCAACGGATATCTGACCTCATGCGGTCTATGCTGTCTAGAAGCATATGCAATCACTTTTCCTCTCTGCATCAACACAGCTCCTAGTCCTGTTCGACACACATTAGTGTAAACCACCAAATATTGATTCCCTTCCGAAACAACCAAAAAGGTGCATGGGTCAATAAGTGTTTCAAATTTTGGAATGCTTCCTCAAACTTATCGATCCACGCAAACTTCACATCCTTTCTTGTCAGCTTGGTCATCAGTGCTGCTATCTGCGAGAAATCCTTAATGAACCTCCGATAATAACCAACCAACCTAAGAAAACTCTTTATCTCCGTCACTGTCTCGGGTCTCTTCCAACTGGTCACTGCTTCAATCTTAGTCGAATCTACTAACAACCCTTCCTCTAAGACAACATGCCCAAGAAACTTCACTTCTTTCTTCCAGAAATGACACTTCGAGAAATTCACCTTCAACTAATGCTGCCTTAGCGTCTCAAGCACCACTCTAAGATAAAATTCATGCTCTCTTTCATCCTTAGAGTAAATCAAAATATCATCTATGAAAACCTATACGAACCTATCCAAATGCTCTCGGAAAACCCGGTTCATCAAATCCACAAAGAAAGCTGGAGCATTAGTCAGTCCGAACGGCATAACTAACCATTCATACGACCCATATCTAGTCCTAAATGCCATCAAAGGTATACTATCCTCCGTTACCCTATGCTAATCGAAACCTGTCGCTAAATCCAACTGTGAGAATACCTTGGCCCCACTCAACTTCTCGAACAAATCATCAATCCTTGGCAATGGATATCAATTCGTTATTGTCCTCTCATTCAACTTACGATAATCGATACATAGTCTTAACGATCCATCCGGCTTCTTATCAAACACCGTGGCTGCTCCCTAAGGCGAACTACTTAGCCTGATAAAATTCTTGTCTTCCAAATCCACTAACTACACCTTTAACTCCCTCATCTCTAAAGGTGTCATCCTGCTCGGCGGCCTACTCACTGGTTCTGCCCCTAGAACCATATCTATCCGGAACTCAATGGCTCGTTTCGGTGGCAATCCATATACAGGCTCAAACATATCTGCGAATTCTATAATAAAGAAAACTTGACTCAACTCATCTTCCAATTCCATAGCACCCAACAAGGAATTCACCTACCGCTAGAACATTCTACGGTATAAACAATACTGTCACTACAATCTGGCTGTCTAAGCGATATTTTCCTATCCTGGCAAAATATCCTAGCATCGTACTCACTTAACCAATCCATCCCAAGTATAATCCTTAACCCTACAAAATCAAACACATGAAAACTGCAGACAAAAGTATGATCTAACAGGTCAAACTCTAACTGGTCACATCTCAACCCTAGAGTTGCATACCCTCGTATTGGATTCGCAACCCGTAAGGAAGTAACTAAATATACTTATATAAGGATAGGAGACTCGAGATAAAGCGTATACTTATATATAAAAAATACAAGTACGTTACTATAGCGTTATCCCATACCCCAATCTTACTCTATTCCTTAGGATTATGTTTTAAAAACCATTTTTAGTTTAAAGTTTTTCATAAACCGTGCTTTGATACCAAGTTGTAACATCCCTTATCTGGAGGCCAAAAGCTAAGAGCTACAGATGCTGCAGCCATCCATAGTATTAACTTCTGGTGACAAAATACGGTAATGATAATGGTATCCATAATATCAAAAGCACTTGAATATGAATAAAATCATAGATTTCAAAAACAACATTTTACTGATTACATTTCAAAACAAATGCATATCCAAATTACATAATCCCATATCGTTTCCTAGGTAAAGACTAATTATAATCACTGAAAAAATACGCCAAGAGCGACATATGATGATGCCCCCTCTGTTGATCAAAGCAATATAGTCATCTCTAACTTAATTCATAGTGGAAATAAACAAAACACTCTAAACTCCTAATTAGCAATTTGTCAGCTACTTGCTCATCTCCAGAAGCTTTATTCGCCAAAAAGACTAAAACCTGAAAACCTTAACCCTCAGCCTACTCAAATCAATTTTGAGTACCCAAGAGTTTAAGGGTAAACAAAATCTTCGAGTCAGACATAAATTCTGGTGTGAATAATTATGTTACATCTTGGTTTACTAATATTAAGTGAGACTACGCCGCTTAATGGAACGGGTTTCCCCTCACTAATATCCTCTTTAAAAGATATATTTTGCAAATACTTTCATGCAACCAAACTGGTTAACCAAACTGATTATATCAAAATAGCAATATCCTTTATGATAATAAATGGACTATCTAACCAAAAATAGGTAATAAGTAGACTATTTGTCCACAATATAATAGCAAAGTCCGTTCTGCTACAAATGGACTATCTGTCCGTACAACTGGGCTGACTGCCCGCAAACTGCACTGACTGTCCAAATAAAAATGGACTAACGGTCCGAATTATTTTCTTAGGGTTAACTACCCTATATCTTTTTCCTTAAAAGCCTTTTTAAAATGATTTAACCTTTTAAATCATACTTATACAAGGAAAATATATTCTTAGCTTTACTCTAAGCTACTTTGCCACCACATATATATTTTACTTAAAATAATGTTGATGAGATTTAATATGGATTAACTATCCTTCCAAAACAAGTTAAAAACCCTCTTTTAACTTGAAAATACTTAGGCTATATTGCCTATTTAATACATTCGAAACCTTTGTTTACAACCTTTAAACAACCCTTTCGAAACCCTTGAAGGTAACCCCTTCGAACCACTAAAAGTGACCCTTTCGAACACATTGATAAATCTTTCCTTTCTTTTCTCTGAAAGCTTCAAAATATCACACATCTTCCTTTAAAATTTTTAAATATTACCTTTCAAAAACATAGGAAACACCCTCCCTTTTAACCCTTTCGATACCTTGGGGAACCACCCATTTCGAAACCATTCATTTAATACCTTTCAAAACAGTCAAAACTCAATCCTTTCGAAAGCACTTTGGGTTCAATTTAAAATATATGGAAACCTTTCGAAACCATTCAAAAATTTACCCCTTCGAAGCCTTTGAAAAACGTCTTAGTGGAAACCATTTGGATTCTGCCTTCAAGTAGAGCAAAAAGATCAAAAACCCATTAAAGTCGAAAGTAACTATTTCGAAACCTTTTAAAACTATCTCTTTCGAAACAATTTGGGTTTTACTTTACTTATAGAGAAAGGGTCTTAAAAACATTTAAGTCAAAATCATCTGCTTCAAATTCATTTCCTAAGTAAAGAAGTGATGGTGTCGAAACCATCCCTTCAAAAGCATTGGAGAAGTGGTTAGAATTTTAGAAAACAAGGTAAAAACCCTTTTGAAACCATTTGGGTTGAAAGGTAGAAAGCGGCAGTAAAAAGGCTTTGACTTAGTCGAAAGCAAACATTCAAAACAAAAGCGCAACCTAATCGATACCATTCCATTTAAACCCATTTGACCTAGTCGAAAGCTAACTAAGTCGAAAGCATCTTAGTCGAAAGCAAGCAGGCATATTTTTGATTTAAAAGCAAAGTACTGCCTCAACCCCTTCGGAACCCTTGGTTTTGACTCCCTACCTTCCACCTTCATCCAGTTCACTACGTACTAGCTTCCAGATACCATGTGCATTGGTTTCGACTGTGTCGGAAGTGAAGATGAGCAGGCGGGACCTGGTGCCGACGGTGTCGAAACAGTGAAAAACATGTAGCAAATAGTTCTTTCCACCAAACCTGCCTTACGTGTCTAATTGTGATTGGTTGCCTCTTTCTTTATCAATAAAAAGTACTGCAATTTTTCAAAAGTGTTGCCCACTTTGTAGGGTTAACAAATTTAAATTATTTTGCGAAAAGCCCCTTCTCCTCTCTTAATTATATAAAACACTTAAGTCCCATACCTTAAATAATTTTATATAATCCTCAAAACACTTAGGAAAATTCTATAAGAATTCTAAAAAATCTATCTTAATATGTCTTCCAACATATAAAAATCACAAAACCCAATCTTTTATTATTTAGCCGAAAATAATTATTAACCCAAATTAACATTTTATTTAATAGAAAATTCATATAAATTCCACATAATTTCAAAAAATTCTAAAAATTGAAACGCATCTCCAAAATAATATTTAGGACCATCATAAAAATTCACAAAGCATTTACATGTCATTTTATAGGGTTTTCACCTTAAAACATATCATAAAATTAATATAAACATACATAAATCATCAACGTGTATAATAAACATTCCATCATTCAAAATCATGGCAAATCAATGCAAAATATTTGACATTCGTCTAAAAACCAAAAGTACAATAAAAAATGAGATGTAAACATTATTCACCTTAGCTTTAGAGACTAAAGAGATTGAGATATGAATGGATTTGATTTGAATTAGCTTCTTCCTTAGCTTTTCTTTTCCTTGCTAATAGTGGTCAACCTCTTATTTTAATTTTTTTAATGAAATGAACATGGATGTGTAAGAGTACATGGCCAAAGTGTTTAGGATACAAGAATGGTCTCTTTCCTATTTTACCCCTCCTCTATTTCAATTTAAACTCTTCTTTTAATTCATTGTTAAATGGCACGGCTACCCTTGACTAAATCAAACCCCACTCCCCTAATCAACATGATATTTTATTTAATTTAACTAATTAAATGTCTTAAATAATGTTACCAAAAATCAGGGGTGTTATAGTGCCATATACAAATGAACTAAAGAATTAAAATGTTAAGGCAAGTAGATGAGGGCCAAAATTGGAATAAGAGTATTCTAATACCCTAAACCCTTAACCCTATCATGCTCATGTTCATTCTAAATTCACAAAACAAAAATACAAGCTAGAGGTCGGCCACCATTAAGAAAAGCAAAGAGAAGATTTCAAGAGGAAAAGCTTAAGCAACTTAATCAAGATCAAATCTCAAATCCTTAATCTCAAAGCTAAGGTGAATAATGACTACATCTCATTTTTCTAACTATTTTCGATTTTAAGATGAATCCGAAGTATTTTGCATGATTATGCCATGTTTTTGAATGATTAAATGTTTATATATGCTTGTTGATGATTTAAGCTTGTTCATATAGATTTAATGATATGTATTGATGTAAAAACCCTATTAAATGACATCCAAATGCCTTGCGATTTTAGATTTAGATCAGAAATAATATTTTAGAGATGGTTTTCAATTTTCATAATTTTCTGAATTAATGTGGATTTTATATTGATTTTCTAGTAAGGAAAATGATTATTTGGGTATAATATTATTTATGATTAAATAATATAATTTTTGGGTCTGAAATTAATATATGTTAGAAAACATATTAAAAATGATTTTCTAGAATTTTTGTAGAATTTTCCTAATTGTTTTAATAGTATATAAAATTATTTAAGGTATGGGACTTAAATATTTTATATATTTATGAAAGGAGAAGGGGTATTTTATAAATAAATTAAATTGTTATTTCTGAAATATTGGTAGTACTTTTAGAAAAGAAAAATTGCAACCAACAATATTTTGATAAACAAGGAAGCTTAGTTGAAAAGAAATACTTTTTAAAGTAAAAATCAGTTTTTACGTGCTTTTAGCATGTTTCGCCACTTTCAGCATAGGGGTTCCGACCAAGTACTGCCGCCTCTATTACCATTGAAACCAATGCATGTAGGATCAATAACTTGGTACAGAGTGAATTGGACTAAGGTGAAAGGTACTGGGTCGAGACCATAGGTTCCGATGGGGTCGAAGCATGACTTTGTTTTAAATTGAAAATGCGACTACTTTGCTTTCGAAGGAAGTGCTTTCGCCTTGGTTGGCATTCGGTTGAGTTAATTGTTTTAAAGGAATGGTTTTGAATAGGTTACACCCTTTTTTATAATCGAAGGGGTCGAAACACCTAGCTACCCCTTTTCCACCTTTCGAAGCCAATGGTTTTGAAAGGTATACTTTGTTTTAAAATCAATGCTTTCGGAAGGTTGGTTTCGACACCATCACTTCTATACTTAGGAAATGCTTTCGAAAGAGTGCTTTCGACTTAAATGTTTTATGACCCTTTTTCTCTGTTGAAGGTAGAACCTAAATGGTTACGAAAGAGATGGTTTTCATCAGTTTCGAAAGGTATTTCCACATGTTATAAACTGAACCCAAAAGCTTTCGAAAGGTTTGATGTTTCAATGGTTTCGAAGGGGTGGTTCCCCAATGGTTTTGGAGGGCTTTAAATTAAAGGTTTTTCCAATGTTTTCGAAAGGAAATGTTAAGGTTATAATGATAGGATGTCTAAGGTTTTAATGCTTTCAAAGGATTAGTTTTTCAATGTTTTCGAAAGGAAGATTATGAATGGTTTCGAAAGGATGGTTTTGGCCTTTCGGCCTAGGTTATAAAGAAGGGTTTACTTGGTTTTGAAAGGGGTACTTTCAATGGATTCGGAAGGGGTGCTTTCAAAGGTTTAAATGTTTTCATCAACAAAGATTTGAGTAAAGTGTGTGTGTGTGTATATATATATATATATGTATGTATGTATGTATGTAACATGGAAAGGTGATTTTGAGTAAAGCATAGAGTATATATTTTCCTTGTTTAAGTTTGATTTAAAAAGGTTTAAATCGAGAAGAAAATGTTTTCAAGGAAAATTAAAGGGAAGGTTACCCTAAGTAAAATGACTCCGATATCTGTATACCATAGGAGTGTTTAAGAGGTGTTAGATTATTTTATTTATATTTTCTAGTAGGCCCGAGTTAGCCAAAGGTTAGTAAGTAGCCAAACAAAACTATAATGTTCGGACAATTGGTCCATTTGTTACCTGATAAGTATGTTTACATGATATTGCTTTATAGTTTTAACCAGATGTGGTTGTAGGAAATGATTTGCAAAAGATATATTTTAAAAGGATATTAGTGAGGGGAACCCGTTTCGCTAAGCGACGTGGTATCACTTAATATCAAATAACCGAGATGTATAATATTATTCACACCAGGCTTTATGTCTGACTAAAAGTTTATGTTTTTCCCCTTAAACTCTCGGGTGCTCAAAATTGATTTGTGTAGACTAAGGGTTAAGGTTTTTCAGGTTTTATAGGTTGACGAATAAAGCTTCCGGAGACAAGCAGGTGGGTGACAGATAACTATTTAGGAGTTGTTGTTTTATTTTGTTTCATTTCGCTATGTTGTATTAAGTCATATATGACTATATAGTACTATGGACAACCAAGGGGGCATCTTCATATGTCACTCTTGGCATATTTATGTAATAATTATATTTTATCTGAACCTGGGAAACGATTGGGGTTATGTAATCTGCATATGAAACATGTTTTATGAAATGTAATCAGAAATGTTTTTTTTGTGAAATCTGTGATTTTGTTCCATATTCATGTACTTTTGATATTATGGATACCATTAACATTACCATATTTGGTCACCGGAATTTAATACTATGGATGATTACAGTATCTGTAGCACTTAGCTTCAGGCCTTCAAATAGGGGATATTAAAACTTGGTATCAGAATGTAGGTTTATAAAAACTTTAACTAAAAATGATTTTTGAAAACATAATTCTATGGAATTAGAGTAAGATCGGGGTATGGGATAATGCTCTAGTAACATACTTGTATTCGCTATATATAAGTTTACGCTTTATCTCTATTCTCCTATCTCTCTTAGGCTATTATTCTGTATCTCATGAGGCTTGAATACAGATATGGATGCTAGAGGTGGAAGAGTGAATCTTGGAGGAAGCACCACCACCAATAGAAATGCCAGATCGAATACTAGAAGTAAGCAAGGTCAGGCACAAGCAGGAAATGTTGGTGCTGGAGTCCCACAAGTGGATATGGGAGCTATGTATCAGTTTTTCACGAACATGATGCAAGCAGGAATTGCTGTTGGAGTGGTCGGAGGAAATGTAGGAAGCCGCGGTGGTCAACAATTATGCTATCTTAAGCAGAGATTATGTTAAGCTTGGAGGGAAGCCATTTATCGGAATTGAAGATGCTATTAAGGTGGAGAACTAGTTGCTACATTGTGAGAGAATCTTTGCTTACTTGGGGCTCAATGACGAGCAGAAGAGAATGCTTGCTTCGAGACAGCTTTAGGGAGTAGCTTTATTTTGGTGGAATAGTGTAACGACTGGAGTGGATGAGGAAACAATGACATGGGCTGAGTTTAGGAGAAGGTTCCAGGAGAGGTTCATGTCAGTGATGGCACAATCTACTTTGCTCGGAAAGTTTGCTGAGTTAGTGCAGGGGGAGGTGTATGTGTTGGAATATTCTAGAAGGTTCGAGGAGTTGGGAAGGTATGGATATGCCACTATCGATACTATGATGAAGAGGAATGAGAAGTTCATTAGGGGGTTGAAGCCTGAGTTGGAAAGGGCAACATTACCTTATATTAGGGACCTTTGTAATGTGGTAGAGATGGCTTTAAGACATAAGGACATACTTGCTTCTCTAGAGAAGAATAAGGCGAAGGAGGTCCAGGTTGGGCAGAGTCAGAAAAGGAAATTCTTTCATAAAAAGAGTGCTTGGAAGGGTGGAGCCGCAAAGAAAGGCAAGTCGGAGGTTGTTTGCTGTAAGTGCGATAAAAAGGGATATTTTTCTAATGAATGTCGTACTGGAAAGGCAAAGTAAGTGAGCGGTAATAAGAATATTAGATGCTTCAACTACGATCAGATTGGTCATTATAAGAATCAATGCAAAGAGCCTGCTAAGGACGGAAGGGGAAAAGTATTTGCATTGGAACCGTCTACATCAAGACCAACGGTGTAGGAGAAAGGGAAGGCAGTGTTGGGAGGTACGCTTCAGATTCATGGTATGTCTGTTAGCGTTCTATTTGATACCGGTGCATCGCATTCTTTTATATCTCATTAATTGGTAGATAAGCTTAACCTAGAACCCTCATATTTAGTTACTTCCTTAAGGGTTGAAAATCCGATAGGAGGGTATGCGACACTTGGGATAAAGTGTGACCACCTAGAATTTTATTTGTTATGGCATACCTTTGTTTGCAGTTTGCATTTGTTTGACTTTATAGGGTTCGGAATTATTTTGGGTATGGGTTGGTTAAGTAAGTATGATGCTAGGATATTTTGCCATGATAGGAAAATATCACTTAAACACCCTAACTATAGTGATCGCATTGTATATACCATAGAAAGCCCTAGTTGTAAGGTGAATGCTTTGTTGGGTGTTGTGGAGTTGGAAGATGAGTTGAATAGCATTTTTGTGGTTAGATAATTCGTAGATGTTTTTGAGCATGTAGTAGGATTTCCACCGAAACGAGCCATTGAGTTTCAGATAGAATTGGTGTTTGGAGCAGAACTAGTGGGTAGGCTGCCAAGTAGGATGACACCTACAGAGATGAGGGAGTTGAAGGAGCGGTTGGTGGAATTGGAAGGCAAGAATTTTATTAGGCTGAGTAGTTCACCTTGGGGAGCAGCCGCGGTGTTTGCTAAGAAGCCGGACAGATTGTTGAGGTTATGTATCGATTATCGTAAGTTGAATAAGTAGATGATAAAGAATCGATATCCGTTGCCTAGAATTGACAATTTGTTCGATCAATTGAGTGGAGCCAAGGTATTTTCTCAGTTGGATTTAACAACAGGTTTCCATCAGCTTAGAGTGGCAGAGGGTAGTATTGCTTTGACGGTGTCTAGGACAAGATATGGACCGTATAAATGGTTAGTTATGCCGTTCGGACTAACTAACGCACCGACATTTTTTGTGGATTTGATGAACCGAAACTTAAAAGAGCACTTTGATAGGTTCGTGTTGGTTTTCATAGATGATATCTTGATATACTCTAGAGATGAAAGGGAGCATGAATTTCATCTTAGAATTGTGCTTGAGACACTAAGGTAGCATCAGTTGGAGGCGAAGTTTTCGAAGTGTCATTTCTGAAAGAAGGAAGTGAAGTTTCTTGGTCATATAGTCCTAGAAAAAGGGTTGTCTGTAGATCTGACTAAGGTTGAAGCGGTGAATAATTGGAAGAGACCCAAGATAGTGACCGAGATAAAGAGTTTTCTTGGATTAGCTAGGTATTATCGAAGGTTCATTAAGGATATTTCGTGGATATCAGCACCAATGACCAAGCTAACACGAAAGGATGTGAATTTTGTGTGGACCAATAAGTGTGAGGAAGCATTCCAGAGCTTGAAACGCTTATTGACCCATGCACCTGTATTAGTTGTTCCGGAGGGGAATCGGGATTTGGTAGTTTATACAGATGCGTGTGGAACTGGATTAGGGGCTGTGTTAATGCAAAGAGGTAAAGTGATTGCTTATGCTTCTCGATAGCTTAGACCGCATGAGGTTAGATATCTAACGCATGATTTGGAGTTAGCTAGCGAAGATTTTTGCATTGAAAGTGTGGAGACATTACCTTTTGGGGAGAGTTTTGAGCTTTATATGGATCACAAGTCGTTAAAGTATTTGTTATCTCAGAAGGAGATGAACATGAGATAGCAGAGACGGTTAGAGTTTATTGTTGCTTATGATTTTGGGATTGAATAAACACCAGGGAAAGGTAATAAGGTTGCAAATGCACTTAGCAACTTTAAGGTTCCTTCTCCAAGCCTCCATTTGATGACGTAGGGACCTTCCCATGTGGGATTCATATATGACAGGACCTGTTAATCGACGGAATTTCTATCGGATTAGAAAACCGTCGAAAAATTTCAAAATTAAAATATAACCGCAAGCGCACGGCGTACACTTGTAGTACGTGGCGAATATGGGTCGATCCGCAGGGAATTGATGATTTTAAAAATCTATTCAATCAAATTAACCAAAGATGAAAATGTGATTAGCTAAAAATGTAGAAAACTAGCAAAAGAAAATTGATAAAAATATGAGAGTGTGAAGGCAATTTCCACTCTCTAGATCACATAAATCAACAAAATGAAGTTATGATCTCCCTTTTCTTGTCATTAGTGTAATTAGTTGATGTGCTTATCATAAGTATGGTATATTTGTGCTATTAATTAGCACAATATAAACCATCAAACTATAACATAACCACTAATACACATTTAACTCTCATTAAATACGACAACAAAGTTGAAAGCAAAATCTATTTTAAGCATGGCCTATTAACTATTGTTTAGAAATATAGGCCATCAAATTTTAATTTCAACAATCACTTTATTACCATCATCATATGTAGATGAAGAGGTAATCATTGTTTGTGATTGTTTAAGCATGGCCTATTTGGTGTCAACAGTATAGGCTATCAAATTCACATCAAAAACAACAAGTTAAACCACTTCAAATGATTCATTAAGCACAAAAAAAGAGCATAAACATCAAAATGTTGCATCTACATACTAGAGAGCTTCATTACCCCTAAATTGTAGGGATTAGCCTCTCATATTTGTTATCACATGAACAAATGTAGAAAGCAACATGAAATTAACAAGAGGAAAAAGAGAGCAAAATGTAAGGAAAACTATTCTACTTGCATAAAAGAAAAGAAATCTACACTACAACATAAGAAAGAGAGCATGTAAATGTAAAGAGCATATATTGAATTGCATAAGAAAGAAAAGAAAAATTACAAGAAATAAAAATGGCTAAGTAGCCATGAAAAGAGAAAGAGAGCTTTCTTTTATTTTTAAGCTAAAAACTAACTAAGAAAGACTAAGAAGAAGAGGGTTACATGAAGATATGGGGCATTTATACAAGTGTTAAACCCTAATTCATATTTTTGGGAAATGCCAAAATTGCCCTTGAGAAAGTGTGGAGGCCAAGTAATCATTAGCTTCTACTAATCATCATTTAAGTGTACATGAAGCCATTAATTCCACAAGCATGTGCATTAGCCTCTAATTTGTACATGAAGAAAGGTGGGTAGGTGGGGCCCTAGTCCTCCATGATCATCACTTTGAATTATTTCCATCTTTATTTGTTCTCTTCACTCTTGTGCATGCATATATTATCATAAAGCCACTTGTAAAATTCACCAAATTTCCTACAAAACAACATAGAAAATTGCAAGTAAATTTTCACAATTTAATAAATGCATTAAATTGACCATTTTACCCCTATATGAAGATGAATATGTGACAATTTGAAAATAATTTGAATTTTGGTTTAAACAAGTTAAAATACCCGATTTGATCATTTATTTAATTTAAATAGATTAAATATGGTGGTAAAAATATGCACATTTACGTGCACATCAGGACCGGAAAAACTCCCTTCAAAACAAGGTCGCCCACATCGAAAGTTCTCGGTCGAACTTCTTCGTTATAATATCGGGCGACTCAATGCCAATATGCGGTCACCCTTAAATCTGCTTCTTTACGTTTCTCGTCGACAAAGTCCAACAATTCTAGAAAAAGATCTCGGTTCGTTCTAGGATCATAATGGGTCACTCGGTGAGAAGGAACTTCAAGTTCCACCGGTATAACAGCTTCAGTGCCGTGATCGAAGGAGGCTTGGAGAAGGAACGATTAATGAAGAAAGTAAATTAAATCAAAGAAATAACACAATTGAGTACAAAAAGAACAACTGAAACGAGAACACCAGATTTATAAAGGTTCGGCGTAATTGCCTACGTCCACTTTGAATATATTCTTTATTGGTTTTCCAATTACTTGAATACAGATACAATCCGTAAACAAACCACTTAAATACAAGTTAATCAAAAAAGGGAGAGTATATAAAATGGTAGAGTTTTCCTGGAGTTCTCGAAGAAAGGTCCTTTCAACTGTGCCCATGCCCCTCTATTTATAGACGAAGACAAGCTAGATCCCCTATGCAAGCCCATGACCTAGACAACTCGGCCCATAGGTGATGCCCCAGGACGACCGACCCAGGTACACCGAGCCACTCTGGCCGAACCATGGGTCCCCTGAGGATGACTCAAAGCACTTTCTCAAATGACTCGAAGCAAGTGGCGGTGTGACTCGAAGCATAGAAGTGTCAACTGTATGCCCTATGGCAACTTGCTGTCTTCTCTGATGCATACCGAACTAAGTATGTCGAAGCATTGAGGCCAACCCGCAAGTGCCGAACCGTACCCGACCGACCCACTTCGGCTTGTGCACCATGACCGAGTGATGTATACCAAGCCATCTAGATCGAATGATGTATACCGAGTCATCTATGCCGAGCCAACACGACTGGATCCAAGCTGCCGAACCATATGTGCCCGAGCGACACATGCAGAACCACCAAGGCCGAACGATACATGATGAACCAAAGCCGAACCATACATGTTGAATCAAGGCCGAACGATACATGCTGAAACAAGGCTGAACGATACCTACTGAGCCATACTTACCGAACCATACCTACCGAGCCATACTTACATGCCAATCCACATCGATTGCATCAAACCCTTATATCTCTAGTCTCTTCTTGGCCAGAATCCTGTTTAATGCTAACTATAACTTCTGCAACTACCGTTCTATAGCCGGGTCAAGCAGGCGGGTAACATTTGCCCCCGAAGTGCATTGTGTAAGTCAACATGACGCGCTTTGAATCAGTGAGTATTAATTGTTTCCATAAACCAGCCCGTCCTAAAAGATAGCTGACTGTCATTTTTTCATCAGCCTCCGAAGGAGCTTTACGTCGTTTGACTGCATTAGTTCAGCTTTAGAGAAATTCTTGGAATCCTGTCTTAGCTTTCCAAAAGCTAGTGACCCGCAATCTTCCGAAGTTTGAATCGCAGTGGGCTTCCCAAAACCACGCTTCTCCACTTATTTTGTAGTATCTGTCATCTCTCCAGACCATCGTCCTCGATCATCATTATATGTGCACACATTCTCATGTATACATTATATTTTATTATCCATGCTCTTACCATTTGATTATCTTTTCCTATGCTCATTTTATTTACGATTATATGTATATATATATATTACTTGCTTTATTTATTTATTTATTTTAAACAAAAGGTGGGTTGGCATATCAATACTGACCCACACGATCGGTTCGAACAGCATTCTCCTTCACCGACCCATTTAAACGTGTTGACCGGTTCCATTGGGTACTGCATGTTCGTCTCCCTTCTCCCGTATATAAATCCCAGCCTTTGTTCCTTCTCCTTCTTCTCACTTTTACCTTACTTTCCCAAACTCGCCAACTCACTCCTCTCTAAACTTTACTCATTACTTAGCCTTCCATCGAACCTAGACTGCCTACCTCACGACTCCAATTGCTCACGAAATCGAACAAATCCCCAGCCCAGCACCTCGAAACCGCCGCATACCTCAAGCTCCCTCCATAGGTACGAATTTCTTTCCAAACCCGGAGTCACATACAAAGTTACAGTGCTCGGGTGGATGGTTCCCCCTCTTCTTTTGTTATTGAGAAGAGAGAAATAGATGAATTAGGAATAAGAGTGGACTTTAGGTTAGGGCCTCAGCCTGGCTTTGATGGATGGTGGCATAAGTTGCCTAGGAGGAGTAGTTGTCATATTCATAACTCGAATTTTGGTACTTAGGAGGAGGAAGGAAAGTGTAACGACCCGTAAATTTTAACTGTTTTAATAACGTAATTAGTTGAAATTTTGTGAAATTTTAAACGATAAAATTTTGAAATAAAAATTTGATATTTGGAATGCGTCTAATTAATCATAGAAACTGGTAAATTTTCATCAGATAATTTGGAAGTTTATTTTCTAGTGTAATTTTATTCCAATTTATATCAGTTAAAACTGATGATAATAAAATGTTTTCCAAACCTGAATATTTTTACATAGAAAAATTTTAATTCATCTTCTGACTAAGACCTCATTTTTCGTTTTTTCAAATTCGGACTTCTTTAGCTTTGTCGATCTTATTTTTCTGCGTTTTTGCTGCATTTTCCGCTAGTAGAAAATTCGAATTTTTATAATTCAATCATACCACTGATATCTGTATACCGTTTTGATCGTCTCGTCGTTCTGATCTCTACGGTATATTCGTTTGTGCATTTTGGAGTCCGATGTGCGACGAAATCTAAAGAACGATTTCCGTATCGGTTCCGCAATTGGACTTTTTAGCTTCCCATACTTTCCATATTCCACCGTTTAAATTTGAACAGCCATTGGCTTTTGTAATTTTCAAAATTACAGTATCTCCAAAAATTCTCATGCTTACCCTTTGCTTTCCACTGGTTCCAATGTTTACATTGATGGTTCGTTCTTTTTCTACCTGACCCTTCACTTCTTGCTTCCATCATCAAGCTTACAAACATTTTCTCCTATAGCTTCTTCACCCTACTTTGTTTACCTACTGCCTACCCACTCTCTCTTTTTCTCTTATCTTTCTCCAATACTCATGCCACCAAACCCAAAAGCTAACGTATCTCCTCTGCCTTGAAGCACTCTCATCGCACGCGCCCCACCTCCCTGACGCGACTCCGGCTGGACAACCACCTCCGTTCTTTTGAACTTCCCTGCCGAGCCCCAAGCAGCCGCAACCCATGCCTCAACTTCGACAGCCACTCCGGCCTCTCTCTCCTCAACGCCTCTGCACCCAATAGCCGAAACTCCACTACATCTTGGATCGCCTGCCACCAACTTTGCTTCGCCCATAGCCATGCTCGGCCTCGACCAGGCAACCGCCTGAACCACTTTGCACTTTCCTCCATTCCATAATCTTCGGCCGAAGCCCAGACATCTTCTTTATATAAAAGGTATAGGCCATGTGGTTTATATATGGTAGTATATCTCTATTTTATACATATAAGCTTAGGTGTGTGTGTTATCTTGAGAATGTATGTACGTAGGCCTGTCTTATTTTGTGCGGTCTTTCTTTCTTCTCCCATTCCCTTTAAAGTGTGCTAATGCATATACTTTGTTTTGTTCCCGTGTATCTGTATATTCGCTTTATTTTTTATAGTAGTGCACGGCTTTATTATTTATACATATTAGTACATATAGAATATATATATGGTATTTTAAAGGTATTAAGGTTGTATAAGAACCTTGCTGTCTACCTTCAGCCGAATGATATATAGATAGTTTTATTATATATGTCGGTTATATTAATAAATGTATGTTTATGTATGTATGTTTATAAATTAAGTTTATATATATCTAGTAGTATTATATGCGTGTTCCGTGTGTATATATATTTGTATAAGAGAGTTTATAGTGGAATATTATTGTTAATTGGTAAGGTTATGAATATAGTTCATGAGAACGTACGAGTAAGAGAATGCAGAAAGTAAATACTTTATTTATTCGAAATATGTTGATTTACAAGGAGAGGTGTTTATATATACACACCAAATAATTAAAATAGGAAAGTTTATAATAAGAAAGTTTATAATAGGAAAGGCAATATAGAGTAAATCATTCTATATTTAACACTCCCCCTCAAGTTGGAGCATAGATGTTAATCATGCCCAACTTGTTACATAAGTAACTAATTCTAACTCCATTCAAAGCTTTGGTGAAGATATTTGCAACCTGCTCTTCAGTCTCCATATACTCTGTAGATATTAGTCTGTCTTGTATTTTATCCCGAACAAAATGACAGTCGACCTCTATGTGCTTGGTTCGTTCATGGAACACAGGATTAGATGCAATATAAATAGCAGCTTTGTTATCACACCATAATTTAGCTGGAATAATAGGTTTCAATCCTATTTCATTCAAAAGTTGATATATCCAAACTATCTCACATACAGATTTTGCCATAGCTCGATACTCTGATTCTGCACTTGAACGTGAGACAACGTTTTGCTTCTTACTTTTCCATGAAATTAAGTTTCCTCCAACAAAAACACAAAACCCTGTTGTAGATCTTCTATCTATCTTAGAGCCTGCCCAATCAGCATCTGAAAAGCATTCAACCTGGTTATGCCCATGATTTTTATATACAATACCAAGCCCAGCTGTTCCTTTTAAGTAGCATAAAATTTGTTCTAAAGCAGTCCAATGATGAACTGTTGGAGATGACATGAATTGGCTAACAACACTAAAAGAAAATGCAATGTCTGGACGAGTAACAGTGAGATAATTAAGTTTTCCCACTAATCTTCTATACATTTCTGGATTTTCAAATAATTTTCCTTCTTTTGTTAGTTGCATATTTGGAATCATTGGAGTGCTACACGGTTTTGATCCTAGCTTTCCTGTTTCTTTTAGTAAGTCAAGCACGTACTTTCTTTGAGATAAGAGAATACCTTTGTTACTCCTTATAACCTCAACACCTAAAAAATATTTTAATTCTCCCAAGTCTGTTGTGTGAAACTGAGTATGAATAAATTGTTTGAGCGACTCAATTCCTATTTTGTTGCTTTTAGTAATAACAATATCATCCACATAAACGACTAGCAAGATAATTCCATTCTCTGAATTTTTATAGAACACTGAGTGATCTGCTTTACTTTTTTTCAACCCAAAATTCTCAATGGCTTGACTAAATTTTCCAAACCAAGCACGAGGACTTTGTTTTAGTCCATATAAGGTTTTTTTAAGACGACATAATAAACCATTCTCCCCCTGAGCAACAAAGCCAGGTGGTTGCTCCATATATACTTCCTCTTTAAGGTCGCCATGAAGAAAAGCATTTTTAATATCAAGTTGATGTAAAGACCAGTCATATGTAGCAGCAAGAGAGATAAATAAACGTATAGATGTTAATTTTGCTACAGGAGAAAATGTTTCAGAATAATCCACTCCATAAGTTTGAGCAAATCCTTTTGCAACTAATCGAGCTTTCAAACGAGCAATTGATCCATTTGGATTAACTTTCACAGAGAATACCCATTTGCATCCTATAGCTTTCTTACCAATAGGCAAGTTTACTAAATCCCATGTATTATTAAACTCCAAAGCATTCATTTCATCAATCATTACTTTTCGCCAACCCGGAATAGATAGGGCTTTAGGAACAGATTTGGGAATTGAAATTGAGTCAAGAGAAGTAATGAACAAATATGAAGAAGTGGATAAGTTATTATATGAGACAAATGACGAGATAGGGAAAGTACATCTGCGTTTTCCTTTTCTCAAAGCAATTGGGAGATCTAAATCAGAGGAAGTGATTATATTTTGTTCATTAATGGGATCGTCTGGAGGAGATACATTTGAGATATCAGCATTTTGGTCAGTAGTTGTTTCAAGGTTTTGGGTGGATGAAGCAGTAGGAACGGTTTGAGTAAGATATATAAGAAAATCATCACTGTCTTGAATAGGAGAAGTAGTGGTAGAATCAGATTTTGAAAAAAAAGGTGTATTTTCGAAAAAGTTAACATCAATGGAGATTATATACTTATTAAGACTAGGACAAAAACAACGATATCCTTTTTGAGATCGTAAATAACCAACAAAAATACATTTCAAAGATTTTGGATCAAGTTTAGTTATTTGTTGTCTTACATCTCTAGCAAAACAAGTACTACCAAAAATTTTAGGACTAACAGAGAATAAAGGTTTGTCGGGGAACAAGACTTTATATGGAATTTCCCAATTAAGTATAGAAGACGGCATGCGATTTATGAGAAAGCAGGCTGTAGAAACTGCATCAGCCCACAAGTATTTGGGAACATTCATTGTAAATAAAAGAGCACGTGCAGTTTCAAGAAGATGTCTATTTTTCCTTTCTGCCACACCATTTTGTGATGGAGTGTCAACACACGATGTTTCATGGAGTATTCCATGTTGTGTCATATATGAGTGAAATATAGCATATGTATATTCTTTAGCATTATCACTTCGTAGTATTCTAATGCAAGTATTAAACTGATTTTCTATTTCAGCACAAAAGCCAGAGAATACAGAAAATAATTCAGATCGATTTTTCATAAGATAAAGCCAAGTTGTACGAGAATAATCGTCTACAAATGTAACAAAATATCTAAATCCAGATTTAGACAAAATTGAGCAAGGTCCCCAAATATCAGAATGTACAAGTTCAAAAGGATAACTAGCACGTTTATTAATCCTAAGACTTGTAGAGTGACAATGATGTTTAGCAAACTGACATGCTTCACAATCTAGTGTAGACAATGAACTGTATTGAGGATGAAGCTTTTTGAGAAGCGAAAGAGATGGGTGGCCTAACTGGTAATGAGTTTTGAGGGCTGAGGTGATACTTGAACAAGTTATGGAAGGTGATGAATCAAGAATATATAACCCTCCAAACTCATGCCCCTTACCAATAATCTGCTTCGTTGTTAGATCCTGAAAAACACAATGATTTGGAAAAAAAGATATGAAACAATTTAGATTACGAGTGATCTGATTGACAGAAAGCAAATTGAAAGATAATGATGGTAAATGTAAAACAGAGGGTAATGAGAGATTAGGAGTAGGATTAACAACACCGGACCCTTGGACAGAAGAAAGGGATCCATCGGCTAAAACAACTGAACGATTGGAAGTGTTTGAATGGTAGTTGGAAAAGAGTGAGGAATTACCTGTCATGTGATCAGTAGCACCTGAATCAATGACCCATCTATTTCCCGAATTAGCTAGAGCAGTTACTGATGAGGAATCTTTTGAAGTTTCTTGATGCTTTAGGAATTTAGCAAACTCATCTACATAATCATTTATTGTTTTACTACCAGAAGTTCCAGAGATATGATCATTGAAATCATTGGTTCCCGAACATTGACTAGCCCCAATATTTTTTTGTCCAGTGTTAAACAAACCCAGATTATTAGCACTAATTCCTGCGATTTTCCTATTACCTCCAAACTGTCTTGCACCATTTCCATTGCCAAATTGACCAGTGCTACTACCTCCAAACTGACCATTACCATTGCCTATCTGACCAGATTTCCTCTGCAAATTCTTATACTAAAGTTTTCTACATTCTACCTTAGTATGTCCAGGTTTCTTACAGTAGTTACAGA
The DNA here is from genome assembly GCA_030737815.1 of Allium fistulosum. Taxonomy (NCBI): domain Eukaryota; kingdom Viridiplantae; phylum Streptophyta; class Magnoliopsida; order Asparagales; family Amaryllidaceae; genus Allium; species Allium fistulosum. The sequence continues at coordinate 1,416,845,729 of CM060901.1, read as the reverse complement.
CCAAATTCCGAGAATCAGTTTTGTTTGAGTTTTTATTTTTCTAATTTACATTCTGAGAAACAAGAGCATTATTATGTACAGAGTTATTACCCGAGGAGGCCTGGTTATCTGCTCGAAGAAGTCGACTAAACACATCCTGTAGCGAAGACATATCAGTCCCTGATAGAATTTGAACTTTAGCAGAGTCGAAGTCAGAAGGCAATCCACCAAGGAAACTCATGATCGCCATCTGCTCGCATTGTTTCTGTTGGGTCTTCACGTCTGAACTTAAGGGCAACAACAAGTTGAACTCTTCATAGATCTTCTTGAAGTTCATGAAGTATGTCATCAACGATTGTTCATTCTTTTCAGTACGGTAAAATGATTTGCAAATCTCAAACATTCGAGACAAATTTCCTTTCTCGGAGTATAAGAATTCCAGATAATCCAATAATTCTTTAACGAATTCGCAATGGTTAACCAAGCCAATTACCTCATTATCAATTGAATTTCGAATTTGAAGGAAGATGCGAGCATCGTCACGAAGCCAATTCAGATGAGCCTTCTCAGTGGAATCTGGTTGCGGTGGGTCATCAGTCAGATGGTTGTCTTTCTCAATGCTCCTGAGATAGATTCGAACAGTCTTGCTCCAGTCTAAGTAATTGGCTCCGTTCAACTTGTGGTCAGTGATTTTTGATAAGATCGAAACGACGTCCATCAACGTCGATACTTTTTCTTCACCCATTGAAGCCAAAACAAAGCTTTAATCGACAGCCGAGGTTAAAAAAAATTGATAGGAAATCCCCAAAATTGACGTAGAAAAGACGAGCAAGGCTTTGGTAACAATGATCGAATTTTTTGAAATTTCGATTCTTTGGATTTGGGATACTTTTCTGATTTGGGATAATTTTCTGGTTTTGAGGCTTTGGATATGAAGTTGTGAAAGGATTTGAAAACAAAGAACGAAAGGATTTGAAATCTTGGTTCGATTAATTTTCTGATTTGAGATAAATTTTTGAGGAAGGCTCCGATACCATGTTAATTTGTAAGGTTATGAATATAGTTCATGAGAACGTACGAGTAAGAGAATGCAGAAAGTAAATACTTTATTGATTCGAAATATGTTGATTTACAAGGAAAGGTGTTTATATATACACACCAAATAATTAAAATAGGAAAGTTTATAATAAGAAAGTTTATAATAGGAAAGGCAATATAGAGTAAATCATTCTATATTTAACAATTATATATACTATACTATTTAGGTTCTATCTTATGAAGTAAATTTGCATAGTTGCATTCGCCAATTGTTCATATATTTATATAATAATAAAGTAACTTTATGTATGTGTATATATATATATATATATATATTGGGTTGCTGGTTTCGGTTTATGATGATAAGTTTGTATATTTTATTCGGGTTGTGTCTCTATTCTTATTTGGAAAAATATTGATTTTAATAACAAACAAAATATTCGTGTATATAATAAACTATCTAAAGTGTGCAAGTCACACTAGTTTTATATCTGATGTTGGGTTTTAAATATATGTTTATAGTTGTAACATATAATAGGTTGTATGTATAAAAGTATATGTGAGTGACAGCCTATATATAGGTGCTGTACATATATTATAGAGAAGTCTATCTATGCTATATATTTTATACATATAATATACTAGCTTTAAACATTGATTTCATTTGCACTCTCATAGTATGCAAGCTATACAAGTTGGGTGTATTTTTTTCTGCTGAGTTTTCATATGAATAGTTTATACGTTTGAAGCATATAGGTAGGTATATTAGTTGAAAAGGTAAATTATATGCATGTTTGATTTCTTGATATTTTGTAAGTTATATATATATATTCTGTTTGTTTGTATCTATGAGTTATAATATGATGACTTATGTATGTTTAAAGGTATGTGAATTTTATACTAGTTTCTTTCTATAAGATATGTTGTTTTATTTTATGTGTTTTATTTAAATAATGATTATATATATATATATATATATTTCATTTAATATGTTTTAAATTTAGAATATACTTTATATATCTATAGTTATATATAGTCATATATATATTTACTTATATCAATTACCTTCGTCAATCCAGTTCTAATTTGATCTTGTCTATCCCATTTATCAGCTTCGTTTGTCGAACCGTGTCCATCTAGCATTGCTTTGAGATTCGTAACTCGTTTCTTGGTCAAATCTATCCAACCTCGAAAGGTGAGCAATCACTCACGATTAATGTTCTTTTATTTATTAAATTTGATTTCAATTGAAACGACAATTGAAATATGTTGATGTTAGTTATTTACACTGTTATATATATGCTATTACCTGTATCAGTTCACCTGTGACATCTGACACCATTATCTGCCAATTGAAATATGTTGATGCTAGTTATTCGAACTATTATATATATGTTATTACCTGTATCGGTTCACATGTGACATCTGACACCATTATCTGTTATTTATATTGATGATATATGCATGTTATATTATTATCATATCTGTTATCACTCTGCATGTTCCCTATTAGTATAGAATCACTATGGGTTGAAATGATACATACCCGAACGGACTTTAGAATAGGAGAAAATCGTTATGGGTTGAAATGATAAACCCAAGCGATTTTCAATTGAATTGAATTTGGGATTACGGGTTGAAATGATATATATATATATATATATATATATATATATATACCCGTATATATTTAAATTACGGATTGAAATGATAAATATCTGTATCATTTGACCATAGGGTAGAACATTTTATACAGACACCGTTGGTCTATATATAAAAATATTTTGAAAATGATTTCTATGATTTTGGAAAGAAATATATGGTTTTAATAAAAATTGATTTTAAAAATTTATTAAAGTTGATTTAATAAAGTTGATTTGAATCAATATAAATATGTTTAAGTATATATGTAAAATTTATATTTCCAAATATAGAGTTTAGATTATTTCAGGTTGAAAGATAAATTTGAATTTGATTTGGAATTTTTAATTATTTAAGAATTATACTTAATTAAGTTTGATTTGAAATCTATTAAATTTGAAATTTTAAAGATATATTTTATAACTTGAATTTGATTAAAAGTGACTTAATGGAATATTTCAAATTTATATAAATTTAAATGGGATATTTTGTTTATTTAAATTTGTAAATTGAAGTTGTATTCAAATGATATTGAAATAATTAAGTAAATATTTCAAAACTAAATAATAGAAAAGTGAATTGATATATATATAAAATTATCGAATTTAGTTTTGAAATGTGGAATATTTGAAGCTTTGAAATATATTGAAATTGAAATGGTATATTTGTGGTTCAAATCGGTATTTGAAATCGATATAACTTGGAAATGTTTAATTGAATTTGAATTGAAATTAATGATTTAGTTTGGATTAAATTTGAATTTGGAACTCAAATTGATTTGAATCGATTTGTGAAAGTCGAGGAAACTATTTTATTTTATGAAGTAATTCTAAATTATATTTAAAACTATTGATATTTTACTTTATAAATTATGTTAATATAAGCTATTTTAATATAAATCATTTTTAATATAAATTATTTTATTATAAACTATTTTAAACTTATAGCTATTTATATAAACTATTTTATTTATAAACTATTTTATTATATATACTAATTTTAATATCTAAACTGGTTAAGAGGAAAGTGTTATGATTCCAAAGCACTATGATTTCTAAACTTTGATTTCCAAAGAATTATGATTTCCAAAGTGTTTGATTTAGAAAGTGTTATAACTTTGAAGTACTAAGATTTTGTAAATGGATATATTTGAGATGGATATATTTGAAATGGAAATGATATCGTATTTGGTTTTGAAATGGAAGTGATATCATATTGATATGGTTTTGAAATGGCAATGATATTTTGATTTTGAAATATAAACTATTTTGAAAGTTTATTAAATGACCAATCGGTTTAATAATTACGTAGTTATTGAAGAGTCCGGGATTGGTTAGGGTACTCTCTGTCCAAACCGAAAACCACTTTAATAACTATTATTCGCGGAGTGTGATCCAAAATGAAGTGGTTGGAATGTTGACGTTGCTGGATTTGAAGAAAGAGAACGATAATGGATAGCCTTGACACTTGTGTCAAATTGGAAATGACTTAAACAGGAGTCGTGCCGAGCCAGTGAGGTTAGCTACCTCTAGCGGACACACTTCTTCGTAAACTACTCATTACTTGTTTTTGATTGGTGTGCACCCTTGATTTGGGAGTGTTGTTTCGCGGTGTTGCGATCGTTGCGGCGATGCGTTCTCACCGGTCCGGATCAGGCAAACGGTAGTTTCACTACCATGGGTACTGCCTCATGTGCCTTGTCATACTCGTATCCCTATGCACGACCACTACGATTTATTTTGTGTTATACCTATGGAGTACTCCCTGATAGCCCACTAGTTTACGGTGGAGTTTATAGTGCTGTATAGACTATGATGCTTATATAAAATGTGTTAAGGGGGATAATGGTAACGCCTTAACGCTATTTTGATACTTTATATTACTGATAGGCATTATCTACTTAGCATACACTACTACATAGTAGATAGTTTAATGGATCCTTAGAGGATGGTTATCGCAAACATCCTTTGAGTTGCTTGTATTTCAGTCGTTATTTCACTTGAGTTGGATTTATTGATATAAGAATGTTAATCCTGACTCGAGTGTTTTGTGTTTTCTTTACGCTCGGGTCAGACTGAGTGTACCAGTATTCGAGACTCGCCTTTGGGGTTGGAGCTTCGCTTGGAGATCCAGCTATCTATCTAGCTTTCAGATATTCAGTTGATTCTAATGATGTATTCTGATTCTTGTATTTGACTATTGTATTCGAGATCTTTTGTAACTTATTTAACTCTGTTATATATATAGTAGCTTCATGAACTACTATTCATTTGTTTCCGCTGCATATTGTTATATTACTCTGTGTCTGTGATTCTATGATTAATTATTTACTGTCTATGCTGAGTTTTGCCAAATTTTAATTACAATCCATTGTTTTGAATTATTCAAGTCCGGCATGTGTGGATTTATTGTCGATTTGAATGGTCCAAAATACTGGGTCGTTATAGTTGGTATCAGAGCTTTGGCTCTAGGCAAAACTTAACATATATATATATATTAAATTTAGTTATGGAATCACTTTCGTTCGAGCTTGAATTTCTTCTTTTGACTCGGTTTGCTTTGAATTTTGGAACGTTCCCCTCGGTTCCAAAATCCACAAATCCGTTCTTGTCTCTTCCAATTCGTATTTTTTTGATTTTGGAGTACCCCATAACTCCACTACGTATGATCTCTATAATAACTCGGCGGTCTCGCCACTCTCCAAATGATTTGTAAAGTGGTGAAACTCCTTTACAGTTGGCATTGATTCACCAGAGATTCCTGTATCCTCGGTTTAGATGTTGTAACCTCTTGCTATGCCCAAATTCTATCTTTTGCGATCGGATGTTGATTTGCCTTGGAATTCTGCATCGATCTTATTCTTGAAGTCCCGGTCGACCTGGTTAAGGTCGCCCGCGATTTATATAAACTTATCCATCTTCCTATTTCGTTATTTAATCGTCTTATCTTTGTTTCGAACCTATCGTCGAATCAAAAATTCTCTTTGATTTGAGTCCATCAAATTTGAATCTCTATCCTTGCTTTGAAATCCATTCTTGTATCGTCGAGCGAGGAAGTGTATGTGTGAATTAATATTAAAAATGTTTTATATATATTGTGTTGTTTGAGTTGTTGATTTGGGTTTTCAATCGATTCGTCTGATCAACGCTATCGATAGGATTTCCAAAACACCTGAGCAGAGCAAACTGACACAATATTATTTTCAAATTTGGTAAATAAATTAAATTTTGTGTGATTATATGATATATAAATAAATTTTCTAAATTGTTAAATGAATGGGTCAACAAAATGGTAATATTTGATTTTTATTGTTTTGTAAACAATTGACTATTCCAATATGATAAATAAATGAAATCATAGAACATGGTTTAAATTTTAATTAGGAATTGAAATGTATTTAAATTAGAATTTGAGAATTAATTTATGGTGATTTCAAACTTTGATTTGAAAGTTTTAATGTGTATAGTATTTCAATATTTTCAAATAGAAATCATTTCCAAAGAATTTTAAATGTTTAAATCAGTGCTCTTCTCCTTGTCGTTGGAAAATAATTTCGGTGATGACGGCTGCATCATCGACATTCATTTTCGAGTTTCGAAGTGAAGAGACCATTCAGTAGCTTTGCTACACTTTGTTTGGAAATTTAATTTGATTTGAATTTCTGTGGTATGACCTGATTTATTATATATATAAAGATTTAATTTTGATCTAATATATACTATATATATTTATCTTAAAATTGTATGAAGTAAATCAGAGATTTAAATTCTTAAGTTTATGATTAAAAGATGATTTCAATTATAAACTAAAGTCAAAAATTTTGGACAAATATTTAAACTTGAAATAATTGAATTTGAAAATTTTATTTGTATAGTACTAACTTGCATTTCAATATAACTTACCTAAATTATTCAGAAGTTAAAATGTAATTGGATAATATACAATATAAAATGATTTTATAAATAAAATTTGAGTGTTTATAATAAATGTTATACACTTAGATTTTAACTATAAAAAAATGCAAATAAAGATGATAGAATAATAAGATAATTGAATGAGATGAATATAATAAATTTTGTTCTGAAAGAATTAACAAATTGAAATTAGATCAACTTATGGAAATACCTTAAATTTAAACCAATTATTGAATATAAATTAATTTAAATTGAAATTTATATGGTTGAAATTTATTTATATGGTTTAAATAACTGTAATAAGATATATTAAGTGGAATAAACTTAATAATAATTTGGAATAAAAGAATTAAATTTGTTGAATAAAATATGGGTACCATAAATGATTATACAAATTGATGATTTAGAAATTGTTAATTGAGGATGACTAGATAATAAGATAATGAATTTAGAAATAGATAGATTGATTTAACTTAAGTGAACTCAAAGGGATTTAACCAAATTGTTAAATATTAATTAATTTAAATTGAAATTTATATGGTTTAAATTAATTGTTTTACTTGTATTCCAATCTATTTTCTTTCTGGTTGTTTCTATTCTCCTGCCTCCTTCCTTTTCGGGGACGAAAAGTTTTGCGTGGGGGAGAGTGTAACGACCCGTAAATTTTAACTGTTTTAATAACGTAATTAGTTGAAATTTTGTGAAATTTTAAACGATAAAATTTTGAAATAAAAATTTTATATTTGGAATGCGTCTAATTAATCATAGCAACTGTTAAATTTTCATCAGATAATTTGGAAGTTTATTTTCTAGTGTAATTTTATTCCAATTTATATCAGTTCAAAATTGATGATAATAAAATGTTTTCCAAACCTGAATATTTTTACATAGAAAAATTCTAATTCATCTTCTGACTAAGACCTCATTTTTCATTTTTCCAAATTCGGACTTCTTTAGCTCCGTCGATCTTATTTTTCTGCGTTTTTGTTGCATTTTCCGCTAGTAGAAAATTCGAATTTTTATAATTCAATCATACCACTGATATCTGTATACCGTTTTGATCATCTTGTCGTGCTGATCTCTACGGTAAATTTGTTTGTGCATTTTGGAGTCCGATGTGCGACGAAATCTAAAGAACAATTTCCGTATCGGTTTCGCAATTGGACTTTTTAGCTTCCCATACTTTCCATATTCCACCGTTTAAATTTGAACAACCATTGGCTTTTGTAATTTCCAAAATTACAGTATCTCCAAAAATTCTCGTGCTTACCTTTTGCTTTCCACTGGTTCCAATGTTTACATTGATGGTTCGTTCTTTTTCTCCCTGACCCTTCACTTCTTTCTTCCATCATCAGGCTTACAAACATTTTCTCATGTAGCTTCTTCACCCTACTTTGTTTACCTACTACCTACCCACTCTCTCTTTTTCTCTTCTCTTTCTCCAATATTCACCCCACCAAACCCAGAAGCTAACGTATCTCCTCTGCCTTGAAGCACCCTCATTGCACGCGCCCTACCTCCCTGACGCGACTCCGGCTGGACAACCACCTCCGTTCTTTTGAACTTCCCCTGCCGAGCCCCAAGCAGCCGCAACCCATGCCTCAACTTCGACAGCCACTCCGGCATCTCTCTCCTCAATGCCTCTGCACCCAATAGCCGAAACTCCAATACATCTTGGATCGCCTGCCACCAACTTTGCTTCGCCCATAGCCGTGCTCGGCCTCGACCAGGCAACCGTCTGAACCACTTTGCACTTTCCTCCATTCCATAATCTTCGGTCGAAGCCCAGGCATCTTCTTTATATAAAAGGTATAGGCCATGTGGTTTATATACGGTAGTATATCTCTATTTTATACATATAAGCTTAGGTGTGTGTGTTATCTTGAGAATGTATGTACGTAGGCCTGTATTATTTTGTGCAGTCATTCTTTCTTCTCCCATTCCCTTTAAAGTGTGCTAATGCATATACTTTGTTTTGTTCCCGTGTATCTGTATATTCGCTTTATTTTTATAGTAGTGAACGACTTTATTATTTATACATATTAGTACATATAGAATATATATGGTATTTTAAAGGTATTAAGGTTGTATAAGAACCTTATTGTCTACCTTCAGCCGAATGATATATAGATAGTTTTATTATATATGTCGGTTATATTAATAAATGTATGTTTATGTATGTATGTTTATAAATTAAGTTTATATATATCTAGTAGTATTATATGTGTGTTCCGTGTGTATATATATTTGTATAAGAGAGTTTATAGTGGAATATTATATATACTATACTATTTAGGTTCTGTCTTATGAAGTAAATTTGCATAGTTGCATTCACCAATTGTTCATATATTTATATAATAATAAAGTAACTTTATGTATATATATATATATATTGGGTTGCTGGTTTCGGTTTATGATGATAAGTTTGTATATTTTATTCGGGTTGTGTCTTTATTCTTGTTTGGAAAAATATTGATTTTAAAAACAAACAAAAAATTCGTGTATATAATAAACTATCTAAAGTGTGCAAGTCACACTAGTTTTATATCTGATGTTGGGTTTTAAATATATGTTTATAGTTGTAACATATAGTAGGTTGTATGTATAAAAGTATATATGAGTGACAGCCTATATATAGGTGCTGTACATATATTATAGAGAAGTCTATCTATGCTATATATTTTATACATATAATATACTAGCTTTAAACATTGATTTCATTTGCACTCTCATAGTATGCAAGCTATACAAGTTGGGTATATTTTTTTTCTGCTGAGTTTTCATATGTATAGTTTATACGTTTGAAGCATATAGGTAGGTATATTAGTTGAAAAGGTAAATTATATACATGTTTGATTTCTAGATATTTTTGTAAGTTATATATATTCCGTTTGTTTATATCTATGAGTTATAATATGACGACATATGTATGTTTAAAGGTATGTGAATTTTATACTAGTTTCTTTCTATAAGATATGTTGTTTTATTTTATGTGTTTTATTTAAATAATGATTTTTTTTTGAAATATATATATATATATATATATATATTTAATTTAATATGTTTTAAATTTAGAATATACTTTATATATATATATAGTTATATATAGTCATATATATATTTACTTATATCAATTATCTTCGTCGATCCAGTTCTGATTTGATCTTGTCTATCCCATTTATTAGCTTCGTTCGTCGAACCGTGTCCATCTAGCGTTGCTTTGAGATTCGTAACTCGTTTCTTGGTCAAATCTATCCAACCTCGAAAGGTGAGAAATCACTCACGATTAATGTTATTTTATTTATTAAATTTGATTTCAATTGAAACGACAATTGAAATATGCTGATGTTAGTTATTTACACTATTATATATATGATATTACCTGTATCAGTTCACCTGTGACATCTGACACCATTATCTACCAATTGAAATATGCTGATGTTAGTTATTCGCATTGTTATATATATGTTATTCCTTGTATTAGTTCACATGTGACATCTGACACCATTATTTGTTATTTATATTGATGATATATGCCTGTTATATTATTATCATATCTGTTATCACTCTGCAAGTTCCCTGTTAGTATAGAATCACTATGGGTTGAAATGATACATACCCGAACGGACTTTAGAATAGGAGAAAATCGTTATGGGTTGAAATGATAAACCCAAGCGATTTTCAATTGAATTGAATTTGGGATTACGGGTTGAAATAATATATATATACCCGTATATATTTAAATTTTGGATTGAAATGATAAATATTTGTATCACTTGACCATAGGGTAGAACATTTTATACAAACACCGTTGGTCTATATATATAAATATTTTGAAAATGATTTCTATGGTTTTGGAAAGAAATATATGGTTTTAATAAATATTGATTTTAAAAATTTATTAAAGTTGATTTAATAAAGTTGATTTGAATCATTATAAATATGTTTAAGTATATATGTAAAATTTATATTTCCAAATATAGAGTTTAGATTATTTCAGGTTGAAAGATAAATTTGAATTTGATTTGGAATTTTTAATTATTTAAGAATTATACTTAAATAAGTTTGATTTGAAATCTATTAAATTTGAAATTTTAAAGATATATTTTATAACTTGAATTTGATTAAAAGTGACTTAAAGGAATATTTCAAATTTATATAAATTAAAATGGGATATTTTGTTTATTTAAATTTGTAAATTGAAGTTGTATTCAAATGATATTGAAATAATGAAGTAAATATTTCAAAACTAAATAATAGAAAAGTGAATTGATATATATATATATATATAATTATCGAATTTAGTTTTGAAATGTGGAATATTTGAAGCTTTGAAATATATTGAAATTGAAATGGTTTATTTGTGGTTCAAATCGGTATTTGAAATCGATATAACTTGGAAATGTTTAATTGAATTGGAATTGATGATTTAGATTGGATTAAATTTGAATTTGGAACTCGAATTGATTTGAATCGATTTGTGAAAGTCGGGGAAACTATTTTATTTTATAAAGTAATTTTAAATTATATTTAAAACTATTGATATTTTACTTTATAAATTATGTTAATATAAGCTATTTTAATATAAATCATTTTTAATATAAATTATTTTATTATAAACTATTTTAAACTTATAGCTATTTATATAAACTATTTTATTTATAAACTATTTTATTATATATACTAATTTTAATATCTAAACAGGTTAAGAGGAAAGTGTTATGATTCCAAAGCACTATGATTTCTACACTTTGATTTCCAAAGAATTATGATTTCCAAAGTGTTTGATTTAGAAAGTGTTATAACTTTGAAGTACTAAGATTTTGTAAATGGATATATTTGAGATGGATATATTTGAAATGGAAATGATATCGTATTTGGTTTTGAAATGGAAGTGATATCGTATTGATATGGTTTTGAAATGGCAATGATATTTTGATTTTGAAATATAAACTATTTTGAAAGTTTATTAAATGACCAATCGGTGTAATGATTACGTAGTTATTGAAGAGTCCGGGATCGGTTAGGGACATACTCTCTGTCCAAACCGAAAACCACTTTAATAACTATCATACGCGGAGTGTGATCCAGAATGAAGTGGTTGGAATGATGACGTTGTTGGATTTGAAGAAATAGAACAATAATGGATAGCCTTGACACTTGTGTCAAATTGGAAATTACTTAAACATGAGCCGTGTCGGGCCAGTGAGGTTAGCTACCTCTAGCGGACACACTTCTTCATAAACTACTCATTACTTGTTTTTGATTAGTGCGCACCCTTGATTTGGGAGTGTTGTTTCGCGGTGTTGTGATCGTTGCGGCGATGCGTTCTCACCAGTCCGGATCAGGAAAACGGTAGTTTCACTACCTTGGGTATTGCCTCATGTGCCTTGTCATACTCGTATCCCTATGCGCGACCGCTACGATTTATTTTGTGTTATACCTATGGAGTACTCCCTGATAGCCCACTAGTTTACGGTGGAGTTTACAGTGCTGTATAGACTATGATGCTTATATAAAATGTGTTATGGGGGATAATGGTAACGCCTTAACGCTATTTTGATACTTTATATTACTGATAGGCATTATCTACTTAGCGTACACTACTACATAGTAGATAGTTTAATGGATCCTTAGAGGATGGTTATCGCAAACATCCTTTGAGTTGCTTGTATTTCAGTCGTTATTTCACTTGAGTTGGATTTATTGATATAAGAATGTTAATCCTGACTCGAGTGTTTTATGTTTTCTTTACGCTCGGGTCAGACTGAGTGTACCAGTATTCGAGACTCACCTTTGGGGTTGGAGCTTCGCTTGGAGATCCAGCTATCTATCCAGCTTTCAGATATTCAGTTGATTCTAATGATGTATTCTGATTCTTGTATTTGAATATTGTATTCGAGATCTGTTGTAACTTATTTAACTCTGTTATATATATAGTAGCTTCATGAACTACTATTCATTTGTTTCCGCTGCATATTGTTATATTACTCTGTGTCTGTGATTCTGTGATTATTTATTTACTGTATATGCTGAGTTTTGCCAAATTTTAATTACAATCCATTGTTTTGAATTATTCAAGTCCGACATGTGTGGATTTATTGTCGATTTGAATGGTCCAAAATACTGGGTCGTTATAGAGAATGTCACTCAGTGAAGAAAGAGAAGGGAAATAGGGGTTCGATGATCCAAGAGCGAATGCGGGTCGATCACTCTGAGAGAATGAGAGTGTGGTTCGGTAACCTCGTGTGACGTTGTGGGTCGGTAGGAGTCTAGAGGTGTGGTTCGGTATTTCGAGCGAGGGAGTCGTCCGGTGTTGATGGAGAGAGTGTGGGTCGGTAGGAACCTAGGAGTGTGGTTCGGCATAGTCCCAATGGGGTGTTCGGTGATTAAAGAGTGAGAGAGAGGAGAGTGAATTGGTTGGTTTCTTTGGTGTAGAGAGTCGTTCGGCATCGGGCCTTGGGATCGGCATTGACAATCAAAATCACCTCAACTCGAACATAGCATATAACAAGACCATACATTCCCACGCCTGATCATAGAACAATGAACAATGACAAGAACCTAAGCACATGAGCATATGGAACAGGTTCGGACTAATAACTCCATAGCTTTAACAATTATAAACACGAATTTAACCCATCAAAAGTGAGTAATAGCTCCCACAACATATGATGCCAATGTCTGATCCCAGGACTTATGTTATCGATCATAGGACAAACTTTGGTGACGGTCAGTATGTCGGTCTCCAAAGATGACAACTCAAAGCTCTGTCATGCTATATTACCCTTTAAAACTTTAATTTATCTGTACTCTTTGCTTGAATCGTCGCACTAGTTCACACACAACACGGGGGAATACTTTGTTGTAATACCTGATATCTACTATCTTTCAGGTATAGCTTAAATAGGTATTTATTCACACCAATTGCTTTTTGGAGATGTCCAAAAAATCAAGCTATGCTACTATTTCCGACAAGCCTGAACCAAGTTCTCCACAGGAGGCAGTGGGGACTGAATCCATTGTCGGCCCTCATTCCTGGCATCCCAGATCCACCTGTTGCAGTTATAGGCCCAGCTCCCGATGCTGTAGACGGGGCCCCGTCATTCTGGATGACCCCATCGACTCTCAAGCCTTGAAAATCGATGAACTTCTCTCCATCAATTATGTTCTATCCACGGAATCTCCTCTGAAGACGTTCTGGTTCCCTCGATACAAGATCGGCCTCATTTGCCCCCAACCGGATATATTATGTGCAACAAATTTATGTGTTGGGTCGGAAGTGTGCCACCTTTTAATTCATTCATCCATGAAGTGTTGCAGTATACAGGGATTGCTCCAGCACAACTACAACCTAATAGCCATGCATTTATTCACGGTACATGCGTTCTTTTCATGAGCGTCTTACTCAGACCCCCAACTCCCGAGGATATCCGCTATATTTGTCACTTCAAGAGACGTACTAACAGTCTATCCTACACATTCCTCAAGCCACAACCCAAATGCCAAGCCCTGATGGGCGCGTGGAACAAGTTTTCTCAGTATAAACAAGAGTGGTTCTACGTACGTTGTCCTTCTGGCTTTGCGAGAAGGAGGCTAGAAGGACGTAAGTCTCGTCTTTATCCCAATCTTTGTCCTAAGGCTTGGAGTGCACCTTTTCTGAACTTCTTTCAATTCTTACAGGAATCTGCCCATGACCCGAAGGCATCAGGTACTCGGAGGCGGTTGAGGCCATTCGAGCTACCCCCATGGGAGATTGGGACATTAAATTTGTAATTACCAATGAACTGCTCTCGAAGTTCGGATTACTAGGAGAGGGCCGTCGGACTAGCCTTCCAAGTATGCCATAATAGCAAGAACGACCGCGGAAACGAGCAAAGAACAAGCTGGACCTTCGATGCCCCCTGCTGAAGGGGTTCGCGATACTACCAAGGAAAGCGAGATTGAAAAAACTGATCAGAACATAAGTCCTGGGCCAGCGTCGGTAGCCGACGCAGCCGGCGTTGATCAGCCATCGCCTCCCACGAAAAAGAAAAGGAGCCTAGCTTATAAGCTGAAAAAGAGAAAAGTTAGCGGGACTTCAATGGTCACAGTAACTCTGATCAAGAAAAAGCCGTCTTCCCAAAACTTAGAAGGCTCATTAAAGGGCCTATCTGACTTGACCATTCCTGATGGTATACTGAATTATGGCTTCAATAACCCCGAGGCTATGTGATTTAATTCGCTTGTGAGAATTGATGAAGGCGCTCAGACTCATCATCGGGGAGAGAGAACTCCAAGCGAAAAACACTGGTCCATCGGGGGGATGCACTAGGACACACACGAACACTTACACTCCACTATGCACTTGAATTCCATTCATCGTGTGACTCCCACTAACTCGTCCTCATTTGACTTTATGCGCAGGTGAAATGGGGCGTACACATGGCATTGATCGCCTTCGCGGTTCCTCTATTTTTTACCATTTCGGTCGAGACTCGGGATAGAGAAAACGGCGGGACAGGGACGAAAGTGGTGATAGAGATTATCGTTCCAGAGAGTCATCATTGTCTTCTAGAAGGAGAACCCACAGCCATTCTTTGTATCCAAACGATCCTCCCCATCATCCGGCGTGTAGTGGGGAGAAGTTTGCTCAGAAGGGCTTCCAGTTCAAAGTCCCTCGCGACCAACATTCTGGCTCTTCGAGTACCAAGCAATCCCGTGAGTCTTATAAGAAATCTATGACTCCGGTTAGGCAGACTCCCCCAGCCTCCGCTCATGACCCGTCGACGGTGGAAAAATTAGTTGAGCTCAAGGCTACATTCCCAAAGATATGTTTCGATGGACTGAAATTTCTCCCCGCAATCCATCCTATCCCTAGACATGTCAAACAGATCACTATTGCCTGCAACAATGATGTATATTTTCAGCATGATACATTCGTACACTTGGTGGAGAAAGTTTCAGAGGTCTCTATTGAACGCCAACACAAGATTGATCACCTCAAACTCGAAGCTATTCATGACAAAGACATCATTAAGGGCCAGGATGAAGACCTATCCTCATACAAATCTCAGCTTGAGACTACCTAGAAAAATGCTAAGGAGACGGCTGAGGCAGTTAGCCGCTTGGAGGCCACTCACAAGAAAGAACTCATTGAGGCAATTCAACTTAGTGGCGCTCTAGCTTTGGAGAAAGACTCCATCCAAAAAGAAAACGACATTCTCGCTCGATGGGTCAAAGAACTAAAGGAGTTGCTCTTTAAAGAGAGAGAAGAGAAATTTGTAGCGCAGGAAGAGTCACAAAGATACTGCGATGTAATCATCGAAACACGGCTTCTAAAGACAACTCGACGACGAGCTATCCAAGGTTGAAGCACTAGAAGAAGCAACTCGTGAGGAAGGCAAGAAGATAGCACTCACAGAGGCCAACTCTCGACTCGAGGCAGCTACCAAGGCCGGTAGAGAAGAAATCAAATGTTTATTCGACCCGTTCATTGTCGAGTTCAATGCAAGAGTCCTCATGCATAGTGACCTATCTTTCTTGGGCGAGAATTATCTCGAGTCACTCGCCAAAGCATGGGATACTTTGATTAGAATTAAAAAAGTGGAGCTGGGTGTTGAAGAAATCGATGAAGAGGCTCTAGTGAGGGAAGTTCTTCGAGGCAACGAACCCTCAAATTTATCTGCGGCTAAAGCCCTCTTCGGGGGAGGTTCTCCTGCATCAAAGGATAGAGAGGATGTCGCTAACACGTCTGGCTCTGAGCCCTAGATTCGTCCCCCCGTTGACTCGACCAATGCTCCATCACTTAATCCCCCCGAGCAACATGTGGGTTACGACCCGGAGAAGCCTGGACTTAGCATCCACATGCTATCCCCAATTCCGGAGGGTGATACTCCCAACACTACTGAGAGCCAAAGGGAAGCTGGTATGTGATCCCAACTTCTAAAGTTCATAGAGTCCTTGCTTTTGGCGAATAATTGTCGTATCTTATCATTCACTTTCCATGAATTCGTGCAGGTCATTCTGGCTCTGAACCGACTCCAAGGAGTGATGTCGCCACGGAGCGGGAGGAAAAAGAGACTGAAGTAATCCACACCACGACACCCCTGGTCCTGACGCTCAAGTAATAGGGGTGCTTGAGGAAGATAAGCCCAAAGATCCTTCACCCGTAGAGGGGCACGATAATGTCGAAATCACGGACGCTTCCGAGCACACTTCCAAACTCAGTATGAAGGAGCAATTCGAGGAGGAGAGAAAGGAGAAAATCAAAATAAAACTAGAACCTCAAGTGGTGGAGCTCGACAATCCCTTGAATAGGCCGATGAAGGTTATTCTCCCTGGTGGGATCACACCTTTGGAAGTTCCTCCTCCTCCCTTGAGTATTCCGTCACTGGGAAGCAAAGGGTACAAAAAGAGGCGCTCATATGAGGAAACTTTGGAGAAACCAAAGAGGGAAAGAAACCCGAAGAAGTAGCCATTGCCTCGCCACATTTTGCTCTACTTAAGTAACTTAGTACCATGCAGTTGTTTTCCCCCTCTTTTTTCTTTTCATTTTAGTCATCATAGATAGATTTTGGCTCCGGACTTCAGAGAAGTTGTAACGAAACTTCTTTTTTGATTAGTAAATAAAATTTTGCTTCTTTGTATTCCCAGACTTACATCACTTAGCTTATAACTTGATCTGTAATTGAAATTCAAAGTCTTGTGGGTCATGTAAATTTATAGTCCGCTTTCACGGGACTTGGAGATTTTTGAACTATTTATACGCTAGTCCGCACTCTAGGGACTCAAAGTACTCTAGTCCACGCTTCAGGGACTTATAGATTTTTGAATCGTTTATACTCTAGGCCACAATCTGGGGACTTAGAGTACTCTAGTCCACGCTCTGGGGACTTAGAGATTTTTTGAATCATTTATACTCTAGTCTGCACTCTAAGGACTTAGGGTACACTAGTCCACGCTGTGGAGACTTAGAGATTTTTGAATTGTTTATACTCTAGCCCGCACTCTGGGGACTTAGAGTTTTTTGAATTGTTTATACTCTAGTCCGCACTCTGGGGACTTAGAGTACTCTAGTCCACGCTCTGGGGACTTAGAGATTTTTGAATCGCTTATAATCTAGTCCGCACTCTAGGGACTCAGAGTACTCTAGTCCACGCTCTGGGGACTTAGAGATTTTTGAATCGTTTATACTCTAGCCCGCACTCAGGGGACTCAAAGTACTCTAGTCTACGCTCTGGGGACTTAGAGATTTTTTGAATTGTTTATACTCTAGCCCGCACTCCAGGGACTTAGAGATTTTTTGTTTTGTGTGTGCGTTCATACACCGGACAAATTAATGCAATTTAATTTTTCCATGGAATTATAAAACATGGAACACCAATAGTTCATAGAAAAACAGCTTCAAGCCTTTATTGATTGCAGAAAATAAGGCAAACCAAATGGTCTTATTACATGTCGAAAAAGAGAGAACAGCAAAAGAAACATATACTGGAAATAATTGCTTCTAAAATGAAAAAGAAATAGACTAAGTATAATAACGGCGCAAATGCTCGCTATTCCATGCTCTGGGGAGCGTCACGCCATCAACAGTCGCTAGCTTGAAGGTTCCTTCTCCAAGCCTCTATTAGATGACATAGGGACCTTCCTATGTGGGATTCATATATGACGGGACCGGAAAAACGCGATTCAAAACAAGTTCGCCCACATCGAAAGTTCTCGATCGAACTTTTTCGTCATAATATCGGGCGACTCGATGCCGATATGCGGCCGCCCTAAAATCCTCTTCTTCACGTTTCTTGTCGACAAAGTCCAACAATTCTAGCAAAAGATCTCGGTTCGTTCTAGGATCATAATGGGTCACCTAGTGAGAAGGAACTTCAAGTTCCACGGGTATAACATCTTCAGTGACATATGCCAAGGCGAAAGGAGTGTGGCCAATCGTGGACTTGTGGGTGGTTCTGTAGGCCCAGAGTGCTGTTCGAAGCTCATCCACCCACTTGCCTTTAGCCTTCTCCAAACGTTTTTTCAAGATGGACTTGGTTATCTTATTTACGGCTTCAACTTGCCCATTTTCTTTAGGGTGAGCGACTGCTGCAAACCATTTCTCAATGCAGTATTTTTGGCAGAAATCTTTGAATTCTCTACTCTCAAATTGAGTTCCATTGTCAGTAATGATAGGCCGTGGGAGACCGAAGCGACATATAATGTTTCGCACAACAAAGTTAATGACCTTTTTGGTGGTGATCGTAGCTAGTGGCTCTGCTTCTGCCCACTTGGTGAAGTAATCGACCGCGACGATTGCGAATTCCGCACCACCTTTGGAGATTGGCAAGGAGCCGATTATATCGATCCCCCATATTGAAAACGGCCATGGACTAAACATTTGTGTGAGTTCCATCGGCGGTGCTCTCGAGATCTTTGCGTACTTTTGACATTTATCGCATCTCCTTACATAGTCCGCGGCGTCCCGATTCACAGTCGACCAATAGTATCCATAGCGGAGTATCTTTTTGGCTAGTGTCTACCCCCCAATATGGTCGCTACATTCTCCTTCATGGACTTCTCCTAAAACCCGCTTTATCTCATCATGGGTGATACACCTAAGCAAGGGAACGGAGAATCCCTTCCCATACATCATTCCATCCTGCATTATATACCGTAAGGCCTTGCGAATGACTTGTCGTCTCTCGTTCTTTCCTTCGGGCAAGGTTCCGTGTAGAAAGTATTCTTTGAACAGGGTCATCCACAACTCCCTTTCAGTTTCCGTCTCTGACACAAAATCTATCTCATTTATACTCGGGGCATGTATAGTTTCAACGGGAACCAAGCCTATCTGTTGCGCATCACCAGTGCTTGCAAATTTTGCTAAGGAATCGGCTTCCCCATTTTGCTCGCGCGGAATGTGCGAAATATCATAGTATTCGAGGTCCGCCAACAATTCTTGAACCCGAGCGAGGTATGGGGCAAGCCTTTGCCCCTTTTCCTAATAGTCTCCCCGTACTTGGTACACCACCAATTGTGAATCACAAAAGATTTCCACCGATTTCACTCCAAGTTCTTTGGTAAGCTTCAGTCCAACGATCAACGCTTCATACTCACCTTTGTTGTTCGTAGTAGGGAAATTAAATTTCAAAGCATAAAAAATCAATCGGTTCTCAGGAGTTACAAGGATAACACCAGCCCTAGAACAATGGTTGTTGGATGCCCTATCGGTATATAGCTTCCATCGAACAGCGGGAATCACATCACTTCCACTTGGCTCATCTGATATGGTGAACTCTACAATGAAATCTGCTAACGCTTGTCCCTGGATAGCCCTCCGTGGTAGGTAGGTGATGTCGAACTGACTCAGTTCATTGTTCCATTTGAGCAGCCTTCCAGAAGTCTCCGATCATTGGAGCACCTGCCGCATAGGTTGATCGGTATAAATACTGATCGGATGTGCCTGGAAATACAGGCGGAGCTTGCGTGATGCGATCACCAAACAGTAAGCCAGCTTCTCAATCTTTGGATAATTTCTCTCTGCCCCCGTTAAACGCTTACTAACATAGTACACTGGCTTTTGGATTCGGTCCTCCTCATAAACCAAAGCTGCACTGATGGCAAGCTGGGATATGGCCAAGTAAACATACAACTCCTCATGGTCTATGGGTTTTGACAGAACCGGGGGCCTCTCCAAGTGTCTCACCAGAGCTCGGAACGCGTCTTCACAGTTCGGCATCCATTCAAAATTTCTTTTCCCTTTCCATATCGCATCAAAGAAATGAATACACTTGTCGGTTGCTCTGGATATAAATCGACTCAACGCAACAAATTTCCCATTCAGGCTTTGCACTTGTTTTATAGTTCTGGGTGCCTGTATGGCTCGAATAGCTTGAATCTTTTCTGGTTTGGCTTCGATTCCCCATACGTTGACAATGAAACCCAAAAAATTCCCCGACGCAATGCCAAAGGAACATTTCAATGGATTGATTTTCATTCCATAAAATCTGAGTATATCAAACATCTCTGCTAAGTCTCGAATATGGTCATTTAACTATCGTGACTTCACGAGCTTATCATCCACATAGACTTCCATCGCTCTACCAATCTGGTCTTTAAACATCTGATTCACCAAACGCTGATAACTTGCCCCTGCGTTCTTCAACCCGAAAGGCATCACTACATAACAGTACAGTCCAACATCCGTGACAAAAATGGTATGCTCCTAGTCCGGAATGTGCATCGGGATCTGATTGTATCCCGAATACGCATCCATAAATGACAACAATTCATGTCCTGCTGTCGAGTTGACCAGCTGATCAATTCTGGGCAATGGAAAACTATCCTTAAGGCACGCCTTGTTCAGGTCCAAGTAATCAACATAGGTCCTCCACTTCCCGTTTACCTTCCTCACCAGTACGGGATTAGATATCCATTCAGGATAGAGGGCGTCGCGAACGAACCCATTGGCTTTGAGATTATCCACCTCCTCTTTGTGAGCAGCGGACCTCTCCGGGTCCATGCCTCTCCTCTTTTGTTTCACTGGCACATACTTCGGGTCAACGTTCAACATATGACTTGTGATGGTGGGAGAAATCCCACACATATCAAAATGGGTCCAGGAAAAAACAACAAGATTCGCTCGGAGGAAATCGGTAAGATCCCCCGTCATCGAGGGGTTGAGCTGTGATCCGATCTTAAGCACCCGTGACGGGTCATAATGGCTGACTGGTATGTTAATTGTCAGTTTAGCCGGTGGCCTTGGCCTCCTTGGGTTCTTCTTCATCATCTCTCGGGTCTATGTCTCTATAGATCCGACTGTGTTACCCAAGCCAAGGCTCAGGCACTACTTGTCAATTTTCAGCAACATGGATGCGGATAGGGTTGTCCACACTCTTTCCCTTCTCTCTTTGCTGGGCCTCTCTGAGCTTAGCCACATAACAAGCACGACCAGTCGCTTGATCGCCATGTACTACACCAACTCCTCTGTCCATTGGAAATTTCAAGTTCAAACACCACAAGGCCAAAGCTGCCCTAAACTCTACCAGGGCCGGTTGGCCCAGAAAAACATTATACGCAGAATCAACATCCAAAACAATGAACGGTAGGATCCGTACCCTCCTGCGTTCACCTTCCCCTAGTTCAACTGGCAATTCAACAAAACTATTGCATCAGTGGTTGCACCATTAAAGCCGTGAATGCGGGCTTTAGACGGTTTTAGATCCTTCGCCTCTATCTTCATTTGGTCATATGCATTTTTGAAGATAATATTAACAGAACTCCCACAATCAATTAGTATCCTTCTCACAAGCGCCGGTCCAATCGTAGCTGAGATAACCATCGGGTCAATGGTGGGTGCCTCCACTTGATCGGCATCCCTGCTCCTGAACACTATATCATCAGTCATCATTCGCTGCTGCTTCGCTGGAGTCCCGTCTTCTGTGTTCGAGCAACATTCAAAACCTGCATGCTTCAAGGAACTAGCATAGAGTTCCATTTCTTGCTACATCTTGTCTACCAAATGAAGTCCACCGATTATCGTGTTTATGACCAGCCTTCCTCCGGTCTGAGCGGGCTCATCAGGTCGATGTGAAGCTTGCCCGTGATTGGGGTCGGATGTCCCCTATCCGCCTTCCTTTTGATTCTTAACAAACTGCTGTAACTTCTTCTAGCAAATCAGCTTTTCTATAGCATCATGGAGGTGTCTGCACTCTTCAGTATTGTGCCCATAGGTCTCGTGAAACCGATAATACTTTCCAGTCTGCTTTTTTTCCTCAGTCGATTCCTTTGGGTGTGGCTTTTAGTATTGGAATGTATTACAAGTTGATAGATAAATATTCTCCAAAGATGTATTCAGAGGCGTATATTCGCTATAGGTTGGGATTCTTGGTTTCCAATTTCCTACTTCCCTCTTTCATTAGGAATTTCCTCCTCCGGATCCTTTAGACTGCTCCGGCTTATTTTAAACATTGACTTGGACCTTTCCAGAGTTTTCGCCAGATTGCTTTACCGCGATGTTGCTTTGTACCGCTTCCTTGCTAGGCCCTAGCACACTGCTCCGTCTTGACCACTTGGCCTCTTCTCTTCTCATGAATTGGTTCGCCTTTGAATAAAAGCATTCCAAGGTAGTCGGTGGTTTGCCAGCCAGACACCAAACTCCGAGTCCAGATCTACTCCTCGCATCACGACCATAAGTATAGCATGGTCATTCAAATTACTAACTTCGGTAGCAGCAACGTGAAATCTTTGCAAATAATCCTTCAACAACTCTCCCGGAGCTTGGATCACACTGGACAATGACATCACGTCCTTTGGGCGACAGGCATGGATCCTAAACTGCTCTACGAATTTCGCCGCTAACTCATCAAACTTGGAGATCGATCGTGGGGGAAGTCTGGTGAACCACATGGTAGCGATTCCGGATAGGGTTATTGGGAAGCATCTGCATTTGGTCGCATCATTTGCCCTAGCCAAGTCCATCATCCACTCGTATCTCATTATGTGCTGTCGGGGATCGGTCTTCCCTTCATAAGCTGGAATAGTAGGTATGCTGAATTTCTGGGGGTACTCGGTTGGTAGGATGATAACTGTAAACGGAGTATGGTTCCTAGATATGCCCCAATCATCATTGGTTAAGCCCTGATTCTCCCTCATCAGTTGCCTGACCATAGTTGATAAATCTGGAGTCTGGATGGGAGGTGGCAAGTTGGTATCTGTCATGCGCGATTGTTCCGGCTGGTGCCTCCTCGGTAGGAAATCACCTAAGTGCGCATCCCGACGACCCGCTTCACTACGACCCTGGCGAGGTGGTGGCCCGACTCCTAAGCGTGCTCCAGATCCTAAGTTTCCCGCTCCAAGTTGGGAGCGACTCCACAGGTGCAAATGAGGGGCCACGGTTCCAAGTAGGGAATCTGGACCATTTTTGTTGGTTTGCTCTTGGCGAGTTGTCACCAATCGCTCTGTTGCACCAGTTTGTGCCGTTTCGATCATACGGCGTCTATGCCTGGGGTGTTCATCTAACGAAGCGGAGCAGTTAAATGATGAGTAGGAAGCAGGGCTTCCTCCAGCGTTATGACGCTGCTGTTGAGCGATCTGGGTCATCAGGTTGGCGTTCGTTTGAATTTGCTCATTAAGTTGTCTCCTACTTTCTACGAGCTCCCTAACTCTGACTTGGTGACAGCTTCTGGTTGGTTTGGGATGGTGGTGGGCTCTACACCTGCATTAGCTTGCTAATTGCTGGGTCCCACTTGTTGGGACGATGTTTGGTGATCGCGTCACGCAAGCTCCGCCCGTATTTTCAGGCACATCCGATTAGTATTTATACCGATCAACCTTTGCGGCAGGTGCTCCAACGACCGGAGACTTCTAGAAGGCTACTCAAATGGAACATTGAACTAAGTCAGTTCGACATCACCTACCTGCCATGGAGGTCTATCCAAGGGCAAGCGTTAGAAGATTTCATTACAGAGTTCACGATATCAAACAAGATAACTGGAAGTGATGTGATTCCCACTATTTGATGGAAGCTATATACCGATGGGGCATCCAACAACCATTGTTCCGGGGCTGGTGTTATCCTTGTAACTCCCGAGAACCGATCGATTTGTTATGCTTTGAAACTTAATTTCCTCGCTACGAACAACGAAGCCGAGTATGAAGCATTGATCGCTGGGCTGAATCTTACCAAAGAACTTGGAGTGAAATCGGTGAAAATCTTTTATGACTCACAGTTGATAGTGTACCAATTACGGGGAGACTATCAGGCAAAGGGGCAAAGGCTTGCCCCATACCTCGCTCGGTTTCAAGAATTGTTGGCGGACCTCGAATACTACGATATTTCGCACATTCCGCGCGAGCAAAACGGG
Organism: Allium fistulosum; assembly: GCA_030737815.1. Lineage (NCBI taxonomy): Eukaryota > Viridiplantae > Streptophyta > Magnoliopsida > Asparagales > Amaryllidaceae > Allium > Allium fistulosum. The sequence continues at coordinate 1,416,821,326 of CM060901.1, read as the reverse complement.
CAAGCCGATTCCTTGGCAAAATTTGCAAGCACTGGTGATGCGCAACAGATGGGCTTGTTTCCCATTGAAACTGTACACGCCCCGAGTATAAATGAGATGGAGGTAGATTTTGTGTCAGAGACGGAAACTAAAAGGGATTCGTGGATGACCATGTTCAAAGAATACTTGCTACATGGAACCTTGCCCGAAGGAAAGAACGAGAAACGACAAGTCGTTCGCAAGGCCTCACGGTATATAATGCAGGATGGAATAATGTATGGGAAGGGATTCTTCGTTCCCTTGCTTAGGTGTATCGCCCATGATGCGATAAAGCGGGTTTTAGGAGAAGTCCATGAAGAAGAATGTAGCGACCATACTGGGGGGCAGACACTTGCCAAAAAGATATGCCGCTTCGGTCTCCCACAGACTATCATTACTGACAACGGAACTCAATTTGAGAGTAGAGAATTCAAAGAGTTCTGCCAAAAATACTGCATTGAGAAAAGTTTTGCAGCAGTCGCTCAACCTAAAGCAAATGGGCAAGTTGAAGCCATAAATAAGATAATCAAGTCCATTTTGAAAAAACGTTTGGAGAAGGCTAGAGGCAAGTGCGTGGATGAGCTTCCAACAGCACTCTGGGCCTACAGAACCACCCACAAGTCCACGAATGGCCACACTCCTTTCGCCTTGGCATACGGCACTGAAGCTATTATACCCGTGGAACTTGAAGTTCCTTCTCACTGGGTGACCCATTATGATCCTAGCACGAACCGAGAACTTTTGCTGGAATCGTTGGACTTTGTCGACGAGAAACGTGAAGAAGCAGATTTAGGGGTGGCCGCATATCGGCATCGAGTCGCCCGATATTATAACAAAAATGTTCGACCGAGAACTTTGGATGTGGGCGACCTTGTTTTGAATCGAGTTTTTCCAGTCCCGTCATATATGAATCCTACATGGGAAGGTCCCTACGTCATCGAACGGAGGCTTGGAGAAGGAACCTTTTAGCTAGCGACTGTTGATGGCGTGACGCTCCCTAGAGCATGGACTAGAGTATAAACGATTCAAAAATATCTAAGTCCCCAAAGCATGGACTAGAGTACTCTGAGTCCCCAGAGTGCGGACTAGAGTATAAACGATTCAAAAAATCTCTAAGTGAAAGGTTCTATCGAACAGTTATAGATGTAACTCTTTGCGAAGAAAAAATCTATTCGTGAAAAGAAATGTCTTTCCAAAAATATTACAGTTATTACCAGGTCAGTCGACTGGTCAAGGAACTTTAGTCGACTGAATTTGAAAACATATACGTGCATATGTGTATGCATAGGTTCAGTCGATTGACTATATGCATTCAATCGACTGATTTGTGAATTTCCATAAAACCAGTTTGAAAGTCATAGTAAAGTCAATTTTAAATAATCGTCGTTTATATGTGAGGGAGTGTGAACTATTTGAGGATAGATTTTAACATATATGAACACTAACTTAGACTCTAAAACAAAATTCATACTTAATATACGATCTTCGAGTCTAGTCGTCTTCGTAATTTGTAGTCGTAGATTTGCCAATATTCGATCATTCTTATGTTGTCTTGACATGAATCAAAACCCGAGATCCAACATTCTCCCCCTTTTTGATTGATGGCAACTCTTCATGGTATACTGAAATATGAGCAAAATCTCGACAAAAATCCTTATATAACTCCCCCTGAATCCAAGGCGAAATTTTTGTTAAACCTGCCAATTTTGTTAGTACAATGCTTCTTCTCCCCCTTTGTCATCGACAAAAAGGAGATATATATATATATATATATAGAAAAATATGTAAGCAATATACCATCATTCATAATATTCAAAACATAGATCATCATAAGAGCATATCTAAATAACGACACACACAACAATATGAGATCACTTACACAACATAGAACAAACTATATAGTTACCATTGTTCCAAAATAAAACATACCATTGTTCCAAAATACTTAAAATAAAAATAGTAAACCACTTACTCATCACCATCACCATCGAAGCTTTCCTCTTCATCATCCCCACTAGAGTTACCCACTTCTTCTTCTTCTCCTTTTTGTCCTTCGGAAGTTGACCAAGTGAAATGAGGTTGTGGATGCTTCCCTAGATCCGTAGGCACATGGATGGACGAGGAGGAGGATGGACCACAAGATAGTAATTCCCAAATATTATTCAAGAAACCTTTGATGTGATTTAGTTTTGAGTTTACTTTGGTAACATTTGTCTCAAGACGAGATAGTCGCCTATCTAAAATCTTTTGGTTTCTAGAGACAATAGTTAAAGCTTGTCATGGTTGAGCATCCAGTCCAATCTCTTCAATTTCATGGAATTCTCTTGGAGGTTGTGGTTGAGAAGAGGATCTGGCTTCGGTTTGTGGAGCTTGTTGTCTAGAAGAAGGTTGGGGTTAACCTACCGCTAAGTTTTCTAGCCAATGTTCAAAGGTTATTATAATGTGGCTTCGGTATTGCTTTGGAAGACCCATGAGGCTTAGGGTTTTCGTGTTAAGAGAACTAATCGTGGAATAGTCCAAATCGAGGAGATTAATTTCGAAATGACGAATAATTCTCATGATATAAGCACCATAGTGTATGGTTTTCATATGGCCTTGGTTAAAGGTCAAATTCATCAAGAATTACCTTAGCCCAATTAACGGAACGTTGTCCCCAAATAGCATATAGCGATTGAAAATCGCACCAAAAAACCATCTCATAGCTACCAGTATGAGGATAGATGGAGTGAGTAAGAGCTCGATGCATGATTCTAGCCTTTGGTCGAAGCTCTATTGCCTTGAGTTCTGTTAAGTCGTCGGAGAGAAAAAGATGGCTAGTTCTATCTTAGTTATCCATGTTAACTTCAATGTCGGTTAAATCTTCTCCTTCGGAAGGGCAATTGAAAATCCTTCCTAGATGAGCAATGGGTAAGAATATCATCACTCTGCATACGACAGTCCATATACAATCGTCCGGGTTTTGAATATTGTGGTGATCCAAGTTGAGGTTCGCATAGAAAAGCTTGATAAGGAGATGGTTTATCTTCAAGCTGTTGGCATTGAAATCGAGTAAGGATTCCAAACCACTTCTTCTAGCAAGGTCTTGGATTGCATAGGAGGCAAAATCGGGATATTTGAAAAAAGAACCTTTAATGATTCTTGAGTTTTTCATCTTATCGAATCTTTGTGCTGCCTTTTCATTGTAAAGCCATCCTCTAATTTGTGATTCAGAGGGTTCATTAGAGGAGGAGGAGGGTCTTGCTCTTTTAGGTGGCATTTTGAGTTACGGTTTGGAGAAAAAAACTTTAAAATTAATGTAGGGTTTTGGGGATTTCGGTGATGGAGATATATAGAAAGTGAAAGGGTAAACAAAATAATAAAGGGTTGTTTGATTTAATGAAGGATATATTGTAAAATGAAGTGTCTATTTGCAAATAGAAACCCGCTTTCCAGATTCAGTCGACAGGATATTCAATTTCAGTCGACTGAATGCTGATTCGAGACCTATTAAAATGTTGGGAAGCAGGTTTAGTCGACTGATCCTTATGATACAGTCGACTGATTCTTTCCAGAGAATAATTAGCTCAAATATAATGAATTCAGTCGATTGAATGATGAATTCAATCGACTAAATGCAGGAAAAACTTTATGTTTAAAACAGTATTCAGTCGACTGGCTGGGATTATTCAGTCGACTGAATTTGTTAACAAAACAGACTAGAAACTTTATTAAGCAAAGAAAATATACAATGATATTAAAAAAATCTATATTAGAGACAAACAATAGAAGGAAAACTATTTGGAGGTTCCAGAAGATGTGGGAGTTGGACATTCCTCCAGCTCAGTTTAGGTAATTTCTCGTGCCGGTCGAATAGTAGAGCGGTCCTATGAATTCGGAGAATAAGGTGGCCGTTGGGGAGATGGATTATGCACATTACTGTTTGAAGGTGGGGAACCACAAAATTTTAGAGCAAATTTCTCGAGTAGACTAAGTCTCCTGCCATGATTCTTTTGTTCATGGAACGTCTCTCTTTGTATGCTTAATGATTCTCTTTGATAATTGTGTATATCTTCTATTTTTTTAGCCATAGATGGAGAACCAAAGCCAATTCCTTCGCACTCGCTTAGATTCAAGCATATATCCGGTATGATAGCTAGGAGGGACTATAGGAACAGGCTCATAAATTGGAGTAGGAGTTGGTAGATTAATATAACTAGAACTTGAAAGGAATAGTCTATAGTGGAATACTCTGAATTTTCTTGTGAAGACATGATGATGAAAAAGCTTGTGTAATTACTTATAAAATGATATGAAAAATAGAACAAATATAGGTGTATATAAGACATAAATTTTCAAAAATAGCAATCAAACTAATGGTAAAATTAATTATGACTAGAAAAAATATGATTGGTTAGAAAGTAAAACTAATGTATGGTTGAAATTTGAACTCTAAAAAAATATAAAGAGAGGTGAAGTTTAGCTTTAGATATGAAAAACCATATAGCAAAAAGGAAATGCATGTGATTTCTAGTCGTGAGACCAGAGATCGAGTGTTGGCAGCTCCATTGTTGAATAATATTTTTATTTTAAAAAAATACAAAATAAAAGAATAAAAAATTAAAGAAATCACTTATAAATCTTTTAATGATAAAGTTCCTAGTTCTCTTCTTAATTTATAAAAATATTTTCATTTAATGGTTTTGTAAATATATCAGCCAGCTAGTTTTCAGAAGACACAAATTCTAATTTGACTATATCCTTTCAATATTATCACGAAGAAAACGATGACGGATGTCAATATGTTTTGTTCGTGAATGATTTACAATATTGTTAGATAAGTTTATAGCACTTGTGTTATCACAAAAAATAGTTGATTTAGATAAACTTATTCCAAAACATTGAAGTGTTTGTTGCATGTAAATGACTTGAGCACATGCTAAAGCAGTTGAAATATAATCTACTTCACAAGTCGAGAGGGAGACACAATTTCGTTTCTTGCTAAACCAAGATACTAGGGATTGTCCAATAAAGTGACAAGTCCCACTCGTACTTTTTCTATCTGTCTGACATCCTCCAAAGTCAGCATCACTGTATGATACTAACTTGAAAGGACATTCTTTCAGATAGAAAAGTCCAAAATCTTTGGTTTTGCTTAAATAACGTAATCTTCGTTTCACTGCTCGCATATGTGATTCTTTAGGATTTGCTTGAAATCGAGCACATAAACAAACACTCATCATTATGTCAGGTCTACTAGCAGTTAGATAAAGTAATGATCCAGTTATACTTCGATATAATTTTTGGTCAACACTTTTTCCATCTTCATCTCGATAGAGGTGTATTGTTGTACTCATTAGAGTTGGTTTGGCAGAAGTATGTTCCATACCAAAGCGTTTAATTAGATTATTACAATATTTTTCTTGATTAATAAAAATTCCATTATCTAACTGTTTAATCTCTAATCCAAGAAAATATGATAACTCTCCCATATGTGACATTTCAAATTCTTTGGTCATTATGTTAGAAAATTCCTGACGTAGCTTAACATTAGTAGAACCAAAAATAATATCATCAAAATAAATTTGAATAATTAAAATATTCTTTTTAGTATGTTTAATAAAAAGAGTTTGATCAACCTTTCCAATTTCAAAACCCGAGTCTACAAGACAACTTTTAAGACGTTCATACCAAGCACGAGGTGCTTGTTTTAGACCGTATAAAGCTTTCTTGAGTTTATAGACATGATATGGAAATTTTTCATGTGAAAATAGAGGAGGTTTTTCGACATAAACACTTTCTTTTATATATCCATTTAAAAAAGTACTTTTAACATCCATTTGATAAAGTTTAAAATTATGAAAACATGCGAAGCCCAGTAAGATACGAAGTGCTTCTAGTCGAGCAACTGGAGCAAAAATTTCTTTATAGCCAATTCCTTCCTCTTGATTATATCCTTGTGCAACTAATCTAGCTTTATTCCTAGTTATATTTCCTTGTTCATCAGCTTTATTTTTGAAGTCCCACTTAGTACCAATGACTGTTTGATCACTCGGTCTAGGAACTAAGTCCCAAACTTCGTTGGGTTCGAATTGGTTTAGTTCTTCATGCATAGCTATAATCCAATAGTCACCAGTAGAGGCTTCTTTAGCATTTTTAGGTTGAATGTTAGAAAGGAATGCTACATGACCCATTTGATTAAGTTGATTTCTAGTTCTGACATGTGAATTAATTTCTCCGATGACATTTTCTACTGGGTGATCTCGTAAAATCCTAGGAGGAGGTCTTAATCCATTTTCATTATGAACAATATTTTCATCTTCTTCAAAATTATTTTGAGTAACCGTATTTGTGATTGTCTTAGTCATTATCTCATCATCTTCAAGATTTTTATTAAAGATAAAATTTTCATCGAAGGAAACATAAAGTATTTCTTCGATTGTTTTAGTTCTTTTATTAAAAATTCAATAAGCCTTACTTTGTTTCGAATATCCTATGAAAATTCCTTCATCGGATTTTGGATCGAATTTTCCAAGCTGATCTTTTGTGTTTAAAATAAAACATTTTGAACCAAAAACTTTAAAATATGAAATATTTGGTTTTCTTTCATGAAAAGTTCACATGGAGTGTGTTTTGTTAGTGGTCGGATGGAAACACGATTCAGAACATAACAAGCAGTTGCTACAGCTTCTGCCCAAAAATATTTTGGTAGAGTGCTTCCATTTAATAAAGTTCTTGCACATTCTTGTAAGGTTCTATTTTTCCTTTCTACAACTCCATTTTTTTTGGTGTTCTAGGAAAAGAAAAATTATGGTAAATTCCCTTTTTATTACAAAAATGTTCAAAAGCTTCATTTTCGAATTCACCTACATAATCACTTCAAATATTTTTAATTTTTAAATTTTTGAGATTTTGAAATCATTTAGCAAAGATTTTGAAATTTTCAAAAGTATCACTTTTAATTTTCAAAAAAAAATCCAAGTATATCTTAAAAAATCATCTACTATTACAAACACATATTTGCTATGGTTTATGGATGGAACTTGAGTTGGACCAAAAAGATCCAAATGCAATAGTTCAAGTGGTTGTAATGTAGAAATGTTTTTCTTTGATTTAAAAGATGGTTTTGAAAATTTACCTAATTGACAAGCACCACAAATATTGTTTACTTTAAAATTCATTTTTGGTAAATCTTTTACTAATTCATTTTTAGATAATTTGTTTATAGCTTTGAAATTTATATGACAAAATCTTTTGTGCCATAACCAAGGATCATTTTCTTTGGCTATTAGACACGTATTAGTGTTGTGATTTATATTCATATTTAATACATATATATTTTTATCTCTAAAACCTTCAAAAATAAGATTTTTATTTTGATCAAAAATGCTACACTTACCTTCAGAGAAAGATATATTGAATCCTTTGTCACACAGTTGGCTAATGCTAAGTAAATTGTGTTTTAAATTTTTTAACTAGACATTTGTAATAAGAGGTAAATTAGATATACCATTATTGCTCACATCACCTTTGCCGATAATGTATCCTTTGGAATTATCTCCAAAAGTGACAGAACCTCCATCTGAGTAGATTATGTTTGTTAGCATCTCTTTGTTTCCTGTCATGTGTTTGAGCAACCATTGTCCAATACCAATTTTCCTCTCTTTTTAAGTGGTACCTGCATAATATAGAATTAACGTTGGTACCACCTTTTTGTTAGGGTCCTAAAAGGTTAGGTCTTAGGAAACCAAACCCGAGAGGGTTCAGAATTCCTTTTGAAAAAAAATCTTTACTTTTGTGAACAGTTTCTATAAAAGGTTTTATGTATTTGTTTCTAATTAAAGAATCATTGGTTTTAGGAACCCATATCTTAATTGTTTTAGAATGATTTGTTGAAACCGATTTTGCAATATTATCATTTTCTTTTTAAAATTATTATATAAAGAGTTCTTTTTCTTAGGAATACTTTTTGAACCTTGCTTATATCCTAGTCCCCTTTTATTTGAAACCGTCTGAGAATTTTCTATAATTTTAAAAAGATTCTCTCTTCCTTTGTTAAAATTAGAGACATTTTTAGTAATATCATCTAATTTTGTTTTAAGACTAGAAATATATAATTCCAATATTTTAACATTAGCTTTCAAATCATGAGTTTCAACTAAAAGAGCATCATTCTTTTCCTTCTGAGTTTCTATTTCTTGACTTAACATAGAGAGTTGAGATGTCGTATTAGAAAATGATTCTTGAGAAGTTTCAAGTTCTTTTTCTAAATCTTCTTTCTCATTTCTTAACATATCTACCTCAATTTCAGTCCTATTTAATTTTTCACAAGAGTCTTTATATTTTCTTTTAGTGTTTCTTAGTTTATCAAGTAATTCAGAAATTATTTCCACTAAATCATCAAAAGTTAAATCACCCACCTCGTCATTTGTGGTTATAAAACAGACGTTGGCTTGTTCAGAATCGCTATCTGTGTCACTGTCTGATGACGAAGATGATTCTGGATCATCCCATGTAACAGAAAAGGCTTTCTTTTTGAATTTGTCTTTCTTATTCTTAAATTTGTCTCTCTTATTCTTAAATTTGTCTCTCTTTCGATCAGGACAGTCTTTCTTGATGTGCCCTTTCTTTGACATTCATAACATTTTAGAGCTGAAGACGATGGCTTGTTGTTGTTATTATTACTACTGAAGTTGTTCTTGTTGTTTCTGAATTTGTTGCTCTTTCTGAAATTCAAATTTTTTTTGAAATTCTTAGCAATGAACTCCATATCTTCCTCATTTGAATATGATTCATCCTTTTTTGCTTGGAATGCTATATTCTTCTTATCTTGCACCTATACTCATTTTGCTTGGAGATTGACTTCATAAGACATTAGATTTCCTATCAACTCTTCTGGTTTAATGGTTGAAATGTCGTTAGCTTCTTCGATTGCTAAGTCTTTTCGTTCCTACTCATCCGTTAAAGAGTTAAGGATTTTTTAAACAATATCAAAGTTCAAATATTTTTCTCCTAGTGCTAAGAGAGAATGATATATGTCTTGAAATCTAGAGTACATTTCATTTATTGTTTCATCTTGTTTCATTTTGAAATTCTAGAACTGATTCTTGAGCATAGATATCTTGCTTTGCTTTACTTTGTTAGTACCTTCATGTGTAACTTTAAGTGTACGCCAAATTTCATAAGCAGTAGTTACTAACTCTGTTAAACTCATTTTTGTCTGATGCACAAAATAACATATTCATAGCTTTGGCATTTGCAGTAGCATCCAGTTTTTGTTTGTTAGACCATTGTGAATATTCAGTAGTAGGTATGTTACATTCTTCTTGAGTAGTATTCCAAGTTTCATAACAATTTTCTTGCATATAAATTCTCATTTTAGTAGACTAATAGTTATAGTTCAGCCCATTAAATAGTGGTGGTCGTGCAGCAGATTGGCCTTCAATAAAACTTATGCCAGTGTTATTTTCCATATTACTAATATATCAGATAACCGCGTTACGGTTATAAGATGACCTATTCCGATACCAAACGAAAGTGACTATGCTATAGGATCATGTAATATGGATATTATCTCAACTACTTGTGCAGAATATAAAGAAAGTAAATAGTAGTAAAATAAAATGACACCAGATATTTTTATATTGGTTCGAACTTCCGTTCAATGTCCAGTCCCAGACTCTTTCTGGAATTCTAACTTGTAGCCCTCACTTAACCCGGAGGAATAGGTTTACACCGCCTGAGCAACCGAACGGGATTTTCCCGTCTGAGCAACCGAACAGGACTTTGATAAAAATGAATTGATTGTCTTGAATTTGCTAGCTCTTGTTACAACACAGATTTGTCAAATGAAGTACACCCTTCCCATAATATTTTCCTAAAGTATAATATGTGTAATTGTGTGTATATGAAGATTAGGAAGATTTAGATTGCTTAAGAAATGTAGAAATATAATCGTATTTTTAAGCAATAGATAGTTGAATGTTCAAGGAAGCATAAAATAAGAAATTAAGATCTTGTAAATTCAAAATAGATAATTTAGTGAGGTTGATCTTGAAAATCATGTTTATTTATAGTAGACAGAGAGTTACAAACTCTGGTGAAAGGTTCTATCAAACAGTAATAGATGCACCTCTCTGCGAAGAAGAAATCTCTTCGTGAAAAGAAGTGTCTTTTCAAAAATATGACAGTTATAACCAGGTCAGTCGACTGGTCAAGGAACTTCAGTCGACTGAATTTGAAAACATATACATGCATATATGTATGCACAGGTTCAATCGACTAACTATATGCATTCGGTCAATTGATCTGTGAATTTCCATAAAACCAGTTTGAAAATCATTGTAAACTCAATTTTAAATAATCGTCGTTTATATGTGAGGGGGTGTTAATTACTTGAGGATAGTTTTAACATATATGAACACTAACTTAAACTCTAAAACAAAATTCATACTAGATATACGATGTTCGAGTCTAGTCTTTTTCGTGATTTGTAGTTGTAGATTTGTCGAATATTCAATCATTATTATATCGTCGTGGCATGAATCAAAACTTGAGATCCAACAGTTGGCATCGAGGTTTGTTAGACCTTTTCGTATTATAGAGAGGATCGTGAAACTTGCGTATAGAGTAGAGTTGCCGAATAGTTTGGCAGGAGTCCACGATATTTTTCATGTTTCTCATCTAGGGAAGTATGTTAGAGATCCGGAGTCTACTATAGCACCGACTGTGTTAGATGACTTAGTTGTAGAACCAGAATTGACTATTGTTAGAAAGCCAGTTTGGATAGTTGCAAGAGATGAGAAGAGGCTTAGAAACAAGATAGTCAGATTAGTCAAAGTCCAGTGGGGCGACGATGAGAGAGACTGTACTTGGGAGACTGGGAGCAGGATTAGAGACGCTTATCCTGATTTGTTTGATTGTATGTTTTACCTTTTTGGATTGGTGGGTTGTGTACCTTATCGTAATTTTGAGGAGAAATTCTTTAAGGAGGGGAGATTGTAACACCCCATATTTTTAGAAACATTATTAGGAACATTTAATTAGGTAGGTTAAATGAAATAATGTAAGATGGTTCATGGGTTGAGATTTAGGATTAGTAAGGGTAGCCGTGCTATATACAAATGAACTAAAGAATTATAATGTTAAGGCAAATAGATGAGGGGAAAGTTGGAATTAGAGTATTCTAATATCCTAAACTCCTAGCCCTATCATTCTCACGTTCATTCTAAATTCACAAAACAAATATACAAGCTAGAGGTCGGCTACCATCAAGAAAATAAAAGAGAAGGTTTCAAGAGGAAAAGCTTAAGCAACTTAATCAAAATCAAATCTCAAATTCTTAATCTCAATGCTAAGGTGAATAATGACTACATCTCATTTTTATAAATGTTTCCGATTTTAAGGTGAATCTGAAGTATTTTTCATGATTATGCCATGTTTTTGAATGATTAAATGTTTATATATGCTTGTTTATGATTTATGCTTGTTCATACAGATTTTATGATATGTTTTGATGTAAAAACCATATTAAATGACATCCAAATGCCTTGCAATTTTAGATTTAGAACTGAAATGATATTTTAGAAATGAGTTTCAATTTTCATAATTTTCTGAATTAATGTGGATTGTATATTAATTTTTTAGTAAGGAAAATGATTATTTAGGTATAAAATTATTTACGGTTAAATAATATAAGCTTTGGGTCTGAAATTAATATATGTTAGAAAACATATTAAAAATGATTTTCTGGAATTTTTGTATAATTTTCCTAAGTGTTTTAATAGATATATAAAATTATTTAAGGTAAGAGATTTAAATGTTTTATATATTTATGAAAGGAAAAGGGGTATTTTGTAAATAAATTAAATTGTTATTTCTGAAATATTGGCAGAACTTTTAGGAAAGAAAAACTGTAACTAATAATATTTTGACAAACAAGGCAGATAGTTGAAAAGAAATTCTTTTTAAAGTAAAAATCAGTTTTTACATGCTTTTAGCATGTTTCGCCACTTTCGACATAGGGGTTTCGACCAAATACTGCCGCCTCCATTGCCATCGAAACCAATGCACATAGTATCAATAACTTTGTACATAGTGAATTGGACTAGGGCGAAATGTACTACGTCTAGACCATAGGTTTCGATGGGTTCGAAGCATGACATTGTTTTAAATTGAAAATGTGCCTACTTTGCTTTCGAAGGAAGTGCTTTTGACTTGGTTGGCTTTCGGCTGAGTCGATTGTTTTAAAGGAATGGTTTCGAATTGGTTGCGCCTTTTGTTTTACTCGAAGGGGTCGAAACCCTAACTACCGCTTTTCTACCTTTCGAAGCCAATGTTTCAGAAGGTATGCTTTGTTTTAAAATCCAAGCCGCTTCTCCAATGCTTTCTAATGGTTGGTTTCGATACCATCACTTCTTTACTTAGGAAATGCTTTCGAAAGAGTGCTTTCGACTTAAATGATTTATGACCCTTTTGCTATGTTGAAGGTAGAACCCAAATGGTTCTGAAATAAATGGTTTTCAATGGTTTCAAAAGGTGTTTCCACATGTTATAAATTGAACCCAAAAGCTTTCGAAAGGCTTGATGTTTTAATGGTTTCGAAAGGGTGGTTCCCCAATGGTTTCGAAGGGCTTTAAATGAAAGGTATTTCCAATGTTTTTGAAAGGTAATGTTAAGTGTTATAATCATAGGATGTCTAAGGTTTTAATGCTTTCGAAGGAATGGTTTTTCAATGTTTTCGAAAGGAAGATTAAGGATGTTTTCAAAAGGAAGGTTTCGGCCTTTTGGCTTAGGTTATAAAGAAGGGTTTAGTAGGTTTCGAAAGGGGTACTTTCAATGGATTCGGAAGGGGTATTTTTAAAGGTTTAAATGTTTTCATCAACAAAGATATGATTAAAGTGTATATATGTATATAAGATGGAAAAGTGATTTTGAGTAAAGCATAGAGTATATAATTTCCTTGTTTAAGTTTGATTTAAAAAGGTTTAAATCAATTTTGAGAAGAAAAGGTTTTCAAGGAAAATTAAAGGGAAGGTTACCCTAAGTAAAATGACTCGGATAATTATATACTAGATGGAACTGGTATAGGGTCGCGCCCCATACATTAACTATTATCCCCAGCTAACTTAGTCCAAAATTTCAGCGTATAGGGCTTTGTCACGGGTAAGACTAAAATTATTGTTACAGACAAAAGGGAATATATTTGTACAGAGGTAGGTTATTGGTGAGCCCGCAAAACCATTACGATCAGGTGACCCTAGGAGAAGATAAGTTAGGGACAGACAGTGCAAAAGAGGAGTATCTAACGGAAAAGTTAGGGACAGACCGTCTAGAAGAGGAGTGTCTAACAGGTGTTAGATTATTTTATTTATATTGTCTTGTAGACCCGAGTCGGCAAAGGTTAGTAGTTAGCCAAACAAAACTATAATGTTCGGACAGATAGTCCATTTGTTACCTGATATGTATGTTTATATGATAATGCTTTACAGTTTTAACCAGATTTGGTTGTAGGAAATGATTTGCAAAAGATATGTTTTAAAAGGATATTAGTGAGGGGAAACCCATTCCGCTAAGCGGCGTGGTCTCACATAATATCAAATAACCGAGATGTATAGTATTATTCACACCAAGCTTTATGTCTGGTTTGAAGTTTATGTTTTCCCCCTTAAATCTCGGGTGCTCAAACTTGATTTGAGTAAACTGAGGGTTAAGGTTTTTCAGGTTTTAGTAGGTTGACGAATAAAGCTTCCGGAGATGAGTAGGTGGCTAACTGATCACTATTTAGGAGTTGATGTTTTATTTTGTTTGATTTCACTATGTTGTGTTAAGTCAGATATGACTATATAGTACTCTGGTCAACCAAGGGAGCATCTTCATATGTCGCTCTTAGCATATTTATGTAATAATTATATTTTATCTGAACCTGGGAAACGATTGGGGTTATGTAACCTGCATATGAAACATGTTTTATGAAATGTAATCAGAAATGTTGTTTTTGTGAAATCTATGATTTATTTCATATTCATGTACTTCTGATATTATGGATACCATGAACATTACCGTATTTGGTCATAGGATGTTAATACTATGGATGATTGCAGCATCTGTAGCGCTTAGATTCGGGCCTCTAGATAGGGAATGTTACAGAGGGAGTCAGAACAACAAGTGTTGGTAAACAAAAATCTCGAGTTTTACCTTTTCAATATTTGGTAGTATATTTCAAAATAAGAATATGTCTGGGAATCATAAAACCATCATTTAATACTTCTTTACAAGGAATAGGAGGCGGGTCCAACCACTTAACACCTTCCATTCTAGAAGCGGGTTTCTAAAACCTAATATCTCAATCATACGTCATAAATAGCTAATAATGTGAGAGATGGTACCCAAGCCACTTAATACCTCCAAGTGGAAAATAGGCATACTTTGGTCATTCAAGACCTCAATTAATGCAGGACCAATCATTTAAGACATATTTCCAAAAGCATGCTCTTGAATGATACTATCAAGCTGACATCATATGGAATCTCATAGGTCACTTAATACTTCCAAGTGGAAAATAGGCAGACTCTGGTTATTTAAGACCTTAATTAACGCAGACTGCATCATTTAGGACCTATTTCCAGAAGTGGGCCCCTATAGAGATACCGCCTAACATAACCCCTTGGCCATTTAATACTTCATCTGGGGAAAAAGGCGGGTCCGACCACTTAATTCCTCAAAACCCCATAGCAGGCTCTTCGTCTTATGTCCCATACTCACAATGATGTCTCACATTAGTCCGCTATGCGTAGGAACTGGTAGCCAGATTAGTTGGGAATGTTTCCCATATAGAATTTGGAACTAACCTAGCGCAATTACAAATATTTATCATAAGGATATCTCACACCAATAAAAGCGTACACAACTCCTGGTAGCCTCAAAATGAAAGGCAGACTTCCATCATGTAACTCTATTGACCTCGCATCTCTATGACTTAGCCACAAATCAATTACTCTCCATATACATAAATATATATATATATATATATATAAACACACATACTCCTCTCACTGTTTCATAAGTAAGGCCTTATAAGGAATCTTCCTTATTACGCTTTAAAATAATAATTAGGCTATATAAGGTTTCCTCTTATTTTTGCCTTAAAATTAATTACCTTCCTAATGGGGAAATAAATGTAAATAAATGCCTAATTAACTACACCATATATGCAATAATTATACGTTAATTATGTAAATAGAGATGAATAAATATTTGTGCCTATTAAGTTCTAAACGCACATATTTACGCTCTAAACTAGCATTAAATGTCAATTCCCTAACCAATTATTATTATAGGTCCTTTTTCTCCAAATTCCCAAGATTTCATGGGATTCTAATGTCCAAAAAAGGGAATAACTATTCATAAACAAAACTGCAATATCGAACTTGTAAATAAAATACAAACTCAATTTATTACACCAATTCAATGGAATATCTTAAACAATAAGAGTTGCAATCTTAACTCTGTATTCTATTATATTCCTCTTTTACAAAGAAATAGATAAGAATAAGTGGTGTAAACTATGAATAGAATTCATAATCTAATCTCCTTATTTTATTGAAGAATCACAATTTGACCCAAAGGAGAAAGAGAAGTGGAATAGATAATGAAATTATCAAAAATACATAAGCAAAACAAACTCCATCAAATTAATGGAAATAATTGAGAATCTCAACATAGAATTGACATATCAAAATAAAAAGGAATTTTGAGGGATTTTATCAAAAATTTAGAAACCAAAATCCCTAAGGCATATTCAAATCCAAAAAGAAATACACTAAACAATTGCTGAAAAGAAATACTAAGATTTCCACTCACAAAATAGCCTTAGCTCAACCTTCCATGGATTTGCATGCCTCACAATCTTTTCTAGAATCTCTCTCTTTTGATATGTATGCACATAATAGGGAAGATGTATATATATTTTTAGATTCAGAATAGTTGGAGGAGAATAAAATAAGAATAGGTTGGTGAAGGAAAAAATAAATAGAAAATAGATTGGATTCTTACCTGAATTTTCTAGGGAATTTTTGAATCTAATTTGGAGAGATAACAATGGCAGAGTTTCTTTAAATTCCTTAAGATAATATAAATAAAAAGTGGGGAGGATAAGGTTCTATTTATAGGGTTTGAAATGCACTAGAACCGTAGGATGAAAATAGTTTAAAACGGAGAAATCTGCATCGTACAAATAAATAGAAAACCCCTACAAACCCTAGCCTCCACTACCAAAATTTGGTTTTGACCGGTCGATCACCCCTCCTCAACCGGTCGACTACTAGGGGTCGATCGGTCTTGTAAAGGTGTCGACCGGTTGAGTATTTTGGGTATTTATTTTTTTTGTCGCTTTTTAATTAATTATTTAATCTATTTAACCTTAACGTTAAACATTAATTAAAACGTTAATACTTAGGCCCAAGATAATTTTTAAATTTAAACCCCAAATTTAAATTCTCGTTTGAATTTTAATTCACACTGAATTAATTTAATTTTTAAAACTTCAAATGCTCATAATTTCTTCGTTTGTGCTTCGATTTCGGTATATTATATATGGAAACAGATCGGAATTTCACCACGAACACAACGGAATAACTTTTGTGATCAAATTCCAACTTTTATAAAATTCTCATATTCAACCTTATCATATTTAATTCAATTTAATCCATTTATTTATGGTTCATTTTACGGTGGGTTACAACGAGCACACCTACTTGATTTGAACAAGCAACAAGCATACCCACTTGATTTGAATAGGCAACAAGCAAACTGTAACGACACGATTTTTTTCGACGCTCGAAAGTCGACATTAATATGTCCACTGTATCAAATGCCGCGCAATCGAATGCCGGAAAACCGAACCATTAGGGTTAAAAGAAGAGGTAGAAGGAGACAGAAGAAAAGAAAGAACATAAAAAATAGAAACAGAAACAATATCAGAATCTCACATATCGCAGCGGAACAATATACAATAGATGAATCAATAATCTTTAAAACAAAAGACTATCAGTTTATACATACATCAATCATAGTCAATATACACTCAATACAACAATGGACAGTTATATAAACTTGTCCTCATACAGAATACACAGCGGGATAAATAAACAAGTACGATAGTACGCTTCGCCATCCAGCTCATCTCCAAAGCTCTAGAATATCCTGATAACATAACTCTAGGCTGCCCGTGTGGAAAATTATGGGCACCCAGAGTTTAGAAGGGAAAAATAAACTCCGAGTCAGTCATGGTGACTGGTGTGAGATCGTAAAACAGTTATTTTCACAAAGAAAATAAAACAGATTCGCAATGCTTTTGGAAAATGAAACTACCATAAGGCCTCCCGCCACACACACAATGCAAACGCAGAATTGGAGGAGATTTCCCCTTATGATAGTCAAAAATGCTTACTACGCAAAATCAATTGATATTATTATTAATGTCTAGTGTGGAAAACGTTTCGAAAGTATAATATCAATCTTAGCCAACATACAACTATTGTTGTATGCCTACTATAGCTACTACGTTCAATAGCAGGTTACCGCCACATTCCATAGCAGGTAATACAATTAAAAACCGTACAGGGTTCATATTGTTTCTTTGGATTTCCAACAAATGATCAGGCAAAGGAACTTCCTTATACCGAAATAGAAACGCCTCTGGAAAGACGCCCCAGATCCTAACCGGATCTCTGCAAACAAAAGGCCGACGCTACCTCACGCTCTAACCGAGCTGTAACTAGGTAACTAACACATGAGCTATGCCATCCCCCGGTCGTTACCGACCTTTATCCGAGGATCCTCAATTACAAAGCAACAGCCACAAAATATAATCAACATAGGTAAAATATCTGGGCTCCATACCATGATATCACCTTTTATCCAGAAGGAAATGGCATTCCCTAGGGGTGCTACCCCTACAAACCTTTGCCGCAACATTCATGTTTCGACCATTACCGAGTTGTGAGGCTCGACGAAGTCTCGTCTACATATACTACGCTTTTTCACAAAGCCATGCTTTTTCACAAAGCCACGCTTTGATCAATCAATGATCAACAGCACTTCGTATGCCACATTACCAAATTGGGAATGTATCACTAGTAACCATCAACTACATAACCTCTGAGCTCGTACGTCTCAGAGAAGGGTGTTAATCTAAGAGAATAAATTCTCCACCACCAACAGAAATGTATATGATAGAAACCAGCTTTACATCTCAAAGTGTAACGTCAGACACACATCCATACAAGTCCGTTCCACGATCGAACGGAACCGAAGGCACTTCCAAAGAAGCCCTTGCAATCCGGATAATTTCTAATCACGTCCGGACTTCCCATCACAAAAAGAGTGATATAAATCTCTATACCGGAGCAACTCGGTGAAGAGACATTCGACAGGTTGTCCTTTCATTTTCGAAATACCCGGTCTTCACCACCGGTCTTCAATACGATCCATATCGTCGTATCACTATTTGGAATGGGTTATAAGACACAAATGTCCTTTCCCGGCTAACCCGAATAGTGAGCGTTTGTTTTAAAAACAAATCAAGTGCCATTTCAAAGGCAAATATTGATAGTCGGTTATTTAACTATCAATAACATTCACAACAATCAACCAATTTAAATAATTTTTCCTAAATTATTTATTTTCAAATTATCTTCACAAGATATATATTTTCCCACACTTCACATTTGAAAACCAATTTCAAATCATATTTCACACTTCACATTTGAAAATCAATTTCAAATCATATTTCACACTTCACATTTGAAAATAAATTTCAAATCATATTTCACACTTCACATTTGAAAATCAATTTCAAATCATATTTTGGTCCATTTAAACCAACTAGATAAATCCTTATCGATTTATTTCAAATTTACATTTCAAATTTGTAAATTTATTTCCACACTTCATCACTTTGAAAATCCGATTTCAAATCATATTTTCCACACTTTAAAAATAAATCAATATTTATTTTTAAAACAAATTTCCCTTTCCTTTATAAATTCTATTCGGAATTTACATTTTCAAATATTTACTTTTAACACCAAATCAACTTTCAAATTGATCTCTCAATTTATTTCAAATCCCAAATCGAATTCCAAATTGTTTCTGAATTTACTTCAACACCGAATCACATTTCAAATTGATTCTAACTTTTAATCCCAAATACCAAATCATTTTTACAAATCGATTTCCAAATTTATTCTCAACACAAAAATCAATTTTCATTCAAACACCAAATAAATTTATATATCGATTTCTCAAAGATTTATTTCAAATACCCAATCAATTTAGCAATTTGATTTCAAACAAATTTATCTCCTTTTAAATAAATTCTTTTATTTTTCCAAACCATCTAAAATTCAATTTTAATTTCAGAAATCCAATTTCATTTATTTCTGGTATCCAACGATAACAAAAATACATTCGACTAATTATAGCTCTCAACACATTCAATCACAGATATAATCATACACAGATTATAAAAAAATCAATCAAACAACATATGAAATCAATTCAAATGTTTTGAGGAATCCTGTTGGATCCCTCCAACCTGTTTCCCTGCATCCACAGATGTTAGCACAATACCAATTCCACTTCGAGGTGGAATATCGCGGTATATGGGATTTATAAAAATATCATCCGCTTACTAACGGCGCAATAAGGTCTCATCCGCTATATAATTGCAGGAAATCAATCAATCCAATATATACATATGCCAATATGTATATATTGCTATATATATATAGATATATCCTACTATATCTAATATCACAATCCAAACAGCAATCAATCAATAACTGCAAAAAAAATCCACATTTCATTTTGAGTGAGAAGATCTCACCTTTGCTTTTATTTGTAATCTCATTTCCATCCCGACTTGTTTTCTTGATTTATAGACCTTGTATAACAATTTATACAATATATTAATATTCGAAAAATTCGAACAATTTATTTCCTTTTGATAGTTTTACTTAACTAAGAATTTTATTTAACTCAATTTCCCTTATAAAAATTTATTCCTAATGATAAAAATAAAAGAATAGGCTAATTAAATAAGTTAACCTCCTAAATACTTATATTTAAAATTAACTAGTAAGTGAATATACATATACATATATATATTTCTCTCTTTTTTTCTCCTTGAAACCACATATACATACACTTATAAAATAACTTATACAGATTCAAAAACCTAAATTTTTTACATAACACTTCAATCATTTTGAAATTCCTGTATATTCTTCAAAATCATATATCTTAACTTCTAATAAATTAAGAAGGTTTTCTTTACAACCTATAAATTTAATAAAATAGAATTGCTTTATCCACCTTACTGTAATATTATTTTTCTCCTCTTTTTTCTTTCAAAACTAAAATTTTAATTAAGCAATGATGATTCAGTTTAAAAGATTACCAGAGAAAACATCTCGGCCTTCACCATTGCCTTAATAATTCTATAGCAATCGAATTCCAACAGAAGAAACTTCCGTTCGTAGCTGAAGACAGCAAACCCTATCGAGACAAATCGCGACTCCCCCAAAGTCCACGCGTACGTGTGCCATGACCAGAATCGCGACCTCACCCACCAATTCGCCGACTCCTCAGCGAGTCCCCAATGCCTCGCAAAGGAAGCCTCCATCGCTATCCTTCCCTGACAACACGCAGCTAGCCCGTACCTACTCCCACGTGCTCGCGCGCCACTGTGCCCATGCCCATCGTTTTCCCAAAGTCGAACAGCAGACCTGACGAAAAATCCCTATTTGAACCACGTCGAGCTCGTGCTCGAGTTCCTCGCCGCGAGGTGGTCGCAATCGATTCTGCCACACTCCCTACGGCCTCGCGTGCCCACCTTCGAGCGCGAGCTTTCCCCCCATTATTTTCTGGAAATTGATTCGAACAGACTATTTTTTTTTCTAATTTGAACTCGATTTGAAGGAGGAGAGCGGCCATGAATTCTGAACGAGGTTTGATTTTTGAACGAGGATATACGACTTTGATTTCTATTAAAGGCTGAAGAGAAAGGGAACGTGCCTATGAAATTGCATGTTGAACGAGAATTCCCCTAGGCTCGGCCTTGAATTTGTTTTCATTTTAAATTTTCATACGAACGAAAACTTGAAGTGGACAGCCATTAATTTAGTTTTGAACGAAGAAAGTTTTCATTTTGTTTTTTTTTCTCGTGTATCTTAACAGAGAAGGAAGGGGACACGATGATGTTGGCGTGTACGAGTGGAGACAATGATTTGAAGGAAAGGCAGCTGGAGTTGACTAATATGTATTTAATTTAAATTCAATTTCAAAATCGTTCCGATAAAGTCAACTGAAAATTTTGACTTCCTATCAAGGTGTGCCGCTAGGCGTTTGTAATGTTATACGCCTATTACGAACGCAATGGAAAAGGTTTCGACTTCAAATTCGATCGTATGGAGAAGATAGCTTTTTGGACCAGTTACAATATTAATTTTTCGATTAAATTTCGGCGTGTTTGCTTATCGTACGACCAAACGATCACTCCAAACATTACAAAAATTGAAATCCGATAATAATACAATATTACGGATTCAATAAAACTAGTTTCGTCGAATTCCGAGACTGTGCCCCGTAACGCTATTTTCAAATATCGATTTAAACAACGAAATTTCAAAACTGAACAAATCAATTTCAAATTTGATTTTGAAGCTTCTATTATCTTCAGTATTATCAATATAAATTTTAAAAACTTTTGAAATATTTTTCTTCAGCTTAAAACTGAAGATTCAAATTTTATTCAACTTTCAATAGATTAAATTTTATAATTTAATCGTCAAATTCATTCTGATAATTTGAAATTCAAGTCAAACCATCATTCAAATATTTAAAATAAATGAAATATTTTCAAATTAAATTGTTCAAAAATCTGGGTCGTTACAATCTTCCCCCCTTAAAAGAATTTCGTCCCGAAATTATAAGTTAGGAAAAATGGTCCTTAACCCGTTCGCTATCTTCCCAAACTAAACAGTTTTATCAACTTACCAAAACAAATCTTTCTTATTAACAACCCACTATCGCTTCAACTAACTTTCCAAACTTTTCCATAAGTTTCAAACAACTTTATTTTACTTTACAATTCAAATTTAAATTTAAATTCGAATTTTAAATTATCCAAAATTTCTCAAAAATTTTCTAACTCTCGAAATTTTCGAAAAATTTCGCTAGCGTCTCCTTTGCGCGGCTAATACGGTACGATTACAAAACCTCCCTACGGACTCCCAAATCCCAATAGAAAACAAAATGCCAAGTGGCAAAATCAGAAACTCAGTGAAATTTCATACTGAAATTTAAATACATACCTTTGCCGAGCAAATTAAATTTTTATCTTCAAAATTTAATCCAATTCCATTTTCCTTAGCCTTTACAATCCCTGTATATTTTATTTAACAACAATGGCTAAATTTACTTATTGGATTCCCAATACTCATTTTACTTAAGAATTCCACCATTCATTTCTTAAGTTCAATATAAATATTTACATACTCTTATATTCATTTTGACTTCACTAACAAAGTTATATATTCATTTCCATTCAACTTTGCATTTCCAATTCCATTTGAATTCAATTTACAATTTCAATTCTATTTGAATTCATTTTATCTTCAGATTTTCATTCAGATTTCATTTCGAATTTTACTTGAATTTGATTCATCTTCTAATTTCGAATATTGAGCTTTATTCACTTTTATCTCAATTCCCAATTTTAAATCTTTTGTCGTTAGTCAAAAATTTCCAAAAATTTCAGAATTTTTCTAACTCCCAGTGAAAACACTTAAAAATCCTTTTAAAAATGGATATGGAAAGCACGTTCCCCCATGGATCACAGTTACTCGGCGGTTTCGCTACTATCCCAGTAGAATCACTTGTAACTGTAGATTTCACATCTCTTGAATTTCGCCATGGTTGTTGCCATAGATCGTAGTTCACACGGCGATTACACCACTATCCCAGTGGAATCGCTTGTAACCGTAGGCATCTCGCCCCTCGAATTTCGTTGTGGCATCTAGATCGCAGTTTACACGGCGGTTGCGCCACTATCCCAGTGGAATCGCTTGTAACTGTGGGCATCTCGCCCCTCAAATTACGCTAGCATAAATCCCGATCAAATGGACACTCATGTCGAGTTCCCACACCTTCACAATTTTTCAATGGAAGGTACTTTTTCATATCCTTAGTTTGGAAAACATATGTCATATATGTATAGTACTTCATTTCCAATTAATTCCATTCAATTTTAATTGGCATTCTATTAATCAAATCTCATTGAAAAACCATTCAATTCTATTCCATCTACTAATTTAATTAGTATATTCACTCATCCATTTTTAATTTCAAATTTCCATATTCAATTCGTCTCGAATTTATTTTATCAATAACAAGGAAATTTCAATTTATTTTTCTTTCTTACTTACTTGAATTTATATACAAATTCAAACTATTTCATTCAACTCACAATTAAATTTTGATTTACTAACTCAACTTCGAATTCACTATTTCATGAATTAGTAATTTATCAAGTTAGTTTATTTGAATTCAATCCACTTTATTTTATTCCTCCAAGTTTGGATTTTTATTCACTTGATTCAGATCAATCTCATTTCATTTTTTTCAATTCCAATTCATTTATTTACAAATGTAGCTTCATTTGTTCATTCATAAATTCATTCATTTTCAATTTGAATCTCATTCCAATCAGATTTCAAATATTTTATAAGTTATCAACTTATTTACATTCCATTAATGAATTTATTTTCAATTATCTCTTGGAATTCTGTTTTAATTTGTAAATTACATTTACAATTCACATTTCCAAATCTCATTTGTATATGAATTCATTTCCTTATCCTTCCAATTCTTATTTATAAATTTCATTTGTTAAATGAATTTATCTTCGAATCTTTAGTTATATATTTTATTTCTTATTCAATTTCATATAACAATGATAATAATTCAGTATTACCTTTTCCTAACAACCAAGCATCCATATACTATGATAATTCATAGAAAATCATTTCTTTTCTATACAAAAATAGTTTTGGGCAAAATTATTTCATTTACCCTAGTTAAAACAATACTATGTCGGTTTATCTTGTTTAAGAGTTTAGAAATCCCTATCGATTACAGTTGGCCATCCTGCACCGACCAGAATCTATAAACAATCAACCGATAAGTCAACACAATACAAAACAAATTTTGTATTCACTAACAAATACGCGCTCATACCTATTATTACACTCACACTCATTCTAGAGTACTACTGACTCTATCTATAATGAGTAACACCCAACAGAGCCAAGGGTTGTCGCTTAACCGGATGCTCTGATACCACTTGTAACGACACGATTTTTTTCGACGCTCGAAAGTCGACATTAATATGTCCACTGTATCAAATGCCGCGCAATCGAATGCCGGAAAACCGAACCATTAGGGTTAAAAGAAGAGGTAGAAGGAGACAGAAGAAAAGAAAGAACAGAAAAAACAGAAACAGAAACAATATCAGAATCTCACATATCGCAGCGGAACAATATACAATAGATGAATCAATAATCTTTAAAACAAAAGACTATCAGTTTATACATACATCAATCAGAGTCAATATACACTCAATACAACAATGGACAGTTATATAAACTTGTCCTCATACAGAATACACAGCGGGATAAATAAACAAGTACGATAGTACGCTTCGCCAT
Organism: Allium fistulosum; assembly: GCA_030737815.1. Lineage (NCBI taxonomy): Eukaryota > Viridiplantae > Streptophyta > Magnoliopsida > Asparagales > Amaryllidaceae > Allium > Allium fistulosum. The sequence continues at coordinate 1,416,796,562 of CM060901.1, read as the reverse complement.
CCAGCTCATCTCCAAAGCTCTAGAATATCCTGATACATTACTATAGGCTGCCCGTGTGGAAAATTATGGGCACCCAGAGTTTAGAAGGGAACAATAAACTCCGAGTCAGTCATGGTGACTGGTGTGAGATCGTAAAACAGTTATTTTCACAAAGAAAATAAAACAGATTCGCAATGCTTTTGGAAAATGAAACTACCATAAGGCCTCCCGCCACACACACAATGCAAACGCAGAATTGGAGGAGATTTCCCCTTATGATAGTCAAAAATGCTTACTATGCAAAATCAATTGATATTATTATTAATGTCTAGTGTGGAAAACATTTCGAAAGTATAATATCAATCTTAGCCAGCATACAACTATTGTTGTATGCCTACTATAGCTACTACGTTCAATAGCAGGTTACCGTCACATTCCATAGCAGGTAATACAATTAAAAACCGTGCAGGGTTCATATTGTTTCTTTGGATTTCCAACAAATGGTCAGGCAAAGGAACTTCCTTATACCGAAATAGAAACGCCTCTGGAAAGACGCCCCGGATCCTAACCAGATCTCTGCAAACAAAAGGCCGACGCTACCTCACGCTCTAACCGAGCTGTAACTAGGTAACTAACACATGAGCTATGCCATCCCCCGGTCGTTACCGACCTTTATCCGAGGATCCTCAATTAAAAGCAACAGCCACAAAATATAATCAACATAGGTAAAATATCTGGGCTCCATACCATGATATCACCTTTTATCCAGAAGGAAATGGCATTCCCTAGGGGTGCTACCCCTACAAACCTTTGCCGCAACATTCCTGTTTCAACCATTAACGAGTTGTGAGGCTCGACGAAGTCTCGTCCACATATACTACGCTTTTTCACAAAGCCACGCTTTTTCACAAAGCCACGCTTTGATCAATCAATGATCAACAGCACTTCGTATGCCACATTACCAAATTGGGAATGTATCACTAGTAACCATCAACTACATAACCTCTGAGCTCGTACGTCTCAGAGAAGGGTGTTAATCTAAGAGAATAAATTCTCCGCCACCAACAGAAATGTATTTGATAGAAACCAGCTTTACATCTCAAAGTGTAACGTCAGACACACATCCATACAAGTCCGTTCCAGGATCGAACGGAATCGAAGGCACTTCCAAAGAAGCCCTTGCAATCCGGATAATTTCTAATCACGTCCGGACTTCCCATCACAAAAAGAGTGATATAAATCTCTATACCGGAGCAACTCGGTGAAGAGACATTCGACAGGTTGTCCTTTCATTTTCGAAATACCCGGTCTTCACCACCGGTCTTCAATACGATCCATATCGTCGTATCACTATTCGGAATGGGTTATACGACACAAATGTCCTTTCCCGGCTAACCAGAATAGTGAGCGTTTGTTTTAAAAACAAATCAAGTGCCATTTTAAAGGCAAATATTGATAGTCGGTTATTTAACTATCAATAACATTCACAACAATCAACCAATTTAAATAATTTTTCCCAAATTATTTATTTTCAAATTATCTTCACAAGATATATATTTTCCCACACTTCACATTTGAAAACCAATTTCAAATCATATTTCACACTTCACATTTGAAAATCAATTTCAAATCATATTTCACACTTCACATTTGAAAATAAATTTCAAATCATATTTCACACTTCACATTTGAAAATCAATTTCAAATCATATTTTGGTCCATTTAAACCAACTAGATAAATCCTTATCGATTTATTTCAAATTTACATTTCAAATTTGTAAATTTATTTCCACACTTCATCACTTTGAAAATCCGATTTCAAATCATATTTTCCACACTTTAAAAATAAATCAATATTTATTTTTAAAACAAATTTTCCTTTCCTTTATAAATTCTATTCGGAATTTACATTTTCAAATATTTACTTTTAACACCAAATCAACTTTCAAATTGATCTCTCAATATATTTCAAATCCCAAATCGAATTCCAAATTGATTTCTGAATTTACTTCAACACCGAATCACATTTCAAATTGATTCTAACTTTTAATCCCAAATACCAAATCATTTTTACAAATCGATTTCCAAATTTATTCTCAACACAAAAATCAATTTTCATTCAAACACCAAATAAATTTTTATATCGATTTCCCAAAGATTTATTTCAAATACCCAATCAATTTAGCAATTTGATTTCAAACAAATTTATCTCCTTTTAAATAAATTCTTTTATTTTTCCAAACCATCTAAAATTCAATTTTAATTTTAGAAATCCAATTTCATTTATTTCTGGTATCCAACGATACCAAAAATACATTCGGCTAATTATAGCTCTCAACACATTCAATCACAGATATAATCATACACAGATTATAAAAAAATCAATCAAACAACATATGAAATCAATTCAAATGTTTTGAGGAATCCTGTTGGATCCCTCCAACCTGTTTCCCTGCATCCACAGATGTTAGCACAATACCAATTCCACTTCGAGGTGGAATATCGCGGTATATGGGATTTATAAAAATATCATCCGCTTACTAACGGCGCAATAAGGTCTCATCCGCTATATAATTGCGGGAAATCAATCAATCCAATATATACATATGCCAATATGTATATATTGCTATATATATATATATATATAGATCCTACTATATCTAATATCACAATCCAAACAGCAATCAATCAATAACTGCAAAAAAAATCCACTTTTCATTTTGAGTGAGAAGATCTCACCTTTGCTTTTATTTGCAATCTCATTTCCATCCCGACTTGTTTTCTTGATTTATAGACCTTGTATAACAATTTATACAATATATTAATATTCGAAAAATTCGAACAATTTATTTCCTTTTGATAGTTTTACTTAACTAAGAATTTTATTTAACTTAATTTCCCTTATAAAAATTTATTCCTAATGATAAAAATAAAAGAATAGGCTAATTAAATAAGTTAACCTCCTAAATACTTATATTTAAAATTAACTAGTAAGTGAATATACATATACATATATATATTTCTCTCTTTTTTTCTCCTTGAAATCACATATACATACACTTATAAAATAACTTATACAGATTCAAAAACCTAAATTTTTTACATAACACCTCAATCATTTTGAAATTCCTGTATATTCTTCAAAATCATATATCTTAACTTCTAATAAATTAAGAAGGTTTTCTTTCCAACCTATAAATTTAATAAAACAGAATTGCTTTATCCACCTTACTGTAATATTATTTTTCTCCTCTTTTTTCTTTCAAAACTAAAATTTTAATTAAGCAATGATGATTCAGATTAAAAGATTACCAGAGAAAAACATCTCGGCCTTCACCATTGCCTTAATAATTCTATAGCAATCGAATTCCAACAGAAGAAACTTCCGTTCGTAGCTGAAGACAGCAAACCCTATCGAGACAAATCGCGACTCCCCCAAAGTCCACGCGTACGTGTGCCATGACCAGAATCGCGACCTCACCCACCAATTCGCCGACTCCTCAGCGAGTCCCCAATGCCTCGCAAAGGAAGCCTCCATCGCTATCCTTCCCTGACAACACACAGCTAGCCCGTACCTACTCCCACGTGCTCGCGCGCCACTGTGCCCATGCCCATCGTTTTCCCAAAGTCGAACAGCAGACCTGACGAAAAATCCCTATTTGAACCACGTCGAGCTCGTGCTCGAGTTCCTCGCCGCGAGGTGGTCGCAATCGATTCTGCCACACTCCCTACGGCCTCACGTGCCCACCTTCGAGCGCGAGCTTTCCCCCCATTATTTTCTGGAAATTGATTCGAACAGACTATTTTTTTTTCTCTAATTTGAACGCGATTTGAAGGAGGAGAGCGGCCATGAATTCTGAACGAGGTTTGATTTTTGAACGAGGATATACGACTTTGATTTCTATTAAAGGTTGAAGAGAAAGGGAACGTGCCTATGAAATTGCATTTTGAACGAGAATTCCCCTAGGCTCGGCCTTGAATTTGTTTTCATTTTAAATTTTCATACGAACGAAAACTTGAAGTGGACAGCCATTAATTTAGTTTTGAACGAAGGAAGTTTTCGTTTTGTTTTTTTTTTCGTGTATCTTAACAGAGAAGGAAGGGGACATGATGATGTTGGCGTGTACGAGTGGAGACAGTGATTTGAAGGAAAGGCAGCTGGAGTTGACTAATATGTATTTAATTTAAATTAAATTTCAAAATCGTTCCAATAAAGTCAACTGAAAATTTTGACTTCCTATCAAGGCGTGCCGCTGGGCGTTTGTAATGTTATACGCCTATTACGAATGCAATGGAAAAGGTTTCGACTTCAAATTCGATCGTATGGAGAAGATAGCTTTTTGGACCAGTTACAATACTAAATTTTCGATTAAATTTCGGCGTGTTTGCTTATCGTACGACCAAACGATCACTCCAAACATTACGAAAATTGAAATCCGATAATAATACAATATTACGGATTCAATGAAACTAGTTTCGTCGAATTCCGAGACTGTGCCCCGGAACGCTATTTTCAAATATCGATTTAAACAACGAAATTTCAAAACTGAACAAATCAATTTCAAATTCGATTCTGAAGCTTCTATTATCTTCAGTATTATCAATATAAATTTTAAAAACTTTTGAAATATTTTTCTTCAGCTTAAAACTGAAGATTCAAATTTTATTCAACTTTCAATAGATTAAATTTTATAATTTAATCGTCAAATTCATTCTGATAATTTGAAATTCAAGTCAAACAATCATTCAAATATTTAAAATAAATTAAATATTTTCAAATTAAATTGTTCAAAATTCTGGGTCGTTACACAAACCCAAACTAATAATAATAGAGAGTTGTTGATTCCAAACACAATCAGTTATACTTTAGATACAAAATATCATATAGCCATTTTTGAGCACTTTATTCTTTGAATTGATGAGAGAGTACTTTCAAATTAGTGAGTAGTTTATAGAGAATGAATGTAGTAAAGTGGAGATTAAATTTAAGTGAATTTGAAGAGTATAGAAAGTGGATTTTCTGAAATATAGATTAAGAATTGGGAGTAAGAAGAAAGTAGAGAACGTAGTTTATAAAATTCGTTTTCCAGTCCCTTTTTTATAGCATATAAAGGGACATGTCACTTTGCAAAGAGATGTGACCAAAAATCACAACTATTCAAAATTCAAAAGATAGTTCTTCAGTGTTACATATGTCGACCTATCTTTGTTGATTCTAAAAACAATATCCATTTAAAGTGCTTATAAAATTCTAATAATTTGTAAAACTTATAAACATATTTTTAAATATATAAAACTCTTATAAAATATTTTAAAAATGAATAAATATTTAGATAATAAAATAAATAATTTAATAGGAATGTTTTCAAAGAAGAGAAAGTTGTTATTAAAGCACTCTAACAAGTTAATATATTGTCTATTAACTATATTTATAGTATTGAACTCTTCGTGTCTTTGTCTCTAAACTCATGAGTCTTCAAATATCTTGATTATCTCTGAATCTTGATCTTTAGTCTTTTTACTGATCAGTATTCAAACTTGATTATGTTGTACTTGTATAAACCTATTTAATATCCTGCAAAATATTCTATATACCTTAGAAAAAATTTTAGTACCTATATTTATATGGTTGTTGTCATCAAAATCAATATATGGTATTAACGGATCCTACCATCACTATTACCGAAGGAGACAACACTCTTCCCAAAGGTAGCACACCTAAGGGTAAGAAGGGCCAGAGGAGACCCTGTGATGGTTTGGGCGGCCCAGGTAGCACGAGTGAGATGAAGAAGAAGAAGGATCAATAGAAGTAGGCTCTCTATCTTGCTTCTGTAGAGACAATTTCTTTTTGTCTCTTTTTAGTTGTACGCTTTGTTTTCCTTTTGTATATTGGTTGTGTTGTGAAGGATAGGCCCCCGCAGCTGATGTACCTAAAAATGAATGTATTGAAATATATTTTTCCTATTTTAATCTCTGTTCCATTTACATTTCCACATTTTTACTTAATTCCCACCTACATACAACTACCATCATATATAATATAACTGCTTGCACTATAATTAATCGATGTTATACATGCCTGTGTCTACGCAATGTTTTTACTTACTGTAACTTTGTACATATAAGTAAAATTCCAGCAACTACTTTAGTTAAATTCCATTATTTGGTTGTGTTTACTATTGCCGAAGTGTTTTTGTTCGGCTAAACAAAACTAATATTGAACCAACTCATGGTTATTCCAGTCTACCTTTGGTTGAATCTGCCCCAACTATTAACCATTCATAAATAAACCTCGTTCCATGTTGTTGTCTATTTTTAGGGAATAGTAGTTTGAATGTTCATATCCTAACTTCCCCGATTCCACTGGTAATCGGGCGAGATCGGCATTATCCATTGATTTCCACCACTCGAACTCGGCCAAGTGTGCCTCGCTAGGCCATGAATGGGATCACACTTTTGTACTTTCATCACACACCGAGTCATATCTTTAGGACTTGACATTCCAAATGCTAGAATTCGGGCATCGCCAATTGACCTTGCCTATCTCCGGGCATCGGTTGCAAGGAAATAACATGGGGGCATATTATATGATTATACTCTCCCATTTTCGATCCTGGAACGAAGAAATCCGATGGTACCCTTTTCAAGTACCTGTTTTCGATCTCACATGTCCCTACGTGTTGATCGAAAACATTCAACAACCATCCTCACTTATCCTTGACCAAGAATGTCTTGTTGGGCCGCAAGCGCGGTCATGGAAATCCTAGCCATACACCAGTCTCTATCTCTAAGAACCGGTGCTTTATTCCCTTATCACGGGGCATCTTCTCTTGAAATACCAAGTCTAACTTCAGATCCGAGAATGCAAGAGAGAAGTTGAGGTTCCATAACCAATAAAATCATCTCCGTACTGATCAGACAAGACGATCACTCTAGCCAGCAAACTATGAGTCATTGCTCTAAAGCCCCATATGGCGCTTAAAAATGATTGGTACCGACCTGAAATTGATTAGATTGAGATGTCTATGTTCATATTTTGGACACTCTAACCCATTGGGGCTTATCCGAATGTCCTTCCAAGAATGTCTTCAAGTCCTTGAATCACTTTTCTTTATTTTGACGTCCTGATTCGTTTGAAAGACGCTTAGTCTGAAAGTCGGATAACAACTACATTTTGGCACGTGTGTGTCAACACCTATTCATATTCATCTATATCACTTTACTAATAAATACGCATTTATCAATAAAGAGAAAGGAGAACTATGTGTAGATGAAGAAAATTTAAATTTTATATATCAATAAGATATAGCATGAGATATCTATAGTTCCATGGATCTATACTACTGTTAAACCATTTATCTGGTAAATTTACCACATCCCAAGTAATTAACTTAAGACAACAAGATTACTTTTAGCAGTGACATCTTCTGTAAGGCTATTGTAACTTCTACAATAAGAACTTTGCAATTGTGTTTTTGAAAATTTTCCAGCAGAATGAAAATTAGTTAACACCAACATGTATTTAAGTATACGAAGTACACATAAAAGATGATTTTATTTATGACTTGAACAATACAAACATCTATCCATCTATATATAAGACAATCTATGTTTAGATAAGCTCTAGCATTCTCTTGGAAACTTCATGTGGATAAGCCTCATAATTGTCCATTGCATCCAGCTATCCATATTCTTTTTGTAGATAAGCTTAATAATTGCCCTTCCATGCATCTGGTTGTCCTATTTTCTTTTTAAAGGATGCCATATCTTGTTGCAACTAATAGTAACTACTGTTATACGTTGTTATAATGACTACTCAATAAGGATCGTATTGCTACTACTTTACATGTTAGGACCTTTTGGTAACAACTGCATTCATTTAGCTTTACACTTCGATAAGATTACAGTTCTTGCATTGCATCAGTCTTATCAGTTCTTATACCAATTAAATCTTTGTTTTCTTCATTAGAAAAACAAGGCTCTAATCTAATTCTTTAATTCCTTTTTAGAGGAACTGGACAATAATTCTTTTAGCACCTTAGAATCATCCTTCTTTTGGTTTGTTGGCAATTTTAACGGTTCATGATTATATTTCCCTTTAATAGAAAAAATCGAGTCTTCAAAATACTCGAACTCGTCCCGCAATTTGATTAAAATTCTTCTTACTAAATAACGAATATTTTTAAAGGATAATCCTAATTTTTATAATATTCTTGGAAAATTAATAGCACCCAATCAATAATCCATGGAACTTGATAACAGACAGCAAACGTAAGTCCTTGATTCTTCATAGTGGGATTTGTTAGAAAAAAATCTTCATAAACTATTACGACATTATGAGGTAATATTACATGATATATTCCCATTTAGAGAACCAACAATCAAATCATCGTGTCAAAGATTATTGTTCGAATTGGATATACCAACTATGTTTTTTCTGTCTATTTTCATAGCGAAATGCCATATCCCATGCTTTAATATAATCGAAGTAATTAAAATGTATTTTGTTCCTGTAGTTATTTATAATATCAGGTAATATTTCTTTTGACCTTTATAAATCACCTTCCACTATTATGGAGTTATAACTCCAATAATGGATGCTTTTAAAAAAGCCCATTATCCACGTGTTCTTAAGGTAGAATTAAATAGAAGGAATCTTGTAAATATTAAAATATCTTGATAGAAAAGGTAATCTTTAGGGTAGAAATACAGGTCTATAATTTTTTTAAATAAAAGGTCAGAACCTCTTCAGCAGAATTATAGGCATATTTCCACTTAATATGAGATATCCATAAAGCAGATATAGGAATAAATGGATAAATATATTTTCTTGTTGAGACAGATTTTACCACCAGTTCATAAGTATCATTTATTAATTGATCGTCTTCACAAACATTATTTAAAGCTACTTCTCTCAAAATAGTTTCATCCTTTTAAATTGCACACTTATAAGTTTGTTGCCTGATGGATCTATTCGTAGTGATACTGCCCCTTGATATGCTCTAATATTGTCCTTTATCTTCATTTATTTTTTTCCCTGCAAGAATTCGCCTATTTAAAAGTCAGGTAAATAATTATCTAATCATTTAATAAACTCAATATCAAAATCAAAAACAGAACAAATGGCCAGACATCTAGTAAAAATTTGTTTAGAAGCTATGTTTTTCACACTTTTTGTAATATTTCTTTTGCAGATTTGCAACCTACTGATAATAAGAATTTTTGATTTAACAAATTATTTTTAAATTTCTATATACATTGCACGATTCTATTTTAATAGTATAGCAATTAACTCTTAGTCCTTGCCAAAGTCTCGATGTAAACATCACTAAACTTTCTTTATTACTAAATTTTTGTTTAAAAATTCATCCATAATCAATATTAGAAGCATTCGTTTCAACATTTTTAAAAGATCAGGATGCGATTAGCTTGGTAAGAAATTTCTTTAACTTTTGCCTTTTTTTGAAGAACATTTGTACATCCAAGGAGGTGGATTCATTTTTAGCCTTTCAAATAAAGGTTTAGCATCATAGACTAATTCTTTATAAAAGTGAGCAACATAGTTCGAACTTGCTAAAAAAATGTTAATTGATGTTTATCTTTAATCTCATCTAGGAACTTTTTGGCAGATATAATTTCTCTTTCTATTGAAAAATAGTTCAATCTTTGATAATATGTTTAATACCTTTGTCCGAAAAAGTTTAATCTTTTTAGCAGAAACATCAAGTCCTACTTTAGTAACAACATATGGATTGTCATATTTATAAAATTGGAAGATCAGCCTGATAATCCAGTGTAAGACTACGCCGCACATAAACACGGATATATTTTTATCTTACGATAACCAAACCATTTCTAATAGGAAATCTTATGATATTATAATAATTTCTAGGTTCTAAACTAAATATTGAACATAGCCGGAATGGCTACATTAAATACATTCAACAACATCTTTAGTATACAACTAAGTCTTTAAAGGCACATATTGCAAAATGGATTTTTACAACGATAAGGCTACTGGGGTACTGTCTGCCATAGTACACCTCTAAAAAAATGTACCAAGACCCTCATATGGTCCCACTACGAGTCAGGACCAGCCTACGCCTTCCTGGATAGTACCGAATATTTCATCACCTTAGTTGTAGTAAACAACTATACCGAGTCCCAAGCATACATAAATCCGTAAATATCTATCAAGATCAGGTGATGATCATACCCTAATAGTAGTGAACAGCATAGCCCTGAAGCATATCCCATGTTTTAGTCATTACCGGGTGTGAGGCTTGAGGCTACATGCTACCTTTTAGCCAATCCCACTTGGAATGCTAACGTGGCCCTACAGGAAATAATTCAATGCCAACATTCATCCATACAAGTTGTTTAGGATATGAACAAACCGAAGGCACTACTTCTACTAGATCCACAGGATTAGTAGCAAGTAAACCTTTCACTTCAAAGAACTCCATCATTGATTCCATCATCTTCAAGATGTCCTCTAATTCGAACGCTTATGCTGGTTTGAAGTGGTTTTCTGATAACTCATTATTTTCCAATTCCGGTCTCTCTAAACCAACAATCGATAGTTTAAAACTGGCTAAGATTTGATAGTCGGTTATTTAACTATCAAAGAAACACACAAACCACTCAGAGATTTAATTTCGCATGGAAACCATGCATGATTAAGCACATAAGTAACCACTAAGCCTCCTTAATTAATCATTTCATTAATTAAACTACTTTCTTTCTGGTGTATGTAAATGGATCGTATGGAAATTAGACCAAATATACTTACCACCACTTTCTGATTTCAACCAGTACTATCTCTCGATTAAAAGACAAGTTAGAAAACTATCATGGCCTCGACATACATTCATAATTCTCAAGATAGAGACGAGTTTTCATATCTCGAAATTTTGTGTAAGTATGAAAAAGATAATTTTCATACCACCATAAGTTAAAAAGTTCGGTTATGGAAACTAAATTCGAATACAGAAATAATACTTCATATACTCAACATCAATCTTCGATTTCAAACATAAACTATCCTTTCTCTAACAATAAAGCCGTTCAAGTTGGGGTACCACTACCTCTCAAACCTCGACTTGCCAATATTCTTAACTTTTAAGATATGTAGAAGTCTACCTACCTCGAAGTTTAATATCGAGCATAAAATTCATAAATTCTGTATACTACTTATAATAATCAAATTATTATAAAACAAGACTTCCTTTCATCCTTTCTGGAACCATTTATTATCACAAAAATGTTATAGTTCATAATCTCTTCCTTTATCTCAAATTCATTTATTACAACAAGGCTATTGTAATCCATGATTTCTTCATCTTTTAAAAATACTTTTTAAAAAATTCTTTAAACAATGTTAAAAACCTCCACATAAATCTTATTTGAAATCTTTATTTAAACCAAAGTTGATTTGGAAACCAAAATCTCTTTTATAAAAATACTACTATTTATCATATCAGATAATCCCTTAAAATACTTACATAAATTTCAAGTCCCCTTTAAAACACTTCAAACAAAGTTTGAACTTCCATTTGAAACATAATTAAAGCTATCACTTCAAAAGAGAATCCAATTTTGGAAAACACATGGATTTCCTTTAAATAAACCCCTTATTTAAAAGTATCACATTAAATCCCTTTAAAACTTAAAGTACAAACCTCCATTCAAATCATAAATAAAAACTACCAATTTTAAAATAATCCAACTTCGAAAAAATAAAGGAATTTCTTTAAAATAAACCACTTCTTTTAAATACTCAAAATATATTTAAAAACTACAACTCCTTTTAGAATACTTATAAAACTTTTATAAAACACTTTCGAAAAGAATTTACAAAATATTTAAAATAGATAACCTCCTTTTACTTTATTGAAATCTCGGATTTCCAAAATGCATCTAGAGCGAATATCGCTATATGGACCGTAAATTTTATACCTTGATTTGTTAAATAACCTTAAACCACATTTCTTTCTATATTTTAAACCATTATAAATATAGAGAAAATTTCACTTCAAATTTTATAAAGTTGAAGTCGATTTAAAATCCATAAATTTTCAAATTCGGAAAGATGCTTCGCGACCTCTATGTTACTTAAACAGCTACAATTTGTTTTTTATTCTGAAAAGAATTCAACTTTACAAGTTATATTCAACATTACCAAGCCATAACATATTATCATTTCATATACACATATATAAATGAAATGTAAAAAAACGGACGAGGAATTCTTTTAGATCCCACTAACATTTCTATTCTTCAAAGCGCTTCAATAGCGACCTACTTGCTGTAAAGACACTTCACCTTCCTTCCATCATTTTGTCCCCTGCAACACAATGGTTATTTATGCCATCTGCTTTCAAGCAGGAATCAAAAATAACCACCAATAATATATGCACATCACACACACACATACAAGATTATAAGCACTAAATTATTACCATATTTTGTCAACTTCAAATCCAATTTTTAAGTAAGAATCTCACTTCAATTCAAACGACTTGCTACCACCTCATCCTACAACCCAACAACTAACACCACTTCACACTAATACATTGCAAGCTTAGCCAAAGATTTCCCTTATCCACTAATTTCTCACGCACCACCCCATCCTCTCCCTTGGCGCTCACGACCTTAGCCAAAATAGAGAGTGCACATAAAAGTTTTATGACTTTGGGGTGTAGAGAGTGATGGTAATGGTTTTACGAACTTGTTTATGAATTTAAAAGTGAAAAGAAGTGAAATTAGGTCATGTTCTTTTCAGAACAAATATGAAAAAGTAGTGAAGAAAGTGGAAAAGAAGAGAGTAAGAAGGTGGAAAATGAAACAAAATAAAGTAAAGAAGAAAGTGGAAAAGAGGTGTTCTTTTTTTAGAAAATGGAAAGTGGCTAATTACAAAACTATCCTAAGCTAATAACCTCCTTAAAAGTTTGACAACTCACCCCTATTTCATCATGCCATGGTACTAAGCCATCACATCTCCTTTTCTAATGTACTTTTGTCTTATATTTTGCGTTTTGTTAATTTTTAAAAGAAAAAGAAAAGTCAACTCTTACTTAATACCTTAAGTATCTTTTCAAATTTGTTTTTAAATAAACTACTTAATTAGTAAAAGTGTTTGTTATTTGTATATATGTACACTAATGTACACAACATGTTCTAACAACTTTTCATCGATGAAAAGTCGGAATCCCAAAAAAAAATTCGATCATATTTTCGATTTTTCTCCAAACTACTTATTTTTGTAAACAAACTTTCGAAACAAGTTTTCTATCATTATTTATTAATTAAAAGAGGGTTATTTGACCATTAAAGACCATTAACTAAATAATTAAAATTTACCAAATATTCGCAAATCAAAGCGATAAAATTCTGGATCATTACATTCTTCCCCTTTAAAAGATTTTCAACCCCCAAACAACCAAGAAACAAGCCATACCAATTCTGAACATTTTCCAAAAATGTCAGATGACTAACAAACAAATTTAGAGTTTTTTAGGTTTACAACCTTCTCATCATAGGAGGATGATAAATAATCTACTGAGCATACCTCATGCTCAACACCATAGGTTATTACTCATTCGATTATTCACACTACCTTATGAAAAATCGAGGAGTCATCTACCCAACTCCTTGTAATCCATAAAACATTAAAGGAAATACTTAAGCCCGTACGATGTATATAGATCATCCATACGCAATAGCTGATTCGATCACTTACTCGAATATATAAGCCTTTCTTCTAAAGTAATACCACTCAATCGACATCCCTAGTGTGGACTTTGATCAGGATCCTTGACTAGGAACCCCCATTCTCGTTGCATAGCAATATACTATGATAGAAAAGCTTAATACCATATCAAGAACCCTCACCAAGTGTTCTCCGTCAAGATTCGAGTGATAAATCCTTATTTGGATCGGTGTGAACCACCTTAAAGTCATGTACTCAAATCTTAGATCAAGAATGGTACGAAGAGATAATCTACGTACAATTTACGTACTAATTCTAATTAGTTCTTACTTATACTAATTTCATTTTACTTTTAAAATTATTCATGGAAACATTTCATAAAAATACAACCTATATTTTAAACTTGTATAATACCATACTACATCCTAAGAGTATATACAACTATGTGATTTTATTTTTATTTTTCTCTTTAATTCAGATGCAGGCCCAAAATAAATCTTGGTCTTAAAACTAAGCCAACCTCTTCAACCTCTTTATCCATCTGGTCTGGCAAGTAGCTAAGAAGAGTAGGATGGTGGTATCCAAACTCAGTCCTAGAGTCTACTTTTTCCTTAGATATCTCTAAGGTAAAGATGTTTATTTGTCGGCTCAATTTAACCCATTAAAACTTGTATTAAATTATTTCTTCCTTAACCAAAGGTGATATAAACCCATATTATCAATTTCATTTATCAACACTCTCTTTTATCAAAATACATTTTTATTTTTAATCCATTTCTTTAAGGAAACCTAAGAAATAAATACCCAGTTTTTATTTCAAAACCTTTTTGAAATGATACTATATATTATAATCCATAGAAAATATACATATAAATCGAGTAGCACCAAAATGATACCAAGGAACTGGGTCCTACCAAATAGTATCCTATAATCCCTTACCAAGAAGGGAGTACTTAAGAGAAGTGTTTACCGTCCAAATACATCTCTTGCCTATTTTTAGTCATTTTCGAACCACTCGGACAAGTTAGCATAAAAAATACTCTTCTCTTTCGAATCCCATTTTGAAACGATATTATATATTTCTCTTATATAAATAGTTTTGACAAAAATATCTATTACTAACTAGCTTTGGGTTCGTTTGGATTCAAACTTGTTTCGATCATACAATGACATAGGGGATAATTTACTAAGTGCACTACAACGCTCACCTAAGCAAACATCTAATTGTCGCTTTGAAGATTATTTAAATCATCACAAAACTAATCGAGATCTTTTCCCCGAACTATCTAAAGAAAATATACCTTAAAATGCTCTTTAAAAATACCTATACTTTTAAATACTTTCAAGTAATACTAATATTTCTTTTTTTTCCAAAATTCACTTGAAATCGTTTTAAAAGACATCAAGATTTAAATTCTCAAAATTCCTCCTTATTTACAAAACACGTTTTATAAACTCAATTTATAAAATCCTCTTTATATAAAATCATTCCTTCTTTATAGTAACCATTTTAAAAAATTAAACTTGTTTAACTTACATTATCAACAACGTCTTATCGTTAAATCGTGAAACTGAATTCATAAGCTATTCGTATTTAATTCAAATAACAAATGCTCATAAACTAGCCGAGGATAGATAATCAACCAACAAATGATGATAAATAAATATCACAATTCTCTAACAAACAATCATAATAAAAAATAACTATATAATAATTTTTTAAAAATTGTCCTTTTATGTATAAAATATAAAATTTAGGTAAATTTATTTCATTTACCAATTTCAACATAATACAAAACGTTTTGTGGCACTAACAAATATGCGCTCTCATATATAATACACTTAAACTCATTCTAAGGTGTCACTTACTCTATCTCTAATGAATTTACCCCACCAAAGCATAGGTTCTCGCTTAACATTCAGCTTTCATACCACTTGTAACGATCTGCCTTTTCGACTCTCAAAAACCTACACTGATACATCCACGATATTCATATGCCAAGCATCCAAGTGGTGGAAAGATAGATTGCTGGGGTGAACAAAAGAAAAGATAGAATGGAATCTCACATCATGACGAGTAATATATAATATCCATACGATCTTTACCAAAAGAAACTTTATTATACATATAACAATTTGTAACATTCCAAATTTTAAATAACATTATTCAGGAGATTTAATTAGATAAATTAAATAGAATAATATATAGGTTAAAGTGATAAGGTAATTGAGATTTGGAAACTAATT
This sequence comes from Allium fistulosum, assembly GCA_030737815.1. Taxonomy (NCBI): domain Eukaryota; kingdom Viridiplantae; phylum Streptophyta; class Magnoliopsida; order Asparagales; family Amaryllidaceae; genus Allium; species Allium fistulosum. The sequence continues at coordinate 1,416,780,625 of CM060901.1, read as the reverse complement.
AGGGTCGTGCCTTAACTAATGAAATTATAAGTGTGATTTATAAACTAGAAATTTAAGAGAATAAGGCAAGGGCAAAATGGGAATAGATGTATACCATAACCCCTAAACCTCTTACCTCATTTTCATTCACATTTTCATAAACCAAAAATATAAACAAAGAGAGTTGAAGGCCGGCCATAACCCTAGGAAGAAGAGGAGCACAAAATCCATTTAGAGGATAAGATTCAAGCTAGGAAGATTAAAGCAAGAATAAATCTCAAGTTCCTTATCCACACAAGATGAATAATTATCTAAACCATCACATATAAGTCAATTTAAATGTTTTAATTCGGGTTTGAGGTTTAAAACTGTATGATTGGATGAATGATGATGTGTTTTGATTAAATGCCATGTCATCATTTAAACAAGGATTTTAAGGAATAATGTAGTTCGGTTTTAAGGATAAAATCATGCAAAATGATTTTCAAATGCTATGATATTTGAATATGTTATGTAAAACATTATTTTGGAGATGGGTTTAAATTTTCATAATATTCCAAGCTATGGATAATTTATTATGAATTTTTGAGAGAAAGAAATAGATATTTCAGGTTTTAACTAATTTATGGAATAAATTAATTATTTTCAAGCTAAAAAAATTGTAGGATAAAGATATTATCACTTTGGAATTTATGTGAATTTTTGAGATTGTTCTCAAAAGATTTGGGTGAGTTTTGGATTTAATTAGAGAGATTAGTATTTAATCATTAATAAATACAAGGGGTTAGTTAATATTTTTTATTAAATATTTAAGTATTGAGGAATTACATTGGGCAGCAAATTCTAAAAAGAATTTGATAAAGCTTTTGTTATCCAATAGAAAATTTACAACATAAGGGGTTAGGTAAAAAGAAATTGCTTTACTTAGTTAAAAATTAGTTTTTATGATAATTAATGCCAATTGCCTTCGAAAGCATTGATGCCTTCGAAAGCATACAATTATTCTTCCCTTTGAACACTAAGGAGTTAGTTGTGTTGCTATAGTTAACATATACTAGAATAAAGGCGTTAGGGTCCTTCCACACCAATCAGTAGTGTCGAAGGGGTCCCTCCGCATATATACGCTTTAATAAGTGTGCACTACCACATTGATTGATCCAAACATCATGGAAATTACCTTTCACACTAGTAGATAATATCAAAGGGGTTCCTTATGCTCTTATATGCTCCGCAAGAATGTTAATCAATGAAGACGAATGGGGTGTGCCACACAAATCAATGGTGTCGACAACATACCTTCCGCATCTTTATACTTGAGTAAGTCCAGCCATTACGGAAGGTACCTTCCAAATCTTTATACTTGAGTAAGTCCAGCCATTACGGAAGGTACCTTCCGCATCTTTATACTTGAGTAAGTCCAGCCATTATGGAAGGTACCTTCCGCACTAATTGATAGTGTCAAAAGGATCCTTCTGCATGCATGTTTAACTATAGAGGTGGAAGGGTTGTGTCACACCCAATCAATGGTGTCGATAGGGTCCTTCGGCATGGTTTCAAAGAAGTAGTGGTAGGGGCCTTCCGCATTGCTTTAGCAATGATTTCGAAAGGTCCTACTGCTAAAATAAAGTGGCGAAAGGGGCATAGCTGCTTGTTTTGAACCTATTAGTTAAATGGAAGGGGACAAAGGGCTTGGTTGCTCTATGATGTTAAAAGGGAGAGTGGTGGAGGGTAACTTATGATGTCATAATGATCCGAAGGATATAGTCAAAAGCCTTAGTTTTCAAATTAGAGAACTCAATCTCATTTTTAAAGTAAACACATGGCAACGTAAAAGAGTTTTGAAATGGCATTTAACTTTGAAATTTTAGAAGAAGCTTTCCTTGCTAAAGATAATGGGTTAAGGGTATTAATCATATTTCATTAGAAAATGATTACAAGGTATTAAACTATGGATGTTTATATTGTTGTGTTATTTGATCAGTTATCATGTATGCTTGGGTAATTATGTTCACTTCATTATTAACCCATTACTACATTTTGGGGTGTTATGGGTAGAATAACGGGCTAGGTTGACCCATAGTGAATACACATTGAATTAACCCATGTGTGAGTAGAATTGCATTCAGGATGTTAGACAGTCCAGAATATAGGATGCCCAAGACTGATCAAAATATTATTGGTTAAGATAGGTTCTTAGTAAGCCCATAAAAACTATGTTATGGAAATTGTTATTGGCTCAATACGTTCTTAGTGAACCTATGAAAACTATGTCTGAAAAGGTTGTTGATAGAGATCAATAGGTTCATAGTCAGCCCCTTAAAATTATGACACGAGAGATGTTATTAGAGGATCTGATAGGTTCATAGTGATCCCATGAAAACTATAATTGGATAATAGTTTTGTTAGAAACCAAGTGATCTCATGAAAACTATGATTGGATAATAGTATTGGTAGAAACAAATAGGTTCATAATGATCCCATGAAAACTATGAAAGTGGTTATGAAATCCATAAAGAATTGAACAGTTTATTAGTCAGCTCATGAAAACTAATAGGTTAATAGTAACCCTAGAAACTATAACTTGAGACAGATAGTCGGGTGAATGGGGATGGGAAGCCCAAAACAAATTGCATGTTTACATATCATAATGATAAATATTAACTTATGTTTCAACCATTGTGGATGCACGTGCAGAGTATATAGTTATTATAAATTGAGTTAAGATACTAGTAAGGGGAAAAACCGTTCGGGTAAGCGGCGCGGTCTCACTAGATATCTATATGGTTCGAGATGGTAGGTTATTACTCACACCAGACTTTTTGTCTGACTCAAAGTTTATGTTTTCCCCTTAAACTCTCGGCTGCTCAATTGATTTTGAGTAGTTTGAGAGTTAAGGTTTTCAGGTTCTCCTATAGATGAATAAGCTTCTGGAGACGTGCAAGAGGCAAGCTGGCTATTAGGAGTTCTTTCTGTTAGATTTCGCTGTGTAATTGGATGTATGGTAAATTTGTTTAGTGCCTATATTTAGACTCTGATCAACCAAGGGGGCATCTTCATATGTCGCTCTTGGCGTAATTTTTAATAATATTTCTCAGAACGTGGTTTACGAATTAGGATTATATAATGAATCTGAAATGAAATTTGAATTGGAATGAGAAATTTATTTTAAAATTGAGTTAAAAAAATTTCATATCCATGTGTTTTTGGTATATCAATGTATCTAACATTACCACATTCGGTCACCAAAAAATAATAACTATAGATGACTATAGCAACATTAGCGGTTAGTTTTGGGCCTCCAAATAGGGGATGTTATAAGTTGGTACCAGAGAAAACGTTTATGTAAATTTTAAAGAAATTTGAACCTAAAGGATTTTCAAAACATAACCCAATGAATCAGAGAATGAAACCAGGGTTTGGGTTAATGCTACAGTAATGCACATGCATTTGCTATATATATACCTATAAGTACGTATTCCCCTTTTCTCTAAGACCGTTCTTATGTATCTTACTAAGGATCGTATATAGATATTCGAGAAAGGAAGATATGGAGGTATGAAACGGAAGAGGAAATCTAGGTGGAGGAAGCACCACAACTAATGGAAATGCTCAACCCAATACCAGGAGAAATCTGGGTCGACAAGCAAATGCTAATCCAAATGCAAATGTTAATGTAGGTGTTGGAACCTCGCCAGTAGATATAAGGATGATGTATCAGTTCTTCGTCAATCTGATGCAAGCTGGAACAGATGTAGGAGTAGCTGGGGGAAATACTGTGAATGCTGGGGAAGCAAATCCTATGGCCCCAGTTGGCAATAACTATGCCAAGCTTAGCAGGGATTACAACAGTTTTGGTGGGAAGCCATTTTTAGAAGCAGAGAATGCTATTGAAGTAGAAAATTGGTTATTGCACTGTGGAAGAATTTTTCTTGACTTGGGATTAGATGATGAGCATAAGAGGAGAATTACTTCTAGACAGTTGTAGGGTGCAGCACTTTATCGGTGGAATGGTATTACCATGGGAAGTTCCCGAGGAAGAGTTGACTTGGGTAGAGTTTCGAAGGAGATTCATAGAGAGGTTCTTATCTGAAGTAGCCAAGTCAGTATTGCTGAGAAAGTTCATGGACTTGGTGCAAAGTGAGATGTCGGTGATTGAGTATGCTATGCAGTTTGATGAGTTGTCTGGGTACGGATATGCTACCATTTATACCATCATCAAATGAAATGAGAAGTTTATTAGAGGGTTGAAGCCTGAGATTGCTAGGGTGAATATGGCACATCTCTGTGATCCAAGTACAGTTGTAGTGGAGATGGAAATCAGGAATGAAGAGATGCTCTCTACTTTAGGGAAGGAGAAGCAGGGTGAAACCCAAGATTCTCAAGGAAAGAAGAGTAAATTCTTTAAGAAGAAAGGAACTCAAAAGGGAGGAGCTGCTAAGAAAGGGAAGGTCGATGTAGTTTGCTACAAGTGCGACAAGAAAGGACATTTTGCTCATGAATGTCGAACTGGAAAAGGGAAGAAGGTTGCAGATAAGAAAGGAGTGAAGTGCTTCAACTGTGACTAGATTGGACATTACAAGAATCAGTGTCCAAAACTGGTTAAAATAGACAAGGGAAAAGTTTTTGACTTGGAACCATCATCTTCTAGACCAACCGTTGCTGAGAAGGGAAAGACTGTGATGGAAGGTACTCTTTTGATTCATAGTATACCAGTTAGGGTGCTATTTGATACCGATGCATCGCATTCATTTATATCTCAGTGTTTGGTAGATAAGTTTTGTTTAAAACCCTCATACCTTGTTACTTCCTTAAGGATTGCAAATCTGATAGGAGGGTATGCAACTTTGGGGATTAGATGTGACCAGTTAGAACTTGATTTGTTAGGTCATAAGTTTACATGCAATTTGTATGTTTTTGATTTCCGGGGTTTCAAGATCATATTGGGTATTGATTAGTAAGATAGATATGATGCTATGATATTTTGCCAAAATAGGAAAATATCGCCAAGACACCTTAATAGTCATAACTGAATTATATACTAAGTGGAGAGTTCGTATCTGAGTGCTCGTGCATTGTTGGGGCCATGGAAGTAGAAGAAGAGTTGAATCAGGTGCTGGTAGCAAAAGAGTTTGCAGATGTTTTTGAGCCAGTCATAGGACTACCACCGAAGTGAGCCATTGAGTTTCGGATTGATCTTGTGTCAGGAGTAGAACCTGTAATTATACTACCTAGTAGGATGACACCTACCAAGATGAAGGAATTGAAGGTGCGGCTAGTGGATTTAGAAGGAAAAATTTCATTAGACCAAGCAATTCACCTTGGGGAGCGGTCGCGGCGTTCGTGAAGAAACCGGATAGGTGGTTAAGGATGTGTATTGACTATCGTAAGTTGAACGAGAAGACGATCAAGAATAGGTATCCTTTGCCGAGAATTGATGATTTATTTAATCAATTGAGTGGAGCCAGAGTACTTTCCCAATTGGATTTGGCGACAGGTTTCTATCAGCTAAGAGTGGCAGAGGATAGTATTCCACTGACGGCATTTCGGACTAGGTATGGTTCATATTAGTGTTTAGTGAAACCATTCGGGTTAACGAATGCGCCAGCTTTCTTCATGGATTTGATGAACCGAGTTTTCCAAGAGCACTTGGATTGGTTCGTATTGGTATTCATAGATGACATCATAATATACACTAAGGATGAAAGAGAGCATGAAGTTCATCTTAGAGTGGTGCTTGAGGCGCTAAGGCAGCAGCAACTGAAAGCGAAGTTTTCAAAGTGTCATTTCTGGAAGAAAGAAGTTAAGTTTCTTAGTCACGTGGTTTTAGAGAAGGGTTTGTTAGTTGATCTAGATAAGATCGAAGCTATTTAACAACTGGAAGAGACTAGAGATGATGGCTGAGATCAAAACTTTTCTTAGGCCTACTAGTTACTACCGAGGGTTTATTAAGGATTTCTCGTAGATACCAGCGCCTTTGACTAAGCTGACCAGGAAGGACGTGGAGTTTATTTGGTCTGACAAATCTAAGGAAGCATTCTTTAAGTTAAAGCACTTGTTGACCAACGTGCCTGTGTTAGTAGTTCCAGATAGGAATCAGGGATTAGTGGTGTGTATAGACGCATGTGGAGCGGAATTAGGAGCTGTATTGATGTAGAAAGGTAAAGTTACTGCCTACGCTTCACGGCAGCTTAGACCGCATGAAGTGAGATATCTTACTCATGATCAAGAGTTAGCTGCGCTAATCTTCGCATTGAAAGCACGGAGACATTATCTCTTAGGGTAGAGATTTGAGTTATACATAGATCATAAATCCTTAAGGTACTTATTCTCTCAGAAGGAGTTGAATATGAGACACCAGAGATGGCTGGAGTTTTTAATAGCTTATGACTTTGGTATAGGTATACACTTGGAGAAGGAAATAAAGTAGCGGATGCTCTTAGCATAAAACATCAGAATGTGGTGCTAATTATGTTAGCAGAGTGGGAGTACTAGAGGCTTTAACTACTTGTAGTGTGCAATTAAGATTGACTACTAGTTCTAGTCAGAGCACTACCATGTTATCCTACTTGGAAGTTTGATCGAGATTGATTGAAAAGATTGCATCTAAACAGAAGGATGACACATTGTTAGCTGAGAAGATTTGAAGGCTAGAGGCTGGAACCAAGATTGATGACCTAAAGGATTTTAGTCTTGACCAGAGATGGTGGTTGAGAAAGAAGGGACGGCTGTGTGTCCCGAATGTAGAAAACCAAAGGAAGGAGGTCCTTAGAGAATGGCATTGATCAAAATTTACGATTTATCCTGAGGGGACCAAGATGTATCAGGATATGAAGAGAAGTTTCTACTGGAAGGTATGAAGAGGGATGTTGACTTGTTGGTAAAGTAATGTGTGAACTGTCAACAAGTAAAGCCCGAACATCAGAAGCCGAGTGGGTTGCTTCAACCTTTAAAGATACCAGTTTGGAAATGGGATTCGATACCCATGGATTTTATAGACATGTTGCCAAGGTCGAATCGAAGAATTTAAAGTATATGGGTAATGGTGGATATTGACCAAGAGTGCCCATTTCATTCCAGTTAAGTCAACCAGGATGGCACCTGTTTTGGCTAAATTGTTTATGAAGAACATAGTTAGACTATATGAGATTCCTAGTAGTATATTTAGTGACCAAGATACTTTGTTTACTTGCAAGTTCTGGAAGAGTCTACAGGATATGTTAGGTACCAAGCTCAAGATGAGTACTGCTTACCACCCCCAGACAGATGGGCAGACAGAGAGAGTCAACAAGGTACTCGAGGATTTGTTGAGAGCTTGTGTACTAGATTTTAGTGGATCATGGGAAGATCACCTACACTTAGTTGATTTTTCCTATAATAACAGTTATTAGACTAGTATAGGAATGGAGCCTATCGAATATTTTTATGAAAGGCCATGCAAATAACCGGCATGTTGGTTGGAAACCGAGGATAGATTAGTCTTAGGTCCAGATCTAGTAAGAGAGGCAACAGAGAAGATTGAGTTGATCCGAGGTAGGATGAAGGAAGCTTAATCTAGATAAAAGAGATATGCAGACAAGAGGCGTAAGGATCTAGAGTTCTCAGTTGGAGATAGGGTTCTCATTAAAGTATCACCGATAAAGGGTATGATATGATTCTAAAAGTCAGGGAAACTGGCACCAAGATATAGTGGACGATTCCCAGTGATAGAGAGGATCCGAAAGCTCGCATACAGAGTAGAGTTAATGAGCAGCTTGGTAAGTGTCCATAATGTGTTTCATGTTTTTCATCTTCATAAGTATGTGAATGATCTAGAGACAACTATCCCTCTGACTGCATTGAAAGGCTTAAAAGTAGAATCGGATCTGATTTTCGTTAGATAACCAATTCGAGTTGTAATGAGAGATGAGAAGAGGTTAAGAAATAAGACAATCAAGTTGGTGAAATTTCAATGGAGCGACAACGAGAATGACTGTACTTGGAAGGCAGAAGACAGGATTAGAGATACTTATCCCGATCTATTATAAGGGTATGTTCTATATTTACTTTATATAGATTGTTTGCTAGTCGGGTAGGCTAGTATGGTAGTTAGGAAATGCTACAGATGACTAATATACTTAGTATATAGTTCTTACTAAATTTTAAGGACAAAATTCTTTAAGGAGGGGAGCCTGTAACACCCCTAATTTTAAATAACGTTATTCAGGAGATTTCATTAGATAAATTAAATAGAATAATGTAGAGGTTAGAGTGATAAGGGAATTGAGATTTGGAAACTAATTAGGTTCGTTCCTTTATTAATGAAATTAAAAGTGTGATTTATAAATTAGAAATTTAAGAGAATAAGGCAAGGGGAAATGGGAATAGTCATATATCATAACCCTTAAACCCCTTACCTCATTCTCATTCACATTTTCATAAACCAAAAACGTAAACAAAGAGAGTTGAAGGCCGTCCATAACTCTAAGAAAAAGAGGTGCACAAAATCCATTTAGAGGCTAAGACAATTTAGGAAGATTAAAGCAAGAACAAATCTCAAGTTCCTTATCCAATCAAGGTGAATAATGATCTAAACCATCTCATATAAGTGATCTTGAATGTTTTAACTCGGGTTTGAGGTTTAAAGCCGTATGATTGGATCAATGATGGTATGTTTTGATTTAATTGCCATGTTATAATTTAAACAAGGATTTTATGGAATAATATAGTTCAGTTTTGAGGATAAAATCGTGCAAAATGATTTTCAAATGCCACGATTTTTGAATATGTTATGTAAAACATTATTTTGGAGATGGGTTAAATTTTCATAATATTCCAAGCTATGGATAATTTATTATGAATTTTTGAGGGAAAAAATGGATATTTCGGGTTTTAATTAATTTATGGAATATATTAATTATTTTCAAGCTGAAATTTTTTATATGATAAAGATATTATCATTTTGGAATTTATGTGAATTTAATTTTGAGATTTTTCTTAAGAGATTTGGGTGAGTTTTGGATGTAATTAAAGAGATTAGTATTTAATGATTAATTAAATAAAAGAGGTTAGTTAATAATTTTAATTGAATATTGGAGTATTGTGGAATTACATGCGGTGGAAAATTCTGAAAAGAATTTTATAAAGCTTTTGTTATCCAATAGAAAATTTACGACATAAGGGGTTAGGTAAAAAGAAATTGCTTTACTTAGTTAAAAATTAGTTTTTATGATAATTACAGCAATGTCACCTGCCATCGAAAGCTTGATGCCTTCGAAAGCATTGATACCTTCAAAAGCATACAATTCTGCTTCCCATTAAACACTAAGGGGATAGTGGTGTTGCTGTAGTTAACATATACTAGAATAAAGGAGGAAGGGTTCTTTCACACCAATCAATAATGTCGAGGGGGTCCCTCGGCATACATACACTAATAGGTGTGCACTGCCACGTTGATTGATCCAAATACCATAGAAAGTACCATTCGCACTAGTAGATAGTTTCAAAGGGGTTCCTTTTGCTCTTATATGCTCTGCAAGTATGTTAATCAATGAAGACAGAAGGGTGTGACACACCAATCATTGGTGTCGACGGCATACCTTCCGCACCTTTATACTTGAGTAAGTCCAGCCATTATGGAAGGTACCTTCCGCACTAGTTGATAGTTTCGAAAGGATCATTCTATATGCATGTTTAACCATAGAGGTGGAAGGGTTGTGCCACACCCAATCAATGGTGTCGACAGGGTCCTTCAGCATGGTTTCAAAGAAGTAGTGGAAGGGGCCTTCCGCATTGCTTAAGCAATGATTTCAAAAGGTCCTACTGCTAGAGTAAAAGTGGCGAAAGGGGCATAGTCGCTTTTTTCGAACCTATTAGTTAAATAGAAGGGGACAAAGGGCTTGGTTGTTCTACGATGTTGGAAGGGAGAGTGGCGGAGGGTAACTCGTGATGTTACAAAGATCTGAAGGATATAGTCGAAAGCCTTAGTTTTCAAATTAGAGAACTCAATCTCATTTTTAAAGTAAACACATAGAAATGTAAAAGAGTTTTGAAATGGCATTTAACTTTGAAATTTTAGAGGAAGCTTTCCTTGCTAAAGATAGTGGGTTAAGGGTATTGACCATATTTCATTAGAAAATGATTACAAGGAATTAAACTATGGATGTTTATATTGTTATGTTATTTGATCAGTTATCATGTATGCTTGGGTAATTATATTCACTTCATTATTAGCGCATAACTGCATTTTAGGGTGTTAAATGCAAAATAACGGGCTAGGTTGACCCATAGTGAATACACATTGAATTAACCCATGTGTGAGTAGAATTGCATTCAGGAGGTTGTTGTCAAAAAAAATGGCCGTCAACACCCAAAGTAATGTGAAAGCACCAGCCTTAATGGAAATCTAGAAAATAGCAAAATAGATCACAAAAATAAGCAGATAAAACGAAGAATAAATAAAAGAGACACGAAATTTTTATAGTGGTTCGGTAAAATCTATGGCCCACAGCCACTTTATAATTTATTTATCACTTGTAGTTTCATATTACAAGAGATTTTGAGGTGAAGAGGAGAAGTCATATTTTCTGTTTCATTTTCTTCTAGACCCTGATCTGGGGGGCCACCTCTGATGAATCTCTGTACCAATTCAGCAATTCTATTCTCACCGCCCAATGAAGGTCTCTGTCCTAAAGCAATACTTTGTCCTCTGCCCGGTTGGGGGTATCCCGGGATGGACTCTTCCAGCAACATACTTATGTTCTGATTTGCAACCCTGGCTTCATTTATTCCTCCATTCCTTCGAGGAAGTTCTGATACATATCCTTCTATCGGCCGCATCCTATTATTCGGATTAGCTCCCGTGCCACCAGTCCCTGGTGTTTCAACAGTCGCTCCGGCATTGGCATTGATTCCCATGTTGGTTCCAGCGCTGCCCCCCATGTGTCGGTTGCTCTAGGCGTGGGGGTAAGGCTCCACCTTGCTCCAATCCAAATTTGGCAATCCCTGCATTTTCCCTTGAGTTTGATTCATATTCCTTGCAGATCTAGCCATCCCTTGCTGCTCCATCTTCTGGAAGAATCCGTCCATCATCTCCTGTTGTCTAGCTAAGAGTCCATCCTGCATATCTTTCATCATCCATTCCATCTCCTCTCTAATCACATAGATGGGTTGATGAGAATTTGAGGACACTTCCTAGCTGCCCAAGCTCCGGTTGACTTGCTCCAGTTTTAGATCCGGCGTTAGGCCTCTTCATTTTCTTTGAATCTCGAATTCAAACTTCAATTGTTCAGATCTCGTTCAAGATTCTCAGTGAAAGCACCAAAATGTTAACCCAAAAAATGGATCAACGCCCTGGTTTAAGTTTAAAAGCACCAGCCCTGTTCTGACAGAGCAATATCACAGATCACATATATAAAAAAAGAACAGTAAAAGAAAGAAGACGGAGAATTTTTATAATGGTTTGGTTGTTAATGAAGCCTACGTCCACTTTATAATTTTTCTAATAGACTGATTGTTGTTACAAGATGTGTATGATTACGAGACTTTGATTATCTATCAATGGATTGAATCCCCGGAGTTGAAATCCACTGGAGAATCATAGTGAATTCCTTTAGAGATTGTTGTGAGGGAGGCAGATAGTGAAGAATGTTTCCAGCAGAACTTCCGCTATCAGTCCGGAGAAGATCCTCTTTATGTTGTAGGTAGGATGGTATTTATATGGGTCGGAGAGCTTCTGGGCCAGGCTACGTCTTCATCAGCTCGCAGGTATGTAGGAAATGACCCAGGCAGAGTTTGGCATGCAAAACGAGGAAGAACCATATGTCACTGGCGACCCATAGACTTTGCTTGTTTTGCAAGCCAATGTCTTGGTCTCTTCTTGTATGTTTGTTTGGCTAGTCTGTTTGAAGGTCTGTGGAGAGGTATGGGTTATTGATGATTCAAGCACTTAGGATTTTTCTGGGGTTTGGGATTGGAGATGTTTCCATAGTTTTTTATCGTAGTTGTTTGCGTAGTATCATTGCACGTCACTCCGTCTTAATGATGATCAACTTGCTGATTGTGCTTTGATTACTAACTGGACTGAACTGACGCTAGCTTCTTGGTTCAGTTGAACTTGACTGTTGCTTTAGTAATATGATTTGGCTCTCATCAACTCCTTGCCTTAGCCTTTCTGGTTAAGTTCTACGCCATTCTGATGTGATGGGATTGTTCCGTATTCTGTTGTATCCTCTTCGGTTAAAGACCTGGATCACATTTGCCACCCAAAGTACGCCTTTTTAATGAAAGGTGTGTTTTTCTCTAGAACAAGTCATGGCTACGAGTCTTTGGTTGTCGAGCTTTAGTCTTGATGAATCGTCCAGTTCCTTCGGATTCTCTTGCCAATCACAAGTCGTTCCAAACCTATTACAGCCTAAGACTCTAGACTCTATCTAAATGTAAGCTATACATCACAATCGTTCTGATTTCATTTGGGGTAATTATATCCCATGTCTCTAATTACATTACACATCTCTAATCGTCGCGCGTTCATTCGGGGTTTACATTACTATCAATTTTTGCTTTTCATTTGAAGTTTTTACATCATATACCAGATCAAATCATATATCAGAATCACATTATATCATATCATGTCACAACATATATCAAAATCACATTGTACCACATCATATATCAAAGGCATCCTATGTTCATCTAGGATTTATCCGTTTTATTCTATTTATAAGGCATTCAGATCCTTTTTTCCAAAACCAAATCTGTTTTAAGGTCCGATCTTTCTGGACCGCTTAATTTAATGCATGATCTCTCCAGATCGTTTAATGTTTAGTTTAACGTGTTGTCTCTCCAGATCCTTTAATGTTTTAAGTTAAGGGGACGATCTTTTCAGATCATTTGTTTGTTAAGTAAAGGGGGATTAAGTAAGCCCATCCGCTCACTCTCCGGTAAGAGGACTTACTTCTTGCACTCCGGCCCCGTGGTGGGACTCTAAGGCGATCAATATCGTACAAGTCCATCCACTCTCTCTCTGGCAAGGGGACTTGCACCTTGCACTCCGGTCCCGTGGTGGGACTCTAAGGCGATCAACATCAGTTATCAAAATTCAAATACTCAAATCAATACAAATAAATAGAAATTAAACAAGCAGAAGTCCTAAATGTTCATCTCAGGCATCCGACTCAGAGTGTGCCTAGGGATCATTCGGGATCCCTTACACGTGTAAGCGGCCTTCGATTGTTATTATCTTAACTTCTCTCAGGCATCCGACTCAGAGCTTGCCTAGGGACTGTTCGGGATTCTGTATACGTGTAAGCGGCCTTCGATTATTATTGTCTACATACCAAAAGAAAAGTGCGGGATAAGAAATGATAAAGCAAAGGATTGAAATCGAATTCGACTCCTGTTTACCTCGATCATGGGATAATTTGTCTTGGTGCTTATCCCTGGGCGTTTCTTGATGCATTTGCCATGGATGGCAGTTGTCCCTGCAATTCCACCGCAGTTCTGTTCCTTACATATTGTGGCAGCTGGTTGTTCTGGACCAGTTCTCTTATCAGATCACGAAGGTGTCGACACCCGTTCGTATCATGCCTATTCAACTCATGGAAGATGCAAAACATTTCACATCTTTTCTCTCAGTCTATGGGCTCCCTCCTAGGTGGCCTTTGATAGAGGTTCTGCCCCCTCATATCCAGGTATATCCTCTTCGGGATTTCAGCCAGGTCGGTGTATGAGGAGAATCTTGGCTCTTTTCTCTATCTTTTTGGGTCTTTGATGTTGTCATCGACTTTCCTCTTCCCTTTGTCTTTTCCACTTCCAGCTCTAGACGGTCCTCCGCCTTCGACAGCATTTATTTTACCATCCATATCCTCATCCTCAGCTTTGGTGTCTTCTTGACACAGGTACCTCTCAGCTTCATGATAGAATTCTGCAAGATCCATCGGTGGGTCCCTTTTCAATGCGGATTTGAAATCAGTTTTATTCGCGACTCCAGATACTGCTGCCATGAAGATAAATGATGGGTCTGGTTTGTCCACCGCAGCTGCCACCGCATTGAATCTTGTTAAATAACTTCTCAAGGACTCTCCAGGCCTTTGTTTAACGTTTGAGAGTGTAAGTACATTCCTTGGTTGTGAGACATGAACCCTGAACTATCTCAAGAATCTGCTCACTAAGTCGGTCCACGTGCTTATGGACCTATTTTCCAATTGTCTGAACCACATTACAGCCAAATCTGTTAAGTATAAGGGGAAGCATTGCTCTATTACTTCCTTAGAAGCACCCAGCACCTCCGTATGTTGGATGTATCGCATCATATGAATCATTGGGTTTGTCTTCCCATCGTACATTTCCAGTGTCGGAAGCTTGAAATCTGGAGGATTTCTCGCATTCCGGATATTAACAATACTTTGCCCCTGCCCCATTGGGGGTATCCCAGGATGGACTCTTCCGGCAACATACCTATGTTCTGATTTGCAACCCTAGCTTCATTTATTCCTCCGTTCCTTTAAGGAAGTTCTAGTACATATCCTTTTGTCGGCCGCATCCTAGTATTCGGATCAGCTTTGGTGCCACCATTCCCTGGTATTTCAACTGTAGCGATGGCATTGGCATTGATTCCCATGTTGATTCCAGCGATGCCCCTATGTTTCGGTTGCTCTGGGCGTGGGGGCAAGGCTCCACCTTGCTCCAATCCAAATCCGGAAATCCTTGCATTGTTTCCTGGAGTTAGATTCATATTCCCTGCATATCTAGCCATCCCTTGCTGCTCCATCCTCTGGAAGTATCCATCCATCATCTCTTGTTATCTAGCTAAGAGTCCATCCTGCATCTCTTTCATCATCCTTTCCATCTCCTCTCTAATCACATAGCTAGGTTGATGAGAATTTAAGGACACTTCCGGGCTGCCCCAAGCTCCGATTAACTTGCTCCAGTTTTAGATCTAGTGTTAGGCCCCTTCATTTTCTTTGAATCTCGAATTCAAACTTCAATTGTTCAAATCTCATTCAAGGTTCTCAGTGAAAGCACCAAAATGTTAACCCAAATAATGGATCAACACCCTGGTTTAAGTTTGAAAGCACCAGCCCTATTTGCAATATCATATATCATAGATATAAGAGAAGAATAGTAAAAGAAAGAAGACGGAGAATTTTTATAGTGGTTTGGCTGTTAATGAAGCCTACGTCCAGTTTATAATTTTCTTATAGACTGGTTGCTGTTACAAGATGTGTGATTATAAGACTTTGATTATCTCTTAATAGATTGAATCCCCGAAGTTGAAATCCACTGGAGAATCACAGTGAATTCCCGAAGTTGAATTCCTTTGGAGATCGCTGGCGACCCATAGACTTGGCTCATTTTGCGAGCCAATGTCTTGGTCTCTTCTCGTATGTTCATTGGCTAGTTTGTTTGAAGGTCTATGGAGAGGTATGTGTTGTTGATGATCCAAGCACTTAGGATTTTTCTAGGGTTTGGGATTGGAGATGTTTCCATAATCTTTTATCGTAGTTGTTTGCGTAGTATCTTTGCACGTCACTCTATCTTAATGACGATCTGCTGGCTGATTGTGCTTTAATTGCTGACTGGACTGAACTGGCGCTAGCTTCTTGGTTCAGTTGAACTTGGTCGTTGCTTTAGTAATATGATTTGGCTCTCGTCAACTCCTTTCCATAGCCTTTCTGGTTAAGTTCTATGCCATTCTGATGTGATAGGATTGTTCTGTATTCTGCTGGACCATGTTGGGTTAAAAACCCAGATAACATTTGCTCCCCAAAGTACGCCTTTTGAATGAAAGGTGTGCTTTGCTCTAGAACAAATCATGGCAATGAGTCTTCAGTTGTTGAGCTTTAGTCTTGGTGAATCGTCCAGTTCCTTCGGATTCTCTTGCCAGTCACAAGTCGTTCCAAACCTGTTACAGCCTAAGACTCTAGACTCTGCCTAAGTGTAATCTATACATCACAATCATTCTGATTTCATTTGGGGTTATTACATCATATGTCTCTAATTACATTACACATCTCTAATCATCCCGCGTTCATTCAGGATTTACATTACTATTAATTTTTGCTTTTCATTCAAAGTTTATACGTCATATATCAAGATCAAATCGTATATCAGAATCACATTATATCACATCATTTCACAACATATATCAAAATCATATTGTATCACATCATATATCAAAGGCATCCTGTGTTCATCTAGGATTTGTCCGTTTTATTCTATTTATAAGGCATTCAGATCCTTTTTTGCAAAAGCAAATCTGTTTTAAGGTTCGATTTTTTTGGACCGCTTAAGTTTAATGCGTGATCTCTCCGGATCGTTTAATGGTTATTTTAACGCATGATCTCTCCGGATCATTTAATGTTTTAAGTTAAGGGGATGATCCTTTTGGATCGTTTATTTGTTAAATCAAGAGGGATTAAGTAAGCCCATCCGCTCACTCTCCGATGAGGGGACTTACTTCTTGCACTTCGGCCACGTGGTGGGACTCTAAGGCGATCAATATCATACAAGTCTATCCACTCACTCTTTGGCAAGGGGACTTGCACCTTGCACTTCGGTCTCGTGGTGGGACTCTAAAGCGATCAAGAAAGGTCAGATAGACCAGAATATGGGATGCCCAAGACTGATCAAAAGATTATTGGTTAAGACGGGTTCTTAGTAAGCCCATAAGAACTATGTTATGGAAATTGTTATTGGCCCAATAGGTTCTTAGTGATACTATGAAAACTATGTTCAAAACAGGTTGTTGGTAGAGATCAATAGGTTCATAATCAGCCCATGAAAACTATGACATGAGAAATGTTATTGGAGGATCCAATAGATTCATAGTGATCCCATGAAAACTATGATTGGATAATAGTTTTGGTAGAAACCAATAGGTTCATAGTGATCCCATGAAAACTATGATTAGATAATAGTATTTGTAGAAACAAATAGGTTCATAGTGATCCCATGAAAACTATGAAAGTGGGTATGAAATCCATAAAGAATTGAATAGTGTATTAGTTAGCTCATGAAAACTAATATGTTAATAGTGATTCTAGAAACTATAACTTAAGACAAATAGTGAGGTGAACGGGGATGGGAAGCCCAAAACATATTGCATGTTTACGTATCATAATGATACATTTTATTAAGTTATGTTTTAACCATTATGGATGCAGGTGCACAGTATATGGTTATTATAAATTGAGTTAAGATACTAGTGAGGGAAAAACCCGTTCCGCTAAGCGGCGTGGTCTCACTAGATATCTATATGGTTCGAGATGGTAGGTTATTACTCACATCAGACTTTTTTTCTGACTCGAAGTTTATGTTTTCCCCTTAAACTCTCGAGTGCTCGATTGATTTTGAGTAGTTTAAAAGTTAGGGTTTTCAAGTTCTCCTTTAGATGAAAAAGCTTCTGGGGACGTGCAGGAGCCAAGCTAACTATTAGGAGTTCTTTCTGTTTGATTCCGCTGTGTAATTAGATGTAATGGCAAAGTTGTTTAGTGCCTATATTTAGACTCTAATCAACCAAGGGGGCATCCTCATATGTCACTCTTGGCGTAATTTGTAATAATTATATTTCTTAGAACGTGGTTTAAGAATTGGGATTATGTAATGAATCTGAAATGCGATTTGAAATGGAATGAGATATTTGTTTTAAAATTGAGTTTAAAATTTTTCATATCTATGTGTTTCAGGTATATCAATGTATCTAACATTACCACATTTGGTCAACGAAAAATAATAACTATAGATGACTGCAGCATCTGTAGTGGTTAGTCCTGGGCCTCCAAATGGGGGATGTTATACAATTGGAGTAAACAAACCTGTCATAAGCCTATACAGTTATAACAGCATGTTCTTACAAATGCTAATACAAAACAAGAAATTCAGTGGAAAATAAAACGCGTCAAGTCTTGGAAGCATCTAGTTCATCTCCAGAAGCTCCAAGCAACCATCGCTAAATCTGGTAAAATTACTCGGATCTGACCTGAGCATTATAAGAAAATAAAACCCGGATCAGTCTGGTAAACCAGCATTAGAAACTCAAATCATATGGATTGTTATATTTATAAAACACTTTCAAAAATAAAGGTATCTCATAAGACCACGTCGCACTTAAACAAGGACGGATTTTTACCTTACGATAACCAAACCATTTCAAATAGGAAATTCTATGATATTATACTAATGTCTAAGGTTAAAAATAAATATTGAATCATAGCCAAAATGGTTACACTAATTACATTCAACATCATATTTTGTATACAATTAAGTCTGTAAAAGGCATGTATTGGAAAATGGATTCCATACAATGATAAGGCTACTGGGGTATCCACTGCAATAATACACCGTTAGAAAAATGTACCAAGCGCCTCACATGGGCCCCTTTAAATCAGAAACGGCCTACCCCTTCCTGGATAGTGCCGAATATGTCATCACACCAATTGCAGCCAACAACCTAATCGAGTCCTAAGCATACATAAATCAATAAATATTGATCTACAGTGGGTGATGACTATACCCTAATGGTAGCGAACCACTTGGCACTTAAGCATGTCCCCTGTTTTAGTCATTACCGGGTGTGAGGCTTGAGAATATGTTTTTCTTTTAGCAAATAACACTCGAAATGCTAACACTGTCCTCCAAGTAATAATGCAATGCCAGCATTCATCCATATAAGTTGTTCAGGATATGAACAAACTGAAGCACTACTTCTACTACATCCTTGGGATTAGTAGCAAGTAGCCTTTGCACTTCCAAGAACTCCATCACTGATTCCATCATATTCAAGATGTCTTCTAATTCGAACGCTTATGTCAGTTCAAAGTGGTTTTCAGATAACTCATGATTATCTGATCCCAATCTCTCCAAACCAACAATTGATAGTTTAAAACCGGCGAAGATTTAATAGTCGATTATTTTACTATGAAATAAACACACTGTAATGAACCTGGATTTTTGACCTTTGAAAATCGACACTAATATGTCCATTGTATTGCGTGTCGATCATTCAAGTGCTGGAAAACCAACCGTTAGGGGTGAATAAAGAAGATAGAAGATAGAAGAAACAAAAACAATCATAGAATCTCAAAACGCAACGGAATAACATAAATTCTTTTTAAATGTTCTTCCTTAAAATTTAAATTGCTCAAATCATAATTCAAAACCCTTATCCAAAACATCACTTGAAAGATCATCGTTAAACCAAGGTTTATTTAGAAACATAAGATTTCCCTTTATGTAAAAGTAAGCCTCTTACTTAGATACTATTACTACCATCATTGTCGTCAAAGGATTTCAATGTGCTACCTAACCTAGATGTTGCTTTAATAAGAAGTGCCAAAGTAATAGCATCGATACCCATGTAAGAGTTATGATGGACGAAGCAGAATAACCATGGGATGACATGAATAATATTAGCGCTAATGAAGCTCAGGGCTTCAAAGCATTGTCGTCGCCTTTTATGATGTAGAACCGCTCTTTGTTTACGACATTTGCCATTATTATTATCGAACACATGTAATCAATGGTACACTAATGGAACCAATGATCAACATCGAGATCATAAGGATAGATCAGCATCGAAGGAATAGGATGCCACTCTTCATCGATAAAAGAGTGCAATGGTATCGAATACAATCAAACACCATAAGCCGTTAATGAGTGTCAATGTAACCTATAGCATATCTCATTGATTTTAAGTTTTATTAACACACTATTCATCTATTGTTACCGAAACAAGTTCGTTGACAATGTAACTCCTCCATATCAACTACCAAGTAATGCTATGTATGTTGCTGCACTTCATCAACCACTGAATATTAACATCGAGAATCATTAGTGCCGATATTATACTAAGCAAGTTACTCTTTCTCAACATTCATGCTGCTCATCGTTAATCCTTGATGCCGCTTCCAAATGATGCCGCTAAGCACAGCACCATCCATTATCGATGTTGCCAATGGTCAACATCGCACTTCGTCTTTCATACAGCGCATTTTGTCAATGTTTGGGGGAAACTGCACATCTGTTAACGTAAAAAATCGACGCTAACACCCCGGTGTGTGTATGAGTTATGTGAAAGCACCACCCGTTGGTACGGGAACTAGAAATAAGTAGAAAATAACAGAAAAGTAAAGAGACAGCAGTTTTATAGTGGTTCGGCTCAAAATTAAGCCTACGTCCACTTTATCTTCTTTATTGATGATTCGATTACAACTCTTTACAATACACTTCAATTACAACACACTTTAGACGAGTAGTTAGAACTTCGATGTAGAAGACTCTTTCGAATTCATGTTGAATGTGTTCGATTTCCTCTTGAAGTTCGTTGAAGTGTCTTCGGTGTTTGGAGTGCTTGAAGTGTTGGTTGAGTTGAGAAAACAGCAGAGTATCGGCGTTCCAGGAATGAGCCAAAAAGTCCCTCTCAAGTTGGAGCTAGTGCTGTATTTATAGGAGAATTCTGGACAGGTGATAGGTCGTGAACGACCTAAGATAGGTCGTAGGTCGCCAGCGACCTAAGAAGCACGGGCTACGACTTAATAGTTTTGCACTGGATCATTTGAACATTGTGACAAGTCATAGGTCGTGAACGGCTTAAGATGGGTCGTAGGTCGCGAGCGACCTAAGAAGCATGGTTTGCGGCTTAACATGGTGCACTTGATCTATCTGAATCGAGGTGATAAGTTATAGGTCATAAGCGACCTAGGTAGTAGTTGCTGGAGCTTTAGGTCGTTGAACTGTTCCATCTTTAGGTCGTTGGAGCTATAGGTCGTTGGAGTTTTAGGTCGCTAGGCTCTTTCTGGAGTTAGGTCGCTAGGCTCTCTCTGGAGTTAGGTCGCTAGACTCTCTCTGGAGTTAGGTCGCTAGACTCTCTCTGGAGTTAGGTCGCTAGGCTCTCTCTAGAGTTAGGTCGCTAGGCTCTTTCTGAAGTTAGGTCGCTAGACTCTTTCTGGAGTTAGGTCGTTAGTACTTTTAGGTCATTAGTACTTTTAGGTCGTTAGTACTTTTAGGTCGCTAGGTCGCTTATGTTTTAGGTCGCCTCAAAAAGAGGAGTTAACACTTGCCCCTCGAAGTACAGGCCTATGTCATAGGTCGTGTGCTTCGATCTAACTCTGCTAGGTCGTGAGCGACCTAAAACATGTGCTAACTCGCATGCCTATTCGCCTTCTTCTCTCTGCCCCATATAAACTGCTAGGTCGCTGCTTTTCCTCACTCAACTGCTTCGATTTCCCGCTTTGCCATTAACAGAATTTTGTGATTTCAAAGGCGAATTCGAGATTCATCCTTGCTATCATATTACGTAAGTAAACCCGATCTTTATCCATCCATGATTGCCGCCAAATCATGAATTCCCATCCTCTAACTCCAATCCAACTCCGTACGTTGTGTTTCCCTTTCGAATCGTGTTGCGATCAATTTCCGATCGCCATTAGTTGTGTTGTTGTTGTGATTCACGAAAGCACAGCAATGAGTTGGATCTATGATAGATTGGAGATGTTTTGAATCGGTTTTCGGGTGGTTTGGTGGTATAAAGAGAGAATGGATTTCACGAAGAGGATGATGGATTTCTTTGCGTAGGTGATAACGGGTTATCGGGTTAACCGTTAACGAGAAAGCAAGTTGTTGAGTGGAGAAGAAGTTAGCGATTTAACAGATCTGAGCGACTTAAAAACCTGACCGACCTAACGAACCAACCGACCTAACAAATTCTCACGACCTAAGGATCCTTTGAATCTGCGACTTAGCTTTTAGGTCGCGCTGGGATTCAAACGACCTAGGACTTAACAAATTTGCACATGAATTCCAAGCAGAACGACTTAACAAATTAATGACCTAACTTTCTTGAATGACTGCAGAGCGACTTAACAAATTAACGACCTAACCTTTTGCGGCATAGGCTTTAGGTCACGGCCGAGTTAGGACTTAGACAAATTTGCATTGCCTTGATCTGAAGTTTCAAGCCTTGAACCCTTTGACTTGCACAGTGCGACCTAAAGAAGCTCCGACCTATGCTAGGTCGTTTGAGCACAGTCTGGATGACCTAGGACTTGTAAAATTCTGAAAGAACTTAACTGAACTGCTTGAACTTGAACTTGTTTGAACTTGAACTTGTTTGAACTTTGTTGCACTTCTTTACAGATTATATCAACTTTATTGCAATAACATGTTAAACATGATACTGGCAGAAAGATGGGACGAATATACTCATCATCGACCGCCCACATCGAGTGATGGATAAGATTAAAGAACTGATATTTTACTTAAGCAAAACAGCATGAATTTGGTTAAAGATGAAGTATTGCAATTCAACTGATTAAATGAAGTGTCAATGCAAAATTTATACAGTTACAACTTACATATTGCTAAATATCATCTGCATTGATACTACACTTAGCTTTGATTTAATAACAAGCCTCGAAACTTTTTGAATTTACGTGCATCAATCAGTACTATTTCAAGTTTAATTTTATTTACTTGTCATTTTAGTTGTTTTGCCCAACACTTCACACACTTTTAGGAAACGTGCACCTTCATATTTGAATGTCCAGTTCCTTGTGTAGAATGACTTCCCAACAAGAAGAGGCAGTTGGACAAGCTGAAGAAGTCTTCCCAATAGCTAGTCTCTTGGATAGTCCTCCAGAAAGAATTTCAACTACTCTGAATCAGCGGGCATTCAATCAACTATGCATTCAGTTTGGCATTGCTGAAGCAGATGCTCAGCTTCTAGGGATAAACGATACTGCTGATAGGCCACCTCACGGCTTTATTGCAGTTAATCGTCAGATGTGCTTAAGTGGAGCTATTCCGCCTTTTAATGATTTTCTCCGACAGCTTCTTCTTCGATTAACTATCTCTCCCTTTCAGCTGCACCCTAATGGCTATGCCATCTTAATGGGATTGTGTGTACTGTTCAGGAGGACACTCGACCGTCTTCCGAGCTTCGAAGAGATTTGTTACTTATGCACTTTTGCGAAAAACAAAGATCATCCCTCTATTACACTTGTGAGGAGCGCTCGGAACCGTAGATTGATCATTGATCTTCCCGAAAGTGCCCATGGATTCTTGAACCAATTCTTCTTCGTTCGCTGTCCTCCGGGGTTCTACGCCATTTGGAGAGTAGGAAGTAAGAATACTTATCTTCATTCTTTTTATTTCTCAGCTTTTCGAAGTTCAAGTTGTCAAATACTTAACTTCATTCTTTACTTTTGTAGCACTTCCTCCTCCTTCTAGAGATTTCGGCCACAAGTCAACTTTTGAGAGATTAAATGCCGTGGCGATTGAGGAGAGGAGCATTAAGTTCTTGCTAAAGGATGAATTTTTGCATCAATTCGGACTTTTACACTCCTCTCGATCTACTCAGATTCACGAAATTTCTAGTTCTGAGATCGAAACATTAGCTGCCCCAGGTTCTCAAGCGGAGACATCAAATGCCCCAGTTTCTGCAGAAGAAATTGCATCGGAAGAACCTACTGTAGAGGCTGCATTGGTGAAGTGTTCTACTCCCGTTGATGTTGCGGGGTCATCCGATAAACTTGCACTTCTCCCAGTAATCGAAGAAGAGGAACTTCCTCAACACTCCGGGAAGGCTGATGATGAGGGAGTTGAGAAAAAGAGTCCTGCTAAGCATGACGGAGATGATACTTTTGAGGGATTGAGTGATTTAATGATTACTTCATAGGAGCTCTTTAAAGATGACACTTCTACAATTAAAGTTACATCTCCAGCAGTTGAGGTGACATCTGCCTTGCAGCAGATTTCGTCAGCCCAGAAGTTGACTCCTGCTTCGAAACCCGTCATTACTCCCCAATCAAAGAGTGGTTTGTAGTTTGACGCGCGTAGCTTGCACATCACACACATTTAGGATTTTTTGGCACTTATATGCACTTAGCTTCTTTACTTCGAAGATTTTTAAGACTTGTCTTTTTCATTTTCAGATTCTCCAATGGGGCGAAGCGGTTCATACCATGATGACTTCCGGCGCTATGGAGGGCGTGACACTTATGATCATCGGCGCTATCTCCCTGTCCATAGGGAAACCGATGAAGAAAGAGCCGCTAGAAAAGCTCGTAAAAGGCGAGACTATGAGGAGCGCCACAGGAGAGGAGATGAACGATATGACTCTTCTCAAAGAGATGATGATTCCCATAAACGAAAATCTCATGATGATAAAGGGAAGAGTCACATCGTTGAAGATCCAAACAAGCGGGCCAAGCCTAGCGACGTGTCTGCAATTTCTGAAAAGCCTGCTGCTTCTATTTCTATAGACATCCCCTCCGGTTCTCCTGCTCTCGAGAAGACCGATATTCAGACAATTATTAACAGGCCTCGGTATCAAGTCAGGGATGCTCCACCTACACTCCAAAGCCGATTCCCAAATTGGTGTTTAAAAGGAGTGCGTTTTGACTTGGATTTAGTTCCCATCGATAAGCAGGCCATGCTAAAGAATCTCGATGCTGTTAATCTTGACATCGAGAGAATGTCTGGATGGCAAAAGCTGGTTGACGAGCTTCAAAGGGTTAATCATATGAATCTCGAAGCCATGTTAACTATGGAAAACGATCATTCGGAGTGGAAGAAAATTCTTAAGCAACACGATGCAGAAATGCAGAGCATCGCTGATGATAATGAGAGACTCGAGGCTAAAGTCAAGAAACTTGAAGACGGTCTTGCCGCCTCTTCCACCTCTTTTACTCAAAAGGAAGAGGTACTTCAAAAGCAAGTACGGGATGCTCATGCCAGTCAACGAGACGCTGAGGCCAGATATGAGGCACAAGAGAAAATGGTCGAGAGTTACCGCACCGATGTTGCTCAGTTGCGAGAAAAAACCAGCTCCCAGGACATGGAAATTGAAATGTTAAAAGCTCGACTTCTTAAAGTTGAAAAAGAGTGTGATGAAGCAGTTGCCGGCCAAGTTGCAGCCGAAGAATCTCATGAGGCTACTAAAGCCAATATCAGCTCTACTTTATTCGATTTTTACTTGCACAACGTCCTGGGTCATGGTAGTCTCTCATTTTTGGGCCCGAAATATGAGATTACTTTGGCTGAAGTGTGGGAGGCCGCCATTGATATGCTCGGAAGTGCTGGCTATGCTAAAGCAGACCTTGAGGCATATTATTTTGACGATGAAACTCGTGCCTCTCTAGCCAAAGGGAAGGAGCAACTCGCTAAAGTGCGAGCCGGATCGATGGAAGAGGAGCATCCAGGGAAGGAAGCACCTTTAACTGCCCCTTGTCCATACTTCGATTACGGCCGACGTTGATATCATAGGCTCCAGTTCCCATTCTTCGCCTCCTGCTAAAATCATAACCGAGATTACAACTGCACAGGGCGGAGATGAAGGCGAAGAAAGCGCCGAAGCACAAGCCTATGAGATTGATATTACAAAGCCCACTTCTCCAGGTAACCTCAAAGTTGAACCAGGTCAAGCGGATTACTTGTTTGCTTCACCTGAGCTTGATGAATTTCTCGCTTATTTCTTAAGTCTCGACGAGCCACCATCTCCACTTTTTACGAGGAATACTGATTTTGACTTTTCTTCTTCTGTAGCGAAAATACCAAGTGCTGCACACACTTCCCCTCCTCCAGCTGCTGTTCCTCCATCTTCTCAAGTTACTCCTCCTTCTGCTTCTCAACCGGGGTCGCAGGCAGAAAAAATAGAAGCACTTCAAGACCTGGACGATCTGGCTGCTTCGCAAGAACATAAGGCGGAAGAACTTGAGGAGGGCGAGAAGACCCCGGAGCAACCTTATGATGATGAGACAAAGCTTTCTGCATTGATTTCTCCGGGAAGTGAGTCTTCTTCAAAGAAGAGAGGGAAACGTGCAATTTCAAAGAAGAAGAAGAAAAGCGCTTCTACTGGTGAAGAAAGAGTGGAAGTAGATCCAGCTACTTCTCCTTCTTCCCCGACCCGTCCACGTCGGATTCAGAAATTAATCATCAAGCCGGGCAAGAGCTCTAAAGGTGGAGGGAAGGAGTAATGAGCTTGATTTTATGCTTCTTGTTTTGCTTTTTGCTTTTTGCATGTATTGACCGGAGATTGTGCGGGTACCGGTCCCCGCTTGAAACCTGCACATGTACAAAAAATTTATAGTATGGAATAAAATGACACTTTTTACTTGTACAATTTCTTGTCAGTATATGTGTGAATGCATTTATTCCTTATTTTTGCACAAGTTTCTTTGTATGATATTGAAGTGAGCTCGTGGTATGATGTTTGAGCGTTGTTTTTATTAATATAGTTATATTATGCCCCCATACCATGGCTCATTGCAATATTCTGGAAAGACTTGTACTCTTATTTTAGAGAATAATTCTTCCGTTTTGAGGAAATATTATTCTGCTTTAATAGAGTACGCTTCGTATCAGATAAGTTTTCTTCCTTTTCTTTTTCTTTTTTTTAGAAAGAGTTAACACACTTCAACTTTCAGAGATGGCCACTTATATTATCTGAGAAGTGGATTGCTCTTCGTAGTGATGCGGGCTTTTGAAGAGAACTTTTTATTTTTTGGACATGCCTCTTTAGAGGGCTTTGTTTAGCATTTTACCGCCGAGGGTAGGAATGTGCCTCTGAAGAGGGATTGTGCCTCCGAAGAGGGCCTTTTTGTTGTGCCTCGGGAGAGGGCTTTTCTGTTGTGCCTCGGGAGAGGGCTCCTCCGAAGAGTTATGCCTCCGAAGAGGGCTTGTGCCTCCAAAGCAGTTTCTGCCTACGAAGAGGTCTTTGCTTGTGTGCCTCCGAAGAGGGCTTGCGCCTCCGAAGCAGTTTCTGCCTACGAAGAGGTCTTTGCTTGTGTGCCTTCGAAGAGGGCTTACGCCTCCAAAGCAGTTTTTTTGCTTACGAAGAGGTCATTGTTTATGTGCCTCTGAAGAGGGCTTGTGCCTCCGAAGCAGTTTTTGCCTACGAAGAGGTCATTGTTTATGTGCCTCTGAAGAGGGCTTGTGCCTCCGAAGCAGTTTCTGCCTATGAAGAGGTCATTGTTTGAGTGCCTCCGAAGCAGTTTTTGCCTACGAAGAGGTCATTGTTTGGACTCTGAAGAGTAGCATTTGGACTCTGAGGAGTAGCATTTGGACTCCGAAGAGTAGCACGTGGACTCTGAGGAGTAGCACTTGGACTCTGAAGAGTAGCACGAGGACTCTGAGGAGTAGAATTTGGACTTCGAAGAGTAGCACGTGGACTCTGAAAAGTAGCATTTGGACTCCGAAGAGTAGCGTTGTTGCTTGTGTCCTTCTACCATCTGCTTCTTAGCGATTCCTCGTTATCGCTTCAAATACATGTCCCATTCTTTTGCAAGTTGTTTGCTTTTTGCCAGAGAAGTGTACTTTATCATTGAGTGAATCCACGGGGCAGACGCAAGCTACTTTACCGGATGTTCGTTTGCACAAACGATCGCGATTGGTTAGCAAGGGTCTGGAATCTTCTCGTCAAGAAGGTGCCCGCTTTGGTGGAATCACTAACTGTTTGAATAGCACTTCTTTTGTAGGAGTTGAATTTTGGGACTTTTGTGGCTTGGCATTTGTTTGTTGAGTGATTTGTAGGAATCGCTTGGCTTCATGATGTGTTGAATGGGTAAGCTTTGCTTTGATAGCCTGCAATATTAAATCGACATTTTAGCAATATTTTTAATATATTTACATATCGAAATGAGTCAGGCATCTTATAGAATTAAAGAACACAGGACTTATAATTCTTTATTATTGATTCGCACTGATTTCTCAGTAGTTTACAATACAAGAGTTATACATCCATCATCATTTTACAAATTTAAGCAATGCTTTTTAAGTAAAATATGGACGCAGTCATTGCTATTCCAGAATCTCGGGATTGAACTTCCATTTCCGCTGGATTCATTGTTTTGGATCCATATGTCAGACAGAATGAAAGGTGCCTAGTTGTAGTTTTGTGGGTAGTTAGCAGCACTTTGATTACCTTCCGCCTACTGGGTGAGGACCCCATGTGACAACATTAATGACAAGCCTTTCAGATTCCTGTGCTGCAGCCTTGTCATTTGGGCCGGATTGATGAGTAGGAAGTTGTTGCCCCTAGGTGGATGAGGTTGGGTCGACTCTGTTTTTCTTCACATATTGTTGCGGTTTATTCTGTTTCAGCAACTCTTCAATCACATTCTTTAACTGGCGACATTGGTTAGTGTCATGGCCAGGTTGATTGTGGAATCGACAGAATCTCCCGTTATGCATTGAATTTTTCCCGAGTTTCATCTTAGGTGGTTCAGGGAACTCAACGGCATCTTTCGTTGCGAAGAAGATATTTTCCGGTGTATCAGTTAAGGGAGTAAAACTTGAAGGATTAAAGTGGCGAGGTTTCTTCTCATTCCCCTGCTTTCTTTCTCCGTCATTTTCCCTTTTCTGGTTTCCAGATTCTCTTTTGTTAGAAGCAACATCGTTATTCTTGATTTCGGCAACAACTACTTTTGTTGGCGCAGAAAGGCTTTCTAAGCGCATGAATTCGTCGGCCTTTTTATAAAACTTCTCAAGTGAATTCGGTTCCTTCATTTTTAACCATCTTCCGAATTCACTTGACTTGTTGATGGCTCGCATCAAGTAAGTCAGGATCATACGCGACTCTGCGTTGTCAACTTCGGCTAAGGCTACATTGAAGCGGTTCAAAAAAGATCTAATAGACTCTCTGGGAACTTGTTCAAGGATGGACAATGACATCATATCCTTAGCCTTTGAAGCATACAACCTGAACTGATCTTTGAATTT
This sequence comes from Allium fistulosum, assembly GCA_030737815.1. Taxonomy (NCBI): domain Eukaryota; kingdom Viridiplantae; phylum Streptophyta; class Magnoliopsida; order Asparagales; family Amaryllidaceae; genus Allium; species Allium fistulosum. Next base: position 1,416,751,954 of record CM060901.1, on the reverse strand, counting down.
TCGAGTTAAGTCAGAGAATTGATCTATGGAGCGAACTGGTAGTTTTGTGAACCAGAGTAGAGCCACTCCTTCCAAGTACACTGGAAAGTATCGGCACTTAATCTCATCTGATGCTCTTGCACCGGTCATATGTCAGTTATACTTATATAGGAAATGATTAGGATCACTTGTCCCATTATAGGCTGGGATGGTAGGAGGTACAAATTTCCTTGGAAATTCTGCTTCCAGGATCCTTTCAGTAAACGGAGTCTTGCTTGGAGCAAATCCCCTCTCATTTTCTTCCCTTTGCATGCTCTCTTTCATGATTTAGCGAACCATCCCAGATAGGTATTCCTCATTGTTCAAAGGCATCACCGGGTAGACGTCAGCTCTCCTTTTGGACGTTTGCCTGGGCAAATGTTCGCGAAAAGTTGGCTGCGGCCTTGAACCTTCAGCTTGGAAAGGTTGCGTTTCGGCGGTGCCAGTTGCTCTTTGAGGAATACCTCTCTCTTGGGGATTATGGGCATCTTCGGCAAAGGTTGTTTCATTGTTTTATGGTTGTCGATTTGCCCCGAGCAGAGCGTTTAATCTGTCCATCATTAAAGCGTTTTGAGTTTCCATTTGTTGGTATAATCCAGATACTACATCGTCTAATTCAGCCCTTGTGACTCCCACAACAGGAGTTGCCTGATTTGGCGCTAGAGAGGAAGCAGCCCTGTCATTAGCATTTCCGGATCTCGTAGATCTACTCTTTCTTCCAGGAGCCATGATTTCAGATGGATTCTAGTCTTTAGAGAGATTCTTTCAACAAACTATTGCGAAGCAATGGTGAAAATATTCCTGAGTTGGATTCTCAGTGAAAGCACCAAAATGTTAACGTAAAAAATCGACGCTAACACCCCGGTGTGTGTATGAGTTATGTGAAAGCACAACCCGTTGGTACGGGAACTAGAAATAAGCAGAAAATAACAGAAAAGTAAAGAGACAGCAGTTTTATAGTGGTTCGGCTCAAAATTAAGCCTACGTCCACTTTATCTTCTTTATTGATGATTCGATTACAACTCTTTACAATACACTTCAATTACAACACACTTTAGACGAGTAGTTAGAACTTCGATGTAGAAGACTCTTTCGAATTCATGTTGAATGTGTTCGATTTCCTCTTGAAGTTCGTTGAAGCATCTTCGGTGTTTGGAGTTCTTGAAGTGTTGGTTGAGTTAAGAAAACAGCAGAGTATCGGCGTTCCAGGAATGAGCCAAAAAGTCCCTCTCAAGTTGGAGCTAGTGTTGTATTTATAGGAGAATTCTGGACAGGTGATAGGTCGTGAACGACCTAAGATAGGTCGTAGGTCGCCAGCGACCTAAGAAGCACGGGCTACGACTTAATAGTTTTGCACTGGATCATTTGAACATTGTGACAAGTCATAGGTCGTGAACGGCTTAAGATAGGTCGTAGGTCGCGAGCGACCTAAGAAGCATGGTTTGCGGCTTAACAGGGTGCACTTGATCTATCTGAATCGAGGTGATAAGTTGTAGGTCGTAAGCGACCTAGGTAGTAGTTGCTGGAGCTTTAGGTCGTTGAACTGTTCCATCTTTAGGTCATTGGAGCTATAGGTCGTTGGAGTTTTAGGTCGCTAGGCTCTTTCTGGAGTTAGGTCGCTAGGCTCTCTCTGGAGTTAGGTCGCTAGGCTCTCTCTGGAATTAGGTCGCTAGGCTCTTTCTGGAGTTAGGTCGCTAGGCTCTTTCTGGAGTTAGGTCGCTAGACTCTTTCTGGAGTTAGGTCGTTAGTACTTTTAGGTCATTAGTACTTTTAGGTCGTTAGTACTTTTAGGTCGTTAGTACTTTTAGGTCGCTAGGTCGCTTATGTTTTAGGTCGCCTCAAAAAGAGGAGTTAATAACATCCATGCAAGTGATATTGATTATTGATTTCGTTAATATCCTTAAAACTACCGATGCCGCCATTTGTTGGAATCGCTTCATACTTGCTTTAACTCAAACTGGTATCAACACCTATCATAAAGGATGTCGACTATCATGATCGAAGCTGTCAATGCCACAGTCCATTGTTATTGTGATTCTCCACTAAAAGAATAGAGACGATACCCAGCGCTACTCAACACCGATGACTGCCGAAGCTAAGCACGCCAATGTCAAGCATGCTGAAGCCAAGTTTGTCGAAGCCCATGCTACTTGTCTACCTCTATAAATACGGGCCTAAGGGATTTGTGGAAGGGTGAATTGATTCTTTCTAGACTTCTTACATTTTTCACTTTGTAATCCTAAATCAATTTGGGGATTTTTAACAATTATAACACTTGAACCTTGCACACATAAGGGATTGGACATTGAACAATTACATAGCATATTGACTTGATTTGAACTCGTGACTTGCATATCAATTTGACTATGACTCATAACTTGTGTATTAACTCGTCTATGACTTGAGATTTGCATAGCATATTTGACAAGTTAACTCTTGGATCGAGACTTGCATACTGACTTTCATATTGACTTGTATATTAACTTGTATACTGATTGAATATGGTTCTCGGCATGACCCAAACTTTGGCTTCGAATGTGCACGACATCGGCATGGACTTGATCTCAAGGCATACCAACGACTTAAACTAGGCATGTTATAACCTCTGCTCGATAGAACTCTGCTTTTATATACTTTTGCAGTTAACAAATTTATTCGTTAATATTTTGACGCTAAAAGGAGGGCCTGAACCTCCGACTCCGTTAAAAACCAAAGTGAAACTACCATAGCTTGCATATTTAGGGCTTAAACGACTTGCCCTTATCAATCATATCCCATCTCTAAGCTAACCTATCTTTGATTTTCAACACTAATTAATCTCATCAATTGAGTTTTTCTGGGTCATGCCAATTAACCGTGTTGAAATCTCTGAACAAGGATCATCTGAGCCTCAAGTAACTAGGCCAACATACCAAACTATTAATGATCCCCGGCATAAAGAACAAACATTGAGGATTATGGCAACACAAATTATTGAAGAAAAAAGGAAACAAGTAGTTCCTTACAATCCTGAAAAGTGGAATGTGAATCCATTTCATATTGGTCCAACATCGATCTTTGCCCTAGGTAGGCAGGAAAAAGTAGATAACATCTTCTTAAAAATGAAAAGAGAGATTCAACTCAAGGCTAAGGGGACCATTTTCGAAGAGGAAATAGAGAGATACTTAAATCGATTCACTAAAAAGCTGGAAAATATCCTCAACCATTCTCAAGAACTGGGTAAAACTTGATACTCTTTAAAAAAAGCTTGTTACAGAAGTTAAGGAGCCTATCATGCATAAGAAAGCCAAAAGGAATTCTAAAGGGTCAACTTTCAAAAGACTACGACTTCCTTAAGAACTGCTCTTACCGCTTCATATGAGAACATTTATCTCTTAACTAAAGATAAGCTCAATTATTAGCCTTCGCAAAAGAAGCAACCAAAGAATGAAAGGAACCTTGGAGGATTATATTGTCACTACCATTGCTCTAATGGCAATGACACCAATCACTGCCAAAGCTTGGAGGGAATAGTCAACAATATCTTAGGACAAGAAAAGTTTGATGAATTTGCACAAAGATACTGAACGAACTAGTGATAAAGAAAGGTATTCTTAACAAAATAAATGTATCTACATGGTCGAGGAGTAAAACTCTCCTAAGAATAATGAAAAGCCTAAACTACTGCCTAAGATGGTAGTAAGGGTCTAAAGCATTTTTCCTCTACTAAGATGGCCGAGACAAAGCACCTCCTAGAGGGAGGATGGAGTGAGCCTTTAGTACCGCCATCAAAGGCATCACTAAAGCATCGAACAAGCCTTTAGTTCCATCATCAAAATCCTCACTGAATCACCTCATAGAGGGAGGATGGAGTACGCCATTAGTGCCATCATCAAAGGCCTCACTAAATGCACTAAACCAGCCTTCAACGCCGTCATCAAAGGCCTCGCTGGAGCGCCTCCTAGAGGGAGGATGGATAAGCCTTCGCTTGTCCAAAGCACTGAACCAACCTTTAATGCCATCATCAAAGACCTCACTAAAGTGCCTTCTAGAGGGAGGTCGGGTAAGTCTTTAGTCCTGCACAAGATGGCTAACCAAACGCAGCAGACAGTAGACCTAAATCATCAACTGAAACGGTGATACGGGGTCCGAGCCAAGTAGTGCTCCAAATTAGTCAATCTTCCTTAGGAAGGTCTATCAAAATCCGAGCCAAGTAGTGCTCCAAATCAATCAATATTCTAGAGGAAGATCTATTAAAATATGAGCCAAGTAGTGCTTCAAATCAATCAAATCTTCTAAAGGAAAGTCCAGCAAATATGAGTTATTTATGCTCCCCAACAAATGCAATTTTCAGCTACCAGATAAGGATTTTTGGTCTTCATTATTATTGCCATATAAGGATTTTTGGTTTTCTATTATATTGCCAGATAAGGATTTCTGATCTTCTTTTATTATTGCCAGATAAGGATTTCTGGTCTTCTATTTTTATTGCCAGGTAAGGATTTCTGGTCTTCTATTATTGTCACCAGATATGGATTTCTAGTCTTGCATTATTGCCAAATATGGATTTCTTGTCTTCCATTATTATCGCGTATTATTGCCAAATATGGATTTCTGGTCTTTATTGCCAGGTAAGAATTTCGGGTCCTCTATTATTACCGCTAGATATGGATTCTGGTCTTCTATCAAGAAATAAGGTAATGGAATGCCTTATTATGAGTTTGAGTGTATTATATATATGAGTGCATATTTGTTAGCGATATAAAAATGTTTTATATTGTGCTGATTTATTAGTTAAGTGGCTTAAGAACTCTGGTCGAGATGTGGGATGCCACGGTATCGAAGGGATTTCCTAAACACTTGAACAAGGAAAACCGATACAATATTGTTTTAAAATGGTAAATGAAATAATTTTACCTAGGAGTATATTTTATATGTATAGAAAAAGTTTTCAAAGTTGTTAGAAATTATGGGTGTAATGGGTGATCAGGAATGACAATATATGTCTATCATCATTTGTAAACGATACTTTTCCAATATGAAAATGATTTGGAAGTTTATTTTAAAGGAATCCTACTATGATTAAGTAGTAAGAATGGGTACGCAAGAAAGAAGAGGACAGGGAAAGAGATTGAGGAAGTTAACCACAAAGGATGGAAAGACTAATAAACAAGCTGCCGAAGCAGTTATGGTTCCTAAGGAAGAAGTAGTTGAAGTCCAGAAGAAGCCGACAACTTCATAAAAGTACGGCAACATCAATAAGCGCAAAAGGAGGAAATTTCTACCTCATTGGAAGAGACCTTCGAAAGACAAATCGGAAGAGAATGGTCCATAAAGGAAATTCTTCAAAAGGAGAAAGGAAATTAGTTGCTACTTATGTTATAAGACAGGACATGCTATGGACTATTATATAGAAGGAAATGAGGGACCGGTAATTCCTAAAGTTTAGGAAAAACACTACTTCTTTTGCCAACAACTTGGAGACATCAGGAAAAATTGTCCTGTGATTCAAAGAGCACTACAAGATGGAGGAATTATTAAGAAGAAACCGGCCACCTCGAGAGAGACAATTGAAGGGATGTGTATATGAAAATTGAAGGAGAACAGTAGATGGGGATAAGTACCTTGAGTGTGAACTCATAAATATGAGTGTGTTTTGGGAAGTAATGTATATTATGTATCCCTGGAGATGTTTTGAATATACAATTATTGTTGTTTGCTTTTAAAATAATTTTTTAAACTTAGGAAATGTCTAGTAAGTTTGAAATTAAATGATTTAATATGAATCTCGATAACTAAGAATTATGAATCCTAAAGTTTTTGGAACTAAGGGGTATGTTGTTGAGGAAGGGACACAAGATCAAACCTCAATGGGCTTTGTTTCGTTATGCCTTGATTTTGAGATTTTAAGTCAAAGGAAGTTCTTGGGTTCGAAATCAATTATTGAAGTTAAGAATTGGCTGGGTTGGAGCGATAAGCTACATGATGACATGATGAATAGTATTCAACGATCATTCGAGAAAATGATAAGCGATGCTCTATAGTTCGAAGATTTTGCTCCGCAGCCGCCTACTACTGCACCAAATGAAGATAAGGAGTGCAAGTTCAAAGAAAAGGTGCCTAATTATGGTTGCTTCGGATATGGAGAGAAAGATCATTTGGTTCAAAAAAGTATTTGAGGTACGAAAAAGAGAATGGAGAAAGCAAAAGCTAAGAGACAAAAGCTTGAGAAGCGAAATGCACCAAAGAATTGTTGTTATTGCCACGAGGAGGGTCATTGTCAGAAATTTTCCTGAGCTTAAGGAAAGAAGGCACCCTAAACCCTTTGTTATGATCACAGAACTATCTGCTTTAGTAGCAGCAAAGGGAAAAGGAGTTGTGGAAGGATCAGTTTGGCACTGACAAGATAGAGACTAGTATTAGGAATAATATCCTAAGTTATGCCTTGTTAGTATCTTTCGTTGTATGTATCTTTTGAAGTGTACTTCCCATATATGATGGAGTCACTTGGCATGTATCTAGTATTATGTGTTATTTGAATGATATTCTATATCTATGTATCATTTCTTCTGTTGTCTTGATGGATATTAGTTCCTATCATAGTTTTATCTCTTCTACCCTTGCAAATATACTAGGACTAGAGCTAATAAGATCCATGACTTTATGTGTGTCAACTCAGTAGGTAAGGTTTAACCCATCATAAGGTATTTTTGCTAGGGGTAGATTAATAAATGAAGTTAAATTTGAATTATATAAATAAGGAGATTTAGATAAACTTGGTTTTATTAAAAAAATACTTTTGGGTTTGGATTGTAACAAATTTCGGGACGTAATTCTTTTAATGGGGGAGAATGTAATGACCCAGAATTTAATCGCTATTTAAATAAATATTTAATTATATTTTCAAATAATAATTAAATGTATTTTTATTAATAAATAAACTTATTTTTAATAATAATTAATGATGATAAAATTGTTTTCAAACTTTGTTTAACAATACATAAAGTTTTATAAAAATATAAAATGTGACCGAAACTTATTTTTCAAAATATTGATTTTTCAATGGTTAAAAGTTATCAAAAATGTTAAAACATTGTTGTATATACATATATGCATATTACAAACTAATTTGTCATGAGAATATATACATGTGCATATATTTTCACTTAAGCATATGTATGTATAAAAATAAGTAAGATTTTTTATATAAAAATGTATATATTTTAATATATAAATACCTTTTTCAACACAAACGACATGAGATCATGGCATGAATATTTGGATGAGGGGGGTACTAGGGAAGACGGAAGTCATGAAGAGGAGAGGAGGTGTATGCATGTGTATTATTTAATTTAAGGTTACTTATGTATTTTAATAATTTCCTAAACCTATAAATACCCCTCCCATTTTATAATTTCCACTTTACAACTTCTCTTCTTCATGTCAAATTTCCTAAAGCTGGATATAGTTTTCATGGCTTTCTATATATTTTTTATGTTATAAAAATCTCACATTTTTACTTAAATTCCTTCCATAACTTGTTTGAAACTCTTCTTCGTCCATTTCTTCACTTCACATTCAAGTTTCAAGCTCACATCCACCCAAACACCCCACGGCCGTACCCATACATTCCCTACGCCGAGCCTAAATTGTTCAAGGTCGAGCCCATTTTGGGTGTGTAGGCATCCAAAGTCTTCAATTTTGCAAGATCGGAGGTTGTTTCAAAGTTTTAGCAAAAGTTGGTCTGAAATTAGTAAGCTTCGATGAGTAAAATTCTCATTTTTGGAAAATATATTAACTTGATTATATTGAACTATATGTTGTCAAAATATAATGCTTGTTGTGTTGAAATTTCATGTTGTTTTGATGGCATATGATTATAAGTTTGTGATTGAGTTTAGATTTGTGATTTGGATGTTGAATGATATGTTTGGATATGATATGTAAATGGTTCGTTATGATATGATGGTAGTGTGTTTATGAAACCAAAAAAATATAACTGTAAGTGATGAAATTGTTGTGAAGTTAGCACCATTAAATGTCGCAAAGGACTTGAGATCCGATTTGAAAACAAAAGCTTGTTTTCTAGTTTTGATATAGAAAAATGTTTTCCAAGTTTTCACCTTTGTTTTAAGTTTTCAAAACTTTTCCATTTGTGTTTTCAAATATGTAGTAGCTAGAGTTAAGGTGAAGTTTTCACCTAGGAATCAATTCTAACGAACTACATTCATAGCGATAATCGCTATGGATGCAGTTCAGAAAATTTCACGATTTCAAATTTTAAAGTGTTTTCTTTTGGATTGTTTTTGAAAACTCATTTCAAACTAATTAAGTAAGTCAAAATTTTAAGTTTTTAATTATTTAATAATTTATATATTTAATTTATTAATTAGGGTAATTATTACCTAATTAGTTAATTAAGTAATTAGGTTAAGTAATAAGAGTTTAAGAAATTATTAACAAAGTTAAGGAAGTTTTAAATAATGATTAATTAAGATAAAGAAAAATAACTTTTATTTTATCAAGTTTATTACCTTAATTTATTATTTAAAATTTTAATTAATTATTATTTAATTAAAGGTTCATTATTTACTTAATTATCACTTAATTAGGGTTTAATTTTAAATGGATGTTTAATTAATTAATGATTAAATAATGAAGACTTAACTAAACTTAATCGAGATTTCAATATTTAATGAAATAAATTAAGAGTTAAATAAGTTACTTTAGGGTTTAGTTAAGATTTATTAAGGTTTAACTAAGTTTTAACATGTGATTTAATTGAGGTTTATTCATTTTAAAAGTTCGTTAAAAATTTATCGGATATTTATTTAAACCAGTTCTAATCTAAGTGTACTATTTTTCAAACCGAAGGATCTCTTTTCTAAGCATTAAGTAACCCTTATGACTAGGAAACTAAATGACATCTATTAGCAGAACAAAATACCATTATGCTATTGTAATAACCTAGACATTCATGAATGTTAATTGGTTGTTATGTGTTGACTTCTTATTTACCTGTTGTTCTGTGATGCCATGTTAACTGGATAAGTAAAACCAAATTAAAAGCACCATTTTAGTCGTTAAGCCTCCATTGATTTTATAAGGATAAATATTTCATTTTCTTTTTGGAAATTGTTTCAATGCTATTGCATTTGGATAAGATATTTAAAGAATGAACTGACAAATGGTTTTACGAAAGATGTTTTTAACTAATGGGAATGGTTTCCTATGTTATAAAAAGAAGTTTTTATAAAGAGCTTTATAAAAGAATTTGGAAATTTATAAGGTGCTTGGGTAAGTGGGTTTGAGTTTTTAAGCAAAGAAGATTTCATAAATATGGGAGATTTATGAAATAGATTGCTTATTAAGGATGCTAATTTGATTAAGGTTATTTAAGAAGTTGTTTTAAACAGGAAAGGTTTATAAAGAGTTTTATAAATGATTTTAGGTTATCTATAAAAGAAGTTTTAGAAAATGTTTTGGATATTCATAAAGGGAGTTTATAAAAGGTTTGGATATTTTAATAAATTTATACAAAAGTTTGGATATCTATAAAAGGAATTTATATAAATGGTTTTGAATATTTATAAAATGGTTTTATAAATGGATTTGGAAGTTTAGAAAGTATTTTGAAATGGTTTTGATTTCAAAATAAAAGGAGATTTCATGAATGAAATAGATTTGTTAAAAAAGGATATATCGAAAGAAATATAAAAAGAATTTGAGATTTGAGTTTCTCTAAACTGACCTTTTTAAAATGGTGGCATGGAACATGCGTTCCACACTTAACACCAAAGGAATAGTGTTTAGGGTTGTCCTCACCTCCAATTTAAACAACATTTGTTTAATCCCTTTTAACAAGATTTGGAAGTAAGAAGTTATTCACAAAAGTTTTGTGAATGTACTTACGTCAGAAAGATGGGTATATGAATGTTTTAGACAAACGTTTTTAAAAGGGGTTCATTAAATAAAGATGTGTTTTAAGGCTTAATGGTTGCTATAGATAAATAAATCTCAAATGGAATTAGTTATTTTCTGTTTATTTGATAGTTAAATAACCGACTATCAAATCTTGACCTGTTTTGACTCAGGAGGTAAGTCGGGTATATTCGAGTTCCCCGGTGAGGACTCGATTGCTTAGTGCATAATTCCAAAAGAACTAGAATTGAGTTAGCCGGAAATTATCCCTTAGTTTTGGAGACACCGGTTCCCGGATTTATCCGAACCACTCCAAACTATAACGAACAATGTTAAATCATATTGAAGTATGATGTGGAGTTATACTATTCTTCTTGAGGGTGATTACAAAATGGAAGATAGTGATGTGGAATGTTTGTTCGATCTCGGAACAACTTATATGGATGAATGCTGGCATTATATCTCTACCTGGAGGGCAGTGTTAGCATTCCAAGATGGTCTGCTAGGAGGAAGAAGGTAAAGACATGACCTCACGAGCCTCATAAATCGGGAAATGAAAAATAGGGTATGCAGCATAGCTATGTGGTCAGCTACCATTAGGAGCCGCCATCCCATTCTAGATTTTCCATATTCGAGTTGTTGTGTGCGCAAACACCGTGGTAGTATAACGCCTCAGTGTCAAAAAGGGGTGAGGTAATCTGGTTCGCCATGTTAAAGGGGAAGCCGGCTCTGTGTAGCAAGGGTACAAGAAGTTCTTGTCAGACTTCGGTGCATTTTCTAGAGGTGTACCATCGGAAGATAGTCCCTTACGTTGTCATAGTATGGAATGCATCTCTAATACGTGCTTTATGGTTTTTATTTGAGAGCTTAGTATGCTGGAATTTAATATGGTAACAATTTCAGCTATTTTGGATATGTATTTGTACTCTGGACATTATTATAATATCATTGGATTTTGTATACAAATGTTTTAGTTATCGTAAGGTAAAAACCCGTCCGTGTTTATGTGCGGCGTGGTCTTATGAGATACCTTTGATTTCTAAAGAGTTGAATTAATAATTAAGTTGCTTGAGTTTACTCACATCAAACCCATGTCTGATCTGGAGTTTATTTTCTTTTCCTAAACACTTGGGTGCTCAAATTTGAATGGGCAGCCAAGTAGTTCAGGTTTCTCCGCAGATTTACTATGCGAAGCTTGGAGCGGGTGGCTTCATCGATAGCTAGTTATTTTTCTTATTTTCCATTGTATAATATGTATATTATATTCAGTTAGGTAGAGAGACTGTTGTAACCATCCTAGGGTAGAATTTGTATTAGTATGACTCTGATGTAACATTTTTGAAATGACTTTTTAATATATTATGTTGAGTAATATATATTGTTCCTTTGCGTTATGAGATTCTGTGTTGTTTAGTTGCTTATCTTCTATCTTTTCTTTCTTTCAACCCTAATGATTCGTTTTTTGGTAGTTGAATATTTGGCACACAATACAGTAGACGTGTTAGTGTCGATTTACGATAATAAAAAATCTGATTGTTACAGTTCTCATCGGAGTTTTGCCATACACTCAAAAGTGTCATTGCATTCCTTGGTCGCTCTACATGAACCCAGAATTGGCTCATAAACCTCTCCACTAATCCGATCTACATGCTGATGGACCCATTCTCGAGATGAATGGACCACATCACTGCTAAATCTATCAAATACAATGGGAAACATCATCATATGACCTCTTTTGAAGCACCCAAAACTCCCACGTGTTGGATATACCTCATCAAGTGGACTGTTGGATCTGTCCTTTTGTTATTTCCAATGTTGGCAGCTTGAAATCAGGTGGGTTTCCATGCGCATCAGATGTTCAATGTAAATGGGTTTTTTTTTACATCCTCCAAACTCCGATCAGATGCTCCCGCTCTAAGCACATGGCTGACCATATCAGCAATCATATCATTATCATTTGATGGAAATCTATGGGGCTCAACCCGCCCCAGATCCAATTCTTCACCCTTCCCCCATTCCTATAGAGAACTTTTGGTCCTAACCTTTATGGTTGTACATCACATTGTGGTCTGCATCTCTACCTCTAACATAGCCTATTCATGAAGTCTGAGCTTGCCCAAGACCTAGATCCACCATGCCCTCTATTCATTATGGTCAGTACCGACCTAATTGTGGTCGGTACCGACCAGATTGTGGTCGGTACCGACCTATTCAGGTGCTGGGGGTTGGTCTTGTTTTGTTCTACTTTATTCTTGAATGCATTCGCTCCATCCTTTAGCCTTTGATTATGGACTCCAGCTGCTCTGGCTATCCTTTTTCATTCCATCCTTCGAAAGAATCAGTTAAGTAACTCTTCCTGTCTAGATAGAAATCTCATTTGCATCTCCATCATCATCCCTTCCATCTTCCTATGGTAACAAAGATAGAAGGCGGATTACAACTTGAAGACACCTCATGGCTGCCTTTATGTCCTTATTAACTTCCTCCAGCAATAGCTCTTGTAGTAGGCCTCTTTATCTTCCCAAAAACTAAGATCTAAATCTTTCTCAGTGAAAGCACTGAAAAATTAGTGCCTAGGTTTGATGGTATTTCATAAGAAATGCGTTATTCCTTAAATCGATATCACTTAATTATGTCTATTTATATATATGTATATATTGTGTGTATGTGAATATTATGAATCCTTAATATTTAGAGTTTCCCTTTAACCTTTACCATATATATACATACACACACACACACATATATATATATTAACAAGTTGCTTGTGTATGCACTAGTTGTTGAGCAAACTCAAGCTAGAGCTATTATGTATAGTACTATTAATATATTTCCTAGATGATGTAAGATATGTGCATGTATTTATTACACAATCAAGGTACATGCATTATACTTAAGTCATCGTAAAATGGTAGTTAAGAGTGAATAATCTCTCTCAATATGTTGAGAAAAATCAAGGTTGAGGTTGAGATTAGGGAAAAGACCATGATTAGGAGTTATATATGACACAACTGATCTATTACTCACATGCTTATGCTTTGTTGAGCAAACTCAAGGTCGGAATCCCAAGGCAAGCTAGTCCTAATGCTCACTAGTGGAATCGAAAGATTTATATATTTCTCTTAGGGTTTTGAAGATTATAAAATTCTAGTAGGATCTTATGAATAACTGAAACAAATACATTAATCTTTTTAATATTATAAGAACATATACTGTGTAACCATACCGATCTGCTTAATTTAAATATGCAGCATATTGACCTACCTAACGTTATTTCTAACAATGACAAACTCACCAGACCCAACTATGTTGATTGGCTAAGGGAAATCAAAATAGCACTTACTTATGAACATTTGTGGTCCGCAATTACTAAACCTTTAAAAGAAAACTCAGTAAAGATGCTGACCTTGACATGGTATGTAATAACCCGCACTTTAATGAGCCTAAATTTTGACAAAAATCGAAACCCAAGTCTATCAAAGCACATCGTTGGATTTGGTACCTGCAAATAAGCATGAGCATATCAAAGATTGATAAAATCTAAACTCACGGTGGAAATAATAATAGGATATAAATACTAACTAGGGCTACTACCTTGGAATTAACGGTATTCCTTAGATATCAAATCGCCACATCAGTACCTAGCATGAGAGATAAGAAGACTTCTCAAATAAACAATCACATCCAGCTCTATTGACATGTTCCTCCAAATCTATCATTTGGGTTGTAATGAGGAGGGGGTCAGAAAACGTTCTGGTGATTGGAAATCTATACAGTGTTCATAACATAAATTTAAATCGATTGGTTTCCATTTAATTATTATGTCTACTATTTTAAGGTTAACCAAATTAGCCTAATATTGCACACACTATATCCATACATAGTATGATTCGCCTACATATCCTTCCTAAGGTATAAATACCGACGTATCTATCAGCCACTTAATACTTCCAAATATAAAGCGGGCTCCTAGCATTGTGACGACCTAGAATTTTAGCCATTTAAATTTGAAATATTTAATTGATTTTAAATATTGGAATGATAATTTTATAAGTTAAATAACTTGAATTTCAAACATAAGGGTTATTTGAATAATTGGAATTTTTTAAATTATTAAATCTTGAATTTAATGTGAATAAGAATGATTTCAAAAGTTGATTTAAATTCTGTTTAAATAAGAATAAAGATAGTAAACTTTTTAAATTTAGATTTAAAAGTGATTAATTTGGTTTTTATAATAATTTGATTTAATTAACGTGTAAAATAGCCTTCTGGGGCATTATCTTGGAATTGGAGAAAACTAGTTCCATTGGATCCATAATAGTGAATTATAGTATGCCGTCGAATTTCGTGGCGATTGGACGTATCATTTGGTCGTGCGAGCTCGAAATGCGTAGAGATTAATTAAAGGAATTTAAATTAATATAACTCGATTTTGAAACGCTAACTTCTGTATATGATGGAATTGGGTTTCGATACTAGTTCCATTGTGTTCGGAATAGGGGTATAAATATAGAACGCCAGGCGGCACGCCTCTTTTGGAGTTCGAAAATTTAGCCAGTGAATAGTGCCTTGGAAATTTCTATAAAAGGACTTAAAAATTTTCTTTTGCAAAACCTAAACCTAGTTGAGCTTCAGCTGCCACTAATTTCAATGGCCGAAATCGTTCCTCCTTCCTCCCTCAAATTCTCATCATCCACTCAATGAAATGTCGCAGCGCGTGAAGGAAACTCGTAGAGTTCGACGAGCTCTACATTATTACGGATAGATCGTTGAATCATCGACGAATGGAGGCGAATTTGATCCGCGTTCATTCGAACTAGGACATGCCATGGCTGGCGTTTTGGTCGACCAATCTTGGCATGGGAGTGGTAGGAGGTGCGGCTCGAGATGGGGAATGCATTAGTGACTTCTGATTGGCCTGGAAGTGAGCGTGCAGGCAGCGGCACGTTAGGCAAAGTCGCATATGTTGGGTTCGTGTGTGCAACCTGGAAATGAGAGTTTGAGAGAGAAGGTAACTAAATTTTAAATAATTTATCAATTAAAAGTTAATTATAATTTGATTTTTTAAATCGTTCATTAATTCATAACTTTTCCATACGAGATCCAAATTGAATGCGACAAGTTGCATGCGATCGTATCGATGAATACTATGTTATGGAGTTGGATTGGATGGATTTGGAGATTGTAGGAAATTGAATTAAAATTGAATGCTTATTCAATTTTAATTCAAACCGGAGCGCTTTGGCAACTTCTGGAATCAAGGTTAGTTAAACTCACCTTTTGGTTAACTAGTATGATGCTTAGTAGAGCTTGTCCTCAGAGGGCACGGCAGAGAGCAGGCGCACCTACAACGCAAGTATAGGCTTTGGATGCAGCACCTTCTAGTGGACAGGATCGAGGTAGGAAAGTCTCTGTAGAAGGTTTGATCTCTATTTCGGATTTTCCTATTCGGACTTTTTTTTACTCTGGAGCATCGCATTTTTAATTTCTAGTTCCTTGGTTAATTGTTGCACTTAGATATTTCTCTAGTAGTAGACCCTATAGTTGTTTCAAACCCCATAGGATGATCGGCACATTTATCCATGATTTGTAAGGGTTTGAAATTTTTTATACTAGGCGTAGAATTTGACTGTGACGCCTATGTACTGGGATTTTCGGGATATAGGATGATTTTGTGGATGGACTGGTTATCCACTTATGGAGCGATATTAGACTACGAGAGGAGAGTCGTCAGACTAGAGACATGTAGCGGAAGGACTCTCAAGGTTTCTTGCGACCTATAGGAGTCAGTCATGTTGAGCTTCCTTTATTCCCTTGATTCATCACTTGAAGAGTTAGATTATGTTCTAGTCGTTAGAGATTTCACAGACATTTTTGAAGAGGTTAGGGGACTACCCCTTAAGGGAGAGATCGACTTTAGGATATATCTGAATGACAATGCTAAGTCAGTGGCATTGCCCGTGAGACATATGGCTATTGGGGAGAGGAAGGAGTAAAGTAAGCAGATTGGTGAGCTATTGGAGAAAGGTTTTATCAGACGGAGCATATCTAAGTGGGGAGTGCCAGTCGTCTTTGCTACAAAGGCAGATGGTTCCCTTTGACTTTGCGTAGACTATAGAGAGTTGGATAAGCTCATGAAGAAGAACCGTTACCCACTTCCTAGGATAGACGATCTTTTCGATCAGTTGGTTGGCTCTTCAATATTTTCTCAGCTTGACTTAACCACTGGATTTCATCAGCTTAGGGTCGCTGATGATAGCATCAATAAGACAGCATTTAGGATACCCGATGGATTCTTTGAGTGGTTGGTTATGCCATTTGGGCTGACCAATGCCCCAGCCTATTTTGTAGATTTGATGAGCCGTGTTTTTCGAGATGTCCTAAATAAGTTCGTTGTAGTATTTGTGGATGACATTCTAGTGTTTTCTAAGAGTATGGAAGAGCATGTTATTCATCTCAAGGAGGTTCTTCGTCCACTTCGTGTTCATCGGTTGAAAGCAAAATTCTTGAAGTGTCACTTTTGGCATGAGGAGGTGCGTTTCTTAGGGCACGTAGTCTCAAGAGAGGGTTTAGCTGGGGACCCCGCTAAGATAGTAGTAGTGCAGGATTGGAAGGCCCCCAAGAATGCTACCAAAGTTAGAAGCTTCCTAGGTTTGGCTGGCTATTATAGGAAGTTTATCAGAGATTTTGCTAAGATTTCAGCACCGCTTACTCGCCTCACTAAGAAGAATACGGCATTCGTGTGGGACGTAGATTGTGAGGATTCCTTCACGATGCTGAAGAGGGCCCTTACTAGTGCTCCAGTGTTAGTTTTACCTGACGGAGTTAAGCCTTTTACAGTATACACTGATGCATGTGGGACGGGTCTTGGAGCAGTATTGATGCAAGAAGGGAGGGTATTATGTTATGGAAGTAAACAGTTGAGAACTCATAAGAAGAACTACCCCACCCATGATTTGGAGTTAGCTGCTATTGTTTTCACGCTCAAGTCTTGGAGACATTACTTGTTAGCAGAGAGGTTCGAGCTTTTCACTGATCATAAATCATTGAAGTACCAATTCTCACAAAAGGATTTAAACTTGAGGCAGCAGCGTCGGATGGAGTTTTTGGCATCATATGACCTTAAGATAGCCTACACCCCTAGTAAAGGGAATGTGGTTGCGGATGCGTTAAGCAGGAAGAGAGCAACCCTTAGTGCAATGTTCGTGGAGTGGAAAAGCCTAGAGTTTATTTCCACCTTTGATTTTAAGCCCTCTACAGATATTACCCCTGGATTGTCGGCAACACTTTGGGTTAAGCCTACCCTTATAGATCAGATTGGCTCAAGGCAGCGAGAGGATTCAGAGCTTGTGAATATTCTAGATAGGATTAGCAAAGGAGAGGTCTCTAGACATCTCCAACACTATTCCATCGATAGTAAAGGGTGGCTAAGGAGAGATGGAAGACTTTGTGTTCCCCGCACTGGTGATTTGATGAGAGTAGTTCTAGCAGAGGCACACCATTTTCGGATGACTATTCATCCGGGCGGTGATAAGATGTATAGGGACATGAAGAGGGTATTTTATTAGAGTGGCATGAAGAAGGATGTAGCAGAGTTTGTGGCCAAGTGTCTTGTGGGCCAAAGGCGGAGCAACAGAGGCCTGGCGGATTTCTTCAACCATTGGATGTACCCGAATGGAAGTGGTATAGTGTTTCGATGAACTTCATAGATGGTTTACCCCGATCTAGGAAGGGGCATACCAGTATTTGGCTAATTGAAGATCGTTTGACTAAGAGCGCCCACTTCATTCCGGTCAAGAGTAAGAGGACGACACCTTATTTGGCATCCTTATATGTTTGAGATAGTCCGACTTCACGGAGTTCCCTCTATCATAGTGAGCGACAGAGACCCTACCTTTACTAGCGAGTTTTGGAGGAGCTTGCAAGAGGCTTTAGGTACACAGATTAGATTGAGTACGGCCTATCACCCCCAGACGGATGGCCAAACGGAAGTTAATAGAGTTCTTAAGGATTTGTTGAGGGTGTGCATTCTTGATTTTGGAGGAACTTGGGAGGAGCATCTTCCTTTAGTGGAGTTCGCATATAATAATAGTTTTTAGGCTAGCATTGGGATGGCACCTTTTGAAGCTCTTTATGGAAGACCTTGCAAGTCTCCTTCGTATTGGTTGAAGTCTACAGAGAGATTGCTACTAAGTCCCGACATGGTTAGAGAGACTTCAGAAAAGATTGATTTGATTAGAAGGAGAGTGAAGACGACCCAAGATAGGTAGAAATCCTATGCAGGTAAGCGGAGAAGGGATATTGAGTTTGAGATAGGAGATTTGGTTTTCATTAAGGTGTCTCCGCTAAGAAAGGTAGTAAGGTTTGGATCAAATGGGAAACTTGCTCCCAGATTCGTAGGACCGTTCCCCATTGTTGAAAGGGCAGGGAAGATGGCGTATCGAATAAAGCTACCAAAGAGGCTCGCGGGAGTTCATGATGTTTTTCATGTTTCGCACTTGAGAAAGTGCTTACATGATTCAGCAAAAGTAGTGGAACCTAGCCAACTTGAAGAAGTTGAAGTGGAGAGAGAAGCATCGGTTCGTCGCATTCCTACCAAGATCGTTGGACGTGATATCAAGAAGCTTAAGAATAAGGAAGTACCTTTGGTTAAGGTGCAGTGGGAAGATAGTGTTGAGGACGCTACGTGCGAGGCTGAGGAGAAAATACGTACCTCTTATCCGCATCCTTTCGATGGTACGTCTTGAATTTCCTATTTCCCTCTTTAGTTTTGAATAGGTTCTTTCCTTTAGTATCCTTTGGGAGGTAGATCTTAAGATTTAACCTATGGATGGTAGGACTGAATGTAAATATGTTACTAGAACATGTTATGTATGTTGGACGCTAGTGGTTGCAAGTGTTTGCTAGTGGATGCTAATGGACGCATATATATACACTAGGCACTATTATCTCTTAGGGATCAGCCTAACTAGGTCACTAAAACATATGCATATGGATGTGTGTTCATTTGCATTTTTATTTTATTTCCATGGTTGTTATAAATGGATGATTATCATATAATGGTTGCATCTGGATGATGATTGTAGCACGCATATAGAACTATCAGTTATCATTAGGGAATTTGCATTAATTTGGATACATGGCATGGACATGATTGCATTAAAGGAGGTCGACTGAATCAGTAGACCGCCTAATATTTTGCATTAGTTAGGGACATTGACACTACACTATTGCACATAACATAAATTGCATTAGAAAGCTTAAGGACAATGGATGTAATGGATGATGGTTGAATATGTGGTTGTAGAATTTTGATGAAAATATTTATTTCATTCTTCTGTCCCTGGAGATTTCGAGGACGAAATCCTTTAAGGAGGGGAGAATTTAACAACCCAAAATTTAAGCTATAATAATTAATTAACGAATTAATTAAATAATAAAATAAGTTTGTGAAATTTTCATAATAGAGCTACGAGAGTTGCACCATTGTGTCTGTGACGATTTTCTGATCAATTTTCATATATAACTTGTCGAAATCCGAGTCAGGTTGGAGAAGATATGAGAGAAATAAGAAATCGAAAATAAAACGAAAAAATAATAATAATGTAGGCATGGGTTGACCCATGCCATAAACCAGGTCGACCTATAGGTCGACCAAGGCTTGTGTAAGGTCGACCTAGGGGTTGACCCCCATAGTAGCCAGGTCGACCCACCTTGTTTTTGAACGAGGAAGCGTTCAGATTCGAGCCGTACGACGTATTTTGCAATTTTCTTCAAATCCTGTGCGTTCGTGCTTCCATCCGACGGTTTCTAGCGAGCCTATGATGTGTTTGCACCAGATTTAATCTTCAAATCCAACAGCCTGAGATCCCTAAGCTACACTATAAATAAGACCCTAGACCAATCTATTTTTCTCATTCATATTTTCTCCCAATTGGGTTCATTGTCTGAGGCTGGACCCTAAAAAGAAAAAATTTCTTGGAAGGAGATCATTTTAATAAAAATATTCTACGCCCTAGAAGTGGATCCGGGAAGGCCAAGGAAAAGAGCTAAGGACCACGGGTGAGTGTTTTGTAATTATTTAGATTTTTAAGTAATTTAAAATAATAGGGTTCTCAATAGTTGTAGTTTTTCTGTAATTTTGAGATAGTTTTTATATAAGTTATTGACTGTTAGTTTTTAAGTTCTTTTCAGTCTATTTTATTCAGTTATTTACAGTTATTTGTATTTATTTACATATGTTTTACATTAAAATTTAGCCTATAAATGTTGTTTCTTTTTATTCCTTTTTACGCGAATAAAATATAAGAATATTAAAAAGAGGAGAATCCGCTAATATGGATTAAATAGAAATAAACACTAAATTTACAGAAATTAGATGTATAAAATAAGAAAGAACTGTAATAAAAAGAAGATAGACTGAAATAGGCAAATTTGAGACATTTGCAAGCATGTTTATAACTAGTGGTTATAACTAAAAAGATAGAATAGAAGAGTAACAATTATAACATAGGTTATAATTAAGCAAGAAGAACAGAAAAGGCTTATTTTAAAACTTAAATTAAGTTAATAAGAAAATATAGCAGAAATAGTAGAAGAGGCTTATTTTAAAACTTACACTAAGTTAATAAGCAAACATAGAAGAAGGGCCCGTACCAACAGCATTCCCTTTCAGTCGGGAACTGATGGTCTCACAATAGTTAGGTGAGGCTGGGACACGCTTATGCTAATTAGGGTACATAAGTAGCCAATAGATAGAAGCTCAAATCTGGGGATTTGGGTAAGGGGCAAAACTAGAATTTGTTTGTTAGGACCAGTACCGGCAGCATTCCCTTTCAGACTAGGATTGATGGTCTCACAACACTTAGGTGAGGCTGGACAGCATTCCCTTTCAGACTAGGACTGATGGTCTCACAACAATTAGGTGAGGCTGGGCACGCTTATGCTGATTAGGGTAAATAAGAGGTCGAAATAGGAGGCGACAGTTAGTGTGTACCGGCGATGACCGAGCATGTGGCTTCGATTAAGGTAATTAATTTGCTACTGCGTTCCAAGCGCTAAACAGGTTTCTTTTGCTGTGACCAACAGGATTGGTTCACAGTGGCACAATAGAGATAGAAGGCCGATCAATGGGTAGAATTAAGATTTTAGCCTAATTAAAATAGGATTAGGGTTTTAGCCTAATCATAGAAGTTTAAGGCAAGTGCAAACAATCACAATTAAACAACCAAACAAAATCAAAAACAGTATTTTACCCCAATTTTATCTTCTCAGTATTTCTTTCCATACTAGAACTATTGCTTAGTCTATTATCTTTTCCTTGCTTAGAAATGCTAGTAATTACTTTCACTCAACAGACTTATTGTCTGACCCACTCCTCTATTTCCCCTTTTCTCCCCATAGGCCAGCAGAGTCGAGGACAGTAGATTCATATTTCTTGGAGATACATTACCGGAGTTCTTCATGTATTCTTCTTCTTTTCAGTTTTCTTTTCATTTGACTTTGGATGTACTGGTACTTTATGAGAGGGATGATTTTTATTATTTATGTACTCTGATGATGTGACTGAGATTGTATTTTTCATGAGACATGTGTATTTGGTTTTTAAGACATATTCTGTTTTGAAATGAAGTTTAATTTTAAATGTCTAGTTATTATTTAAATGTTTCTGCTGTTTTTATTTATTTGTCTTGTGAATCTTAGTCTCTATGATGTTTTAGCTATACCTATAACGCACCACATCTTTTAGTATGCCGTTTTTTGGTATACTAAAGGGTATGGGGTGTTTCACCAGTCCTATCTAGTAGGGGTATAAGATGTTCTTGTCAGACCCCGGTGCATTTTATATAAAGATGTATCATCGGAAGGTAGTTCCTTATCTTATCATAGTATGGAATCCATTCTCTACTACAAATGTTTACGGTTTTAGTTTTATACCCATTATGCTGGTATTTAATAATGTAACAATTTCGGCTATGATTATAAGTATTTGTATCTTAGACACTATTATAATATCGGAGGATTTCATATGAAATGTTTTGGGTATCGTAAGGTAAAAACCCGTCCGTTCTTATGTGTGACATGGTCTAACGAGATACTTTTGATTTCAAAGGATTTTATAACTTAGAAATCCAGTTGGGTGTGTTTTCTCACGCTGGTTTTCCAAACTGACTCGGGTGTTATTTTACTATAATGCTCGGGCCAGACCGAGCATATTTACAGATTGCTTTGGATGCATTGAAGCTCAGGAGACGACATGGAGGTCTTCATGACGTATTCCCATATTTTTTATTTTTCCGTTGCATTAGTTATTTTAATTATTAGCAATTGTGAGGATAGGTTGTTATAATTGTCCAGGCTGATGATTGTGATTGGTTGTTATACTCTGATGGCTGTATGTATATTACAGTTTCTCTTTTGTGTAAAGATTATTGATATTATATTATATATTGTTCCGTTGTGATTATAAGATTCTGTGTTGTTTTCAGTTTCTTTTTTTCCTTCTTCTTCTCTTCTCTTCTTTCTTTTCCATAACTATTAATACTTCCATTCGATTTGAGTTGGACATGTGTGGTTTATTATTGTGCGGATTTGCAAGTCATTACAAGCATCGTCATCGTTGGTCTATTGGTCCTAGCTACAGGAACCTTTAACCACTATTTATGGATTTATAGTGTATAATAGCCATACTATTAATGCATCTATCATCACTAAAGTCTTAGCCATGTGAGAGACAATAACCAAGCCACTTAATACCTTATTAATAAGGATTAGGCAGACCCATGACCATCTAATATCTACATTCTAGGCAGGCCTTTGTCATTTAATACCTAACCCAAAAGGCGGACTCTTCGGTAGTACTTTTTAGCTAAAAATGCTTAGAATCTCACTGGGACAATTAATACTTCTTTATAGGAGAGAGGCAGACCCTATATTAGTCACTTAATACCTCAAACCCGAAGCAAACCCTTCCCGAGATATCCACTACTGCTCCTAATCGTTAATTCGGGCCATTTAATACTGTTTAATTAGGAAAGAGGCGGTCCCTCAAACGACCACTTAATACCTCTAATCCCTAAGCAGATCTCATTATTCCCATAATCGTTTCTCGCGAGTCCTATGGTTGACGATGTCCCACATCAGTAATAAGTGTACACAACTGCTAATAGCTTTTGAGTGAAGAGCAAACTTCTATTGTGTCACTTTACTGACCTCACATCCCAATCTTCTAACCCAATTAATTATTCTATGGGTCTTATTGTTAAAGATGTCTCACATCAGTAGGTAGTGTACACAATTGTTAGTAGCCTCAAAGTAAAGGGTAGACTTCTATTCTGTAACTTTACTGACCTTGCATCCAAACCTACCAAGTCCAATTAATTATTCTAGGCTTTCCTAACTTAAGCCATATTATCCTAGGCTTTATTATTACCAAGCTTTATCATCCTAAATTGGATATTGGACTTAGCTTATGAACCTTCTTTTATTTATTTAAGGCTATATAATTTACCTCAAATATTCAATTACCCATAAATCCCATTTATTTGCTTCTTGGATAAATGTCAGTTTGCCCATGATAAAGAATATCATCCTAACGAACATTTCCTAAGACATTTATGTCTATTTACTAATTTCCAATTAGTAACATTTTCTAACTATTCCACAGTTATTAACCTAACTTCTTTATTTATCAATCCCGTTAATCCATTTACTCTATTAATTACTTGTAACTCTCAAATACATTTCACATTTATTACCCATTAATTAAAGTTACAACCTTTCCAAAATTTTCTTCTATTTCCTATTAGTTATTCAACCCTGTTTCTACGTATAACTAATATCCTAAGAGAATGTTACACATATGTCGTCATATTTGTTATGTATTTATTATTGTGCATAAATACAACCTACTTCTACAAAATATATTCTAGTTACAAATCTTTAACTAGAATATTCTGTTCCATATTTAATTTGCTGAAATTGCATTTCTTAGGAAGATTCTCCATTGTGATTTTCATAAATTAGTTTAAAATAAAAGTCCAAGAATAAATTTGCCTCATTTGAAATTACAAGGAATGATTATTTTCTTTTTATTGGAATAGACAGTGTAAACTATGGAGAATAAATATGTACTTCACACGTCTCTTCCTTTACTTTTGCATATATTACTTGTTAAATCAAACGCTGCATTTTCTATGCAATTTGGAAACAAACAAATTTATAAAAATCAAACGGATATTCTTCCCATAAATTAAACTATGGAAAATCTCCAATTCAATATAATTTGGGTAATAATCAAAATCATACAAATAATCTACAACCCAATTTTAAATCTATGATAAATTTCATATCTAGTCAATATTCATATCTATAACTTTTGGTACTGATTTCCAGATCAGGATATAACAATAATTCAAATCAAATCTCCTAAGAATATGTAGGCGATGTTTAATACATTCAATTTTAGCCTATGATTCACATATATTTATTCAATTAGGCATAAAAATCAAATGTATGCCAATGGAATAAATTTAATATCATAGATAATTTATAAATTTCTCACTCACCTTTTAAAAATGTTCCAAATCTCCAGATCTGAAATAAAGTCTTTGATTCAACTCCATTTCCTTCTTATTCCAAGAAATATGTATAAAAAGGTATATACATATATTAGAATTATAGATCTGAGAAGAGATTTGGGCTTGAAGGGAAATATAAATATATAAGTACAAATACATATATATATATATATATTTATTTATTTATTTATTTATATTACCTCGTTATCCCGTAATGTTGATTCGCCTCTCTTTTTCTCTTATTTGATTTCTATTCTTCTCTAATTTGTATATATACAAATATAAATATAATATTTTATAATTTAGAAAATAAGGGAGAAAAGAAGATGACAGAGCTTCACTACAGTTTCTAGAAAACTATGAGAAGAGAGGGTTAGGCCTGAATTTATAGACACTCGAATCAACCATAGCCGTTGGATTTAATTATATAAAATCTGGGCCGTTTGGCAAAGGCAAACCTAGCCACCAATGCTAGGACCAGTTGACCTCTCCTCTCAATAGGATTGATTGCTACTGGTTGACTAGCTAAAAGTTGCTCAGAATTTCTCCACGAACGCAATGGTGAAAGTTTCATGGTCAAATTCCATTGTTTGCAAAACCTAATTAACTAATTAATTAAAAAACTAATCGTAAAATTTATGGGATGTTACATTCTTCCTCTTTAAAAGAATTTTGTTCTTGAAATTATACGAATGACTAGGTCAAGGTTCTATCTTGCATTTACCCTTAACTATACAACCAATTAGTGTACAACCAATTTTTCAACCAACGTGCACCAGTGTATAGTGTATCATAACATACAAAACATGTATGCAAAATGATTCTAAATCGGAACCTTCTATATAAATGCTTTCCTTTTGAAAACATTTTTGAAAATATGGTGCAAACAACCTATATATACTAGCAGTTCTATATGCGTGCATATTTTGAAAAATCTTTTCACCAAAAATTCCCATACACCTACGAATAGAAGTATGGTGCAATCAATCTGCATCTAATTCCTACCAACCAAAAATCAAACGCGTTGAAATCTCGCTTCCAAACATCATTCCTATGCCAAAAACAAGGATTTAGGTGGAGAATTTTACATTCTTACCACTCTATAAGCTACCGATTTCCTATTACAGTGGAAATTTCCTCCCTGTCCCGGATTTACTTCATATTTTCCATGCATAAAACACATAATAGGCTTGTTTCCAAGCTCTAAAATGGAATTGAGTCCAAAAATAGACTCACATGCGTTGTTGACAAGGTATGAAAATAGAATTTATAAGGCAAAAAAAGTTTTTCCCTTTTTATCGCTTGTATTTTTTTTGTATCGTCGATCCTAATGCACTGCTAAATTTGCATTTCTAATCTATTTTTCTTCCCTACACTTAGCATATGGCCTTCAAAATCATGAACTTCATAAAAAAATCTCATTTTAAATTTGTATGTTATTTTAAAAATTAATTTCCAAATTATTTAGACATAGATTTTTCCTTGAAATCAAATTAGGGCAAATATTCTGAAAATTATTTGAGCACCAAAAATAATTTTAAAAAATCAAACTTTTTTCTTTTCAAGCAAAACTTTTTATATTAAGAGAAACTTTTTAAAATATTTTTCTTCTCAAAAATTTGGATAATTCAAGTCACATTTTAGCATTAGTTGGAAATCAATTATGCGCTAAATGCATAAGTTCAATTCTAACGTTCTTCAACTAACCTTAACTCATAAAACTTGACAACTCAGTTATTCAAAAAAATTAGCTTTTAAGGAAAAAACAATATAACACCCCTAATTTTTATTAATATTATTTATGATATTTAATTAGATAAATAAAATAAAATAATGTAGGGTGATAAGGAGAATGAGATTTGATAATCAAATTGCTTGAGCCTTAATTAATGAACTAATAAGATTGATTAGAATATTAATAAGAAGAAGGATATAGGTAAAGGGTGAAATAGGAAATGGCTACCTTTCCTTAAGATACACCCTTCCATTCTCATTTCCTCCCTTACTTCATTCATACAAATTAAAAGAAAATCAAAGTTGGCCATTGTTAGAGAACTAAAAGGAAGAAAAAGCTAGGAAATCAAGATTTAGCTTGGGGAAATCAAATCAACATTCAAATCTCAAGTTCCTTTATCAAATAAAGGTAAATATTGACAACCCATTTCAAGTTTGCTTACTTAATTTTAATTTTATGATTAAACCCGAATCTTATGATTGTTTTATGTCATGTTTTGAATGATTAGTTGAGTATATGCTTAAATGATGAATTATTGGATTTATTATGAAATTATTTAATAGGTTTTAAGAGTGAAACCTAGCTTATGACATCTATTTGACTTGAAATTTTGATATGACGTTAGAAACATTATTTTATAAGTGGGTTTTTTAATTTCATAATTTTCCTATCGAGTATGAATATTTTATCAATTTCTTAAGTAAAGAAAATGGTTTATTTTGGTTTTACTTATTAAACTAATTAAATAATGTTTTTGGTCCTAAAATTTTTGTATGTTAAATAATATGATAAATTTGATTTATTGTGATTTTGGGGAATTTTTCCTAGTGTTTACGAATTATTATGAATTTATTAGTCTAGAAAAGCTTAATAATTATAGTAAAATATTAAAAAATTATATGTTTTCTAATTGTTTTAGGAATGAGAAATTTGGTCTATAGCAGTTTTCTAAAAAGGATTTGGTAAAGCAAGTTATTATCCAATAAGAATTTGACAAAGAATTGGAGTTGGTAAAAAGATACTGCCTTTTAAAAAAATAAAACAGTTTCATGTTAATTACGATATTGCCATGCGCTATTAATCAATGGCGTAGTCCATCTATGCTACATGTCGTCACTAACTTGTAGGGAAACATATGATATTAACTTTGTTAGTATGTAATGATTCCACTAAGGTTGGGGCTTATATATCAATGCCGACATTGATGCCTGCGACATTGGTAATGTGGCATATGTTCTATACCACCTATTTTATAGTGATGTTTATAATACCGCAAGTTTATAGCAATGTCCATGATGCCACATATTTTATATATTGACATCACTCCATAAGGCAGCAATGCCGCTATAAGTATATTTTCGACATAGGCTATGTTACGACATTGATGCCACAAGTATGAATTTTGACATTGATTATAAAGAGGCAATGATGTCGCTAGTTTCTTATGCCATTGTGCTGTGGCCATGATGCTGCTATAGGCTATTTTTGACATTAATTTTATATGTCAATGATGCCATCTAACTTAAATTTCAATTCCCATTTTCCAAATTTTAAGGTTTTATACTATCCAA
The DNA here is from genome assembly GCA_030737815.1 of Allium fistulosum. NCBI lineage: Eukaryota > Viridiplantae > Streptophyta > Magnoliopsida > Asparagales > Amaryllidaceae > Allium > Allium fistulosum. The sequence continues at coordinate 1,416,724,148 of CM060901.1, read as the reverse complement.
TCCCATAACTATGCTGCTAATAGTCGGCAACCTATATTCATATATGATATGCAACATAAATGGTTTTGGTCTTATGGCCTTATGCTTTATAAATCAGATGCTTTAACATGGTTTCAATATAGAAGGGGTGTGATAACACATATAGGCAATATGAATGCCACACTTATCAATATAAATGGTTTTATTGTATATGGCTTCATAACCTAAGGTTTTGTGGTGCGACAACCTCTAAGTGATTTTGAAATCTGTCAATGCTATTTTATAAAGCACGTATATCTTGGCAAAATATTTTTGGATAAATTAAAGGGCTATAGTTTCCTTGTTTTAAAGTATGACTTCAAAGGTTAAATCAATTATAAATACTTATGATTTCAAGGAAATAAAAAGGGTGCTTAGCCAAGGATTTTACCAAAGAGATTAAAGTTCTTGTCGCCTTTAGATAAATTGTGATATGATGAATTGGCTCGGAGATTAGAAAACCAGATGTGTAGGGTCGTGTTCTATACTTTAGCTATTAGCTCATAGCTGATATTAGTCCAAAATTCCAATGCGTAGGGCTTCGTCAAGGATAAGACTAAAAGTAGGTTTACGCATAAAAATAGAAAGGAATACACAAAGATGTGGTAGGTTATTAGTTGGCCTACAAAACCATTAGGATCAGAGTGACCCTAGGAATAGTAAGTTTCGAATAGACCGTCCAGTTTTCTTCTAACTGTAAGTTGGAGAATTTGATATATCTGGTAGGCTCGAGTCAGCCACATAGGTTTATAGTTACCATAAGAAAACTATGATGTTGGGACAGATAGTCCATTTATTTAGACAAATTGTTCATGATTACCCAGGTTGCATGCATGCATACACTTGTTTTATATTGTCTAGTTTAACCATTGTGGTTGCAGGTGATTAGTTTATAAAAGACATATTTTAGAGGATAAAAAACTCGTTCTACTTAGTAGCGTGGTCTCACTAGATATCTGCTAACCGAGATGGCATATTATTATTCATACCAGACTTTTTGTCTGACCCAAAGTTTTTGTTTTTCCCTTTTAAATCTTGGTACTCATTTGAGTAGATCAAGAGTAAGGTTTCAAGGCTATTTAGGTTTGGCGAATAAAGCTTCCAAAAACATGCAGAAGGCAGAGTTAACTATATAAGAGTCTATTTATGTCGGTTGTGTTATCATTTTGTTTAAATGTATGTCATGGCAGAAGTTGTATCTGTCTAGTAGTAAACTCTGATCAACCAAGGGTGCATCTTCATATGTTGTTCTTGAGTATTTATAATGATTATATTTTATCTGAACCTGGGCAACATTTGAAAATGTAATGAATATGGAAATTAATTAATGAAATCTATTTTTTGAAATTTTTTCATATTCATGTGCTTTGATGTTAATGATACTATTAACTGATCATATTTTGTCATCGAAGAAAAATCTATTGCTGACTGCAGCATCAGTAGCGCTTATTTTCGGGCCTTAGAATGCAGGATGTTGCAAACTGTTATCCAGCAAATTAGTCACCATCCTTGAAGAAGAAATTAAAGATTTACTTCCTGATTTCCTTGCATTTATTACCTTAAATAATTAATAAAAAGCAGCCATATCTCCACCATAAATACCAATTCATTACCCATCAAAGCCGAATTTAATGCCCAATAAATGCCATGATAACCTGCTTATTTATTACTAATTAATGCCAACCATTTCCATATCAAATATTCCTTAATCCCTTCATCCTTACCTTATATAAGAAGATTATGGTGCAATTAATATCAGCCTAGTCAACGTGACTACAATTCCACACCATTACTGGATCAAGGCTTATAGCTAAATACATGTAGTATTACAAAAGAAAACGGAAGAAGATGAAATAGAAAATACGACTTCTTCTCTGCTCCTCAAAATCTCTTGTAATATGAAACTACAAGTGATAAATAAATTATAAAGTGGATGGAGGCAATAGATTTGCCGAACCACTACAAAAATTCTGTGTCTTTTTTCTTACTTCTGCTCTTTATTTTTGTTGTTCATCTGAGATATGTGTTGCTTAATATCTACACTGGTGCTTTCACAGTTGATCCAGGGTGTTGATCCATTTTTTGGGTTAACATTTTGGTGCTTTCACTGAGAAGAATAAGGGAATCTCATATCTGAAGTTTATTCTATGTTAGGAAGAAGATCCGACCCCAGATCTGAAAGGAAAAATTTAGATCTAGAAAACAGGTTCCTAGATCAAGCTTTTAGAAGATGAAGAAGCCACATATAAGGAAAAGTGCTATGGAAGGAACTCACCATGGGGGCAACCAGGAGGAGTCCTCTCATCCAGACTTTCTTTCTACCATGAAGCAAATAGCTGGAGGCAACCAGCAAGGACAAAAAGCAGGGGGCATGCAAAGCCCCTCACTCAGATAAGTACCGGACTCTAAGGTCTGCTAATCAAATAGAAATTATCATCAAAGTTGAACTAAAAAAAGAGATCTAGAATTTAGATTCCTTTCTGCATTTGAATTGTGAATCATCAAAAAATGCTTTAAAGGTTAGCATTTGGGAAGTGATTTACTCATGTTAGCGATCCCGAATGTAAGCAGTCCAATGCTCTGATTCCTTCCCAGGAGCAACACCTCATTAAAAATGATTTCTTGCATAAAACAAGTTTTAAAGGTTAGTGCTTAGAGAACGACTTACACATGTGATAAGGGACCCCGAATGGTCCACAGCCATGCTCTGATTCATTCCTAAGGGCGACACCTTTCAAAAATCTTTACAGCATCGTTCTTGCTTTAAATCAAAGGGTATAGAAGCGACCGGAGAATTGCTCTCTAAAATATCTTTTGAATATGAATGCTCTCGAATAGGAATGATTAATTCTATCTGCTTATGCAGGAATGGTCCGACACTTAACATCTGTCAAACATCCAGAGAGATGAGAATTTGATGCCAACAAATTTGCTTTCACCAACACAAGTTCTTGAGCGAAGCATACCTCGTTGCCAACAAGGCATACTTCGGGGGGGAAATGTTATCCAGCAAATTAGTCACCATCCTTTAAGAAGAAATTAAAGATTTACTTCCTGATTTCCTTGCATTTATTACCTTAAATAATTAATAAAAAGCGGCCATATCTCCACCATAAATACCAATTCATTACCCATCAAAGTCGAATTTAATGCCCAATAAATGCTATGATAACCTGCTTATTTATTACTAATTAATGCCAACCATTTCCATATCAAATATTCCTTAATTCCCTTCATCCTTACCTTATATAAGAAGATTATGGTGCAATTAATATCAGCCTAGTCAGCGTCACTACAATTCCACACCATTACTGGATCAAGGCTTACAGCTAAATACATGTAGCATTACAAAAGAAAAGGGAAGAAGATGAAATAGAAAATATGACTTCTTCTCTGCTCCTCAAAATCTCTTGTAATATGAAACTACAAGTGATAAATAAATTATAAAGTGGATGTAGGCAATAGATTTTGCCGAACCACTATAAAAATTCTGTGTCTTTTTCTTACTTCTGCTCTTTATTTTTGTTGTTCATCTGAGATTTGTGCTACTTAATATCTACACCGGTGCTTTCACACTTGATCCAGGGTGTTGATCCATTTTTTGGGTTAACACAAACAATGGTTTGTGATTCCAAAACAATGTTAACATGTCCTTCTCTTGCTAAAAAATTCTATCTATTTAAAATTTCTAGTCTCATATTGCATTTTACTGTTAGTTAAGTGTCCTTATGAGATTTTCATATTTATACCATTTTTCCCAAATAGATATAAGAGCGGTTCACATATTTGGAAACAATAATATAGTAAATAAATAGATATGCATCTCATAATATCATGTGCATCTTAAAGAGACAACTAACAATTACAACTCAACAACCTAAAACAGAAAGAACAAATGCTGAAAAGGAAAGATAAATCAACACTCTAACCTAAAACACTACCTACAGACTATGGGACGACCCCAACCCTCAATGGGAACTTGACCTATTGTCGCGGCATCGAAAAGGGTGAATCATATCAGCTAAGCTCCCAATCTCATGACTCTAGCGCTGTAGTTCGACCCTCATCTCTCGCTGGTCGACGCAAATCCCCTGGAGCTTAGTCTGGACCTGCCGAATGGCGACTAGCTCGGGACTCTAATATCCCTTAGAGCCATGTCCCTACTCCGCCTCCTGCTGCGGCTGCTACTCTACTGTTGCTTGCTATTGTGGTTGGTGGAAAAGGAATTATTATCTTCGTAAGGGAAGCTCTACCAATAGCAAGCATGACCTTCATCTAGGCAACCTCCCTAAGATTCACCTCGTATAGTCTGAAGACGAGATTGAATAGGTGATCATATGGAAAGTAACTCCATGGGTGTCAACTCCCTGGTAGGAAAAAATGAATCATAAAAGTGCGTGCCCAGTTGACGACTGTACCATCCATAACTGCATAAATGCCTTCCGCACCCAAGGATAAATCTGATCATAGTTGCCCTTCTTAGGGATGATGTTGTGCTGAATAACGTGCACAACAAAATGAGCAGTCAGATGCAGATTGTCTATCTTTCAAATACCGACATCTTGAGAAAATATCCACTGTAAGATCTCCGGGTCGGTTATCTCAATATCGCCCAAATCCGTGCCATCTACGAAAATCATCAAAATATCATCGAAGTCATCCTCGGACATCTCGATCCTTACTCCTTTAACCTCTAACTGAATGAAACTATTGTCTTCATCGAAATTCAATGCCAAATAAGCGTCGAAAAGGACAATGCAGCGAAGTCTCCAAACTTCACCATTCGGCTCTGAAGGAACTTGAAATTGGCGGTGCTGAGGAAGGTTTAGATCTTCTGGTCATTCTTGTGCAGCCAGCTAATCTCTTGATGGGTGACATGAGAGTTGCAAGAGAAGGAACTAGTAGTGCGGGGAGGTGTCATGGGCTAAGAAGTGGAGAAATAGGGTTTAGATCTAGAGTGGAGGTGGGGAAAGGTCTAAGGCACAAAAATTAGCACAAGGGGGAGGTGAGGTTGTTGCTTGTTGGAGAGGGTGTAACGACCCGCCTTTTCGATCTTTAGAAGTCGACATTAATACATCCACGGTATTCATGTACCGAGCATCTGAGTGCTGGATAGACATATTTTTGGAGAAAAAGAAGAAAAGGCAGAACGCAATCTCACAATGTGATGAGCAATCTATAATATACATAATTATCTTTACAAAAGAAAACTGTAATATACATACATCAACCAGTGTAAACTAACTACCCTCAGTCTGGACAGTTATAACCATCTGTCCTTACAAATGTTGATATGTACAACTAACAAATGCAGTGGAAAATAGAATATTCATGAATATGTCTCGGGCCTTCATCTCATCGCTTGAAACTCCAAAGCATCCAATTTGGTTCTGTAATTATTCCCGGTCTAACCCGAGCATTATTAGAAAATAACACCCGGATCAGTCTAGTAAACCAGCGTGAGAAACACACCTCAAATGGATATTAATGTTATAAAAACCTTTCATAATAAAGGTATCTCATAAGACCACGCCGCACATAAACATGGACAGATTCTTACCTTACGATAACCAAAACATTTCTATAGAAAATCCAGTGATATTATAATAGTATCTAGGGTTAAAGGAAAATATTGAATCATAGCCGAAATTGTTACAATAATTAAATTCCAGCGTAATAGGTATACAACTAAGTCCGAAAGCACTTATTGGAGAATGGATTCCATACAATGACAAGCAAAGGGACCACCTTTCGTATAATACATCTCAAGATAATGTACCGAGGGCCTCACATGGACCCTCTATGAATTAGGATCGGCTCTACCCCTTACTGGATAGTTCTGAATATTTCATTACCCTGGTTGCTTTTGCAACCTTTTCCGAGAGCTCTCATGAACACCCAAATCCATAAATGTCTATATCTAGAAAGGGTAATGACAATACCCCATTTGTGACCCACAAAGCCCTGAAGCATTCCCTGTTTTAGCCATTCTTGGGTTGTGAGGCTTAAGGCAATGATTACCTTTTATATAGCAATTCCACTTGGAAAGCTAACACTGCCCTCCTGATAGAAATGCAATGCCAACATTCATTCATACAAGTTTGTTCTGGGTCTTAACGAAACCGAAGGCACTATCTCTACTATATCGATTTTGGAATCATCCATATGATTAATAACAAGTAGCCCTTACACTTCAAGAACTCTGTTTTCAATCATCTTCAAGATGTCTTCCATTCGAATGCTTATGTTGGTTCGAAGTGATTTTCGAATAACATATCCGATCCCGGTCTCTCCGAACCAACAACTGATAATTTTCGATTGACTCGTTCCAAGTTCTTTCAAAAGTAAGTGGACTATGCTAGAGTACTAAGGGAATCTCTAATATATCCCTCAAAGTTAGAGACATTTCACCAGAATGAATTCTCCCGAGGGAACTCAAACCGTATGAACACATGATGCTTTTATTTACTTCCTAAGTCAAAACTGACACAAATTTGATAGTCGGTTATTTAACTATCAAATAAACAAATAAGCATCCATCAAATCGAGGATTTATTTCCATATGGAAAACCAGCATTGGTTAAGTACATAAGCAACCACTAACCTCTTTAATTAATCCTTTCATGAATTAAAATCACTTTGTAAATACTTGTATCAAAATAATTTTACAAAGATGTATTCACAAACCCTTTATACTCCTTTCAATACTTGGACAAATATCCCTTTTCATACAACTCTAAAATCATTGTAAAACTTCTTTTATAAATTTCTAAAACTATTTATAAAACTCATTTATAAATCTCCAAAAAAATTTATAAAACTATTTTTATTAATTTATAAAACTATCGATATAACTCTTTTTATAAATCTATAAAACTATTTATAAAACTTCATTTATAAATTTATAAAACCATTTATAAATTTATAAAAATTTATTCTTTTATAAACTCCTTTATAAAGATCCCTTATAAAAATCCATTCTAAACCCCTTTATAAAAATACTTTATAACAATCCTTTATAAGCCTTTTTTCATTTTTATAGACTCAAACGCCATTTTTATTTATAACTCTTTAAGAAATATCTTTTATTAAATGAGATTCCTATTTTTAAATCAATTTATTATTTATAAAAACAATTAATCAGATAAATTAATCTACTTTAAACACACTAAATAAATAATAAATTAACTTTCCAACATCACTAATAAAATAATTTATTAACTCCAAAACATTATTAATATAATAATTCCTAACTTCAAAACATTATAAATAAATAAATATTATTTACTTCAAAACATTATTATATAATAATAAATATTAACAGCAAAACATTGCTAATAAATAATAATTATTAACTTCAAAACATTATAAATATAATAGTTAATAATTTCAAACCTTATTAATAAAACAATAATAATTAATCTTAAAAAATTATTATATAAATAATTATTATCTTCCAAAACATTACTATAAATAATAATTATAAATTCCAAAACATTATTAATAAATAATAATTATTAACGTCAAACAATACTAATTATTTAATAAATAACTTTTCACAATATAAAATATTGAAAAATAACTTTTAAACACTATTAAATATAAATAAACAACTTTTAATACATTTCTAAATGATTTAGAAAAGACCAATAAAAAGGTTGGGGTAAAATAGAGAAGTTCAAAATTTGCTTAAATAAAAATATTCCACAAAACCCAGAGGTTAAATTTAAAATCATTCTTTGAATTAAAACCCAATTCCAAACAAAATGGTAATTAATAGTATTCCAATATACTAAATTGAGACCAATAGCCACCAAAGCACTTAACCAATGTTGTTATTGATTTTTATCACTACAAGGGTTAAGTTTGAATATATAACAATGTCATAACAAACAGTGCTAAACAATCAAGATTCAGCAATTAACAATCTATATAATAGTGTTATAACTGAAATAAAATCAACAGGAATATATAATTGGAAAAATTAAATTACTATGGTGAGAAATCTAGATTCCTCAACAAATTTCCTGTATTTCAATTTTAAATAACAATCGCTTGTAAAAGCGAATATTTAAACAAACAACCAATAATTTCGATCAAAGGCAAACAGTAAATTTTATCTACTACACATCTTACTGATTAACTAAAAAGGTGAGTTTAACTTACCGAAATTCCAGTTGGTGCTGGAGCGCTCCGGTTTTGAACTAAAATCGAACGATGTCTGATTTTAGCCAAAATTTCCACTTGCTCCAAATTCAAATAAACTAGTTCCATTTCAAAGCTATCGCCATTACGAGTGCAACACAAAAATATGTGTCTCGATCGAACCTCATATGGACAAGATATACAATTTATAAGATATAGATTTTTAAATTATTAATTTATTCACCAATCCGTTAATTTAAAATAATTACCCTATAAAATACTTCTTCCCCAAAATTGCTTCATGTTTATGTACAATGTCGTGCATGCTAAACCCATCACTACCGATTCTTCAAACCCCAAATACTCTTCCTTCTCTCAACGATTCAACGATCTGTCGAATGAAATGGAGTCACCTCCGCGAACTCTACCGCCTTGACCTAACTCAACCCGTGCACGTCCCTCTAGGCAAAAGCGACCTGGACATAGCCCAAGTGATTGTACGACGTTGCTTTCCTAAAAAGCCACTACGACCCCATGAATTTGGCTATGAGCTGCACCTTGCTTCGACTAACCCGAAACCGACCTTCGTTTCGCCAATCATTGACTATATCATCGCCAAATCCTAGCCATAGCCCTACTACAATTCGCACGCCCCTCCTCCATATCAGCCGCATCCACTAATATGTATACCATATCAAAGATCTCTCGACCCGAATTCACAGATACTAACTTTGTAATTTTTAAGGATTATAACTTGAGATATAAATTTTACATGAAGAGGATAAATATGATTTCTTTGTTTTAGTGATGAATAAATAAAACGGTAAGATGGATAAGAGAAAGAAGTGGGTTGATTTGTATAAGTGTTGATATATATATATATATATATATATATATATATATATATATATATAATTTGAAAATTCCGACATTTCGCAGCATAGATTTTCATTTGCGCATGAACTCTGAACAACAAAACAAAATTACGGTCACGCTCAGAATACTGATGCAGCCCCAAAACAAAAAATAATATACACTAATTATTCGATTTTGTAAAATCACAAAAACACTGTCATTTGCTAAAAATCGTCATGCGATTATTTAAATAAATTCCAAATTAAAAATTATGGAAAAATCAAATAAATTAAATTAAAAATATGTCAACAAAAATCGAGCCATAAAAATAAAAATAAATTTTTTTATTATCTATTTGAACCATTTATTATTGCAAATAAATTTACAAAATGAATTCACCATTATTATTTATTGATTAAATGGAGTTTAAACAAAGTTATTCAGTATTCAAATTAAAATCCTGATTTTTAAAATCACAATTCAAATACTAAATTCACAATTTATAAATTTTAAATAATACCTATATTTGAAATCAAGTTATTAAACCTTTTTAAACCAATATTTTAATATTCAAAATTAATTATATATTCAAAATCAAATGACCAAAATTCCAGGTTGTTACATTCTTCTCCCCTTAAATGAATTTTGTCCATGAATTTTAATAAAAGAAAAAATATCTAAACCTTTAACTTCTTAAAATCCATTAGTTGAAAAGGATTATAAATTTCCTAAGTCTCTTAGAGCTATGAAAAATTTCGATAGTGTCTCTTTGCGTAGCTCGATTAAAAAAACTACAAATCGCCACTACGGATCCAAACCAACAAAAGAAAACAAAACCCAAGTGGTCTTCCATATCCAAGGTATGAAATCATCAAACCAAACCAAAAATAAACATATACCTATTAGTCGAGCAACTAAACTTTACTTATGAAACCAAAAGCTGCAAACTAGCCTTTGCTTCCATACCTAAATCTCAATTACATAACCCAAAAGAGAGTTAAACATGAAAATGAAACAATACTACAACTCAATCATCATATACATGAATTTAAGCATGCCAAAACATATATAGCAAACATCTCAAATAATCATGCCATAACAAATCATGAAACTTATAGACAAAAGCATACGATTACATTTAAGCCTGTACAATGTACATATGACATCCGTATGCAATATCAAATCAGATCGCTTGCTTAATCATACAATTTCACTTCCAAACTAGTTCTCACTCGACCACTCTAACATGGACTCTGATCCGATTCCTTGATTAGAAACCTCTGTTCTCCTTACATAGCCATATACTATGATAAAGAACTTTAGAACTAAATCAAAAATCTATATCAAGTGTTCGCTGTCATGAATCGAATGAAAAATTCTAACTCGGACTGGTATACAGCACCTCGAAATTATGCACTCGAATCCGGATCAAATCAGTTATGCAAATAGAATTATCTACGTATAACTTACATATTTATTCCAGTGGTTCCTAAATTATACTAAATTCTTTTTATTCACGTTCAATTTTAAATCCCATTTAATTTTCCAATAGTATTTCCTTTGATACTAAAATTCATTTACAAACCATTTCATAAATAATTTTATTTAACTTTACTTTACTTAAGTTAAATTTCATCTTATAGCTCAATCGATTATTTTAATTCACATTTATTATTTCTTAGTATTTTCCCTTTAATACAAATTTTTTTATGAACTATTTCATAAAACCTTACTTAAGTTTATAAACATTATTAAAACACAACTTAGGTTTTATTAACACTTTAAAACTTAAGTTCATATTTTTAGTTAATTCTAGAATTCATTTTCTGAGTCATTCATAACATATTACTCTAAACCTATAAACAGTTTGTAAAAACTTATCTCATTAATAAAACATTTCCCAAGATTATAATAATTATTTTATGGAATCATTATTTTATTTAAGAAACATTACTTAAGTCTATTAATATTCTAAAATTCAAGCTCATATTTGCAAAATACTCTTCTACTTCCTTAAAGCATATATACAATATTAAGAATTTTTACTTAACCAGCATATTCAATAAATGTAAAACTTGTTTTTAAATTACTATCTCCTCAAATTTATAAGTTACAAAACTTATTTTCTTATATTTTCATATTAGCTTCAATATATCAAATTTTGGAAGTCCGGACCGTCCAAAATTGTCGGAAATTCCATTTCATTTTTAATAAATGAAAATTTCCTAAACAACATAACAAAATAAGATGCAAAACCAAACTACTCCAATGCATAAGGTACATGCAGCCATCACATAACTTAAGTTAGAACTTTATAATTTAAACCCCTGGTTTCTATTTTAAATCAATTTAAAATAATAATTATACACATAACTCCTTTTTGTATACCAACCCTTACTTTTGAATTTAAATCAACACTTATTTTACCAAAACAAAACTTCTATGGTACCAATTCGTTAATTAAAAACTCGAAAATAAATGCCAAAGATGGTGCAGTCATCACTGGAATTATTTTCCAGCAACAAAAGTGAGTTTGGTGCTTTTTATCTCTTTTAAAAATCCATTTTAAAGATATTTTCTATTCCAAAACACTCTCCAATAACACAATTATTATTTGTCACAATACTTTGAAGAACAATTTCAAGTCTTTAGGATTTAAGTACTCAAATTCTCAGTTTTAAATTCCTTTTATTTATAAATTACATTTATAAACCATATTTATATAATTTTCACTTCCTTATATAAAACCATTTGACAAATGTATATCTTTATTATTATAACAAACAACTATTATTAAAGTAAAATTTTATCCCAACATTATCCTTGAATGCTTTCTAGTCAAAATGTGAAACTGAATTCATAAGGTGTTCATGTTTAATGTTTCCATAATTATTAATCTACCCAACCATTGTAGTGAATAAGATAAAAATGCTCCTAATCAGCCACAACAGTCAATGCCCATAAACTGGTTGGGCATAACTACTCAATCAACAAACAATAGCTAATGCTCCTAACTATGTGAGCATGAATAATCAAACGATAAATGATAATAATTAAATATTATCATTCTCTAACAACCAAACACACCATATATAACTAATAATTTCTGAAAAATTATTCATTTATATATAAAATATAATTTAGGTAAAACTATTTCATTTACCCAATTTCAAAATAATACTATGTCGGTTTGCCTTGTTCAAGTGTTTAGAAACCCCTATTGATACAGTTGTTCCTTCTGTATCGACCAGAATACATAAGCCACTCAACCGATAAATCAACACAACATAAAACATTTTTATAGCATAAACAAATACTAGCTCATATACACACACACTCATACTCATCATAGGGTCTCACTTACCCTATCTCAAATGAGTTAACCCCACCAAAGCCTAGGTGTTCGCTTAACCTAAGCTCTGATACCATATGTATTGACCCACCTTTCCGACCTTCAGAAGTCGACACTAATACATCCATGGTATTCATGTGCTGAGCATCCGAGTGCCAGAAAGACAGATTGTAGGAGGAAAAGAAGATAAGATAGAATAGAATCTCACAATGTGACAAGCAATCTATAATATACACAATGATCTTTACAAAAGAAAACTGTAATATACATATATCAACCAAAGTAAACTAACTACCCTCAGCTTGGACGGTTATAACCATCTATCCTTACAAATGTTGATAAGTACAACTAACAAATGCAGAGAAAAATAGAATATACGTAAATACATCTTGGGCCTCCAGCTCATCTCCTAAGCTCTGAAGCATCCAAACTAGATCTGTAAATATGCATGGTCTGACCCGAGCATTATTAGAAAATAACACCCAGATCAGTGTGCTAAACCAACATGAGAAACACACCTCAAATGGATTTTAATGTCATAAAAATCTTTCAAAATAAAGTTATCTCGTAAGACCACACCGCATACAAACATGGATGGGTTTTTATCTTACAATAACTAAAACATTTCTATAGAAAATCCAGTGATATTATAATAGCATTTAGGGTTAAAGGTAAATATTGAACCATAGCCGAAATTGTTATATTAATTAATTCCAGCATAATAGGTATACAACTAAGTCCGAAGGCACTTATTGGAGAATGAATTCCATATAATGACAAGAAAAAGGACAACCTTCTATACAATACATCTCTAGATAATGTAAAGAGGGCCTCATATGGACCCCATGTGAATCAGGACCGACCCTGCAGCTTACTAGATAGTTTCGAATATTTCACCACACCGGTTGCTTTTGCAACCTTTTCCAAGAGCTCTCATGCACACCCAAATCCATAAATGTTTATATCTAGAAAGGCTGATGATAATACCCTAACGGATTTGACCCATATAGCCTTGAAGCATTCCTAGTTTTAGCCATTCCCGGATTATGAGGCTTAAGGCTATGATTACCTTTTATATAGCAATTCTACTTGGAATTCTAACACCGCCCTCCCGGTAGAAATGCAATGCTAGCATTCATCTAGACAGGTTCGTTTAGGGTCTAAACAAAACCAATGGCACTACCTCTACTACATCCATTTTGGAATCACCCATAGGATTAAGTGCCCTCGTAATTCAATAACTCCGCCTTCAACCATCTTTAAGATGTCTTCCATTCGAACGCTTATGTTGGTTTGAAGTGATTTTCGAATAACATGCCTGATCCCGGTCTCTCCGAACCAACAGCCGCTGATTTTCAGTTGACTCATTCCAGGTTCTTTCAAAAGTAAGCAGACTATACTAGAGTCCTAAGAGAATCTCTAATATATCCCTCAAAGCTAGAGATGTTTCACCAAAATGAGTTCTCCCGAGGGAACTCAAAATGTATGAACACGTGAGGCTTTTATTTACTTCCTAAGTCAAAACTAGCCAAAATTTGATAGTCGATTATTTAACTATCAAATAAACAAACAAGAATCCATCAAATCAAGGAATTATTTCCATAGGGAAAACTAACATTGGTTAAGTACGTAAGCAACCATTAACCTATTTATTTAATCCTTTCATGAATTAAAAATCACTTTGTAAATACTTATATCAAAATACTTTTACAAATATATATTCACAAACCCGTTATACTCCTTTCAATACTTGGATAAATATCCCTTGTTATATAACTCTAGAATCATTTATAAAACTTCCTTTATAAATCCCTAAAATCAATAATGAAACTCTTTTATAAATCTCCAAAACAAATTTATAAAACTCATTTTATAAATTTCTAAAACCTTCGATAAACTCTTTTTATAAATCTATAAAACAATTTATAAAACTCCATTTATAAATTTATAAACATATTTATAAAACTTTATTCTTTTATACACTCCTTTATAAAGATCCCTTATAAAAATCCCTTCTAAAACCACTTAATAAAAATCCTTTATAAGCCTTTTTTAAATTCTTATAAACTCAGACCTCATTTTCATTTATAAACTCTTTAAGAAATCTCTTTTATTAAATGATATTTCTTTTTATAAATCAATCTATTATTTATAAATAAAATTAATCAGATAAATTAATCTACTTTAAACACTCTGAATAAATAATAAATTAACTTTCCAAAATCATTAATAAAATAATTTATTAACTCCAAAACATTATTAATATAATAATTAATAACTTCAAAACATTATAAGTAAATAGTAATTATATAGTTCAAAACATTATTATATAATAATAAATATTAACAGTAAAACATTATTAATAAATAATAATTATTAACTTCAAAATAATATAAATATAAGAGTTAATAATTTAAAACCTTATTAATAAAATAATAATAATTAATCTTCAAACATTATTATTAAAATAATAATTATCTTCCAAAATATTATTATAAGTAAGAATTATAAAATCCAAAACGTTATTAATAAATAACTAATATAAATTCCAGAACATTATTAATAAATAATAATTATTAACTTCAAATAATATTAGTTATTTAATAAATAACTTTTCACAATATAAATATTGATAAATAATTTTTAAACTCCATTAAATATAAATAAACAACTTTAAATACATTCTAAATGATTTAGAAAAGACAAATAAAAAGGTTGGGGTAAAATAGAGAAGTTCAAAATTTGCTTAGATAAAAATATTCCAAAAAACCCAAAGGTTCGATTTAAAATCATTCCCCTAATCAAAACTCAATTCCAAGATAAAACAACAATTAATATTATTCCAAAATACTAAACTGAGACTATTAGCCACCAAAACACTTAACTAATGACGTTATTGATTTTTGTTACTACAAGGGTTAAGTTTGAATATATAACGATGTCAAAACTAATAGTGCTAAACAATTAAGATTTAGCAACTAACAATCTATATAATAGTGTTATAACTGAAATAAAATCAACAGGAATATATAACTGGAAAAATTAAATTACTATGGTGAGAAATCCAGGTTCCTCAACAAATTTCCTGTATTTCAATTTTAAATAACAATCGCTTGTAAAAGTGAATATTTAACCAAACAGCTAATAATTTCAGCCAAACATAAACAGTAAATTTTATCTACTGTATATCTTACTGATTAACTAAAAAGGTGAGTTTAACTCACCGAAATTCCAATTGGTGCCGGAGTGTTTTGATTTTGAACTAAAATCGAACGACATTCGATTTTAGCCCAAATTTCCACTTGTTCCAATCAGCCAAACTAGTTCTATCGCAAAGCTATCGTCGTTACAAGCGCAACACAAAAATCCATGTCTCGATTAGACCTCGTATAGACAAGATATACAATTTATAAAATTTTGATTTTTAAATTATATTACTTTATTCACTAATCCTCTGATTTAAAATAATTACCCTATAACATACTTCTTCCCCAAAACGCACTTCATGTTCATGTACAAAGTTGTGCACACTAACCCATCACCGCCGATTCTTCAAACACCAAGTACTCCTCCTTCTCTCAACGGTTCGACGATCCACCGAATGAAATGGACTCTCCTCCATAAACTCTACCGCCTCGACCTAAACTCAACCCGTGCACGTCCCTCTAGGAAACGTGACCTGGACACAACCCAAGTGATGTACAACGTCGCTTTCCCCAAGAATTCACTGCGACCCCCTGAATTTGGCTACGAGCTGCACCTTGCTTTGACAAATCCGAAACCAACCTTCGTTTCACCAATCGTTGACTATATCATCGCTAAATCCTAGTCTTAGCCCCACTGCAGTTCGCTCGCACCTCCTCCATGTCAATCGCATCCACTAATATGTATACCAAATCAAAGATCACTTTGCCCCGAATTCAAAGATGCTTACATTGTAATTTTTAGAGGATTATAGCTTGAGATATAAATTTAATAGGAAGAGGATAAATATGTTTTCTTTTTTTCGGTGATGAATGAATAAAACGGTAAGATGGATAAGAGAAAGAAGTGGGTTGACTTGTATAAGTGTTGAAATATATATATATATATATATATATATATATAATTTGCAAATTTCAGCATTTCACCGCACAGATTTTCATTTGTGCATGAAATTCGAATGATAAAACAAAAATACGGGCGCGCTTAGAACAACGATGCGACCATAAAACAAAAATAATATACATTAGTTACTATATTCTTTAAAATAACAAAAACACCGTCATTTGTCGAAAAATCATCAAACGATTATTTAAATCATTTCCAAATTAAAAATTATGGAAAAATCAAATAGTTAAATTAAAAATACGTCAACAAAAATCGAGTCGTAGAAATAAAAATAAAATTTTTGATTATTTATTTGAGCCATTTATTATTGCAAATAAATTTACAAAAAGAATTCACTATTATAATTTATTGATTAAAAGGAGTTTAAACAAAGCTATTCAATCCATTAAATCAATATTCAAATTAAAATCCCAATATTTAAAATCATAATTCAAATACTAAATTCACAATTCAAAAATTTTAAATAATACTATATTTGAAATCAAGTTATTAAACCTTTTTAAACCAATATTTTAATATTTAAAATTAATTGAATATTCAAAATCAGCTGACCAAAATTCTAGATCGTTATAGAAGTGGAGAAATGGTTTCGCTTAGAGGTGGAATAGAGGGAGTGAGAGCATTTAGAGGAGGAGGTGGTGATTTTTGGGTTTGACTGTTAGAGGAGAAGGGGAGCTCAAATGCGGCTGGGAAGAAAATTGGATGTGACTTTATAGTCACATTCCAGGTTCGGGTTGGGCAAAATCCCATTGATTGGTCGACCACTCTAGGGTTACCGGTGACCGCTACTGGTCGATCGCTAGGTGGTCGACCGCTATATGGGGATTTTGCGCAAGTTAAACCCGGACCCTTTCGGGTCGAGTTAATTCATAAAGTTAATAATAATAGTAATAACGATAATTGTTTCACGTCGTCTCCTTCAACTCGACACAATCCAAAAAATCCATGCCTTTTTCGTGACGGTGCCCAAGCTTACAGTCTAGCTTTCTAAACCATTCCTCTCCTACTTTGCAGTACTTCAGACTTATACCGCTTCAACCATCAACAATTCCAAAAATCCGATAATACTCTAACTACTATTCTTTACATACTTCGTACAGAAATACTTCTTCCAATAGCTGGCGGGTACAACAACATTTCTAACTTCATATCCCAATAAAATTAAATATCATTCCATTTTTGTTTATCACATAGAAGAGAGAAAACTTTAAAAAATTTGATTTTTATAAAAAAGAAACTCATTGGACTAAATATTCACCCTTTGAAACTCATTTCCAAATCGAAAACCTATTTTCTTTCCAAAACGCACAATCAAACCTTTATTGATACATGTAACATATCCAATTTTGAGGTCCGAAATTAACCGCTACGGATGCTGCAGTCATCCATAGTTATTAGTTTCTTGTGACAAAATACGGCTATGTTAATCTTATCAATATTAAGAAGCACATGAATATTAAAAAAGTACAAACACAGTTCAGAAATAACTTTTCCATTTCAGTTCAAAATATGATTTCATATTCATTACATAAACTCATTTGTAATTCCACGTTCAGAGAAAATATAATTATTACAAAATACTCCAAGAGAGACATATGAAAATGCAACCTTGTTTGATTAGAGTCACATATTTGGCAATTATATAACTTGCCATTACATCCATACAGACAGACTTAAACAACACAGTGGATTAGAATAGAACTCTTATAAGCTAGATTGCCGTCTGCACGTCTCCGAAAGCTTATTCATCATACTAGAAAACCTGAAAAACTTATACTCTCAACCTACTCAAATTAATTTTAAGCACCTGAGAGTTTAAGGGGGAAAACATAAACTTCGGGTCAAACAAAAAGTTTAGTGTGAATAATAACCTACCATCTCGAACTAATAGATATCTAGTGAGACCACGCAGCTGGACAGAGCGAGTTTTCCCCTCATTGGTATCTTTACCAAAACATATTAACAATATACCGTGCCTCTGCATCCATAATGGTTAAAACACAATAACAACATAATGATGTATAATCTTGCAATGCACATTGGATTACCCATCCCAAGTACTTAATTTATCTATCTCAATACATAGTTTTCCTAGGGTCACTATGAACCTAATAGTTTTCATAGGCTAATTATTAACCTATCTCCAATTATGGTTAGGAGGTATCGGGACGGTCTGTCATACTTCAGTTCAACTAGATGTACAAAAGTCTCCAAATATGATTAGGAGTAATATTCAATACTCCAGATATAGTTGGAGTCTATAAATTTGCTCCAGATACGGTTAGGAGGCTTCCATCATTAAGGATCTCCAAATGCAGTTAGGAGTTTTCTTGTATCAAATGTGAGCATAAGAGCTATGAGTTTCTTCCTATGCGTAACCATCCTTTCATCTCACCAAGCCCTACGCACTAGAATCGTGGACCTTTAACAACTATGGGCTAATGGTTGAAGCATAAGGCGCAACCCTACACCAGCCCCACATTCTACTCATTATCTAGTTTTATTGTATCTTTTGATTAGTCCAAGGCATTCTAACATATTCTTAATCTTCCTGATCTCCTCGATGCAATCTACTCACTCAGGAGTTAGTCTGACCATACCCACTATTGGGACAACCTAACTGGTTACTATGCCCTTAATACCCCCAAAACGTAGTTATGGTTCAATAATGATGTGAATATAACAATAACAATTATGCATAATAACCGATCAAATAAACACAAGAACATACGACATCCATCATTCAATAAGTTCAATTAATGAACTTTTTATGTTCATAATTACTTAATCGTAAGTAATATTCTCCTTCGAAATTTTAGCTCAAAAATTAGGCTAATTCATCATTTAATTCTTTGAAACCATTTTCATAATGATGTATGATTATTCCCTTTAATTTCATATTTAACCCAAGGAAATATATAGCTCTTTATATTACCAAAGTCTCATGCCATTTCATATAACCATGGATGTCTACGATAAGGGTATGAGGACTTCGCCCCTCATCCTTATAGGGCGTATTGCCAAAATAAATAAGGATAGGATTATCTTGTGATGGCAAGTGGCATTAAAACTTTTGTCGACCTCCGACAGGGTCAAAAACCAAAAACTTAAATCGTTATAAATTATATGGCCAACTACCAAAGATATAGGGTCATTGACCCTCTAAAACACTGACCTCTTTGCCCCATTAAAACTGTTTTAATAAAAGCGAGTCTTTTCGGAATTGAAAAGATGAAGTACGACGTTGTGGACATGAGGCATCGACTCTAAAACATAAGGTCGCCGACCTTGATGCACATTGAACCCAAGACCCTCGACGTCATAATAAAACCTTTTATTTAACTTGCTTCGACTACTTTGCCGCTTGGTATATAGGTCGAAGACATAATAGACGACATTACTGCCTAAATATTGAAAACATTCGAAGTGATTAGAAGTGGCACCATTGAAAATAATTATGATGATATGTGACGCTGTCGACGTCGACATTTAGCTTTTTTAACGTTTATATGGATTACAAGGACACGTTGCCGCCAAATATAGATTACCGACACTATCGGCGTCGACACTAATGGAATCATTCCATGGCTATCGAAGCAGCCATCATATGCTTCCCTCAATATCAACGTCTGTTTGTACCAAAATTGGGCACAACACTCTTCGGCAGTTTTTGAAGAGATAAAGTAAAGAAATTAAATGGAAAAGGAGGATTATCTAACAAAAACTCCAAATTTCAGATATGAAAATAATTAAAATGCAAGGAGACACAAGAATTTAGAGTGGTTCAGTGTATCACCTACGTCCACTATGAAGTTGATAGCTTTATTGAACTTTCTTTGAAGATTACAAGTGAATTCAGTGAGTTACAGCAGATAATTATGATTTTCAGCAGTGAATTTCGTTATCGGCAGCAGCAAGGGAGTTTAGATCTGGATCCGGCAGAGTCTGGGTGTTGGAGAATTCAAAGAAGAAGAAGCCCCTTTTCTGTATGCCCTCGGGGCTCTATTTATAGGTGTAGAAGGCTGATATTTCGCTCAGATCTCGGGAGACCCTCTCTGGAACGTGACTAGGCCCGCGCGCCCAAGCCCACGAAGTTTCGATCTGATCTGTGATTGATACGAACGGATTTCGTATCGATCAAGATTGTGTCCGATGGAGTCGAAATTTGGCGTGGACATTCTTTAGCATGCACGTAGGCTTCTGTGAAAATTTCATAGCATTTGGACTTGTAGATTAGGAGATATGATCGATACGAATTAGGATCTTCGGGTGGCTGTTTCGTTCGACTCCCTCATTTCGACTCGGTCCTATTCGACTCGATGACGTGGCGCTCGAATCTATGGATTGCTCCGCCTTTGATGCCGAGTTGGCTGAGTCATTCTTGGACCTTGCCTTGTTCATATCGATGGAAACGCCCTCTTTTCATATTGATAGAAAGCGAGTTGCACGCATTGTCAGTAGGGTTCTGTTCGTATCGATGGAACTCAACACCGGTCGATTGATTCGAATACGGCAACACGATGGATTTGATCAGTGGATCCACGATGGATACGAAGTACCAGAACTTGATGGATTCGAATAGGGCTTTTCCAGTATGGATACGAACTGGACAAATGATGGACATGAACTACTGTTGCTCCATGGGTTCGAGCAATGTGCTCCAGCTGATGGACTCGAAGTAGGCATTAGACGATCGAGTCGAACAGAGGTTCTCTAATGGATGCGAAGTGGATCAAGTTGAACAGAGGCTATCTGATGGATGCGAAGCGAGTCGAATAGAGGCTATCTGATGGATGCGAAGCGAGTCGAACAGAGGCTGTTTTTATCCAATTTTGCATCGATTGTAACTTGAGCATACGAACTCGGATTGACTTGAAATTTGGAACGTTGGCTCTCATAGCTTCGCTTGTCGTGTCATATCAATTTTAGCTCGATCCGGACTCGAAAAAAATTCGTCGACATCCATAGTGAGCCTGCGTACAACCGATCTTTAGGATGAACTACCTTTGGTTTTTAATCAAGTTCTTACACCGATCCATAGCATCATCCTAATTATCGTGAAAATTGATTTATTTCTATTAAAAGCAAATACTTTTCACCAAATCTTACACTGTCAAATTCCTATTATATATAGACAATACTTTAATAAATCCTTTTAGAAATACTACCGCATACCCTTTTATGTTCCAACATATTTCTCAACTTTAATTAATTAATACCCTTAATTAATCGTTAATTTAAATGCTTATCTATCACAATAAATTCATAGTAATTTGAAATTATTTGGGACAAATCCCAAAAATTTACAGAAATTAGAGAATATCCTTCTCTTTAACATATAAAAATTTCGGAGCCAAAAACTATATTTAATTATTTTTAATAATTAAAACCTTAAACTTACCCAATCTCCTCAAATTCATAAAATATTCAATTAAATTTGGAAAATTATGAAATTAAAAATCTCCAAAATATCATTTACACAACATATCAAAAATTCAAATCATTTAGAGCTTAAAAACTTAGGTTTTTCCCTTAAAACCTACTTAAATAATTTCATAATAGTTCCATAATCATTATTCTATCCAAACAATGATTGTTCAACCATAACTTGTTAAAACAAACAAGGTGAATTCGGGTATTATCCATAACCAAATCAATCAAGAGATAAAAGAGACGGTTTTAGTATTATTCACCTTTAAAAATGATGTTGGAGTTAAGGTTTGGTTTAGCTCTTGAATCCGTAAGCTTTATATTGTGAATCTCCTTTGATTTCGCCCTCCTTGGTTTGATTAACGGCCGGCCTTCTTATATTTTTCGTTTGATTGTTTTTGTATGAATAGAGTGAGAATGATATGAGAGGGAGAGGGTTTAAGGGATTAAAAGATGGATCTTCCTATTTTTCCCTCCTCATATTTTCTCTTATATGTTAAGTTTAAACAATCTTACTCAATTAATTAAGTATGACATGACTTTATCAAGTTCCAAATCTCATTCCCCTTAACCCTTTACATTATTAAATTTAATCTATCCAATTAAATCTCTCGAATAATATTTAACTAAAAATAGGAGTGTTATATATATATAAGGATTTTAAAACCTTTTTCTTTTTAAACCAAAATTTCTTAACACGACCAAACTTAGTGGTATACGAATTGACTTTAATTCTTTAAACAAAAATCCGTTTTGCCATCTAAAGGTGGTTGGTGGACATTCTCTTACCAAAACTAGTCTTCGGACGTTTGCGATATACAGAATTCCATTTGCCGCTTATATGGAATAATTATGTATCTTCGACTGCAATTCATCATCAAATTTTAAAATTACAAGGTAGGTATAATCTCAACCACCAAGTCGAACATCCTTCAGTTTTTGAGATTCTGCCATATGTCGTACTCATTCTCTTTTCCATCGGCACCTTACGCATCGCCAACACTCTGTGGGGTAATTCGGAGTCTGCGAGAAAATCTTAACTTTAAGATATTTTCAACCCATACTTGTTTTTCCCATTCCTTCAGGGTAGAACTACAACTACTTCTATAGTTGGAATTCTGGAAGTCTAGCATAAAAATAATAATAGATATGAAAGTACAAATATGTTCTCTCAATTTGTCCTAACTGCTCCGATGGACTAACCTAGGCTCTGATACCAAATGTAACAACCCGTACTTTAATGAACCAAAATTTCAACAAAAATCGAAGCCCAAGTCTATCAAAGCATAGACCGTTGGATTTGGTACCTGCAAATAAGCATGTGCATATCAGAGATTGATAAAATCTAAACCCACAATGGAAATAATAACAGGATATAAATTCTGACTAGGCTACTATCTTGGAATTGATAGTATTTCTTGGATATCAAATTGCCACATCAGTACCAAGCATGAGAGATAAGAAGACTTCTCTAATAACCGATTACGTCCAACTCTAGTGACTTGTTCCTCTAAGTCTATCATGAGGGTTGTAATGAGGAGTGGGTCAGAACAGAACATCATTCTGGTGATTGGAAAATCAATAAAGCGTCAATAACATAAATTTATGCTGATTGGTTTTCATTTAATTGTTATGTCTATTATTTTAAGGTTAATACCATTAACCTAATATTGCACACACGATATTCCTACCTAGCATGATTCACCTACCTACCCTTCCCAAGGTATAGAATACTGATGTAAGTATATCAACCATTTAATACTTTCAAATATGAAGTGGGCTCCTAACATCATCATCATGGTCTATTGGTTATAGTCATAGAGACCTTTGACCAATATTAATAGCTTTATAGTATATAATAGTCATACTATAACGCATCTATCGTCATTAAAGTCTTAGCCATGTGAGAGACTGTAACGATCCAGATTTTTCGGTCGTTTGATTTTAAATATTTAATCAATTTTAAATGTTGAAAAATTTAATTTTATGAATTAAATAACTTGAATTTCAAATATGGCAATTTATTGGATAATTTAATTGTTAAATTTAATAATTGAAATTGTTTAAATAATGGAATCTTAAGTTTTAAGCTAGACAAAAATAATTTCAAAGCTTATTTAATTTCTAGTTAATAAAATGAAGACAATAAAAATTTTAAATTGGATTAAAAGGTGATTTACTCGATTTTGAAAATAACTCGTTTTAATTAACGAGCGAAAATAACCTTCCAGGGCACAGTCTCGGAATTCGACGAAACCAGTTCCATTGGATCCGAAATAGTGTATTATTAGAATTCAAATTTCGTGGCGATTGGATTCACCGTTTGGTCGTTTGTGCTTGAAACGTATAGAATTAATTTAATTTAAAATCGTCGATTTAAAAAGCTATCTTCTACATACGATCAAATTAGGACTTGGAACTTGTTCCATTGCGTTCGGAATAGTGTTATAACCTTGGAACGCAGACGACATGCCTCAATAGGAGTTTGGAATTTCACAGTATGTAATTCAAGATATTTTGGAAAAATTAAAAAAAATCAAATCAACCCTCGAGCCACCTTACTCTGAGAAGACGACCTATATACATACGCGCATCGCTCCCCTTCAGTTTAAAAAATGCGACCTTTCCCTTTTTCCTTCCTCAATGTCGAACAACACAAATTATATAAAAAAATCGCGATCGAATCAAATCGCGATGCCCAAGAGGTGAGCACGGGAGCGGCGGTGCAACACTTGGAAGCGCACGAGGTGGTGGCGTGGATCTCACGTGGCAGTGGAGGCGGGTTTTGGGATTTTTCAGGCGATATGCGGTAGCGTTGGGCACGAGGTCGAAAACAGATGGGAGCTCGGAGGTCGGCACGTCGCTGGGGATGCATGGGCGGTGGTCCGGTTGCATTAGGAGGCCGTGGTGATCGAAGAGGCGGACGGAGGACATGGGTTCGAACGCGAATGATATCGCATGGACTTGGAACGGGAAAAAAGAGTAATGACGTTGATTAGAAAAGTTAATTAAGGTAATTAATTAGTAATTAAGGAAGCATAACTATATTATTTAAATTCGAATGTTTATTAATTATGTAACTCTTCCATTCGAGGTCCAAATCAAACAAAACAAGTGGCAATGGATTCGTATCAACGAGCGCTATGTAGCAAAATTGGTTTGGAGATTTTGGAGTCAACTAGAATTTTAGATTAAATTGAACATGGTTCAATTTAATTTAAAACTGAGACGATTTGCAAATTAAAAATCAAGGTGAGTAAATCTCACTCATTTGGATTGCTGGTTTTAATTTAAAATATTAAAAATTATTTATTGGTTGATTAAATAAATTGATAATAATTTATCAGTTGGATGTTATATTATATATAGTAGTATATATATTAGTGGTTGGGTATATTCCCGCCGATTGGAGTGGATGAGACACTATGCACCCCGCATAATAGCGGATGACCCTATATTACCACGATATCCCACCTTGAAGTGGGATTGATATTTTATATTATATAACATCTGTGGATGTAGGGAAATAGGTTAGAGGGATCCAACTGGATTCCTCAAAAATATATTGATTATTTCATATATAGTGATATATGATGTAATTGAATACTTTGTTATGAATTGTTGTGTGATTTGATATATTGGATGCTATAATAGCACTAGCCCTAATTTTGGTATTTTAAATACCATAAATAATATTTTTGAATCTTAAAAAGAAAAATCAAAGGTCATTTTTGGAAATAAAAATATTTATATGGAATTGGAATATTGAATAAGGAATGGTTTGGATTAAATAAAAGATTTGATTTTGGAAATATACTTAACAATTTCATAAGGAGTTTTCAAAAATAAATGTATTTTTGAAATTTATATATATACAAAGAAATTGAAATAAGAGATTTTAATAATATTTATTAAATTTTAATTAGAAGTTGAAATCGAGTTTTTGAAGGGATTTGGATATACTTGGATTTATCGAAAAGAGATTTCCAAATGGGATTTTAAATAGAAATTGAATTAAATGGGCTTTTGAAATATGGATCTATTATTAATAGATAAAACAAGAACGAGTTATGAATTTATAATCGATATTTATAAATGAAGTAGAATAGTTATAAATGGATAAAATTTGGAAGGATATGTCGCGATATGGAATTAAAACGAGATATGGAAATTTGGTTTAGGAAAAATAGATGACTATATTTTTGGAAACTGGAAATGGTTAAGGAATTTGAATTGTAAATCAAGGTGTATAAATAGAGAGAGATTATAAATTGAAATCAGTTATATCGGAATTTTAAAAATAGATTCTTGGAATCAAGAAGTAAAATTTGTTCAAAAAGAGATTATTTATTAAACAGTGTTGTTTTAAAACTGTTATTTGTATTTAAAATATTTTGGAAAAGTTAACTATTCGAATAAATTTAATTTATTATAAATAACCCATATAAGTCAATAAATATTATTTATAATGAATTGGGGATCAGTTTCCATTGTTTATTTGGGAAGTGTTTTGATTTTTTTTAAAATAATTACTCAAACGCCTTTTCGGAAAATAATTATTTCCTTAAAATACTTATTACTATTATTATTATTATTATTATTATATATAGAATTTAAAAGTAGGTAATTGAATTTTATTTATATATACTCTCGAGATTTGTGACCAGATATTATTGCACATATGTGATTTTATAAGAGAAATCTTATAACGGAATTTTGGAAACTTAAGGAAATTTCCGAAATGTTAGAAACAAGACATCGAGAATGAATCTGAATTTATAAAGAAGTTATAAATGGTCAGATGAGATAATAAGTGAGTAATCGATTTTGGAAATTGTAAAAGGAATTGATATAAATTCCGGAGATTTATGAGATAAGTTATGAAATATTTCCTAAGTTTGATATTAAAATGATCTTTGGAAATATGCTATAATTATTTTCCTAAGTATTGAAAGGAGGATTTTGGAAATATTTAAGAGTGAAATGATTGGTATAAAAATATTTTTCTAAGTGTTATAAATTGAGTTCAGAAATATTTCTAAGTGTTAATATGGTTCGAAAATATCCCGCTAAGAATATAAGGATTTGAATTGTTTTTCAAATGTTAGAATATTGAAAGAGATTTGAATATATATTTATGTAAAGATATTTGAAATGAATGTTTTGAAAAGATTAAATAAAATATGGGCCTAGTGACTGCTTAGGTGTGTAATTTGATAGTTAAATAACCGACTATCAAATCTGGCCAAATTCGTTAATCGTTTCGAAGAGACTGGGATCGGATTTAATTATCCAAAACCACTTCGATCTGATTTGTGCGTTATGAATTGTGATATCGTGAAGCCAATGAAGACGGTGATCTTGGAGAGTCGGATTGTTCAGACGCAGAACAACTTGTATGGATGAATGCTATCGTTGCATCATTGTCTAAAAGGCAGTGTTAGCATTCCAAGTATGAATGATATTCTTAAGGTAAAACGTAGCCTCAAGCCTCATCAACCGGAGATGACTAAAATAGGGGAGATGTATCAAGGCTATGTGGGTCGCCCCCATTAGGGTATGATCATCACTCATCTAGAGTGGACATTTATCATCATCACTATCTTTCATTTGTATGCGTTCCGGGGCTCATTGGTGGTGATCATATTCGGCACTATCCAGTAAGGGGTAGGTCGGTCTTGTGTTGGCAGGGATCGATAGGTTCGATCTCGGTACATTTTTCTAGAGGTAAACTGTGGCGGGCGGTACCCCAGTAGCCCTGTCATTGTATGGAATCCAATATCCACTATGAGCCTGTACGATTTTAGATGTGCCCAACTATACCGAAACATGAGATGCAAGCATTTATGCTATTTTATAGTTTATTTTCAATAGACAATATTATAATATCATATGCTTTTGATATAAAATGTTTTGGTTATCGTAAGGTAAAAACCCGTCGTGTTTATGTGTGGCGTGGTCTTACGAGATACCTTTGTTTTCAAAGGATTTTGATAACAGTAATAATTCAAATTGAGTGTGTTTTCTCACGCGGGTTTTCCGGACTGACTCGGGTGTTATTTTATTATAATGCTCGGGTCAGACCGGGTATTGCAGATCCAGGTTAGGATGCTATGGAGCTTAGGAGACGAGCTGGAGGATTTCGGGCGTATTACACATACTTGGTTATTTTCCATTGTGTGTGTTAAACTGTATATTTAGTACTTGTGAGGACAAGTTGTTATAACTGTCTGGATTGCTATGTTGACTGTTGTACTCTGATGATTGTATGTATATTAACAGTTACAGTTTCTTTTTGTATAAAGATCTGTATTTATCTATTATATATGTTCCGTTGTGATTTGTGAGATTCTATGTGTTTTTTCTATTTGTTCTTCTATCCTCTTCTTTCTCAAAGTTATTCGTCTTTTCGTACAATTTGAATTGGACAAGTGTGATTTAATGTCAGCTCAAAGGGTTCGGAACGGCGGGTTGCTACAGTTGGTATCAGAGTGCAAGGTTAAGCGAGAACATTGGCTTTGGTGAGGATTACTCATTAGAGGTAGGGTTAGTAGTCCCCTAGAATGAGTCTGAGTGTATTATAGATATGAGCGCGTATTTGTTAGTGAATATAAATTATTTTATATTGTGTTGACTTATCAGTTGAGTGTTTATGAATTCTGGTCGGTAGGGTCTGGACAACTATATCGATAGGGGTTTCTAAACTCTGAACAAGTTAAATCGACATAGTAATGTTTTAAAGCGGGTAAATGAAATAATTTTACCCAAATTATATTTTGGTATGAAAGAAATATTTTTCTGAAATTATTCTAGTATAATTGGTGTTTTTTGTTGTTATTATTTTCTAAACAAGATTATAAAATTTGTAATGGTTTATATAACCAAATTAAATTTGTATAAATATGATTTATACAAATGAGTAAAGCTAAAATTGGATTCAAACCAGAATTTGGAAATTTAAATCCCGGAGATTTTGGAAATGTTTTCCAAAGTTTTTGCAAAGAATAATAGTTTATTTTGAAATATTTTGGAATAAGAAGTGTTTTAAATGGATTTTTAAATTAAGAAAGCACTGAACCCACTTCAGTCGTTGGAAAATAATTCTAATGATGATCGCGACATCATTGATGTTCATTTTCGAGTTTCTAAGTGACGGATTGCTATTGTAGTAATTTGATATGGAGATTTTTGTTTGAAAAACAAGTGTTGTTTTGGAAATCCCGAAAGGAATTTGTGTTGGATAAAACCAAGTTGGTTTTGAAAATTCCAAAGGAATGGTTTGTTAAAACCAAAAAGAGCTATATATTTGATTTCAAAATGATTTAAATTAGAACCGGGTGTTTGAGTTCTGAAATTCTCAACTATATGGTTTGTGAATCCAAAAGAAAAATAAGTTTTTGGATTTATAACTTGGGAAATGTGAATTTCTATATGAAATAAAATTTAACTTGGGTAGAGTTAAATAAATCGAGTTAATAAAAGAGAATTGTGTGGATTAACAATTTATCTTAAGGTAAGTTAAATTAAATTGAGTTGGAATTGGAATAATACAAATTAAATTGAATATAAACACATCCATGTATTGGGAACTATATGGTGATTTAAGAGTTATAATGCTCAAGTGTCGGTAACATATAATTTATAACCATCGGATTCCACATTATGTGGGATATCTATACATGGACCCATTTATAAATATGCATTTGAACGAGATTTATAAACTATTGGATATTAATAACATGATATTAATATGTTAGAACATATAATTTAGTAATGGATTATATAACACATAGTGTATATATGCACTAACTGGTTATAATGCTATACTTAAGATTTGAGTGTTTCAGTGTAAATATAAAAAGGAATGTATCATTACCATAAACTTATCATATATAGAAATTTGTATATTTATGTAATGTAATAGAACCTGGTTATACTATAGTATTATATATAGAAATTTATATATAGAACCTGGTTATATATGGAAATTTGTATATTTATATAATGTATATGTATGTGTACTAAGGCTTTGGACATGTTCTTGCTTTGGAATTGATTTCAAAGGTTTAAAATAGATCTAATATAAAAGTCCATAACCTTTGAAATCAATTATATAAATAGGATGCTATAACCTTTGAATCTTATATAACAGATTTGACATCGTTTCAAAAATAGTAATGACTTAAGTTGTGAATGAGTTCAATTTGAGTGTAAATAAATTGAATATGGTTTTGAGATGTTATTTAAATGAAATTGAGTATGGAATTAAATTTTGAAGTGGAAATGAATATAAGTGATGTATAAAAGGTTATAATACACCTTAATATTAATTTTATGAAGTGATTCATAAATAAATTGACATGGAATGAAATGCCATTAATATAAAATAAAGTGAACAAGATTTTGTGAATAAATTGAATATAAATCAATGAAACTTGATAAATTGATTTGAAATCAATTTAAGTGGTTTATTAACTTTAGTGGTTATTTTATTAAATGAATATCACCAGATTTGCATGGGAAAATTTGTCGTTCGACGTAAATGAAACTAAACAAAATTATGCAAATAAATGGTAAATGAATAAATTAGTTTAGAATCAATTTGAAATATATATGATTA
This sequence comes from Allium fistulosum, assembly GCA_030737815.1. NCBI lineage: Eukaryota > Viridiplantae > Streptophyta > Magnoliopsida > Asparagales > Amaryllidaceae > Allium > Allium fistulosum. Next base: position 1,416,693,618 of record CM060901.1, on the reverse strand, counting down.
TAATGTGTGTGAATATGAATTGGATGCACATAAATTGTTGTGAATCATTTGGAAGTGAATCAAATGGTATATAAATCGAATGAAAGTAACTAAGTTAATGTTGGAACCTTGAATTGCTAACAAATACATGTATTACATGTTGGGTTATGCAAATGATGTGTTTAACTAGTTAAATGAATGAAATGTTATTAAATTTCATGTTTTTGGTACTTATGGGTTTTATTTGAGTAAGCACAGGTACATGGAGCTGTTTGGCTTGATTTTGGGTTGCGAAATTGCATATAAATTGAGCGAGCTTGCTTAATAATGCGAAATAAGGTACGTTTACGAATTTAGTGCGCGAAAAATAAAAATATTGATATATATTGCATTTTCCGACCGTGGGAGCCGATGTATATCCTTTTATCATATTTGTCATATTGCAAAAGGCTCTTCATACAAGAAAGACTCTTCCAAAAAAATTCGAAAATTTGGGGTGTTAGAAAAATTTTGAAAATTTTTTGTTAACTAAGATTTGTTTTTTTGAATAGTAATGGAAATAAAGGGTTTTGAATTAGAAATGGAAAGGGGCATTTCACTAGGAGGACAAACTTTGCAGTCCAATTAGTTTCTAGGACACACATCCATAGAAATTAATTTCAAGGCCAAAGTCAGCCGAATAATTACTTTTAAGGAAAAAGTCAGCAGTCTAATTACTTTTAAGGACATAATTTCATAGGTTTTTAGGCCTTAGAAACTAATTATTTTGCATTTTGTCCTTAAAAGTAGTTATTTCAGTTGCGCGTCCTAGAAACTAATTGCACTAGCTAAAGAGGCCCTTGTGGCTAATTTCCACAAATGGAAACTAATTGTTTGATTGAAACTAAAAGATTTAGGAAAGTGAAATGTCGAATTTAACTAAGTGAGTTTTGAAAAGTTAATGGATTTGGGGCATTTTCCTACCTTGGCAATTTTGGGGACGAAATTATTTTAAAAGGGGAGAAATGTAACGACCTAGAATTTTCTATCGTTTGATTTTGAATATTTAATCAATTTCAAATGTTGAAAAGTTAATTTTATGAATTAAATAACTTGAATTTCAAATATGGCGATTTATTGGATAATTTAATTGTTAAATTTAATAATTGAAATTGGTTAAATAATGGAATCTTGAGTTCTAAGCTAGATAAAAATAATTTCAAAGCTTATTTAATTTCTAGTTAATAAAATGAAGACAATAAAACTTTTAAATTGGATTTAAAGGTGATTTACTCGATTTTGAAAATAACTCGTTTTAATTAACGAGTGAAAATAGTCTTTTGGGACATATTCTCGAAATTCGACGAAGCTAGTTCTACTAGATCCGAAATAGTGTATTATTATCGGATTTCAAGTTTCGTGGCGATTGGATTCACCGTTTGGTCGTTCGAGCTGAAAACGCACAGAATTAATTAAATTGAAAATCGTCGATTTAAAAAGCTATCTTCTGCATACGATCGAATTAGGTCTCGAAACTTGTTCCATTGCATTCAGAATAAGGTTATAACCATAGAATGCCAGGCGGCACGCCTCAATAGGAGTTTGGAATTTCATAGTATGTAATTTGAGATATTTTGGAAAAAAATAAAATCAACCCTTGAGCCACCCTACTTTGAGAAGCCGACCTACATACGTACGTGCGCCGCTCCCCTTCAGTTTAAAATATGCGATCTTTCCTTTTTTCCTTCCTCAATGTCGAACAACATGAATTATAAAAAAACAGTGATCGAATCAAATCGCAATGCCGTAGGAGGCGAGCACGAGAGCAGTGGCGCAACACTTGGAAGTGCATGAGGAGACACAAGGTGGTGGCGTGGATCTCGCGTGGAAGTGACAGTGGGTTGTGGGATTTTTCAGGCGATAGGCGGCCGCGTTGGGAACAAGGCCAGAAACAGGTAGGAGCTCGAAGGTTGGTGCATCGCTGGGGATGCGTGGGCGGTGGTCCGGTTGCATTAGGAGGCCGTGGTGATCGAAGAGGCAGACGGAGGACATGGGTTCGAATGCGAATGATATCGCGTGGACCTGGAACGAGACAGAAGAGTAATGACGTGGATTAGTAAAGTTAATTAAGGTAATTAATTAGTAATTAAGGAAGCATGACTATAATATTTAAATTCGAATGTTTATTAATTATGTAACTCTTCCATTTGAAGTCCAAATCAAACGAAACAAGTGGCAACGGATTCGTATCGACGAGTGCTATGCAGCAAAATTGGTTTGAAGATTTTTAGAGCCAATGGGGATTTTAGATTAGATTGAACATTGTTCAATTTAATTTAAAATTGAGACGGTTTGCAAATTAAAAATCAAGGTGAGTAAATCTCACTCATTTAAAGTACGAAAAATCTCCAATTCAACATAATTATGTAAATAATCAAAATCATACCAATAATCTACAACCTAGATCTGAAATAAATTTCATATCTAATCAATATTCATATCTATAACTTTTGAGGCTAATTTTCAAATCAGGATGTAACAATAATTCCAATCAGATCTCCTAAGAATATATAGGTGATGTTTAATACATTCAATGTTAGCCTACAATTCACATAGGTTTATTCATTTAGGCATAAAAATAAAGGTATGCCAACGAAGTTGACCCAATATCATAAAAAAATTATAAATTTCTCACCCACCTTCTAAAAGCGTTCCAAATCTCCAAATCTGAAGCAAAGCCTTGGATTCAACTCCAATTTCCTTCTTATTCCAAGAAATATGTATAAAAAGTGTATATATATATGTTAGAATTACAGATCTAAGAAGAGATTGGGGTTAAAGGGAAATACACACACACATATGTATTACCTCGTTATCGCGTAGTATTGATTCACTTCTCTTCTTCTCTTATTTGATTTCTATTCTTTTCCAATTTGTATATATACAAATACAAATATTATATTTTATAATTAGAAAATAGTGGAGAAGAGAGGACGGTAGAGCTTCGCCACTATTTCCAGAAAAATATGAGAAGAGAGAGAGGGCTAGGCCTGAATTTATAGACACTCGAGTTAACCACAGCCGTTAGATTTAATTATATAAAATCTGGGCCGTTTGACCAAGGCAAACCCTAGCTGCCAATTCTAGGATCTATCGACCGCTTGATCATTAGCTTGTTGAATCCATAGTTTGAACCGTTAATTAGCTTGTTGAATCCATAATTGTCAATTCTAGGATCTAGGCCATTTGATCATTAGCTTGTTGAATCCATAGTTTGAACCATTCATACTGAATTATAATACGAACCAGGTGAATGTAAGCCTCATCGAGCTACTTAATATGTTGAGGTTAGCTAAAGCCTCACTCAAGGATCAAGGAATGGTAATAGCTGTAGAAGGTAAGGTGTCGTCTTCGAATGTTTTGAAGAAATGTAAGAGAGGTGCTAGGAAAGTTGAGAAAAGCACTGCTAATGATAAGGGTGAAAGTCACCGTTATCATAAGAAGGGGTATTGGAAGCAGAACTACCCAGATAATCTGAAGATTATAAAAGAGAAGAAGAAAATTGTTTCCCCTACTCCTAATGGTACATTTATGATTCAAAATTGTTTTGAATCAATAAATATACTTGGGCTTTAGATACTGGATATGGAACTTATAACTATAATCCATTATATAGGACTTAGGAGATGATGGCAAGTGGCGAAAGGAGAAACGTGCATTTGAGTTGCTGATGGATCTATTGTAGATGCAACTATAGTTGGAGACTATCATTTAGTTTTGTGTAATGGATTTGATATAGTTTTAAATAATTACTATTATGTAAGTAACATAAATTATGAGATAATATCCATGTCTAGACTATTTGAGGCTGGATTTAGTTTTCATAGTAATAATAATGTTACGAACATGTTGTTTGATGGAAATAATGTCTGCAATGGTGTTTTGGATAATGACATTTATGTATTAACTTTAAACATGTCTCTGTTGTTAATAATTCTTTTGCGATTAATACTAAAGACTGGTACTTATGGCATTATAGGTTCATATAAGTGATAAAAGGTAGCACAAACTGAATGTCAAATGTTTTCTGTGGTCATTTGATTATGAATCATTTAACCCATATTAGTCTTGTCTCAAAGGAAAAATGACCAATTTTCCCTTTAGTGGGAGCAACGAAAGAGTTGTTGAACTCTTTGGTCTCGTACTCACCGATGTATTTGGCTTAATGCCTATAGTGACTAAGGATAATTCCACTTACTTCACAACTTTTACTGATGATTTCTCAAGAAAATGACATGTATACAGTATGAAGAAAAAATCACATGTCTATGAGAAATTTAAAAAGTATAAGGACAAAGTAGAAATTAGACAAACCACAGAAAAATACTACGATCCGATCAAGGGGGTGAGTATGTTGGACAAAAGCTATAACAATACTTAAAGATAATGAGATTGTCTCCTAGATTACTCTATCATATACTTTGCAATTATGTTTCGAATAAAAAGAGTCGAACCATATTAGATATGGTTCGATCTATAATGAGTGGGGCTGAGTTACCTCTTTTCTATTGGGGATATGCGTTGGAATCCACGATGTCTGTTGAATTTGATTCCTACTAAATCCGAGTCTAAGATATGAAATTTCATATAGGAAGAAACCCAATCTCAAGTATTTAAAGGTGTGGGTTTTGTCTAATTTATGTTAAGAACGTTGGCCCCAATAAACTCGAGGTAAGATTGGTACCGTGTAAGTTTATTCGATATTTCATAAAATCTATAAGTCATATTTATTGTAACACCGAGGAACAAATGGTTACTATTTCTCAAAACGATGACTTCTTAGAAAATGAATTTCTATCAAAAGAAATTAATAGCGATGATGTGACTTGAATGAAATCCAAGAAGTTAACATAAAGGCTGAATCGGTAGAAGAATAAACCCACCACTATATGAAAACAAGCAATCTATTAGAAGGTCTGATAGGGAATATCACGCATGAGAGAGATGCTATGGGTTTCTCATAGATGGTTACAAAAGAACAGTCTTAGAATATGACACTCACCGCATATTTAGATGACACTGCAGAGTAAAGACTGTGCACTTTGGCTTAAAGTTATGAAATTCAAGATGGATTCCATGTATGGAAACAAAGTTTGGATATTGGATGACATACCCGAAGAGATAAAGCTCATCAGCTACAAATGGATTTGTAAGAAAAATCTAAATAACAATGGAAAGGTAGAGACCTATAAGGAAACGATAGTCGCGAAAGGGGTTTCTTAGATTTAAGGCAATGATTATGATGAAATGATTTCTCCCTAGCCATGCTTAAATCCATTCACATTATGCTTCCTATCATCACATTCTATAACTATGAAATAAGGTAGATGGATGTGAAAATGGTATTTCTAAATGGTTATTAAGAAGTGACCATTTACATTTTGCAACCCGAGGGTTTTGAGGACAATAGGAGTGGGGGAAAGGCATGCAAGTTATTAAGGTGAATATATGGTCCTAAATAAGATTCAAGGAGTTGGAATAAATGTTTTGATAAAGCAATCAAATAGTTAGGTTTTTATCCGAATACAAAGGAAGCATGTGTATATCGGAAAGAATAGGGAAGTGCTATAGCGTTCATAGTCTTGTATGTTGACGATTTGCTCCTGATTGGCAATGACATTGCATTGTTGCAATAATTGAAAGCATACTTGTTCAAGAACTTCTCCATAATAGATTTAGGAGAAGCAACCTATATACTTGGTATTAGGATCTATAGATATGGATTTGGAAGGTCGTTAGGATTGTTCCAATCTATATACATAGATACCTTACTGAAAAGGTTCGGTACAGAGAATTCAAAGTGTGAATTTTTTTCAATGCAGTTTGGAATCGTCCTTTTTCTAAGAAGGATGTTTCTCATACTGATAAGGATGAGTGCACAAAGAGTATATTGTATGCATGCGCAATCAGTTCCATCATGTATGATATGTTATGTACTAGACCAGATGTGGCTTATGCATCAGGATGTATAAGCAGATATCATTATAATCTAAAAAAAAGTTGCATAGCAGTGAAATGTATTCTTAAGTATTTAAGAAATACTAAAGTCTTATTCCTTGTATCTGGGAATGAAGACTTCCTTGTGAACAGGTATACCGATTCGAGCTTTCAAAGTGATATCGGTGGTAATAAATCAGTATTGGATTAAGCATTCAAGTTGAACAAATGGCGGGAAGCTAGAAAAATTCCAAGCATGAAGTTGTAGCTAATCAATGATAGAGGCCAAGTACATCACCTAAACTAAGCAGCTAAAGAAGCGGTCTAGATGCATAAATTTATGGCTGAGCTAGGGATGATTTTAAACATTGGGAATCTCGTAGCATTGTTATGAGATAACAATGCGGCAATGCATATTGCAAAAGCGCCAGGAGATCATAAAAATTAGAGCCACATTTCAGAAGTTCCACCTGATATGAGAATATTTCAACAACGGAGAATTGACGATTAATAGAGAAGATAATAAGGACAATATAGTATATCCATTCACGAACGAACCGGCTCGATCGGTTCTGAGAAAACTGATCGAAGGGATGAGATTGAGATTTTATAACTAGCCCTATGTGAAGTGGGAGATTGAGAGAGTTATAGGTATGGCCTAGGGGCAGTTCTATAATTTACTATAAATTATTAACTTAGTAATCAAATCTTATTCGAAATAAAAGGTGTTTGTTTTCTATTATATACTTGTTATATTATGATACATTAATTAATTTAAGTATAATAAATTAAAATTTCTTAAATCATATTTATGTGATAATGATAATAAGTAATTCCTTATCATAAAATTGCCATAATATAAAATAACATGTTATTTAAAATATTCCCGATCAATGTGTTTCGAGAAAGGATATCGATACATCCGTTGAGACCATAGTACATAACGCTGCCCAAATTTTTTATGGTGTATTACTTATGGATGTTGGGGGCGTCAAGGGGTTACATAATCATAATTATTAGATAAATATGGAATGACTCACTTGATAGTTTCCAATTGGTTAATAACAACTAGGTTAAACAGGAAATCTCAAAGTGATGATGTTACATAATTCTCTCGACTTGAGAATATTGTGGAGTTTCAGTATGAATACTCCACTTTTGTTATAGTTAAATCATAGCATGAAAACCATTAAGCGACTATAGTTGAGTTTGAGTTGAAGTATTAGAAATGAAATACTATTCGATAGGCCTTCTTAGTTGATGAGATTAGTAAAACCGTCAACTATAGTCGACTCAAAGTCAAAATCAATGGCTAGATTAGTATGGTTAATAATAAATGTTATTATTGCACCAATGACTTTGTGTATGGACTGACCATGTTGAATGTGGATGTTATTGGAATTTTTACCAAAACCAAATTCCATGAATCCTAAAGTTATATAGTGTCGATGAAGAGAATGTCTGTAAATAATCATTACTAAAAGGTAGCTTTTAAATTGTGATTTTACTGATAAAGATGTATAAGTGGTAAATTCGGTCAAAAATGTCAAACCACTAGCTAGGGTGATGTGTGAACGTGAATATTTGGACTGTTCGATATTAATCGTAGACTTAATTTACACCTATGTGTCACACGATCGTACTAGTGAATTCTTCGAAATACCACATGATTTAATTGACTTATAAATCATTATAAATTAATTAAATTAATTATTATTTATGAAGTATTAATTATTTATTTATCCGATGTCTCTGATATACTGGGTGTTATTGGTAATTTTCTAGGTACTATTAGTAATTAATTGGGTACATAAATAAAGGTTATATATGCATGTATTGATATACGATATCGGTGAACATTTAAATATGATTTAATTGACATTAATTGCTAAATGGGTTTGTGGTTTCATTGGCCCATGTAGGCCTATGACATGGTTGGAATGAGGGGAGAGAGAGAATGGGGTGGCTTAAATTTTGGATCTAGATCTAGATCTAGAATTTGTAAAGGGAGAAAGAGTAAAAGGAGGAGGATTTGTCTCTTCCGCTTTTTCTATTTAAATAAACCCATACCCTCGGTATTTCTTCCAAGATTCCCTCACTCTTGTCCTAGTCGAACATACACACTCACCTTACCCGATTGACGAAATATCCAAGAGCCCAATCACATCAAATTAAAGCAAATTCGATGGTACACTTGATCGTATCTACATACAGCGATCGATTCAAAATGAATCTAAGAGATCCCACTAATTGACGTGCATTCAAAGGCTGCCTCTTTAAGGTATAAAATCCAATTTTCATTTCACATCATATACACCATGTAGTATTATAGTATATAAAGATTTTATATATACATCTATTGCCTTCTACAATTATCAATTATTAAATCAAACTGAACTATATATATTAATTGGTTTTCGATCTCTATATAAAATCACACACACACACACACACACACATATATGTACGTATGTATGTCAATTCGACCATGCATAGCATAATATATACATACATATATATATATATATATAATTTTTAATATTAAAATTAATTTTTGATAACTGAAAATGTTATTAACTATTTCTAAACTATATATATATATAGATTATGTATTAAACTTTTTTATAAAAGTAAATATACATAAAATATGTTTCGGTTTAAAAAATATATATTTTGCTAAACCTATATTAATATAATATTATTATATTTTATGTTCATAATTCTAAACAATGCTTATACTAATATATGTGTGTTTGTAAGTATTTAATTTATTAAAAATTACAATAAATGGTTTCAGATTTTGTTTATAAAAATTTTGAGAGGACCAAAAGAAATAAACAATACATAAATTATTTTAGTATTCATTTTATTGCAAAATATATACTTTAATTATTTTATGCAATTTTAAATGGTTTGTGTATTAAAAGAAAAATATTTTTATTATTTTTAACAATAATTGATATTTATGTAATATACAAATATATTTATTTTAATTAATTAAAAGCTATTTTAACTGATTTTTATAGATCTAATTTTGAATTTAAAATAGTTTACTTTGTCAAGTAAGATATTTTGGATATTAAATTTGAATTTAATTTTTATTGACTTGGTCAAAATGCAATCAAATTTTTTATTTTGTTTAATATATATATATATATATATATAATTCAAAATTATATAAATATTTATATGTATATTTAACTTTTATATATGTATACATTAACTATTTACACATTTTATGTTGCATATGCACATCATATACCCAATGGTATATATTCGTATACCCCTAATTTATATAAACATAAATTAATTAATACACATTAATTAAAAAAATAAAGAAAATTAAATAAAAATTGATTTTGTTTAAATTAACTAGATTGAATCTAGCAAACCCATTAGACATCATAGCCTACTATGATTGAGATTGGGAATATTTATTTTAAATTCACCCAATTTATCTACCACCAAATGGACTAGATCCAACATAAGCGACATATAAGGCTTCACCTAACGATTAATTCTCTTTGAAAATTCGTAAAACTCATTTCCATTAAAACTCAAAATCCCAAACTCTAAATATAAACATGTTATATTTTTTTCTTCATCGAAAAGGCATCTAGGATGTGATATTAAAAGCACAAGTCCTAATTCTTCCATATGCAAAAGTTGTATTTTTAACCCTTTATAAAATCTACTTTAACCTCTACTTAAATCATTAAATGACAAGGGGTTTATTTATGGCTCATTACATCATCGCTTGACCCTGTGTGCTTAAAAAGAAGCTCAAGCCCAAATACTACTCCACCATGGCATTTAAGCTTGATTTCAAGCCACTTGCCTCGAAGCGGGTATCACTTTAACTTGAGCCCTACCCTAGAGTGCTTTAACTCGACCCAGTCAAGCAAAACCTTTCAAGTTATATTCTCGCTCCAAATACTTCCAATAGGTCATTCAATATATAAATATGAAATTTTAGAAGATATTTTCTTCCAAGGGGGACTACAAATAGCAGATACCAACACCAAAAGATGAGACTTCAAGAGAAAACTTCCATGCTCTACCAGTTAACAATTTGTGACAGCTTTTTGGATTGCACTCCATTATTCTACTATAAAGTCTTCAATTTTCTTAAGCAAAAACATTGTAATCTATCTACAACTCATTGTACATGAGTATAAAGTGAAAATAGTTAGTAATAAAGGAAGAATTTGCGTCTCACTGAATTTAAGTCGAACCAGTAAATAAACTCTATGTTTTTTTCATTTTCATTTGCCCATCTTTTCTTTATTTAAATTACTATGTGTGATTTGAAGTTATTCATTTATGCGTGTTATAACACCCATTAGACATTAATAGAAGGTCAAAATCCTCTTAATAATTTTATCTTTATTCTGCATCCCATGGCTAAAGACTTCAACATCTGCTTGTGTTTGTTTGCCAAAAGTGATGTAATTAGTAAGGATAAACAACTCACGTAAAATCTGTCATATTCCCATTTTGAAAATTCATATGACTTTTCTCCTTAACTTCACTACTATTTATCGAGTTTATAACAGTAATAGCAATGCCGTTTATTTATCTTACTACCACGCGTAAATATATGTTATATGCGACTAATAGTACGGGTTAATCAAATTGTCATAGACCAAAGTGACAATTTCTTAGCATTTGTATATGTAGGGACATGCGTAAGCGAGACCAAAACAGTGTTAGCCTTCTGAATGTCTTAACAAAAATAATTTCACATGCGTCGATTTTTTTTCCAAGAGGCAACATCACCATTTACTATTTTCAAGTTGAGATACCTTTCTGTCCTTCCTTCATAAGTAATTTTCTAAAATATTGCACTCTCAAGTAAGATTATAAAACTCATGTTATATATTTCGTGCTTCGATATCAAAATCGGTAGCTTTTTCAAACAATTGGAGAATCCTAAACAAAATCAAAAATTGAATCATTCGCCTTTTTCTTGCATTTCGAGACGAATTTAGGTGATAAAGACTATCAATTATGCAATCATTTTAAAGTGCGATACTACTGTTGGAGATAGAGAAGATGAGGTAATTTGAATTTGTTTATGGGGAACAGGAAAATAAAAGAAAGTTTGTATAGAAAATTGATTTAGGATGTTATAGCTTATTTTCGAAACGTCCTAGCTTACTTGAATGTAGACCTTGCTTCCCGCTTTGACTCTCCATAAATGTTTAAATACATCCAAACCGTCCGCAACTGTAAATGTTAATTCTAAAGTAGATTGGCATATAGATTATATTAATATATGAGTTTATTGTATCCATCCTCCATTTTTTTATAAGAGAATCTTTTTTTAAAACTATAACCAGTATGGTAGACGCATCCACTAGACGTATGCAAATAAAATTACGAACAAATTTATTTTATTATATAAAATAATGGATGTATGCATAGACAGTCATATAGTAAAAATACAGTGCTATAAGAATTGAAAACCATTAACTCTATGGGGTAAATATGGTAAAATGCATTTTGAACAATTCAAAAGTTTTAGGTTTGCTCGTTATGTATAAATTGGACATTGCTAATGACACTTCAAATTTGAATATAAGGGGACATTTCAACGGCGTTTTGTCGAAATTAGGGTTGAAATTCGATAGGGTTGTACCGAATTTAAATTTGAAATTCGATAAAGAGGCGCACGTAGTGTAAAATGTTGTGATTGGTGGTGTTATGTCCAACTTTATGTTTCAGCTAATCCAGTTTTAGAGTGGACTTGGATTGTCGTTAACACAGCCCTTTGAATTTTCGTTTCCAACCATCTGCATCAAACCGTCCTTCTGCACGCTCTTATTTTACAGGGCATTATTTCATTAAACAAAATTTGAGGTCCATTGGGTTAATCACTCTTTTCACGCTGGATGAGAATGGCGGGAAGTGCCGCATGCCTCCGCCTCCGCCTCCGCCTTCCGTTAAATAAATCAAAACAGAATTTCATTTCAATTCAATCTCTTTACATATGTAATCAGCTCAATCGATGCATTCATTTTTGTAAGTCTCCGAATTTTTTATTTACGGTTTCGTAGACAGTTTATATTTACATCGGTAGACGCTATTTATGATCGCATGTTGAATCAGTTTTGCATATGATCCTATGTTCTTGGTTAAGATTAATTCTGATATTTGACCGAGTACCGTTTCAAAATTTTACTGTCATGTTGTTCATAAATAATTATTTATTATTTTGTTATACCCAAATCTCTTCATTAGAACTGAATGATGCTTCATGCTTGTTGGGGTTTAAAACATTATGATGATGTGAATATTATGGTGGGAAATTCTTTTTCAACCCCTCTTTTTTCTTAGTTTACCCCAACAATTAACAAAATTAATACGCCTCTAATGGTACCGCCTTAACCCAAAAGAAAATAAAAGATTTTTTTTATTATATGGTATCATCATTGTCATTTTAGTTAACTCCAAAAATTAAAAATCTATACACCTCTGGTGGCATCATCGTTGTTATTTGAAATTAGTAATCTTCAGTACATGGTTTTAAATCTCCATCTCTCGCAGCTGGGATAGTTGTCAGAATTTTAAATCTCCTTCATTTCAGCCGAGATATCAACCCGAGATTCCCTCGGAACCGAAATTTGAAACCTTGCTTCAGTATGATTTCTTTTTTGGGATGATTAAAGAGGTCTTCAAAATTATAAGTTATAAGCCTATCATACAAAAACATAGTTATTTTAAGTATTTTAACACAATTGTCTTCGAAACTTAATTAGAACATTCCTACAAACTCAGTTCTTATTAACTCCTTATTTACTGTCCTACCTTCTCATCAAATTTCCCAAACTTCATCATCACTGTCACAAATTTTCCTTGCCAGTTACTTGAATTCTTTCAAAAATCACTTTCGTTGTCTGTTTCATTAATGCATCTTCGCTGCTAAGCTGCAGTCCCTTAGCTTTATTTTCCAAACTTCATAATAGTACCAATGCGTGATGTATTTATAAGGGTATAAATAACTCTATTGATTATTGAATATCTCTTCACGTTGAAGCTAAAAAAGTTCTATGAAAATTTGAGACTTGTCACCATTCCACCACTGCTGTATGATCCATGAGTTGATGGTTCTCTTTTTCAACATCAATGGCTGCATACTTGTAATTGATCTTTATTTTCTCATAAGTTGTCCTAGCTTGTATCTAAATGATTTATGGATTTGCTGGATCTTGATATACATGATAAGTAAAATAAAACTATGAAATATATCCATAACAAACACTTCATTGCTTGCGTTGAATGCTCATATTGTTTACCATATATACACTGTAAATGATATGATTATTTTCATAATGTTTATCTGGGAACAGAATAATGGAGAACAAATACTTGCTGGAACCTGTACATTAATTTCTGACATGGTACATGGCTGGCTAATGAAGACCCAATAGTGTTTGTTATGAACACATCAGACCCATCCAATAAGGGGATGGTCTGATCAAAAATGGGAGAAAGCACAACAAATCTTTGTTAATATGTAATATGACCAACCATTTTCATTTTACTTTTTAGAAAATTGTGTACAGTAATTGATGCAGCCAAGGAAGCGAATTCGACGATGTAAATCGAATCCGTCCAGGATCTCACACGATTAGCGGAAATAATCGGTGAATCGATGATAAATTAGTGAATTTAAGAATACCCAAATGTCCAAATCCATTGATCACGAAGATACCGGATTCTAGCAATCTTCGACACGTTGATCGCGCACGATGCCGTGAGAGAAGATCTACAATTCTTCGAACGTTGATCAAGCGCACTTGATTCCGTGAATTGGATTCAACAATCGTTGATTCGAGCGCACTCGAATGCCGAAGGTGGAGATATGAGATAACACTCAACTACCAATTTTAATGGAGGCACAAAGCACAAACCAAATTTTATTCAAAAATCAACAACCTATAAATGAACCAACACCCGCCTATTTATAGGCAAATACAACTCACGCCTCCCATAAGTCGTATGCGACTTAACATAAGTCGACTTACGACTTAACGACTCAAACAAAGAAAATACAAACACTAGGTCGTTACATGACCTTCAACATACCTCACGACTTAACTACACAAATACAAACGACATAAGAAAGTTACAACACAACATTACACGACTTAACAAAAACAGCGGTTTGAACTTCAAGAGCGACTTAAGCTTCGCAGCGGCATAAGGTCGAGCGACCTAAAACAAACAGCGGCATAAGTCCTAAGCGACTTAACCCTTCATGCGCGATTTAAGAAATAACATAGGAACGACCTAACTTTCGCGGCATAAGGTTCAGCGACTTAACTTGCTAGGTCGCTTGAACGACCTAAGGCATAGCTCGTTATTCCGGGGTAATGCTTCCACCTCTCTTCGTAACTCGTTACACCGTAGTTCGCTAGGTCGTGGCTGACTTAATCTTAGCTCGCTAGGTCGTTGGTGGCCTAAAGCATGTGATTTATCCAAGTGCGCTGCATCATCCTTCCCCTGTTTCTTGTTAGGTCGTAAGTCGCTAGATCGTTCGCGACCTAAAGTATGCGACTTAGCACAGCGCGCTGCATCATCCCCTTTAACTTGTTCATACGACTTAGTTGAGTCGTTAACTTGTTCCAGCTTTAAATCTTGAATTGGAATATCAGGCTGGGCTGCATCAGTAATAAATACTGGATTATTACTCTAATTTATGTTATCGGCAATGTTCATTTATGTATGTACACAAATAAACACGTACATGCACATGCTAGTATATAAATCATTTTTTAACAAAATACAAGGCTATATAATCAGGACTAATAGCTGTGGAAATTTGAAAAGCATCACTAGTAGTGGAGTAAAACATCATACTAAACATTGTAGTTTGTAACTTCAGCACAAAGTGAAATTATCCGCTTTCTTCCATCATTTTAAATTTGGAACAATTTTCTTTTCTTTGATCTCTATCTTCTTGCTTTTGAAAATGTATTTAGACCAAACTTAACACTACCTGTATCATTTGTTATGCATACCATTTGTAACTTTAGGAAACAGAGTAAAAGTTCTCCTTTTCTCTCTTTATCTACCACAAGAGAGAAGGAATGACATGTAACCTCCATCTCTATATTTATCTAGGAAATGGCATGTGCATTTATGTATGGGTGAGCAAGATAGAAAGTTCTAGGCCAGCTTCAGTATATGTTAAGCTACAAATTTGTTCAGATTTAACTTGTTTACACTTTCAGTTTGTAGCTAATATGTTGCAACTAAGCGTTTACATGAACCTGCACTGCAAGGGTACTTAAACTTAAAAACTTCTTTTATTCTGACATTATGGAATGATATTGTTTTGCAAGAAACCATTACAACTCTCTGCTCAATGATTTTTCATTCAGCATCATTTACAGGTACAGGGTATACATACATATATTATAACAACCATCTCAGTTAATATATACTGATTGACAGCTGTATTGAAGTTATTTCACTGGTTGGAAATTGCATACCATTGTAACTTAATATGTATGATATATAATACCTTTGAATATCTATTGTCGTAAACTTACTCTTAGTTCATTCTCTTGCAAGGTGAAAGCTAGAGCTATTTTACGATGTTATATTGACGTCTTTCCTTCCTTGGGCTCCTCAAGTACTTCTTGGTGATTTTAGGTACTATATCCTTACACATATCAAAGAACCATGATATAATAAATAAAGTGTGCCCTACATGTATAATTGGTATGATAAAGAATGCAGAACTGTTATATTCATCTCATACTTCAACTTATACTGCAACACACAGTGTGGATGAAAATGACTTATCTTTCATTTTGACCAAACCTATTAGCTTTCATGGTACTTTGCATTACAACCCTTACCTTAAATATACATATGTGTGTCTTTGCGTGCATACATGATTTTGATCATCAAATAGAAAATGACCATACTAAGAACTCATACACACACATGGATAGGTCTTGGAAAGTCTTATTTTGTGCTGCTTTTTTGAGTAACTCAGTCTGGTACCATGCCAACCTAAGTGTTGGGCGTAGCAGTATAGACAACATGGCATTTATCATGTGCTTGTGAGTTACAAGGGCAACAAGCCGGGTTCTTGCCACAAGGCATCAAAGCTTACTGGGCTTTGGACCGCAATTTTTAAGTCGTTCTTTAGAAAGTTTAAAATAGATGTAATACAAATTTATTTGGTTCAATTCTTAACAACATTATTGGAAATTAAAGGTTGGGAACAAGAAGTGCAAATCATAGAACTTATTGCGGCGTGTACGGACCATTACCTTGAAGGTAAAATTCGACGCGACTATGATGCTATTGATAATTATTATATGCTCATTAAGGTTAGCACAACGATCCTTCTAACTTATGCACTCAAGGTTGAAAGATATATCGATTTGTAGAAGCTATCATCTAGATGTTTAGGGAATTTAGAAGATGATTTTAATTTGGGGGAATTTGTGGAGAGAAAAAGATGAATGTGAATTTTGTTTACCGTATTCTTTGTTAGTGAAGAAAGAGAAAGAAGAGAGGATAAAATGAACATAGATTTGTTTTTTTAGCCACTAAATAAAAATTTCAGAAGTAAAATGTTTGTCCATCAAGTGTACATATGGCTATGGAATCATTAAAAGAAAAATGTTCAACCTTAAATAGACCACATAATTCATCAAATGCATCTCGAATGCATCACCAATGTTGACTATGGATTCATTGGAAACAATAATGCATAATCTCAAGAATTCAGTATGATCTATCAAGTGCATCTCAAAAGCATCAGCAATACCGATTATGGATCCAATTAGAGTAAAGCTCATTCTCAATATGTCGGTGAAATCTGTCAAGTGGATCTTAAAAGCATCGCCATAGTTGGTTATGGATATAACAAGAGTAAGAAACATGATATATTATTAATCAATAAAATCCATCAAGTGCATGTCAAAAGCATCACCAATACTAATTATGAATTCGTTGAGAGTAGCAAAACTCAATCTCAAATCTTTCAGTAAAATGCATCAAATTCATCACAAGTATACCATTACCGGTTATAAGAGTAACGGGTTCAATCTACCACAAATAGAATCCATCAAGGTGTCTCACTAAGGCACTTCCAAAATAGGCTATGGATTCAATATGATCTCAACGCTCAAACTAGGGTATAAAATAAAAGCATGCACATCACATAAGCATCACCTTGACTATTCATGAATTCATAAGAGCATGTACCTCAACAATATAAATAATAGAGAGGGAAAAGTAATCGTATAGTTTCATTTGACTCAAAAGGGTATCCACCATACTTTTTCTCTACTCTAGGCTTGTGGCTCTTCTCTTCTTAAAATTCAATGACTACTTTTTTTAGAAAATAATTTTTGAGTGGTTGCACCAAGTTCCTCTGTAATCTTATATATATTTGAACGACACCACTTCTTGTTTTAGCAATTTCTTAACTGCTATGGATCTGACACGAAATGCTCTCTTTTAATTATACATGTGGTTCCTAGTAATTCAAAGGTTCATCATTGGGGTTGTGAAGTGTCTTCTTAGCGTTATCACACCATAGGTATACAATAATTCATAAAGAACACGACGCTTCATTTGATGTTAGCGCAATCATTTTATGACTTGCCAGGTCTTTCGTTCTTCTTAAGATGTATGTTAGAATCAAAAGGAGATCATATAGGTTGTCTCGTCATAATGATCAACTTTTTCAAGCTTTTCTCAATGTAGCAAGATATACACAAAGAGAAACCATATTTTGTTTTTCTCATTTTAATGCCTAATTCACATCAATCTCTTCTAAATATTTCATCTCAAATTGAGAAAATAAAAAGGTTTTGGTCTCGCTTGCCACATCTAGGTTTATACCAAAATCAACACATTAGCGACATAACGGATAAACCCATGGTTGAACATCCTTCGTCCACTGTTGGTTTTTCCTAGGGTTGTTATGGTAATGGTTACCGTTACCATTTTGTAAATACCGTTACCGTACCGTTTTTACTGGTAAACTAAAATTGTTTACCGTTATCATTACCGATTGACTGGTATACCGATGACTGGTATACCGATAAACTGGTAACTGTTACACTGGTAATGATAAATTATCTTTTGTCTAGAAGAATAATAAGTTGATATATTATTACACCGAACGATGCTTCATTTATATATCTTATTGGATCACTTAATAAAGGACATCAAAAAAGTGTATTTATCATCATTTGCGTTGAATTACTGAAATAAATTGAACTATTTTCTTGCTTCTAAATGCCCCTAATACAACGTCTTATATGAGTATCAATGTATTATGAATGGATTGGTAAATTACCGTTACCGCTGGTTTTGAAAAAATATTACCAATGTTTTAGCGTAAAAATGGTAAATTTACCGTTACCATACCGATTATACCGGTATACCGACTTGACTTTAAAATGATAACCAATTGACTGGTAATGATATAGTAATGGTAAATTTACCATTACCATAACAGCCCTAGTTTTTCCAAAGTCCGAAATGTCCACTTTAGCTAGGCATTCCCACACTTTTAGAAATTTCAAGTTTTGTTGGAAAACATTTTTACACTTCATAAAAAATTTTATCTAGCATTTATGAGAAACCAAGTTGAGTTCGTAACTAACTAACAAAATAGATTCATCCACATACAGTTTAATCATAACGATATAACTATACCACTTTTGTATAATCAATTACAATCATTATATTTTCAACATGTTTTATTAATTCGTACATACAACGCGATATACAAACAAATACCAACATGATATATATATGAAAACAATGAGCATACAAAACCTACATGCATCAACTCAATACTCAATTCAACTCATGCCGTTCTCCTATCATGCATACTTCATTCAAAATGCATGCAATTATACATATAACATGCCAAACATAGAGGCTTATAACCATTGTTCATGTATGTATATAAATAAATACTTCTCATTTTACTTACATTAAAATATCCACATATCCTTATCATAAAACATGTCTATCTACAACATATAAATTCTGTTTTTATACATGTATTCAAGACAAATATTTTTCATAATCATAATTAAAACTCCACCGTCATGCATCAATGTCAAACTAAATATTTTCCCCACATTGTTAAATCTTACATCCACCAACTCATATTGGTAAATCGAATAAATCTTATCTAAACATGTAATTTTCTTTTCGTTCACGCATGGAATAAAATGATTGTTTTTTCATATTTAAAAATATATGCAAATGTATACCTATAAGTATTAATATCTTATTTGAAATACTTTATGAAATACTCAAAATATTACTCACTCACCTTTGATGTATAAATATCCTTTTATACATTTTACTTCATTTTTTTATAGTTGTCATTTTATTCAATATAGAAGACAAACTCAGCCTTCATTTTGCTACTATACATATCTCGTATGTACCTTTGTAGGTAAAATGCTTAATAGTTTTATAATGCTGCATGTGCAAAAATGTATAATTGAGATACGAATATAGTGGAGATGCGAAAAGCTATATAAATGAAATTCAATTATCAAAAAAGGAATTATCATAAAGGGAAAACTCGCGAACTTTTTTACTCCTTAATGTATCAACTTTTGAAATTAGTCAAAAGGACAAAACAAACAATACGTATCTTCTTCTTCGATCACGTTTCTCAACCCGTCGCCCTCACCACCGCACCTCCTTCTGTTGATACCCCTATTGTGGCTCTCCTCTACCGTTGCCACATCAGTCATTGCCACTCCTCGCACTGCCATTGTCTATGACGCCACCAACCTCCGCCCACCACCTGCCTCCACCATCTAGCCGCCCCCGCCACAACTAGAAACCCTATTTTTTTACAACGTTGACTAACTCCGCACCGTATGAAACCTAGTTTATCTCAATGCATCTCGTGCCACTAAGTACAACACCACCTCGACTTTTCAGTCTTATCCGGTACCATTTCCCCTTTCTCTTACCATAATTTCTCATTTATTATTGATGACAAAAATAGTAGTAGGTAAGAAAATAGTACCATACAATATCATTATATGTTTTTTACAAAAATTATTAGCGGCAAAAATGATATTGTATGGTAGCTGGTAAGAAAAAGATAATATGTAGTATAATTATATGTTTTTAAGGTATCAACTACTACTGTACAATAACGTGTACAATCATCAATACACTAGCAACATTATAGGAAAAAGTTCAATTTTTTTTATAAGAAACAGTTTTTAAATCTAAAAAAATACAAATAAAAAAATGTAAAAAAAGTGACCATTTGAGCTAAAATACACACTTCATCTAAAAAAATGTTATTACTGTTTATAAACCGCTGCTACAATTCATAAATTTCAACAATCCATAATAAAATGTAGTATCATTATATATTTTTAAAATGATGTCGGCTACAGACATGACATTGTACTATAGCATTAAGTTTGTCGGTGGATATCCGAAAAATCCAAATTCGTCTGCATCCATATCCAAAAAGCAGATAAATATTTGATATTCGTAAAATGGGACATGGATGTGGATATGAAGACATCCGCATTCGAAAATTGTATGTTCAGCTTTTGTTAAGATTATAGGTTATATTATGTGTATTTTTATACAATAAAAGATATGTATTTATTGTTTTATTAAGTTAGTATTTTATGTTATATGAATCTGATGCATATTAACCACTCAAAACTACTTAATATCATCGTGTATGTTTCTTTTTCATACTTTAATAATTAATTGGATTGAAAAAAATATGTTAAACTACAATTTTCTATTTATGTTACTTAATTTATCGATGGTTAATGGATAAGATAATTATAATTTATCTAATATCCATGTGCATCTACGGATGCAGATGTTCACTACAAGAAAGAACAGTCATTTCGACGGTTATTTGCCGTCGGCTGCCGTGGATAGTCAATAGCCATCGGAATATCAGTCGTCGAACAAATTGCTCATCGATCGAATTTTCAATAGCTCCGTCGACGTCTTTTCGACGGCCTTCAGCGGACTATTCGACGGCTTTCGTCACCTCATCGAGTACATGTGGAAACAATGGAAGGTATCACGCTTTGGTCAATTGACTGCTGCTAGTCGTTGGAAACCTGGAGCACATAAGCCGTCGCTAGTCGTCGAAAACGTGGAGCACATAAGCTGTCGCTAGCCATCGAAAACCCAGAACTTTTTTATTTCAGCCGCTATTCATGCCTCAAATAACACATGTATAATAATATATATCGCACTTCAATTTCACACATATAAATCATTTATATTAAAGTCCAAATCACACATATCACATATATCACAATATATATCACATCAATAATAAAAAAATTCAATATGTACAATAAATCAACCTCAAACATCCATCAATATGCCTCAAAACTCAAACATACTCACAATATCAAACATCCTCACAACCATCTCAAAATGCATCATACATCACATCAAATCAGACTCAACCATCTCAAGTTTATATAACTCTCATACCACCTTACAACATCAAAGTGCATATATCTACAATATCTCAACATAAAAAAGTCCGGCTACTGTTAACCCAGAAAATGGATCAATATCCAGAAATCAAATGAAAGCACCAGTTTTATTCAAAATAAAGAAAAAATAGTAGAAACAGCAAGAAAGTAAAAGAAGGCACAATAATTTTATAGTAGTTCAGCGTAATCTCCGGTATACGTCTACTTCAATCTTCGTAATTAATTGTTCTCTCTTGGTTACAATTAGTTATATAAGATCCGAGCACAATCTAATGGATCTCAGATTTACAATGGAGTTTCTAGAGCGTTCTTGAGGTAGATGATATGACTGAAGAAGAAGGAATTCCAGATCCAAAAGTTAGAGAACTAGAGAAGATCAAGCAGAAAAGATCCTTCTACGGTTGCATGTACGCTGGTATTTATAGGGAAACATGCATAAAGGTCCAGATGCCCGCTTGCATGGACATCTAGATGATGGTCCATTGTCGCACAAGATAACCCAGAGGTCACTGAGCCAAAATAATAACTCGGCACCGAGCTATTTAACTCGGGGCCGAGTTAATCTTCTTCTTGCAAGTTGGTCTTTCCCACTTGTATTGCTTCTCTATCCTCTTCTTGAGTTGTTCCAAGCTCTTTACCTTCTACTTTGAGTTGATTCTTACGATCTTTTCGATAGCTTCTTTCTTTACTTTCTTCACGTCAATCCTTGTGATTGCTCGTCCTGATCTCTGGAAATCACTTGACCACAAGTTATTGTAGTAGCACAAGAGGTGTATGGCATTCGGAAGGCAAAAAGTGGAGGCAAAATAACTCGGGGTCGATTTATTTAACTCGGGCCCGAGTTAAATACTTAGCCAATTTCACCTCAAAGTTCTTGAGCTCAACCTTCTAGGCCTTCTGATCGTGTTTCCAATTTTGTGAATCATTTTGTCCTGCTTTAGATCTTTTAAGTCCGGTTGAAATCTGCTTCGGTAAAAAAGCAGGTTAACACTTGCCCTTCAAAGTACGCCTTTCGAATGCAAGGTGTAACGACCCGAAATTTTAATGATTTTAATAACGTAATTAACTAAAATTTTCATGAAAATAAACAATAAAATTTTAGTAATGAAAATTTGATATTTGGGTTACGTCTATTTAAACGTAGCAAGTTTCAGATTTTCACCATAAAATTTGAAAGTTTGTTGGTTGTGAAATTTTAATTTTAATTTAAAATTAGTTAAAATTTGTTGAAAATAAACATTTTTGAAATCTGAATATTTTTATAAGAAAAATGTACTATCATTTTCTGAACGAGACGTCATAATTCGTTTCGTCAAATTTGGATTGCTCTAGCTCCGTGTATCTTATTTTCGGCGATTTAGCGAAGTTTGACAACGAAAATCGAGTTTTGATAGCTTGGTCGTATCGCTCATATCTGTGTACCATTCTGTTCGTCTCGTCGCGCTGATCTCCGCAGTATATTCATTTGTACATTTCGGTGTCCGGTACGCGGCGAAATCAGCTGAACGATTAGCCATATCGGTTTCTATTTTTATCTTTTGGTTTCCATATGTCTTTTCATTTGTCCCCGGTTGATAACCAACAACCATTAGCTTTTAATATTTTTCTGAATTCAATGGCTGACCTTTACTATTCTTACCATTTCAATATATTTGTTGTTTCGTTTCCTTTACTGGTTCGTTCATTTTTTGGTTCTCTGCTATTTCTCTTCGTTTCTGTCAGTTTTAATAAAATAGAATATAATATAAAGTTTTTATATATATAGAGATTTAAAACTGAACTCCTCGTTTCCTCTCCGATCTGCCAAGCCTTACGCCTCATCTACCTCCGCCGTTCCAGCCTTGACCGCAACCACCTTTATCCCTCAACCCATCCACCGTCAGCCTCCTTCAACCCGACCCCACCCGAAACTCGCCTGCCACTTCAACGCCGGAAGCCACCGCACCACTTCTCCTCTCATTCCCTGACAGCCTACCACCTTTCATCTTCCCAGACCCGCATGCTAGCCTCTCCACACCACCAGACAGCCGCCATTCCATAGCAACCGCCCCTACCCTTCCACTTCTCTCCATGCCTTGACTGACCGAGCCCAGCCTTTTACCTCCCTCCGAACGCTACCACAACCCGTCCCTCCACCAAGCAAACTTGCCGAGCCTCCCTCCCCTATTTCCAATCAGCCTACGCAACCACTTCTCCTCCCACTGGCCGCAACACAGTAGCGCCGACCCATGCTTTCCCTCCGACCATCCCACAGCCTGCGCTCCACACGTGTACCACCACAACCCCGAGTAGCAAGCCTGCCGCGCCGTACTTCCTCTCCAGTTCACCCTCCAGATCCACAGCCTGACACCGCCACCCAGACCACGTCAGTCTACCCACACCACAGCTCGCAACCGTCAGCCCCTTGCACCCATATTCTCGAACCCGCCTCTTCCATTCCAGTTATTTTCATTGAAAGGCGTATATATAATATGTTTAATTTATTTTAAATTTATGTTAATATTTTGAAATAGATTTTGTAATAACTTTAATATATATATATATTATGTTTAAATTTTATTTGAAGAATTTTGAAAATATGTGTTTTAATAAATATTGGTTTTTAAAATTTAATATGAAGATTTTTATTTTAAATGTGTTTTAAATTGAATATTGGTTTTTTTAAAAATATAATATAAAGATTTTATTTTAAATATGTGAGTAAATTTTAAATTTAATTTTTTTTACATATTTTGTTTTCATCGATCTCGAGTCCACTTGCTTTGTTTGGGATTATTGTTTGGATTGGTCGATCGTCGAGTCGTGATTCAATTCGTAGCTTGTTTGTGTTGTCAAATTTCATAACCTTGAAAGTTGAGCGATCACTCACAATTAACATTCATTTGTTTTGTAAATTGATTTCACGTGAATGACGATTTAAATATACTGTTAAATTTGAATTGATTAGTGATTAAATTGTTAAATATGATATGTTATTAGTTGCATTTGTTCACCTATGTAAATTGACATCTAACACCATAACCTGTTAATATATATATTATATTTAAATTGTTAATTATGATCATATTTGCCATTTGATATGCTATGTCATTTTATATTATTATTTTATTGTTCTCACTCTGCAAGTTCCCTGTTAGTTTAGGAAATCCCTATGGGTTGAAATGATACATACTCGAACGATATTATAGATTAGGAAAAATCGTTATGGGTTGAAATGATAAACCTAAACGATTTTATTAATTTGAAATTTTGGGATTGCAGGTTGAAATGATATATACCTGTAAATGAGGTTTTTAGTCTCAGAGAAAAAGTTGGAGAAAAATTTAGTTTTAGAGACAAGAAGTTTGCTTTTTAGGCTGAAAGACAACTTTTAGTGTAAATCACAGAATGATAGTTGCAACTATCATTTTCTGTTTACACTGTAAAGTGTCCTTCAGACTAAAAACCAAACTTGTTGTCCTTAAGACTAATTTTTTTTATAACTTCTTCTTTGTGCCTATTTTCCTGCCTGTAAATTTTAAATTATTGCGGATTGAAATGATAAATATCCGTATCACTTGACCATAGGATAGAAAATTATATACGGACACCGTTGGTCAATTTTTGTAAAATGATTTCCAAGGTTTTGAAAGGAAATAAATTGGTTTTAATAAATATTGATTTTAAATATAACATAAAGATTTATTTTAATATGTGAATTTAGATTTTTAAATTATATGTTTGGAAATTTTGAATTTATAAGTTAAGTTTTGAAAAATGTAAATTTTAAGATTATACTTATAATTTTATTATTTTTAAATATATAAAATAAGATTTAAAATAGATTTAATAATAAGATTTAATTTAATAATAATTAATATAATAATATTTAATAAGAATTTAATTTAACTAATATATGTATGTAAAATATGTTTTAAGTATTTATTTAAATTTAAATTAATATTTTGAAAATAGATTTTGTAATAACTTTAATAAATTAAGGTTGGAAGGGTAAATTAAAATTGATTTGCAATTTAATTTGTTAAGAATTGAATTTAAATAATAATTAATTTGGACTTATTGATTTTGAGATTTTAAAGATATGAAATTTATAACTTGATAACTTGATTTTGATTAAAGGTGACTAAATGAATATTTTCAAATTTAAGTAAAACTGAAATTGAATATTTAATATTGATTTAAATTTGTAAATTGAGATTTTATTTAAATGGTATTAAAAATGATTAAGTGAATATTTTCAAATTTAAATAAAATTAAAGTTGAATTTTGAAATATAAATGAAATTTATCAAATTGAGTTATTGTAAATTGTTTGAATATTTAAACTTTGAAACCTATTGAATGGGAAGTGATTTAAATTGGTAGTTCAAACCTAGATTTGAAACCGATATAAATTAAAATGGTTTTAATGAGAAATTGAATTGAACCTTTACCCTTTTAATTGAAGTTGTTGAACTGAGATTGATTTAAATTGAAGTTTGGAACTAAAATTGATTTGAATTGATTTGTGAAATTGGAAGAAACAATTCTAATTTGAAACTATTTTTGATATACTCTTTTATATATATATATAAAAACTATTTTAATATATATTATTCTAAATTTATAAACAATTTTAAATATATATATTTTAATATATAAACTATTTTTAATATATAAACTATTTTAATCTATAACCTATTTTTAAATATAAACTATTTTTAATGTATAACTATCCTTAATATATAAAGTAATTTCAAATATTCAAACTGTTTAAGTTGAAACTGTTATGATTTAGATTTAATGGATTTAAATGCGAATACTTTGATATGATGGTTAACCTATTTTGTGGTTATGATTTTTAAAGTGAATACTAATTTAAAGTGAATAATGATTTCGAAAGTGAATATGATTTCGAAAGTGATATGATTTTGAAATGTATATGATATTTTGATATGAAGTATTAACTTTTTGAAATGAAAATGACCATGGTGTGAAATAAGCGTTTGGTTGTTAAAGAGATCGGAATCGGATATTGTCATACTCTCTGCCAATACCGAAAACCACTTTAACAACTGTGCACGTGGTGGAGAATCCAGAATGAAGTAGGATGGTTTGGCGAACGTCTGTATGAGGTATGAACGCAGCCCCGACCCCCTCCGGTCAGCTTGATGTGACTAAAACAGGAGCCACGTCGGGGCAAATGAGGTCGAACCTCCGATCGAGGATGCTTCTTCGATATCATTGTATTACTTAGTGATTTGATTGGCTGCACCTTGATTTGGGAGTGTGTCTCGAGGTGGGCAGTAGTAGCTGCTATGCGTTATCACCAGTCCGGATCCGCAAAACGGTAGTATCCTACCCTGGGCATTGCCTCGCATGCCTTGTCACATGCCCTATCGCGCCCACTACGAGTTTGATTTGTGTCGTACCTATGGAGTGCTCCCTGATAGCACACCGGTTTGGTGGAGTTTACAGTACTGTATAGACAAAGACATTTGTATTAAAATGTGTTAAGAGGGATATGGGTAACGCCTTAACGTTATTTTAATATTTTACTTTACTGTAGACATTATCTATTTAGCGTATTGTGCTATGTATATAGATAGTTTGACGGATCCTTAAAGGATGGAATTCCAAACATCCTTTGAGTTATATTGTATTTCACTTGGACATTTCACTTGAGTTGATTTACTTGCATAAGAATGTTAATCCCGACTCGAGTGTTTTGTGTTTTGTTTTATGCTCGAGTTAGACCGAGTATCACGGAATTTGAGACTCACCTTTGGAGCTTTGCTTGAAGATCTGTGTTTTATCTATTCTGCTTTTAGTTATTCCAGTTATTTTCAGTTGTTTGTTCAGACTTGTCAGTTGCTTTTGTATTAGTGACTTCTATGTACTTGGGATTTTCTGTTGTATTTACGTTAGACTCTGATGTTCTGTAGTTGTTTCATGAACTACTATTTATCTATTCCGTTGCTTATTGTTGTATTACTCCATGTCTGTGATTCTGTGATTGATTTATTTACTGTATATGCTAAATTTTGCCAAATATAAATTAATAATCTGTTGTTTTGAGAAATTTCAAGTCTGATATGTGTGGATGAGTGTTGATTTGAATGGTTCGAAATGGCAGGTCGTTACATGTGGTATCAGAGCTCTGGTTTAGGCAAAACTTAGCATATGGAGTAAAAAATCATTAGAGATAGGGTAGCAATACCCTAGAATGAGTACAATTAATTATAGAATTATCTCCATTCGAGCTTGAAATTCTTAGTTAGGATTCTCTTGGATTAAGATTTCTTTTGAAATTTCGGAACTTTACCTTTGTTCTAAAATCCATTCTTGTCTTTCCTGTTCGTGTTCTCCTTGATACTGGAGCATCCCCTCGTTTTATTTCTGTTGATCTCTGTAATAAATTTGAGCACATCTTACAACCTCAATTGGCAACTTCATCCTTATGTGTGACTAATCCCATCGGCGGTTCCGCCAACCTTAGTATGATTTGTAAAGGAGTGAAACTCCTTTACAATAGGCGTCGATTCACCAGAGATTTCTATGTCCTCGGTTTGATGCTGTTATTTCTTTCAAAGCCCGAACCGTTTCTCTTGTAGACGACCAGGGAAATTCTCTTGTGATCGAATGTCGTATGCCTCAAGATTATGCAGGCAGCTTTATCTTTTCGCTTGATGCTCAGCCTAGTGACCTTGACTCCACCCCTGTTGTCCAACTATTTCCGGATGTCTTTGGTGAAGTCACTTCTCTTCCTCCCAAGCGGAAAATTGAATTCCGCATCGATCTTACTCTTGGAGCTCGATCTTGCTACCAGTTTTCACCATCTTCGTGTAGCTGAGGCGAGCATTCCCAAAACAGCTTTTCGAACGCAGAATGGTCTCTATGAATGGTTGGTCATGCCCTCTGGATTAATCGATGCCCCTACCTTCTTCGTCGATCTCATGAGTCTCGTTTTCCGCGATGTTCTCAACAAGTTTGTCTTGGTTTTCGTTGATGATATTCTCGTCTTTCTAAGTCAGAGAAGGAGCATGAGTCTCATTTGAGCTATGTTCTCCGAACTCTTAGGAGTCATCAGTTGAAAGACAATTTTCTAAATGCCATTTTTGGAGAGATGAAGTCCGATTTCTTGGGCACATTATTTTTGAAAATGAGTCTCGGTTGACCCGATTAAGGTCGTCGCGATTAATATAAATCTATCCATCTTTCCTCTTTTGTAATTTAATTATCTTATCTTCCTTCGAGCCTATCTTCTTAGTTAGAATTCTCTTTGATTAGGGTCCCTCTAAATTTAAATCTCTGTCCATGTTCTAAAATCCATTCTTGAATTATCCTGTGATGGAGCATATTTGTAATTGATATAAAAATATTTTATATTGTATTGTTTGAGTTGTTAAGTTTGAATTTTGTGTTTCGATCGATTCGTCTAGCTAACGCTATCGATAAGAATTCCAAAACACTTGAACAGAGCAAATTGACACAATATCGTTTTCAAAATTGGTAAAGGAAATAATTTCGTGTATGATTATATTTTATATACAAAAGTATAATTTTCTAAAATTAGGTAGTTAAATGAATTGGTTGCTAGAAATGATAGTACTAGATTATCGTCTATTGTTTTGTCAACATTCCTAAACCTTTAACTATTGTTGTATGTTATAAGAAGTTGAAAGTTTATAAACATGGTTTATAAATCTGATTTGCAAATGAAATGAATTTAAATTTAGGATTAGAGAATTAAATTTTCGATGCTTTTCAAAATTTGGTTTTCAAAGTTTTGGAAAATAAATATATTATTTGAAAGTATTTTTGGATGGAAATTGTTTTCAAAGAATTTTAAAAGAAGTAAGTCGGTACTCTCCTCTTATGTCGCTGGAAAATAATTTCGATGATGACTGCAATATCATCGACATTCATTTTCGAGTCTCAAAGTGGGGAGACCACCTAGTAGCTTTGCTACACTTTTGTTTTGGAAAATGAATTTGATTTGAATTTCTTAAGTATGATTTGATGTACAATATATATATATGTATGTATGTATGTATGTGTATATTTATTTTAAATGGTTTGAAGTGAAACCAGAAATTTAACTCTTAAGTTTTACGATAAGTGATGATTTTCAATTATTGAAATGAAGTTAATTTTTTGAATAATTGGAGTATCTAAAATGAGAAATGGAATTGAAACAACTTGAAACAGTTGAACTAGAATAAACTTTATTTGTATAATACTCAACTGCATTTTAAAACATATATAACTTGCCTGAAATATTCAAAAAGTTAAAATGTTAATGTGAATTTGTAATTGAAGGTTATAAAGGGAAATTTAAGTAATAAAAATGTTCAAGCTAAATTTTGCTTAATAAAAATGTTGTAAATAAAAGATAAATTTGTATAGTGCTCAATTACATTCGGAACATTCATAAAACTTACCTAGGAAAAGTTAAAATGTAATGAAAACATGTAATTGAATAATATACAATATAAATGCAAGTAATAAGATGTCCAAAAATGATATTTATATGGTTTTAAATTAATTGTTGTCTCTGTTATTATGTATTTCGAATCTATTTTTCCTTTCTGTTGCTTTTATTCTCCTATCTCGTTCCTTTTCGGGGACGAAATTTTTTGAGTGGGGGAGAGTGTAACGACCCGGAAATTTTAACGATTTTAATAACGTAATTAACTAAATTTTTCATGAAAATAAACAATAAAATTTTAGTAATGAAAATTTGATATTTGGGTTACGTCTATTTAAACGTAGCAAGTGTCAGATTTTCACCAGAAAATTTGAAAGTTTGTTGGTTGTGAAATTTTAATTTTAATTTAAAATTAGTTAAAATTTGTTGAAAATAAAACATTTTTGAAATCTGAATATTTTTATATAAGAAAAATGTATATCATTTTCTGAGCGAGACGTCATAATTCGTTTCGTCAAATTTGGACTGCTCTAGCTCCGTGTATCTTATTTTCGGCGATTTAACAGCAGTTTGACAACGAAAATTGAGTTTTGATAGCTTGGTCGTATCGCTCATATCTGTGTACCATTCTGTTCGTTTCGTCGCGCTGACCTTCGTAGTATATTCATTTGTGCATTTCGGTGTCCGGTACGCGGCGAAATCAGCGAAACGATTAGCCATATCGGTTTCTATTTTTATCTTTTGGTTTCCATATGTCTTTTCATTTGTCACCGGTTGATAACCAACAACCATTAGATTTTAATATTTTTCTGAATTCAATGGCTGACCTTTACTATTCTTACCATTTCAATTATTTGTGGTTTCGTTTCCTTTGCCGGTTCGTTCATTTTTTGGTTCTATGCTATTTCTCTTCGTTTCTGTCAGTTTTAATAAAATAAAATATACTATAAAGCTTTTATATATATAGAGATTTGAAACTGAACTCATCCTTTCCTCTCCGATCTACCAAGCCTCACGCCTCGTTTACCTCCGCCGTTCCAGCCTTGGCCGGAGCCACCTTCATCCCTCAACCCATCCACCGTCAGCCTCCTTCAACCCGACCCCACCCGAAACTCGCCTGCCACTTCAACGCCTGAAGCCACCGCACCACTTCTCCTCTCATTCCCTGACCGCCTACCACCTTTCATCTTCCCAGACCCGCATGCTAGTCTCTCCACACCACCAGACACCCGCCATTCCATAGCAACCGCCCCTACCCTTCCACTTCTCTCCTCCGCGCCTTGACCAACCGAGCCCAGCCTTTCACCTCCCTCCTTACACTACCACAACCCGGCCCTCCACTAAGCAAACTTGCCGAGCCTCCCTCCTCTATTTCCAATCAGCCCACGCAACCACTTCTCCTCCCACTGGCCGCAACATAGTAGCGCCGACCCATGCTTTCCCTCCGACCATCCCACAGCCTCCGCTCCACACGTGTACCACCACAACCCGGAGTAGCAAGTCTGTCGCGCCGTACTTCCTCTCTAGTTCGCCTTCCAGATCCGCAGCCTGACACCGCCACCCAGACCACGTCAGTCTACCCACACCACAACTCGCAACCGTCAGCCCCTACCACCCATCTTCTCGAACCTGCCTCTTCCATTCCACTTATTTTTATTGAAAGGCACATATATAATATGTTTAATTTATTTCAAATTTATGTTAATATTTTCAAATAGATTTTGGAATAACTTTTATATATATATGTATTATGTTTAAATTTTATTTGAAGAATTTTGAAAATATGCGTTTTAATAAATATTGGTTTTTAAAATTTAATATGAAGATTTTTATTTGAAATATGTGTTTTAAATTGAATATTGATTTAAAAAAATATAAAGATTTTACTTTAAATATGTGAGTAAATTTTAGATTTAATTTTTTTTATATTTTTTTTTCATCGATCTCGAGTCCACCTTGCTTTGCTTAGGATTATCATTTGGATTGGTCGATCGTCGAGTTCGTGATTCAATTCCTAGCTTGTTTGTGCTGTCAAATTTCATAGCCTCGAAAGGTGAGTGATCATTCACGATTAACATTAATTTTTTTGTAAATTGATTTCACGTGAAATGACGATTTAAATATACTGTTAAATTGAATTGATTAGTGATTAAATTATTAAATATGATATGTTATTAGTTGCATTTGTTCACCTATGTAAATTGACATCTGACACCATAACTTGTTAGTATATATATTATATTTAAATTGTTAATTATGATTATATTTGCCATTTGATATGCTATATCATTTTATATTATTATTTTATTGTTCTCACACTCTGCAAGTTCCTTGTTAGTTTAGGAAATCCCTATGGCTTGAAATGATACATGCCCGAACGATATTATAAATTAGAGAAAATCGTTATGAGTTGAAATGATAAACCCAAGCGATTTTATCAATTTGAAATTTTGGGATTGCGGGTTGAAATGATATATACTCGTAAATTTTAAATTATTGCTGATTGAAATGATAAATATCTGTATCACTTGACCATAGGATAGAAAACTATATACGGACACCGTTGGTCTATTTTTGTAAAATGATTTTCAAGGTTTTGAAAGGAAATATATGAGTTTTAATAAATATTGATTTTAAATATAATATAAAGATTTATTTTGATATGTGTGTAAATTTAGATTTTTAAATTATATGTTTGGAATTTTGAATTTATAAGTTAAGTTTTAAAAAATGTAAGTTTTAAGATTTTACTTATAATTTTATTATTTTTAAATATATAAAATAAGATTTAAAATAGATTTAATAATAATACTTAATTTAATAATAATTAATAGAATAATATTTAATAAGAATTTAATTTAACTAATATATGTATGTAAAATATGTTTTAAGTATTTATTTAAATTTATATTAATATTTTGAAAATAGATTTTGTAATAACTTTAATAAATTAAGGTTGGAAGGGTAAATTAAAATTGATTTGCAATTTAATTTGTTAAGAATTGAATTTAAATAATAATTAATTTGGACTTATTGATTTTGAGATTTTAAAGATATGAAATTTATAACTTGATAACTTGATTTTGATTAAAGGTGACTAAATGAATATTTTCAAATTTAAGTAAAACTGAAATTGAATATTTAATATTGATTTAAATTTGTAAATTGAGATTTATTTAAATGGTATTAAAAATGATTAAGTGAATATTTTCAAATTTAAATAAAATTAAAGTTGAATTTTGAAATATAAATGAAATTTATCAAATTGAGTTATTGTAAATTGTTTGAATATTTAAACTTTGAAACCTATTGAATTGGAAGTGATTTAAATTGGTAGTTCAAACCTAGATTTGAAACCGATATAAATTAAAATGGTTTTAATGAGAAATTGAATTGAACCTTTACCCTTTTAATTGAAGTTGTTGAACTGAGATTGATTTAAATTGAAGTTTGGAACTAAAATTGATTTGAATTGATTTGTGAAATTGGAAGAAACAATTCCAATTTGAAACTAATTTTGATATACTCTTATATATATATAAACTATTTTAATATATATTATTCTAAATTTATAAACAATTTTAAATATATATATTTTAATATATAAACTATTTTTAATATATAAACTATTTTAATCTATAACCTATTTTTAAATATAAACTATTTTTAATGTATAACTATCAATGTATAAAGTAATTTCAAATATTCAAACTGTTTATGTTGAAACTGTTATGATTTAGATTTAATGGATTTAAATGCGAATACTTTGATATGATGGTTAACCTATTTTGTGGTTATGATTTTTAAAGTGAATAATAATTTAAAGTGAATAATGATTTCGAAAGTGAATATGATTTCAAAAGTGATATGATTTTGAAATATATATGATATTTTGATATGAAGTATTAACCGTTTGAAATGAAAATGACCATGGTGTGAAATAAGCGTTTGGTTGTTAAAGAGACCGGAATCAGATATTGTCATACTCTCTGCCAATACCGAATACCACTTTAACAACTGTGCACGTGGTGGAGAATCCAGAACGAAGTAGGATGGTTTGGCGAACGTCTGTATGAGGTAAGCCCTGACCCCCTCGGGTCAGCTTGATGTGACTAAAACAGGAGCCACGTCGGGTCAAGTGAGGTCGCACCTCCGATCGACCATGCTTCTTCGATATCATTCTATTACTTAGTGATATGATTGGGTGCACCTTTGATTTGAGAGTGTGTCTCGAGGTGGGCGGTAGTAGCTGCTATGCGTTACCATCAGTCTGGATCCGCAAAACCGCAGTATCCTACCCTGATAGCCCACTGGTTTGGTGGAGTTTAAAGTATTGTATAGACTATGACATTTATATAAAAATGTGTTAAGGGGGATATGAGTAACGCCTTAACGCTATTTTAATATTTTACTTTACTGTAGACATTATCTATGTAGCGTATTGTACTGTGTATGTAAATAGTTTGGCGGATCCTTAAAGGATGGAATCCCAAACATCCTTTGAGTTATATTGTGTTTCACTTGGACATTTCACTTGAGTTGATTTACTTGCATAAGAATGTTAATGCCGACTCGAGTGTTTTGTGTTTTGCTTTATGCTCGGGTCAGACCGAGTGTCTCAGACTCACCTTTGGAGCTTGGAGCTTTGCTTGAAGATCCGTCTTTTATCTATTCCGCTTTTAGTTATTCCAGTTATTTCCAGTTGTTTGTTCAGACTTGTCAGTTGCTTTTGTATTAGCGACTTCTATGTACTTGGGATTTTCTGTTGTATTTACTTTAGACTCTGATGTTCTGTAGTTGCTTCATGAACTACTATTTATTTATTCCGCTACTTATTGTTGTATTACTCCGTGTCTGTGATTCTGTGATTGATTTATTTATCGTATATGCTAAGTTTTGCCAAATATAAATGAACAATTTGTTGTTTTGAGAAATTTAAGTCTAACATGTGTGGATGATTGTCGATTTGAATGGTTCGGAATGGCAGGTCGTTACACAAGGTGTGTTTTGCTCAAGAACAAGTTCTAGCAATCAGTCTTCGATAATTGATCTCTCCGACTATTTCAATCTTGGTGAATCGTCCCGTTCCTTTGGATTCCCTAGCATATCAGAGGTCGTTCTAGACCTGTTATAACTTTGGACCCCAATCCTCGCTTAAGTGCTGTTCATACATCATTATCATTTCGATTTCATTTGCAGTTATTTCATCACATATCAAAATTGTCTCGTGTTTGGATTTATCTGGTTTGTTCTAATCACAAGGTGTTCAAATTCTTTTATAATCTGTGTTCATTCTAAGGTTCGATCTCTCCGAATCTTTTAACTTCCAATCTAGGGTTTGATCTTTCCGGATCGTTTATCGTCTAATCTAGGGTTTCAATCTCTCCAGACTAGCTATTGCCCAATATAGGGTTTCGATTTCTTCGGATCCTTGTTGAGCCCAATCTGCTTACTCTTCGGCGAGGGGACCAACGACCAAGCAAGCCCATCCGCTCACTCTTAGGGGAAGGGACTTACTTTTCGTACAAGTTCATCCACTCGCTCTTCGACAAGGGAGCTTGCACCCTACACTCCGGTCCCGTCTCTCCGGACGAAACTTAATGCTATCAATATCATATAAGTTCATCCACTCGCTCTTCGGCAAGGAAATTTGCACCCTACACTCCGCTCCTGTCTCTTCGAACGGGAGTTAAAGCGATCAATATTGTACAAGTTCATCCATTCAATCTCCGACAAGGGAACTTGCACCCTGCAATCCAGTCTCGTCTCTCCGGACGGGACTTAAAGCGGTCAATATCGTACAAATTCATCAACTTGCTCTTGGGCAATGGAACTTGTACCTTGCACTCTGGTCCCGTCTCTTCGAATGAGACTTATAGCGATCAATATCGGTCATCACATTCAATGTGGATTTTTCGAAAGTCAAATATTCAAATCAAAACAAAAAAGCAAAAATCCTAATCATCCATCCCAGACATCCGACTCAGAATGTGCCTAGGAACCAATCTAGGTCCTGTACACGTGTAAGCGGTCCGAAGTTATTATTGTCATAAATAATTATCTCGGACATCTGACTCATAGCGTGCTTAGAGACAAATTTAGGCCTCGTACACATATAAACGGTCCGAGGTTATTATTATCCTAATTATTCAAAGCAAGGAAAAGCAAAGCGAGGGTGTCGAACCTGACCCCCGACCATCCCGATCATGGGATTTCGAGTGTCGGACAAGATTCCTGGTTGTTCCTTGCAACATTCGCTGCAGATGGTGGTTGCTTTGCTGCACCCTCGCAGTTTGGTTCCTCACGTGCTGCTGTAGCTGGTTACTCCGAACCATTTCCTCTATCAAATCCCGAAGGTGTCGGCACTCGTTCGTCTCATGCTCCTCTAGCTTATGGAAGATGCAAAACTTTCTGGATCTTCTCTCCCGATCAGTGAACTCTCTTCTAGTTGGCTTTCGATAGGGGATTTGCCCCTAATGTCCAGATATATCCTCTCCGGTGTCTCGGTTAGATTAGTGTAGGAAGAGAATTTCGACTTCATCCTTTGTGGTTTCGGTCATACGAAGTCATCATCAGTTCTTTTTTTTCCTTTATCTTTTCCATCTTCTGCTGTGGACAGTCCTGTCATCCACAACATTAACTACAGCATTAGCTTTGAAATTCTCAGCTTCGGCGTCTTCCTCGCAAGTATCTCTCAGCTTTATAGTAGAATTCCATGAAATTCATCGGTGGATCCCTCTCCAAAGCAATCTTGAAGTAGGTTTTGCTCGCTACTCCGGATACTACCACCATTAAGATTATAGACAGATCGGGCTTATCGACGGCTGTAGCTGCCGCATTGAATCTTGTCAAATAGCTTTTCAGGGTCTCTTCGGGCCTTTGCTTCACGATTGATAGCTTCATCACATTCTTCGGTCGCGAGACATGAACTCTGAATTGTTTTGAAAACTTATTCACCAAATCAGTTCATGTGCTTGTGAACCCATTCTCCAGCTGTTTGAATCACATTGCCGCTAAGTTCGTTAAGTATAATGGGAAGCAGCGCCCCATTACCTTCTCAGAAGCACCCAACACCTTCATATGTTGGATGTATCTCAGATGAACCGTCGGATTCGACTTTCCGTCGTACATTTCCAGCGTCGGAATCTTGAAATCGGAAGTATTCTTTGCATTCCAGATAGTGGAAATGAATGGATTCCTGTTTACGTCCTCCAAACTCTGGTTTGGGGGTCCTCCTCTAACCATTCTCCTAATTATCTCAGACATCCTATTGTTATCATCTAGCGGAAGTCTCAGACCACCAACTGCATTCTGTCCCTGCTTTGTGGGGAACTTCGCCATATACCCATCTGTCTGCACATTAGCATTCTGACCCGCTCCTCTGGTTTCATTCTATCCTTCGTTTCTATGGGAAAACTATAGCACATATTCCTTCGGTCGTTGACCATTCACATTTTGATTCGCGTTTCTAGCTCCAGCATTATCCATTCCCGGCATCCCAGCAGCAACACCAACATTGCCTCTAGTATAGTGCTTTTGGTACCGAATAGATTTGGGTCGATACCGAGTTGCTCTGCTTGTGGGGGTATTGTTCCAGTTTGCTCTGCTCCAACTCCAGATGTTCCTGCATTAGTTCTTTGTCCTTGGTAATCAATTCCAGCAGTCCTAGCTATTCCTTGTCCCTTCCTCTGGAAAATCATTCGAGCATTTCCTGTTGTCTAACTATCACTCCATCCTGCATCTCCTTTATCATTCTTCTCATCTCTTCTCTGATTACGTAGATGGATTGATAAGAATTTGAGGACAATTCCTGGCTGCTCCAGGCTCTGGTTGGCTTCCTCCAGCCTTAGATCTGGTGTTAGGCCTCTTTATTTTTTCCAAATCTTGGATTCAAGCTTTAAGTCTTCAGATCTAGTTCCTTCTAAGTGAAAACACGAAATGTTAACCCAGAAGATGGGTCAACATTCTGATATCATTTAAAAGCACCATTTCTATTCAAAATAAAGCAAGAGTAGTAGAAATAGCAAGAAAGTAAAATGAGATAATTTTTATAGTGATTCGGCGTAATCTCCGGACTACGTCACTTCAATCTTTGTTATTAGTTGTTCTTTTTCTGGATTACAACTAGTTATATCGGATCTGGTCACAAATCAGATTTACAATGGAGTTTTTAGAGTGTTCTTGAGGTAGATAATAGGCGTGAAGAAGGAGTTCCAAATTCAAAAGTTAGAGAACTGGAGAAGATCAAGCAGAAAAGGTTCCTCTTCGGTTGCAGGTAGGATGATGTTTATAGGGAAACGGGTGTATCCAGATGCCCGCTTGCATTGACGTCCAGATGATGGCCCATTGTCACACAAGATATCTCGGAGGTCACCAAGCCAAAATAATAACTCGGCACCGAGCAATTTAACTCGGGGCCGAGTTATTCTTCTTGTTGCAAGTTGGTCTTTCCCATTTGTATTGCTTCTCTGTCCTCTTCTTGAGTTGTTCCAAGCTCATTTCCTTCTACTTTGAGTTGATTCTTGTGATCTTTTCGATAGCTGCTTTATCTATTTTATTCTCGTCAATCATTGGGATTGCTCGTCCAAATCTCTGGAAAATCACTTGACCACGAGTTATTGTAGTAGCACAAGAGGTGTAAGACGTTTGAAAGGAAAAAAAGTGGAGGCAAAATAACTCGGGACCGATCTATTTAACTCGGGGCCGAGTTAAATACTTAGCCAATTTTCACCTCAAAGTTCATGAGCTCATCTCTCTAGTCCTTTTGATCGTGGTACCAAGTTCACGAATCATTTTGTCCTGGTTTTGATCTTCTAAGTCCGGTTGAAATATGCTTTGGTAAAAAAAGCAGGTTGACACCTACCCATCATCGCCTTCAAATCCCGTCGATAAAGGAAATCTACCATACCGTTACATATCCGCAGCAATACGCTCATCCGGCACCTGGTACATCTCTGCAGTCCGATGCCTGTCTCGATCCTCGATGTCAACAATCCGAGCTCTTAAGTCTGCAATCTCTTGATTGTCCTGCGCTCTTTCAAACCTGCCTTGCCGTCTAGTTTGTAATATTTTTTACCAAAGTGTATGAGTTTCACATATTGTGATTTAATAAAATTAACGTGGTATACGTTATTTACAAATATATTATATATAAACATCACCTCTTGGTTCCCAAAACTATAGCGCCTATTCCGCGTTGGCTGTTTCATGATAACGTTAAAAATCGTGTCCTCCTCAGCGGTCAACTTGTCTCGACATGTTCCCTCTAGCAGTTTGTCTTGTTCTTTTATGAATTTATCCTGCGATTAAAAATATAATTACAATATAAATTCATATTACATTATTTTAATTATTTATAATTTATAATTTGAAGTGATCATTAATACCTTATAATTTAAATTTTGCTCATCATGGCCTCTTGTGATTTTGTGCCTTACCATGTGTATGTTCTTGAGCCATTTTCATTGATATGCTCGATAGCGTGACTACGAGTAAACACATCCAAGTAGGAGATGGGATGACCACGTTCTATTTCCTAAAATAATTATTATGTCTTATTATACATATAAGATTATACAATGTTATAAGTATTTACAATCTTAATATATAATTTACCAGCTCTTGATGGTATACAATAAAAATATAAGGGATTTAAAAAATAAAGTACATTATACAATAATTTATTTATATTAAAATTATACAATAATTCATTAATGATTAAAAACTAATAAAAATTTGTTTTTTTCAATATTTTAGCTAATGCTAATTTGAATTTATTATACACTTACAAAAAATTAACATTATACACTTAACTTATTATATTACCACATACACGTAAACTAAATTTATATATAACTAACGGTATAAACTAATAAATTGATTATGTAAATATAAATAATTTTTGCCGACATTTTAGCTAACATATACATTAATTAACACTAAAGTATGTTACATTAATAACCACAAACCATAATTATACATTAATTTTCGGATTTAAACACTAATATTCCTAATTAATATTTTCAAATCGACCAATATACAATTATAACATATCATTATCATCATATTTCAATTTCAGATCTCGCTTGAAAATGGCCGCTCCCTGTAACGATTCCTGATTCGCTTCATTCGCTCCTCCCACATTCGCTTCTTTCCGCACCTCGTTTCCATCGATCCTCCCATCCTATCTCACTTAATTTCCTTCTCCTCATGGCCTTAAGCTGCTCGCGAACCCTGCCTCCTTTGATCAGATCGGGTCGAGCCTTTAGCGCATCTACCCATTCGCCTGATTTTGTCTCGGCCTCACCAGAATCTTCAGATACTGGCGGTGACTTTCCGCTGCTGGGTGCTTCGCCAGCAGCTCGTTTCAGTCCTGCCCTTATCCCAGTCCGTCCAGTTCCTCCTCTGTCAATGGCGAACACTTTCTTAGTGCTTGAAACGGCCTTGAACGACATTGACCCCGATAGCTGTCCAATTTCGGGTCTGACTGCTAAAGCTAATTTGGTTGGTAAGTCCTCGCCTTTGTTGGGTGCAGGCTGCCTGTCGGGGCAATGACAAACTTCTGACATTAACAATGTTGTTAGTGCTTTGGGTATTGGTGTTGTGAATGAGGGTATAAAAGATGCCTTCTGGCCTATAGGTGCAAGAAGTGATTTAAGCACACAACTTGTTTGCACAAATGTCAACTAACTAAAACCTACTATACCAACTAAGGATCTGGGTCCTTCTATTGTGTCTCGGGTTGCTCCCTCTTTGGCTAATAAATTTAGGGTCCTTCAATTGTGTCCGGAAGCTAGTGGTCGTCACTTTTTAGTGCGTCTTGCTGAGGAACGTGGGTGAATACATTCCTCGTTCATTTGATATTGAGGAGGTGGATGGTGCTATGGTGTCCCCGATGGAAGTTTTGGAGGCTAGGACTGTATTTTGGTTGGAATATCTAGTCTAGTGGGGTTTTTCCTTAATTCTAACCCTCCTTATCCGGATGTCCGTGATCATTGTGGTTAGCGTTGGAATATTAGAGGTAGGCTTCAAGTGCAATTTGATAATAGCTTATTCTTTTTCAAGTTCTCCAGAAAGGAAGAAAGGCTCAAAGAGTGCTTGAGGCGGTTCCCTCCATTATAGCAGGACAACCCTTCATTATTACCCCATGGAGTCCGACGGTGGACAACACTAAGGAACGTATTCTCTCAATTCCTGTTTGGGTCCACTTCTCTCATATTCCATCAGTGTTGCAGCCCATGATTGGGTTAAATTGGTGAGCGAGTGTTGTTGGTAAAATCAAATGTTTCGATGCTAATATTGTTGTTTGAAACTAGCTTGTGCATGCAAAGGCTTTCATTGAAGTAACGTCAGAAAAGCCTCTTCCTCCTAAAATATCCGTTCGTATGGCTAAGGGCCATGTTTTAGTTGTCGATGTACATTACAGCTGGAAAACGAAAATTTGTTCGTCTTGTCACCCTTTTGGCCTCCTTGTGGAAGCTTGTTCTCATCAATCTGACATCCCTAATGTTCCTTTATCACTTAGGATACCACTTCTTCGTCCTGTTATGAAGTGAGTCTCGAAAGTACGCCCTGCTTCTATGCTCAGCCATGCTACTGTGCTCTCGTCTCCTAATATCGCGACTGCGGTCAAGGTTGTTCCCTCTGTTGATGTTGTTGATGTTCGCTCTGTTAATGCTAATGTGATTTCGCCTCCTGAGATCGTTTTCTTTGTCATTGATGTTCGCTCTGTTGATGTTGAGGACAACTCAGCAGATCTTCTGGATTTCGCTTCCTCGTTGGATGACTTTTTTTGGGCTCGTCAGAGCAGTCTTGGATTCATGAGTCTTCTGAAATGAGATTTATCCATAAGGGTGGTAGGTTCTATAAGTATGTTGGTGGAGATGATGACGAAAGTCAATTATATTACCATGTTGAGGGTGAAGGCCTTATGCTCTCGGTTATAGGTCAACTAAGAAATCTTAATCGTTCTGTTATCTCAAATTCCTCTTGGTACTAGAAATACCCATACGGTTCTGATTCAGTGGACGTTAGCTTCTCTTTTTTCATGGTACTACCATGTTATCAGGCTTGAATCT
The DNA here is from genome assembly GCA_030737815.1 of Allium fistulosum. NCBI lineage: Eukaryota > Viridiplantae > Streptophyta > Magnoliopsida > Asparagales > Amaryllidaceae > Allium > Allium fistulosum. The sequence continues at coordinate 1,416,651,665 of CM060901.1, read as the reverse complement.
TCGGATGAGGAAAGTGGATCTTCCTCCTTGGAGGAAGACAAACTTAGGTTTTTGTTAGTTAGTAGGTTAGTATTTTAGTTAAACTCCTGTGCTTTATTTTCCTTTATTAAGTTGTTCTGTGCATGTAGCAGAACAACCGTTCCATATTCTTTTATACATGTGGACGACCCACTATAAGTGTCGACTAGCTTTGCTAAAACTGCATATACCATTATAACCAATTAATCGGCTATTATCAATAAATCTAAGCACAAGTTAGCACTAATTTTACCACAATTCAAAATAATCAGTTTAGGGAAAGAATATACCTAATTTTCGATGGATTGAAGGCGTAGAAGCTTGGAGAATCCAATTTGATGAAGATTGCGACGGATTGTGGCAGATTACGACGACTAGGGACGGATTCTGACGGATTGGGGGTTTGGGAATTGAGTTTGAGGGTTTAAGGAGGATGAACATGAGGAAAAAGGGTTCGGCTGAAGCAATATTCGTGATATTCCGACGGCTTTCGACGGCCCTCGACGGCAACATTTCGATGGCTTTCAACGGATAATTAAGATATTAAATTAAAATTTCTCTCCATTTAAAATAAAAAAAAATTAATTTAATTTGTTATAAATTTTTTAAAAAGTTTACAATAATCAGTTTTTATTTCTAAATATTAAAAACGTTATTTTAATTCATTATACAATACTTTTTTATGATTTGATAATTAATTCAGAATTTTAAATGTATTTAATATAATAATATCATATAAAATATTTGGTAATTTTTTTGTTGTTGAATCTTATGTTGATTCGAAGTATTTCGGGCATACGGTCAAAATATGAAAGGAAAATAAACAGGTTTAAGATATCAATTTTACTTGCCTTTCCAATTATTTCAATCAGTCCTATATAATAATTTTTTTCCATTAGCTATATACTACACACACATTTAGACTGTTAATCAAATAATATGGCTTTCAATACCTTAGATGGTCGGAGCTTATTTGAATGCACACAATTGGTTGATCCAGTTCTTACTGCTTCACCACTTCAGTGCGGGTATTTAGTTGTATATAGTATATTTTTTATGATTCAATTATTATTATTATTTTGATATGATAATTAATTTATGCAATACAGTTCTAGTAGTTCAAATGAACTAATTCCCCTAAAAGAAAATTTCTTTGACAATGATGTTGTATCACTACAAGAGAGCACAATCATTTTGACGTCTTATATACTAAGTGTTATACAATAACTTGAAAAATGGTATATTTTGAGTCTAATTTTTTCCCTTTCGTTTTTTTCGATTCTAGTCGTACAGATTGGATAAATACATTATAAAGTATACGTGACACGAATTTCGTCTCGTATGAAGATCATTTGATCTTCGAAAGGTTTTTAGTTTGAATGTCAATGAACAACTATAAATTTGAGAATCAAGATCGACATCCTAAATTTATTTACCTTTCTATCATATTTTGGAAGTAGATCCAAAATACTTTGGATCGATATTAGATTCAAAAAATTATTTTTCTACTGAATAATTTCTTTTATTTTTCTACTGAATAATTTCTTTTATATGAATTTATAATGTTAAATACATTTAAAATTCATAATTAGTTACACAATTGTTAAAAGATACATTTAAATTCATAAAACTGTTACACATCATAAATTTCGCCGAAATTGTATAATGGATGGACTGAAAGTTGCGTGGATTGATCGTTTGAGTTCGATTTTCAATAAAGTTAAATATCAAATTACACAACAAAAGATTATCGAAAAAAATTAAATTAAATTAAGCACAAACCGTTGTAAAATTGATGATTGAATAAAAATATCTTATTTAATTTTTAGGAATTAAATTAGTATTTTTAAACAAATTTCAAACTTTTATAACTAATAAGTTCAAATAATGTGATAAATTAAATTATAAAAATATACAGCTGTCGAAAACCAAATGACGGAGCCGTCTGCAGTCGTCGGAACGGCTCGTTGTTATTTACCTCCTTTCTAGTAGTGATTCGATATCCAAAACTGATTTCGGATGTGGATGCAGATAATTATCCGCATCCGAAAATATCATTTGAAAGGCATAGGTAGCATCATAAGAAAATAGTTCAACAAAGCAATTCTTCAAAATGCAACATGTACAAAATGTTACCACACAGCAACATTATATGGAAAAGGTTCAATTTTTATTGTGAGGAACGGTTTTCAATTCTTGAACTTAAAGAATAATGTAACAAACATGTAAAAAACAAAAAATGATACTGCATGCTACTACAAAGCAGAATATTGTAACATCATTTAAAAATGCTACTACAATTAATAAAATTTTACTAAAAAAACAACAATATAACATGAGATTCACATACTTTGTCTAAAAAGGTGACCGCATTTAATAAAAATCTACCACAACATAGAATTATGAGCAGAAATATGCATTGTTAATTTTTTTTCAACAAACAACATAAACTGATACTATACAGTACCATTGCTGGATGTTATCTTCTTTTTTCCCAAAATAAAACTGCTATATAACCACCATTACCACATCATCAGTAAACATCTACCTGATAACTTCAATGCCATCGCCAAAAGATCACCACCATCAAAACACTCCCTTTAAACTCTACTAAAAAAATTTTACTTTAAAAAATCATTGTGAGCGAAAATACACCAATTTCTTATACAAATGCCACTGTAATACATAAAATGCTACTACAAGTCATAAAATGCCACTACAAAATAGCATTAAAAGCATAAATGTATATAATTTTTTTTTTCAAAATAAGAACATAAAATGAAATTACACAGTATCATTGCTGACCTGTTATCCTCCTCCCCCCTTTCCCCAATTTGGTGTCCATCGACAAAGTACATCTACCTCTAACCAGCACACATCCACACATGTCGAAACTCTTGTTCATTATCACAACAAGCAACATCCCTTCTTCATCCTTTGTCATCACCATTAAAGTCGCCATCCTTGAATCTCGCGTCGTTCTTTTATGCCCTAGCCACTCCTCCATCGACGACATTGACTACAAAGCCTAGTCGCCACTCAATTTCATATGCCATCCACCGACATCTACCTATTTAACTCCTGCAATCAATTGGCGTGAAAAACATTGTCTCCTTCAAACAGAAGTTTTGGACTTCTCTATTTTCTAAAAATCTTTGTCCTTGCCATTGAAAAATCCTTGACGCCAAAAAATACTCTAAGTCCGTCCTTGAAACAATTTTCTTGTTTTCAAAATAATTTTATTATATTATTATTAGACCCTCGTCATTGATGTAGGAAAAAGAAACATTATTTACTTCTATATAATAATTTTAAGGCTATCTTGATCCAATGTATATCAAACTTAAAGAATATAAGCAGTGTTTTACCTTATAATGAGCTCTGAAACCTTGAACTTAGTCTTATATGCTAACTTTATAGAGTTGGTTCGAAAGATAATTGGTCTAAATTAACGTTTTTTTAAATCGCTAAAACGTATGGTAAAAACCCTAATTTAGCGAGCTTAGCCTTAATGTTGGAACTATAAGCGTATCCACTATTCGATGGTGCAACATTGGAAAATCGTAGCGGTCGAAGAGCACTTAACGTTTTAATGGATCTTTAGTGAGGCTTTATCGGGGATTTAACTGCGTAGGTGTGTACTGTATCTTCACCATTATAAGCTATATATACTTTATTTCAATATTTATTCATATTCAATAACTTCTTTCATATCAACAAAGTATAATGTCTCAAACCGAGTTATAATAGCGCGCGCCATAGTTCAAAATAACGCATAGCACAGGGTGTGTTATTTGACTTATAATAGCGCACATTTAATCTATAATGCAAAATAGCACGCTATTTTGTCAAAGTACAAAATAGTGCATAGTCCAAAATATCGCATTAATTTGTTTTTTCCTTTTAGGTATGTATAGCGAATAAAGCCAAAAACTAATCCAAAATATGTTTTTGAACTAGATGCATAGCGAGAGAAGGAATAGGCTTGGACACAAAAAACTACAAAACCTTGTCTTTATTAAGTACAACCAAAGTTTGAAAAATCATTTCAATCGAAGGGATGTTGTGGATCTTATTTCTTTAAAAGATATAGACGATTCAAATAAGTGGATAACTAGTTTCATGGAAGGGGATAATTCAGATATAGAAGATGAGTTGGTTTTTGAGAATGATACAATGACTTGGGGTAATGTATCACAGATGTTGGGAGCTGGAGGAGTACACATGACTAGACAACATCAAATTAAGTCGAAAGAAAAAGGAAAGGTTTTAGCTTTTAGTTCAAGGCCTATGTATGTTGATGGTGAGAAGATGTTAACTTTGAAGATGATTCATAGGAAGACAACGTAGATTATGACTCGAAAGAAGAAAAAGAAGAAATGAAGATGATTGAGATAATGATGATAGTTGCGATTTGAATGACATTAGCAATTAGGCTTTAGAAACTTAGGCGTATAATGTAATTTTTAAGTTTGTTTTCATTGACTTGAATTATGTTTGACTTAGTTTATTTGAATCTTATCATTGTAGACTTTGTGGTATGTTATTTTTGTTTGACCTTTATACTTTCAATTTGTGACTTTACTTATTTATATTTTTCCGTAGTTCTTGTCAATAAAAAATCTTATATACATTTTATGAAAAATCGTATTTCTCGTGCATTTTTTACAAAATATTATCTCATCACAGATTCACAAGTCACAACTCACAAATATAAGAATAAATTTCAAATCCTTTAAGACACAAATATATTACATCTATCAATTATTTTAAATGTACAATATGAAATCATTAATTTTTTTTCTAATAATTACATTTTACATCCAAAAATGTTTAATCATGCATGAAGTATGATACTGCTTGTATTTGGAGTCTTGAACTGTTTGAATATGACATAAAATCTACAAAAAATAACTAGAAATTTCGGTTAGGCATCATATATTTGATTAATTGTAAAAAAATGCAAAATTTAAAAAAGTGAATAAAATAGGGCGTGGTATAGCGCATAGCACAAGCCTTGAGTTATTTTACGCTATTCACTATTGACTACCTAGGTCTCAAATCATTTTACGGTATGTTTCATTTAAAATCATTTCATCAAAGACATATATACATTGTGAATATGGATGTATTTAGCATGAAATAGTAATCAAATTATACTAGTGTGTAACCCGTGCGTTGCATACGGTGTGTTGTAGAAAAATAATATTATAACTATATTTGAATAATATAATTTATTATGTAATATCTGATGAATTTTATTAGGATAAATGATTTATAAATTGAAATTACTATATTTATAACTGTATATTTTTGTTATGAGGTTCGTACATTTTTATACTTGAATAAAAATTAAATTATCATTTTTGTTGATAAAAATGAGTTATACATCGATTTATTATTTTTTAGGATTCAATATTTGATAATTAAGTAAATGAAAATAAGTATTCTTAATAAATTTTTAAATTAAATTTTTATAAAATTTCATAAATAAATATCCATGTACATATATTTTGAAATTGACATTTAGCTTTTGATACATTTGGCTAAAAGATAAATGATGTATTCATTAAATATCAAATATTACTTGAGAGAATGACGACAATTACCTAAAAATAGAAGTGTAATACCAAAGACTCAATATATTTGTATGCATTTAAAGTTCTTGCAGTACATATTTATAAAAATATTTATTTAACTACTAAAAGAAATATTAAGTGAGACCTGGAACGTTACAAATCACATTGTTTCATGCCTTACTATTTTTATTTTATAGTAAAAATTTTCAAAAAATATTTAACATTTATGTAAAAAAGTTAATAAAATATGAAAGAAATATATTTCTAGTCAAAATATGGTATAATTATTGTCCATTGGTTAACTCATATTACGAATATAAATAATCAAGTTGTAACTTTTTGTACAAAAACATACTAATTTAAAATATTTATTCTTTTTACATTATTACAAAATATAAACAATCATCAATTATCATTAATTGTAATATTATTCTTCACAAAATATAATTTAATAATGATAAAGAGTCCATTTGATGTACCAATTTAGAAAGGAAAAACGTTATATATGTTTGTAATGATGTACCATTTGGAAAGAATTTTTTTGTATATATTTGTTTGTAATGAAATAATAACTTTAGAAAGAAAAAATTATGTATTTCTTTGTATTAAATAACTAATTTTAGAAAGAAAAAATTATGCATATATTTCTTTGTATTAAATAACTAATTTTAGAAAGAAAGAAATTTTATGAACTTAAATGTAGAAAAATGTAAAAGTATCAAAGATGATTTTGTATATAATTATGAAATATTAGATTATACGGACTTGAATGAAAAAATAGTTTTACCATTTATATTAGTACAAATGTAGTTTACACATTGAATTATCATTTTTTATGATTTATTTGATCAATTAATAAATATTTGTTAATTGAATTTAGTTAAAAAGTTTAAATTCAAGATCAATTAATAAATTCCAATATATTGACTTGAATGTAAAATAATACAGAAAAATTTAGGAGAAATTCGTAAATAATTGTAAAAATTATTAAATGTTGGCATTTAAATGCAAAATGATATGAGAGAATATTAGTAGAACGTTGTATAATTTGTATATAACTGTGAAAAATTAAAACTACGTGAACTTGAATAAAAAATTAGTTTTACCATGTTGTCAATATTAATGCAGTACGCATGTTGAATTGTTATTTTTCAAAATTTATTAGATCAATTAATGAATATTCGTTGATTGTATTTATTTAAAAAGCTTAAATTTAAGATCATTTAACTTAAATTTAATATATATGGACTTAAATGTAAAAATAACAGAAAAAACTTGAAAGAAAAATATGTAAATAATTGTAAAAATTAGTATTAAATTTTAATGGTATAAGAGAGAACCAATAAAAACATTATAATAATTATAATAATAATAAATTGTGAGGATGTGAAAATAAAATATCTGGAAAGAATCAAGGAGAGAGAAGGAAATTTCTAAAATTAATATGAGAGCTCTAAATTCTTCCGCTTTACTATTATTTAATAGATAGCATACTCATGCCTTTAAGAAGTTCTTCCTTTTCTTTTTGATAAAATTTTCCATAACAATTATATGCATAATATATTCATAATTTCTCTATAAAATTTTAGAATTTTTTTAAATATTTAATATAATTATCCTATTATAAAATCTTGTAAAAAAGTAACTTCTTGACTTTAACGCATAAAATTCATAATGGTAACATTTATATTCTAAAAACATCATAATCTCTATATGTAAAATCACTAAATTTACGTGCATTTCATAATCACAAAAATAAATCAAACTCGATAAATAATGCACACAAAGTCTCGTTAATAAATTCCAAAGACGACTTATTATTATTTCTTCAAATTCATTTTCCTTCCAAACATTAAACAGATCAGTAAAAGCTCATAATTACCTCCACAAATAAATCAAAAATCCATTATATGATTTTATATTTTCGAATAGCATACTTTCAATGCTTACAATAGCTGTTATCAATGTTTCTATCATACGTATACATAAAACATTGAACCAGATGTAACTTTCGACTTTAACAACCTTTTATATTGTAAGATCTTAGATTGTGCTGACCCATATACCAATTACTATTTTGTAGAAAACTCCATTCATAACACAAATGATAAATTATACCTTCCTACTAGTGAATCAGGCTAAAGGGGAAGTGAATTTTATTTTTCAAGTAAAATACACAAAAGGTAATATAAAAACAAAAATATTTTGCTTAATAAATTTCTTTGTTGATTGGCTAAAGTATGTGGTGTGATGCTAATGTATATTCCCTTGAGTATTTACGCATAGTGTACGATTTATTTGGATATTAAATAAGGATGATATTTAGAGCTCACAATATATTGGGCATGGTACTCTACTAAGCATTTGGTAGAAGAATAATCATACAACAAATGCATGTAAAAACTTACCACTAACTAATCATGTAGTATTGTTAAGGTTCAATTTATTAGATGCAGATGTTATGAGCTTAAATTGGAGTCGTTATCAAGTTATTGGCTAGGTAGTTATGATCGCCATTCATATTTTGCGTGTTTATAAAAGAAGATGAACGTAATAATAACTTCCTGTTATTAGATGGCCAATAAAATTAATAACCTCCATTTTTGTCATCTAAGTTTTCCATTCCAAACTTATATTCATAGCGTTCTTACACTTTTACATAAAAGAATAACAAAGAATTTCATTATTTGTCATCGTCATATATACAAAGTTCTATAAACATTCTAGAAATGAAACAGTTGTCCATTAATACAAAATATAGAAGGTTAGAGAAACGAAATGAAATTGAGTTTTATTGTAGTTATCCAACCCAACATTTGTTCTTTTATTCTTCCTTTTTTAAGAAGAAAACATAGAACCAATATCTTTTAAACTCCAGGAAGCTAAACCAAATCTGCAGTGCAGACTTCTTGCAAGTTATAAAATTATGACGCCTTGACCAAACAATCTTTAAGTCTTTTTCTTTGTTTTCAGGAGTTTTACTTTATTTGTTCTTCTAGAGAATCTTTAATCAGCATGCAATAAATTCGTCATGCGTCATCTCCGATAAAACCACTAGTAGATCCAAGGACCCAGAGGTCCATGACTTTTTTTTTCCTTTATCTGTGACTAGTATATCGGCACTCCTGATGTGCGCTATTGTATATATAAAGTATTGTAATTTTGAAGTTTAGTTTCTTTTATGATGTTCAAAGGGGTCATTAGTCCGCTTTAATTTTCCCTCTTCCATTCTTCTTTGTTTCTATTAAACAAATTCAAGATGATAACTATGTAACTTATGTGTAGATTGAAATGACGACGGTTGAACAATCAATTCTCTTTACTAGTAACAGAGATGATGTTATGCTTGATAGGTAGGAATGTCCAATCTTTTCATATAAAATTTTACTTCTAACGCATCTATTTTAGAATGGTTAAAAATCATTGTTTCTTATACCATAATCGCAACATCTGCAGGCCTTGACTAACAACTAAACCTTTGCTAGGAAGATATTAGAACTCTCTATGTAAAAATATGTACGGGAATCTTTTCAAGCTTGTAGCTTGTCTATGTACTTAAATGAATGGTCCCACATATGAAAAGCTATAGGAGTTTCCTGTTGCCTTTGGATGTGTGAACTGGACAACATTTAGGTGCTTGTAGGTGGATTAGATCAAGTGTGTTTCTTTTTCATTATTGCTCTTTAGCCACACACTTACAAAACACTTTCAATATTGTAGCAATTTGTCTGTTTATTGACGTGCCCATAGTTCAAAATGGCATGAGTTATCGTGGTTATATTATTTTATATTGAATGATTAGTACATATAACAAATCATGCCGGGAACAGTATGCCAACTTCATTTTATTTCCCTTCAAGATTTCAACTGGGAGGCTGAGTTATTGTGGTTGTTAAACTTCCCTTTTTACTAATCAATTCTAATATAGCATTATTATTGTATTTTCTAAACTCTACATAAAACTTCATAATTATTCTATCACTAATTATAGTTGACTAAATAAAGCTTCATAAATCAAGTAACCGGGCCGCATTAATATTATAAAAAACCACAAAGCATTGCTGTATCGATTAGTCTGTTACACATGATGAACTGTATTTAACTTGTACCAACTAGTAATTGATTAAAAATAATACTATGTACTAGTACAATACTAATGTCATATAAATTAAGTTAACCATGTTATGATCCCTATCATGTACCTTGCTTCCCTAAAATTTATTATATATAAACTACTAATAATGAGAACCCAGAAGTCATAATGGTGATAGTTAAAAATTGGTTGAACTTTCTCTAATTGATTTAACATAATATTATCATATGAACCAAAATGATATTTGACTGGGTCTATTTATTTCATTACATAGTAGCTGGATCTAATATTGTCTATGCCATACTAAACGGCTTAGACTCGGGATATCTTTTTAGTGAAGGCAATTGAGATCACACTTGTCATCTGATCAAAGCTGGTAAATCTTTGATTATTTAGGAGATGTGTTATTATGTATATGAAATGTGGTACAACCATTAAACATAACTTGTATCTTTTTAGTCATGCAAATTATATTTGGTCATCCTAACAAACTTAGGATACTACTTCACTAGAATCTCGCACAAAATATTTAGTTTTTGCTAAAACTTTGTTGGTAAAATCAATCTCTAAAAGAACCGATAATAAAGAATTTCAAGGTGAGGGTCCTACTGTAATATGATCATACGTTTGCTGTAAACATGACTGTTAGTAGAGCTCAGTAACAAAAATCTTTTGAAGAATTTATTTCTTTTGTTTCTTCATTTGTTATCAATACTTGAGTATGCTTTGTCGCATCATCTTTAAATTCTTTTGTACTTCTGCACATGCACTTGACTAAGTTAGCTTCTCATGTGGGCCTTGAACACAGCCCCATCTTCAATTTGTAGCTGTCTTCATTTTCTTCTTGCTTAAAAGCCCTAGAACAGTATGAGATTTAAATTTATGCTCCATATGACTTATTTAATCATGGATATTATACACAACATGCCAATACTATGCACACATTTGCAACTAATGCGTGCATTGTGCAAATGTATTATTCTAGTATTTGCTTTTTGTGAAGGTTCAACCCAATGTTAGAATGTCTTACTTCCTATTTTTACCTTCACTATTTTCCAACCTTATGGCCTTTGTTGTTCATTCAATTTACAGCTTTTTAAATTAAACTTCATAGTATTCTAAGACAAATGGGACACAAGGAGGGAAAATTCGTATGTTTGGGCTAGCTAGCTTGTTTGGCACCATTTCTTTTCGTGGAAAAACTGTTTTTAGTGAACGGCAATTTATTTTATGTCTTTTATTAGGATTTATTATTTTTCAAAACAAAGTTGTCAAAATTAAATATAGTCAATTTAAGTGGAGTACTAGCTAGTGTTATATTTGACTTCCCCAGTCGCCTATAAGATTAAAGCTGCGTTTTACTTAAATTTTGTATTTTGTGTTGTCAACTTGTATTAAAAAAGTCGTAGGAGGGGAGGAGGATACAAAAATTCTAGTCATTACAACAAAAGGGAGAAGTGGAAGTTAGAGATAGTTTATAATGTTTTTTGATACTTTTCAAAAGGTGGGGAAAAAAAATCATTTTTAGTTTTATATGTTAAAACTATTTTCTAAATTCATCATTTACCCCAAAAAAAAAAGTTTATGGTTATGCTTAAATATTAGAAGTACATTGGTAAAAGTACTGTTATTTTATGAAGGATTGAATTCTTTAATTCTTAATACTTAACGCAAAGAGTATAATCCACTTGTAATGTTGGTCAAAAGTAGTTGCATTGTATGTACCTGAGCATTTCACATGTAGATCAGCTGATTTTGTGACCCTCGTCCCAATCGAAGTATTAAAAAATGATATGAAGTTATATAATTAACTTACAATTGACAAAACTACCAAGATTAAACCTGGTAAGACAGAAAACTTTGGTCGATTGTGTATGTTATATGGTTATATGTGTTATTGTTTGTTTTAAATTACCATATACAGTAGTTGTTTTGCATTGCAACTCACTATTTATCATAGGTAGAGTGTCAGTATCCTTCTTTTCAATGTACCTTTTAGCCATTAATAATAGACTGTAGCTATTTCTATTATTGTTTTTAGTCATTCTATTAAAACCCTTCAAAATTCTTCTGTGCATCACTGTAAATTCCCTTTGCTCTTCCAGCTTTCCTTTTTATTTGTTTCTGTTCAATCTCAGATTTATATTTTCTCTAATTTATTGTTCAAGAACAAAAGAATTTGAACCTTACATCAGAAAAAAGGTAACATATTCTGTCTCTATTTCGTTTTAGGTTAGTTTTCTTCATTATGAAAATCAATGTTTTTGTTTTGTTGAGAATGTTTAAGTAATATATAAAATGTTGATCTGTAAGTTTATGTGCTATTTCTTGCTGCTGCCAAATTTATGAAACCTAATTATTCTATTTCTATCAGTTAAATTGATCAGACTATCAAATCAGCTTATATGTTTTACATTTTTCTCAAACTCAAACGAAGAAGTTCATCAAGATCTTCATGACATCACTGATCATGTATTAATTACTATATATAGTACTGTCTTAAAAAAAATCTGAAGATGCACTGCTTTAAAGATTTGGTACGGTTGCCTGATTTATATTTTACAATAAGCTATTTTGTTTGTACCTTTTTGGTAGTTATTAATTGTTTATATGTTTCTAATTAACAATTTATCATCTTGTGCATCATATACCAATGGCTCTAATTCTCTAATCCATGTTATATGACAGTTAAGAAGAGAATTTCCTCCCACGCAGTTCCAGTTCAAAATTTTTGACACTGTTCCTAATTATTAAAATTAAAAAGAATTTAATTCAAAGACAAAAGATGTATAATTTTTTTTGATGAAATCCGCAAATACATGGTGGTATTTTTTTTTCTTTCTTGAAAGCCAAAACCCTAACCCTACTTGTTTTTTTTAATGGCTGTTAGTTTGTTTTTCTTTTAGTCTTTTGTGGTTATTTCCCAATATTACTGATTATTTTACGATTTTTTTTGTATATATGGAATATATAATGGTTGCTACATAATTCTGCGACGAGAATAGTAGATCATCAAGAATGGCGTCATCATCATCGTCATCACCAAGCTCTTCCAGTTCTCCATGTGCAGCATGCAAGTTCTTGCGAAGAAAATGCATGCCTGGATGCATTTTTGCTCCTTATTTTCCTCCCGAAGAACCTCAAAAGTTTGTGAATGTTCACAAAATATTCGGAGCAAGCAATGTTACCAAACTACTAAATGAACTCCTTCCCCATCAAAGAGAGGATGCTGTCAATTCTCTTGCCTATGAGGCCGAGGCTCGTATCAGAGATCCTGTCTATGGCTGTGTGGGAGCCATATCTGTTCTTCAACGCCAGGTTTGTTTAACCCGTACATACCACTATTTACGCAGAAGCATGGACGATTAATTCATTTCAATCAAGCATTATAAGTATACCCTTGATTTTAAAGTGATTTATCCCTCTTCATATAAGGCAGTCATAATTATATCAGAACCTATGATTTACCTAAACTTTGAGTTGCTGGAACGGTGCGTACATGTATGAGTCTACAAATAAAGCGCTCTCTCCCTCTCTTCATATATATATATATATATATATATATATATATATATATATATATATATATAAGAACTTGTGGCGGTTATTTTGGATGAATGATTCATTTCCCTTAAGAGTCTAATGTAATATTTCCTAATTTGTGAAATTAAATATGGTTATGCTTTTAATTGGTTATGTAAGTATAAGCAATTGAAATCTAAATAATGATATCATATGGAAATTTGAGAAAGATAAAAAGAAAAGAAAATTTAGAGCACCCAATCGACGTATTCAATAGATGTTTAAGATAAAGCTTACGGATGGTCATTTCTAAACAGTCATATTCTCTGTACTAGTAGACAGTATTACCTAGTAATACTCTTTGTTAGTGTGGGTCTCGGGGTGGGACGTCACACCTTCTCGATTTCCACCACAAGTTCCGAATTGAATAATATAGGTAGTGCGAAGAGAGAGAAAATATTATTATTTAAATCAGACATTGTGGTGGAAATCAGAGGATTAGAGGTGTAGCAAACTGAGATGTAGAAACTGAAGTGTAGCAGATCCTTGCTTATATATATATATATATATATATATATATATATATATATAAGCAAGGATATGCAGCCTCCCTTATTTAGCACTATCACATTGCCCCCTGATATCAGCCACATGTTTATATATAAATAATCCACATTTCTCTCTCTTGTCACATGGATGAATCATTTAAATATAAACATGCGGCTGATATCGAGGGCTCACGATGATGCAAAATAAGAGGGTTGTCGATCCTCTACACACACATGACAATTTTGCTTATAGGAAAAAAAAATATTTCAACTTTATGCCTAATCAAACTTTATTACAAAAATATGCTTAGTTTTCGCTAAACCAGAATTTACACTTGCGCAAATTGAAATTGCGCAAGCACAAAATCTCAATTGTATTTGCGCAAGTGCATTTAGAAAAAAAGGGTGCTTGCGCAAGTATAAAATGCGGTCATATGAAAAATGATATCTTTTTTTGTAATAAGTTTTGAACGAAGTCTAAAGTTGAAATTTTTTTTCTTGGGCATAAAGTAAAATTTGTATATATATATATGTGTGTGTGTGGGGGGGGATGTGTGTGTATATGTATTCATACTACACACGGATTAGCTACACCTCATTTTCGCTACACCTTAAATCTGTTGATTTTAATTACATGTTCCAACTTAAATAACTATAGTTTTTCTCTCTCGTCCCTTTATTCTATTATTTAAATCGGAACATGTGGGGATTTGAGGTATAGCAAAATGACGTGTTGTCGATCCTTGTCATACACACACATATACATACGTACACACATATATAAGACACATAATTAGTGTCAATAACCATTTATTATGGTGATAAATTGTTTAATCAAAATTTTTAAATGCTCCTTAGGCATACAGTTCAAGTACAGACATCGTAAAAAAAATAAAAATTGTTGCTTATGTTGTGTAACACAAAAATGTCAAAAATGCCCATACACTGTTAAAAAAAATATAGTACAACACAAATAACTCTTTATCTAATGCTTACCCCACAATTTTTTGTTAAAGAAAAAGTGTGTGCCAAGGCTAGCTGTAATAAAACTGTTAAATAACTGTAGGTGCAAAGGCTTCAGAAAGAGCTAGAAACAGCAAACGCAGAGTTGCTTCGTTATGCTTGCAGCGACATAACAAGTGGCATGCCAGTTGCTTCACCAGCTATCATCTCTTCCATTGGAACTTACCCAAGAATCGAATTTGGTCGAAGGTTTCTAAATAATAATATCAACGGAGGAGGATCATTTTATAATCCAATTATTAATCCAGCTACAACAATGCCTATTAATCCTAATTACATCAATCCACAGTGGAGTGTTTTCAACAGTAATATTGCAGGTGCATGCCCTGAGAGCAACACTTCAAGCTCATCAGCAGATTTAAATCAAGGAGAAATGAAGGAACATAACATGTGACATGCGTTATCCGCTGGTCAGCATGCATGCATATCGGCTTCATTAGTTACATGAGTAATTGTTAATCATAAGTGGTTTAGTAATTATGTATTTTGTCAGTGGACTAGCTATCATGAATAGTGCATATTTTGTTACTTTATTTTGTGGAACTGAGTTGAGATTATATATGATATGATTTATGAGTTGAGCATTAAGTGCCTGATTGATATGTTGTGTAATATTGTTTTTGTAAATAAGACCATCAAAATTGCATGTGGTGGTGGTTAATAAAATTATGTTTGCATCTATGATCTGACAGAGCATGTAAGAACAACGAAAATCTAAATTTACATGAAATAACTCAAACATTTGTCGGTTTCTGCTCATTGAACTATTTTACTCATGATTGGCTAGATAAGAATCATTACTTGACCTGAATTGTCTAAAACATTTTGTTTTCATACATAGAACGTATACTTCTCTAGTTTACTGTTCAGTTCATTTTATTGCTTTTTCATGCAAATAAATATTATAAACAAAAACACACACACTGTCAACTTGATCAACATCTGTTGTGTACTCCTTTTGTGTTTTATTTTGTATCATGTGTGTGTATATATCCATTAGTATTGACTGCAACCTACCTTGACGGTTTTTGACCCATGCATTAGCACTATTATTGACCGTTGAATCAAATCAATTTAAAGGATGAGATTCAATTTAAAGGATGAGATTTAAGTGCAGCTGTAATGTTTTGTTTTAGCACTACTGTAATAAAATTTAGCATTTTACATTTGTCATTGTACTTTTAGCTCGTAAATTTTAATTATGTTTGGATGTTTTTATCTGTATACATGCTCAAGCCTATTCCATGGTTAGTTTACCTTTTATTCTGTATGATTTTAATCATTCAAACACTAGTAAACCAACACCTTTCATGTGCATATAGGTGTATCACTTATTGGGTCATTTACTCAATTTTATGTCAATATGAAACATACATTCAGATAATAACAACAACAAAAACAACAAACAGTTACAAAGTGCATATTTAATTTGTACAAAATAAATTTTCATTTTTGGCATTTACATTTGGTTCGTATATATAATGCTTATCTAAAACTATATACATCCTCTTTGAGAAAATATGGTACAAGTTAATGAAACATTATTTAGTATTCAACAAATACGTTAGAAGTGTAAATTAGCAGCACGTCCTTATTTTCAAAGTTATTCCCCTCGGTTAAAAGAGCCTATGCACATAATACTCCTAAAATTATTTTCGAAAATTTGGAGTTTTTATGTAAATTTTTCTATTTTGAAAATTATTTTCGAGGATGTTTCATGGAATATGGTTTCGAAAATAGAAGTTTATCTATTTTGAACGTATTGAAGGGTGTTTTGGCCATTTTTCGGTATATTGAAAATGGTAATAATAGTAGTAACATGAGTTGGAATTAGTAAAAATAGAGGTCAAAAGGTAATTAATTCTAAAAACAATAATTTAGTGGTTTTAAAATGGTAGAATTTCATTTACAGTAGATATAACATTTTTCTTAGCAATAAGTAGAATGCTTTTTAGTAATACATTTATTACATTTACTTTTTACGTAGAGTAAAAAAAAAAAAAAAAAAAAAAAAAAAACTTTTTACGTAGAGTTAATTACGTAAATTCGTTAAAGTTTCAGTAGATGGATGCTCAAATAATGCGAAAAGTTAGAATCCTCAAGGTTGTATCCTATTGGTTACTTTTAGCAATAAAATTTACATCTTGCTTTGTAATTTTTTGGTGTCCCGCCTGCTACCTAGCTTCGGCTACACTAAGTTCTGGTTAAAAGAAATGACACATGGAATTATTTGCAATTGTCACATCGCACAGTTTACAGTTATTTACACCAGAAGCCAAACCCCCTTTTTTTTGTCCAAGTAGAATGGACTTTTGTGGAGCACATTGGAACACCGAAGATGGTCGAAGTGCATTCTAATAAATATCTCAGGTGTTATATGTCACTAAGGTTATTTATCAACCAGCAAGTTTAGCGTTTAATCGAAGTTTGGAATGATTTGCTAGCAGTCCATGGTTTAAGATGTAACCCGTTTACGAAACTCCTATTCACCCCATTAAAAATGACGCAAGCATCACGGATGTCGTTGACAACAGATTGTTTTGAAATAAAATATAAAACAGATCACAGAGTTGTTTGCAGTATTCCGTAATTTTTAAAACTCAATGGTGAAAGGCATAAAAAATAATATACTGAAAAATACCACTTCGAACAAAAGAATAAACCGTAACTAATAGTCTTCGGTTACAGAATATCTCTAAACATCGAATATAATAAAGAGTCTGGTTATTTGACAAAATATCAAATAAATAACATATAACTAATAGATAATAAATGCACGTTTCTGTTGCACCATCGCTCCTCCAAGCCATCACCATCAGTCCTCTCTATCGAACTATCATAGTATAACAAAAAGAAAAGGAAAATGATAAAGGGGGTCGGACATATGTTTGATGAGTGAAACACATTATGTAAGTGTATAAAACTAATAAGCTAGTAAAACCATATTTATGCTTGAAAACTATACCTTGACCAGCATCACCTGTATCCAACAAGTCCATTAAACACAATACGATACCATGAGTATAATAGTGACATAATGTACTAAGGTTTTACCATAATATCAACCACTGCCCTATTATTGCATTGAGCTTGCCCGTCGAGGATCATACTCACATATCAGGAATTCAAAACTAAAAGCATCATTGGATAAAGCCCCAACTCCTCATCACCGAAACCACTTATGACTCACTGTGGAGAACTTCATGTCTCGAATTGTCATCGCCAAATCGAATGCGACTCACCATTGAGAACTACACGTCTCAACCCGTTATATCTAGACATCATTAGTCATATCGAGAATTCATTTCTTTGAAAAGTATACCGTATCGCCTACACTATCAAAATCCACGTCATTAGACGCCACTAGTCACATCGAGAATTCACTTCTTTGAAAAGTATACCGTATCGCCTACACTATCGAAATCCTCGTCATTAGATGCCACCAGTCACATCGAAGAACTCATTTTCTCTAAAAAGTGCATTGTGCCTGTCATTATGAAATCGTGCATTGCGAACTTAGTTCGTAATATCCCGTAATTTTAATGATAATTAATCAAAAAAATTAATTAATAAATAGTAAAGTCGAAAACATTTTTTTACAAACTTTGGAATTTGACTATGAAACTTGCACCGTTGGGTCCGTGGCGATTTTATGATCCATTTTCATACATAGTTTTACAATTGGAGTTAAACGAAAAAGTCATTAACGTTTGAATATATCGGCTCGTAAATAAATATATATGCAATAAGGAAATAAATATAATCGAACAACTTAATGTTTAACTATAATTAACGCTAATCAAAGCAGAAATAAATTATCTCGTCCGTTCGTATAAGGAATTAAATCAACAAACGAAATGACATAAATTATTTAATCAAAATACATCAACAGATCGACCCCTTAATTGACACCGGTCGACCGTTAGCGATCAACCGGTGGCATAGGAGCGGTCGGCCAGTGGATTTGTAGGCAATGAAATTTGACGTGGCCGAATGGTCCGGATTTAAAATAATTTAATTCAACGGTTGACAATGATTCGAGCACCTATAAATATGTGCATAACCTCTCACTTTTCTTCTTATATTTTTTGAAGCATGGACGAAGCTCTGCCATTTTCTCTTCTCCATAAATTCTTAATTCTAAAAAAAGTTATAGTTTATATATGTATATTCAAGTGGAGAATAATAAAGGATAATTGAGAAGAAGAATAGAGTCGAATTGAATAGTAAAAGCCAAGGTAAATTATAAATCCGGATCTAAATGTAAATTAAATTCAAATCTCTTTTTAGATCCATATTTCTAATAGGTATATGTGTGCTTGCGGTATGTGTATTCAAATAGGGAGAATAAGTGGAGTAAAACTGGAATAACATGGATTAGATCTGGAGATTTGGAAAGCTATAAAAGTTAATGATAAATTACAACGTTTATATATTGTTGGATTTATATCATTGTAAATCTATTCCTTTATGCCTAAATGAAATTTTGGAGTTGTAGGCCTAATTATATATGTGAAATGAATTTATAAATCATGCCTACATATTCTGTGATTGATAACTTGGATTTAATATTTTGTTTGCTTGAATCTGAAAAGTATTGGGTAGTAGTAGTCCCTAAAACAGATAAATTTTATAGTAGTTCTAGATTTATCGTTTGAATGATTTATGCAAGTAAATATAAAATTGGAATTTATCACAATAAATTATTGGTACTTAAATAGTATTTTAATTTATTGGGATGTAGGGTATTGTAATATAAATTTCTATAGGTTATCAAGTTTAGATTCATAAATAAAGATATACCATTTGAAATAATAGTGAATACACATAAAAGAAAGAGATGTATAAAATATGGATATTTACCATATTTAGTAATGTCGATTTCAATAACTACAAAAATATAATTCATTGTAATTCCAAACGTAACATAAATTTCCATTTTGGATAAGATATAGAGATTTACCCTGTTAATCTTTCCTTTCAAGGGAGATGTAATTCCAATGCATTAAAATGCAGAATTCCCTAAGTATGAATTAAAGAATTGTAGCTCTGATAATAATAATGATTAAATCTCAAATTATTATATATTTATACATGCAATAAGGACAAGATAGAAATCAAATAGTAAACTATATGCAAGAAATAAACCGAATAAAGGCAAGAATATATAAAATATACATGTATGAGAATTCCACTAAATAAGAGAGCATAGTACGGGTTAAAAAGGATAGAACCAAAGATTTAATAATAAGAGAAGAAAGTAAATAGTAAAAGATGCTTAAATCTTGTAAGTTCAAAAAAGCGGCAAATGATATTAAACCAAGAATAATGAAACAAGGAGTTAGTTAAATAAAAATAACTAAATATGAGTGGTTGAACGTTAGATGCATAATAATGAAATAAGAACAAAAATAGATATATATGTATGTATGTGTGTGTGTATATATATATATACGCATATACATACATACATACATACATGTGTGCGTGTGCGTGTGTCTGTATGTGTGTACACACACACACACATACACGTACCTTTAAGTATACGTATACACGTAGCTTCAAGTATACGTTTGTGACGGGTGTGAATTTGTTAAAGTTCGCTAAAAATTAGCTTAGATAAGAATGACATAGTCATTAAAATGGGTTGAAATACGAGGTCAGTAGTGTTACACAATTGAAGTCTGCCCACCGTAAGGGGCTACCGGCGATTGTGTATACATTATACTGATACAGGAGATAACCAACTATATTACATGTGGAAATACATACGTTTGCGTATAGGTGAGGGATACCCAAGTAGGAAGGTTCGCCTCAGTCAAAGTGCAAAGGACAAGTAAAGTTTGCTTCAACCTTTTAAGGGGTATTAAGTAACAAGTGAGGATTACCTTGATTGCATTAGGCAATCTAAATGTGACACAGCGGATTATACAAAAACAATGTAGATCGATGAAAGTTGCAATCGGTGGATTGATGAATACTGAAATGCCCAAATTCGTTGATCCGAAGATACCGAATTCTAGCTATCCCGAACTCGTTGATCGCTCACGATACCGGGTTCAAAGATCTGCGATTCTTCGCACGTTGATCTAGCGCACTAGATTCCGTGAATCGGCTTCTGTAGTCGTTGAATCGAGCACACTCGATTAACCGAAAGAGGAGATAGGAGATTACACTCAACTACCAATTGGGTGAAAGCACAAAGCTAACAAAAACAAGAGTTTTATTTCAAATAAACTAAACTATTACAAATGGCACCACCGGCCTATTTATAGAAGTTACAAATCAAACAAAAAATCTGTACAACTCTTAGGTCGTCTCCAACTTAACAAAGACCACGACTACAAAGCACGCGACCTAGAAGATACGACTTAACATAAGTCGGTGACGACTTAACACTTACATTCAACGACTCTCGACTTAAACAGTAGCGACTCAAACAGACGACTTAAAACCAATGCGACCTACGACTTAACAAACAGAAAATACAAACAGAAAATACATCACTTAGGTCGTTGCCGACCTATCAACTTCTCACGACTCAACTTAGGTCGTACGCGACCTAAAACAAACGACTTATACTCCAGTAGCGATCTATCTCAAGCGGCTTGCAGAATCAATGGTCTGGATTAAAGCGGCATACGAATTCACGGCTCCAGGCTTCAACGACTTATCTCTTGACTTGTTAGGTCGTTCACGACCTAACACTTCACCAATTTGCTCTGTTTTCTCATTGCGTAACTCGGTAGGTCGTTCAGGCGACTTAAGGGACTCGTTAACTCGCAAGTCTTCACCAAGTCATTGCCGAGTTACACTAGGTCGTTGGGGCGAATTAAGGTCTTTGCTAAGTTGGTCACGACTTATAGCTACGTTGGGTCAGTCACGATTTAGGCTTTCAACTCTGTTAAGTCGGTCACGACTTAAGCCTTCAACTTTGTTGAGTCGGCCACGACTTAAACCTTGGAAAATTATAGCTTGGCCTGCATCATCCTCCCCTGGTTAAAAGAAATTCGTCCTCGAATTTGCACTTTCCTCCTCCGCAATACGCTCATCCCCATGATAAGGTACAAGATGCTTAACATTGAATACGTCTGACGTGTACACATCCTCCGGCAGCTTCAATTTATAAACATTTTCATTAATTCGTTTCACGACTTTTACAGGACCAATTTTCCTGGCTTTCAACTTGTTATGAGCGCCCATTGGAAAACGATCTCTTGTTAACACAACATATACCATATCTCCTTCATTAAACTCAACATTTCTTCGCTTCAGATCTGCCGATCGTTTATACTTTTCATTTGCTTTCTCCAATCGTTCCTGAACGATTTTATGACATTCCGCTAATCCATCAACAAAATCAGTAGCTTTCTTAACTGTCCCCTTCGAGTGTGGTATTACCGTTAAATCCAACGGTCCTTTTGGCATACTCGAATATACAATTTGAAATGGACTGAAACACGTACTTCGATTCACTGCATGATTATGAGCGAACTCTGCTTGGCATAACTTCACATCCCAGCTTTTCAGATTGTCTTTCACCAGACATCGCAATAAATTTCCCAACGATCTGTTAACCACCTCCGTTTTCCCATCAGTCTGCAGATGGTAAGCGCTACTAAAATTCAACTTCGTACCGACCATCTTCCACAGACTTAGCCAAAAATGACTCAGAAAACGAGTATCTCTATCCGACACAATAGATTCTGACAATCCATGGAGTCGATATATCTCTTTGAAAAACAACTGAGCAACACGAACAGCATCCGCCGTCTTCTTACAAGCAATAAAATGTGCCATTTTTGAAAATCGGTCAACCACCACATAAATGGAATCGTTTCCACGCTGTGTTCTTGGCAACTCCAACACAGAGTCCATACTCACATCAACCCAAGGCTTAGTTGGTACAGGTAACGACATATATAAACCAGCATTAGTCGCAGTTCCTTTCGAAACCTGACAGATATGACATCGCTCCACAAACCTCTCCACTTCTTTCCTCATTGACGGCCAAAAATAAGATTGAGAAATCAGCTGTAGTGTACGGTCTCTACCCACGTGTCCTTCCTCATGCAGCTCCTTCACTATCTTCATTCGCAAGCTACAATCAGGTATGCACAATCGATTTCCTTTGAATAGGAAACCATCCACCATCACGAACTCATCCGTCTCCCCATTCTGGACTTTATCAACAAACTTCCCAAAGTAAGGATCTTCGTCAAATAATTCTGGTAACACATCAAACCCTGTCACTTCGACCTTCATTGTAGTCAACAAATGATTCCTTCTGCTCAACGCATCCGCTACACGGTTCGTAACTCCATACTTGTGTTTAACAACAAAAGTAAACTGTTGCAGATATGCAATCCATGATGCATGTCTCGCTGAAATCTTGTCTTGCCCTTGTAAATGCTTCAATGCCTCATGATCAGTGTAAAGAACAAACTCTTTCTGAAATAGATAGTGTCTCTAGTGTTTAATAGCTTGCACAATAGCATAAAATTCCACATCATATGTACTGTATCTCATCTTTGCTCCTGATAACTTCTCACTGAAATATGCAATAGGACACCCCCTCTGACTCAACACCCCTCTGATTCCAACCTTCGATGCGTTAGTATGTAATTCAAACAACAACTGAAAATCAGGTAATGCTAGAATTGGTGCTGTCGTCAACAACTCCTTGATTCGTTCAAAAGCAACTCCTGCTTCCTTCGTCCATGAAAACTGTTTGCCCTTCATACAATCAGTAACCAGCGCCATCACACTACTAAAGTGTGGAATAAATCTTCTATAAAATGAAGCCAACCCATGAAAACTCCGAACCTCTGTTATCGTCTTGGGCTGTGGCCAATCTTTAATTGCCTCTACTTTACTCCGATCCACCTGTATCCCTTCCTCTGATACAACATACCCCAGAAATAAAACACTAGGCGTCATGAACATGCATTTCTTCGTTGCAGCATAAAATCGTTCTTGTCGCAGTACCATCAACACTTCTCTCAGATGATTCAAATGCTCCTATGGACTTCCACTATATATCAGAATATCATCGAAATACACCACCACAAACTTCCCAATGAATGGTCTAAAAATCTGATTCATCACCTGCATAAATGTACTTGGCGCATTTGATAAGCCAAATGGCATTACCAACCATTCGTATAGACCCTTCCTGGTTTTAAAAGCAGTCTTCCACTCATCACCTGGCCTGATACGAATTTGATGATATCCGCTCTTCAAATCAATCTTCGAAAAGATAGTAGCTCCGCTCAATTGATCTAGCAAGTCATCCAACCTCGGCATTGGAAATCTATATCTCACAGTAATCTTATTTAATGCTCGACTGTCAGTGCACATTCTCCACGTCCCGTCCTTCTTTGGTACTAACAAAGCTGGCACAACACACGGACTCAAGCTTTCCTGCACACGCCCCTGTTCAAGCAATTCTTCCA
This sequence comes from Allium fistulosum, assembly GCA_030737815.1. Taxonomy (NCBI): domain Eukaryota; kingdom Viridiplantae; phylum Streptophyta; class Magnoliopsida; order Asparagales; family Amaryllidaceae; genus Allium; species Allium fistulosum. Next base: position 1,416,627,427 of record CM060901.1, on the reverse strand, counting down.
CTTTCCTCCTCAATTCTTCATGTTCCTTCGGACTCATTCGATAATGTGGTCTATGTGGCAACATTGTTCCCGGAACAAGATCAATTTGATGTTGAATGTCTCTCAGTGGCGGTAACTCCTTCGGTAACTCATCTGGAAATACATCTTCAAATTCTTTCAAAACTGGTTTCACTTCTTCTGGAATTTCAACCTCTTCACTGCTCTCACGCCCAATCAACAAAAACACCTCAGGCTCCTCTTCAACTTCTTTAACAAACTCCTTCAAAGATAATAAAGTTTTCAGCTCTTCAATCTCCTCCAGTTTGTTTTCTTCTTGTTGTCGCTTCTTTGGAACTAGAGTAATCTTTGTGCCTTCAAACATAAAACTGTAACTGTTGGTACGCCCATCATGTTGCACCGCCCTATCATACTGCCACGGTCTCCCCAGCAACAAATGACAGATATCCATATCTACCACATCGCACCCGATTTCATCCTTGTATTTCTTTCCAATTGAAAAATTCACACAAGCCCTTCGTCCAACCTTCACCTCCCCGCCTTTCCTTAACCAAGCCAACTTGTACGGTTTCAGATGTTTCTCAGTCTTCAATGCCAACTTCCTCACAACTTCTGAAGAAATTATATTATCACAGCTTCCAACATCAATAACAAATTTGCAAACTTTCCCCAGAATAGTGCATGTCGACTGAAATATATTACTCCTCAACCAACTACAATCCTCCTCTAGCTTTGGTGTTAGACAAGACCTCCTCATCATCAGATTATAACCTTCGTCTCCCGTCACTTCTTCTTCCTCCTCATCAGGTGGTGAATTGGAACATTCAGCTTCTTCATCCTCATCCTCAACCTCCGCTATCATAGCTCTCTTCTTCGGCTTTGGAAATTCATTACTCTTGTGGCCTATTTCTTGGCAATTATAACACTTGAAACAGTTATTGACCTTCATCTTCCCAACCTCATTCACAACTGGTTTTGCAACAACTTTTGAAACATTAGAACTTCCACTAACACCCTTCACTGGATTGTTGGAACTTGTAAACACACTACCTCCTCGTCTTCCCTGTTTCTCCCAAGCCAACGCCTTCTGGTGTGCTTCCGCTACAGATCTGGGATCAAACATATTAACCATATCTTGAATCTGCATACGCAATCCTCCAACAAATCTAGCTGTTAATTGTTTCTCTGTCTCCATGATATCGTTCCTTGCAATCAGCTGATAAAACTCATCTGCATAATCATTAACAATCTTTGTGCCCTGCCTCAAATTCTGCAAACGTTGATACATCAGAGATTGGTAATTGTAAGGTAAGAACGTTGCTTTCATCAATTTCTTCATCTTCTCCCAAGATTCAACTTTTGACTTTCCCATTCGTTCACGTGTAAGTTTGGTTTGCTGCCACATGCTAAAGCTCTACCCCTCAACCTTGTAGCAACCAACTTCACTCTACGATGTTTTGGAACTTCCTTGAAATCAAAAATTTCTTCAACATTAGCTGCCCAATCCAAAAACTCTTCAGCTTGCATACCACCTTTAAACTCCGGTATTTCCGTCTTCATCCCAGACTCCCACTTGTGATCATACTCTGAATAATTTCTTCCTTGACCTCATCCTTGAATACTACCACCATCATACTCCTCTTCAAAATCAGATGTATATCGATGTCGATTCTGACCACCAACATCTCTACTACCATCACGTCTGTCTACATTCCTCCGAACACGATCTCGGTCATCAACATTTCTATAACTGTCTCGGCTCACACTTCTATGATCATTATCATTACTTCTCCCTTGATTAGAATGTGGTGAAACTCTACTTCTCTCGTGGTTAGATTCAGGTGAAACCCTTCTTTGATTTCGATTCATCTCCGTCATAAGCTTCTCTAATCGCCCAATGCCTTCATCCAACTTCTCATTGAATTTGTCACTTATACGTTGCTCCATTTGCTCGGCATCTTCCCGCTTATACAAATCTTCCACGTTTTGGTGACGATTAGCTCTTCTTGGTGGCATGATTTGAAACTTTACAAACTCTCCAATTCTCGGCTTTGACTTTCAAAGTGATGTACACGGTCTTCCTTGCTTCCCTTAGCTCGGCCGAAGCTCTAACTTGCCCACTTCAAAATTTCAAACACCTTTCGAACTTAGATCCAAAATGAAATGGATCGAAAAATCCCCCTTTGTTGCAATTTTCGATGAACACGATGAACAACAACTTCAAACTTCAAATTCTCGGCTCCAAGACTCGATTTAGCTATGATTGGCTAAAACAAGCTCTGATACCAAAACTGACGCAGCGGATTATACAAAAACAATGTAGATCGATGAAAGTTGCAATCGGTGGATTGATGAATACTGAAATGCCCAAATTCATTGATCCGAAGATACCGAATTCTAGCTATCCCGAACTCGTTGATCGCGCACGATACCGGGTTCAAAGATCTACGATTCTTCGCACGTTGATCTAGCGCACTAGATTCCGTGAATCGGCTTCTGCAGTCGTTGAATCGAGTGCACTCGATTAACCGAAAGAGGAGATATGAGATTACACTTAACTACCAATTGGGTGAAAGCACAAAGCTAACAAAAACAAGAGTTTTATTTCAAATCAACTAAACTATTACAAATGGCACCACCGGCCTATTTATAGAAGTTACAAATCAAACAAAAAATCTGTACAACTCTTAGGTCGTCTCCGACTTAACAAAGACCATGACTCAACAAAGCACGCGACCTAGAAGATACGACTTAACATAAGTCGGTGACGAATTAACACTTACATTCAACGACTCTCGACATAAACAATAGCGACTCAAACAGACGACTTAAAACCAATGCGACCTACGACTTAACAAACAGAAAATACAAACAGAAAATACATCACTTAGGTCGTTGCCGACCTATCAACTTCTCACGACTCAACTTAGGTCGTACGCGACCTAAAACAAACAACTTATACTCCAGTAGCGATCTATCTCAAGCGGCTTGCAGAATCAATGGTCTGGATTAAAGCGGCATACGAATTCACGGCTCCAGGCTTCAACAACTTATCTCTTGACTCGTTAGGTCGTTCACGACCTAACACTTCACCAATTTGCTCTGTTTTCTCATTGCGTAACTCGGTAGGTCGTTCAGGCGACTTAAGGGACTCGTTAACTCGCAAGTCTTCACCAAGTCGTTGCCGAGTTACACTAGGTCGTTGGGGCGACTTAAGGTCTTTGCTAAGTTGGTCACGACTTATAGCTACGTTGGGTCGGTCACGATTTAGGCTTTCAACTCTGTTAAGTCGGTCACGACTTAAGCCTTCAACTTTTTTAAGTCGGTCACGACTTAAACCTTGGAAAATTATAGCTTGGCCTACATCAAAATGGGACGGTGAGTAAGGCTTGATGTTATATATGTTAGCGTGTGTTTGGTACCATATTCGGGAGTTGGAGTGGTACATAGGTCGAGAGCGTCATCGGTCCTGAGTGGTTAGTGGAAAGACAAGGGTTACTCCTAAACAGCTACACCTTCTACTAGTGTAGATCATGTTTAGGTCATGCACCGCCATAGTTGTTTGCTAGTGTGTTTGTTAGGAGCAAGACTAGATAACCCTTTCTGGAGGTCTTTCAAAAATGGATAGAATAAGCTAAGAATTGTGATGCCATTATTAGGTACTACGGAAGATCCTTGGTATGCACGACGACGAGGATGTGATACTGCGTTGATGATGGATCCAAATAAGGTGCCGGGTTAGGGAGACTAGCGGATGTAATATCTTGGTTAAAAGGAGGACTATGGTACATATACATACACATACTTATGTAGTTATGGTCTAGTACGAGTAGATGGAGCGTATCGTACATGTACGTGGAGTCGAGACTACTAAGTAAAAATAAAATAAGAGACATAACATGTAATGGAAGACAATCAACATAAACTAGTGTTATGTATAAAGTGTGTAATTTACCAGTTACCAGAACGTTGTTTTGACCCCCTTATCATTACAACCCATAAGATAGCTTAGAGGGATAGGTACAGGCATAAAGCGGGAATAGCGGAAGAATAGGTTTCCTTATGCATGCTCGACACTTACAAGAACACTAGATATTGGAAGTGTCAATCTTAGTCAGTAACTATATGTTTTATTATACTTTACTATTTCACTGTGAGTTTATATCAATAGTGCTTTAATATACATTTATTTATTTGCAGGATACTAAAATCAATGATCCGTACTTTGGTGGCCTTGGGTTTCGATTTGGCGAATCCAGGCCTATTGGGGTGTGAGTTGTCATATAGTTCCTTTGAAAAATGAACTACAACACTATCGTTAGACGTTATCGGTTACATCAAAAACTCATTTCATCTGGAAAATGTACCATAATGCCTATCCTCGTAATCATCACCTGTTTACACAAAAAATGGGCAAACACCTCCAAGTCATAGTAGTAGAGCTGCGAATTTTTTTTCTTTAGTATAGAGCTATTGTTTGATGAATTTTATTTGCAGATGATTGAGATAGGAAATCAAGAATGTGCAATAAAGAATAAGTAAAGGACTTAAATGTAAAAATACATAGATTTTATAGTTGTTCGGTCTGAATGTGCCTACGTCCACTGTTCCTCTTTTATTATCTCTTTCATTTCTGATTACAAGTACAAGCTTTGAATATGAGTAAACATGCTATTGGAACTAAGAGTTTTCCCTCTCAAAGTTGTCTGCCATTGTTGATGAGAGCTTCACTCTTTTCCAACCTCCTTTCTTATATTGCCATGTGCCTGGTATTTATAGAGTGAGGTTATGATGGGAGTGGACGCTAAGTACATAGCCTCTGAGATTTAGTTCAACCTTCTTTCCTTTGGGATTTGGTCTGGGATTTGGTTCAACCTTCCTTCATGTGAGATTTGGTTCAACCTTCCTTCCCATGCGATTTGGTTCAACCTTCCATTCTCTGGGATTTGGTTCAACCTTCCTTTATATGAGATTTGGTTCAACATTCCATTCTCTAGGATTTGGTTCAACCTTCCTTCCATTGGCAATGGTTAGATGTTTAGTAGTTTGATTCCCTACTGGACCATTACTCATGCTTCATGAAAATAAGTGCTTGCCAGGACTTGAACCTGGGTGGGTTGGCTAAAAGGCGCAAGTCTTTACCATTGTGCTACACATGTTATTATGCCATAACCCCTTCAATCCAGGTCAGAATTGAATGAGACTTGAACTGGTAGCTGTGTATCACTAAGTAGAGTATTCCAATGTCCCTAAATGTTCCATATGAGAGAGAAAATTAGTAGTTCTTCAAAGTGAGACCCATATAACATAGACAACGGGATAATGTTAAGATGTTCATATCTTTCAAACCGTTACTAGGATTGAGATGCGGTTTTGACCTAGGTCCATATCTTGATCTCGAGAATACTTCTAAACTAGTTTAGGTCCATTCCAAGACAATGACAATTTTACCTCTGACTCTTCATATTCACCATGTAGTGGGCGGAAATGCCCACAACATTTTCCCCCCAAAGCATACTTTCGTTAATGCAAAGTGTGCTTTGTCTGATCAGGGGTTGCCTTGCTTGTCTTGCAGTCGTCATCTTGATGTCTGACTATCCATATATTATTTTTGTTTCCCTAAAGAGTTTTCCTTTGCTAGTTCAATATGAGGCTCGACTCTGCTTAAGGATGGTGTGGTGGCTGTCTCTAGCCGTCTTTGATTAGTCTTCACCTGGTGGGATTCTGTTTTCCCAAGTTTGGTCTTCTTGCTTCCTACACTACGCCATAAATGGCCTACTGCAACACAAAAAAAATGTTGGCTCAGGCCCGAAAAATGTTGCCATAGGTCTATGGCAACACTTTTAGGGTGATGCAATTTTTGCCGTTGCCTTAGACCTCAAAGGCAACATTTTGACTATCTAAGGCAACATAAGTAATATTGCTGCAATAGAACCCTATTTGGTTCTATGGCAACACCCATAGGTGCCTGTAGCAACATTCAAAAATGTTGCTATAGATATTAACTTTCTGAATTTGTGGGGCCCACAATGTAGAGCACATTTGATTTTTTAATAGAAATAAATATTTATTTAATAAAATGCTATTTGCATAGAATTTGATATTCAAACAGTAATTTATTTAAATAAATATTTTATTTCAACATTTGAAATAGTACAAATTCCTGACTCCATTATTTTACAATTCAATGATATATAACACTGATATTCACATATACAGATATTCCTCACTACATCACTCAGTTCACTCATTACATATGCAGTTTCAATTTATACAGACACCGACACTGACAAATATATGACGAGCCGAGTGCCGAGCCGAAGGCGAGGCGAGAAGCGGGTCCGGGCGCAGCGCCGGCGGGGGTCCGGGGCACCGCAGTCCCGGCGGGGATCGAGCCTTCTTTGAAACGACGTAAAATGATGCACAAATGAACACCTCCTGCGAATTTGAACACCTCCTCGATGATTGACTTTTGCAACTCTTTCATGGCTTCTTCTGAATCATCCAACCTTTTTCCAGCCATCATTCTTAGCTCTGCCTTGGTAAAAGACCTGAAACCATGATAAATAAAAATTGACATTTCATCGAACATGTTGCGTGTTAATAAGTAATACATTACCCTTCATCGAACATGTTGCCTAATCACCTAATCACAATCGCTGGCATAACCACCCATTCCTTCCTTCCACAAAACAATAACAGCAACCTACCATTCCACCACCAACTTCCTTTCACCAATCCAAACTACCTTAACCCAAACTCCTCCCTGCTACATTTCAAGCAACAACAACCTTCTCAAGCAACCACTGCATACTTCATTATCGAAACCCCTACCAGCAAACTGCATTTTCTTCCAAACTACCATCTCACAACCAAAACATCCCAAACGCGCAACAACAAACAAAGCTCTAACCTATCACTTCATATACTTCAACCTCCATCACACCTTCATATCCAACTTCTACAAACTGCGACAACCAGATTCACCATCCAGCTACAATCAGCCACAAACTCCTGCCCCTATCACCTAACGAACTCGAACCATTTTTGCACATAGCACAACAAATCCCTTCCTCTACCATCTGTCACAACCAATTCGCATCTCCTCACTAACCCTATGCCTTCACCATCACAACAAACACCTACCTGCCTTCTCTGACAACCCGAACTACCCCTACACCCTAACTTCCTCACCAATCAAACTGAAAACCAACCTGTTAAAAACTCCTCCAAATCGCGAACCCACCAGCCCCTCCCATATCAAATTCACCAACCGCAATTTCAGCAACCCATCGACCAGAACTACCTTAAATCACCATTGGCCTCACCTCCATCGCTTGAAATTTCAATCGCAATCACCCACTACCGTAACCCAGTCCAATCATGACCTAACTCCATCAACAATCGCCGATTCACAAGCCGAACAGACATTTCCAGATCTCGACAACAAAGCAAACGGGGCTTGACATGTTGGCAAACAGCAGCGAAATTGGAGGTGAGAATGAAATGGGGAACGAAGCTTGTTTGAGATCACTACCAACCTTTGAAAAAAGGACGAGATTTTGTTTTTGGAAGAAAAAAAAGAAACGAAAATATGATTTGGAAATTACGGATTTGGAAATTGGGGGTGAGAACGAAAATGATATGAAAAGTAAAGCGGGAAAACGAAAATTTGGAGCAAATTGTAGCGGTGATCCAGTTTAACAATCGGATTAAATGTAGACCGTTGGATCGTATTCACACGGATTGCTAATTTTATTAATTTTTTAATCTGAATACATCTATAGCAACACTATATAAAAATGTTGCATCGTGTTACACTTTTTTAACTAGAGCAACACATTTTTATGGCTAAGGTAACACCATAAATACAACGTTGCAGTAGGACCAAAATTTTATATCTATCGCAACATTTTAGCTGGCAACACCTTGCAAAAATGTTGCAGAAGGTCATTTATGGCGTAGTGCTACTTTAAGGTTCTACGGTGTGTGAACCAGCCGATGTATACTTTATGGTATTGTTCTCGGATCTATTGACGTGACATTCTATTTTTGTTCATTGTATGGGTAAGTCTACTAATCACGACCTTTCCATCCCATGCGATTGCCGAATTTGCATATTTCTCAGTGAACTTTTCTCCACTTCCACACATGCACGTATGGGATTAATTATTGATGGATTTGGTAGAGTAAGAATCTCCATTGAAGGGTACTCGTATGTTGGATATGTAGTGTGGTGCCTTTGAGTGAAGGCTGACAATTTCTTCCCTAGCCTATGCTTTGTATCTTCTGTATGGACGTTTGTACATAGACATGTACATTTTGTAGGAGATTTAATTGGGGTCATTATATCTGAGTAGGCTTAACTAATTACAATTGGTTTGTGTTGCATCTAGTCTGGTAAGATGATGATGTTTGGAGCAATTCCTTGTTCTTCTGTTAGCTTTTCTAGGACTTGCCCCCAAGCACATTTGTACAAGATTAGCTTAGCCAATTTCCTTGGTAGTTTGCCTGCTGATATCTTGTGCATCTGTTTGGAGTTGTCTAATGGTAAGCGATAATAGGGTAGATGTCGGGTCTGAGCGAGTGGTCCTAGATCATTTGAGCGGAGCTTAAGGAAATTTGTCGGCATTGTGATATAGGAGTCCTATTGTCGGTCCGGTTTATGCCGATTATCGTAGTCAGATGCCTCCAGTGTGGGGTGTTTATTGGTGACATCAGCTTGCTATCTCTACATTGGTCAGGTAGAATCAACCTTTCAACTCAAATGTCTCTTCGGATTTGGTGGTAGAGGATTGTCCTATTACGTTGACTTTACCTACAAGTTTAAGGTCCTTTCGGGCCTAGTGTGGTCAAGACTTTCATCCTTTCCTTATAATTAGCTACAGACTATTAATACATTTTATTTGTAATTTTACCATAGATATGTGTTAGAGTCATCCCGTGTGTCCTCGGGATTGATTTATTAGGTAAAGGTATCAAGCTGTTTGTGTTAAAATAGACTTTGACATGAAGTAATTACATTCGAAAGGTTAGAGATCGAATCACTTCTGTTTAGAGATGTCCTTATCATTCGAAGTGATTCCCTATTACTAAGGTTTAGAGAGTAATTTGGGGGACATGGCAGTCCACAATTACTCATCACATCCTCCAGAGCACCCTCTAGCGAAGTTGTCAAAAGTCGGCCGGGAACGCTCATTATTTGTCTGGGTTTTCGCGTAGTATAGTGCACTTGGTTGCTTCTCACAACATGCTGCCTTGTATCATGAATAGGTTTTAAACTTGTGAACTTGAGGTCCTGATTCTAATGTTCTATTTCTAAGCTGAGTGGTAGTGTATGTGTATAATCAAGGGGTGAGGTGGTGCTATGCCCCAAGTATATTTTATCTAATTTAGCTTATCTTACAAAAGTTAGTCATACCTTTGCACTGAGTTTTTCTCAGGTTCCATAAATGTACTCAGCTTTGGAGAATCCTCACAGTTTCTTGAGCGAAGTTGGCTAGAAGGGATATTCTAATTCTTTTGGCAATGTTGGATTGATGTTTCGCTATCTCTAACGGAGCTAAGTCGATGCTCTGTTTCCTCTGGTGGAGTGGAAGCGAAGGAATATCCTGCTGTGGTTGGCAGAGTGGAATTCATATTCCTATTATCTATATGTAATGCCACAAGACTAAAAGAAATTGTTAGAAGCTTCTAGTTTAAGTATAACGAACTATATTCTCCATCAAGAGAGTCCTTCTAAACTTAAGATTCGTGGCACGTAAGTTACTTGCCCTGATTGTGGATTTTGGTGTCATATGGTTTGTTAGCCTAACCTATGTTCCAAGGGAGTGTAACTTTTGTGACTGACGTACTTAAGATTTAGAGCCGAGATTCGCACACAGTAACTACCCGGGCCATTATGGCCTGTATCGTGAGTATTATTCGATTTATTGTGGCCCGGCTAGCGTGGGTGTTGATCATCAACTACGAACTATCCCTAACTGCAGCTATGCCTTAATCGTGGGATTTATTATCGGTTTGCAGTTGCCGGCGAGCTGAACGTCAATGGTAATCTGCCTAGGCTATAATCGTGCCTAATCCGTGGCTTATAGTCGGTTTATCATTGCTGGCTGGGGGGCCGATCGTCAGTAGTGAACTACCCAGGCTATTTTCGTGCCCTTAGTCATGGTTATCTTGCTTTCATTGCTGCCAGTGAGAGCTTGCGATTGATCGCAATAGGAAAAATATCAGACAAACAATCGAGCGAAACATTAATTTTTATAGTGGTTTGGCAAGAATACGCCTACGTCCATTGTCTTTCTTTTATTGTTTCAGGTGATACATGCTTTTTACAAGCTGAGAGAAGTAATGACGGAGATGCTAGAGATTCCTTCCTTTCCAAAACACATTTTTCATCAACTGTCGATGGAATATAAGCTCCGTTGTGGAGATCTTTATGAACAACAAATGGTCCTTTCCAAACTGGATCTAGTGTGTCTGGATGGGGAAAGACTTGTTTGATAACAATATCTCCCTCTTTTAACTCTTGGGGCTTCACATTAGATTTGTATTGTTTTGCCACTTTCCGTCTATGTGCAGCGGTCTTGAGAGCAGTGTGATTCCTTCTCTCCTCAACATATCTGGCCCCGTATGCTTAGAACAAATAGAGTATGTCCTTTTGCTGTTTTGTGGGAGGCTTGGTAAGCCTGCAGTGCCATGGGTAGTTTGTCAACCCACGCTCCTTTGGATTCATCTAGTTTTTTCTTAATTAGCGTTTTCAAGACATTGTTGACAGCTTCAACTTGCTCATTGGCTTGGGGCATCTCCTGTTATGAGTCAATCCACGCTAGACTTCGAATGCATTTATTCTTTGAGTTACTCAAGCTAGATTTGTGCCTAGATTCCCGACTGGTATGTCATTGCCGGGGAAAGGGACGGTCGTCAGCAGTGAACTGCCCAGGCTAGTGCTCTTAGTCATGGCTATCTTATTTTCACTACTACCAACACATGCTTGTGATCAAGCTTTGTAGTATGCCTGGTTTAAGATGTTCTCTTGGATAGGAATTCTCACTTGGTATTTTTGTAAGACTTTGTGGAACCTAGGAGCCGATGGCATTGTCCTTCTTTGTGCCCCTCGCTTATCAGCAAGTGTGGAGATCTTGGCAAGTGTCTAAGGGGCCGGGTTAGCCCCTTATAAAGGTTTGTAGTGGGCACTCAATTTTTTTTGTTTTCCTGGAGGGTGGACTAGTAACTCTTGGTCTTATCTTGTTCTGTGTTCATATTTGTTGAACATATTCCTAGTTAAGGAGAGCTATATTATTTGGGTCCTATCTAGTACGTGTTGGATTGGTGATGCCTTTGGGCATGATAAGAGTGATGAATTGTCGAGCTTGTCAGATCTAGACTTTGAGTATCAATCACCATGACTTCGGTCTTCAAGTTGTGATATTTCGATCCATGAGTGGTTCTTGATTGTAGTATTTTGATTAGATGCTGGATGGATGAGGGCTATGCTTGGGGTTCATATGGTTAGGCGGAATGCCCCTGTGTTCCCTAGACTTGGGCTTCCCTTGTATTGCAATGTTAAGGTTGAATACTTTCATCTGTCTTAAGCGTGTCACGAGTTTATCCACCAAAGCTTTATATTAAGCAGCGAAGTGTTTACTGATTTAAACCACAACTATTTCGAAGTTATGTCCGGTAATTTTTAGCACGGGGAGGTTGTTAGACTAATCTTCCATCCTTCCATATCTAGATTGGGTGTGCTAACAGCAGTTGTATTCTTTATAGCAGAGTTCCTTCGCTTAGGAGGCATGTTGGAAAGTTGTTCTCCTACGCTTTCCTGAAGAGATTGTAATTTTCAAGGGATAATAATTCAAGTTTCAGAAAGGAAGGGGAGGGTTTGTAGTTTCGAAGGATCGATGGCCCAACTCTTAAAAGAAAGAGAGATATCTAAAAAGAAAAATAGAGTTTCTCAAAACAATGATCTCGGATCTGGAAAGAGGGTAAGGTTTCCTTGGGTGATGGAAACAATGATCTGATCAGTAATGGGAAAGTGTTAATAACTTCAGACTTGAAAAGTGAACATAAGTTTCTTTTGGCCAAGAAAGAATTTTTTAGATTTGAAGGGGGGAAAAGAGATATGGTTTCTTATTTCCAAGACATAGTGATTGCGGATCCGAACAACAGAAAAGAATTTTCTCAAAGTGACTTTTCTTAGATAAGAGAAGGGAAATGGAGTTCCTTATTTCAAGGAATATTGGTTGTAGGTCGGAAAAGAGAAGAGGATTTCTTATGTTAGTGAAATAAGGCTCTGGATCTAAAGGGGAACTAGAGTTTCTTATGTCAAGGAAATAATACTTTTGGATGAAAAGAGAATAAGATATACAATGATTTTGAAAAATGAACAAAAGTTTCTTTTGGTAAAAAAACTTTTTTAAATGAAAAAAAGGAGATGTGATGATTTCAGATCTAAGAAATGTAAATGTTTACTTTTTTGGTTAAGAAACCGTGTTTGCACATCTAAAATAAGAGAAAAAAAGGATAGAATGATTTCAGAGCTATGAAATAAATTAATGTTTCTTTTTTATTAAGAAACCGTGTTTGTAGATCTGAAATAAGACAAAAAAGATAGAATTATTTCAGATCATAAGGAATAAATAGATGTTTCTTTTTTCTTAAGAAACGGTGTTTGTAGATATGAAATAAGAGGAAAAAAATAGAATGATTTCAGATCTTAAGAAATAAATAAATGTTTCTTTTTTCTTAAAAAACAGTGTTTGTAGGTCTGAAATAAGAGAAAAAAGTTGGAATGATTTCAGATCTTAAGAAATAAATAAATGTTTCTTTTTTCTTAAGAAACATTGTTTATAGACCTGAAATAAGAGAAAAAAAGTTGGAATGATTTCAGATCTTAAGAAATAAATAAATGTTTCTTTTTTGTTAAGAAACAGTGTTTGTAGATTTAAAATAAGTGAAAAAAGTTGGAATGATTTCAGATCTTAAGAAATAAATAAATGTTTCTTTTTTCTTAAGAAACATTGTTTATAGACCTGAAATAAGAGAAAAAAAGTTGGAATGATTTCAGATCTTAAGAAATAAATAAATGTTTCTTTTTTGTTAAGAAACAGTGTTTGTAGATTTAAAATAAGTGAAAAAAGTTGGAATGATTTCAGATCTTAAGAAATAAATAAATGTTTCTTTTTTCTTGAGAAACAATGTTTGTAGATCTAAAATAAGAGAAAAAAGATAATGATTTCGGATCTATGAAATAAGTAAATATTTCTTTTTTGAATGAAATTGTTGGTGTAGACCTGAACTGCTAGAAAAAATGATACAACATTGGGTTGTTTAGTCCCACATTATGAAATAATTTCAACCCCTTGCTCCAAGAAATGTATATAAAGTAGGCTATGTAATATGAATTCTGTGCTTCCTTTCATTGTGATTAATTGGTGTAGTTGGATTTATCAGCTTGGAAGGATAAATTCCAATAATCTGATTATTCTTTTGATTGGTTGTACCATTTCTATTACAGATCTTGATGTTTCTGTCCATCGGTGTTGTTGGATTTATCAGCTTGGAAGGATAAATTTCAACAATCTGATGTCAGAGTTATTCTACGCATCAGTGTCGCTAGATTTATCAACTTAGAAGGATAGATCCTAGCAATCTGATGTCAGAGCATCAGGGTTGGCGTATAGAAAGGTGTTGGAAAGTATGAAATATTTCACCATTTCTATTTCTGATCTTGATGTTTCTATCCATCAGCGTCGTTGAATTTATCAGCTTGGAAGGATAAATTTCAACAATATGATGTTAGAGTTTTTCTGTGCATCAGTGTCGCTAGATTTATCAACTTGGAAAGATAGATTCTAGCAATATGATGTCAGAGCATTAGGATTGGTGTATAGAATGGTGTAAGGAAGGTATGAAAGGAGAAGGATAGTTTCTTTCTTTATAGAAGCGCCAATTTAGATCTGAAAAGAGTGATCATTTCCTTTTCTCATAGAAACACTTATTTCAGATCTTGAACATAAAAAGATAGTTTTTTTTTAAAATAATGAATATGATCTGGAAAAGAAAAGGAGATTGATTCTTTTTCTCATAGAAACAATTAGTTCAGAGCTTGAACAAAAAAAGATAGTTTCTTTTACAATGATTTAGATATGAAAAGAGAGAGATTGTTTCTTTTTCTCATTGAAACAATTATTTCACACCTTGAACAATGAAGAGATAATTTTTTCCTTCTTAGAACAATGACTGTAGATTTGAAAGTTTGAAAGATTGATACTATATTCTTTTTTTTTAAATAAAAGATGATTCGGAGATGAAGAAGGAAAATAATGTTTTTTATGAAAACAGTGATGATAAATCTAAAAAGAGAAACATATTTCAGATCTACAAAGATTAGGAAGAGAGTTTCGCATGACAAGAAATGATAATTTCTAGTATGAATATTAGAAACAATAGCGTTTCTAATTTAAACGAAACAGTAGTTCAAGGCTAAAAAAATGAACTTCAAACTCCAAAAGAGAGTGGTTTAAAGTTTCAGTGTAAAAAAGAGAAATAAGAAAGAGAGAATTTTCCTTTTAAAAAAGGAAGTTCATTTCTCAGTGAAAGCACCAAAAATGTTTACACAAAAAATGGGCAAACACCTCCAATCATAGTAGTAGAGCTGCGAATATTTTTTTCAATATAAAGCTATTGTTTGATGTATTTTAGTTGCGGATGATTGAGATAGAAAATCAAGAATGTGCAATAAAGAATAAGTAAAGGAATTAAATGTAAAAAGACAGATTTTATGGTGGTTCGCCTGAATGTGCCGTCCACTGTTCCTATTTTATTATCTCTTTCATTTTTGATTACAAGTAAAAGCTTTGAATATGAGTAACATGCTATTGGAACTGTTGGGAGTGTTTTCGCCTACTACCGGACCAAACTCCCCTCTTATGCATGGCCGAACCAAACCCCTTCCTAGGCATAACCGAACCAGCCTCTGCTTCACTGCCTACCGAACCAACTACAAGGTGCCTCTACCGGACCAACCCCTAAGACCAAGGATGCCGAACCAGCCCTCTACCGGTCCAGAGCTACCGAATCAAAGCAGCCGAACCAGCCTCCCTCAGGCCTCACCGGACCAGCCATCCACCGAACCAACTCCTTCCACTCCTCCCACCGAACCAATTCACAATCTACCACTCCATTGCTTGCCGAACCAATCTCCACCGGATCAACCTATGCCGGACCAACTCCCCACCGGTCCAAACCTATCCACCGAATGAAGTCTCCACCGAACGAAGCAACACATCTCACCACCGGACCACTCATCTCACAACTGGACCAAGGCGTACCGGATCAACACTGCCAGGCCAGATCGCATCAGCCCAGGCCCACCAACAGCTATATACATCCAAGACCCCTACCCCCAGCCTCACTCTATAAATAGAGGGGCAGGGGTACAGCAATGGGGAGAAGTTTGAGAGCTCAAGCACGGAGAGAACTTTCAAACAACTTTCAGATGCTTGTATCAAAGCTTTGTACTTGTAATCTAAAGAAGAAAAGAAGAGAAATAACATATAAAGTGGACGTAGGCACATTCTGGCTGAACCACTATAAATCTGCGTGTCTTTTACAGCTTAGCCCCTGCTTTTCATATATTTGCATAAATCACCCAATCACTAAGAACAACATAAAATCTATTAAATCATACGACTTTGAGGTGTTTGTCCATTTTTTGTGCAAACATTTTTGGTGCTTTCATTGAGAGCTAGAAGCTCGAAGCTTCAGCTTCTTCCACTTAACCTTTTCCTAACAGCATCGTTCATCGCTTGGAAAACATGCCTTCCAAGCAGAAGAAAGATGTTAACAAAGGAAAAAACATCGCATCCAGCAGTCTTCCAGATCCAGCTGCCACGAATCAAGTAAATCGTCCTCCTCCAGTAGCAGTACCAAATGAAGGACAGGCTAATCCGACCACTCCTGCCACAGAACAACCCGCAACAATTACTAGGGCAGATCTAGACAGAGTTGTGGCTGAAGTAACTAACCGCTTCACGTCCTAGCAGGAAGCCTTGGTGGACCATCTCATGTCACGCTTAAGGGATGCTGAAGAGTCCAACCACAACACTGAGTCATGGGGTGAATCCCAGTCTGGAGGATCTCAGAGACAACAAAGATCTTCCTTCTTCGAAGGAGCTAACGGCAGAAGCAGCCATGGTAGGAGCCGAGATCGGGCACAGCCCGAAGTTAGGCCTGAAGAAACGCTTGGAACCGAACCCCACGGGGGAGGTACCGGGCTGAGGTCAACTGTAGCTGAGCCCATCATGCTGCCTAACCACGGAAACGCCAATGAACGGGGCCGAGCTAGAATCCAGCCCGAAGTTGGACCCGAGGAAGTGCTTAGATCAGAACCCAGTAGGGGAAGATCAAGGCAAGGGCCAACTGTAGCTGACCCTAGCATGCTCCCAGAAGGCCAAAGGCAGCCACTGGAAAATATGAGGAATGATAGACGGTACCATCCCTACAGGTCATCTGGACGGAATCAATCCCACAGAACAGAACCGAACTCGTTTCTATCTGCTCTAAATTCTGATGAAAGAATGGCACGCTTGTTCAGAGAGTGCGTCCAACGGGATCAAAGAGATCGACGGATAGGCGCTAGGGTAACCAGCCCTTTCGCCCACAATATCGAAATTGCTATCACCCCCCGAGAATGGAAGATGCCAACAATGGAACCTTACAAAGGAACCTCCGACCCCGTTGTACACTTACAGAGATACACAAAACATATGCTCATGAGTGGAGCAACAGAGGGAGTACTATGCAAATGCTTTCCACTATTCTTAGCAGATCTAGCTACCTCCTGGTTCTGCCATCTACCCCAAGGATCCATCAGCTCGTGGGAGATGTTGAAAGAAAAGTTTATCAGCCAGTTCCGCATTCATGTGGAACAACCCAAGGACGCTTATTCCTTATCCAATATCAAACAGAAACCTGGAGAGAAGCTACAGCAATATTTAACCCGATTCAATGCCGCAGCGGCCGCAGTCCAAGATGCCGATGAGAAGCTTGTCTTAATGGCCCTCTGTAGTGGTGTGCATCCGGATACTAAATTCGCTAGAAGACTAACAAAAGAAAAACCAGCTACTTTACCCAATTTCTTCCATGAAGCCGGGAAATATATGAGGCTTGAAGATGCTGCCACTGAGGGGCAGTCAGGGCAACAAAATAAGGCAACTCACAACAACGCGCCCGCTGTAGCAAAGGACGTTCGAAGAAATGATTCTAGAGACAATGCTGGGGGCAAGAAGGGAGAAAAGCGCCTATATCGGCCAGGACCGAGATTCGACACTTACACTCCTTTGAATGAAACCGTCGAAAAACATCTTCCTTGCCACCCAAGGCGAAGTTAGATATGAACGCCCACCGTACAAGAAGGAATAAGATAACGCACAGAAGTCTGGAAAGTTCTGCCGCTTCCACGAATCTCATGGGCATGATACCAATGAATGCCATCATCTCCGGGACTTGATTGAAGAACACATCAGAAGGAAGAAACTACAACGCTTTGTTGGGAAGGCCAGCCCTGTCCGACTTCCAAATTGTCCTGGCCCCATAATGCCTAAAGATGAAATTTCCAACGGACAATGGAGTAGGGGAAGTAGAGGGAGACCAGGACGTTGCTCGAGATTGCTATGTAACTGAACTTCGCAACAACCACAGGAAAGATAAAGGGACGGGTGTAGAGGTTGCCCTCTGCACGAAAAGTCTAGAAGCATAGCAACTAAAGAAAGCCCCTCCTCTTCGATATACCAGCGACCCTTTCAATGAATTAGACCCTAGGGACAAAGAGGAGGAGGCCACCGCCGAGCCTGCAGAGGCTATGGAGTTTGTATCTGTAGACAAGCACGACTCAAGTAGACTATTAAAAATTGGGTCCCAACTAAAAGCAGAGTTGAAGGAGCAACTCATTGACTTTCTCCGCCATAACTTGGATGTACTCGCATGGTCACACGCTGATATGACCGGAATCTCCCCCGACGTAGCATGCCACGTACTAAACATTGATCCTACCAAGGCGCCCGTAAAACAAAGAAAGAGAAGTATGGGGGCAGAGCGATCGGTAGCCCTCGATGAAGAAGTAAAGAATCTACTCGCCAATGATTTCATACGAGAAGCCATCTACCCGGAATGGATCGCTAACCCGGTGCTGGTAAAGAAGGCTAATGGGAAGTGGCGAACATGCATTGACTTCTCCAACCTAAACGACGCCTGCCCAAAGGATTGCTTCCCACTTCCCCGAATCGACCAACTTGTAGACAGCACAGCCGGGCACGAGCTCCTATCTTTTATGGACGCATACTCAGGGTATAACCAAATTCCTATGCATTCTCCCGACCAAGACCACACTAGTTTCATCACCGACCGGGGTTTATACTGCTATAAGGTAATGCCTTTCGGACTTAAAAATGCAGGAGCCACCTACCAGCGCCTCGTCAACAAGATGTTTGTGGGGCTAATAGGGCAAACTATGGAAGTGTACGTGGATGACATGCTGGTAAAGTCAAGGAAAGCCGACGATCACGTAAGCCACCTAGGAGAGATGTTTCAAGTACTTCGACAGTATGGAATGAAGTTGAATCCTCTAAAATGCTCCTTCGGAGTGTCATCAGGAAAGTTCTTAGGATTCATCGTCCATGCCAGAGGGATTGAAGCAAACCCTGAACAAGTCCGAGCGCTAAGGGATATCAAGATACCTTCCACTCGGAAGGAAATGCAAAGCCTGAATGGAAAAGTGGCCGCCCTAAGCCGATTCATCTCCAAAGCAACGGACAAGTGTGTCCCCTTTTTCGAAGCTCTGAAGAAAGACAAAGGAAAGTTCGAATGGACCGACGAATGCCTGACCGCTTTCCTTAACTTAATCGAACACCTCCAGAAACCACCGGTACTCTCAACTCCAAGCGAAGGCGAAGAATTATACCTGTACCTTGCTGTGTCATCTCATGCCCTAAGCGCTGCTTTGGTAAGGGAAGACAACCGCATGCAGCGGCCAGTTTACTTCGTCAGTAAGAGGTTTACGGGGGCAGAAGTCAGATATCCTAAACTTGAGAAGCTAGCATACTGTTTACCAATCACATCCCGGAAACTGCGTCACTACTTCCAGTCCCATTCCATCAAAGTTCTGACCGATCAGCCACTGAGGCAGGTACTCCACCGTCCCGACACTTCTGGGCGGCTACTTAAATGGTGCATCGAACTAAGTCAGTATGATATCACCTATTACCCTCGCACCGCCATCAAGGGACAAGCCATGGCTGATTTCATTGCAGAATTCACTACCAACGAAGATAAGGAGCAATTGGAAATAACAGAAGACATCAAGTGGAATCTCTTTGTGGATGGTGCATCGAACGAACAAGGCTCAGGGGCAGGTGTGGTAATAATCACTCCCAGGGGAAACAAACTGCACTATGCTATAAGGTTGGAGTTCGCTGCCACCAACAACGATGCAAAATATGAAGCAGTGATAGCCGGACTAGAACTTGCCGTAGAAATCGGAGCCAATTCTTTGTGTCTTCACAGCGATTCTCAACTTATTGTTAATCAAATACCAGGAGAATTCCAAGCTCGAGAAGAACGACTCATAGCATATTTAAAGAAGACCAAGTTACTTCTCAGCCGATTGGACCACTACTTAGTCAAACACATTCCTCGGGAAGAGAACCAAGAGGCCGACGAATTGGCAAAGCAAGCAAGTGTGAGAGACAACGCCATCTTCGGGGCAGTAACCATCTCAAAGCAACTGACCCCAAGTTTTGAGCAAGTGAATCTGATAGCTGCAACCAAAGAGGCAACTTGGATGACTCCCATCCGAGACTACTTACAAAATGACACACTACCCAACGGGCGTAACGAAGTCAAGAAAATCTTGAGAAAAGCTTCCCGCTACACAATACAAGAAGACATCCTCTATCGACGCAGATTCTCTAACCCGTTATTAAGGTGTGTCGCTGGGAGGGAAGCCAGGGAAATCTTATCCAACATTCATCAAGGAAGCTGCAGAGATCGCACCAGAGGACAAACATTAGCAAAAAAGACACTCCGATATGGACACTTCTGGCCCACCTTTAGCAAGGACGCCTTGGATTTCGTCAAAAAGTGTGACAGATGCCAGAAGTTTGCTAAGATTCCGCGGCTGCCAACGGCTGAGATTACTCAAATGACTAGCCCTTGGCCCTTTGCAGTATGGGGAATTGACTTAATCAGCGAACTACCAATGGGCCGAGGCGGGGCCAAATATGCTATAGTGGCAGTCGACTACTTCACCAAATGGGTGGAAGCGGAACCTCTGAATAAAGTATCTTCAGCAAAAGTTATTAACTTCTTGATCAAAAATGTTCTGTGCAGGTACGGAGTCCCACTCAAAATCATATAAGACAATGGACTTCAGTTTGACAGCGAGGAATTCGCCAACTGGTGCCAAGAGCACGGATTCACAAAAGCTTCTCATCCGTAGCGTATCCCCAGGCAAACGTACAAGTCAAAGCCGTCAACAAAATTCTGAAAACTCTAATAAAAAAGAAGCTCGAAAAGTCAAAGGGCGCTTGGGTGGATGAACTTCCTACGGCACTGTGGGCCTATCGCACATCTTTCAGAACATCAACGGGGCACACTCCTTTCTCTTTGGCATACGGATCGGAGGCTATACTCCCAGTTGAAACCATTGTGCCTTCCCACGGTAGGATCCACTATAACCCAGAAGAGAACGAAGAACTCCTTCACATGTCTTTGGATCTAGTTGAGGACAGAAGAAATGATGCAGTCCTCAAAGCAGCAGCCCATAAGCAAAAAGTGGCAGCACAATACAACTCCAAAGTCAAGCATCGTACCTTACAAGAAGGGGATCTTGTCCTCAAGCGAATCTTCCCTCGCCCCGGAGCACTAGATCCAATCTGGGATAGACCATATGTAATTCAAAAAGATCTCCACAATAGAGCTTATATTTTGTCAACAGTGGACGAGGAGGTGTTCCAGAGGGCATGGAACATCCAACACCTTCGTCGATACTTTACTTAACTTGCACTGCCCATATGAAGCGAATTAACAAAGAGAATCAGTGGACGTAGGCATTTTCGTGCCGAACCACTTTAAAAAAACCCTGTCTCTTTTTTAACTTGTTCCTTTATATCTTGGCTGCTTGTTAACTTTATCCTTTTCTGTTGAACAAAATCCTGTGCAAATAGCATTTCCATTCAAGGCGCTCCACAGCGCGACTTCTCCTGGATAAGACCTAACAGGTACTATACGAATCTATGCCCTCGCCAATGAGACACTTTTGCTCTGGCATCCCTCTGCTGCGGGTTAACTCATTGCTTGCGACGACCCTCAAAGCCAATTGTAATGAGCCGATTATAAGCCACCGAGAAGGCCGACTATAGCCGAGGCAGCTCATTACGGCGTTCGGCTCGCCGGCAACCGTGAACCGATTATAAACCCCAACATAAGGTGTGGCCAGCCAGGGGTAGTTCACGGTTGACGATCGGCACCCACGCTAGCCGGCCACAGTAAATCGAATAATACCCACGATTACGGGCCATAATGGCCCGGGTAGTTACTGTGCGCGATCTCGGCTCCGATGTGTCTTAAGTGCGGCTGTGGTAAAAAAGAATTAACTCCCCGCGGAGACATAAGATGGGTGACAAATGTCTCCAAGACCCACAGCTAGGGAAAGTGACTACAAAGCCCGTTTGCCATGAACTTAAGCACATCGAAGGCCTTCCGTGATTGGAAGTTTTACTATTTCACATATTTAAATTCTATTTAAAGAACTTTTCTCGTATCCTCTATAACAATCCCTGAAGTACAGGACACAGAGTAGAAGATACTCACCAGCGGGAATGGGAATTCACGGTTGGATAGTAGGACATTCAACTGAGCTCCATCCTCGGTCGTACAAAAATATTCAGAACTGCCATCTACAATTAGAACATGAAAGGCGGTATTTTCTTCTTTTATACAAATTCCTGACTATAATTTATTCATACATCACACTAGCATTATAAGGCATGAAATTATGCTTTAAGCAAGAACTTGGCATTAAACACAACTGAATTACAAGCATATGCATAGCTATATTTCTCATACAACATGTGAAAATAACAAAAGCATTCAAAAAACGACGGAATCAGCTTAAGTTAAAAAATTACACGTCAAGAATAGTGTTGTTTATTACAAGTAGCATAATTACAACCTAAGAGTTACGTTACTGTTTTGAGACTAACGTATACAACAATGTCAAGCCAACCAAAAGATATCCAGGTCCAATCAAGGAGCCGGCCGCGTCGGAGTTTTATCCTTGCCCTGTTGCCCACCTGTCCGGTCAAAGAAAGAATTCATTAGTGATAAGCAACCAAGTTAACGGAAAGACCAGAGAGGAAGACTTACCAGCACCTGCATCTTGACCATCCTGGTCATTATCCTCTACTTGTACACCTGCCTCCCGCGGCAACAGCATGCGCGCTCTATCAATCCCAAAGGAGCGGAAGATAACATCAAGCTGCTCGCCTTTGAGAAAGCTTGGGAAACAGTCGGGAGGTGAGTTCAGAAGCTCCTGAGGGCCGTACCCATCCACTAGTGAGCTCGGGGTAGGCCCATGACGTCCCGGTTCTGACTGTGCTGGGGGCACTGCGGAAGGATCGTCTCTATCCTGGGATTTCCTCTTTTCTGATCAGGTTTCAACTTTACAAGACATTTATCTGCAAACAAAAAGAAGTGCGTCGTTAGAATAAAGGAAATAAACAAGCGAGTGTGTGTAGTCTGGAATTTCACTCATAATTCAAGTCATAAAAGTGCATTCGGTAGTCCAAGACCAAAAGGTCATTCGGTATTCAAACCATCAATCTCATTCGGCAATCATACTCCTCATGGTCATTCGGCATTTCAAGCACGAAGTTCATTCGGCAAAGAATGTCTCACCTAGTTCGGCAATTAGAAACCGGTTCGACACTATAATCGATTCGACAGTCAATAATTTGGTTCGGATATTTCAAAAGGTAAGGGACAACGAAAGCTTCAAGCCCATACTTATAGGCAAGGACCAAATAGCCGGACCAGATAATTCGGCATTCAAAACCGGATGGGGGCGTCCAGATAAACAAAGCGCGCCATACACAAGCATATGCCCCACTTTGGGGGGCAAATGTTGGGAGTGTTTTCGCCTACTACCGGACCAAACTCCCCTCTTATGCATGGCCGAACCAAACCCTTTCCTAGGCATAACCGAACCAGCCTCTACTTCACTGCCTACCGAACCAACTACAAGGTGCCTCTACCGGACCAACCCCTAAGACCAAGGATGCCGAACCAGCCCTCTATCGGTCCAGAGCTACCGAACCAAAGCAGCCGAACCAGCCTCCCTCAGGCCTCACCGGACTAGCCATCCACCGAACCAACTCCTTCCACTCCTCCCACCGAACCAATTCGCAACCTACCACTCCATTGCTTGCCGAACCAATCTCCACCGGATCAACCTATGCCGGACCAACTCCCCACCGGTCCAAACCTATCCACCGAATGAAGTCTCCACCGAACGAAGCAACACATCTCACCACTGGACCACTCATCTCACAACCGGACCAAGGCGTACCGGATCAACACTGCCAGGCCAGATCGCATCAGCCCAGGCCCACCAGCAGCTATATACATCCAAGACCCCTACCCCCAGCCTCACTCTATAAATAGAGGGGCAGGGGTACAACAATGGGGAGAAGTTTGAGAGCTCAAGCACGGAGAGAACTTTCAAACAACTTTCAGATGCTTATATCAAAGCTTTGTACTTGTAATCTAAAGAAGAAAAGAAGAGAAATAACATATAAAGTGGACGTAGGCACATTCTGGCTGAACCACTATAAATCTGCGTGTCTTTTACAGCTTAGCCCCTGCTTTTCATATATTTGCATAAATCACCCAAATCACTAAGAACAACATAAAATCTATTAAATCATACGACTTTGAGGTGTTTGTCCATTTTTTGTGCAAACAGGAACTAAGTGTTTTCCCTCTCAAAGTTGTCTGCCATTGTTGATGAGAGCTTCACTCTTTTCCAACCTCCTTTCTTATAATGCCATGTGCCTGGTAATTATAGAGTGAGGTTATGATAGAGTGGCAGCTGAGTACATAGCCTCTGAGATTTAGTTTAACCTTCTTTCCTTTGGGATTTGGTTCAACCTTCCTTCATGTGAGATTTGGTTCAACCTTCCTTCCCCTGCGATTTGGTTCAACCTTCCTTCCTCTCGGATTTGGTTCAACCTTCCATTCTCTGGGATTTGGTTCAACCTTCCTTCCATTGGAAATGGTTAGATGTTTAGTAGTTTGATTCCCTACCGGACCATTACTCATGCTTCATGAAAATAAGTGCTTGCCAGGACTTGAACCCGGGTGGGTTGGCTAAAAGGCACAAGTCTTTACCATTGTGCTGCACATGTTATTATACCATAACCCCTTCAGTCCAGGTCAGAATTGAATGAGACTTGAACTGGTAGCTGTGTATCACTAAGTAGAGTATTCCAATACCCTTGAATGTTCCTTGTGAGAGAGAAAATTAGTAGTTCTCTAAAGTGGGACCCATATAACATAGACAACGGGCTAATATTAAGATGTTCATATCTTTCAAACCGTTACTTGGATTGAGACACAGTCTTGACCTAGGTTCATATCTTGATCTCAAGAATACTTCTAAACTAGTTTAGGTCCACTCCAAGACAATGACAATTTTACCTCTGACTCTTCATATTCACCATGTAGTGGGCGTAAATGCCCGCAACATCCCCGTAAGACGTTTCTGGTTACACCGAAGAAATCATTTTCTTTGAAAAACGTTCCGTAATGTTTATCATCGTAATCTTGATAATTAGACATTACGGTTACACCGAAGGACTTGTTTCCTTTGAAAAATACACCATAACGCCTATCCTTGTAATCGCCGTTGTTAAACATCATCGATTACGCCGAACGACTCATTTCCTTTGAAAAATGTGCCTTAAAGCCTATCCACGTAATCACCGTCGTTAGACGTCACTGGTTACACAGAAGAACCCATTTTCTTTGAAAATGTATCGGTATTCCTATTCCCGTAACCACCTTGATGTTACCAGTTACACCGAAGATTCCATTTCCTCATAAAAATGTACCGTAACACCTATCATATGCCACTTTATTGGGATCATCAATCGAATAATGTATAGCAAACCTACCAAACTAAGACACCTTTCTAAAATATCTTAAAACGCGGTAGAAAATATGCCAAAGCATTCCTTGTCTCGCTACGATCACGGTGCCGTTAACTGCGCGTGAAATGTAGGTTGTATGCGAGAGTTATAAGCATTTAAAGTCCAGAGGCATTTTTTATAACTTTATTAAATTAATTATTATATTTTATTTCTTTGTCCTCTCGCTAGTAGATCGTGCTGCTCGACGTTGCTTCTGATGCTGCCTCCATTTGCTGCCGTCGTTGCCAAAGGCGCCTTACCATCGATCCAACACTACCATAGGTCCCCTCGGCACGCGCGCTATTCGACGACCCTCGTCACAACTCTGGCCATCCCCCAACAAATCCCCACCATCAACTTTACACACATATCTATGCAACCATTCCTTAATTTAGGATGATCGAAGATCGATGTGGAGTTCTACTCGACTCCATCTACACATTCATGTCTTCCGATTGTCCTATCATCTTTGTTTCATGGTTTGATCGCAATAGACGACCTACTTTATCGAATATTCTAATGTGTTTTCTCATCAATCCATATACCTATTCGATGAAAAAAACACCACCAGTGGATTCATATTGTCGAGAACCATAATTTTGATATTTAATATGTCTAATTTGGAATACTATTGTATTTCACAGTTACTAATTAGAGAGTAGTCTACTTTGGTTAATTACAATTGAAAAAATCTTTTTCTTAATCATCTAGCCACGAAATACTACATCCTAATCATATATATATATACACACAAAAATTGCTTTTATTTAAATTACATTAATATAATGTGATTTATGATTATAAGGGATGAATTACTATATCTTACTAATATATGCCCAAATAGGACGAGTTCCACTCACCGATTAACCATGCATGTGAATCCTCCTTCTTCTTCATTGTCCGGAAATTCATCACCTTCAATACTCCAATTCTCACTATATTTTGATTTATTTGCATAACTCTTTTGAGGTGATCGATTTCATATATTGATTTTTTTATTTTGGATTTGATTTGGAGGATTTATGAAGAAGATGATGGAGATTAGTGTGTGTTTAATTTAAAATAGGATTAGAAAATATGGTTTACTTTTCTATTTGTAGGCTAAAAATAACATATATTTAACCTAAATTTCTAAAATCAATGTATAATGAAAATGTCACTAGGTTTAATTTTTTCTAATTTCTAGTCCTCTTAACCAAAATGAATAAGTTATATATGTTTTCTGACTGTAAATGGCATTCTAGATGCAATGGTATAGGTGCTAAACCCTAATTCCAGCTCCTATAAAAAAAAATAGTATTTTCCCTTTATGTAAAATTATTATTTATCTAATTTAATTATTTAGTTACGTGAAATTATGGGAAGTTCCATATGTGATTATTTACAATATCCGTCCAAAACAACTTTTCAAAAAGTTGTATGTCTTGTAAAATTAATGTTACAACCCTCTAGGAATTAAAAAGTTACCGTAGACATTTATTACAATTTTTATATTATAAATATCAAAACTTAGTCCTAAAACATTGTAAATAGGACATTTTCTTGTAGTGTGTGGTGGTTTGAATTAGTGTTTAAGACCCAATTTGTCCTAAAACATCATCATCTCGGCTTTTGCACAACAGTACTCTACACAATTTTGACCCTCCTCAAAAGTCAGCTGACTCCTATAGGCAAATTACTATCCTTGTTTTAATTACATAGTATATTTTTCTTAACCTTTGGCCTCCACCTCTACCCGGCTACAAACAAAGTCCAATGCGTTTGTTACCCTCTTTTACACATGTCATTA
This sequence comes from Allium fistulosum, assembly GCA_030737815.1. Taxonomy (NCBI): domain Eukaryota; kingdom Viridiplantae; phylum Streptophyta; class Magnoliopsida; order Asparagales; family Amaryllidaceae; genus Allium; species Allium fistulosum. The sequence continues at coordinate 1,416,600,391 of CM060901.1, read as the reverse complement.
TCTAATATATCCCGCTTCAACTTTCTATTAGAGATAGTGATCGTTGCTTATCTTTTCAAAATTTATGTAGGATCTTTTCCCTTAATCATTTAACATTAATTTCATCAAGTTGTATAATAGGTTTCAGTCACCTTGCTTAATCATCTTCGGCAATAGCAGTTCCTCTTTCAGAGATGATTATGATTTTAACTTAGAAATCCTTATAAATTTTCAAAAAATTGAGAATAATTCTTTTAACTCATTTTACACATATTTCCATTTTCCGGTTATTTTCCCTTATTTATTTGCTAGTTGTCTCCCTTTAAAAATTTATAACCAGTTATTTTAACTTGAAAAATTCTTCAAATTACAAAATCCATTTCTAGATATATGGTTTAAAATATCATAATAAATTTTCATATCAGTTTGAAATCATTAGAGTGAGAATATATATTTAAATATCGCATGTATAACTATTTACCCTAAAAATTCGTTAGTACATCATTTATCTCATTAAACATTAACTCATATGAACTTCATTATATTAAACCGAAATCGAAATCAAACACAATGGAAAAGGTATAAGGATTTAGTTTCACTCACCTAGATCTTTGAAAAATCTTGTTTTAATCTTCTTACTTTCTTTTAGCTTGTGTTTCCTTCTTTTTCTTCTTATTTGCTCTTTCTAGACCGCTACCATTAATATGATTTTCAAAATTTTATTTTTATTTTTGAGTGGAACGAAATGAAGAAATAAAGAAAAGAGGAAAGAGTAATGT